>OX420942.1:364451-1614451 GCA_949091785.1 Polymixis lichenea
AAGCCACAGTACTGCATGTCGTTTCCCGGAAAAAACCTCTCAGGAAATATTTATATTTTCAGAAAACTGAATTTTGAAATGGAGTACCTAATATTACAAAAGTCCTGGCAAGGGTGCGGGTTGTTCGAAAGAGATACCGTGGCTCCTGGCACACAGGCAACTGAGGGAACACGGGTGGGTTTTAGTCAGTACAAATCTGACACGCCCTCCTGCTCCACCCAGAGCGGGAGAAGTTATTTGATGATTTCCCAACCTCAAAAAAAAAACCTTATCGTCACGCGTATACATCTGCTTAGGTAAGCAGAACACTTACAACGGTACAATAAGTGTCGTTCCAAGCTATCCGTATGACAAAGGGTGATACTTTGGTACGTCGCCGAGGGCCCAGTCGTTTGCATCCGAATGTCATGTGTTAGTTTAACGTGGTGTTTGTGGCTATGAAGTTGGCTATAGAAAAATAGTTACCTATTTTCTTCGCCTACTGGTATCAATGTCAACACGCATATCATCATTTCAGCTGGAAGACGTCCACTGCTGTTCATAAGCCTTCCCCAACATACCAAAACACAATTCAAATTATTTATTCGCGAAAGCTCCTTAAAGCATATTCCATTTTTTATTTGATGTTCATATAAAATTACATTTTTGAAAAACAACATGATTTGGAAAAACAATTTTGAAGTGAATAGCTAAATAAACTTTTTTATGGCCTAACTAGCCTTACCGACAAGCGAAACCCATAACTGTTATTTTTAGATTTCAATTTGTTTTTAAACCCATGTGGACGATCCTTGATTAGTAAAATAGTTCAAAGTTTACTTACTTCATCCCTCATGTTATTTGAAGCTGACTCAACACTATGACAGCATTTCTCGCTGACTTCAAAGTTCCTCCCAAAACCTTCATGAATGATGTATGTGAGCGATCAGTTATCTGATCACGCAAGGTATTACAGCGCCACCTATATCCTTGGAGTCACAACTATCGTATTTCTTCATACGACGGACATTTAGACGTGTCTCTGTAAATGTTGAAACACACTGAGGCATACCAGAGTAATGTAGTAAGTTTAAGACAATGATATATCCATAAAATAATCCTGCATGTACTAACCCGATGGAGGCCCTCCTCACATTGCATACATTCACGTATATTTTGGCAACAATTGATATGGGAACACAAACTCAATGATACATGATAAAGTTTAAACTCCATTGCAATCAAAATGTAGGAGTTTTTTTTATTACAAATGTTCTATCAAAAATCAATTTAAACCACATAAAGCTAAAGTAAATAGTTGATTAAGTGGCAATAAAACACGTATTATTTACATATCTGAGATTCTGTAGTCAAGCATAGTCTTTTTTATGAATTTTACAAAACTTGCACTATGTTTTAACATTACTTATCTGTCACTTGAAACAGTAACAACCCTCAGTCAACATTTGAACAACAGTCAAAAGACTTGAATTTTGAAATATGAACATGCGCTTAAACAAAAGCGCTATCCCGAGCAAGCGACTCGCCACGTTCACTCTTCCTTCTGTCGCAGTGTGCTTTGACCCTAACGGTTCACATTGACACATGTCGCTCCGTTTATCCCTGGAAAAATATTACATGTGCATTTTTATCGTTCCCCTATTCGACCTTTCAGAGTTGTGTTTGTTTAAAAAGAGCTTCTGTCTGTGTTTATATGTGGCACGTGCGTTTTGTGTAATAGTTTCCTTATGTACAAATACGACCGTATTAACGCAATATTATGGCGTTCAATCGTCTCTGTGGAGCAGGGAAGCCAGTGTGAAAGTTTTTATGCCGGCAACCAACTGCCACGATCGTCATATGACTCGATTTCTATGTGATGATAAGAAGAAGCCGCAGCTGTTCCCACTGCTGGGATACAGGCCTCCTCTCTGTGAGAGAGAGAGCGGCCGCAGTGGCAGCACCTCGACTAGGCTCTCTTGATGATTATTTTAATCAGCCTCCTTATTTATAAAAGTTAAGCAACGATTAACGCCTGGTTGAAACGTCTCTTTTTAAGTTTATGAATAAGAGGGAATATGTCTACAGTGACGCGGGCCCATAGCGGCTGCAGGCAAAAACAGTGAATAATAATGAAAAACCTTTTAAAATTAACGCAGCTTCATTAAGGCCAACAAACTATTCAACATCGATAGCTCATTAGACGTTGAACGAATACCAGCAATTGTAGACTCCGGTTTAAATTAAACTTTGCATCTTAGCAGGAAGTTAACTGAGAATTTAACAACCAACTAATTTGTTATCAATATTTTACGGTTATCTATTTATTTTCACGAGGCATGGAAGAGCTACATAATATAACATTATGTCTGTGGTCTCCGAAGGGTGAGGCAGAGATGCACCTATTATTATAGTACACGTACATCTCGCCCGCTATGGTTACGTCCATGTAATGTGGGGCGACCATAGGGTCGCCCCACATTACATGGATTATATTTGTGCCAGGCTGATGGCAATAGTGCCATCAGCCTGGCACAAATATGGACTCTGGGCTGGTATTGAAAAATTTTAGATGGAAAACACAATAACAGTTTGCCCGACCCGGGAATCGAACCTAGAACCTCAAGTACAGCCGTAGCGCTTGCGACCACTAGGCCAACGAGGCAGTGGAAAAGCTACTAATGGATAAAAGCCTTATTTAATTGTTTTGTAAGTTACTGTCGGAAATAGGTTTCATTAGTCGTGGAAAGGAAAGCCTTTCCTGATTAATATTTTAGTAGGTATAGTCATTATCAAATGGTAAAAAATCGACATAACTCGCACAAAAACCCATAGACAAAATGAAAATATGGTGTCCGAGAACCCTAATAAGCCAACAAACAAGTGAATGCGTTTAATTTAACATGTTGCGATCAAGTTTTTAACTGACTAAAAAAAGTAGCAGGCTCTCAAGTCGACGCGTATATTTTTATTCAACAAGCCTACAAAAAAGTTAATCTCAAATTAAAATGCCAGATTATAAATCATCCAGACACAAGAATAAAGGAAACGGATAACATAGTATGCAAGGGTCACAATGAAGATATAAAAAAATAAATCAAAGCGAAGTCAGGCGTGCAAAAATGTTAAGATATGCTTTAACCCTAACGTGACGATCCTTTCGACAGTTAGGGTTGACAGTTCCGCATATCTCAGACTTTCTTATTATTTCTTTCTTTCTCATTTCTTTTTTAAGGTCATAATAATGAAATGACCATTCTTCTAGTTCTTCTAGATTCTTCTAGTTATTATTCTGTTTGGTAAATTCATAGTTTGAGCGTCTTTAATTGCTGTGGTAAAGGCAAACGGTCCATGCATTTAATAGTAGGCAGTAGTAATGTACATATGGAAGATGACTGTGGCTGTCTTGGAGGACACACTTCTGTAACGAGGTTTGTACAAACAGTTTTACCCCGTGTTTGCTGTCCAATCAATCTCGGAAGAAATCCTGAAACAAACTCAGGGTTCACAAGAGACTGTGACCTCTTGGGTTTGTTTCAGTATTTCTTCGTTATTTTTTTAAAGTCCAGACAAACAACTACTGAAATGTGTTCCACCACACATCTATATATTTAGACCCTAGATATGACAGCCCTACCCGCCGAAGGGCGCAAGTTTCTTTCAAATTCATCCATCTTTTGACAGGCCGGGGTGGGTCAGTTAGACGTCGGACGTGCCAGGGGGTGAAGAGGGTAAGGGGGTAGGAAATGAGATCCCCACCCTCGGGACGTTTTGCATACAGATTGGGTTGGACCGCCAGTTCGCCAGATATGAGGACATACGTGTTTTGGGGTAACGTAGTGAAGAAAGCTTCGGTGGGTCAATTCGGTTTTGGCAAGTTGCCGCATTTCTCGTGTTTGTTGTGCAGTTGTTTTTGGTTGGTTACAGGTGAATAATAAATTGTTTGGGGGTTATTTATCATTGTGTATATTATAATTTACCCATTACAGGGCCATTGCCTCTTCTCAGCTCATTGGTCAACTCATTGATTTTGACGCATTTTGACCAGATGACCTCTACCAAACCTATAATTTGTTCATGCCAGAAATAACTTCGAATCTGGGGACACTATAACAAATTGTCCTTCAGTACACTTTTCATTAAAATTATGTATTCGTTCGCGTTTACACTATACAGGGAGGCAGGGACATCGACGTTTACACTATACAGGGAGGCAGGGACACCGACGCGTAATCTGTAAAAAAAAAACAACAAGGAGGAGTTCAGAATCATGTACTGAATCCATGGTTACAGTTTCCGCGTCAATATTCCTGCCATCCTGTATTTTAAAAATGCTGTCCGTCCTTGCATCACTGTACCTACACAGTGGTGTATAGTAGTCCACAGGTTAAAAGAGGTCCGTGGTCATTCGAGCACCATTACCGTTTGACCCTCCCCGGCGTTGTTGTTCTCTGAATGGACTATTTGCTTATCTGCATAATTTAGACATGACTCACACAAATATCTCAGTTGTAAACATTTTTTTTTACATTATTTGTAATTTTTTTTACGTTTGTTTATTTTCAACAAAAAAAAAAAAATATCGGCCGAAGTCGGGTTGGTTTTTGACGCGATTTTATTAGTAGGTCTGTGTGTATGTAAACTTAGTTTTTCAGTTTGCTTTTCACAATTTGTTGCGTAAAATTGTTTGTAACTTTTGTGGTGGAAATTAAGAACGGACTAGTATTTTATTTTTTGTGTTTGAAAACCGTAGCTACGGCTATAGGAGTTGTAGCACATAATTTAATATAGAAGTCGAGAAAGTGAATAGAAATTTCGGGACAAACCTTTTCACGGCCCTTCGTTTCGTCAGTAGGTATATAGTAAACTGATGCAACAGACTGTATCTTTCGAAAAAAACATGCCTGATTAAAGTCTTCTCTTTGATCTGGCGAGCATGAAGTACGGATTTCACGAATTCCCCTGGTTCGTTGAAAGTATAATTGGATTTTGTTGGTTTAAAAAAGTGGGATCCATAAATTGGTAGACTCCCTCGATCACCTGGTACCTAACACGTCAGAGCTGCGAATGTACGATGGGCTTAAAATGCGTATTGCTTTTCTGTTCATTTGTTTTGTAACAAGCGTAATTATGAAAGGGGCCGTCAAAACTAATACGTATAACTCGAACCTCGGCTATTCACATCCAGCGACTACCAGCCTCTGAAGAGTATCGTCACTGCACCTGCCTGAGGGCTGGATGTAGCTGATAGTAGACTTGTCGTATCATTATGAATTGGCAAATCACAACTGTGATTTTTCCCTAAAAAGAATCAATTCGAAACTCATGCTATAAAACCGTCTTTCCATCTTAGAAATAACTAATAAAATCTCCGCCTACCCACACAGTAAGCCAGTATAAACCTTTTAAAAATCACTTAACTTTAAACGATAAAATAAGTGACGAACGATTATTCACACGGCGACATTATCGCTCGGAGCGAGCATGATTGATTGAACATTGATTCGTGACGGTGTGAATGCGGCTGCGGGCGGTCTATTACGGCCGTGTATCACACCGACGCGTAGCGTGAAGGGGGAGTCATTTCCTTTTTATTGTTACTGATAAATAATACGAATTTCAGAGAGTGATTTTGCTGTTTTGGGGAAGGCACGTGTGAAACAATATCACTTGTTTCTGTGAAGTAACGGTGATAAATGAAAAAAAAAATGTTGCCGGTTTTGAAATGTGATACGAAAATTATTGTTTAAAAGTTCTATTCTGTAACCATACACAATCCAACATATACACACTAACTCTTCATTCTTAGCACATTAAAAAAATCTGAAAATAAAGTTATATCATTACCAGAATTCAATAACTTAAGATTTCTTACATAAAACATTAAAGTTCTTATATCGATACGGGATCAAAATAAAATATACCAATCTAATTAAAATAAAAGTACAAACCACGAAATGTGCCGGAAACATAATATAACCCGAAATAACATGAACATTTTCGTAGCAAAAATTTGTTCTGCGTTCGTAGCGCGTAGCAACGTAGCTCCGTAGCGGTTCGTAGACACCGCTACGCAGGGTAACGTAATTATTGAATAATATGGGTCGAGCTCGCTACGCCGATGGCCGTAGCGATAATCGTAGCCCGTAGCGGATTTAATGCTAGGACTAGGTGTTTTTATTGTAAACTAGGTATTCTGTGTGTAGGTAGCCCAATGTGTCACTCTACATGGTTTTCGTTCGAATGAGAATATTTAAGTGGTAAAAAAAATTGAATCAAACTTTAGTTTAATTATTTATTATCCAAAAAAAATCCTTTCACTCCATTCATCACAACAACAAACACAGATCCGAAAACATTGACAGAAAACCAATAAAAAATGTACCGTAAGTAAGTTTTTATCTGTTTTCTTTAGTAGTGTCTTGTAACAAAGAAATATGTACAAACAGAAGCTAGCAATCACGATAACGAGGACATTTGTAACGTTACGACACGACGACGACGTATATACGACAGCTATACGACAAGAATACGACTTGAGTTCGACACTTTAGGAATAGCGGTGGTTGATAATAAAAATGTTTGTAATGTTGACGGTAGTTAACTTTGACAAAAATATAAAGACTTTTAGTTTGTGTGTTAAGAGTGGTAGTTACAGCTACTAAGAGTATATCCGGTTTTTTTTTAAACTTTGACCCACACTAGGAATTGCTCCTGTATTGTGAGTGCGTTTACAAACATTTAAAACTCACATACACAAACAGCCAGACTTGGAACAACTACTTGTAGGTCATACAAATATTTGTTCCGTGCGGGAATTAAAGCCACGACACGCAGCGCAGCAGCCACTCGCTTAACCACTGCGCCAACCGTGCCGGATCTTTTATTAGACCGGAGAAAAGTGTACTATTTGAATTGATGTTGATGACACTGGCCGGGTACGTTCAAAATGGAAAGAGCATAGAAGAAATGATTTGCTAATAAATGACCTTGAATTTATTCCGATCTGGTGAGACAAGTCCTCAAGGTGGAGGTGCGGGGTAGCCCGCGAAATGCAATCTTTCTTCTGTTTTTCTGCAATTTGCAGATCAATGTCAGGTTGTATGTTGTATATTTTTTTTTATTTTGATTAAAAATGATTCGCGACAATAATAAACTTGGCTTTACAGAATTATCATCATTGATACAACCCTCTAAGATCTAACCCCATTTAATGACTATTTCATGAATACATCGTTCAATGGGATTAAAAGAACTGGAGGAGAAACATCTGGAGGAAATTGGCATGTTCTAGAACCAAAAATTCGAAGACATTTGACATCCACCAACCTGCACTGGGCCAGCGTGGTGGATTATGGTCCACTCCCTCTCACTGAGAAGAGGCCTGTGTCCCAGCAGTGGGAACAGTATAGGCTCATCTTGCTTATGCTAAGGTACATGTATCCGGTAGTCAGTAAGGTTAAACATTTGTAATAAAAAAAACTCCTACATTTTGATTGCAATGGAGTTTAAACTTTATCATGTATCATTGAGTTTGTGTTCCCATATCAATTGTTGCCAAAATATACGTGAATGTATGCAATGTGAGGAGGGCCTCCATCGGGTTAGTACATGCAGGATTATTTTATGGATATATCATTGTCTTAAACTTACTACATTACTCTGGTATGCCTCAGTGTGTTTCAACATTTACAGAGACACGTCTAAATGTCCGTCGTATGAAGAAATACGATAGTTGTGACTCCAAGGATATAGGTGGCGCTGTAATACCTTGCGTGATCAGATAACTGATCGCTCACATACATCATTCATGAAGGTTTTGGGAGGAACTTTGAAGTCAGCGAGAAATGCTGTCATAGTGTTGAGTCAGCTTCAAATAACATGAGGGATGAAGTAAGTAAACTTTGAACTATTTTACTAATCAAGGATCGTCCACATGGGTTTAAAAACAAATTGAAATCTAAAAATAACAGTTATGGGTTTCGCTTGTCGGTAAGGCTAGTTAGGCCATAAAAAAGTTTATTTAGCTATTCACTTCAAAATTGTTTTTCCAAATCATGTTGTTTTTCAAAAATGTAATTTTATATGAACATCAAATAAAAAATGGAATATGCTTTAAGGAGCTTTCGCGAATAAATAATTTGAATTGTGTTTTGGTATGTTGGGGAAGGCTTATGAACAGCAGTGGACGTCTTCCAGCTGAAATGATGATATGCGTGTTGACATTGATACCAGTAGGCGAAGAAAATAGGTAACTATTTTTCTATAGCCAACTTCATAGCCACAAACACCACGTTAAACTAACACATGACATTCGGATGCAAACGACTGGGCCCTCGGCGACGTACCAAAGTATCACCCTTTGTCATACGGATAGCTTGGAACGACACTTATTGTACCGTTGTAAGTGTTCTGCTTACCTAAGCAGATGTATACGCGTGACGATAAGGTTTTTTTTTTGAGGTTGGGAAATCATCAAATAACTTCTCCCGCTCTGGGTGGAGCAGGAGGGCGTGTCAGATTTGTACTGACTAAAACCCACCCGTGTTCCCTCAGTTGCCTGTGTGCCAGGAGCCACGGTATCTCTTTCGAACAACCCGCACCCTTGCCAGGACTTTTGTAATATTAGGTACTCCATTTCAAAATTCAGTTTTCTGAAAATATAAATATTTCCTGAGAGGTTTTTTCCGGGAAACGACATGCAGTACTGTGGCTTCAATTCCAGGCATCCTTTTTAAATAAATCTTAGTTATGGGATGGGTGAAACGTGGGTTTTGATCTTTGCAGTAATCAAGTCGTGGTGATCTGTGCTCGTGTGTTCCACTGTAATTTATAGTTAATTTAATCAGTGGACCTACCACGAAGTCAACTTAATGTAATAAAGAGTGGTTAAAAAAAAACAACTCGTTTCGCACATAATAATTACTTAGTTTTAATATTTTTTTATGGGTGATACGAATTGTTTTTTTTTTTGGGAATGACATCTCGCAGTTCAACCTATGAGGTTGTCGTTTGCTCAGCCGGGTTTGCCTGTTATAATTTTAACAGATTAAGACAACCAGCCAGGGCTTAAAAGGGTGGAGCAGGAGGGCGCTCCTGTTCCACCCAGAGCGGGAGAATTTATTTGATGATTCCCCACCCAAAAACAAAAAAAATATATTAAGAAAGTTAAATAACATTTTAATATTTATCTACATTTCATAAACATTCACTCCGTGAAACTCGAACGGATATTAAAACTAAACTAAACAGGTGCCATAACATCGAGCATAAAGTTCACAGTTTACATCCGCCCTAGTTTTTACAATTTACAGGTAGCTAAGTTCAACTTGAAGTTTACAAGCTTAGCGTACCTGTGCTAATAGAGCTTAAAGCTAACTGTAGCACAAACATGATGAGTTCGAAGTTGTAGTTAAAAGTATAAAATTTACACGGAGCTTAAGTTTTAGTTCAGCTGTTTATGCCAGTTTGGACTAGGGCTTGAACTAAATACTGTACATAACAACAACTGAGGTTTCTAATCCATTCGAAAAGCCTTATTCAACCACTATGTTCAGCACTAGATGCTTAGAGGATTATTACAATATTTAATAGGAACGGTGCATTATTAAATTATGCTTTTGGGTTTGAGAGCTTTCAAGGAAAACGGATTTTTTTTACGGTTCTTTCTCGTTATCCGTGATAGACAAACAAAAAATGCCGCGTGTGAAGGTTAGTGAAATACAAATGAAATCAATGCATTTTATTTCACAATAATCTACATGCGCACTTATGAAACGTCAGGAGTTAGGTGCATGGTTCCAATTGGTCGTTTCATATGGAAAAGAGCCCGGCAAGAAACTACACGGTTACACTTTTTAAAACAGTCGGCTTGTGCAATGTTTTCAAATAGCAATGAATAGGTATAAGAGGACAGTGTAGGCTCGTCAACAAGTAGGAGAATGAAAGGTGACGAATACGATATTGACGAGGCATATGTAAGTGGAGACTTCGGGACGACGCGCGGCGCCCTACACAGACATATACTGACCTTATTGATTATGATATTGACGAGGCATATGTGAGTGGAGACTTCGGGACGACGCGCGGCGCCCTACACAGACATATACTGACCTTATTGATTATGATATTGACGAGGCATATGTGAGTGGAGACTTCGGGACGACGCGCGGCGCCCTACACAGACATATACTGACCTTATTGATTATGATATTGACGAGGCATATGTGAGTGGAGACTTCGGGACGACGCGCGGCGCCCTACACAGACATATACTGACCTTATTGATTTTGATATTGACGAGGCATATGTGAGTGGAGACTTCGGGACGACGCGCGGCGCCCTACACAGACATATACTGACCTTATTGATTTTGATATTGACGAGGCATATGTGAGTGGAGACTTCGGGACGACGCGCGGCGCCCTACACAGACATATAATGACCTTATTGATTATGCTCTTTAGAAAGGTCAGGTGCGTGTACTCCCAATCGGCATTCTTTTTAATACAATCTCAATATTGTCACTATCAGTCACCCATCTATTAACTGTCCCAGCAACGCAGCTTTACTTCCCATCCCATCCATTCCATACGATTTCCATTAAAACAATACCATAAATATGAATCAATGTACGAAAATAAATCATGTACAGAGACCAATGATATATCGAACCTATTTGTTTTATTGTCAGTCGGTTTCAATATTGTTTGTACTGAATTTCAATATCCCGAGCTCTGAAATACATAATATTTGGTATTTCGGTATTATTAGCCGAGTGGATGGGTATTGCATGTCGCTATGACGTACGGAAACCTTAGACTTTGATATTAGTTTTGTTTTTATTTAACTATGAATATGGCGGAAACTTAGCTAGTTCTGAAATTTTAATCTAGTTAAAATCATGAAGTTACTTTTTACCGTATATGTAGGTATTTGTTAGTAATCGTGCAGCTCAACTCGAAGGAGGAGGTCTCCTTTGAGTTGAGCTGCACGATTACTAACAAATGCTTGCACTGATTGGACTGGTCTACTCAAATCTCTGTGGTTATTTCTTCAAAAGACCATTTCAAATACTAATCTACGATCATGGGAGGAAAAACGGAGGAAAAAAGTGGGGACATAAATTTGGTCAGATCATGGGGATGATCTGACCAAATTTATGTCCCGACTTTAAAGAGATTTTGACGCTTGAGTTTTTTTCGCCATTGGTAAGATAGGAAATATTGACTCAATCTTTGGAGTCTCGTAACACAGGCTTATCAGCTTAAAATGAGGCTCCAATCACTATTTGTTAAGTTTTACTTGATGATGATGATGATGATGGGACTCCCTTTTCCGCACTTAGACTCCCATTCGGTCCGTTGTGCGTGGGGATTCTGGCTAACAGAGCCAGCCTAGCTCCGCCCAGAAGCACAGAAGCTTCCTGGGAGATTCGCAGGCTTCGCGGAGCGACCTCACTGTTCCGAGGATTTCTTCACGTTGAGAAGCCACGGCCTCGCATTCCAGGATGACGTGGGCGGCTGATTCCTCGGCGTCAAGGCAGCCCCTGCAAAGTGGGCTATCCGTGGCGCCTATGTTAAAAAGATGTTTGTTAAGGGGGTTATGGCCCGTAATTGTTCCTATTATTATTCTAAGGTTATTTCTACTCAGGCTGAGAAGTTTTTTGGTTAATCGCGGGTGTACAATTGGTAAAGCCAATTTTGACTGTCTACAGTCTGTTGCCCGTGACCATCTGTTGTTATGGAGTTCGGTCGACCTTTGGCGAATCCACGCACGAAATTGTGAGAAAGGCAGTGGGAGAAGCGGGTACGGGCCTAGCACTTTCATATCAGAGCCTCTCTTCGCAAGTTCATCTGCGGCATCATTGCCTAAGGATCCACTATGCCCTTTGATCCACTGGAGGGTAATACGATTGGACGTCGATAAACTCTCCAGGGCTAGATGGCACTCCAAAATTAGTTTGTTGTTGGTTTGCTTGTTCTCCAAAGCTTTGAGCACAGATAGGCTGTCGGATAGGAATTTAATGCCATAGTTCCGGATGCCCAAGCGCTTTACTGCTATTGCGGCTTGTGTTAAAGCAACACATTCACATTGAAAGACTGAACTGTGTGTGCCTAGCGGTAAGTGAAAGTTAAGGTTGAGGTCAAGGGAGTGTATACCAGCACCTGAACCGTTTTGTGTTTTTGAGCCGTCAGTGTAGATGCGCACTTCATTGGCTCCTGATTGATCCCTTTCTTCCTCTACTGTTTGTATGATATAGGTTTTGTTGCATATAGGTTGGTTTGGTGTTCTATCACACGGGGCAGCGATGAGCGGCTGGTACTCAATCGCCCGGTCCAGGATTTTTGCGTGTGGGCTGGTAAGATTTTTGCCCCATATGCCCAGATGCATTAGCCTGATGGCAGCTAGCGCCGCCTCCTGCTGTATGTGCAGGTCAAGGGGAGTTAATTGTAAGTTTTACTTGTTAAAATAACAAAGCATTTTCATTTTGATTTAATCTAGCTTATTTTTTTATAAAATGACGTGTGAAAGTACCAGCACAAACAATTTCATTTGACGCACAAAGGGTGACGGACGGAAGGTTGCAACTGTGCGGTTTCAAATGAGATATAGTGACAACAATTGACAAGAGTATATATATACATCTGGTATAGCTATAATGGTCTGGTCATGTTGAGCGGACGAATGAAAGGTGATTTACAAAAGAGCCATACCAGATGTGAGCGGCGACGTCGGAGCGGCGCCCTGGGGTATAACATAAGGTCACTATATTATAGTGACCTTATTGGTGACGTTCTTCAGAGAGGTCAGGTGCGCAGTACAGGCAACCAGCAGGAGTATGAAAGGATCGTAGCAGGTAGCGTTCTGGAGTTTCTGCCTACGCCCATAGCAAGAAGGCGGGAGTTTATGTATGTATCTGCAAGTTGACCTGTGAGTGCAGGCAACAGTGCCCTTGTACCAACCTACTCACTGTGATTACGACGCAAATGATCAAAAGTTGTCTTAATGACAATTTTTCATTTGGGCAATGTCAGTTAGAAAACCTAGTGTGTGCATTGCTTTGAAAATATGTGGCATCTACCAACCCGTACCGAACCCGCGTGCCCAGCGGTGGCGAGGCCTGTGTCCAGCGGTGGGAACATTATAGGGTGATTAAGCTTACGCTATGCTTGTGTCGTTTTTAAATTACTCTCATGATGTGAGTCTAACTTGAAAGCTACAGTACCTATCATTATC
Organism: Polymixis lichenea; assembly: GCA_949091785.1. Taxonomy (NCBI): domain Eukaryota; kingdom Metazoa; phylum Arthropoda; class Insecta; order Lepidoptera; family Noctuidae; genus Polymixis; species Polymixis lichenea. Next base: position 377,670 of record OX420942.1, read on the forward strand.
CAATATGAACATTTAGATATTTCTGTAGCATTTAAAAACATTAGCAGTTAGATCCCAGTTTATTACATAAACATGATACATGTGTGTATTTGTAGAAAAAACAATTGGACATAGAAATCTATAGCTATTTTCATATAGTCTTTGCAATTACATTACCGTCGCTAAGTTACCCTGTATTTATTTCTTAGTAAAACGAATGATACGACGATGTAATTGGACAAAGATCCACAAAATACTTTTTGTGACTTTTTGTGATTGTGTATTCTTTGATAACCATGCATTTATTTGTATGTAAACTCTATCTATACATACATACAAATAAAATTGAAGCGTCTGTTTGTAATGTAAAAAACATGTGATGTGTCTTTTTACACCCTGTATGTGGTACTAATAACAAAAACAACTTAACTCGTCCGAAAAGGTTAGACCGATTTCGACGGGAATTCCAGTGGCAGATAGCTGATGTTACAAGGAGTAACATGGGCAAGTTTTTATCTCGGTAGCACGTCCCGGTGGTATAATTTGAGACATTCACGTGGGCGAAGCCGCGGGCACCGCTATTGTGAGATACAATTGACTACCTGAGTAGGCAACGACGTAAGCCAAGGCACGTGGCGAGCCCGGAAGTCGGAAAATGTTTATAAGTTAAGATATTTCGGGCTATCCTCAATCCTTATAGCAACAGCCAGGAAAACTTGTGGTAGGCAGGAAATATGTTTATTAATGTTCTCTTTTGTTTTGTTTTACTAGAGGAGATTTTAGGATGAGGTTGTTGTTATGTTAGTTGTTTTATTTACTAGAGGAGATTTTAGGAAGAGGTTGTTGTGATGTTAGTCGTTTTATTTACTAGAGGAGATTTTAGGAAGAGGTTGTTGTTATGTTAGTTGTTTTATTTACTAGAGGAGATTTTAGGAAGAGGTTGTTGTGATGTTAGTTGTTTTATTTACTAGAGGAGATTTTAGGAAGAGGTTGTTGTTATGTTAGTTGTTTTATTTACTAGAGGAGATTTTGGGAAGAGGTTGTTGTTATGTTAGTTGTTTTATTTACTAAAGGAGATTTTAGGAAGAGATTGTTGTTATGTTAGTTGTTTTATTTAATAGAGGAGATTTTAGGAAGAGGTTGTTGTTATGTTAGCTGTTTTATTTACTAGAGGAGATTTTAGGAAGAGGTTGTTATGATGTTAGTTGTTTTATTTACTAGAGGAGATTTTAGGAAGAGATTGTTGTGATGTTAGTTGTTTTATTTACTAGAGGAGATTTTAGGAAGAGGTTGTTGTTATGTTAGTTGTTTTATTTACTAGAGGAGATTTTAGGAAGAGGTTGTTGTGATGTTAGTTGTTTTATTTACTAGAGGAGATTTTAGGAAGAGATTGTTGTGATGTTAGTTGTTTTATTTACTAGAGGAGATTTTAGGAAGAGGTTGTTGTGATGTTAGTTGTTTTATTTACTAGAGGAGATTTTAGGAAGAGGTTGTTGTTATGTTAGTTGTTTTATTTACTAGAGGAGATTTTAGGAAGAGGTTGTTGTTATGTTAGTTGGCAAGGCTGATAATAGGTGGATGCGAAAGGTACATTCTTAACTGACTTCAAAAAGAAGGAGGTTATCAATTTGACATATTTATATATATATAATATTTATATTTTTTTTGTATGTTCGGGCATAACTCCGTCATATATACACGGATTTGTAAAATTATTATTTGTTCGAAAGGGGTTTATTCCGAAATGGTCCCATATAAATTTCACATGGATCTGATGATGCGTTTCGGAGACAGACAACGGAACTCGTTGGTTAGATTAAAATATCTAAACAGATTAAGAAGTCTAATACTTAATTTAATGGAGTAACATCTAAAATATTAATATTAAAATCTCCACATAAAATTACACTTTCATTACTTGATTTTAACTTATTGAGTAAATCCTCCATTCTCGATTCGAAACGAATGAAATCCCCAGAGGGTGGTCGATAAACACAAATAATAACTTATCGCTCGAGTTCAACACAAGACAACTCAATAGTACGTTCAATAGAAAGGTTAACTAAGTCTAAACGTTGTTTACATTTCAATTTATTTGAAACAAGGACTAAAGATCCACCGCGAATAGCAGTTTTTCTTACAAATGCACTTTGTACAGTAAAATTATCATCATTAATAAACACTACTTCATGTTCTTTCAACCAGTGTTCAGTCAAACATAACACCTGAACATCATGGTTCTCCACAAATAAGCTTAACTCTAGCTCTTTACCGGATAGACCCTGCATATTTTGATGAACAACATTCAACATAATATGCGGCTTATCTGTTGTCACACCTAATTGTTTAAACTACTAGGCGTATCAAAAGTAGTGTTAGTAGCACTACTAACAGTAAGCGATGGTAAACTATAGGTACCAGTGTCATGGTGTAAATTGTATGCTAAGAGATTAGCAATTCGTCTCCTACAACTAGGTGGCAAGTACATAGTATAATTTGTCAGTTTGTAATCATAAATTAATTGATTACAATCAATAAATAAAATGGCGTCACTGTAACGACTTGTCCTATTAAACATTTACATATTTAATTTATAAATGTGCCTATTTTGCTCATCAGACAAGTCATGTGAATAAGGAACACACAGAAAATAAATTTACAATTAGTCTCTGGAGCCCTAACCACCGGTACCTTGGACCGTGCTCCCGATACCGGCGGACCACAATTTTTTTATATTTTTAAATGTTTTTTTTTTAAGTTAGTTTTATAAAAATATTCAAAAATGTAGTTAATAAGGATAGTAATTAAATAAAGGACATTATAAATGTAAAAGTTCGTATGTTTAAATGTTTAGATGTTTGATACTCAATCACGAAAAAACGGCTGCACGAATTTGGATAAAAATTGGCAAACAGATAGTTCATAACACATAGGATACTTATAAACCCGGTAGTACGTCCCCGTGGGCGAAGCCGATGGCAAAGGCTTGTATTTCATAAATAGTATTTAATCGATTGACATGAGCAAAGAGGAAGAAGAAGTGGTGTTATCTTACCTATGTCACTATGTCCCAACATCTCGAGATCCGTAACAGAAAATAGCGCGACCCAATTGTAAATAAGCAACATTTACTTTTACTTTGCACTCGTCTCAAACAAAACAGTGCATTACCGAACGCGGGAACAAATTCTCTACCAACGTGCCACCTTCTTGCACTTGCACGCAGGGCTGGCACGCGCTAACAAGGAACTTGGCGAAATATTTTTACCACATTAAATGACTGTCGGCGTATCTGCTGCAACTCAGTCAAAATCTTAAAGTAATTCACGGACTGATAACGCACATCCCAGGCCACTGGGTCTTGAATTATGAATTTTTTCACGATTTCCTTTTATAGGATAAAATTTTAACCAGTGCGCAAACTGTAACCATGAATTCAGCTTATGATTCTACACCTCTAGCGTAGAAATTTTTCGTATGTTAATAAAACAAAAAATTGGGTGTTCCATACACTTTGACCGCGCAGGTATACTTTTCTCTGAAAGAGCCGATGTTTTTTAAACCGATGAAAAATTTCAACCCGAGAGGGTCCAAAACATAAGCTAAATTCATGGTTACAGTTAGCGCTCTAGTTAAAATATCCTCTATAACGAAAGCGAGCACGCAGCAGGGGTCAATTAAGGGATGTGATTTGGTTTGGAAGTTCGTTATTTTGGCTAAAAAAAGCTAATGCTAACAGCGTTTACTTACAGCTAGGGTCACCGAGCCAACATTTTTGCGTTTACAAATCTTTTTAACCGACTTCCAAAAGGAGGAGGTTCTCAATTCGTCGGAACCTTTTTTTAAATTTTTTATGTATGTTCCCCGATTCGACTCGAAGATGGCTGGACCGATTTGGATTTTTTTTTTGTTTGAAAGGGTATACTTCCCGGGTGGTCCCATGATCATCAAGTCAGGATCTCATGATGGGATCCTGGAGAAATAGAGAGAACTCTTCAAATTTTATAGGCACATTTGAAGCGATTTGGGTAGTTTTTGGAAGAGTACTTTCTCTGAGTGGTCCCATTTCAATTTGGTGATGAAGAACTTCGCAGATAGGCAACGGAACTCCTCAATAAATGATAGCAAATCATTTCAATAGAGAGAAACCTGAAAAGTTAAAAAGGTCTCGTATTTTTTCCAATTCGAATTATCATCAGTAGTCTATTGAAAAATCAAACTTCCTTAATAACTACAATCTAAAAAACTAAATCTAGCCTCATAAAAACCTGTGCTGCCAACCCTAACTGCGCCACGTACGTCTTCAATTAGACTGGAAGTGTTTTCCTATTGTCACCACACTCTTGAGGTAATGGAACCACTATTGGTCTAGTAAAATTTGTGTGAACTGTGTTTAAATTGCTACTATTGTTTGCAGGGTTATTTTGGGATAAAGGTAGACTGATGCAGTTTTAAGCTGGGAATTGGGTTTAGGGTTTAGGATAAATTGTGATAATTGAATGGTCATCATGCTTTCTACAAGATAGTTGTAGATACAAAAAGAAATTCGCCAAAATTTTATCAAGCAATGTTTTAAAAATACTAGATTCCTTTTAAACGCTGATGACCTTAAAGTTTATAAAATAATACAATCTCAGCATGACTGTCAATTATTTCAAGAAGACCTAGATAGACTGGCTGCGTATTGCGTAGAAAATAAACTACGCCTTAGCATTCCTAAATGCCATCTAATTAACTTCACAAAAAACAAGACACTTATTAAAAGTAATTATCGCATTGATAGTGAAAAGCTAAATACTGTCTCTACAGTGAGGGATCTAGGTGTGTTGTTGGATACCAAATTGTCTCTCAATGAACACGTAGAAAAAATCGTTAATAACTCGTATAAGATGTACGGGTTTGTTATGAGGTCAGCTGCAGAGGTCAAACGGCCCTCTACTTATATCTACTTCTACAAAACTCTTATAAGATCACAACTAGAATATGCTGTGCCAATCTGGAACCCATTTTATAAAAAATACATTGAGGAGGTCGAGAAAGTCCAGCGCAAATTTCTTCGTGCACTGCACTACAGGTAGAAAAAAAATGTTTATTTGCACCTTCAAAATTAACGTAAAGAAACAGGTTTACAATAAAATAGGCCGAAAAGTAGTTACATTATTATACGTGTTACAGTTGCTACTAATACCTAAGCTAAGCCACAGCCACAGAACTTATATGCCATACACAGAATCACTACATAAGTACAAACTGTTAACTCTAAATTCCAGACGCAAATTATTAAAAGCTACTGTGTTGCATGGCATCGTGCACAGTGATTTCGATTCTATTGATCTGACGAGTTTGTTACACAGTTCCCCGCACTGTCAATAAACGCAGCGTCCGCGCAGGTACCTTGCTCGCTGTCAATACCTGCCGAACTAATTCTGGTGCGCGATGTCCCATTCGTCGTATGGTAAAAACATAATGACAATTTTGTCGATGTAGATATATTTCTACAGTCAAAGCCCGGTTTCAAAAGAAATGTATCAAGTCTTTTGTCAATGAATGATGTATGTTGTTAATGAATAATATAGTTTGCCAATATTTTGTACGATAACAATTATTATATTATGCTATGAATATTTATATTATTACTATCTCAATTTAAGATTTATTGTAAGTGATTGATTATATTTCTTTATTATTCTCTAAGCCACTGATGTGCAGTGAATAGGTATAAGGAGTAAAAATGAATATTTAATTATGTATTTAGTTTTAGTAATGTTTCGGTAATTTTAATATACCATTTAGGTTTATCTTTGAACAAGAATAATTTTATAATGTATAGAGCCACCTAGTGACACCTATCTGTTTAATATTTCATGTTAATATGTGGAAAATGCAGTGGGTTGCAATATTGTCAAACATAATTACAAGACTTTTAGTATAAAGATGTATATTGTAGCTGTTTGTTATCCCATTATAAATAAAATCGAAATAAAATAAACAAATAATTGTAAATGAGTTTTATGTCTGTAAGTAGGTTTGTACGAACCCCTAGATCATAAATGGTCATTCGAAATGAAAAATGATTACAGAGATGATTTTCAAAGACCTATTCAATGATCCTCCACTTGACAGCGTTCGTCGACTTTATTTATTTTTTCACAATATGGCTTCTGGTTGTCGCCACATCGAATTTAGACTACTGTCATATCTTTAGTGACACTCTCAAGATTAAGAAAAATCGATTAACGTACGAATCTTTCAAATCAGCCCACGGGTTTGAACTCTAGAGCATGTTGTTACTAAGCTATATTGAATAGCCATTTTGACCCTGCACAGTTTCAGAAAGCGAAATTAGTTTCTGCTGTCAAATATCGTATTAGCCTTTGTGAAAGGTTGACTATAATTGTCAACGCAAAATGACTTGACAACATAATTAATATGGTTTCCATTAACCAAGGTCTTAGGTAATTTTTGTTTTGTTACTTCCAAGTTATTTTTAGACGTAACATTTGGCCACCATAACTCAAAGTAACCACGTCACATTCACAGCCCATAAACAGGAATAAAACCATAAAAATACAAAACATAAAGCTACTTTCCTTCCGTAATTTCATTGGCAATAAAATTGTACGGCTACATTCGGTTACAAAATGGCGAGGAAGGAAAGAGGTAATACCGGCTGCGGATATCAATGCCGAGTTGAATGGAACGCAGTGAGTGCAGGCCACAGTAGCGCAGGTAGTGGGTAGTGCCACTAGGTACGTAGATATGTATAGACAATCGGAAGGCATACTTGACACGAGCAGTGAAGGATCGAATAAATTGGTGAGGTATTTTGTTTGTAGATGATTTTGCTTATAAACATTGTTTATAGATGAATAGAATAGAATATATACATTTACTAGATTTTACCAGCGGTTTCGCCCGCGTGGTGCTCGAAAATGATCCCCCGGGAACGTACTATCGGGATAAAAAGTATCCTGTGTTATTCCAGGTTATAAACTATCTGTGTGCCAAATTTCATTCAAATCCGTTCAGCCGTTTTTGCGCGATTGAGTAACAAACATTCAAACATCTAAACATAAAAATGTTCACATTTATAATATTAGCAGGATTTGCAAAGATGTTGATGTTAGTCTTTGTACATTCTGTCTTTAAGAGGACTACAGGACCTAAGTAGCCTTGAAAAACGCACGCACACATTTACACAATCCACGTGAACACCATCTAACGACGACGGCCATTATGCGAAGTTTAGCACTAACGGTTTTAGCGAGATTACGCCCGAGTATTCTAATAGATGGCGCGACATCGGCACGCAAGTCAGCTATAGACCTAACAAAAAAAAAGAAAAGACAATTAATTATTTTTATTTGTTTTGAGTGTTGAAAAATGATGGATTTAGGTAATTATTAAATAAAACTGATTCAATGATACTTAAAACACCTTTATTTAATATGGATACTAACGAGTCACAGTAGAAGTTTAATTGTTATTACCTACTTTATCTAAAGCCGTATAGTGTCCTTCAAAGCTTTTCTTTTTAATTGGTTTTTTATGCAGGATCTCATATTCATGATGTTGTTTTCGGTGACTTTTTAAATATTTGGTTTCAGTTTGAAGTGATTACATCTTATTACAAAAAATCGCATGCTTAGATGAATACGTACTTTTATCAATCACTTCACAATTTTGTTTTCTGTGGTACCACTTTTTCAATCTATAAAAAATTGAAGATTTTAAATGACACTGATTTAAAGAGGCAGTTGTAAATAGTGGTTTTGGTAAGTTAAAAATTATAAATGGCACGTTTAATAACTAGTTCAGCAGTTAAAACTAAACAGTAAAGTAAACAAAAATGAGTAATAAAAAATAATGAAATGGATCAGTGAATATATAATTGAGCAGAAAAATAATTAAATGGGCGGTAAAAATGATTGAACGAGCGGTTACGTGTGGGCAGTAATAAATCGGAATTTGTCGGTAAGAAATCTCATTTCGAGGTAGCGCTCGCTCGGCTCGCGCGTAGTTGGTCACAGTTCTAACCTAACCTATGGATATCGTTGCAGGAACCGTTCATTCCATCATTTTTACCGCTCATTCAGTTATTGGACTGCTCAATTATTTTTAGAATTGACATTGTATGATAAAATAACCGACAAATTGTTTTTTTATTACTGTCCATGTTTTACTGTCGCAATAATTAATCAACCCCCATTAAATTAAATAACTGCTCAATATGTTTTTCAACTGATCATAATAACATCTCGAATATTTAAATAACAGCTCAAAAAATTAGTTCCCGTTTTAAATTACGTAGAAATGTGAATTCTAAATATTCTAGTACTACGGTTCACAAGATTTGACTTTGAAAAATTGTTGAGCTACGAGTACCTAAAATATAAGATAGTTAGGTATCTAGGTGGGTAGGATAGGTAGGTTCATACATAATTATAATTCCTATTTATTATAAACAAAACAAAAAATAAGTCTTACTTATTGGAAATAACTTCCGTGTTGATATTTTCAACTATCTTGCTACTATAAAAAATAATTACACTATTAACGTTTTTTTAGTTATTTATACTGGAACTGGCTATGCAGTCAGTTCGCATACGGTTACTTAGACATTTCCAAATTCATAGTTTTCATCATCATCATCATCATATCAGCCAAAAAACGTCCACCGGACGACCAAAAAACGTCCGGTGGACGTTTTTTGGCTGGACATAAGCCTCCCCCAAAAGGAGGGATTTGCCATAATCGCCACGCTTGGCAAGCGGGTTGGCGATCGCAGTATGGTGGTCAAATGCATAGAGAACGCTACTGCCCATTCTCTAGTAAGTCCCTTAGTCGCTTTCTACGACACCCATGGGAAGAAATGGGATGGTGCTACTTTTTTATGTCCGGCACCACACGGAACGCCCTAGACTAGAAGCCGTCCTCGACAGAGTTAGGCACAACACGGAACTATTCATAATATTATTGATATAAAAACAAATATTTTCAATTAATTTTTTTATTTCATTTCTTTTGGGTCTTCCGAGAGCAGTACTATGTCATCCGTGAATCGCAAGTGCGAGAGGCGGTTGCCATATGTGTTTATCCCTCTTTCTTCCCAGTCAAGTGTATAGTATCTGTTTATTACTGATACTATACTTCCACTTCTTTTTCATTCATCCACACCATCTTTGTTTTATTATGCTTTTACAACTTTCTTACATTATTATATTTCGCTCTTTGTTTTCTGTGTTAACACTCTGCAAATCGGTCTTAAACGATTCGTCTATATAGAATTACCTGATTTTACATTAGAATTTTCCATCTTTTTACATAATAATATTCTTGTTATGACATTTAAGTCAAACGTGTCAAACTGATGTCTACTTATTCTTTTAAATATCTTTGCAGTCTATTTGAAGGTTGCATTAGGATTGTATTTACTAAAAATCATTTTATATCGTTTTGGATAACCTAAAATTGTTTTTTTTAAATCTAACTACGTTGTCTACTAAATAACGAAATTCTAAATTATAATTATAAAGATTCTTAAACGCACTCTCGGTTTGTATGAAGGAGGTTTTATACGTCTTGGCCGACTAGACTGGCATATGAGAGTATATATGGCTGAAAAAGAAAAAGAGGAAGGAATTTGGAATGTCAAAAAAAGGGTCAGAGCCGTCAGAGCTGGTGAAGTCAATGAAAGGGAGAGCGATGGATTTGGGAAGCCAACTGACTGATGGTTCGCTTTGTAACTGAAGACAGGAGACCTATTCTTGTTAGTTTCTTCCCTGATCACCTACACGTCGTCGCACTCCTTATGCTATATCAAGTGATCCCCACTGACCTCCTTATTTCTCATTTGAGTGCGTTTCTCTTTAGGCAGGTACCTTTTATAGCTTATCTATATTTTATTCCCTGTATTAAATTTAATTGTCTGGTCTATATCTACCCTTTTATTTGCTAGAGATAGCTAGACACGACAAGTGTTCTGAATATTTCTTTGAGTACTGCAATGAAGAGTTTTGGAGATAAGGGGTCGCCCTGTTTCACTCCTCTCCCAATATCAAAGGCTGAGCCATACTCATTTATTTTAATTCTAGCGTTACTTTTGTTGTATATTTCCTTCAATATATTGATATAGTCATGGTTCACTCCTTGCTTTGATAGTGCTCGCCAAATTGCACTGTGGGTTATAGAGTCAAATGCTTTGCTATAGTCAATAAAGCATATGTAGAGAGGTAGGTCGTATTCGTTGTATTTTTCAATGACAAGTTTCAAAGTGTGGAGTTGATCTGTTATCGAAAACCCTTTTACAAAACCTGCCTGTTCTACTGGCTGGTGTTCATCTAAGATACTAGTAAGACGTCGGAGTAGAATCGATGCAAACACCTTGTAGACGCACGACGAGAGGCTGATTGGTCTATAGTTTGATATTGATTTCGGGTCTACTTTTTTGAAAAGCAAAACGATATCTGAGCACGTCCACTGTTTAGGTATTTCTTTTGTTGATAGTATTAAATTGAATAGGTTTGTTAGTGGTGAAGTGAGAGCGTTTGTACCGGCAATTAGCATTTCGTTTGTAACCATCAGATGCTGGGCTTTTTTCGGGTTTTATTATCTTTAACGAGCATTCGATTTCGTTTGTATTAAATATTGGTACTTCGTCATTGTTTTGAGAAAGTCTTTCCTCGGCTAGTTTTCCTGGTTTGTGGTATCTTGTGATGCATACAGTTGCTGGTAAAAGATTGTGGCTATTTGCATGATCCCATCTCTGCTCGTAACTGTAGATTTTTTCTCGTTTTGAAGCTGCTTCATTACGTGTTTTGAGTTGGTTAGATATTTATACGCCCTTTGAACTGCTCCAGATTTTCTGATGTGATTTGCCATAATATTGACTCTATATTATCTCATATTTTTCTTAATCTGTTTATTTATTTGTCTATTATAACTTGCTAAGTTGAGTTTTTCCCTTTTTGTTCTCTTGTGCTTGTTTTTTAAGTAGTGTCGTTGTTGACTAAGTTCTATAATTTGTGTTGTTATTATTGCTTTCTTCCTGTTGTTATAGTTTGATGATGCAAACTTGATGCTAGTACGTTCAGCGCTCTGTAAGACTGTATTCTCCATAACGTCGTAGTAGTGCTGCACAGAAGTTGTCGTGTCTGGCTCCAAGAATTTGTTGAATTTGTGGATTTCTGCGGTGTATATTTCGTAGTCAATTTGTTTTCGTGCTGTTGTGTTACGTGGTAGGTGCCTGCGCTCAATATTGATTGTTATTCTAACCATGCGGTGGTCACTTGGGTGGTGTATGCTATTTATCTCACTGCAGTTTTCTATAATGTTCGGTTTGTTTGTGGCAATGAAGTCTATTTCGTTTCGAGTATAACATGTCCCCAAGAAATATAAAATTTTTGTTGCTTTTTTCCAATAATGTATCTAGGCTGGTGTAAAACTCTTCTATTTCTTTTTCGCTTACTTTTTGGGTAGGTGCGTAGGTTTGACCGTTACTATATAGCTTTCCATGCAGCTAGATGTGAATTAAAGCGACTCTATCTGTTATACCGATAAAATCAAGGACCTCTACTGAGTTTTTTAAGTATTACTAGTTAAAAAACTCAGTAGAGGCCTACTCCATATTTGCCTTTGGTGTGGCCGTATTTGTAAAGGTAGTAATCGTCTCTGTCTTCTATTGTAAAACCTTATCGTCTCGTTTCACTGATGCCTATTATATCCCATTTTAGCGATGATACAGTGTGCTCCATTTTTAGTATTCTTTATTCATTTGCTAGGGACCTTACATTGAAGGTGGCAATGTAGAGCTTATTGTTTTTTCTTGTTTTAGTTATTGGAGGGTTGTAGTCTTTCGCCCCCGCGATGACCAGCCAGCAGTTTTTGAAAAACTCAAAAAGAAAAAACAAATTACGTCCCTCAATACGTTGAGGGACGTAATTTGTTTTTTCTTTTTGAGTTTTTGGTGCTTGTTCGACTTGCGAGAGGAGGCGACGTTGATTGCTATACTGTGTTTTGATCATGGTTGTTTTGCTGGTTTGACGGGTTGTTTGTATTTTTGTTCACTAAGTAATTTAGCATACTAGGCTTAAGTACTCCTTCTGTAATGCTAGATGATCTTTGCAGTGATGAGTGGGCAGATTTAGGGTTGTTTATCTTGTGGTCTTCTATCTGCTTTGTTTACTATAGTGGATCATTATCTTTTAGGCATTATAAAACTTGCGTTTAGCACCTCTAAGCCCCTTAAGGCATGCAAAAATGTGCTATAATAGCTTTATAAATATAAAATAATCTTAATTAAAAAAAAAGGATCTAAATCTAAATATTTTAATGACTAAAAATCAGCTACAGAGTAAAAACATTTCCAAGAATATTTCCGTAAAAAATGAGCAAATTAGCTCTTCATGCTTCCAAAACATCTGGTCCTTATTTCGAAGACACAATCAAAGATCTTTATTATAAAAAGTGTATAAAGAGAACTAAGTAAAGTAACCAAAGACAACTCGAACATAAAATAAATTCCGAACTGACCCACCTCACGCTAATCAATTAACCAATCTACGAAAAAACCCAAAGTAACATTACAACAGAACGGACTTACAAAAGTAAATTTACTCACAACGAATCCGCTGGTATTAGTTACACTATATTAGTAAAAAGCGAGCGAATCCGTAGGGCGGGAGCGGAAGTGCCCCGCTCGCCGGAAATGAGCTTTCGATATCCGCCCGCCCCTCCCGCGCCCACTTTGTCCGAATCAATTTCTCTTTACAACGCCCGCCGCCCACAAAATGCATCGCAAATGTTTGAGAGCAATCCGTGTAAATTTAATTATTGCTTTTTTGGGCGGTTTCCTATTTTTCGCCAAAATGCCTTTGTATTCGTCGCATCGGATCCAATTGCAGTTTATTTTTTCGCGCATTTAATTATGGTTATTTGTTTTATTTGTGTGAGCGCCTTTGTTCATTGCTGGGGTTTTAGCTGCGTCATCTTAATGCAACGCTAATGCTTTTCCGAGCAATTTCAACTAAATTATTGCTTTTCACGCGATTTTTTTATGATCCCAAACGGTTTGGCATTTAGGCGTCGCGTCGCATCAATTTATATGGAAGTCAGTGAAAATTATTGCTTTTCCGAGCGATTCATATGTCTTTAGTTAAATTGAAGGCTATTATGGAGCTCGGCGCAATTGTTTCAGTGAATCGAATTTTGGTTGCATTATTATAATTATATAATTGAATAATAAAGCTCTTATGTTTATTTAAAGAGTAAAATAAAAGCTTTCAGTAAATGTGCACATTCGTAGTAATAAATTAAATTTCGCTTGCATTACATGAAACAGGATTGTACGCTATAAAGGGAGATATATTTTTATTGAAGCCGAAGTTTAATTATTTTCTTTTTTTACAAGGGGAATGCATTTGCTTGTGAATGATTTAAAATCTCATTGAATTATTTAAAAAGGTTATTCCATTGTCAATTACTAACATTAAGTTAGTTGTTTACTGCGGATTTCGTCGAATTTTTGCTAGTATGTTATACGTTAGACGTAATTTATTATTTGAATGTTTTCCAAATTGAATTTTCGAAGAATACATTACTGTAATTGCCTTAAAGAAGGAGGAGACTTTCCATATTGGATGAGATTCTTTATATAACCAAGAAATACATAATAAACTTCCGAACCTAATCAATACACCAAAATCTTATAAGCACAGCCCTGCGAGTCGACCTTCCGATCAACGTAGAAAAAAAGTCTAGAAAAAGTCTCGAGTGATCACTTAACTCCTCGGCAGCTGAACTCAAGTTGAGGTAACTACAGTGACTCCAGTGAACCCACCAACTTTTAAATTCAATCCACCGGATAGAAAATGTTCTAGAAACAAACACGGTTAGCCCCTCTCGCTTTTTTATGTCTTTTTCTATAGGTTCCATGGCTTTGTTTTGTGTACGCGCTCAGTGTTACAGTTTAGTTTGTTTGTTAGATTAAATTAGACTGGGTTGTAGTGACCTGAGTACGAAACTGTCAAAGAGTTACACACAACACTGTTCTCTAAAAAAAAAACAATCCGACGCTAGTTTAAAATAAATTAACCCAGATTTTTTACAACACAATCTTGCTATTTGGCTGTACCTATACGAGTATAGTTTAGTATCATTGTTACTTTTTAATGTCTTGAGCTTATTACAGGTGTAACTTGCAGTGTGACTTGCATGCAAGAAAGCTTGATTTAAGTTTCAAATCCACGCTTTTCTGACTCAAAAACTTGCAGTTTTCTCAAAATCCGCAGTGCGGTGTGCGAGTGGCTCGCATCTCCGGTGCCCTCACTGCCATTTCACCGCTCGCCGTTTTTATTCCCGGAAATACGTTGTATACTTTGAATACCTCTAAGTGTATACAAATAAGAGTTCGCTGGACATTTAAAAAATAATTTTGTCTATACATACTTATTTCTGGGATGTAAACCGAATTAGAGCACTGGGCGGTCGTCCAAGCAAATTATAGGAGTGGTATTAAAATTATGTTTCTAATTTAGGCATAAAATAAACGTACCTTACTTGAAGTAAAAAGAGACAAAGATATAAACTTTCATGAATAAAAATATGGCATATTTTATTAAACGTTCACAAAAGTATGACTATTGGTCATACTTTTGTGAAAGTTTCATGGTTTTTTTGGCAGAATTTCTCCTAAATTTGGCGTAGAGGCCAAGTTACCGGGCGATTCACCCCAAATAGATATTATAACACGAACTGACACTTGACAGCAGCCATTACTACTGATACTCGGGAGCAATTGACTGGAAGCCGCCTTAATGTGCCCGGCTACTGCGACTTCCAAACTTGGGAAATTAATGAAAATGCGACTTCGTGACTTCAAGATTGTTTTTATTATAAAGACTAGTTTCATTGAAAGATACTCCTGATAGTTATTAAAAAAAACTACTGAACCGTAACATAAAAGTCAGCTAGTAAAACATAATGTCGTCTCGTTTTTCGAGACTAATAGAAAATAGAAAACATTTTAGGTAAGAAATAAGTACCTAAACTAAGTAAGTAAACTAAATAAACCTGAGTGAAATTGCCTGTCTACGAATATATACGACACTATTTGACTTTTACCTTTCGACCCGCAAATAATTAACCCATATTACTTTCGTAGGCGTACGATCAAATATTAATTGCTTTTTAGAAAACAGTACCAAAAGAAAACATTTTCTTTTACAAGCTAAATAAGCATTGGGGTACTAGGCGCCCAAGCAATCAAGGAGTTGTATTTTTTCTCCAGCTGTAATATATAAAGGTATGTTTACAGGGAAAGCCATGTTTTTCGCAGCGTTGGCGTTCCGAGTATAGCTCTCAGGAGAAACATTCGTTGGTAGCTCGTTAAAGTCGCGCCAATTTATTAAATGCAATATATAGCTTGTTTGTAGGTAGTGCGGCTGTACGGCTGTCCTGCCCGACTTTAAGATTGAATGCTACAATTTACTAACTTTCTCTGAGATCATGCTTGCTTGGTGTTAGTCGATTGTGGCTGGAGATAGCCTGTGCTAGTTATTGTTCTAGACATTGTGAACGCTGCATTCATCTTTTCATCAAACCCCCTTTTTACTATGAAAATTTCCGAATAAAATCTGTTAGTTTGAACTTTTTCTAAAATCTTAATTACAACGTCAGATTTTTCATTACAACGGACAAAAAAAAAACGAAACAACTCACTTCCCTATTAATTTTCATCTCACAAAAAAGCCGTCAAACTTCAAGCAGTGACATTCAAACTAAGTATAAACAGGAATCCAACCGAGTTGGATTACGACTGTAATTAATCGAGAGTGTGCCTTAGCGACAAGACGACCCCCTCCAGGACCCCTCGCTTCACCTCCCCCCGTTGCTCGCCGGCAGAGGTTTATTTTTATAAGGAGAAGGACCTCCATTTCATTAGAAAGCTACAAAAGACTTGAGAGAATAGTTAGTTATATTAAATGCTCAATTGCGTTGGATTTTTATAGTTTTCTTTATTGTTTGTTTGTAATTTTCTTTATTACTTACAAGGTTTAATTGTTGTTCTTGTTTGAATTTGCGAAAAAAAGGGGGACTTTACGGTTTCTTGCGAAATCTGTTGGGGGAAGGAAACACGTGAGTTTTTCGCCAGTTGGCACATTTAATTTAAGACAAGTTCACATTTGGTTTCGTAAACTCTTTTGAAAAATTACGAGTTACATGAAACAGTCACGTTTTTTCCTCTACCGTAAATTGTAAGCTCATTAGAAAAGAGCAACACCCTCTAACTTACAAGGCAACATAAAACTACCAACATAACGTAAACTAACCCAAAACTGCAGCGTCGGTCATAACTTCATAAGCGATGAAGTTTAATGGTACTGCCAACCTCACAGCGAAAAACTAATATCACAAATGTTCGTTAAAATGTTAAAATAATCTAATTGGTATACTGGCGACGTCAGATAAGAGATGCATCCGAAGACCGACCGTTACTTTTTACTGGGAAAGCGCAGTTAAGATAGACGCGAATATGGACTCCCTGTCACACCGGAGTGTAGTGGACGATGGATATTGCTTGATTGATCGCTTATCGCACTTTAGTGCTGCTCCTGGTGTGGAGTTCATGAGAAAGCTATTAATGGTAAAGCACTGTTTTTGGTAATTAACCATTATCTTATCTTATTTTACCACTAACTCACAAGGTTTACTTGACTAAGGCAAACATCACGTGATCCAAACGATTATTAGTCTATAAAAACATGCCAATTAGTAGATATTTAAATACTCTTGATGACACACCTAGATTCCAAAACTAACACATGCCCCGCGAGGCGTCACGGCTCACAGCAACAATTCGTCCACTCCACACAAACGAATGAACAGCAACGACTCGCATTTATACTTGTTCCGCAAACTACGTCTCGACAATTTATGAACGTTGTTTTGTATACGACGTGCTAGATTGGTGTGAAATGTTCCGTTAACAACGACATCTGTAGCGCTTATTAGTTTAGTTTTTTTTTTGCGTGAGTTATGATGGCAATTATGTGATATATTTTGGCAGCGAATGGCTAAGGGAGATAGATGGCATTGTACGTAAAACTGAGGTTTAGTTTTATGTTGAGAGACAAACCTACTTATATTTTCGTTCCTTTTAGTATTTTTATTACACATTAATGTCCCACTGCTGGGCAAAAGTCTCCCTTCTCTCTTTCCACCGCTCTCTGACCAGACTTTCAGTGACACATTATTTAAAAGTAAAAGGTTTTTCTATAATTTAACGGGGGGTTAACCTAAATTGCCTATTTCAGAATCTAAATTAAATGGTCAAATTAGTGAATTAAGGCCCTGAAAAAAAAATGTCATAGATACATAGGTAGCGTAAATCCGGTACGGTTTTTTTTTCTGGGTGGGCAATCATCAAATGACTTCTCCCGCTCTGGGTGGAGCAGGAGGGCGTGTCAGACTTTTACTGACTAAAACCCACCCGTGTTCCCGGTTTGGGCGGAGCACCGCCGTGTCCTCATGGAGGCGATCGGCGGCGGCGATCTCTCGCGTCCGGCCCTAGTCCAAGCCATGGTACGGAGCGAGAGTGCATGGCTAGCAGTCGCCTCCTTCAGCGAAGCAGTTATGCTCGCAAAAAGGGAGGCAGCGCACGTGAGGGAGATGCAGTACATGCGCCCTCACAGCCGTGGCCTTCGCAGGAGACGCCCTGGGCATCGGGAATCCCAGGCTGATCCCCGGCCACCGTAGGCATGGGCTTGCGGACGGCGAGTAATGGGTAGCTCGCTGTCCGGTAAGGACCAAGCCCGGGTTGACGGCGCGTTGTGTTCCACGCGCGCCTCAAAGAGATGTCAGTACCAACTGATGGGGCCCGCAAGGGCCGATGCCTGTCAGGGGTGCGGGTTGTTCGAAAGAGATACCGCGGCCCCTGGCATACAGGCAACTGAGGGAACACGGGCGGGTTTTAGTCAATAAAAGTCTGACACGCCCTCGTGCTTCACCCAGAGCGGGAGAAGTCATTTGATGATTTCCCACCCAAAACAAAAAGACATCGATACTTACCGTACTGTGGTCGTTAGATGAGTCGCGATGGTCATTTAGTCACCAATATCATCGGGCCGATAATAATTATGTCGGTATCGAATCGGTATGGGTATACCTGCCGATATATCGGTATCAGGTTGGTGTAGATATCTGATAATATGAAAACGCCCAATTAGTACCTGATAGGACACTTACACTAAACAGGCCATTTTTAAGTAATAGGAGAAATAAATTTACTTACTAAATTTACTAATAATTTTAGTCCTACCATAAAAACAAAGTACCTAAAACGAAGGAAAAAATGTCGAACCAAAGCACAACTAATTCAATTGATCAACTGCAATATGTTATACTGTGGCATTGATTTTCATCTAAATGTTTGACAGTTCATCGTAAACAAATACGTCGCGCTGCATTTGGGGGAGGCGGAGGTACCGTTTCAAAGGCCCACAGGCCCAAACAACCTAGCCTTAATGCAGCGCTGAAATGAAATACAATAAAGCTTATAAAACAACCGCCAACAAATCTTCCTCCCAAATAGTACATTTTGAAACAAAATCACATAACATACATTTTTTCACGCGCACGTCTTTTTATTCGCTCGTTACGGTGTGAATGGCGGCCGCTGTCAGCACATGGGGCTAACTACCGATATTGGCGAAACGCAACGATTTATCGCGCGATGTGCGATGTGCTATGTGCGATGGCCGCGCATTACTTTTACGATTCTCATACGTCGAGAATGGCTAGTTTTATCGGTTTATGTTAGTTTTTCAAGGATTTTTCAGTGGAAAGTTTGTTGTGGACGTAAAGTTGGGTACAAAAGCCTAAAATGACCAGTACTTCACTGGTCGCGATTATCAGGAATCTGAGGGGCAATACTCGTATTTTTAAGTCAAAGTCAAAGCATTTATTTCAAATAGGCACTTAAAAGGTACTTTTGAACGTCAACATTTACATTAAAATAGAATTGATTCTAGTCGCCCCTTCCAAAATTTAGTTTCGTATGGAGAAGAATGGGCAAGAAACTCCACCGTTACTCTTTTAAAATTATTTAACTACAATATTTAACATACATTCATTGTATAATTATGTGTGAAAACGATGCATCCAGAATAAAATTACTATACCAAAATAGGTAAAAAGAATGAAATTGAAGCAATTACAGATAAATTAATTTTATGATAGATACATGGTGCTCACATATTTACAAACATTGTAAAAGTAAATATACAATTTTCCTAGAATATTAACAAGTAGGTAATCAGTCAGTCTGTGAGTTAAAATAACCACTGAGTGTAATCAATGTCATAAATATAATTAATTACATAATTCAATTAGCAACCAGTTTGATTTTGTCTAGACTCTAGATTGTCCTATGGAGCAGGACCAGCATGTTTCCAAGCATTCTTATCTTGGATATAATCCTCTAATTTGTAATATGCTTGTTTACAAAGTGTACTTTTCATAAGAGTTTTAAATTTCCTTTCATTTAATTGCAATATATTACAAGGTATTTTGTTATAACATAAAACACAATACCCCATAAAAGATAAATGAATTGGCAAGGTACCGTCATAATATTAATCCTTTTAAATAGGTCCCTAAGAGATTCGCGGCGACGTAGATTATAAATGGCTCTGACAGCTCTCTTTTGCAAAATAAAGATGGATTCAGTGTCAGCAGCCCGACCCCACAGTAAAATGCCATACAACGACCAAACGCGCGGTTTCTACATCTGTTAACTGTCTGATCTTCCTAACAGCATAAGCGGCGGAGCTTAGCCGCCCCGCAAGAGATGTTATATGAGGTCCCCATTGTAATTTCTCGTCTAGCGTGATTCCTAGGAACACCGTTTGATTAACAAATTCCAGTTTTTCTCCATTCAATATGATATCACATTCGCTACTTCTAACATTTAGTAATTGAAATCTAATGCATTTAGTTCCAAATCATTTACCGTAAACCAATCTTGAACCTGAAGAATACAGTTATTCACGTCGTCAAGATTTTGTAACCGTCGGGCTATTTTAAATATCTGCAAATAACACCATCTTCGGTTGATTTAAAAGTAAATAGGGTAAATCATTAATGTAAACTAAAAAGAGGAATGGACCCAATATTGAACCTTGAGGAACGCCCATTGCCATTTCAGACCCTAATGAGTTTATGCCGTTTACTTGAACTTTAACTTTTCTGTCTTTCAGGTATGATCTTAGTAAATCAAGAGCTGTATTTCTAATCCCATAGTGCTCCAGTTTCAGCAGAAGTGTCTCATGATTTACGCAATCGAACGCTTTGGAGAGGTCGCAAAAGATTCCAATGGCATCTTTAGCTTCTTCCCAGGCGTTAAAAATGTTCTTTATTAGGGTGACACTAGCGTCAGTGGTACAACGCCCTTTGGTGAAACCGTACTGTTGTTCATGAAAGATGGCATTTTTATTAAAGTGACGTAACATTTGATTGAGAATCAACTTTTCAAACACTTTACTGAAAACTGACAGAATTGACACAGGCCTATAATTGTTTATTTTATTTTATTTTATTTGGGAAAATAAACGGTTACACATTACAGTATAAGGTATAGAACTTAAAACTAAAAAGGGAGTACAAATGTATAACCAACAACATTTTCCACATAATATAAAAAGTTAAACAAACATGAACGGCGTGCGATATTAAATAATATTGAATACATACAGAGTATGATTAAATATAAAATAAAACCAATCTGAAAAAAATACAAGTAAAAATAATAAAACAGAAAGAACATATTATAATAGAAATGATGAATTTAGGATTTTATTTAGCTAATTCTGCTATAATTTGAAGCGCAATACTTCGAAATTTGCCTGCAGAAACAGCAAAAAACTCGATATCACGGAAAATCTTATTGAACTGCGTGATAAGACGCCGTAGGGGTGCTCGCGAGCCTGCGTTTGATCGACAAGAGGTTACAGCAAATAGCGGTCGCGCGCGCACACCTCGACATATAGTTGTTCTAGGTACTACATAGCTTATTCTATTGCTTATATCTATGCAATTATATGAATTATTACATAAATCAAACAGAAACGTCGATTCCAAGAGTATACGTCTATATTTAAGGTTTTGAAGTTTATACTGATTTAGTAAGTTGCTAGGTGTTGCTAGGTGTTGCTAGTTGATTGTTAGGTTCCTATCACCCGATTTTAACAAAGGAACTACTTTACTGTGTTTCATGAGATCCGGGAAGACTCCTTGGTATACACTGATGTTAAATATGAAAGCTAAATAGGGCGCAATGGTTTCGATAATGGCACTACAGACTTTTACAGATATTCCCCAAAGATTTCCTGTTGATTTAATTTTAAGATCTTTAAAAGCTTTTATAACAGCTTGGGGGTTGGTATGCTGAAATCTAAACTCCAAAAAACATGCCCTTACATTCTTTCTGAGTAAGGCAGCAGAACGCGCGGGTGAGGAATTGAAAGCTTCAGTAGTTTAACAGGAACATTAGCGAAAAAGTTTTCAAATTCCTGAGCTATTTCTGCATCTGAGTTGATGGAGCCATTTGCAGTCTCTAAATTAAATTCAGTATTACGCTGTTTATTTCTACCTGTTTCGTTATTTATTATTTGCCAGGTCGTTTTAATTTTATCATCAGCTGATTTTATTTTATTGCTAATATAATAATAAAGCGCTTTAGCTAATTTGCACACAGCTTTAAAAGTTTTTGAATATTTTGAAACATACTGACAAGCTTGTATTATTCATTCATTAAGAGATTTCTAATCTATGTCTTAAACTAAAAACTACGTGTGATGGAAATCACACGTAGTCAAAAATGTAGGGAACTACAGTTTTAACATTGATTGTCGCTGAAATGGGATTGCAACTAGATTTTGAATGTTTTTAATAACTGGAATTGGTTCAAATAAATATTTACTTAAATAATAAATAACCTATTATACATAATTAAGGTTTTCATGTCCACGAAGTGAGAAATGAAGTAACTATAACACCAGATAAGTTACTAGTCGTTTATAAGTAGCTTATTACACAGGGTTAGTGTTAAATTAAATTAAGAGTTTCGTAAGTACCCATCTTAATGGTTACATAACCATCGAAAACCACCACTTTAAGCTAATTGTTGATGACTGCTGAGTCAGCAGTTACTTACTAACATCCCGCCTCCCATAAGAGGCCCCAAATAGTGGCAATCCATTTCATCGTTTCGTATTTATACGACTTTCAATAGAATTGTCATACGCTTTTCGGTGGCGTATAAATAAAACATAATAAATGAGATTGGGCGGGTCACATCAGCATGTGGCTGATGTGACAGGAAGACCGCTGGGCAAGTCTCCACACGATAGGTGCCTGAAGAAAAACAGCGCACATCAGAAAACGGTGGCGAGGTGACCTGGACGCGTACCGCGAGGGCTGGGTCGAGATGGCGCTGGAAAAGAGATCCTGGAAGGACTTAGAGGATGCCTTTGCCCAGCAGTGGGACAGAACGGGCTGAACGAAAAAAAACTACTTACATAACAAACTATTTTGGTGCACGTATTTAGTAAGTATGAATTTAAAAAGGGAAATGTATCTATCCAGTTACATCATCGTTATCGCTGTTAGAATGTGACTGTCTCCCAGGTGTTTAAAAACCTGGTTCTTAAACCCTCAAAACATCACAATTTATTACTCTACTAAACCCTCCACTGTTTATAGCTGCCAGTATCATAAACAGTAAAGGATAAAATATGAATTTAAAAGGTTTTTTTCAAACCGCCATCTCCGGTCTGGCACGACGCCAGGTCTTCACAATGTGCTCATCGGCTCCTTTTTAATGTCAAATTAATGTACACTGTCAGGACTTCTGTTGTGGGGCTTTTAAGGACACTATGATTGCAATGGTTTCTTTAACGTACTGTAATCATGAAAATGGTGACTTCAGCATGCAATGGAATTACATGAGCTAATTCTGAGGGTTTTAGTGACCATCACTGTAATTGTCTTGTTCAACACACAGACATACATAAACATAACATTATGCCAATAATACTGAAGGGTTAGTTAGACATGTACTTAGGTAATACGGGGGTAATAGGGTTATACGGGCTCATGTCCGCAACACCACGTCAAAGCGCGTATTTTGCGTACAGGTGGGAAAATCGATTATTCAGTTCATCCCAGCTCCTCAAGGAAGGCCAGTAACACCTCGGTGTTACTGACGATCTCAAGGAGGGTACCTGGGTTATCTAAGTAATTTGCCCAGTACGTGGCCACCGCCGGACAGTTTAGAAGCAGCTTCTGCCTCATCGCCCTCCATGGACCTATAGTTCATCCACATTTCGTCACTTATTACCTAAATATAGATCTCTGTTCTACATCCCTGTCATTTACAAACTAAATAAACATATGTATTTTGTAGTCGTTTGCAGACATAGATCTACCTATTTCTTCTGAGTGATTTATTCAATATTCAGGACCGTAACTATTACCATGAAATATTTGTGAATAGTTCGAATCATAGTGCTTTATGGTCTAGGATTAGGATCTATTAGGATTAGGTCTTAGCATAGATATGATATTTCATATAACTAAAATAATTCAGTCCCAGCGCTGAAAACCTAACTTTGTTGCGCTAACTTTAGTTCTACAGCCACTCAAGGATAACAAGCTAGCCAAAACTGAGCAAAACACAAACTTTTATTTAACATAAATCTAAGACCCAAAGCTAAATACACTACTACTCCTGTAACAGGTCACGTCGAGTGCATCGCGCCGAAATCGAACCTGCACCCCGACGGAGCACGTACGAACAAACTTGGTAACGACCACTCGGGAATGCCTGAAAAATTGGAACCGGGTAGACTGGATTGGAAATCTTAAGGTGAACCTAGTCCACATTTTTCCCATACAAACTTCGGGAGTGTATTACTTCACTGTTCGACAATGTACATCAAAAATTAAACATGGTATGGTTTTGTCTCATTATTAATATTGTCTGTACGGAAACAGAATATTAAAATAAAAAGCCATTAAAAAGTTAGGAGC
Source organism: Polymixis lichenea (assembly GCA_949091785.1). Classification (NCBI taxonomy): domain Eukaryota; kingdom Metazoa; phylum Arthropoda; class Insecta; order Lepidoptera; family Noctuidae; genus Polymixis; species Polymixis lichenea. The sequence goes on from OX420942.1 coordinate 401,736, forward strand.
CAACAAAGATTCGTTTTTCTTGCTAATTTAACCTAACTTTGGGCGTGTTTAAGTAATAAAAGGAGTGTAAAATCTGAAAAACCAAGTCGGTACCGACAAAGCTCAAATATCGAAACGTTCAATAAACTTTATTGGTCATTGATTTACACAGTGGCTTTTTCATAAAACCCGATCTTCCGAAGGACTGTTCTTAATTTTTTACGCGCCTGTTGTACTAAAAATGATCCTGCTTCTCACACAATAATGTTGTGCGCGTAGACTAGCGTCTATCAGCTCATCACTGGTACTATCTCTGTCGGACGCGATGCCTGGTGAGACAGCGTGCTTTTTAGCTAGGCCCATCAGTGAGTTCGTGCTCGCGACTAGGTTCTCCTTAAGACTGGATTAGACATTGGAGATGCCTGATACGTGTTAAGCATGGCGAGGAAGATTTGAGGTAGTGTAGCTGTTGCTTGTAACTATGTGAAGAATTGCAAGAGTGCGGGATTGTCCACGGATGAACATCTTCAAGCCCCGCCTGCTCTACAAGTCCGTCACCGCAGATACGAGCCCGTCTGAAAGTAGTTCGAAACTTCGGAGTAAATGCTTTTGTGCTTGTGCACGTGTCGTTCGAACCGATCATAAGGTAGGTGTCTGCTACGGTACATTAGTCAACGGATAATCCGGACCATTTATCACCCATTATATATCTATTTAATGGTCCAGCATGGCCGTATTATGTAAATGGCCAGTGGCCACTTGACCATGACGCTCTTTGTGTTCATTAAGCGATATTACTGCTTAAAGTGGACTTTAATTGCAGCTTCAGCAATTAATTGATGTTCGTCGGCACATTTTCATAATTTATTATGTTTTTCTGTTGCTTTTTGAATTGTTGTTAACACAGTTGGGTGTCTTGTATGAGAGTGGCAGTAATACCTGGCTTATATGTTACTGGCAATTCTAGAACGTGGTTCAGATGTGTTGGTTTTTTTTTTAGGGTGGGAATCATCATCCGCTCTTCGTGTCAGACTTTTACTGACTAAAACCCACCCGTGTTCCCTCAGTTGCCTGTGTGCCAGGGGCCGCGGTATCTCTTTCGAACAACCCGCACCCCTGGCAGGCATCGGCCAGTACATGTGCCCTCACGGCCGTGGCCTTCGCGCCACGGCCGTGAGAGCACATGTACTGCATTTCTCTCACGTGCGCCGCCTCCCTCTTTGCGAGCATCACTGCTTCGCCGAAGGAGGTGACGGCTAACCATGCATTCTCGCTCCGTACCATGGTCTGGACCAGGGTCGGACGCGAGAGATCGCCGCCGCCGATCACCTCCACGAGGACACGGTGATGCTCCGCCCAAGCCGGGCAGACCTCCACCGTATGCTCCATCGTGTCCTCAGGGCGATCTTCGCAATGGAAACACCCGGGCGTTTCCTCTCAGATGTATTGGTTACGTTCAGTTTCATTGGTGAAATTCGCTCAAAGGCATTCATAATTAGGTACTAGAGGTGTTTTGTATTTCAATTGAAACTACGAGTATATCTATGTTCTCACATAAAGTGAAAAAACTGTGTGGATTTTCGTTTAACACATATTTAATAAACTTTTAACCATAGGTACACTTAACTACAACCAAGAAAAACCTGAAACTAGTATTTAAAATAATTACCTACACTAATCGATGAAAGTCGCCACCAATACGAGACAGCCACACGTTGCTAAACCCATTAAATGGTTCGCCTGTACTTGAATATTTAATTTGTATGGCGAAGGAAATCGCGAGGAAGCCTACATGTGAATAATATAATGATATGTGTTTTCGTGGGTGCAGCGTGGGAATGCGGGCAGCTGACAGCAGTCAACTTATTAATGTGGCTTGGATTTATTGATTGAGGTAGTTTATAAAGGGCTAGTTTCTGTCCACGTGGAATTTCTTGTTCCCCCGCCCCACCGCGTCGGATCACATCGCCTGCCCGCCCCACCGCGTCGCATCACATCGCCTGCTCGCCCCACCGCGTCGCAGCACATCGCCTGCCCGCCTCAACGCGTCGCATCACATCGCCTGCCGCGCTATTACTTCGTGTTCGCTGGGCGATCTTTCTGATGTTATTTCTATTTGCTCGGCTCCTGAGGGCCCTAGCCTGACGTCACATAACTTATAGCCTTCATCGAGAATATATGGGACAGCGCCGGGGTCCGGCGCGGCGCGCGTCTTTTTAATATTCTTACGGTTTTTGCAATTTTCTGGTCAGTGTCAGGCTGTATGTTGAACAAAATGTGATTCGCGACCGTAACAAGTATGTATTTACAAAAATATAATTATTAAAATCATCAATACAACCTTCTAAGTTTCTTACACTATTGATAGATGTTGAATGAAATAGTCACTCAACACCGTAAACACTGGGCACGCCGCGATTGCGGCGGTAAGTCCCCTCTTTGAGGAGTGGCTTGAGAGGCGGCATGGCGTCCTCACCTTCCGCCTGACACAGGTCCTCACCGGACACGGTTGTTTCGGGAGGTTCCTGTTTCGGATAGGGCGGGAGGAAACGCCCGGGTGTTTCCATTGCGAAGATCGCCCTGAGGACACGGTGGAGCATACGGTGGAGGTCTGCCCGGCTTGGGCGGAGCATCGCCGTGTCCTCGTGGAGGTGATCGGCGGCGGCGATCTCTCGCGTCCGACCCTGGTCCAGGCCATGGTACGGAGCGAGAGGGCATGGCTAGCAGTCGCCTCCTTCAGCGAAGCAGTTATGCTCGCAAAGAGGGAGGCGGCGCACGTGAGGGAGATGCAGTACATGCGCACTCACAGCCGTGGCCTTCGCAGGAGACGCCCTGGGCGTCGGAAATCCCAGGCTGATTCCCGGCCACCGCAGGCGCGGGCTTGCGGACGGCGAGTAATGGGTAGCTCGCTGTCCGGTAAGGACCAAGCCCGGGTCGACGGCGCGTTGTGTTCCACGCGCGCCTCAAAGAGATGTCATCGGCAACTGATGGGGCCCGCAAGGGCCGATGCCTGCCAGGGGTGCGGGTTGTTCGAAAGAGATACCGCGGCCCCTGGCACACAGGCAAGTGAGGGAACACGGGTGGGTTTTAGTCAGTAAATGTCTGACACGTCCTCCCGCTCCACCCAGAACGGGAGAAGTTTTTTGATGATTTCCCACCCAGAAAAAAAAAACACCGTAAACACAATGATGCACTTATAACTCACTGGCAGCATGATGCCAGCCGCTACCTAATCTGAGTACAGATTTTTCCGAAAATTCTGTAAAAAAAAATGGTTTTGAAGGTCGTGGAGCTAGGTTGTACAGCAAAAGGCTAGAAATCTGATGATAATGTTGATTTGAGAAATAACCCTTACTTATCAGGGAGCTATCATCGTGGATAATAATTTTAATACCAAAACAAGTAGCAACGCTTCATAATAAACCACCCATGACACGGTACAGTAACGAAGGGGGCGGGCAAAAGGTCACAGTTTAAATATACCAGCCTAAATTGATTAAAGCTGACATTTGGAATAAATGCGACTGTAATCAACACAGGTCAAATGTGTTAGCGATGCACGTGCAATCAATACGTGATAAGTCATTCGTCTCTTCTTTATAGGGTGTCGATGGCATAAATAAACTCGGCCTAGAATTCGGCTACGTCTGACGCTATTACCAGTGTCCATCAGCTCGTGTAGCGTGCTAACGACGGGACACGCAGGACACAGTATTAAATGTCGCATCGTTTGAGTAACAGCACCACATTTACACTCCAAAGCGGAGTCGTCTATGAATCTCCACCTGAACAAGTATTCCTTGCTTCGGCCAAACTTGCTCCGGAGTCATTGGTAACTTGTTATTACACCAGATATCTTCGTTTGAGCCTCTAATGATCCATTGCTGAGCATGGGTTTTATTTTATATAAACCTACTAAAAATAACGCGTCGGATATTTCTTTTTTGTTTCATAAAAAAATGCATTACCTGCGCGATCAAAATGTATGGAACATCAATTTTTATTTATATCCAACGTAAAATTTCAACGACTTGTGCGTCGATGTCATGTCACCCTGTATTAGCCCTTGTGCTCTATTTTAGACTTCAATAAACATAAAATACTCAATGAATCAGCTAAATAAATCGAAGAATCAATTTATTGATTCGATCATTATTCAAAGCAATAATAGTTCACCGAAGCGTATCTTAATAAATGATAGCAAAATTATGATTAATAAGAAAATAAACAATTTATTATATTTTACAGTACTACTATAACCCGTGTTTACGATCTCAGAAATTTATCGAAAGTAATTTATCAAAGAGATTTGATCTACTTTTGGTGTAAAAACTTGCAGACAATTTGGCGTCGCCGTATCATTTGAAACTTTAAAATAAAAGTCGCCATGGAATATGAAGTTTTAACAAAGAATGTTGCGAACACAGAAGATTGTAAGTAGCCGAAACAAAGGGGTGGCAAAAGTATGATAGTAGGCAAATTATGTAAGTTTTTGTCGGTAACTATAACAACAGAATGGAACGTGGGATATTTTGTGAATAATTTGAACTTTGTTTTCGACCTTATGTTTGTTTCACAAAATGGGTCTTAAAGAACGTCATACGTTATCTATTTTGTTATAGAGGTATGAGGAACAGAGTGTAAAGTTCACTCATCCTTAATAGAAAAGGGAGAAGCCTCTGACCAGCCGGGTGTTGTCTAAATTTGCGTGACGTCAGTGTGATCCGTAGTTCGCATGAGGCGTAGATCGAACCACATTGCTTTCATTATTAATTCGACGATTTAATCGTTTCACTTAAAAATATCTACCATACGATAATTCTTCAAAGTAGTTAAAATGTGTAGCCTACAGGGTCGTAATTCTTATCACATCAAAAGTCACAGGTAAACCAAAGACCTCCCAGGAAGCTAAGTACATTAAGAACACAAACGCATACTAAACTAAGTCATTTAAATAAAATCGTGACAAAAATCCAATAATTACAAAAGTAAGCCATAGTGTTACGCTGCAGTGTAATAGGATGACCAAATCCTTAGATAACTGTATTATAATAAAGATAAATTGGTAGTGATCGTAGATTTATTGTAGATTTATTTAAATATTTAAACTGCTGTAACTAATAGTAAAGGATTATTTAAAAACTTGAGTAGGTTTGATTTAAAGGTATTATATATTGAGTTGCAGATAGGTTAGTTTCTCATCTCATGTTTTGGTACTTATCTATGGATGTATATACAGGATAAGTTTTTATCCAGTGCGCAAACTGTAACCATAAATTCAGCATATCATTCTAGACCCTCCAGCGCAGAAATTTTTCGTCGGTAATACAAAAAAGAAATCAGCTGTTCCTTACATTATGACCGTGTAGGTATTGCACCTTTCTATGAAACAGCGGATTTTTGTTTTGTATAACCGACGAAAAATTTCTGCGCTAGGGCGCCTAGAATGATTGCTGGATTCTTGGTTACAGTTTGAGCACTGGATTAAAACTTATCCTGTATATATATAAATAAAATTCAAGTGCCGCATGTATGAAAGATCTGACCGCGTAGGTATAGCACTTTTCTATGAAACAGCGGATTTTTTTTTTGTATAACCGACGAAAAATTTCTGCGCTAGGGCGTCTAGAATGATTGCTGGATTCTTGGTTACAGTTTGAGCACTGGATTAAAACTTATCCTGTATATATGTAAATAAAATTCAAGTGCCGCATGTATGAAAGATCATCATTTGAGAACGGTTCGGTTCGAATTTGCCTGTTTTTTTGTTTGTAAATTGTCAGGAAAAGTTTTGCAAGAAAGAAAATGTTGGTAAAAACTACCGGAAATGTCGGAAATAAAGACACACGCGAGCGACAACGGGCACACACAGCTCGTATCTTACTAATTTTAAACACATGTGAGAATCCTGAAATCGGTGAAAAATTTACAGTAATGAAGATACCGATTTTACAAGCTGCGGAACGCAAAACATGATGTAATTCTTTAAAAAAATTGTTCTTACTTTTTTCTGAAGTGTACATGTAACTTTCCAAAGCAAATATATATATAATATAGTTGCCTTGGAAAGATATCAAATTTCAACCAACAACCCATAAGTATTAAGATGTTATTAATTTCAACCTAATCGACATCTGCCTACCCCATAATCACACGGTAACATAGCGAAGTTAATCACGTTAACTGCACTACACTTTCACCATGACACAGAATAGATAACCTACAGAAGGCCGGCTACATACGAGTGAAAAAATACGCACGCACATTAGGGTATTACTCTATACGAGAAAATATCTAAAAATATATTATTTAGATAGCTTAGGCAAAATACAGTACGAAAGTGTTAGTTTTAGTTCATGAAACAACAAAATAAGTTTTTAAATACAATTTAAAGATTTCAGTTTTATTAATCTGTTTTTGAACACCAAGAAATAGTTGCCGCCATGTTATTACGTCATACGGCATGTCAACTGAGCAACTTTGTACTTTTATTATTTTCGTAACCAAAGTAATTTTTATTTAAATAACATTTTGCATTCAGGAACAGCAAACCGACAAATAAGTAGCAAAATAACTATTTTTTTAAATTATAAACAATTGTCTTATAAAATATCAGCGCATTTGTTTTTAGCAAACTGATGTCATGCCCACAGAGCAATATCCAGTCCACTGCGTCCAGCGTTTTCGTCAAATTACACGCGAAAGGAGAAGTTGCAACTTCCATAGAAAATTACCCCACGTCCGACAGCTGAGAAAAATATCTAAAAAAAAATTGATAAAAATGAGTATTAATAAATTGCACACCTCTGATTGTCGTCCTTACTGGCTATCATATTTAGAAATTGCTCCAAATATTGCGTCTTTCAGGCGCAGTATTACTTATAAAAATATTTCACTTTCAATCATGCAATACCTACTACTCTAATGACCATAATAAGTGGAAGTGAAAGTGGAAAAGTGGAGTGGAAGCCAGGGCCTTAACGCAAGTGCAGGGCTGCGTTTAGGAGCACGCGCGCAGGCACACCTATTTTGTTCTCATGTTAGTGAACGAAACAACAATATTAACCTGTTTCGTTCGTGGACCAATGTACGGTTTTGAACCACCTGAGTGAGGCCGGGCCATTGTTAAATAGCCGTCCGTGTGTAATACCTATAATTATTTTACAAAATAAATAGATTATCTAATCAGTACCTAAGCGTTAATTTAAATAATACTTTTTAAATATGTTATTATTAACCTAGTATAATAACTATTATCAAACAATTGCAAATAAGTTAATACAGTGTTTAATTGCTTTTTAATCCTATTTTGAAACTAAAATCAGAAGTCAGTATATTACAGGTATTCTGCCCCTGAATTAATATTGAAAGCAATTTTTAATGTGCTAGCCAGTAAGGATGGTCATCGGAAGTATATCATTTTGTATACTCATTTTTAGCGATTTTTGGAGATACTTTTCTTTGCAGTCGTCAGGGGGGCATTTTTGCTACTTCTTCTTTGAAAATGTAAAATTTAAACGCATTTTTATGGCATTCATCGATTAAATAAAAATGTTGTGTTTTTTAGTAGTTTATTAGCACTCTAGAATCGAATTCAGACACTTTTCAAAAATAAGTGTAATACCCTAATAATAGACGCGTACTTACGAATGGTAACCTCAACCCATCATTATCTACCTAGCTTTTCCCAAGAATGCAAGATTTACACGGGATACTATAGCCGCAATTTCCAAAGTAGAGTAGGTTTCGAATTTTGTTATGCGGCGGGTCACTAAAATCGACCGTGACAATGCTCAGTCGCAGGCGATCGCCCACCGCATGAACACCGCATTCGACATTTTGATGTGAAATTACATTGTCACTACTTGTGTAAATGGGGTGGCGATTTGGCTATATAGTATCTGTTTATTACTGATACTGTACTTACGCTTCTTTTTCATTCATCCACATCATTTTTGTTTTATTATCTTTTTACAACTTTCTTACATTATTATATTTCGCTCTTTGTTTTCTGTGCTAACACTCTGCGAATCGGTCTTAAACGATTCGTCTATATAGAATTACCCGATTTTACATTAGAATTTTCCATCTTTTACTTATTAATATTCTTATGACATTTAAGTCAAACGTGTCAAACTGATGTCTACTTATTCTTTTAATTATCTATGCAGTCTATTGAAGGAAGGTTGCATTACGATTGTAATTACCAAAAATCATTTTATATCGTTTTGGATAGCCTAAATTCGGTTTTTCTATCTAACTACGTTGTCAACTAAATAACAAAATTCTAAATTATAATTATAAGATTCTTAAACGCACTCTGTGTTTATATGAAGGAGGTTTTATACGTCTTGGCCGACTAGACTGATATGTGAAAAAATCTATGGCCTGAAAAGAGAAAAAAGAGCCAGAAAAATCTGGAATGCCGTCAGAGCTGATGAACTAAGAAGGAGAAAAAAAAAGGGCTGGAGAGCCGTGACAGAGCTAAAAAGCGAAAAAATAAAAAAAGAGAGCTGAGACAGAGCTGAAGGGTGATCAAAGCAACTGAGGGACCTCGCAAGCGAACTGACTGACAGTCACAACTTCTCTAGAAATTGATTCGTCACCACATCCTTGAACATAAACGCCTATATAACCACCATAATCTACATAGACCTCCTTACCAATAAATAGAGTGCACAGGTACCTTTTTTATAATTTATCTTGTAAACCTCAAATTAAATTTAATTGTCTAGTCTATTTATTACCCTTTTATTTGTTAGGGATAGGTAGACACGACAGCTAGTAAGACGATTTGGTGAGCAACCGGCCGCACGGCGATGACCGACCAGTGATTTGCACCAAGTAAAATACTGGCATCCGGTTATGAGGTATGCCAGTATGTTACACGGAGCGATCTCAAACTTTCTGAAACAAATGCTTATCGCGAGTGCGCTAGCACGTGCAGCAAGGGAAGCGTGCTATGTGTGCGTGCGCTTTCGTTGCGTTTTATGGAGCTGGTCTTCTGTATTTATCAATTTTCATTTTCTGTGACCATAGTCCGATCTAGCTGTAGCTAGTCAAGAATTTTAAGAAGTGCGTAAAAGCGGCGCTCGCGCATGCAAGCAAATTGCTTTGAACCAGCGTTTCACTTAGGAAGGGATGGGTATAGATTGCTGGCCGTGAGAAGGGATATCGATGTAATTTAATTATGTTTTAGCTGTAAATAGTGGGTTTAGAAATTCGATTAGTTGTGGTCGTGTTTAATTTACAGTGATTTCCGAGTGAGGTTGTTGTGAAAGGACACGCAAATCAGGACAATATCCAATATCCTCTAATGCTAATAATAAAATAATTGCTAATACTAAAACACTGCGCAAATAAAACGCAAAATTATTTAGAGCGAATTTCACCGCTACAACTAAACTTCGTTCAAGAGCTGTCAGGGTTAAATATTCCACAACAATGATGACACTGACAGCTCTTGAACGCAGTTTAGTTGTGTTGATCGCGTTCAGTTTAACTGGTGAAGTTCACCCTTATACCAATAATCAGTTGAAGTAGTTTTATTACTTCAAGAACATTTATCTTGTATTAGAAAACTATGAGACGAAAGATGAAAATTGACCCCAATATCTCAGGCCAGCAGTTGTTTGGGCTGAGATATTGGGGTCAATTTTGTATTTTATCAGTCTTCTTTGCTCCTGTCATACCTCAAAACACATCAATGCTGTTTGCTCATGGAAATAAGTACCTAACATAACACCTGTCTGTATTGTAACATCAAGCCTGTATTCCCCAAAGGGTCAGGCAGTGGTGTACCTGTGACCTGTACAGTCACGAGCAATAATATGTACATTGTCACATTTTCAAAACTATCTTAACTTCTGTCGTTCAAAAAATATGTGTACCTACGGCATTTTTTCCTAAATTACCTAACCATCAAACTGTGTCAAAACTGAATATAAATTGGTTTCACACTTCACAGTTATGTAAACGTCACAATTTCAGTAAAAAGTTTACACTTCCAATGTCAGTTTAAAGTATCCATGACAATTTCTGTAACATGTATACAAAATGCATTATTAAGAAAAAGTGTTTTATGTATGTGCCCGATTATCTTTAACAAAATACCCGATGAACTAAAACTAGAGTCCATTCCACTGTTTAAAAAGAAATTGTCAGTCTTATTAATTGATAAATGTTATTACTCCATTTGTGAATTTCTAAATGATAAAACTTAGTTACCTAATTAATCCTGACATATTTAATTCTATATTTTATTTTATCGACCATTTTATAAGAATTTTCATATTGACATTATTAAAGACTATTAATATTAAGCACGTGTGCTAAATGTTTGCATGCCTAATTTAAGGTAGAAGGTATAAGGATCTCTTAATTATAAAACCATCTGCATTTTTTTCTGTACCTACTTTCTATGCAAATAAATAATTATTCTATTCTATTCTAATGTAATGGATACAAATTATAGTAATTGTCACGGATACATTAAAATGACATTAAAGTGTATACCAATTTATTCCTGTTTTGTTTAGTTTATTCATATACCATTGTATCATACAATGGTTTCTGAATCGGACGGATTCTTTGATGATGATTAATACAATCATCATCAGCCTGTATCAGTCCACTGCTACTAAATAGTCCAAGCTATGTCGGATATGCTATTCTTTGCTGCATGATTATGATCTAGCGGCACTTCACGACAGCTAAACTTTTAGAAACACCCGACCCAAACAAAAACCTGTAACAAGTACAAAAACATACCTATGTATCGGCCTTTTATGTTTAATAAGAAGTTGTATGTAATATTTTCATAAAGTTGTTACGTCGGGGGACGGTCAATTGGGTAGAGGGTTTAAAAAAATTTAAAGTAACTTTTATTTCCGGTTTTTTTACTTAATACACCGTGACATTTTAGTCGTCTTACAACGGCAGCCCACTTCATGTACCCAGTGACTGCTATCTACTACCATTCATAAAAAAAATGTTTTTTGAACATTTGCATAATCAAAAACATGAAAATATCACTAAGACGCATGCCGTAGTTTGAAACACCCTGTTATGGAGATGGAATTAATGATGGAACGTAATGGTAGGTAGGTAGATATCTTCTATCGTTTGATACGTAAACATTATTAACAGGGAGGGTGGTTCATAATTCTAAAGCATTCATTATTTTTCTTTGTATATATTATCTTAATTAATGGTAACAATGTTTGTTTTAATCGCGCCTCGAGGTATGTTATGACTGATACATTGAGTGGACCATCTTCGTAAGACGACTAAAATGTCACGATGTACCTATAGTAATAGTAAACACGACACACACCACTATCGAAACATGTGCCACTTAAATCTGCACAGCTTGTTTTTGGTTGGGAAATCATCAAATAACTTCTCCCGCTCTGGGTGGAGCAGGAGGGCGTGTCAGACTTTTATTGACCAAAAACCCACCCGTATTAGTTGCCTGTGTGCCAGGGGCCGCTGTATCTCTTTCGAACAACCCGCACCCCTGGCAGACATCGGCCCTTCCGGGCCTCATCAGTTGTTATTGACATCTCTTTGAGACGCGCGTGGAACACAACGCGCCGTCGAACCGGGCTTGGTCCTTACCGGACAGCGGGACTCATTACTCATCGTCCGCAAGCCTGGCTGGGAATCAGCCTGGGATTCCCGACGCCTAGGGCGTCTCCTGTGGAGGCTACGGCCGTGAGAGCGCATGTACTGCCTCTCCCTCACGTGCGCTGCCTCCCTTTTTGCGAGCATCACTGCTTCGCTGAAGGAAGCGACAGCTACCCATGCACCAGGGCCGGACACGAGAGATCGCCGCCGCCGATCGCCTCCACGAGGACACGGCGGTGCTCCGCCCAAGCCGGGCAGACCTCCACCGAATGCTCCACCGTGTCCTCCTGGCGATCTTCGCAATGGAAACACCCGGGCGTTTCCTCCCGCCTTATCCGAAACAAGAACCTCCCGAAACAACCGTGTCCGGTGAGGACCTACGTCAGGCGGAAGGTGAGGACGCCGTGCCGCCTCTCAAGCCACTCCTCAAAGAGGGGACTTACCGCCACTTTACGTTTGTTTCCCATAGTGAAGCTTGTTACAAATTTATCCTCATTTTTCGTTGCTACTCCATCATCAGACCCTGGTCACCATTTATCTATAACCTATTTATTGAGACCTTTACAATTAGCAAATACGATACTTCTGCTGTTTGTTGGTGAGGTAATTGGGTATCCTGGAAATTCCAGGTGAAGCAGCAGCATCAGTTCAAGGTTACTTTGTTCGTCTAATGCCATTGAAGTAATAGAATACCAAATTTCCCCTCGATCAGACCCGTGGAAGATGCTCAAATTCCTTCATGAACTAGAAAATAGCTGATAATCTTCAAACGGCTGAACCGATATTGATAAAATATGTCTAAGAACCACCGCTAGTTTTAGCGGTAGTTCTTAGACCTACTTTTAAATTGAAAAAACTGCACCCAAATCGGTTCACCCGTTTAAGAGCTAGCCTGCCCTGCCAATCCAATACACTGTAACTTTTGAAAACCACATGTGAGATACTGTAAGCTTTGTTACAGTTTTTCAGCATGTTTAAACCTTCATTTGAACGTTAAACAGTGTTTTTTAGACATTGACATAGACAATAGACATTGAATGAAAAAATTGTTGCTCAGGGGTACTAAAGAGACTTAAAGAAACTGATTAGGCGTTGTTAAGCTAACACACTGAAAGTTGAGTTAGTCTTTTGGATTGGCACGGGGTGAAACAGACAGATAAACAGACAGACACAAGACACCCCTCTTTTTGAGTCGGGGGTTAAAAAAACAACCGGAATGCGCGCTTATCCCGTCTTTATGATTTGCAATGTTGCCGTAGGAGTCTAATAGCACAATAGTTTTAGGACGGTATTTGGAAATAAGAACAGTCGACAGGCCAGTCGATGCCGCTCGCTTATGGCTACGAGCTACCTTACTATAACACAATATGTAATAACGGAAATTTGATAAAACTTCTAATAATAAATAATACATTTATGTACACACGGCTACACAACAAGCTATACATTTCCAGTTTACGCTATCCTCGCACTGTACGGAAATCCTATACAATGCGAGACCAGCTTATAAAGGAAATGTATAGCTTGATGTAGCATGTATGTGACATGGCTACCCATGTGTACACTGTGTCAATTAGGTAAAATCACATTTCCGAGCTCAAGCTGCTTGAAACTGCTGCTTTGTAATTGTGTGCCAAATTTCGAAACTGTACTGTTAAGATGTTTTTGAAATTTCCTTGGGTACATATTATGTAATTAAAAGTTAGTAGGTAGATATATTTTTTTTGTAATCTATTGCTAACGAAATCTTGACAAACGTGTGTTCTTTTTGACACAATTTAACGTTTACATAATTATTGGACACAGTTAGCATATTTATTTTTGCGATTTAATGTAGTTCCATGAATTTGAATTTTAAAGGCGTTTCTATGTTATTTCTCGTGACTGTACACTCATATTTCTCCAGTTATGTTTAAGGCCAATGTAACAGGGGGCGGGCAAGTATCTAAAAGGTCTATTTCAATAGTTCTTTCATACAAATTGACTTCCAGGTTTATTTCTATCCTTTCACCCTCAACAACGCCACGCGAACTATATTTAGCTTCCAAACGAATCCTGTATTCCGATCCTGCATTTATAATAAAGACACAGCCCCAACAGTTTCATACTTCCTACAATGCATGCCTCAACTGTAGACGTTACTAATCTAATATAAATGAAACGGCAAAACTATAAGTGCATTAGACGTCGCGGCATGTGTATATGTATGTGTTGGATTAGGGTTGGCAGCCAGAAAACATTTGAAAGAAAGTGGTTGGAAATGTCGCGGGAGAATTTGTTGTTTGGAGAGAGTTTCTAAAGTGATGAGATGGATGATTTGGCAAATGGAAAGGAAGACTCTGTTGAAGATGTTAGCGAAGAGGGAAACAGCAGGCACGGTCAATGGTACCGCCGCCTGTAATTTTCCGACTGCTGGGGAAGAGGCCTCCTCTCTGTGAGAGGGAATGGGCCGTAATCCACCACGCGGGCCCAGTGCGGATTAGTAGATGTTAAATATCTTCGTTTTTCTGGTACTAGGTCACGCGGTTTGGTCACGATGTTTTCCTTCACTATTTTAAGAACAGTGATGAAAATTGTATTTACACAAAGTAACACCTGTCTGGGTTCGAACCTACTACCTACACTCGCGAGCTGCGGCCGCTACCACTGGGCCACCACTGCTCTCCAGGGACTACGACATGCAATTTGACGCAAAAAGTCCAAAAGGCGTTATTCGTTAAGCGCCGGATCTTTAAGGGAAACTTTTGTATTATAAAGAAGAAAAACTTACAAACACTACAAAGTGAAAATAACTTTAATTTCGGAAGGCGGTGACAAAACATTAAAATACATATCCAAAGTCACCGAGTTCCGAAATTAAAGTTATTTTTCACTTTTTAGTGTTTTTCCAGGAGTCGGTTGTTTTTTTTTTTTTTTTTTGGAAAACGTTTTTATTTTTCACTTTTTAGTTATAGTACCTACCCCACACCAATTCGAAATTTCGTCATCCTTGGGGTCAAAACAATACATATTTATGTGATAGCAGCAATCGCGGTTGATTTGCTATAATTTTTTAAGAGTTCCGTTGTCTGTCTCCGAAACGCATCATCAGATCCATATGAAATTTATATGGGACCATTTCGGAATAAACCCCTTTCGAACAAAAAAAAATAATAACAAAAAAATAATTTTGCAAATCCGTCTATGTATGAAGGAGTTAAGCCCGAACATAAATAAAGAAATAAATATCTAGAATTGATAACCTCCTTCTTTTTGAAGTTGGATAAATAAAGAAATACGTGGTCAAGAACAAAATATAATTTAGGCAGACTCAAACAAAATCCTGAAAATTAAAACTTATAACTTGTTATGAAACTTTTATCTAATAATAATGCAATGAAATGAATGTATAATAATTAACAATAGATCTAATCCTATTCTGTATAATTTTAAATTTCTGTTTTTCTCTCGTCACTAAGTTGTTTATTTATTTATTTGTTGTGAATGATGTGAAAATTTTCAAAATGCACTGTATGTTTAAGAATGCCTTTTGGTGGCACTCATTGCCTATATTTTGTTTTTTAATATGCGGATAATGTAGTGGGCTGCAATATTGTTATTCACTTCTATTTTTCTTTTTTATGTTCAAATTACATATTGTAGCTGTTTATTGTCCCTAAATAAATAAAATAAAAATAAAATAAAAAAAATAACCGGCAACATGGTAACAAATTCTACAGACACAAACCAACCTAAGTTCCTTAACAATTCTCCCAGATTCCATCCTGACTAGATCGCCATGCAACTTAATAATTACAGAGGAGCATTACGTCGTCATCGTCAAAAAATCTCAACGCTGCCAACCCTACTAGCAGTGAATAATTTAGACGCTCGATATCGGGTTGTCGCGGCATAATTTCTTAGGGACAGTTCGATTGACCGAAATGCATTCTTGGAACTATCCGATTTCCCTGGCTTATTTCAAAACTGACATTCACGTTGGATAATGATACGTTGCGACATGAAACGGTGTGTGCGGTAATATTGTTGTGGATAAAGCCCAAACTGCGTTCTGGAGGTAACATTTTTCATAAGGGTTCTGATTGTAGGTAAGGCTTGATATGCTTAATAGGCTTTGATACGTTAGTCAAAAATTTAAGAAAGGTTTGTTGCATATTTCAGTTACTTTTTATGATATAACTGCATTCATTCATTAGGAATACTTACTTAAATACATTATACGATGGTGTGATCAATATTTTGTTACTTACAATCAATCAACTCAGCATATCGCAGTCCACTGCTGGACATAGGCCTCTCCCAGGCTGCGCCACAACACTCTATCCTCCGCCTTCCGCATCCAGTTTGTCCCAGCCATCCTTTTTACGGTCATCGGTCCATCTAGCTGGGGGGCGTCCCACACTACGTTTGCTGATAAGCGGTCTCCACTCCAGGACTCGTCTGCTCCATCGTCAATCGGTCCTTCCACAAACATGGCCAGCCCACTGCCACTTCAGCTTGCTAACTCTACAAGCTACGTTGGTAACTCCGGTTCTTTTCCGGATAATTTCATTCCTGATTTTATCCTTCAAAGAAACTCCGAGCATAGCCCGCTACATAGCGCGCTGAGCGACCTTAAATTTGTGGACCAGCGCAACTGTCAGTGTCCACGTTTCGACACCGTATGTCATCACGGGCAGGACGCACTGGTTGAAGACCATAGCCTTCAGGCATTGCGGAATAGCCGACGAAAAGACTTGACGTAGTTTCCTAACGCTGCCCAACCCAACCGGAACGTCCTGTCGGCTTCTTTCTCAAAGTTGTCTACCGAGCTGGATGACTTGCCCTAGGTAGACATACTCCTTCACAACTTCGAGAAGCGACCCTTCGATGTGGATTGGACTCGGCAAGACGTGAGAATTGCACATGAGTTTCGTCTTGTCCAAATTCATGCTGAAGCCAACCCGCCGAGAAACCCCGTTTAGGCTGCGCAGCATCAGTGTCTCTGCCATTATGACTGTGTCATCGGGAAACCCAAGGTGTGAGATGTATTCGCCATTAATATTGACACCCTGTCTAGTCCAGTCTAACGTCTTAAAGATGTCCTTCAACGCATTAGATAACAGTTTCGGGGATATAACATCCCCCTGTCGCACCCCTCTGAGCAGTTAGATGGGGCTTGTTGACATCTCAACATCGCTGCGCGCCAGCGGCAGTGAAAGAGGGGTGCGGGAACAGCATCTCGTCTGCAGGCCGACGGCCGAGCGACACACCAGTCAGCTGTTGCACGCCTCCACGCACGGCTGCGCTTACGCTTCTTAACATTCATAATTAACTTGTTTCCATCTTAAATCGACCATTTTAAACCGTTTGTAATTTATTTCTAATTCATATTAATCATTATTACATGTTATACAGTCCACTCAAACTTTCATTTTGCTCCACCACGACCTATCGTCGCGATCAGGGCTTGGTTCCTTATCCTGAATCTGGACAGTCATCGTAGCAGCGTCATACAAACATCTCAACACCTCGATATAGTCAATTCGACATCGTTGCAGAGAGGCCAGAACTGCACATATTTCGTTGAAGTCGAAGGCTTTCTCGTAGTCCACAAATGCCATACACGGTTACGTATTATATAATACCTAAGTTTATTCTAACTATTTTCAAGATACTACGGTTGATTCAGATATGTTCATAACGCATATTGGTCGACTCAACTACTGTTTAACTTACTTAATGTTGATTATACTAAAATTAATCGCACTAACGAACGATTAATCTAATGATTTTTTAAGATATTTCAACGATGTATGAAATACCTAATGGACGACTCGCCTACCGTTTATTAATAACGCGCGCTGGATTGATTTCTAAAGTGGTGGGTAGTTACAATGTCAATCTCTTTACACATTACGTGTACACATTTTGTGTTAAACTATGTTTTGACTTCAACGACTTTAATTATAAATGTAAATACACTATGATTTTTGTGTTCTTATCTTTATTTTTAACGGATAATTAGACAATGGTGAAAATATTTCTGCGAGCAACTTGGAAGTAGCGCTCCCCGGCCGCTGCCCCGGCAGCGCTCGCTACGCTCGCTCGGCTCGCGCGCGCTTGGTCTCAGTTTTACCCTAACTTAACCTATTTCACTCAGTTCAAAATGACGAATCACACAATCTGCCGCAGAAATGTTTTTACCATTGTCTAATTATCCACTCGTAGGCACCACCCAGCGTGAATGGCAAGTGGCCGGGGAGAAAAGGAAGGCGGGCAAGGCTGCGAGGGCGGCCAAAAGGAAGGAGAGGCGGCAGCGGCGCAAGAAGCGAAGCGCCGCGGCTAGGCTACGCGCCCCGAAGTCCGCAGCTGTAGTTATCATGCTACAGCCCGAAGTGGAAAAGAAGGGCGTGTCCTACCGCGACGTGATCGCGAAGGCAAGGGCGGCGGTGGACCTGGCGGACCTAGGCGTCGCCAACGGCCTCCGCATGAGGGTCACTGCAACTGGGGCCCGGATGCTGGAGGTCCCTGGTGCGGCCAGTGGCCCGACCGCAGACGCTCTGGCCGAAAGGCTAAGGGCGTTCCTAAATGCGAACGAGGCCCGAGTGTCCAGGCCCACCAAGTGCGCTGAAATACGCATCTTGGGCCTGGACAACTTTGTGACGGAGGGCGAAGTGGTGGCCGCCGTCGTCAGGACTGGGGGGTACTCTGCCGAGCAGGTGAGGGCAGGCACCATTCGTCCTGATAACACGGGGATGCGAACCGTCACGGTGAGCTGCCCCGTGTCGGCGGCCCAAAAAATCACCGGGGAAGGCCGAAGGCTCGTGGTGAGCTGGCTATCCACGCAGGTGAAGCTACTGGATCCCAGATCTCTGAGGTGCTTCCGCTGCCAGGTGGGGCATCACGTGGGTGTGCAATGCACCTCGGAGTTGGACCGCAGCGGTCACTGCTTCCGCTGCGGTCAGCCCGGTCATAAGGCCGGCTCGTGCAATGCCACGCCGCACTGTTACCTATGTGCGGCAGCTGGCAAGCCGGCCGAACACCGGGCTGGGAGCAAGGCCTGCGCTCCACCCGCTGAAACTAGGAGCCGGGGCAGGGGCAAGCCCTCCGCCACCGCCGTCACCGCCACAGCTGCCGCCACAACCGCCGCCGCTGCCGTCTCCACCAGCGTCGTCACTGCCGTTACCACCGCGGCAGGGCCCTCTCAAAGGGCTCTGGAGGGGGCTGAAATGGAATGCCAATAAAGGCACCATTACGCCTCCTCCAGGCGAATATCAACCACTGCGCTACTGCTCAGGATCTGTTGCTCCAGAGCATGGCACAGTGATCGATTAACATCGCCGTGGTCGCTGAGCCGTACTTTGTCCCGCCCAGGGATTACTGGGTGGAGGACCTGAGCGGCTCAGTGACCCTAATTTCGTCAGCCGCCGGCGGTACCCCGGCTCTCGAGGGTGTCCAGAGGGGAAGGGGTTGCGTAGCAGCACGGTTCGGGGAGATTGCAATGGTAGGGGTATACTTCTACCCGAGCCGAACTCTCGCCGAGTTCCACAACTCCCTTGCGGAGTTGAGAGACGTCGTCGTCGGGTTCCATTCCCTCCCCGTGCTCGTCCTCGGGGACCTCAATGCCAAGAACTTGGCTTGGGGTTCCCGGTTGACGGATGTGCGGGGTAGGATGGTGGAGGACTGGGCTGTAGAGGTGGGCCTGGTCGTCCTAAACCGGGGTTCTGTCACCACGTGTGTGAATGCGGGGTGCGTCGGTGGTGGACATTTCGTTCGCCAGCCCCGCTCTGTCACCGCGTGTCCCCGACGGGCGCGTCATGGAGGGGGTGGAGACGTATTCCGACCACAGGTACATCCGGTTTGACGTCTCCGCCCAGACCTCCAGCGCCGGTCCAACAGGCCCCGTGTGGTTCGCGGTGGGCGCTAAAGCGTCTGGACCGGGAGCTCCTACAGGATTGGGTGTCACCACCGGACAAGCCTGCCGACATCAACGACGAGGCGGAGTGGTTCCGGAAGGCCATGTCCGAGGTATGCGACGTGGCAATGCCCCGGGTCCAGCCAGGACGCGCTTCACGCCAGTTGTACTGGTGGTCGCCGGAGCTCACAGTCATTGCAGACTGCCTTGTCGGGCGGCTGGTGCGAGTGGGGCCGGATTTGGCGGAGACCCAGTTTAGTTTCCGCAGGGGGCGCTCCACGGTAGACGCAATCATGCGCGTGCGAGCCCTCACGACGAGGGATGCTGTGGCCCGGGGTGGAGTCGTCTTGGCGGTGTCTCTAGACATCGCCAATGCCTTCAACACCCTGCCCTGGAGTTCATCAGGGAGGCACTCCGGTATCACCGGATGCCAACCTACCTCTGCCGTGGTCGGGGCCTATTTGACGGACAGGGCCGTCACCTACCCCGGTCACCTAGGAGAATGGAACTGGTGAGAGATGTCGTGTGGTATCCCACAGGGATCGGTCCTGGGGCCGCATCTGTGGGACACGGTGGAGGTCTGCCCGGCGTGGGCGGATCACCGCCGTGTCCTCGTGGAGGCGATCGGCGGCGGCGATCTCTCGCGTCCGGCCCTGGTCCAGGCCATGGTACGGAGCGAGAGTGCATGGTTAGCCGTCACCTGCTTCAGCGAAGCAGTGATGCTCGCAAAGAGGGAGGCGGCGCACGTGAGGGAGAGGCAGTACATGCGCCCTCACGGCCGTAGCCTTCGCAGGAGACGCCCTGGGCGTCGGGAATCCCAGGCTGATTCCCGGCCACCGTAGGCGCGGGCTTGCGGACGGCGAGTAATGGGTAGCTCGCTGTCCGGTAAGGACCAAGCCCGAGTCGACGGCGCGTTGTTTCCACGCGCGCCTCAAAGAGATATCAGCACCAACTGATGGGGCCCGCAAGGGCCGATGCCTGCCAGGGGTGCGGGTTGTTCGAAAGAGATACCGTGGCCCCTGGCACACATGCAACTGAGGGAACACGGGTGCGTTTTAGTCAGTAAAAGTCTGACACGCCCTCCCGCTCCGCCCAGAGTGGGAGAAGTTATTTGATGATCTCCACCAAAAAAAAAACCTTAGTTTAATTAATTGTAGTTGAATAAACCGTAGCTGAATTCTCCTTTATGGATTTCTTTCATTAGTTATTACAAAAATCGGTGAAACGATCTTTAGATATATTAAACGATAGGCCTTTTCACCGTAGTTATCTTGCAAATAGGTAGAATAAACTTAGGTATTACAATACTACTAAAAAATAAGCTGTTTCATAGAAAAGTGCGGTTAAAATGTATGGAACAGCAAATATTTTTTTTTTATAACCGACTATAAATTTCTACTAGGGGGTCTAGAATCATAAGCTGAATTCATGGTTACAATTTGCGCACTGGTTAAAATATTATCCTGTATATCTATATCTACTGGATGGTAACGCTGTATCTACAGGAATTTCGAGTAGGTATCAGATGTTTATCAATCGAGAAGATATCTTAGAATGTTAATTAATGTTTATGTAATTAATTAGTATTCGAGTACCGCTTCAGATTGTGTGGCGCCCGGCGCCTTGATATCGAGTTCAAGTACCATCATGCCATGTTTAATATATAGCATATAATCGTTACATAATTAAAACAATAATTAATCATGACTAGTATTTAATTGCACTTCAAATAATAACCATTTTCTTCAATTTATTTAAATAATATATAATAAATATTATAATATTAATATCTATTTTGGGGTCATTAAAATATTAGGTAAATAGCTAAGAAAGTGCGACCAACTTCGATGAACCAGATTGATGGGGGTATCCTAGCTTAGGTACAACCAACTGTGAGAAAAGGCCAAATATGCTTTAGAACCTGAAAAAGTTTTAAGAGGATCAGTTTAATATTTAACATTAGAAACGTTTTGAATTGCTACGATAGTTTTAGTATACAGGGTGGCAGGTACACTTAGCACATGATTCTACAGTCCCCCTAGCGTATAAATTTTTCGTCAGTTATCGCAAAAAAAATCTACCTACGCGGTCAAAATGTATTGAACCCCTTACTGTTTTTTTATAACCAACGAAAAATGTTAACGCGCGGCAGGTTCACAATCATGTACTGAATCCTTGGTAACCGGCTGTATGTCGATGTACCTGCCACCATGTATACTATAGTCCTGAAACATAACAAAAAATCGAATATTCATGCCAAAAGAACAGCTGAAAAATTACTCACGCTCGCAACAATGAAGCTACATTACACAACCCAAAGTATAGCCCTGTCAAAAAGTTTCGCTCCAACCCTACAATACGAACGACAGGGTTGCCACACGCCGTTGTTCACACACGGCCTACAATTTGCGATGGCAGAACGATTAGCTAGCATTAACTATATGAAAATACAAATAGCATTTAATTGTACCAATTGCATATTTGCCTGATACTTTCAAACCTTCATGATGTAAACTTCTCAAAAACTGCCAGGTAAGTTTAGTAAAACCTCGGTTTCCTAGAAGAGGAAACGGCCAGTCCGTTTCCTTCTAGACGATCAACAGTTTAACGTGCTTACAGATGCACGATGGGTTCTTGGTATGTGAAGGTGGTTACCCATCCACGGACCAACGTGGCAAGCGTAGCTAAACCTGATTGATTGAGCCGTGCGGCTGTTATTACTTACCCACAAGCCCCTGAAATAAACCATACAATTTACCAAAAAATCCACGATAAGTAATAGTTAGGTACCTACTTCTGAAAGTCGCAACAAAATACTCGAGTTAATTAGAAATAATATCAATGAGTAAGTAATCAGATATCCTTTATTAAATATCCCGTCTACAGTTACCTACCGAACACTGAATGCGCTTCATCGCGAATTTGATACTCTTCTTGATAGGCACTTCGTATAAAAACAATGGCCGTCACCGTCCAACGTCAAGCCTTTGTATTGAAGGGAAATATAAAATACAAATATTTTCTTTTATACCCGTTGTTGGCGTGAAAGAGAACTTTGGTATTACGTTAGAGCGTTTTCAGATTATCCGATCCGATATCGGTATCGGCCCCCGATACGATATCGGGGACAAGTAAAATGTATGAAACATGTACCTGTCTTTCACATTATCCGCTCCGAAATGGGATATCGGATCCGACACGAATACGTTGACGGCAATATCGGACGCCCGTGGGCTGTCGGACGATAAAGTTTTTATATGTGCTATACGTGTATCCAAATTGTCTCAGTGTGTGCCTGTGCAGAGCCCAATGCGCGGCAGTCATTTTGCTTGTTTACTAGTTTGGTTGTCATCATGGCGTCGTCTTCATCATTTAAATACGACATAATTACATTAATTGAACTGGTAGAATCTAATTCTAGGATTCACTCATCCGAAACTAATTAAAAAACTTTCTAGGTGCGTTTTGTAGCTTGCTAAAAAAACTATAAAATGCTCCCTCTGAATATCTAACTTTCACAATGGATGTATCCAATACTGTCTGTGGACAAATCTTTTTTTGCGTCTCAAATATAATAGATACAGCAAATAAAGTTTTCTATTATAGTCTGCTATGATGACCTGCCCGCACTAAAGCTATCGAGCAAATGGTCGTATCGGAACGATTTTGTCGGAAATATGTGAAAACAGCACATGATGTCGGCTATTCGGATATCGGATATTGGGGTCCTATACCGATATCGGAACGGATAATCTGAAAACGCTCTTAAGATGGACTCCTGTTTGATAACAAATGAAGAACACCAATCCAATAATATTCTATAGCGCGTGTTCTAAATAGTAACTTACGCCACCATCTTGTTTTTAATACATTTCATACATTTTAAAGTAAATTTTGCCAACACTTCGCGAACTTCATTGGTCCCTTTCTTTACAATAGATTAAACAGGGCTATAAAGATATACTTCCTAACAAAAACTCAATGCAAAGAAAGGTATCTGAATATTTGCAAAAACTAAATTATAAAGAGACTGAACTTCTACTGCGTATAGCACAATGATCACGGCTATAGCATTAAGTTGTTTGATTTATATTTACAAAATGAACCCAGACTACACGCTTAAACTTCCAAATGTTTTTCTTTTTCATGGACTACGCACACTTACACACCCTCTCTCAATTCACACACCCACATTTCATCCCACACAGTGAGAGGTCACGCATTCATACTCTTCATAATTATTATAGTAACTTACCGTATAACAAATTGTGTAAAATAACACTTACTGTTAATTATCCTGTAAAAATTAATGTTAATGGCTACGATATAGGTATGTTAAATTATCCGAGGGGTCTGGCGCTGATACCAGAAATACAGGTTTTGCCTAGTTCGGCTACAGATGCTTAACTCATTTTTACTCAAAACTAGCCTATTATTAATTTGTAAAATATGTTTAAGTTTTTTGAAAAAAAAAAAAAAAAATATTTCAAGTGACATTCCCATCAAACAATTGCACAAATGTTTAACAACAGCGCCCCGTCAACGTCATAGGATGCCAACAAATGCCTGAACTACAGTTTAACCAAAGAATCTGCCTGACATGTTAGTGGTGATTCGACTTTGACATTTTGTTAACTGAAAAAGAAAGTTCAAAAAGTAAAACCCAACTACTGAAAAATCACGCTCTAAAAATCATGAAACTAGAAAATATTCTCATCTGAAACCTGTGCTCGTATGCCACGCTGCCCTAAAGCTTATGATCGCTTACTACTGTTAGAATATTTGTCTGTTAATTACGTATGTAGTTATATTGTGTACACACGCCTACGATACCTCATTCGTCGCATGATATTTAATTACAGTATGCCTTAGAAGTTATGAGGGAACAGATGGTCATACACACATATCCATAATATATACATACATAATTTACCGATCAAAATCATAACCCTCGTTTTGCTTCGCCGTAGTCGGGTTAAAATCAGCTCAAAATGTACATTATGAAGGACTGAAATGATGGAATTCGAATATGGACTCTCTTCAGGGCAAAACGCCCCACATCAGATATAAACTTTGCATTGGACGTCATTACGAAAAATCCATTCGAAGAATGAAATGCAAGACCCTAATGTGAAAATGGTGTGTAACCACAAGAATAATGACCCGAATAAACAGTAATAAATATTAATCAGTGGAGAATGCTTGCCAAACACATTATAGTTGCGAAAATAAATAAAAACTAGTTCCGGAACTCGATAAATCAAAGGTTTTAAATAATGCAAGCTACGAAGCTACGGGTGGCACGAACACGATACAAAAATTACTATTGGAACTACACTGGTGAAATATGCGGACCTTTGTTAAGGCACACTGTAAAGTGTAAACTGTTCGAGGGACGGACGGGGGTGGGGGGTGGTCTCGTGGCTACATTAAAGCAGACGAGCGGTCGGGCGAAGGTTACGCTACGCTTGTCTGACAGCCAGTCTCATGGTGTCCTGTTACCCAGTAACTGGGTTGTGGTGGTCAGATAGGCAGTTTCATGTAAATTACTGGTAATTCAGCTGCATCCGGCTAATCTGAAACCGACCCCAACATCGTTGGCAGAAGCCCATTGAACCGTCACATGAGCATGCAAATTATACATAATTATATTAAACCAGAAACGAGTATCGTGCAATCCGGCCTTAAATCGAAAACTTAATAAAGTTCCACAAGTCCGAAACGCCCACCAACGTCGCACAAGTGTCGGCTCACCCTTAAAAAAACCGTCGCGTGCTATCACTTAATAAATACATGAATGTGAGTAACGCTTCATACATTGCAAGCATTTTTTTCGGCTTTAATAAAATCGCTAGCCGCGTCTACTAGTGCATAATTCTTGAACGTGAAGCCGATATCAATTGACAACTGCACTCTACTAGTTTCTGTAAAATTTTGGCTGAACCGTGTTTCGGCGAGCTTATGCTCTGTGAAAATTGTTGTTTATTCGTTTTCTAGTTTCTTTTTAAACTGGTGGTGGACTCACCCACACCACATGTATAAAATACTCCATAATAATGAAGCTATAATATAAGATGTGTCTTTTTTACAATGAGGTTTTTGAAGAGTTTTTTACATACAATAATAAAGATTCGCCTGAATAAATTGCATCAAAATCGAATGCCACGACATTTTTAAAATGAAATAAAATGTTTATGTTTGTAAGTAGATCTTTTAAGACACTTTTACACGTCCATATTGTGTTGGTTAATATAAAAAAATGAGATGGCGCCTGCATTTCCTAGCTGACTGATCACTGAGAAGAAATGCCGAAATAAACTCAGTGATCATGGTCTCTTCTTTGATTCGTTGTTTCGTAATATTTCTTTTATAATATGATACACAAAAAAGGAAATACGAACGCCACGCGTCGCATGTCAGCGATCAACACGAAAAGATAAAAAAAAACACCCTTCCTTCCGTTTAATTTACGCATCCGCTTAATTGGTAGGACAAGAGTCCGCAATCAAGCATAGTACTGAAACTGACGTACAAATAATGAGCTCTGGTTTTGAGCGTCATACCATAAAACCGGGTTTTATTACGAATTTTACGAGTTTATTTGAAGAGCAAGCGCGGGGTAGGGGAGGCGCGCGCGCCGCGCTTAAGTGATTAAAATCGCGACTGGCGCACTGAAACAAAGCGGGCGTAATGTTCGGATGAATTTAAATGGAGGAGCGAAACAAAAGAGTACAGCATGTCTTGTTGGGGCGAGGTCTGGAGTGATACTGTCTGCGAGCTGTACTCGCAGCTAAGTGATGCTTAAATGCTGTACTGGCCACTACACTTTTTTTCGTATATGGAACGAATAAAGAGACTAAACAAATGGTTAATTCAAATCCAATAATTTGAATTAACAATATAATTTGACTTTAACAATGTCATTAGATTAGATTAGAGGTTGAATTTTCAAATTGAAAATGACGTGTTCTTTTGTCTATGGAAGCATATTTTTTAACCAACTTCAAAAAAAAGGAGGTTATCAATTGGACATGTTTACATAAAAGTATATAAATATATATTTATATACTTTTATGTATGTACCGGCTTTGCGAATTGGTGTGGGGTAGGTACTATAACTATTGTAGTACCTACCCCACACCAATTCGCAATTTCATCATCCTTGGGATCAATATTTATGGGATAGCAGCAGTCGCGGTTGATATGCTGTTATTTTTTGAGGAGTTCCGTTGTCTGTTTCCGAAACGCATCAACAGATCTATATGAAATCGAAATGGGACCATTTCGGGATAAACCCCTTTCGAACAAAAAACAATTTTGCAAATCCGTCTATACATGACGGAGTTATGCCCGAACACACATAAAAAAAGAAGGTAGTACCTTCCTTCATCAGCTCAGCGTCATGAGATGATGATGACCATACGCAAATGTCTCAATAGCTTTAGAAAATATATGAAAAACATTGTTAATACGTATAACATTTGAGGGTTGCCCTCGATTTCCCTGGGGATTCCATCATCAGATCCTGACTTGGTGCCAATGGGACTACCTCAGGAGTATACTCTTTAAAATAAAAAAAGAATTTTGAGAATCGGTCCACAAATGGGACATTTTTGCGAATTTGAGAATCGGAACACAATTTTGAGAATCAGAAAACATACATTAAAAAAAAACATACAGTCGAACATAGAAACTCCTCCTTTTTTGAAGTCGGTTAAAAAGGATTCTCATCAGGAAACGTATTTCTATCAAAAGCCTTGAATATAGCCCGCTCTCAATATTCAACGAACGAACTACACCTACATACATATTCTACCTTCACCTGTACGTTACTGCCTACAGCCTGTATGTGTACACCGACCTTTCCAAAGCTTCGTATCTGCCCCTATGCACTTTACGGTGCCATTTTGTTTGCCAATCGCGTTCTAAAAACGTTTTTTGTCAACAACTTGGTGTCGTATATTGTTACAGGACTTTAGGTCCCTCATACTTTTTGCAGTTTTTGGTCTATTTTTCTTGGTGATATATATATTTGCGGATTATAAGCGAAGCGTGCTTTTCAGATCACGAGTGCGGAAAAATGGAAAGGGCACTAGATACTGGGGAGTTCATAAACTTACGCCTTTTTCCCGTGGGGGTAGGCAGAATCTATAGAAAGTCACCTGCTACAATTCTTGCATTCGATCATTCGAAAATCATTATCAATGAAATATTAAGGATCACTAAGCGTAATGCAAATGACGTAGAGCGGACAAGGGTATACACCCATAAGACAAATTAAAATAAAATAAAGTTTTCCTCTTAACATAGTGTAGAAGTGGAGCTAGCTATATACCAGCGATCGATCTCGTGGCTGACTGTAGGGCTGCAAACCTTGGTTTTCACTACAAAAAACAACAAAACTATTTAATACTCCCTCTATATGACTTTATAACGTTTCAAAGTTCAAAACCCAGCCGCTGCATTGAATAATTCGATTTTCAAAAGCCATGTCTCAGAACGTCATTCAAACAGGCACTGACAGCTAGCTGACAGCTAGTGTTGTGCACACACGACACATCACAAAGAACTCGGCTTAACTCGTCCCCCGTCTTGTTAGTGTCGTTTCGATTAGCTGTAGCATGCTGATTGGGGTACTGACTGATAAACTAAGCTGTATTGGTGACGTTGTTCGTGTGTTGTTTTTATTGAGAAAAGTCAGTGAATGATGTTCACGTACGTTTTGACGATGATGCAAATAGAACTTCTGTTTGTATCTGGAATAATCGTTTTGGTAATAAATTGTTAAATTTCATTTATCCATTGGAGTCAGAAAAAATGTAAAAAACGTCACCAAAACAAAGCCTGGAGTCAAACTCAGTTACAATTTCTGTCATAAACAAAATAAAATATTCAACACGGAAATGGTAATAAGCATAGAATAAAATGAATGAAGTCAACAATTGCAAACATAATTGGTTATAATTATAATGTAGTTAAGATGATACTGTTATGGTACCTATATGTTTTATAGTAAACGTGAATACGCAAGCCAAGGGAAATGTTAAATTAACAAACACTACAAGTATTAAGCCATGTTTACTGGTAATTAACAGAAAAAAGTCCAGATGTATATTATTTTTTAAGTTAATGGTACAATTATTTAGATACGTGAGGGTCATCGTAAAATATTTCGCGCGCGCGTTACTAGCAAAAACTGCGTAAACTGAGTGAAGAGCACACACGGTTTGCTAAACAAAACAACAATGAACTACAACTAAAGAGAAATGAATGAGGCTGCAGTTTTACGCAAATATTATTGCACTTTTAGTCCAGATGCTTTATTATAGGGTTTTAGATAAATCCTCTTCGAAACGAATAGTGAAAGCCGCTTCGAGGACATCGGGGCGAACGAGTATAACAAACACCGTGTTTGATCCAAACGAATCGATGTTCATTTTGTTTTGCAATCTCCTCTGTTTGACAAAACAATTTCTTGGTCTGTAGCGTAAGATGCTCGTTTATGTCTAATTTTTGTGGATTGCCTTGGATGTTATTCCCTTCTTGGGAGGAGCTGCTGCTATGAAGTTATCACGTAGTATTTGGCTGGAAAGTTTAACCACTACGTATCTTGGCCGTTCGGATTTTGGATTCATTAGCGGAACACGATGAATAGTAATGACGTCACGAGGCGATAACGTTTGCTTGATTAAATTCAATATTGCAGTTACGGGATTTTTGTTCTGCGGTTTCTAACTTTGCCTCTAGGGTGGCAATTCGTTGTTGAACTGCCAGAGGAGAAGAAACTTTTTCCTCGAGCTTGAGCTAATTGTCCTACAAAATTATTTCTCAAACACCAAAAGGTCGCCATGTCCTCGGGGCTCAAACTACTAGGCTCACATAACTACACAGCATACAAATTCAATACGAAGACACTCATCGTACGCGCCCCGAGCATCGAGCTCGAGCGCCAAGGCCCAGTCTTCGTGCCGGCGGAGTGGCCCGGCTAATGATTTGCACAGCACTGCAGAATGCCTTGTATTTATGTCCCTAGTACTTGCATGCGACGTGCGCTTCCAATATGATTTAATTATTCATGCAACGTACAACATACTTACTACGTATAAGATCGTGATTTTTATTTTGAAAACGCAGTATTTTTCAAGCCTTTACTTTCAATAGGAGAGTTTTCCTTCGCTTGGAGAATAGTAACTATGGAGTTTCTTGACTATTATTATCCATACGCAACAACCTTTCGAATATTGCGACTAGAATCAATTCTATATTTTCTCGTAGACTAGACTTTGAAAGTGTTTTTTACGTGCCTAAAATAAATTATTTGACTTTGACTTTACACTATGCTGAATATTAACTAGAGGAAAAAAGGATCTTTATGGTTTTGAGATTAGTCTTATTTAAAAATCTGTGCGCATTTTGTCAAGAAAAATAACGAAGAGATTTCAATCTCACCACTAAAACTATTATTTTTTAAGACACTTCATCCATAATTTTCACACAATTTTAAGCATATGACCGACAATTATACACCCTTGTTCCCAAGATCCTGAGAAAGACACCTTTATCACGGATATCCGTAGTTTAATTATCAACGGTTCGACTACCCCGGTGGCAGCCTGGAATGTCCTTTGTTGTATGTCAAACGTTATCGTCCGTTCTCTATAACTTTGGAGGGACTATAGATTAATTTGCAATAACATTCTTGGGGTATTTCTTGCTCTGGGTTGAGTGATGTTAGTAATTTTGGAAGAGAATGCGGTTGACTAATTGTGTGATTAGACAAGGGGTAACGAAATGGAAGTGACAGAGTGGGTCCGTCGGTACAGCGATTAGTGTTAAATTGAGCGCAAAAAGGACGGATGATATTGTTTTCGAGAAGTTTGAGAATAATGAGCTTGGATATGTTTTTGGAAAGATCATTTATATTCCAGCATTGGACTATTACTGGGAACCATAAAATGGGAGTTTAGAAAACCATATCGTTTCTCGTACGGATTAGTAGAAAGAAAGGATACATACAAGTCTCCACTACTTTCAAAACGGTCAAAGAAAACATCGTAAGGAAACCAGCATGTCCGAAAACCATAAATTCGAAGACATGTGACATCTAGCAACCCAAACTGGGCACAACTGGTGGATTATGGCCCACTGGCTCTCACAGAGAGGAGGCCTGTGATCCAGTAGTAGTATAAATTCAAGTCAGGGTGTGCAATCAAAAAATGATTGTGAGCATCACAACACACAATTTGTGTTAGAAATTAGAATCATGAAAAACTTTTTCCAAAACAAAAAAATCACTTTTTAGTTATTGTACCAACCTCACACCAATTCGAAATTTCATCATCCTTGGGGTCAAAACAATGCATATTTATGCGATAGCACCAATCGCGGTTGATTTGCTGTCATTTTTTGAAGAGTTCCGTTGTCTGTCTCCGAAACGCATCATCAGATCCATAAGAAATTTATATGGGACCATTTCGGAATATACCGCTTTCGAAAATGAATTTTACAAATCCGTCTATATTTAGAATAGAATAGAATAGAGCCCGAACATACATAAAATATATATATATATATGAACATGTCGAATTGATAACCTATAAATCATTTTGCAGTCGGTTAAAAATAGTAATAAGATATTTATGCAGAAATGATCCCGACTTACTAAAATTCCTTCAGAAGACACAAATCCTCGTGATTTTCATCCCACTTGCGTTGTAAACGGGAGTGTACGTCGTGATAATTAATTCATGGCGGTCTGTGGGGATGCTGGGGGTGTTGGGGGTGTTGGGGGTGTCGGAGGTGTCTGGAGGTGTTGAGGACTGCCGAACTACAATTAGTTGCGGCATTCGTTATGTCATGCATGGAAGTTCTGGCGTGGTGCAAGCTGTGAGTAACTTGATGGTAGAGGAGTTTTACTCAATTCTACAAAAGGACTTAACTTGTCAAACTTTACGTTATCCAGAAATCTACCTGCTTGTTTGTTTAGCAGTAATTTAAGTTAGGAATACCTTCACGAAATCACGATGTCTTCTGCCGGGATTTCGAGCCCAGGATAGCAATGCAGGTTGGTTTTCCAACCCGCTATAAGGATCGAGTTTCTGGTAACTTATTTTTTTTTTCATTTGTGAATGGGCCTGCTCTTGACCTCGATCACAACTAATGGAAAGCGATAGATGGGATCAATGATGGACCGAGCGTGCCCAGAGATGCCTGTTCACTCTTGCTTTGAAGGCAGACGAGTTAAATAACGGGTTTAAACAAAGGTGCTTAATAAATATGAATGTAATGCGAAAAGATGACCTGAAAAGACCCTGCGTTTGCCAACAGTGGGAAAGCAAAACAATCAAAATTTAAAACTAAAAAATCGCTCACCTCTTTCACTTAAACCCCATCCAAGATGAAAAGTAGTAGCACGACATTCACATTACATGTTTAAGAACAGACAGACATCGCGTTTTTATATACTTCGTGCTAATAGGGGCTGTGATTCATGTGCCTTTGTTACGTCACGCTCATTATGTCACGATGTGTTGCTGTTATTAATGTGGTCTTGTTGATGAAATGTTGGTGTATTTGAAGAAACTATTCAGTACAAATACGTAGACTGGAATTTAGTCTACAGAAGCCCGAAAGTCTGACAACCAGTCTTACCAAGGGGTATCGTGTTACCCAGTAACTGTGTTGTGGAGGTCCGATAAAATAAAATGAAATGTTTATTTATGTAAGTACCTAGATCTTATAAAATACTTTTACACGTCAATTATAATATTTTGCTGGTCAATATTTTAAAAACCAGATGGCGCCGGCAGTTCTTAGCCGACTGTTCCCTGAGAAGAAAAGCCGAAACAAACTCAGAGGTCTTGGTCTCTTTTAAAATCCAAACATTATATTATTTGAATTGTATGCGAGTCTAACAATTCAGGGCAATAATAATAATAAAGTTTATTGTTCAATTAGGACTAGATTACATGGCACGGTAAAATAATATGAAGCACAACCATACGTTTCTTAATCTAGTTAGTGGGTGCCGTACTGTTCTCCTAGATAGGTTACAAAGTAACCCGTGTTTAGGAGAAGCAGTTCCGATCCCCGTCATAAATGGTTGACTTATAGATAGCACGTGTAAGTAATAGGTTGGGGAAAAAGTTTCTTCGCATTTTTTAAGAAAATTCAAAACATTTTTTAATAAAGTTTATTTACATTTAACTAAAGTATGTAGGTACCATTTTGTTCGATAACTTTTTGCCATCTTGTAGGTAGGGATATGATCCCATTTCTATAGAAATTTTGGGACTTCTGGTCAAAATACCGCGACAAGTGGTTTTGGCGGTCCTCTCGTGATGTTAACCTGACACTGCCTAAAGAATTCTGAAGAGACCGAAACAGGTGGAAATCTGAAGGTGCAAGGTCAGGACTATACGGCGGATGCATTAACACCTCCCAGCCAAACTCTCTTAATTTTTGTTGGGTGGCTAAAGATGTGTGAGGTCTAGCGTTATCATGATGAAAAACCACACCCCTTCTGTTGATTAATTCCGGCCGCTTTCTCTCAACTTCTTGCTTTAATCTCATCAGTTGTTCGCAGTAGAGTTCAGAATCGATGGTCCTGCCTGATGGTAACAGCTCATAATGAATAATGCCCTTCCAATCCCACCACACACACAGCATCACCTTGTTGCGAGTTAACCCGGGTTTCGCCACAGTCTGTGAAGCCTGACCGGCCTTTGACCACGACCTTTTTCGCACGTTCTTGTCATACGTGATCCACTTTTCATCACCAGTTATCAGCTTCTACAAAAATGGTTCGGTTTCATTACGTCGTAATAAAGAATCACAAATGAGTACACGGTTCATTAGGTTTCTTTCAGTGAGCTCGTGAGGTACCCAAATGTCGAGCTTTTTTGTGTACCCAGTTTTTTTCAAATGCGCCAAAACTGTTTTGTGGTCAATTTCCAGTTCTTCAGCTACGTCGTAACTACTGGTATGCCGATCTTGCTCCACTTTTTCAAAAATGGCATCCATTTTATCCGTAATAGGGCGACCAGAGCGACGTGCATCTTTGACATCAAAATTTCCGGATTGAAAACGCTTAAACCAAATTTGTGCTACTCTCACAGACACTACTACTACACTAGGTCCATAAACATCGCAAATTTTTTTCGCGGCTTGCGTTGCATTTTTACCTTTTTTGTAGTAAAATTTTAAAATGTATCGAATTTCTTCATTAGATTCACTCATCTTGACGGTACGAAAAACAAATGAAAATCACACATTTTCCTAATTTGAATTTGGAATTATGTTTTTTAAAATTTAAACTTTCAATGATACCAAAACCAGCCAGATACAAATAGTATAGCCAAAGAGATTTTATTACAAGTTCATACATACTATAATGCGAAAAGACTTTTTCCCTAACCTAATATGTACATGTCTGGAAGGGCCTTTTGAAGAAAGAGCCATTGCAGCTTTGGCTGCCCTGTCCCAACAGACGGCATGTCTGTATCAGTCACCGTGTACCGTGTAGCTCAACCCTATTTTAGGGAGCTCAACGACCCGTCACAAGACGCTACCAGATCTGCAGGACATTTGCGTAGGCCATTTATAAAAAACTCAAAACCACCAGACGAGTTTTAAAGTCATGTGTTTTATGCCTGCATAGTACTCACATTCACAGTTAGTTTTCTCTTTAAATGTCATCAAAAATAATGTCACGTAGATCAATACTTAAATATAAAATGTCAATAGTATTCTAATACTTTGAGCTTATATAAAAATTCGTTGCTTGAGGGTACATTGGAACAATTTAACTAATCCCAAGCTTTTTTGTCATCCAAGTAATCTTTAATTTTATAGAAACCTTTTTGACAGAGTTTCTGTTTAATAAATGATTTAAATTGATTGAAGCTTAGTTCGCTTAGCTTAGTGGTACTTAGGAGTTTGTTGTAAAAACGAATATTTTGGCACTTGAATTATTTATTATTAAATGAATTACAAATATTTTGGAGCCTACTCGAGGTCGTGGTCGTCCTAGTAATAAGTAAATCTTTATTTCTAGTATTTATGCTATAGATTAATGTTCTTTTTAACATAAATTAGGTTCTCATATACATATTGAGTTGCGACTGTCATTATGTTTATTGCCTTAAAATCCCTCAGTGAATGCCTGCAACTTAGGTTATGAATTGCTCGAATAGGTAGTCGCTCTATGTACAATACTGGATGTCAGCTGCATCCCGACTAGAAACCAGCCCTAACATACTTGAGAAAAGGCTTGGCAGATGATGACACAGACTTAAATTTCTGTTTTGTAGTAATTTCTACAAAAACACAAACAAAGGTAAGGTGCCTTTGGAATATTAAAGAAATGTTAAAATAATAATTGAAATCAACAATATTTTTAGTTGCCAACATGACATCATCATCATATCAGCCGAAAGACGTCCACTGATGGACATAAGCCTCCCCCAAAAGAGGGGCATTTACCATAATCGCCACGATTGGCAGGCGGGTTGGCGATCGCAGTATGGTGGTCAAATGCATAGAGAACGCTGCTGGTCATTCTTTAGTAAGACCTTAGTCGCCTTCTACGACACCCACGGGAAGAAATGGGATGGTGGTATTCTTTTACGTTCGGCACCACACGGAACGCCTTACACTGGAAGCCGACCTCAACATAGTTAGGAAAAGAAAGGCAGATGCTGATTATGTCTCTCAGAAGACACAAAATGTATATTAGTTAACTTAGTCACCCAACAAAATATTTCCCATCAAGTACAATAAACAAACAAACAAAAACAACAAAACACAACCAAACGGTAACACAAGGCAATCCAGGCGTCATTTTAAATTATGGGCACCTTTTCAATGACCTTTTCAAAGGTTAACAAAGAGAGAGAACCCGAGACTTGCGGCCACACGTTTTGATATATTTCACGGTGACCGCAATCCCATTTGGTAAGGAACCCTAATTCTTGTTCGACAATGGACGCGTTGGAGATGTTTCCCTTTAAGGTAAGCGGAGTAGTGATTGCGAAGCGAAGGATTAGAAATGGAAAACAATACTTAGCGTGAAGACATGTGTAGTGAGCTGTCATTCCACCAGCACGTGTAGCAGGTTTTTCGGCACAAGAATAGACAAAATGACAGATTGTAGAAAGATTTCTAACGTCTTAAGAACGGCGATGTGAAAATTGAGGAGAAGAAATGTTTCTATTCTTTAGTCGACAAAAGTCTACGATGTCAAGCACGACTACCACTTCTCTACTTTTGACACTTGGGGGTAGAAACATTTTACAGAAATAAACTGAATCATACAACCCTTTAATCATTTAATTCCGTTGAATGACTCATTCATAAAAAAATCATTCAACGGGATGAAATGAACTGCCTGACACTGACTAGCAATAAACGTAAGAAGATTTGTATTTCGAGGGCTACCCTTGCACATCTACCATAACTCCCATATTTATATTAAAATACATTGGCTCGTAGCTCGACATAGCATAGCTTACCCTG
The DNA here is from genome assembly GCA_949091785.1 of Polymixis lichenea. Classification (NCBI taxonomy): domain Eukaryota; kingdom Metazoa; phylum Arthropoda; class Insecta; order Lepidoptera; family Noctuidae; genus Polymixis; species Polymixis lichenea. Next base: position 437,755 of record OX420942.1, read on the forward strand.
GACACAACACTGAGTAGGTAATTCCAGTGTGAGTGACGGACTCAGCTGGGTAGCACGAAATAACAAATAACATTTTGTCGCTAGTCCCATTTAATGAAACCTTCCTATTGTTGCTTTAATACCTTATAGACTACTTGGGAAGCACCCGGGTAGGGTCTGTTCTATTGGATATGGAAGTTTGAACCTTAGTGCCTTGTTTTTGGGACAATTATTTTGATACAGTTCCTTCTGGTGAAAAGCCGAGACGTGATCTAATTGGGAATTTGTTCAGAAGGTTCGTTTTGACTAGTAACAGGTTATACTTCGACTTTTATAAACGTACAGGGTGGTAAGGACATCGACGCGTAAAACTCAAATCATGTATTCAGCACATGAATGAAAAGTTAGGTTTGTTTAAAAATAGGTACTGTTGTTTTATAGAAAAGTGCAAAATCCTACGCGGTCAAAATGTATGGAGCAGCGATTTTTTTTAATAGCAGTTCATAGTTGGCATTTAAAAACAGTTCGGTATTTTTTTAGTTTTTTTTACGAACTGTGAAATCTGTGCTCGTGGTTTAAAAAAAAATTATAAGCAACTGACACAAAAAATGACAGAAAAATTCTGCGAAACGAAACTGAAAAATTAAATTTCAGTCGACCAAAAGTTCTTGTTATAAAGTCGTGTTTTTTTTTTCATATAGTGGGACAAAGTACCAGGAAAAGTAAAACTGCACCCTTATAACTGTTCGACTTACAAATCTCAAACTTTTTCAACAAAAGTCCTTTGTGCAAGCTTCTACCAATGTAGAAGCTCACACAATACTAACGAAAACATTATGTTCCGTTTAAATTTAGGAAAAGAAAAAACTTTGTTTCCTTTTTTTGTTCTTGAAATTGAAGTGTTTACTGTTTGTCGAAAAACAAGGTACTTGTCTATTTATATAACGAGGTGGGATATAACATAAAAGTGAGGAAGGGATCGGTTGCCGAGCAGCGTAATTGGTGCTCGATGTAGCGCGACATTTTGTAAATCAAAAATAGGCTCTGAATATTATTTCCACAACGAAATAATTGAAGCCGGGACCGCAATGGATTGGAATTTAATGAACTTTCAATATTAGTGTAGTAGATGGGTATGAACTTTTACACTATAAAATACTCGTTACTTTCTATTTCATATTATTGAAAAATAAGTTTAAGTACGAATAAATAAGTTCTTGGTGTACTATACAGGATAATATTTTAACCAGTGCGCAAACTGTGGCCATGAATTCAGCATATGATCTAGATCCCCAAGCGCAGTATTTTTTCGCCGGTTACCAAAATAAAAATCTGCTGTTTCATAGAAAAGTGCAATATTTACGTGGTCAAAATGTATGAAACGGCCGATTTTTGTTTTGACAACCGACGAAAAATTTCTACGCTAGGGGATCTAGAATCATATCGTCGGCGTCAGTGCAGGACCTTGTAAATGCAAAACGTCCTTTTTTATAGGAGAGACTAAAAACCCTCTAAATATCAGTAATTTTTTATCCAATTTTGCCTTATTCTAGAATCTTTGTGAGAGCTGGAGTCTGAACTAGGTTCGGGACCTGTAAGACAGATCTCCAGGCTCACACCCCTTTAAACATGATCATATTTTACGGCATTTTAATTCTGACTATAAATAATACTTTTAGAAAACAATTTTGAAAGAGAGGTAAGACTATAATAAATAAAATTATGGTTATATTTGTGAAGTGTAACATAAAGTGATATTATTGTAGGATTGTGTGTGTAGTGTGTGAATGTGTGAGGGATTTTTTGTGTGTGCATCTAAGTCCGGTGCAAGTGTTTGTGCTTATTGGCAGAACTGAGTAGGATGAAATTATTTAACGGTTTGGATGATACTTTCTGCACCTAGTAGCCTACAAATAGTAACACAAACAAGTGTCCTGGAGTCTTAGATTCGTCTGTTTTACCGACTGTGCGTGCTGAATAGCTACCTCAATGTTTTGCCGCTAGATGGTAGGCAACTAAATGTATCCATTTTGATGAAAAAATGGATTTCATCAAAAAATGTAGATACAAGGTCCTGACTGACGCCGACGATATGCTGAATTCGTGGTCACAGTTTGCGCACTAGTTTACATTTTTTCCTGTTTATGTACTACATCTAGGTAAACAAAGCGTGATGTTGTGTTATTATAAGTACTATGTTAGTTGATAAAAAATGACAACAATTCAATATTATAGTATGGTTCACTTGTTTCGATGAACAGATTTGGAGCATCTGTGTCTAAACTAGATATAAAAAACCTGTGTTTCAGTTATCAGCGCTCTTTCCCTGTTGTAGGTGACACTTGGCAAATAACTCGTTTGCCCTCTATACACATTTATAAACACAAACAGCTTTTGCCAGCGGCTTCGCCCGAGTGGAGATCGAAAATAATCTCATGGAAACGTACCGGGATAAAAAGTACTAAGACGTAAAACGATCAACTATACCTTACACATTGGAACGTACGTTCTGAACAAGGAATCAAAAATGCACACACACAGAAATTTTTCGTCGGTAATACAAAAAAAAATCAGCTGTTCCATACATTTTCAACGCGTAAGTATTGCATTTTTGTATGAAACAGCTGTTTTTTTTTTTGTAAACCCAACGTAAAATTTCTGTGCTAGGGGGTCTAGAATGATATTCTGAATTCATGGTTACAGTTTGCGCACTGGATAAAAACTTACCCTGTATAATATGCACATCCGTGTACCGGCCCAATGTGTATGACAAATGTATGTAAGTGTATGTAGAAATGTCGATACATTTCTCAATAAAAAGGAATGGTATTGACGCTGTTATTTGAATTGACGTTCCAAGTGGCAATATGTTTATATCAAAGAGGAACACGAGTTATTTACGTACCTGCAGCTTTAAACATACGAAGTAACGGATTAAGTATAGTATGGATGATAAAGTCGTTATACTACTTTTTAGTAGTGTATTTCATTTCCTTGTGAAGAATATTATAAATTAAAAATGGAATGTTAAAAAAAAATATTTTTATGCATCGATGCCTTCCGTGTTAGGAATGGCTTTCATTTTAAAAGTCCATCAACTACCGTTACATGTATTATATGGTTGGACAGACAAATGTTTCGACCATATGAAGCAATGGATTAGCAATATCTTTCAAAATTATTCAGGTCGTGTGTTAAGTAATTAGGGTGCCGGTTTTCAAACGCGTTCTTTTAATATTAGATCGACAAAAACCGACGATCGACGTTTGTGTAACCAATCTGATCTTAAAATCTACGGACCTACCAGTTACTAAGCAACGGGGTTTCACAGCCAAAAGTTCAAAGTCAGACTGACAAAGCACTGTCTTAATTACTGAGATTTTTCTGCATAAGCTGACCCTAACATAGTAGCAGAGCGCTACACGGATGACCCAGTCTTACCTAAAACTGTTCCAGTAATATCTATTTCAAAGTCCAACTTATATTTTATGTAGGACGCCAATATCTAGGGACAACATCAAGTATCTGTGTCCTGTTGAATTTTCTTGCCGGCTGAACAACCTATTTGTGCTCTTTGGTCACGTAGGCAAATACGCAGGCTTAGCTACGTTTGTTTTGGACGAGAACAGCCCAGTGTTAGTATTCTGGGCTTAGTACGATCGGGACATTCCGTGCTTGGTCGGGCTTGATCGGCCGTTGTCGGCAGTCTTCGCCTAATGCCTTGTTGGGCAAATACGAGTTGACAAATACTTGCGGGTAGAATGTTATTGTCGGTAGATTTTTCAATGTCAGTTTGTTAAGTTTTGATATTATTATGTTGTTATTTGTTCGGTATATCAAGCACTGACTGGACAGGTCCACTCAATCTGTGTGGTTCTTTTCTCAAAAGACCATTTTAGACACCAATCCACATGGTCTTCACACGATCTAACCAAGATTATGTCTGGACTTTAAAAGAGACTGTGACCTCTTAGTTTGTTTTGGCCTTTCTTCTCAGAGTAGTCAAATAGGAAACGCCGATGACATCTATTTTTTAAAATTTTGACGGGTAAAAAGTAGTTGTACATACCTACTTACAGAAATAAAATCATTAATCATTTATTTATCAAGTTATCAAGTTTACTTGTTGAAATAATAATAAATTAATTGTACACGATAAAAACGCTAATAATAGAATAAATATGTTATCAATATTTTTACACCACTTCAGTTTTATGTGGAACAAGTACGCACAAACTCTGATACTTCACATTTATTTACATACTCTGATAATCACAAATTATAACCTGTTGTTGGTCGGTGACAGTTCGGCCCGTTACATTGCTTACTTTATTTCTGGCAATTCCAGAAATACGTATTTCTAGAATTGTTGATTCGCTCATAAATAATTTAACTTCAAGGGAGTGGCGCCACGCCTATAGAAAATATTATATTATTTAAAACTGACAATTGACCCTTTTCGGGCGAGTAATTTCGTGCGAATTGACGCCTCTGCGACATAGGAATCTTTGTAATCAACAGCTACGGACGTGAATCAAAGCGTTTGATTGTGGGGTGCTGGTCATTTGAATGCGCGTTAAGTTACGGTAGAAAGCATTCCTTCGTAATTGGAGTAACTTACCGATGCTACCCAGTTATAGTGATGGTACGATATTGATATGTACCTGGAAAGAAGAAAAAGTTCATTACTATAAAGTGATTCAAGGAAATGTACTTATAATAGTCGTGAAGAATTTACTTATATCTAGCAAAAAATGCTGCCCCGGCTGTCGTATGTAATTTCGCCCCCGAAAACATAAAATACATACGACAGCCGGGGTAGCGTAGTTTTAAGTTGTTAAGCGCTGGCTGGAAGCCTTAATTTATTGAGGCAGCCACAGCCTAGTCCGGTTAAGCTGCCGACAACCTCCTAGGTTGACAACCTCCTAGGTTGACCTGCGAGAAGTTCATTCCCAAAACAAATAGGGTGGTAACGTGAGGTGTTGATTACAAGAAAGATTCCATAAATTACAACTAGCTTCATCTGACTGACGGACTTTTTGACAATTCAAAAGTGCTTGTGAATCGTTTAATTGAAATAAGTCATTTTAGTTTACCTAACGGGGGTTATCCGAATTAGCCTGTTTTAAAATCAATTTTAAACAGTCATTAGAGGATTTAGGTCCTGAAAAGAATTACATTAATACATCCTCGCAGAACACGATCAATTGAAATATGCTCGATGAAAGGAAAACGAAACGGTTTCATTTCTAATTACAGCACAATATAATATGACAATAGCACGCTATAAATTCTTTAGTGAAACATCAAGTAGCCAGTTTTTTTTTTAGTATCTACGAAGAATATCCAAAGTAATATTGATTACTTTGGATATTCTTCGTAGATACTGAAAAAAAAACTGTTCAGATAGGTAGGTATATTGATACCTACCTATCTTTAGCCACGACTTTTTCCAACAATTCCAATATCTCTTTAACTTTTAATGTAAAGCCTTGGAAACTACAAAGAACTTAATCGATTCAAAGAGATCCGCATAACCGCAACGTTGGCAAGAAGGTATCGATGTCGCCGGAAAGGAAGGCCCGTTGGTTACTACCCTGCTTTGTGTAGCCACCGGCTATACTATAGGCTGGCAGGGACATCGAAGCAAACTGTAACCATGAATTTAGCACATGATTGTCCGACCCCAAAATAATTTGAAAAAGGCTAGGCAGATGTAATCCATTATATTATTTGTATTTATTTATTTTTCCTACTCATAATTAGCCCATAATGTTCCCTCTGTGGGACACAGGCCTCTTCTCTATGAGAGGGACTGGGCCGCAATCTACCACGCGGCATTGTTCCTACAATCCTAGGTAGGTACCTACTAATATTATTAACGTGAAAGTTTGTATGTTTGACGCAATCACGCAAAAATGGTTGAACGGATTCAGACGAAATTTGGCAAATAGATAGTTTATAACCTGGATTATTAACTCCTAGGATACTTATCCGGATTTTTATCCCAGTCCGTTCCCGTGGGATTATTTCCGAACACCACGCTGCCGAAGCCGCAGGCAAAAGCTAATTACTACGATTATATCGGTTCTTACTTTTTAAAATAAAATGATTCACAGAACAATATTATTATTTAAAAAATTTCATACTATTATGAGTGTTTCGACCTACGGTGTACGAACCTAACCTATGCACCGGCTGCACCTATGAACTGTCGAGCGCAACATATTTAAACTTGGAGAAGCAGCGCGGCGCAGGAACTACTGGAGTAAACTAAAGTATATAACCAGTCAAGATGGACCTATAAGTTGAGCGGTGAGCTGTTGTACATCGCTGTTAGACTTGTGGATTGCTTTTTAAGCCTAATTAGTACACACGATGCTGCACTTTGTGTCCAACATGGTTATTGTCTATGTGTAATTTTGTATTGGTAAGCCTGTGTACTCTCTGTATAAACTTTGTTTGTCTCGAGACATGGTTATTGTTTACGGTTTATTTTTGGCTAGGTACCTAAGCCGCAAAACGTGCAAAGGTGGTTATTTCAAATAACAAGCGGTAGCAGTCAAAATATAACAGCTAGTTAAAAGATCCGAAAATATTTTCAAAAATAATTTCAAGAATAAATTTACCCGTCTTTTCCAAACGATACTGTTCGAATGGCATTTCTCATGTCAGTGTCGGTCGACGTTTTTTAAGTACGAGAATTGACCGTATGTGATTTCAAATACCATATTGTGAAAGAATACAAAAGTAAAAGGACTTGAGAAGCCATGATCTGTAAAGTACATTCCTCGTGAGTGACGATTCCAAAAATACTTCAGGAGAACTCAAAACAACCCGCCCTGTCCCGCAACCAACCTTACCGTCTAATTAGCATAACCACTATAGAAGATCAAAATTTCCTCACTTTTCCTCCCCATACAGATACAATTTCCTTCCCTCAAGCCAACTTCGCTTTAAACCTACTTCGCAATGTTCTTTCTATAAGTAACTTCGTTTGCCACGCCCCCACACAATTTCCTTAGAAATTGAAATAGCGAGTTGAATCCTTAGAACGTATTGGTGAGTTGCAGGAGTTGTTAGTTGTGAGTTGGGCGAACATGGCGGTCACTGCATCGGGGTTTCCCGAATTCACGCAAGAAGTAATCGCTACTTGGAATATCAATACTAAGGCCCTCACAGACCCACATCCATGGTTCTAGCAATAGTTTAAAGATGACGACAGAATGATGTTTTAAATACGTTTAGCATTAATAAATGATAAATGATTTTATTTCTGTAAGTAGGTTTCTACAAACACTTTTACACGTCAATCATATTTTTAAAACTAGAAGAGCGCGGCGTTTCCTATCGACATAATCTTGGTCAGATCATGTGAAGACCATGTGGACTGGTGTCTGAAATGGTCTTTTGGGAAAAGAACCACACAGATTGAGTGGACCTGTCCTGTCAGCGCACGCATTTGTCAGTAATCATGCAGATCAACTTAGAATATAGGGAGCACAACGATTCGACGAACAATACCATCTTGGTAGGTCGCATAAAGTAGTTAAACTGCCAGATTATCATTAAAAAATAACTGAGAGAGAGAGAATGATGAGAGATGAGAGTTAATGAATGGTTTTTGAGACTTAGATCTTGAACATAGCTTGGAAGTTTATTATATAAGCGTATACATTGACATCTGAATGACCCACCTATTTTCTTGAGCCTTGTTGATGGTTCAACAAATTTGTGTTTGTCCCTAGTATTTATACTGTGGACATCACTGTATTTTTTAAACAATTTAATATTTTTATGGGCATACAAAAGATTTTCAAAAATATACTGTGAAGGCACAGTCATTACATTAATCTCCTTAAATTTCTCTCTGAAAGTGTCCCGGACTTAATTTATAAATTGATCGAACAGCTCTTCTCTGCAAGACAAAGATAGTCTGAATGTCGGTGGCATTTCCCCACAACAGAATACCATACGACATTACACTATGAAAATAGCTAAAGTAGACTAAGTCTCTTAAATTACGAATTTTTCTAACAGCGTTTAGTGTTTTGTGGTGTGAATGAGTAAGACTCACGAGCGTACTATTTAAATATTGTACAAGGACTGAGTCTACGTTCACACAGACGTAATAATATCGCGGTAGGACTTTTTCCTGCACTGGATCTTCAACGCACTGCTTAGCGCCGAGAGTTGAAAACCGAACAGTGTGTTTTTTCGATGCGCTGGGACGTATTCTGTTAGATTCTTAATACTCAGTTCAACACCGACAGTTGAAAATCTTAGTTCGCGATAAAATCCCGCCGCGATATCTGTACGTCCGTGCGAACTTGCTCATAGTACAATTTTCTATCGTTGTTTTTTTTAGTAAAACTTCACTCCACATTATAGAGTGAGAAATTCATTATGCTATTTCGTTTCGACTCGTGACCTGCAAATAATTCATGCCGTAGTGAGATTAACATAGTTTGTAGCTGAACTGACTGTCCGACATGGGCCAGAGATACCTACTTAAGAACGTATATTCACCAAAATCTTTTAGTATGCACGTGGAAATCTGACGGAGCACACAAGTTTACGATCAAAAGCAAGCATACAATTTATCCACACTCGCACTTAACAATCATACAAGTTCCTTTCTAGAAGTATAATGAATGTGATTATAAACACCCACCCTCGATACAAGTACTAATAACAGGCAGACAGACCGATCGATTTCTCATAATGATAGGGGCAACTTTTTTTCTTTTAATTTCCACGATAATTTCAAAGTGTTTCTGTTCTTTTAAAAGAGGTTCTATAGCGATAATTATACTGGAGAAACGATAATAGGACCTCTTTCTAAGTGTTAATTGGTTTTAATCATTTCATTATTTGTGTTAAGATATTCTGGAATTGTGGTTGTGGTCGGGAAGACATCTTTTAATCTTGATTTTTCAGTGGATTTGTGGGAATGTATAAATACTGGTTCTCAGCTGCATCCGGTAAGACTGGAAACCGACCACAACTTAGTTCAGAAAAGGCTTAGGAGATTGTAAAGGTAAGTTAGAAGCACGTGACTGGCGGATGGTGTGAGGGTTGTGGAGGGCTTATATCCAGCATTGGACTTCTTTCAGCTTAAATGATGATGATGTTGAATGTGCTTTTGAGACTGATCTGACCCTCATTGCGTAACTCACTATCAATCAGAATCCGAATCATTTTGAAGGATATTGCTATTCCATTACTTCAAATGTTCGATAAATTGGTCTGCTCAGCAACATAATTAACGCAATGAATATTGTTGAACATGAATACATGAACATACGTTAAAAATGAGAGCCATTACTAGTGTTAATGTGTTACACAATTACCCCGCTGGTGATTGTGATTGAAACTGTTTTGAGTGAGTCGCACTATCTAGTTGTTCAGATTTCATATGCTTCCAGAGATATAAGGTAGATAAAAAAATGCAGAAACTTGTACAACTTTTATAGTAAATCTTACATTTAGATAGATTTTCCTTGGGCATCTTTACTGGGTGATTTTTAATATCTAGCAGTATATGTCTACAGATGGTTTCTGATTTAGTATATTTACAGGGAGCTTCTACAATTTTGTAATATCTCAGCCGTATGTGTCTAAATAGTTGGTTTCTGATTTGTTTTGTAATAAAACTTAACGAAGAATATTGCAGTATTCAAGTGCACGCACTTATTCCGTCAAGCATTTGTATATGAGACGCAATATCCTTTATCATCGTGTCCAATAAACCGTAGTGTTATCAGTGACGTCTCTCTGAAGATATTCAGTGATAGAAGTGATTTACAGGTCATTCACCTGCATTTGTAACGCGTTATACGCTTCATGTGGTGTTTTTACGTTTAGGTGAACCTATTTTTATGACGGTCTCTGATAAAATGTCCTAAATACTGACACAGGATTTTCATTCCAGAAGATTTAATAATACACTGCAGATTTTTCTTCGTCGATTGTATGATAGGTGAAGCACATACAGGGCGGATTACTTATAAAAAAATTACTCTGCTATTTTGACCGCGTAAATATTTACTGTTTTCTATAGAAGTGCAATACCAATTGCACTTTAGTAGAAATTTTTTGCTGTGTTCCAGAATCATTTACTGAATCCATGGTAACAGGCTTTGCGTCGTTGTCTCTGCCACCCTGTAAACTCATAGTCGTAATAAGAAAGAAATCTTTTGCGTGACTTTTAGTAGGTACACGCACTTTCCTTGAAAAATTTTTGGCGATCTGGAAAGACAGTAGAAACGTAACCATCACAGTCTTACTTAAAATCACAGGATAAATATGTTTAATAACAAGAATAGGATAGATAGAAGTAGCTTAGTTGTAATAAACGATAATAAAGGCCGAAGCTACGCGACCCGTTCACACATCGACAATGAGCTGGAAATGACAACCCCCCAAAATGCCACCTCCGCCCAAATGATAATCATGACTTTACATTCTAAGCCGTGTCTACACCGGCGGCCGCCCCGTGGCCTTTACAGAAATCCATTAAGCTGAGACCTCACGATATATGGCCTCAAACTGTCACAATTGAATTATCTACGTGTGCAAATTGTAGTGGAATGGGCCTATCTGTAGGATTAGTGGTTTTTGTGTTATAATGTTGTTAGTTTTACGTGTTTTGGCCAGTTTTGGTTCATGGAAAAGGAATTGTGGAGATAACTTTGATTAAATGGGGTTTGACTGAGCGAAACATGTATAAAATGTAGTCTTTCAAAGTTGGTGAAATTTTTCACGATTTTAATAAATAGTGAGTAAAGATTGAAATGAATAATTGACAGGTACTAGAGGGGTAAGGTTTAGTAATAATAGTCGCATGTTTCGATAGATCAGGTTAAGCTGCGCTTGCCGCGGTTGACCCGTGGATGGGTGACCATCTTTTCATACCAAGTGCGTCGTACTTCGGAAAGCACGCTAAACCGTTGGCCCCGGTTGTCAATCGTTACGGATCGTCCGAAGCCCGAAAGTCTAACAAAGCAATTTTACCCAAAAGGTAGCTATTACTAGTAACTGGGTTGTGGAGATCAGACAGGCGTCGCCCGTGTGCAACACTGGCGCCCAGCTGCATCCGGGTGGACTGGAAGCGACCCGAACATAGCTGAGAAAAGCCTAAGCAGATTCATTGGCCTATATTTTATTAAGAGAATATGTATCTTTCTACTTATTTCAGTCGACAGGCATGAGAAGAAAATTTTCAACGCCATTATGTATTTATAACTTTTGTTAAAAAACTGCCATAGTAAGTATCATAATGTGATTTTTCAAAAAAGTTTAGTAATTAAAGTCGTATACGTAATTAAACCACTGAGGAAGTTCTCTTTCACAAATTCCACTGAAAAAGCCAATGTTGGTTTATGTACATTATCAGGTTGATACACTATCAAAGTAAATACCTTTGATTAAGAATTATGTCAAAAACAGCACAAACTCTTGCCCGTTTTACGTCCAGCGTTGAATTTAATTCAGCATCATAAAATGTAAAATACTTCGCTTCCTTTCCGTTTGCAGGTAATTAGAATGCCAAGGTACGTTTTCTCGTGAAGTTTTTCTTTCTTCATCTCTGTACCAACCGCCAGCTGATTTTTATTTTAGTTTCTTTTTTATGGCTCTAACAAATACATTGGAGCCTTCTTGTTAGGTAACGGTAGATCGGTCTAGGGATGCAAAAAATATTCGGATAGGTAGCCAATAAAATCAATCTGCCTAACCTTTTGCTAACTCGTTATATTACTGCAAATACCGATTAAGTGCAAAAATCGCGTTTTGAGTGAGTTTTCCTTTGAAAGTTTGGATGTTCTTTTTTTATTAAAAACATGAACTAATTCACACTGTATTCATAAATTCCTAAGCATTATTTTATCTAGTTTATTATTTAATCATGCAAAGGACCCAGACTGTGTCTAATTGACGAAAAAACCTGCTTTTCCTGTAAAAATACACTTTTGTATCGCGATCGTCGGCGGCGATCTCTCGCGTCCGGCCCTGGTCCAGGCCATGGTACGGAGCTAGAGTGCAAGGGTAGCCGTCGCTTCCTTCAGCGAAGCAGTGATGCTCGCAAAGAGGGAGGCGGCGCACGTGAGAAAGAGGCAGCACATGCGCCCTCACGGCCGTAGCCACCGCAGGAGACACCCTGGGTGTCGGGAATCTCAGGCTGATTCCCGGCCACGCTTTGGCACGGACTTGCGGAAAGTGAATAATAGGTAGCTCGCTGTCCGGTAAGGACCAAGCCCGAGTCGATGGCGCGTTGTGTTCCACGCGCGCCTCAAAGAAATGCCAGCACCAACTGATGGGGCCTGCAAGGGCCGATGCCCGCCAGGGGTGTGGGTTGTTCGAAAGAGATACCGCGGCCCCTGGCACACAGGCAACTGAGGGAACACGGGTGGATTTCAGTCAGTAAAAGTCTGACACGCGCTCCTGCTCCACCCAAAGCGGGAGAAGTTATTTGAGATTTCCCACCCAAAAAAAAAATACATCCGAAGAGCTATATAGTATTGACAATGACTATTGAGCGAGCCGAGCCGTTTCATCAGCTAACAGTCGACATCTGAGTCACTGAGCTATAAAAGAGCTAGAAGAGTGATATAGCTCTTTGGAATGAAAGAGCTAATCGCTCTTTTTCTTTTCAGTGAACTATTTCGCCCATGTCTAGTCACAACTGAGTGAAGTAAGCTATAGCGCTAAGCTGGTAAGCGCACTTAGTTGTTTCTACCTGTACTACTACATGTAAGTACTGGAATAAAGTTACATGCACAATCTACTAAGTAGCTGTATAGTTTTATGGCAGAACGATATTGCAGTTTTATGAATACAAAGATCTTCAGGTAAAAAATTATAAATATGTTTATTACATTTAGCTTGACATGAAATGAATAATTTATTGAATACTCTTCTACGCAAATACCAAATAAGTATATATACAACATAGTTTCAGAACATACTTGAGCTATAATTTCATAATATGAGTATGCAATAATATGCTAAAATCTGGTAACAGTTTTTACTTGGAGCAGAAAACATAAATCACTGTGTTATCTTACACATTTCAATTTCTGGCAGTACATAGTGCTACCAAATCATCAATTATGTTACCTTAAACTGTGAACTATTTTCGTAACGAAGGATCGTATCAAAAAATGGGTTTTACCAGTTTGTACAGCATGAAAAATTTATTCTAAAGGTCTAAAAAAACATTTTCGTCATAAATTCACTTAATAGGTATTTACAGTAATAGGACGAACTGGAAAAAGCAAAGCAGATGATGAGAACGCAGAGGCGAGAAAAAACATATCGTATACACCAATGCCACTGAGAGATAATAATATAATAACTTTATTTTCCCACAAGGTTTAAAATGTACACAGTTGTGACAGGCGCCCAAACCGTTAAGCTACGGGTTTCCTGGTCTCCTAATCACGAATGCATTATTGAGAGCTATGCTAAGGACACAAATAACAGTGGCAGGGAGCACTTACAGCTAAAGAACAATACAAAAATAACATTAAGAAAAATAATAGGAAGTGGTGTTTTGGTAAGTTTGTGAATTACCCCCACCACCTCCACCCACCAGGGTGGAGTGGTTTGAGGGATAGGATGTAAGAATGAACCTTCTAGGGCCAAGAAACCAAATATGAAAGGATATAATCCTAGGTCAACTACAACTATTTATTAAACAATACCCACACTCGTCACAGGATATAGCGTGATGGCGCAATACTATAAAACTTTACAACTAAAGAAGCAGTCGTGACCGAATGAATGAATGAGACCGGAAGCGAGTTTTTTATGACCGTTTGATTGGTACCACTGTTCATGGTACGTCCGGGTATTAGTGAGTGCATAGTATTCAAGTAAGTCAAGTGGTAAGTTTAAATAAGTCTTGGATGAAATGTTGGTTGTATACAGGGTCACAGGGGTTTTTTTGAGTGGGAAATCATCAAATAACTTCTCCCGCTCTGGGTGGAGCGGGAGCGCGTGTCAGACTTTTACTGACTAAAACCCACCCGTGTTCCCTCAGTTGCCTGTGTACCAGGGGCCGCGGTATCTCTTTCGAACAACCCGCACCCCTGGCAGAGGGTTACAGGGTTACAAGGACATCGACGCGCATACTTTAACCAAGAATTCATCATATGATTCAGCCCTAGCGTTAGAAATTGATTTATTGTTATAAGAACCGTACAAATGTGCATAAAGTATAAAGCTGGTATTTTGACATTACAAACATACACTTCAATTTTATTTATTTGTATGTATGAATTGTATAGATGTAGACTATTAGTTTTCATTGCGTATAGCCTATGCAGCCTGTTATATAACTATATAGTTTAAACTACTTAAATAAATAGAAATATCCTGAATTCGCAAAATAATCAAGCATGATGATCAATCCTGTTTTTGTATGAGGTTGTAAAACTTACAATTAAGTTTTCCTAAAACATAGAACTGATCAAGGCCATTAGTTGTAAGTAGGTATTACTAAACTTTTTTTTTTTTTTAAACGTTGCCCCACACTAGGAATTGCTCCTGTATTGTGGGTGCGTTTACAAAGATTTAAATTCACATACACAAACAGCCAGACCCGGGACAACTACTTGTAGGTCATACAAATATTTGTTCCGTGCGGGAATCGAACCTGCTACACGCAGCACAGCAGTCAATCGCTTAACCACTGCGCCAACTGTGCTGTCAATAGAGCCAGTGTTTCTCGAATAAAGGTTCTATACTTGGCCATCTGCAGTGGGACCATTATTACAATATCTTCTCACATTAATTTCATAAACATCATATATAATTGAGCGTTCTCCGCCAATATAAACGTTTTCATTTAAATCAAAAGTCATTTATTCAAACTAGGCTGACAGTCAGCTCTTTTTGAACGTCAAAATTACATAAGACAGTCCCCTCAAAACGCCCGCCTTTCACCACTTCCTAGTGCTTTAGCTGCGAAGAAGTGGCGCAACAAACTCCCAGCAGCACAGCTGTCTGTTAAGTTAGAAGAACTTGATTCTATACAATAGTAGGTAATTAACATTACGAAACACAAAAAAATAACATTAAATTTGCCATATGTCAGCTAGAATACGCCAATGTACCAACAAAACATTGAAAACATGGGTACATTCAGTTTATTTCTACTTGAGTACTCAAGTAGAAATAAACTGAATTATACAGGCAAATAAAATAAAAAATTATATGAACTAACATAATTATATAACCTGTCAGTAGGCAAGCTAATAATGGTGAAAGAACATGAACATTGTCTTGAGTTAATCACAGAGACCAACAACTCTTATCCTTTAAGTAGTCGTTGATAGAATAGTATGCCTTTGAACAGAGGGTGGATTTTACTTTAGCTATAAATGCATTAAAATGCAAATCTAGCAAAGAAGAGGGAAGCTTGTTATAAAAAGTTATACCAAGACCAACAAAACAGTTATGAACCTTATGAAACCGGTGAAAGGGAACACGTAATTTGTCCTTATTTCTAGTATTAATATTATGAATTTTACTGTTTTTAGTATACAAGTGTATATTTTGCCTAATATATAAGATGTTCGCCAAGATGAATTGCGATGCGACCGTGAGAATCCCAATATCTTTAAAAAAATCTCTCAGAGAAACTCTAGCACCTAGTTGGTAAATTGCTCGAACAGCTAGTTTTTTAAGGACAAAAATATTTTTAATGTCAGCGGCTTTGCCCCATAGCAGAATGCCGTGGGATATAACGCTATGAAAATAACTAAAATAAACTAACCGAGCTGTATCAACGTCAGTATAATGTCTTACTTTTCTGACGGCGCAGGCAGCCGAACTGGGCCTTCCCGCTGGGCTTGATATATGTAATCCCCACTAAAGTTTGGCATCTACTGTTAAGCCCAGAAAAACTGCCAAGTCTGCAGTTTCAAGCACCTCGTTATCTAAGACGATGTTGGGTCCTAGATTCTTTCTACGAAGTTTCGTTTATCCTGTCACGGCCTCACGACGCCACGTAAACCCAACTGACAGGGGAAATTGATATAAATATGGTAATGAACACCATGACATGTTTTCTGTTTAATTGTTGGCTTATTAGTTGAGTTTGGCAAGTCATTTTGTTGGGTAAATGTAAGTTTGGTTATATTGAAAAGTGAATCCAGCATCTTTTTAAATTATCATTCGCGAGATACAGAAAGGTCAGGTGTGAAGTACTCGCAACCGGCGTGCGTATATTACGGCCAACATAAACGTAAACGAAGCAAAAGGAGTAAGTAAGGATCGTAGTCAACGTTCTGTAGTTCCAGCCTTCCCCCATGGGAGGATGGCTTGTGCTTATGTATGTATAAGCTGATTATAACAAGTATCTTTATAATTTGTTGATCGTTCCTTCCCGGGATTACCCGGCTTATAAAACAGAGTCCTTATTCAATCGAGTGACGAGCCCGCGTCTATAACTAGACAGTTCCAGAACTACGAAGTTTCATAAACCCTCGTGTTGCAAAAAACCCTTTTTTATCCTTGTCTTTTGCACTGACGTATAACATAGACTCAATTTCATAAAAAAGCACATTATCGATACGTCTTTTATTACGTAAAACAATATATCGTTATCGTGCTCTTTTACTCATTAGTTAAAGTATAAATCAGAAAAAAATTTACATTAGAATGATGCCGAGAGTTGTATGCGACTTACGGCATCATTCTAATGTGTACTTTATTTTAATTAAATAAGAATTACATTGCAATGACTTACTAAAACTTTACGTAAAAAATCGTGACCGTGCCCCTTAAGACAGTGGAGTGCGAATGACGATGACGTGACGTTATCTTAACCATCCACCAATCCACCCTCTGCAGTCGAAGCAGTAAGCAGCAATGGCAGTCAAATATCTTCACCATAGCGTGCCCAATTCTCGTAAATCTCGGTAGCTCCAGATGAGCATGGGAACCAAATGTGTCATTAGAGTACTTCCCTGGATGGCTATTAGGAGAAGTGGGAGCGAAAAGTTGCGGCCCACGCGTCTTCAGCGCGAGTTCGACAATGGCACAACTTTCTTATGGCATTATTTGTTAAGGTTAGGGATGGTACTTTAAAATAATTTTGGTTTTAATTTTCACTGAGAAAGTTTTTGATAAGTGAGTCAAACGAAACGTAACTAAGGCATACTTATATCATCTATGGGCTGATTTACCAGTCAGCTATATTTTATCTGTGGAATAAAATTGACGTCTGACAGTTTTAGTATGGAAAAAAACTGTCAAATATTCGCAGGATCAGACTTATTCTTGGTATAAAAGTTAGGTGGAATTCACCCGAAGGTGACTTAGTTGAGAAAGAAGTATGTTACGCATTTAAAAGAACATTAATCAGGTTCATTATACTGCCTCATTGGTCTAGTGATCACAAGCGCTTCCGCTAAGCTTGAGGTCCTGGGATCATTTCTGGGGCAAATTGTTATTGGGTTTGGTATGTCAATGGCGAACTAAACTTACCTACATATCACTAAGACCGTGTCACAATCGACGTATATATTACGTCCGTTTAAACGTCCACTAAAATTGGAAAACATGCTATCGGTGCATATTCCTTTTAACAGTCGAACCACACACGATCAATATGAGAAGCACAACCAAAATATTCCTTTCAAAAACAATTCCAACGTTTTGGCAGCCCTACAGCCAAATATGGAAATTCAGTCTGCATTAGCCAAACGGTACAATGCGAGCAAAATACTCCCCGAAGTATAGGTAACGCTTTATGCTATACTGGCTTTGGCACGCGAGCTCGCCCGACTTTCAGATCAGGATAACGATATTTTACGTCAACGATTCGGTCCTATTTCCGAATTTTAGAATGATGCTCAAGCATATTAGAGAATGACAGGTTTTATAGAAATCTAGTTTAAAATCTAGGTTCTTTTTAAAGGATCGTTCTAGATTTCCATTTCAATCAGGTTCTACAGAATGTTTACAATACGTCCTCATAGTATTACATAAACTTGACTTACTTCTAAGTCAAGTTTAGTGAAATTAGTTACGACTAAATTCACTTAGACATATCTCAAAATTATTCCGAAATACAGGACATCGACATGCAAACTTAAACCATGAATGCAGTAAATGATTCTAGATCCCCTAGGGTAGAAAAAAATGGTCAACTATTAAAAAAATTAGCTATTTCATAGAAAAGTGCAATAAAAAAAGAAACCTACGGTAAAAATACTTAAACGCTGACGTTGACTACCATGTTCTGAATCCCTGGTACCAGGTTGCACGTCAAGGCCACCCTGTATATAAGCTAAGTATTTTTTTATATCCAAAAGTAAGTGAGAAAATCCCTGAACTTAGGCAAAACTTAGAAAGTGTAACTTTTAATCCCAGCCCCGTGTCTCAAAGCCTAGAAGGCTAAAAGAAATGCTAAAGCTGCAAAGAAGATAATTCTGTAAAAAGAAATGAATCGCTCAACATAAATCCTCAATCGGTTCACTGAGTCTTAAGCCAAGAACAGACGGACTAATTTTCTATAGTCCTGACAGTCCCTTAAGAGGTCGTAATGAACTCAAAGTATAAATTCTGGAGGAGAAATATAAACTTTTTTTATATTGACGCCCTTTATTGGGCCGTTTCGAAGTTTTACTGATGCCTCTAAAGCGCTTGGTAGCAACTAATTTCTGGCTTTTATTCTTATATATTTTTACGAAAGGACTTGACTACTATGTTTATTTTTTAAATGTGGGCGTCGGTCTAGCCAGTTCATACGAAGTTATAATAAAATGTTTTGATTAAAAACTATAGTCTCATACTTTTAAATATAGACGCGTTAGGTGTTTTTCGTTTCATATAGTTTCACGGCTAAAGGACTGAACCACGTTTGATGAAATGAAGTACAAAATAAGCTAGACAATACCCTGTAACATGTCTTCATCATCGTCATCATCACCTGCCTGCCTTTTCCCAAGTATGTTGGGGTCGGCTTCCAGTCTAACCGGATGCAGCTGAGCACCAATATTTTACATGGAGCGACTGCCTATCTGACCTCCACAACCCACTTACCGGGTAATACGATAACCACCAAGGGTTAAAACTGGTTGTCAGACTTTCGTACTTCTGACGACCCGTAACGACTGTCAAAGATTCACAAATAACATCCAGGACCAACGGCTTAACGCTGTTACCTAATACTAACGGCTAAATGCTTTCCGAGGCACGGAGGGGGCTTGTGTTGTGTCTAAAAATGTGCATGAAGACATAGGGTAGGCACTTTTCATTCCACAAAATTAAAAGCTTCCCACGCAAGTACAGGTAGTAACTGACATAACATTTTTCAAAGATAAAGATTATGTGTATACAGGGTGTACCTGCGGAATATTTTTTCTGCTGAAAGCATTTTCGTGGAAGCTGTAATAAAGATTCTCATATGGCCTCGTATACGTAACGTCAGACTTAATGATAGCATTAAGTTGTCTATCGTCTAAGAGTGCTATTAACTTGTTTCCTTCAAGCGAGACTCTCAGGACAATGACGGTGGAATCGCTCTACTTTTTTCTTGCACGAAAATGTATGGGTTATTTGCGGATATACGTATTATTATGATTATTCTTCCCTCAGCGTGTACATATAATAATAACGCACTTAAAAAGACAATTTGCAATGCTTGTGATCTTGAAGAAAGCAATATGACTTTAAAAGCAATGTTCCTTTTGTAAGACGTTACATAAAATCACGCCCGTATTCCCCGAAAGATTAGACAGAGGTGTATCTAGAGAAGCTACCCACATTTCGCCTGTTACGTTGTTGTCCTCTTTTTCTAAGTTAAATAAAGCTGGTTATAGTTTAATGTCCATAAAAAATGCACTAAGAGTACTGCTGCGGCTGCCGTGGCGTAGTGTAGCGCGTCAGGGATGTTTGCGGATAACAATATTAATGGTTTGGCTGCCATTGTTAGGAATAATGTGCATCCCTGATGACACGTGTTCCCGGCAGCACCGACAGTATTCTCAATGTATTCGCAGATCGGTGGAATTCTGCGATCATACGGAGATAGTTGCAGCTCTGCGCTGATTTTTAATTGCAAATGTTAATCTGTGCCTGTAAAATATTAACACTAGAAATCAAGTAAAATTGTTACTAACCCATTGGCCTGCTGCCTGAAATAAAAGTTTTCTAGTCTATTCTATAAAACGACCAAAACTCAAACTTACGCGGTCTTATTACAAAACAAGATTGTTCTTTAGGCTTGTTTTAATCGAATTACAGTTATTTTTACAAAATTGACAACTTTGTGACCTTATTGGTGAAGGTCTTCGGAAAGGTGCCGTGCGTAGTGCCGTGCGTAGTGCCGTGCGTAGTGCTCGCAAGCATCGTGCGTGTACGACCAGATGTACATGCCTGCGTATGACTGTGCACGCCGTTAGTCTATATCTATCTCGCGAGATTATAAACTGTCCATTAATTGTGAACTGCACCATACTGCTTACAATATAAATAGGTTAGGTTAGGTTAGAATTGTGACCAACCGCGGCAGCGGCCGGAGGGTGCTACTTCCAATTTAGTGGCAGTTACTTGGCTATTTAGTAATAGCGCAAAGTACTATCCGTCTGCAGTTCACAATGTTTCGATACTTTGAAATCTCCCGAGATAGATTCTAAACTGACAATGTTCATAATGTTACAGTGACATACATAAGCGAGGCAAAAGGTGTATGTAAGGATCGTAGCAGGTCACGTTCTGTAGCTTCTGCCTACCTTCATGGGAAAAAGGCGTGAGTTTATGTATGTATTACAACTTAGTCTCATGCTAAGTTGTCATTTCTATATTAAGAACTTTACCCAAGTCAAAATAAAGTTGGAAATGACAAAACTGGCTCAGAGCTTTAGGCTTAATAAAGTTACATCCCGTTTTATAATAAGACCAGTTAACCAATAGCGTAACCCACAGTTAGATTACTTAAGGTAGAACAAAAATTCTGACAAAAAACGTCACCGATCCCGATCCACGGTGACCCGGAAGTCTCGCCAAACAAACCCGCACGCTGATTGATCATGATGACGATTTGAAAGGCCACGACCCATTCCCACATCCAGCCAGCCATAAACGAAAGTCTTCAATCACCGGACGGCTATAAAACCGGAACGTTTCGGACCGGGTCTATGGAGATTAAACGGTCGTAAAAAGTGTATCGGCAACGGGGGACGCTTGTCAGAAAGATTGCCTTCTTCTCGAAAGCTGGTGTTTACTTTGTGGTGGGTTTTAACTGGGTTTGGAGAAAGATTATTTGCGGAAGAATTCAAAATGGCCGTTTTGACACAAGGCATTGCGAAAATCTAAAGGCGATCGCAATGAAAGTGGAAAGTTCTTACTGTTGTTTTAATGGACATGTTAGAATGCGTGGTTAAATTCAATGGATAGGCAATATTTGTTATAACAGCCTCATACACATACGTACATACGTAAAGCACACAGTCGATCTTTCGAGGAATTAAATTAGCAGTCAAAAGGGAGAAAAACTACTTCAAATGGGACCAATTTTCCATTCGCCAGATATATACTAAAAACAAAAAAAAATGAAAAACCGTTGACAATTTTCTAGATTGATATTGGTGTAGTGGTCGCAAGCGCTAGTGCTGAGCATGAGGTTCTAGGTTCTATTCTAGGTTATAAGTTCTGAAATGTTAATGGGTTTTTCTATCTGAAATTTCTCAGTAGTGGCCCGGAGTCTGGATTTGTACCCGGTTGATGGCAATAGGCTCGGCCCCTATAACATGGTACTTATACATAACTGGTGAAATGTGAGTGTACTAAGGTGCACCTCTGCCAAACCCTTCGGGGAAACAAGGCGTGATGATATGTAAGATATGTCTAAGTAAATCTTTCTCCATCAAACACCCTCATTTGCATTAAACTCAAACCTAACCACCAAAATACACCATAACCACTAAATACCAAATCCTGATAACAAGTGAAGAGTATCAGCAGAACGAAAGCATTATGAAGCTATGAAGGTTTAGCAACATTTATTCGTATGCAAATCGCATCGGGTTCCGTTAAGTATTCACTTAAAGGGTTAACTAGATAGAGGGCGTTTGTAGCCAGTGGCTGGACTGGTGCTGTAAGTAAAGAGGATGTTAATTTTATGGTTAGTGCTTTGAACATTGCAGTACCAAACTAAGGACTGTAAGTTTGGGATGTACAGGATAAATTTTTAAACAGTGTGCAAACTGTAACCATGAATTCAACACATCATTCTAGACCCCGCAGCGCTGAAATTTATCGTCGGTTATACATAACCTGACCTGGGGGTCTAGAATGATATGCTGAATTCATGGTTACAGTTTGCGCACTGGATAAAAATGTATCCTGTTTAAGCAAGGATTCGGTTGCTTAAAGCTTACGTTAAGTACTATCTATTGGTATTTTAAATTTACAAGTAAACCAGAGACAAAAGCAAAATTAGGTCAACCTTTCGCTGTAAACGCCAAGGTTTTTCGAGGCCTTTGGTGATATTTCGCCTGTATTATTATTTTTTAATATGAAGATGTGTTCATTGGCATTGGTTAAGAATTGTTAAATTTACATATGATATACGCTGTGGGGCGTAGATATAGAAAACAATTTACACATCGAGCATTTGCCTACAATTGACTGTAATTTTCGTTATTTAAATAGCTCTCTCTGCCAGCGAATAAAAGCCAATCTGCGCACCGAATCTATCCGAATTGATTGAGCAAGTTCCGATATCGCCCACCACACACTGACACGCATATATTATTTATACTAAACAATGATGAGAGCGTACGACAGATGCATCGTACTTAATGGCGTGGAAAGCAGATATCACCACCCTGTATATCATGTAGCTGTCTCGCTTTGGCACTATGTCATTAGAGAGAGAGATCCGTGTAATTAGCAAAGTTGGAAGTTCTCAGAAAGTTTGTGGAATCGATATCATTTAAGTTTGGTTGTGGTAATGGCTCATGGCTGGAGGGAATGGCGATCAGAGTAGCAGGTTTTGATAAGTCATATCTATTTATGTTGGAAGGCGTTATTGATCACTTTATTTTGGGTTTGTCCTATTTGGGATGATTCGACCGTCATTAGACGCATGGTTGGGGATCCTAAATCTGAAGACATCATTTGAGTCCGTGAATTTATTATTTTTAACTAGCTGCGCCCCGCGGTTTCACCCACATAAGTCTTGATCCCGTCGGAATATCGGGATGAGAGTATGCCTTATCTTCATCCAGGTCATGGTCTACCTATGTGCCAAATTTCATCCAAATCCGTTTAGCCGTTTAGCGTGAAAGCACAAAGAAAAAATTACAAAAATCGAATCTTTTGCACTTTATGATATTAGTTTAGATAAGGGGCCTGTGCGCTGTAAGCTGTAGCCTCTTGTACTCTCTTCTGCATCAAACGCTATCTCTATTGGCTCTTCCTTCATTTTCTTTTCTTTAATTGTGATTATTTCGTTCACTTCCGTGGCGAAACACAGGTGTGTCCAATCATTTCAGTATACAGGAGGGTGGGTGGCAGGGACAGCGACGCGCTAACTGTAACCTTGGATTCAGTACATGATCCTGAACCCCTGCGTTCAAATTTCTCGTCGGTTATGGAAAACATATTGTGGTTTCGTGAAAAATTAACGCAGAGGGTTTATAATCACGAGCTAAAATCGTAGTTAAAGTCGATGTCACTGCCACCCTGTATGCATGATTTAGTTATGTTAACATTTGCTTACTAATTGTTACTATCGGAACCTTTGAACTCTGAACCACTATTCCAGTTCATAGTTCCGGAAAGTGTTACCAGACACTTTGAACTAATTCTAGAAACTCTCAGCTTTTAAATGCTAATTAGGCTTCTAAGTCCGGAATTGGGAATACACGAATGGATGCACAGGACTAACTGTCTTCCTACTCTTCAGAGTGAGCTGCGAGAGTAATTCAGAGAAATCTATTAGACTGAACTATAGATTCCTGAATCAAAGTATTACGCACGAAATAACTAAACATCACTACTAAAATTATAGTTTCCATTCTAAGAGAAAATTAAATTCAGTTACTTATAATTTATAAAATAACCGTTTGTCCCGAAAAACATTTCAAAAGACCAGAAACTGCTACTACGAATTGTTACTAAGGTGCCATACTCCAAAACTAAGGGTGCCATCCCATCCCCCATCTCAACAATGTAAAAAAATACGTACACAAACAAAAACTGAACCGATACAAGCAGGGCCTCAAAACGTTATTAAAAATAACGTTTTTAAAGCGTTTCGAACAGTTTTCGAACAAAATGTTGTACATATTTGTTCGGAACGAAAACGAAATGAGAACGATTTGAAAAACCGGTTTATTCAGCAGGGCGCAGTCGCGCGCAGGGCGCGGCGACAAGCATTAACTCGTATGTTTTCGTTTCATTACATTATATTAAATCATAATTTCAGCCGAAAGACGTCCACACACGCGCAGCTGGACATAGGACTCCCCAAGCTCAACTACTTCGGCCGGTTCTGTTTCCCACATGTAGCGGATTCCTGCGGCCTTCACAAGGTCATCGGTCCACCTTGTGGGAGGCCTTCCAACTTTACGTCTTCCGGTACGCTGTCGCCACTCCAGAACCTTTCGGCCCCATCAGCAATCTGTTCTGTCAGCACTATGCTCTGCCCACTGCCAATGTTTGGCAATTCATAGGTATATGTCGGTTGCCTTGGTTGTTCTGCGGATCTCTTAATTCCTGATTCGCTTACGTCGAGAAACTCTAAGCATAGCCTTCTCCATTCACCTTTGGTAGATCCTAGCCTTCTAATAAGGCCCATTGTGAGCGACCACGTTTCAGTGGTCATCACTGGCATCACGCACTGGTCAAAGACTTTCGTCTTGAGACGCTGCGGTATTTGGAACGAGAAGGTATTGCGTCGCCTCCCGAACGCTGCCCAGCTGAGTCGGATTCGACCATTGTCCTCTTTCTCCAAGTTAGACCTACCTTACTGGACAGTTTGTCCTAGGTAAAAAACGTACTTGACCACAAATTCAAGTGTACCGTCTCCGATCGACATGTTACATGGGCTTTGATATGACCTTTGTCTTGTCCGTGTTCATTTTAAGACCCACTCTTTCGGAAACTCTACTAGGGTCATTGAGCATTGTACTGAGGTCCTCCATAGGCACTGCCATGACAACTATATCATCGGAAAACCGACGTTGAGTGATGTACTCGCCATTAATGTTGATGCCAGCTCTTTTCGAGTCCAGAACTTTGAAGACATTCTCCAGTGCAGCGGTGAACAGTTTCGGAGAAATAACTTATCCCTGTCTCACACCTCGCTGCAGAAGGTTAGGTTTCGTGGTCTGGTCCTGAAGTCGGACTGAAATGTGGCGTATTCGTACAGACACTTCAGCACCTCGACGTACCGATAGTCAATCTGGCACCATTAAAAAGACTGCCCATGTCTCGATCGAATCGAAGGCTTTTTTGTAGACCACATACTCTTCGGTCTTCTAAATAACCTGCCGCAGCGTATGTATGTGGTCTACGGTGCTAAAGCCTTTTTGGAATCTGGCTTGGTCGGCAAGCCAGAAGTCATCAAACCTGCGCTCGAGACGGTTCGTGATGACTCTTGAAAACAGCTGGTAGACGTGGCTCAGAAGTGAGATGCGTCTATAATTTTCAAGAAAGGTAATGTCACCCCTGTGGCGTTTGGCTCTCAAGTATGACGGAATCAAACAGCTCCTAGAGGGCCTAAAAACGGGTTATCCGCCCGCACTCAAGAGTTCGGCCGTAATGCCGTCATTAACCGCGCGCCTAGTTTTTAAGCTGCTTCAGAGCCATCCTAATCTCATAAAAGCTGACGTCCGGGATGTCTTCGGTATAGTGTCGGGATAATCTGGCTAGGTCTGGCTGGTTAGGTCTTTTGCCAGATTCGTAACGGGGTTGCTTATTGACGTGTATAACGCGGATACGATCCTGCCATCATGTCTTTAGTTTCACAAGCTGGCTTTGTCCAATAAATAGATTTCTTGCAAAGCCCTTGGAGCCCTTGTTCCGCTTTATCGCGTCCTTAATGCGGTCTATATTAAAGCGGCGAACGTCGCTTTTGAAAGACTTAGAGATCCGTCTATTGTGGTGTCGGTACTTTAGCGTATCGTGTGAAGACTGCAGGATCATTTTGCGCCTGTCCTCCAAGAGGTGGCGAGTAGGATCAAAGAGTTTCTTTTTACCATTTGTACGACGACTTTTGAAGACCTTAGACACGACCTTATGGGCAGTTTCGACGAACCAATCGTGAAAATCATTCACTGGTCTCCCTAGGCACTCGAAACGATTCTGAAGTTCGAGCTAAAAGCTCTCGGGGTTTCGGATTTGGATCGGTGCTGGACGGAGCGTAGACTTCATCAGACGAGATCTTTTTTTTAAATCCTTCATTAAGGAGCTTTGTCAAAATACTGACTATGTCGCTCCATCATATCCAAATTTTGAATTTTACTTTAGTTTATATGATCGTAATATATTTTGTACATAGTTCTAGGCTAGAACTTCTAGCCTCGTCCGACATAGGCTTGGCTATAACACTATTTACAGTACCAATTCCAGACATATTTATGGAATCAAACAAACTTCTCCTGAAGCGTTCGCCCCGCTCACACTCCATCAAGATATGATGTACGTCCTCGATTATTCGCCGAGATCTTTCCAGCTTGAAATTGATATTCAATGTACCTCTTACCATACGGTGATCGCTTCCGGTTTTCACCGCGTTGATCACAGAGATATCACTGAATATTTCCAAATGTATGTAGATAATAATAAAGTCACTCGTTTTGATTTGCACCATCAAGGCTCTACCACTTTCTGTGTTCACGCTTTCTGAAGAAGTAGATCTTCATAAAGAGGCCTTCCTTTTCCATAAAACTGGCCAGTAAGTGACCCTGGTGGTTTCGACGTCCAACTCCAAATTACCCCATTCCCAGCTCATCATCGTTTCGTTGCCCAGTTTCGCGTTGAAGTCCCCTATGACAACGGTGAAATGAGTTTTAGACCATGATTTTCGATATACACTCATACATTGTCTCCACCTCATGGTTGGGGTGTGATGAGGTTCCCCGACCTCGTAGACCTGTATGACCTTCAATGAATATCTTCCGGATATTCTGAGTATAAGATACGTCACCCTGGTCGACACACTCTCGATCTTCACCACGTTGCTCACAAGAGACTTATGGACAATAAATTCGACACCGCCTTGGGACTGCTGATGGCACTCCCGGAAATATAAGAAGTTACCGGATTTGAGGATTATCGAGTCCTCCTTCTCCAGGTTCTTTGGACTTCACATATCCCTACTATAACCCATCGTAACCCGCTCAATTCTTCCCCGAGTTCGCTGATCTTCTCGTCGCGCGTCGATCCGAAGTGTAAGTATGTTAAATGTTGGCAACATTTTACACACGTACACTCCGGACCGGTGCAGTTTTCGGTTGCTTTGGTAGCCAGATCTCTTCCGAAGATTCTTAGCACCGGTTTCCTCACCGTAGTCTTGACTGCTACCATAGCGAAGGGTAGGCGGGCCGCTGGGTACTAGGAGCCATTTTGCTATAGTGCTTGTCATTTTGGGGGACGGGTTTGCCAAATTCGCCACGCTTGGCAGGCGAGTTGGCGATCGCAGCATGCGAGTTGGCGATCGCAGTATGCTGGTAAAATGCATAAAGAACGCTGCTACCCATTCTCGGGTAAGAATCAGAGTAAGAATCACCTCCTACGACACCCACGGGAATGTGATGGTGCTATTTTTTTAAGCCCCGCACCACACGGTTTTTTTTTTGTGGGTGTGAAATCATCAAATGACTTCTCCCGCTCTGGTTGGAGCAGGAGGGCGTGTCAGACTTTTACTGACTAAAACCCACCCATGTTCCTTCAGCTGCCCGTATGCCAGGGGCCGCGGTATCTCTTTCGAACAACCCGCACCCCTAGCAGGCATCGGCCCTTGCGGGCCCCACCAGCTGCTGCTGACGTCCTACTGCGACGGGTCAGTACAGTGGCCCCGCCGCCAACCACTTTTCGGCCGCAGGGGATAGGGAGAGCGGCCAACGCTATACCGACACTCCTCTTCCCCTGCGGCCCCACCGCGTCCGCCATCAAACGGTGGCGGCCCCGTCCAGGCTACGGAAGGGAAGAGCGCTACTCAGAAGTACCGGCACTCCTCCTCCGCCGCAGCCTGTAACCCTCAGCCGCGATGCCTCCCATTCGACATCGCGGCCCGCCTCAGTTTTGATGCACCTCACCGCAACCTACTTTTTGGCCGCTACGTCGTCGGCTTGGAGGCACAAGCCCTGACGAGCGGCCCCACCTTGGGGTTCCTCTTCGCTTCACCGAGGGAGGGTGACCACGGTTACTGAGCCCCCCCGCAACGACAATGCGGGAACCCCACTGGGGGGGCGCACCACACGGTTAAACATTTAATAGTCAGAAATAATAGTACTTTAAGCTATAACGAAAAGAAAGACAACTCTAAGCCGCACAGCCGTGAAATACTTACTAAATGAAATTCGTAACATTCGTAGTTGCGTATGGAAGACCGAACAACCCAAAAAATTGACAAAAATGGTTAAAACCGGTTAAAAACGTTTTATTAATCGAAAACGAAATAAATTTGTTCCTTCTTCAATAACGTTTTATTTATCGTTCTGTTCGAACGTAACCAAAACAAATCGTTTCTTAGGTATTTAAGACGAAACCGTTTCGAAAAATATACCGGTATTCGGGCCCTGGATACAAGGCTTATGAAACACAAATAGTGCTGTTTCACTTAACCCGTCATCGGCGACGGCACGCGCGTTGTTTGCGCGGCCGGGGTCTCAAGCACCGAGTACGCGAGTGTCTGAACGCCAAGACATTCGCTACGCAAACAACACGCCACTCGAAGCGTACCGAGGGGAACTTTACATTAACTCCCAATAACGAAATGTGAGTTTTAATCGTGATAATTGAGCTGTATTTAAGGCGAGCGTTTCTGATTAATTGTGTGAAAGATAGACGTTACGCTAATGTTGTTGGCGCTTGTTGGGGATATGTTTACTCTGCTCAGTTAACTTCACGAATAAATATCTCGAAAAATAAATACAAAAACCATAGCAAACACCATTATCGAGAAACGCTTCAATCGGCAGCATCGAATCTGATCTAGAAAATCTCCCCGCAAAGCTGCGTAGTCAAACATCGCTAGCTATTTACATACGTGTAGGCGAGTGCTGGGGTCGCTGTGAACAGCGCTCGATATCAACGAGCGCTTGAGGGTTATAAGTGCTGCAAGCGTACAACACTCCACTCGCCTACCGGCACGGTAATGACACCGTATCATGTTTATTTCACGTCTAAAACTTATCGTTTCTACATCGTTAACGCCGTCGACGAATGAAGCACTAAACGATCCCCCAAAAAGCTGTTTAAGGTCCATTATGAGCGAAAATACCGAGGCACTTAAGGAGTGCGGGATTCCGCGTTCGGGGGCGGGCTGAATTTTCCGGAGTACTTTTTCAGATTAAAATTTTGGCATCGGGGAAGCGGTCGGTAATGAAAGCAGTACGGACCATTAAGCAACGGCTCGGCCAGCCATTACTTGTTCACGTTCACAATTACACCAGTTCGTGAGTTACGATTGTTAAGCGGTGGCCACTCGCACCGCTCCGCTCCGCACCGCACCGCACCGCACCGCAACGCGGGCCCAAGCCATCGACCGCAGGGCTGCGACCAAAGTTTCTCTTTTTTTGATGTGAATAGTCGCCTAATTATTTGGTCTGTAATTCAAAAGCTTTACGCTGACACTTACGAGTATCTACCTTGTCCTGTATTTATCTTCTGATATTATTTCATTACGTTTATTTCTCAAAATATTCTACGTAAACGTGCAACCCTAAAGCCGCCTTACTGCCCATAGCATTTATAATGACGGATACATTATCGCATTATGCGGATAACTAACCGCAAACCATAGCCTATCGGAAAATTGCCTTTTATGAATTATAAGATGAGGGAAAATCGAAAAAAATAATTGCCGAAATCGATCTCTTCATACATCATGAATACATTCTCAAATACGAACAGCAACACTATACACAAAACTGAAAAACTTCACTTCACTTCCCTACAAAAAAGGCCAACACTAAACATTTCAACCAACCAACATTAAACCCTTACTAAAACTAAAAACATCGATAAAACTCCACATAACCAAACATGCCAACAGCATTACTTATTAAGTGTAATAACCAACATTGATAGACGAGAAATGTTACCGAAGCCATTCCCTAAGGCCATTCTCGTTTAAAAACAGAAAATATGTAACTAAATTCTATTCTTGTTCTGTGAGCTGAAAAACAGAAACTGGCTCGTTATATCGGGGTCGGATCCTCAAAAGCGAGCTCTAGTGATGTGGGGGTTTAGTTTTGAGTCGGTTTTAGTCGATTTTGAGTGTAAGGAAGTGGTTTTTGGGGCTTGCGAGTTAGTCTATTTCGTGCCATCTGGACCAGGAGTTCAATTTTGATACTATAAGATGTGACCAAGAATTTTTAACGATGATAAAAGAGAAGCAAGTTGGAAAATGGTGCCCTCAGTTTGTTTTCTACATCATCAGAGTCATCACCTTGCACAGAATGCAGCTATTACATAATTTGATACTGTTTTACAAACTCTTCGACTTTTTGTTGGAAGTCTTGGAACTTGAACTAAGCCAGCCACAGCAATTAGTAAGTAAATGAATATTAGCGATAGTATTTTCTATTACAACCATCATTATCATCAGCTTCATTAACTGCCCAGACTTTTAATATTCTGCACAGAATTTATAATAGTATGCCAGCAGCCATTACAAGTAAAGAGTGTCTGGGATCCTTTTAAGGGTTCTCCCTTCTTGTTTAAATTCCTTTTAGATAGATGTTACTACTCCAACATTGAGTTTACTACTGATAAACAGAGGTATGACGATTCCGATTTGCTAATTAAACTCATATGAATTTTATTTATTGATTAAGTATGAATGTGTTTATTTATCTAAAATTGTAATGACCTGTTTAGCTACCTGACATATTTTTTTTTTCTTTTGTAATGTATTGGCATGCCACCTTCTATTTTTTTTCTTTTTGTAATGTATTGGCATGCCACCTTCAATTTCTTTTTCTTTTTGTAATGTATTGGCATGCCACCTTCTAACTTTTTTCATTTTGTAATGTGTTGGCATGCCACCTTCTAATATTTTTCTTTTTGTAATGTGTTGGCATGCCACCTTCTAATTTTTTTTCTTTTTGTAATGTATTGGTATGCCACCTACTAATTTTAATTGCTTGTTTGCGTTTATTTTGTATACCATAT
Source organism: Polymixis lichenea (assembly GCA_949091785.1). Lineage (NCBI taxonomy): Eukaryota > Metazoa > Arthropoda > Insecta > Lepidoptera > Noctuidae > Polymixis > Polymixis lichenea. The sequence goes on from OX420942.1 coordinate 469,099, forward strand.
ATTGGCCAAACATAGTGCACATATTTTAGACAGTAACCATACCTATGTTTAACAAACTAAATGCTTGATTGATTGATTGATTTTCCCAACTAAGTTAGAGCCGGCATTATCACATTTTGACATTGGAAGTGAACACAAGTTAGCTGACACAACTAAATCCGTCAAGATTGTTGTACAATCAACTAACGTTCCCATCCGTAACTCACTTATGGCAGTATCACATACAAGTGGACCACTAAGGCAGGATTTTAGAAAATGTATCCCCTAAAGTTTAATAAGTTAAATCGTCCCCTAAGTTAACTTATGGGATGAAAGTTTGTATGAAAGTTCGTCATTATTGCCGATGGGAAATCCCATCGACACGTAGTTTGTACAAATATACCTTTCCCATTAACATGTTGACATAGCAAACGTCTTGCAAGCCAACACAAGCTAGCTGATACAGCTAAATCCTCCCGGACTAAAACACTCGACTAACGGTCTCATCCCTACCTCACGTAAGGCAGTGTCACGTCCAAGTATACGTCTAAGAGGATTAAACACATTTCCAGCACAATCGCCACAATACGGACGACTAAATGATAATAAACGGTGCCGTTATTGATTCCGATTTCGGGAGCCATGTTCGGTTGCTTGATTGTCGGAATTGTAGAGGCGTACACGAATTGGTAACAGTTGATGCTTTCAATTTTCGATATTCATGCTTAAACGCCTTAAGTAATCATTGATACTTTAACGCCAAATATGTCTTAGAAGGCCGATCTTGAAGAACCTCTCTTATGAGAAAGGTGGTAAATACGTTAAAGTTTTGGAGCTACAAACCTATAGACTTGATTTCAACCTGATGAAATTCGATAACCACTAAACGTTTTTTTCTAGATTGTTTCACAAAGCTTGTACCAAGCGCCAGTTTAACACAACTCACTATAATTTGAATATCATCATCATCATAATTTCAGCCGAAAGACGTCCACTGCTGGACATAGGCCTCCCCCAAGCTCGGCTACTTCGACCGTTTCTGTGCTTCCCGCATCCATCCATAATTTGAATACGTTGATGTAAATCGTTGATGTGAATACGTTATTCATTACCTTTAGCTACATGTGAGAAAATGGCCTGATCTTATACCAAATCTCTGTCCCTTGTGACTTACAGCAAGTAATTCTATATCCTGACTACTTTCTATTCTTTCGCTAGATATATTAAGTGCGCTAGCGTTAACAGCAAAGAACGGTGGCACATGTTCTAATTTCACACCTCTCAAAAACTTGTTGGAGCATGAACGGTTTTTCTAGACCGGTTCACAAAGCTTGGACCAAGCGCCTACTATAGTTTGAATTACGTTCAAGAGACTGTAAAGACCTCCTGCTAGGTTTATTATGATTAATTGTGTTTTGGGCTATTATTACGTCTTATATAATTACACTTAGGATTATGAAGAGAAATGGAGGTTTGAAAATAATAACATTCAAGTTTGTAATGAACGCGCTACAGGGGGCTATTTTTTTTAAATTTATGACAGGAAAATAACTAAATTAAATTGAAGGAAAGCACTTTATGCTTCGCAATGTTTGCTCAAGATGGGTTGGCGATATTAACTATATAAGTTGAGGTTCTCTCGCCATGTTTTCTTTTCCCGATATCATTAATGTCCAAGATAAACTCAAAAAGTACATCACCATCATCTGCCTATCCTTTTTCCTAAATATGCTGGGCTCGGCTTCCAGTCTAACCGGATGCAGCTTCATACCAGTATTTTACATGGATCGACTGCCTATCTGACCTCCACAACCCAGTAACTGGGTAATACGAAACCCCTTGGTAAGACTGGTTGTCAGATTTTCGGGCTTCTGACGACACGTAACGACTGTCAAATATCCACAAATGACAGGAGGGACCAGCGGCTTAACGTGTTTTCCGAGGCATTAAGGGGTCTTGGTATGTAAAGATGGTCACCCATCCACGGACCAACCGCCGCAAGCGTAGCTTAACTTTCTTTGATCGATCGACCCGTGCACCTGTTATAACTAAGGCACGAGCTCTTCATTTTAATTTATATTTACGTAAATGGAAGGAAAGGTTTAACAACTGTTTTTGTTTCAGTACGATACAGCTACATCCCCATACAAGGTTTAAATGGAAGCACCTAGCGCACAAAACACTCCTACAATAATATTTACAGCTACAGTTAGGTCCATCTACTAAATCATCATTGAATTTTCAACCCCTCAGTTTCGCAAAACTCGTTGCCCACTGATTAAAACCCAAAAATGGTCACAAACTGGTTACAAAAACGGTCACAACTCAGCATTTAATCTGAACAGGAGGACTCTGCCCTTCGGTGATAAATCATGGCTATCATGACAATAATCTTATAAGCGAAGGGCGACATATCATCAGAGGACAAACATAGGGATGAAAATAGTAAGCGGTGGAGTTATAACTGGAGCAGGAATAGCGAACCATTGCTGCATTGGCACGCGTGCCTTTGGTGGCACGTAACAAAATAATTTGGCCACGATAGCCTAAGTCACTGGTACGGTAGGTTCAGTATGATAGGAGTATGGTAAGTTCATCTTCTTAAGCCTGAGTCGTTATTTTCAGAAACCGTACCTTCACATGATTCTATTCTACGTCATAGACCTTAATACCGGATACCAGAAATTGCACTAATTTGTTCTTTCATTTAAATAATCAAATCAAATCAAATCAAATCGTTTATTGCAATCCATAATGTACACTTACAGGTGGTAAATACAAAAAATAGAAACAATTATGGACCCTGTCGGGCACAGCAAATTTTTAAATAACTAAAATAACTAGAGCGAGGAAGAGCGCTTTATTAATTTTCGTTTGAAATTATTTTATATCCTATTAAATATTTTATATTTCTATTCATTTACTTATTATATTAATATTATATGTGCAAGTCTATCTATTAATTTATTATTTATTTGATTATATTGAAATAATGCTTACTTGTTTACTCCCTTAAAATTTGGTAATTATTATATTTATTATTTATAATAACTAGCATAAGTATTAAGTATTATAGTTTATTTATTTGTTGTTATTTTACTTAATAAATATCTTTTATTCATAATTATATATTATTATTTAATTTATCGGTTAGATATTCATTTACTGTGTAATAGCTTTTTTTAATTAAATATTGCTTTAATTTATTTAAAAATATACTGGTTTTGGTTTGTTGTTTAATGTATTCTGGTAATTTATTATATATTTTTATTGACATTGAATATGGACTAGATGAGTGTAATTGAAGGCGGGACGGGGGCAAATTTAGCCTGTTTTTATGGCGCAACAAGTAATTAGTTTGTATGTCTCCCCGTGTATTGTAGAAATCTGGATATTTGCGGACTAGTTTGCATAATTCCAATATATAAATACTAACCAAGGTGAGAATCTTGTGCTTCTGGAAGTAAGGCTTGCAACTATCTGTTGGTTCTATGTTGGTAATTATACGTATAAGCTTTTTTTGGAGGGTAAATAAGGTGGGAGCGTCTGTGCTATTTCCCCATAAGATAATGCCATAATTAAACCAAGCGTGGGCATACGCGTAGTATGTGACTAGTGCGGTTTGTAGGTTTGTAGTCTTTTTAATTTCGCGGAGAGCATACGAAAACTTTGAAATTTTAGATTTAACTGTCTGTATAAATAAGGTGGTCTGATGTTGATCACTATATAAGTGACTGGTAATTAGTGACCGATATTTAAACACATGATTGTACTCATCATAACAAACAACTTTCCCGAAGAAACTATTTTTTTTACTTAACTAGCGCATGTCCCCAATCACCCCAATAGCTATCAGCTGTGAGTCGCTTGAACCTTGAATAAATTAATGATACAAAATAATGCAGGGTAAAAGTGGATTATTTTTGTTTGTTTGTATGTAACTAAATTAAATTACAGCTGATGGTGTATTATTCTTGTTAGGTACTCGATATTCTATTGGGGTAATAAAATTGGGGTCAATAAGGTAGATAAATTTAAAAAAAATAGTACAATAATTTATTTAAATATCGGTCACTCATTACCAGTCACCCTATATAATAGTACAAGTCTATTTCTGTTGGAATATAAAGAATATGAATGATCGTGAAAGTTTTTTACTAGTAGTCCATAAGTAAATATTGTTTGTTGGCACGTCAATGCCATATTCAATATTTTTTTTGGAAATAACGGCTCATTGAGGTAAAGAGGTTCGCCATCCCTGAACTAGAGGAACAAGTGCAGGACGACAGCGAAGTGTTTTTAATTAGAATTAAACAAATGAAAAAATATAATTAGACCACTAATATGTAAATAACAGTTCGCATTTAACTAACAAATTTTAATTGTTTACTGACTTAATTTTGCTCTGATTTTGATGAAAGATGACGTGGATCATTATTTGATGACGATAACTTCACATACCCACGGACGTAAGAATATCACGACGGGATTTTTTCGAGCATTGAACATTGAACAGTGGGTTTTATCGACGCGTTGGGACGCACTCTGTTGGAGTGTCAATACTCGGCCAACACTGACAGTTGAAAACCCAGTGCGCGATATAATCCCGCTACGATTTTTTTGACTGTGCGAAAGTGGTCTAATTGTATTAAATCGTCCATAAATTCCATACAGTAAACATGAAAATGACCCGTAACTTTTACCAATATTAGCAGAAAAAAGCCGATTCCCATAAAACCAACGAACCTTTTAATATAGCAATCTATTTTGGAGCAGCCACCTTGAAAGTATACCCATATTACCCATCTCTAAAATCCTGTCCCAATAATATAAATCGTGGCTAACAAAGAGGCCGAGCTTAACGCAATACGGGGTGATCGTAAATAAACGCGAATGTCACATATTTCGTGTAACATAATAACAGCAAAGTTAGGGTCGTAGCAAACTAGGTCGTAACAAAAACTACGATTGATCGCCGGACAATAACATGAGCAGTAATTTGAGTCGGCCAAATTTTAATTTTTATGGCAATTTAATGTGATCCCGTATTAAGGGTGTTTTGACACGGTGGTTGTGAGTGGAGGAAGGCATTGTAACAATGGGGATTTGTAGTTTATCTTCTTTTTATTGGATTGTACATATTGGTATGTGTCAGTCGTAAAATACACAAAATTTGCTACTGTGTAAATAACTTTACGAAACAGCTGGGAAAACGCTATCACAATATTTTAACGATAATATTTGTAAACAGCTTCGTTGGTGTAGTGGTGTTACCGCTACTGCTGAGCATGAGGTCCTGGGTTCAATTCCCAGGTCGGGCAAAGTGTTATTGAGTTTTTCTATCTAGAATTTCTCAGTAGCAGCCCGGAGTCTGGATTTGTAGATAGCAATAAACTCGCCCCATTTTACATGGGACCTATAAACATAACTGGTGAAATGTGGCTGTAGATACTAAAGATACAGCACTACCCTTCGGGGAAACAAGGTTGTTAAAATTGTGTAAAATTATTTTTATCACACAAGACTGACATTCTCCTTCTCTTATTAGTCAGCCCAGGACCCAAACTTTCTGATAGACTGTCTTTTCTCCATGGCATATTTAGCTTTACCCACTTAACTGTTGCTGGCAAGAGAAAAGAAAATCACACAAAAATACCAGACAAACCCATAAATAAAAGACTAGGGAAGGTTTTGGTTTTTGAGGTATATAATTTAAATGGAAAAGTTTAACAGAAATGTGTCCTGTGGTTTGGTAGAAAGGGATATCAGCTTCAATTTCTCTCAGTAAAATATAAATTCGTTCGTTAACTGTATCATGTTCCTATACGTCGGCAGCAACACATATCATGTTGTGTTCTCGGCCACGTGCACTACTGCGTGGAACCGACTTCACAAAGGGCAGCTAACATATCTTACATCATTTCAGTATCACAACAGTCTACGACCACCTTTACCCGCGTTACTAATGGCGTATTTTTTATTAAATTCGTACAAATTGTGTGCGCGTGCGCGTTTTGTAGCAAATCGAATAAATCCAGTCGCGTCTAGTGATGTGATGTTGAATTTGGTTCATTATGTATTACGGGAGCAGTTTCCTATCAAATATATTACGATTTTATTGGATGACAATCGTTCTGTTTGTGGTTTTGATGTAGAAATGTGTGACGAATGTGTGTGTGGATATTGTAACATTTGATGAATGTTTTTTTTTTTGAGTGGGAAATCATCAATATTATAACTTCTCCCGCTCTGGGTGGAGCGGGAGGGCGTGTCAGACTTTTACTGACTAAAACCCACCCGTGTTCCCTCAGTTGTCTGTGTGCCAGGGGCCGCGGTATCTCTTTCGAACAACCCGCACCCCTGGCAGGCATCGGCCCTTGCGGGCCCCATCAGTTGCTGCTGACATCTCTTTGAGGCGCGCGTGGAACACAACGCGCCGTCGACCCGGGCTTGGTCCTTACCGGACAGCGAGCTACCCATTACTCGCCGTCCGCAAGCCCGTGCTTACGGTGGCCGGGAATCAGCCTGGGACTCCCGACGCCCAGGGCGTCTCCTGCGAAGGCCACGGCTGTGAGGGCGCATGTACTGCATCTCCCTCACGTGCGCCGCCTTCCTCTTTGCGAGCATGACTGCTTCGCTGAAGGAGGCGACTGCTAGCCATGCACTCTCGCTCCATACCATGGCCTGGACCAGGGTCGGACGCGAGAGATCGCCGCCGCCGATCACCTCCACGAGGACACGGCGGTGCTCCGCCCAAGCCGGGCAGACCTCCACAATATGCTCCACCGTGTCCTCTGGGCGATCTTCGCAAAAGAAACACCCGGGCGTTTCCTCCCGCCCTATCCGAAACAGGAACCTCCCGAAACAGCTATGTCTGGTGAGGACCTGTGTCAGGCGGAAGGTGAGGACGCCATGCCGCCTCTCAAGCCACTCCTCAAAGAGGGGACTTACCGCCGCAATCATGGCGTGCCCAGCACTGGGTTGCGACAATCGCACTTTCCACGTCGCCATGAGATCCTGCCGGAGCTCTGTCCGCCGTGCCGCGATTTCCCGCGGCATGTAAAGACATAGCTTAGGTACATTTGGCGAATGTAAAGACATAGCTTAGGTAACTATGTTTGTTTTACTACCCTGGGCTGTCCCACTCCCGGGCAAAAGTATCCCTCCACTCCTTCCATATTTTGCGATGCCGCGCGTCCTCGTTTTAGTTTTGAACCCATGCAGCTCGTCCCGCCATCTTTACGCGTTCTGCCTAGACCCCGCCTGACTAGCTCAGGGCACCAATCCAGCGCTATTAGGGTCCACAGTTTGTCCGGCATGCGGCAGACGCGTCTTGCCCAGTTCCACATAAGATGGGCCACCTCGCCACTCAGCTATCTTTGTTTGGAGGTATCAATATCTAGTATTTTTGTTAGGGATCCTACTTTAATATTATAAATGTGAAAGTTTGTATGATAATGTTTACATATTTGTTACTCAATCACACAAACGGCTGAACGGAGTTTTGGCACACAGATAGATATAGTACCAAAGAATTAATCAAGTATGATTCAAATTATTGTTTGGTACAATAGGTACTCAATATTAACCAAGCCAACTTTCAATGGAATCAATATATATAGAAACTCATCCTAAAGATAGCCTACGTTCGTAAGCCTAGTATCGTGCCTCATGTCTTGAGTTAATCATTGTCTTGAATATCTGACAAGCTCAAATGAACAACATCCTATTTCAATATTCAAGCAGGTAATAAACCTACACGAGTTAGACTAAGACCTATAAACTTCATTTACGACTAACTACAACTAACTTAACACAATCAAGTACACAACAATAATTCGGTCTCGAAACAAAACACTACACGTGTCGTCTTGTCGACCTAAACGATCAATAAATTGTATTGCACAATATTACGAATTGCGCAGTACAACAAAGATTGTGCAATGATTTACAATTTGAACGACTTTCTTTTTTATTGCACCATATTTTAATTGCACTGAGTAGGATAAGTATTGCGCAGGTCTTCCTCACGCGAAAACATTGAAGTTTACGGGGTAGGTACCATTGTTTTTGCGGAGATGTACCTATATTGCGCAATATAAATATTGCACAACCTTATTGTAGGTGTCGGGGCCGCCTTAAGGCTCCCGCAGACAGACGAGACGCGACGGTTCGACGCGATTCTGGTAGAAAAATCTCCATGAAATTTTCATAGAAATTGTTCCCCTACTGTCGCGTCGCGCTGTCTGCGGGAGCCTTAAGAAACATCGACCTACATTTTGTTACACAAAATACTGATGAAAGTCGAAATGTCCAAATCGAGTTCTCGATTAACGTAAGTCTCTAATTCGGAACTTGATAGCGTCGAGTCACGGGATAGGCGTCCCTAGGGTGCGCACGCTTTCGGGGGGAAAATAACGGAAATCAGAGATCTACAATAATTATTTTTATTTTTATTTCGTATTCGTTTTTTCTTATCTGTTTTTTACTGTATATTCGAACAAATTGCGAGTTGTTTTTGGTGAAATTATTTTTTTCTTGGTAAGTAATTTTATGAATCCAAAAATTTCAACAATATTCTTGATATTTTTCTCCTTGCACGATAAAATTACAGTACATAATTGTTAAAAAGCCTTGGTAAAAGCAACGAAGGCTAAGGAACACAGCAAAATTGTATGTAGCACTAACATAGATACCCAGAATGTAAGTGTATGACTTACATTCAGAAACTACGTACTTTTTGTTTTAATCATCGTAATAAAAGGTTAGCAGTAAAAGGTTCCGGCCCATCGTCCATTTACTGAAGTAGCATTTTCCTTTGTGGATATTTTGTTCAAGAAATAAGGAAAGAGGCATATGAAACATAAAAGTAAGTTCCATCGAGATTACAAGAGAAAAACTTGAGAGAAATTGTGGTACATACTATAAAAAAGCTGGTATTTAACCTTCATCATAATCAGCCTATAACGTCCCAACTGCTGGGCCACAGGCTTCCTCTCTGTGAGAGGAAGTGGGCCATCATCCACTACGCGGGCCCCGCGCGGGTTGGTGGATGTCACATGTTTTCGAAGTTTTGTTTCTAGGACATGCCGGTTTCCTCACGATGTTTTCCTTCACTGTTTTCTGAGCACTGATGATGAAATTAATTACACAAAGTAAAGCGCCTGCTTGGGTTCGGAACCACACCGACTCCACCAGCCGGGCCAGGCGGGGCCGCTTCCGCTGGGCCACCCACCAGTGCTCCTCTAACCTTACATAGAAGCAAAATATAGGTCAACACACTAGCTCCCACATCCTACTAATATCATAAATGTGAAAGTTTGTGAAGATGTATGGATGTTTGTTACTCAATCTCGTAACAACGGCTGCACGGATTTGGATGAAAGATAGATTATAATGTGGATAAACACATAGGATACTTTTATCCCGGTAATACGTTCCCGTGGGATAATTTTCGAACTCCACGCGGGCGAAGCCGCTGGCAAAAGCTAGTTTCAAATAATTTTCACCTAAAAAGTGATAATAATAGTAGACTAAGCGCTACACTGTCTACAATTTCTGTTGATTTTCAAATAAATTTATTCTCGTATGGCCAATATATAAAAGCAATATATAAAAAGTTACGGATGATTGGATCCAAGGCAAATCTAAAATAACACCCCCACCCCCCGGCCTCGCTAACTTCGCACCGTAGCGCTTAATCTTGCGCTACAATTACATCGGCTATCTGATAGAACACCAGTTTGTCAGTATCCTAAATTGCGTACGCCCGTTCGACGTATATTTACTGCGCCCCATAGTGTGCCCGAGACGTCTCTATCGATGGCCGAGCTGGGTCTCTCCACGTCGTAAATTAGCGCCCTCCACAATACAGACCGGCACCGCGCACCGCAGAATTAACATAATAAAAAGGGAGCATTCATATGCCGCTCGTAAATAAACTTTTATGGCCATCGCTCTAATGCGTCGAAAAATGTCGCCGAAGGGAGGCCACTACCGACTACCCGTCGAGCGAAAATCGTGCAAACTTTATAACACAAGAATTCACACTCGCCCTGGGGTTACCATAATAAATTTTTCGCATGGAAAATCCGGACGTTGCTCTCTACACGTATGCATAGATAACGCGATATAAAAACGACATTAAATTTACGAGCATTGATGTGTACTCGCGTCAAGTCATCAAACATTTTTATGGAAAAAATGTACATATTTATAATACGTACAATTTTTTCTGGTGCTCACATTAATTTCTTTATTATACTTCCCATATTTTTTATATAAACATGTAATCTTTGGGAGAAATTCATGAATACATTTCTTACGATCATAAAAATACTCCGTATGCTGAATAAACAAATTACTTTATGCATCGAATCCTACACTTAGTCGACCCATATGCTAAAATGAGGGCTGGGCAAAATAAGAAATTCTGCTGTATTTTTGTATTTATCTAAAGCGTTGGTTTTAAGCAAACTTATATGGGGGTAAGGCATTATCAACATCAAAACACACAATAAGATCCTAATTTGACACAAAGAGCCTGCACCCGAATTACGTTGCCTTTTCGACCTCCATAAATCTATTCATTCACACGGCGGTCTTTATACAACGATGTCCGGCGAAATGTAAACTTATGGTCACCGCGTGTATGAGCAATTCGGCCGTGGTTTAATAACGTGCTTCGCTTAAATAGCTTGGAAAACGATTTTTTTAACCAAAATCCGTTCGTTACATTGATAAAATCAACGTTGTCACATTTTGCGAGATGTGGCAATTAAGTTGTGAATTATAGTGACAGCCGTATTTTTAAGCGAAAATATGGACTGTGCTAGAATGTATTGGTTGAAATGACCTGATTTTGAAGCACAGAACCGGCCTAAAAACTTTAACCATCTTGAAAAAAATATTTGCCTTCTATTTTTTCGTCACGGACGTGACGAACTCCAAGAAAGGTCCGAATGTTCGCAAAGGCAGCAATTTGTCGAAAACCCTTCTAGATATTTAAGCTCAGGTGTCCTTTTTAGCATCAATTCGTTTAACATTGTCAAGTTATTTATCTTGTCCCAGAGGAACTGCTAAACAAATGTTTATCCTTTGTCCATTAAATAACAATATCAACAACTCTACTCTAAGCTTCTTAATTAAAGCTGTAAAGTAAAACACGTCTTTGTTCGATCGCGAAACTTATTTCATTCCAGACTTTAGAGCGAGCACTAACATAAAGACAACAATAAAATTAAACAAAGGCGACAAGCGACAACAGCTATTTCTTATAGCAACGCTTATGAAAAACGCAATCGCGGGAATTCAAGTTTCATCTGAGATATCTAACATAACGTTTAACGTTATGCTAACAACAAAAACGCGAAAAAATAGCATCGTTACAGCAAAACCAAAAACATTTGACACTTTCATTTCTTTACAAATGAAAAATAAAGAGGCCGCGGAACGCCTAGCAAAGTCATTTCTGAACGAATTATGCTCTTAAGTAGATTATAAACGTAGCAATATGGCTGCGACATGCGACATGACGTGTCCGTCACGACTTTGTCGCGCGACATAAAAGATTCGGACGAAATATCGCATGAGTAGTTACAACCCGTTGTGTAGGACGCAGTTAAGCATAAACAGTGAGGCAATACTAAGGACTCATGGAGACGTCGAACAATGCGTCCATCATGCAAATAAGTAGTTAAACGTAATGGAAGTTGTAGAAACTAATGCGAGAAGCTTGTTACGCCTATTTAATCCTTTCACGACATGAAAAACCATTCTGAGGTAAATAACAATGAATATTCTACTGACGTACACCACACCTATACATGTAACTACACACATAGGCTTCGCAAAAGCCGAGCCGAGAGAACGGAAAGCCAATGAAGAGCCAATGGAATCGAAAGCCTTCGACCCCTTCCCTTTATTTGTATAGTTTTCTTTGTGTGAGCTGCGCTCCTAAGCGTGTACGTCTCGGCAATGTCGTGATACGTCATACTTAATCTCCATAAGTTTCTCCCCTTTTTATATTCTTCTTCTACTTTCCACGCAGTCATTCGAGGTTCACAAAAGGGCATATGTTTCGTTGGTAAATCCTTTATACATGCCAAATCACATAGAAACTGCCATACCAGCACCTAATTATTTGACGAACAATACCGTGTTGATTTACTGTCTGTACGTGAACAGTGGCGTGACTTGTGTATAGGGCTGTCAGAGCTTTGATCTGTTCTACAATTGTGTATCTATGTCCACTACCTACACTCGAAGGTCTCGATCCCCTAAATTCGAATATATGTCTATATTTGTTTACTTCGATTCTCTTGTCCTATTCACTCCACCTTTCTTACTGAGATATTACATGCATTAGAACCTCCATTCCTCTTAGAACGGGGACTTTTTGTTAAGAGCGTGTCGTTCTCATGGCTTTGCGCCAGTAGCCCTACCCTGGGTGTATGTGGGTCGGAGTTGAGATAAGGGGTCGCTTTGTTCCCCGACGTAAATATAAATTGCGCCATAAATGTCAAATGGACACAATTGCTCAGCTGGCCCGTGATTTTAACCGATTTGAGTGGGCTTCCTAGCAGAGTTTAAAGCGCGAAAGTATTTTGTTTGGAATCTGTGGGAAGAATGGCGACATTAAAAGTATCATTGCTTGCTCTGTGGTAAGCGGGGATGTTTAATCGAGTGTGAGTGGCGCGATGTATCCGCGTCGCGGTACGCTAGGCCGCCGCTAACGTTTTAAGTGGTGTCCTGAATCGCTTTTGTTCAGATTTCAGCGGAATTTTTTTATAAAATAAAACTGAACAATTGAACGGTTTCAATATTTTGGTTGAAATCATTTAGTATTTCCATTGCACTCCCATATTTCTATGTAATTATAATAGGTATAATTACCTAGAAATATGGGAGTTCAATGAAAATAATAAATGGACCGGAAATAATAATTTCGGGGATTAGGATATCCTAGTCCTCGAAAAAAAATAACTCTAGGTATGCCACTTTAGGCTGGCTTTAAATATGGACTAAAAATTTACTCGTAAAAGTGTCTTAGAATCTACTTACAGAAAGTCAAAGTCAAAACATTTCATGGGCACATAAAATGCACTTATGAACGTCAAAATTTACAAAAAAAGTAATTGAATTGATTTTAGATGGTAAAAGGTAGTTTCGTATGGAGACGAATATTCAAGAAACTCCACCGTTAAAACAAATTAGCATTTATACTCAAATCACTAACTAATCTAAAGCTACTGTATTTTTATTTTCTTAAGAATACAAATTCAAGTTCAAACCTATTCTTAGCTATCTGTCACTAGATGTCGCTACAGCGCTGGCCATCTATAAAAGCCATACATTTTTCGAAGTAGAAATGCAAGGAATTTCTCGAAGCAATCCGTACGCTTCGGACGAAACAAGGCGACAACTATAAAAAGGGAACGCGGCAAATATATATCTGTATACAAAGGAATTTTTGTACTGGAACGTCTTAATAAACGATATTGGAAAGCTGTTTTAGAAAATCTATTATTTTAAAAGAAAACATTAGGATAACGGGCTTTAAACAAATAAAATGTGAGAATCTACTTCGTCTTTTGTACTCATTTTCGAATATGTTGTGTACTCCGAATCTCCGAAAGTATTCAAAGTCATTTATTCAAACTAGGCTGAGAGTTAGTCAGACACATTTTTAACGTCAAAATTACACATCAGGTAGTCCCCTAAAATACCCGCCCTTCACCACTTATTAGTGCTTTAGCTGGGAAGAAAAACTGGCGCAACAAATTCCCCAGCAGCACAGCTGTCTGTTAAGTTATAAGCACTTGATTCTATTTATTAGTAAGTAATTAATATTACTAGAGAATGGGGCAGCAGCGTTCTCTATGCATTTTACCACCATACTGCGATCGCCAACCCGCCTGCCAAGCGTGGCGATTATGGCAAAACCCCCTTTTGGAAGAGGCCTATGTGCAGCAGTGGACGTCTTTCGGCTGAAATGGTGATGATGATGAATTAATATTACGAAACACAAACATTTAATTCAATTATTTGCCTTATGTCAGCTACAACAACTTAACAAGCAAGCAGGTTTTCATAATTCCATGTAAGTGCTTCACTATACCTTAATAACTAACCGCCCCGTTGGTCTTGTGTGCGAACGTGAAGTGCGTTTAGTAGTAGCATGGGCTCCTGGGTTCAATTCCCAGATCAGGTAAAATGTTACTGTTTTTCTAGATTAGGAATTTCTCAGTAACAGGCCCGGTTCGGAATTTGGCGCTATGATACCCCCGTGTCTCGGAAGGAACGGATTTGTCTTGGTACCTATGTTAAGATTGTCACCTATCCACGGATCAACCGCAGCAATGGTAGCTTAACCTGATCGATCGACCCGTGCGGCTGTTATTGCGTATCCACAAGTTCATAACCGTCGTACCGTCATACCTTGATAAAATCCTTAATACATAAAAGCATTCCATTTTGAAACATTCCTTTCTGTCAGAAAAACTTAATAGCGTTTTACATAACACTAACTTAAAAATTACTTTCCGTAAACAAACGTACTTCAAATATATTAAATTGTTGCCAAATAGTATATCAAAAAGTTTTAACTGCCGGCAAAAATTATGAGTAAGTCCCACGATATATTATGCAGAACTTATCTTGGGATAAACGATCCACGTGAAATATTATCTGAGGGTAGTGTGATAGTTGAAAATCTTGTGTTTGGTTGGATCTGACTTAACGAGTATGCAATGTCTTTGAACAGGAACTGGCTTAAGTGCGGTTATTAAGATTGGATCTTAGTTAGCAAATCGTATTTTAGTTTATATAACTTAACTATAATAATAGTAGGTATAATGAGTAATTTTAGGGCGTTGTGTCGATAGATTTAGTCAACAAAAGACTGGCTTACGGCATACAATGAATAGAAACAAATCATCTTCTCCCCATAAGACCACTGCACCTAACTACCACAAGAACCCGCTCCCGTTACCTCTCGTCACCCACTCCAGAGCCTGCTAATGCCGTGTAGAGCTGGTCATCACTTGCAGCGACGTGAACTGCGGAACTTCCAGCGATTATAATCAATTATGTACACGCGCCCGCTACTTCGACCTCTGTGTGCTACACCTAATGGCCTCTGGTTCACACATGGCTTTGTTTTTAAAAGGGTTTAGTAGTTTCTGTGGAAAACTGGCAATGGATAGAGGTTGTGAGTCTGTGCCACGCCTCGTGGATAATATGTGTTGCTTTTAGGACCAGTTTTGGTCGTGTTTTGCAGGAAAGCTGGAATTGTAAATCCTACAGTGTCAATATTTTATTTTCGCGTATGAATTGGAAGAGGTAAAAGAAAACATCGTGAGGAAACCAGCATGTCCTCGAACCAAAAATTCAAAGACATGTGACATCTACCATACCGCACGACGCCCACGTGGTTGATTATAGCCCACTCCCTCTCAAAAAGAGAGGAGGCCTGCGGTCCCAGCAGTGGGGACATTATACGATGATTATGTAAGCCTGGTAGGAATTGGGCAGCTTGTTATTTTAATTAGAAAAGTAATGATAAAGGACTTGTATATTTTGGTACTTACAGAATATGTCAAACTGACTGATTGCAAAATCGGTTGATAAGCAGGGTCACTCGCAGCTAATACTCCTATGCGGACTTTACATTAGCAACAAAACTTTTAGTTAATTTCTGCAAGTATTTCTTAGGTTATTCATAATCGACGTAAACCATTAATTAGTAAGTGATTGCAATTCATGTTCTACGTCATTCAAATTTAACTGTTAGTGTGACACTTAACGTGTAAACAATCGCGACAAACTTATTTCTGTTTTGTAAGTAAAAATTGCGTTTAAAAGTCAACTTCTGCCAGTTTTGTTGCTAATCAACACTACAATTAAAATTCCATAGCTGGACATAAGATTCCTCAATTATACGCTAGTGATTAATCCTCGGCCATTCTCAAGCGTTTAACCTTTTAACCGCCCGACTTCACATCAGTTGTCGTGCCCGCAGCGCCCGGCACAGTGAATCGAAAAATAGGATGTGCAATACTTAATTTTTTACAACAGATTAAACGAGCTGTGGTATTTTGGTAGTAAATATACGACCCTGGCAAAATGGACCCGAAAATATTTGTCGGATTAATCGTATTAATCCGACAAATATAATCGTAAGCGCTTAAAAGGTTAAATTAAACATAAGATACCTCTTCACAATAGACTAACACTCAACGTAATAAGTCACTCGAAGTCGTCATGACTAAACAGCTTCATAAAGACACATCAATTACAATTGACAGCTCGACTTCAAACTAAAGACTTCGACTAACGACGTTCATAAGTCAGCTATTGTCTCTGGTGCGGCGATAAGAACGTCATGATCGGATTAAGTATCTTTTATTTATTGAAATAAAGACCTCTTTCTTTTGTCTTAGATTTGAAAGGATGGAAGGTGTGTATACAAACAAAACCTGTGTATGTTTTTATTCTAAAGAATGAAAGCAGTCGACTTTCTCTAGGAAAGTTTTTCGTTTAGTTCCTCATGCTTGGGTCTCGTTGTACTACAACTAAAATAAACACAGAAAATCTTTATTTCCTTCGGGCAAGAGTGAAACATGTCAGATCAGCTCACGTATTTCCCACAGGGAAATTCAGTTCACATGTTGGTGTCCCTGCATCGATTCGCTAACTGTAAGCATGTATTCAGCACATAATTTTAGACACCCTTGCAAAAAAAATCATGACTAATCAAAAAAAAAAAAAAATCCTTCATACAAAACGGCAATACCAATACCAAAATGTAGGTATAGAACAGGATTTTTTTTAACACCGATGAATTTATTTTACGCAGGACGTTCTTAAATTATGTTCTGAATCCCTGGTAACAGGTTGCAAGTCGATGTCCCTGCCACTTGTATAAGCTCGTCAACAACTGCTCTGAGCTCAACGCATGATTTGGAAGGTATAGTCTCGATGACACAAAATCGTTTGAACAAAGTAAATAAATAAAAATCTTCAAAAAGGTACCAAAAGTTTGAAATTCGCCACTTGTGCAACATATACCTTTTACTTTTAAAAATAGCCAGCAGCTGACCACATCCCATCACTCACGTCCACAAATTACTGCGAATCGAACCAAACGCTCCAGCTGACAAATTCCCACAGAAAAAAACAGAACCGGTCAAAAACTCGTTTGTTCCAGAGATATTTAATCGACAATTTGAGTAACTTCAAAGGCTCGAGGTACCCCCATCCCATAAAGGGTTTATTTTATTGTAGAAGGTAACTATTCGACCGCTCTTAACGTGGTTATTTATGAAAGATGTTCTAGGGCATTTTTTGTAAGGTTTTGTTGTGACATCTAAATTGGTACCTGCTGACCTGTCTATCAGCCGATTACTGTTGTAGGCAAGAAACGTGGATATCTAGAAGATTAGTAAAAGTAGCTATATATAAAAGTATATAAACAGAGTGACTTATGATTTAACGTATTCCTTCCAGGACATGATAGTATGAACCCATTTGCAACTAATAACCCTAAAGTCTAGGCAAAAATTCAAGTGATTCGGGAGAAACCTATTTTTATGTATTCTTGAGAATTTCCCAGCATTTGTCACTAAATATAACTTTTCTCTAAACTCTTAAATTGAATAGCCTTTACTGGTATTCAATAAGGTACTTAACAAACTTTTTAATGTAACCACACGTTCTAAAACACCAAACAGTTAATTATAAGTTATAGGAAGAAGTTTACTAACCATTTTCAAAAAACATCTACCTACCTGAATTGTGCCACCAGTTATCTCAAAAGTTTACCATCGCATTAAGCGCACAAATGCTCGGGAAGACATTTTCATTTAATCAGCTATCTAACGAGGCACAAAAGATTAAACCACATTCAGAGGTGCCGATGAAACAGTCATAACGTTGGCAAAGATCCGATTTGCAAATGTTTGAAATACTTACTACCCAAAAGCGGCGTCTCAACTTGTAACCTGGACGCATCGACCTGGCAATTTAACGCAGGAAAGATTGCGATATTGTTTAATTAATTTGGAAATCACGCCATTTTTTATATGTTAACGTGACACGAAAAGATCCATAAACGAGTATTTCTAGACCCCAAAACATTGGTAAAATGTAAATCTTAACACTTTCTGAGCAGGCATTTTGTGCTCTTACCAGAGAAATATTAAACACAAGAGAAGTGGCAACGGGGCGTGTCTGTGTCCGCGCGGCATGCCCAAACTGTGCATGTCACAGGAAAATGGCCGTCTCCGCGAACTAGTGCGCTTTCGACCGTGATCAGGATAAATTGTAAGAATACAGTGTTGTTCAGTGGTTTTTTTGTGAAAACCGACGCCTAAACAAAAACTTTATAAACCATGGAATCAGTTGCCGTATGTAACTACAAGTATTTTACTATGTTTGTCTTTAAAATCATGAAAAACAACAAGTCGTAAAATATATCTTGCCTTTACTACGTTATTATGGTTTTCAAATATCATAGCGACTGTATTATTTTTGCAATAAATACATCGCTCCTTAACCATTTCCTAAGTGTGTCGCTAAATCACTGGGCCAGCAATGTAAAATTCACATAATGATACTTTATCTGTGCGGATGAGTCTTCTGGTACGGCCGCTGCGTCTTGTGGCCAATTAATGATGTGCTTGTACACATCCACTAACGTAGGCTATCGACAACAATGTCGATTGTCCACGAATACATTGCTATTATAGTTTATTCTTCAATTTGTCAACCGTTTGAACCCAGTTGGAAGATCTGTTATGATTATTTTATATTGATTTCATTTTTTGATTTATCATTTTTTTAGCTATATTTTGTTTGTTTATAGTATAATTATTTCTGGACATATCGAAATATATTTATTTATTTTCAGGACCTCAATTTTTTTTAGAACAATAATAAATAAAAGAATTGATAGCTCTCCAATTTAGTCAATCACTAGCGTTAATGTATAATAAATGGCTTTTGCACAGCCCAAAGATAGCGACCAAAGTTTTTGTGTGAGTAAGTTCGACGGTGCGTGGTAAATGCACGCTGTAGACGGTGAGGTAAGGTTTATAATTGATTGTGTAGAACGTTCTGATTTATGAATTGCGCGTGTGCGCCTATCTATTGCTTATTAAATACTGAAAGGCATGTGTGGTAGTGGAGGGGCCAAACTGGAGACACCGGGTTCCGATACATTTTCAACTACCGGGCATATCTCCTTTTTTCTTATATCTATGGCTCTTGCGCGAAAGGCGACTCAGCCCTCATCTACATCATAGTAAGTTCAGAAGTGAAGACCAAAATCATGTCACTATACTGCAAAAAAGTCTTCGATACAAAACTTAGCCCGCATTAAAAGACAATTTCATACCAAACACTGTTCCGTACCTTATTACGAACACGAGCTAACTACAGACTCTGCTGATACTAACATCAGTGCCGCCGTTAAAACAATCGCCCCTCATAGCGCTGATGCTGCTACATAATCGCCCATTACTTTAATTTCTTTTGCTGAATCGAGAGAACATGTAGATGGTCTGGAATCAATTGCGTTGGAAAGAAAATGTGGAAAAGTTTTCAAGAATGTTACTCACATTTAAGAGCGTTCGTCCGCGTGGACTGGCAAAGTAGCATTTAAAGTGGTTTTTCGTAATTATTTTACACTAGCCTTTGCCAGCGGCTTTGCCCGCATGGAGATCGATGTATTATACATATAAACCTTCCTCTTAAATCACTCTGTCTATTGATGCAAACTGCATTAAAATCCGTTGCGTAGTTTAAAAGACCTAAGTAAACGTACAAACACGAAAAGCGACTTTGTTTCATACTATGTAAAATTATAGCCAAGCACTAGATCGTTTGTATTTATAATTATTTTTAACATTTACTCTTCAATAAAATCATTGGACACGCTTAAGTATATGTTCTGCTAATAGAAAATAATTGACAATATGTCGATTTGTATAAGTAAATACCAAAATAATTGTAAAAAGAAATAGTATACAAACTTATAAATACTCACGACCTTGTGCTTGGCTGAAAAAAAATACTTAATAAGATAATCACTAAAAACCACTTGAAATGCGACGCTGCACAGTGGAACGAATGTATGGGAGCGGTTGGACGTAGACATGTCCGAAAAATAAGAGTAAAATTATGACAAACTAATGATGCCATCTTATTCGATTACTTAATGCCTTCATAAATTGTGGTGATGAATTTCTTCATAACTCCCATATTTCGGGAGTAATTTGAGAAAATGTGAAATTTTACTATGAAAATGAGTGTATCGAGCTCTCTCCCTCCTGATTCCGGGCTTGTTTCAAGTAGCGGTCTCTAATATCGTAATGCTATTACTAAGAGCTATATTTAATACTAAGACACATAGTGCGCCAAATGTGCACTTTCTGGGATAAAAGGAAATGAAAATTTAAAAAAAAAAACGTTTTTTCCCCATTTGTATTTACTTTAAACCGCAGACAGACTTATTAAGAGGTCTATAAATATATTATATATATATACAGAAATATATATTAACAAAAATATTCACAAGAACTGATGAGAGTATGACTTTTAAGTAAGTTGATAATAAATTACCTAGTTTCATTAAAAGTACAATAAATAATTAAGATGTAAGCTCTAATTTACTAAGTTACACATTTTAAAACAATAACATCATTTAATTATCTTCGTCATCATCATCATCATCAATTAATTCAAATTCAGAATCGATGTCCGCTAAATCATTTATGTTAACAAATTCGATATCACTTTTCTCAGAATCCGTAAGCTCATAAAATTCCTTAAAAGAAGATTTTTTTACAAACTTATTTCCTTTTGGACGGATACTTGTAACAAGTGGATCAGAAGACAGTAAAAGATTGTGCATAATATCTTCATTGCATGAGATACTGCTATGCTTTCGAGAATGCCCCTCTCTATATTTTCTAAAATCTTTATTTCTAGCCTCAGATGCCTCTTCGGATAGAAAACCAATGGGCACAATTGACATGTTCTGAACTATGTCTGGCCCATGCATTAAAATTTTATGAAGTGAAGAAGGCATATAATACCATGGGTATAACTCCACGTAAAGCTTAGCAGTATCAAAGCAGAACTCTCGGAATTTAGTTACGTTGATCTTCTCTCCTGATGAAATACACTGCAAGATCACACAGATTTTTCTTAAAAGCATAGCATCTATTCCGGTCAGTTCAGCAGATTTAGTGTAGTTTTCAAAAAATCTCCTTGCCGAGTTGCCATTGTTGGTGGATCCACTGCCTTGTTTCACAACATCGAGAAGTAAGCCCGTTTCTCTTCTTACAGCCTCTTGAACTCTTTTCTTCCTGTCATCAACTTGCCTTTTTGCTATATCACCCCTTACTTGCCATGATTTTATGTCTAATTTGTAGGAAATGTGTAATAAGCATTCCATTGAGCGAATCCAAGCGTGAAGGGTGCTTAAGCTATATTTATACATGTCCTCGTTTGCGTGTTTATCTTTGATTAACTCTAAATTATTCATTTCTTTAGGACAAGCCTTGCATATGTCACACACTGAAGCTGCTGTATTGGATATAATGGAATGAATTTTACCATCAATCATTGTCAACAGCAGTTGGTGTTTGACACTAATTCCATCAGTGATGGTGGATGGAGTTAAGGCTTCAATCTCTGCTTCGATTTCAGCCATCTCTCTCTGCACATTTTCTTTGGTTTCCTTTATAAACTTAAACAATATTGGCCGGCAAAATGAAGTGGAAGATGGTCGCTCGTTTTCCCAAATTGTTACACCTTTTGAGACGAGCCGCAGTGGTACAAGACTAATCATAAAATTACTAGCAAGATCGATTTGCTCATCTTCACTCGTCCTTTGATGATAAATGCTTTGGCTAGATGATCCGTCAAAACCCCATTTGCTGGTCAATACGAGCTGTTGATTGGGATCAACAGGGGTTTCTAACGACCTAATAAGTCTTCTTGAGGTTAAATCCATCAAGGCTTGTAATTTGATTTTTGCAGAGCTCTCTGTAACTGTGAGATCTTCTTTGGCCGGATAGCACTTAATTTTTTCTTTAACCAACATGTAGTAACTCGGGTATTGAAGAGCTCCTTCTTGAGTGTTGAAATCCCGAAGAGTGTTATAGCGCCATTTCGATAAGTTCATCGATACATAAAGAGCCAATGCCTTCAAAGGGGATATTTCCCGTACCTGAATTGATTTACCTTCAATGAAGGCTTTGATTTTTGAGGCCTCTTCTGGATTCTCCGTCAAGTATTTCATAACATAAGCTGTATCGCTTTGTCCTGCCTTTTGAAGCGCCCTTTCGGCCGAAAACATAATTTCAGCGCTGCTACTGCTGCATGAAAGACTATCTTCAGTGCGTCTTCTTTTTTGCCGGTTACTAAGGTCCTCAAAAGATTTACGAGGACTAGGATGTGTACAAGTTGAAGCATCAGATTTAGCAGGAGAAATTATGGGCTCGATGACGTCACTTATATTTTCTGTAGAAGGTTCCATATTTTCATTCTGTAATTCCGGCCATTGAATTGCAGCCTGTAGCCAAATCTCATGTTTCTTCCGAAACTTATCTGTGCTTCTTCCAGACTGTGTCCATTTTGCATAAATGCGGTAGCAAAATCGACGACACCAGTCTTTTAAACTTGTTTCAGCACTTTTACATAACTGAACACAACTGTTATCTTTTAAAACACTGAACAAATAGTTAAAGTCGCGTAAATCTTTATGTGCGCGTGCGCATAAAGCAACGTGAATATCAAGATTTGTATTAAAATTTGGAAAATACATTGCGAGATTAGCTTGGATACAACGAGGTGTAAATCAACACTGATTTTAAAGTTACTAATAGTGACCTATTTATATAAAATCCAGGTATCCCAGGTATCCTTTGTTAAATATTGCAAGGTAATTAGTTATTGTGATAATTAGTAAATGATGCATGCTAAATTAGTGTATTAAGAGCCATTTAGTAATTAAATAATAGCAATGTTCTTATCAGTAATCATTAGTGCATCAGTTTTATATGTAAACCTTAAGTCCCTAATTATATATCCTAATTAGCTTATATCTTCTCTAATTGGCTGCTCAGAAATGTTATTGTAATAAGGTAAACCTTTAGAAAAACGGTTTTAATCAACAAAATAAACAAAAAATAAAAAAATTGTGTTATAAAATAAACATCACTCTTTATCCCAGAAAGTGCACATTTGGCGCACTATGTGTCTTAGTATTAAATATAGCTCTTAGTATTAGCATTATGATATTAGAGACCGCTACTTGAAACAAGCCCGGAATCAGGAGGGAGAGAGCTCGATACACTCATTTTCATAGTAAAATTTCACATTTTCTCAAATTACTCCCGAAATATGGGAGTTATGAAGAAATTCATCACCACAAGTATGAAGGCATTAAGTAATCGAATAAGATGGCATCATTAGTTTGGCATAATTTTACTCTTTTTTTTCGGACATGTCTACGTCCAACCGCTCCCATACATTCGTTCCACTGTGCGCTGCCAACCCGCGCAGGATGAACGCTCTTAAGGGCACATTACACTAATGAATCTGAACGCGATCAGCATATCTCAATCGCGTTCAATAGCTGTCAGAGTCAATATTCCACAACAATGATGACACTGACAGCTCTTGAACACGATTTAGACGTGCCGATCGAGTTCGGTGTCATTGGTGAAAATCGTTAAGAAATTTTATAAGAATAACAGTTCAAATCAATTTGCTGAGCAGTGGCAGCCCAGTGGTGACGGCGGCGGCTCGAACTCAAGCAGGCACTTTGCTTTGTGTAAATTACTTCATCACCACTACTCTCAAAGCGGTGAAAACATCGTGACGAAACCGACATGTCCGAGAACAGAAAATTCGGAGACATGTGACATCTAGTAATCGGCACTGGACCCGCGTGGTCGATTATGGCCCAATCCCTCTCACAGAGAGGCAGCCTGTGTCCCAGCAATGGCAACATTATAGGCTGATTATGCTAATTTAGAAAGCACCAATGAATTGAAGTCACTCTCGAAGCATCCCAGGCTGTCAACAGTCGTTGGCCTAGTTAAACTTTTCAATATGGCAACAGCTTTTTTTTTTGGGTGGGAAATCATCAAATAACTTCTCCCGCTCTGGGTGGAGCGGGAGGGCGTGTCAGATTTTTACTGACTAAAACCCACCCGTGTTCCCTCAGATACCTGGGCCACAAGAGAAGAGGAAGCGGTGAATTACATTCTTTCCCCGATTCGTAAAGTTTTAATTATATTGCAGCTTCTGTTGAGTTCTTAAAGATAAAAGGAGAACATCTAAAACGTCATTCAATAACTAAGTTCTGTTCATCGCAAGTAACGGTGCAACCAAGATTTAAATAGCTTTTCTGGGCTTTAAAATGCACAATTATGCGTCAAATAAATATTCGGAAAATCCAATAAAATTACATTTCAACTGAGATTATCGTGCTAATAACAGTGAAGAATATTACTGTTGTTTATTGTGTCCATTTTTGTGAAACATCCCAAATTTTAGATATTCAAAAACGTTTTAAGTGAAACGTTGCAAATTCCTGCTAACTGAAGACATTTTCAATCGCTCGAGACTGAAGTAAGATTGACTTTGCTCAATCTTACTTCAGTCTCGAGCGATTAGATTAGTAACTGAATTACATGGTACTGAGATTATCGTGCTAATAACAGTGAAGAATATTACTGTTGTTTACATTCCCCATTATGTGTCCATTTTTGTGAAACATACCAATTTTATATATTCAAAAACGTTTTAAGTGAAACGTTGCAAATTCCTGCTAACTGAAGACATTTTCAATCGCTCGAGACTGAAGTAAGATTGAGCAAAGTAACTGAATTACATGGTATTACTTGTAAACTACAAGACAGTAACTTATTGCTCGTGGAACATTTTTGCTACTTATCGCGTTACGAGTTTCTAAATCCAATACAGTTTTGATTTTAACATTGCTGTTTCCGACAATTTTAAAATTTTCGTCTTCAGGAAATGTTCCTAGCCAATGTTTTGAATTAAAATTCAAACCATCGAGTAAAAATGCAGAATATCGAAAGAAAGTAGAAAAACTCATTCCGAACGCGGACCCTAGCAATGAACCAACAGCGTTAAGAGGAAAAACAAAAACAAACACATTACTTCACCATCGGAATCCTAATGTGGACCAAAAGCCAAACCCAATATTGCTCACCCCTGCACAAAAAGGCGAATATTTAAATGTTTAATAGCACGCTACAGCACCCCTGTCGGTAATTTTTCCAACAATGACTTGCGAATTGCGATCATTTGTTCGGGAAACGGTGTATTAACTCAGAGAGCTAAAATTTTCGGTAATAAACAAGCCAGAACAAGGAGTCTTGTTGCCGAGTCATCTCACAAGAGCGGGTTTAAACTTACGGCTTGCAATTACAAGTGTAATACGAAATGATGGAGCGATCTGACTGCTGCGGTCTCGAGAGGGTTCGGCTGTCGAATGGTGATGAGATTGATCAAGTAGGAAGCATTGTTATTTATTGGATAAACCAATTTGGGACAATATATACGGAAACGTTATTATTAACTATAGAAAACCTGTTTTAAAACTTTTCATGAAAGCTTTTCAAAGGATGATGCCACTCTATAAGTCTATTTGCGAAGCACAGGAGGTAGTTATGATAAAATGACCTTGCAATGTAGCGGTCATTAGAAGGCCTAAATTTTTCAACGTCGTCGACCAATTTCTATTAACTTAAAAGTCAAGGTTACTATGGACGTACATTTGTCCAATGCTTTGACAGGCAATCGCCATGCTTCTCTGCCATTAATTCAACAAAATTCATGCGCCTAAAAGGTATATAAAACAAACGTCCACGACCATCTTAAATTAATGGAAAGTGCCCTAGCTACAGAACTTTAACTAATAAGTTTGCAGTGTCAAAATAGCGAGGCCTTTCACAATAAAATAAAGCCTTTTATTATTTCCAAGGTTAACCTGACTTCGCCCGACAATACGCCGACTTCGCGCCGAATACATTTATTTGATTAATTGTTTCCACTCGTAGTTGTTTTTGATGGATTTCATGCTTTCAACTTTAATTAATTTTGAGGAAACTGTTTTTTTAAAGATGCCTCAGGCACTGACTCTGATGGAAAACACAAAATTTAAAAGAAAATATGCAAGCTATTTGGAGAATATATACTCGTATCTGCAACTGCAACCAGAAACAATCTCGTATGGTTAATGTTTGTTACAACTTCTAAAAAGTCAAAAGAACAGACAGCAAGCACACGTTTTGTTGAACCCCTACCCAGAGTCAGAGTTTTGAAGCAAGTCTGCTAAGCAAGACAAAGCCTTCACTAAGACTGAAGTTAGAACTGCAAACCAATACAACATGTACTTACAACTAATATACCCCGAACTGTTTCCCAAGAATTCCATGCTTAATTTCGCAAAAGCTTTCAGTAATTCATCAGTTAATAGCATTTAATTCAGCCATTGGACGCGAAACAATAGTTGTCAGTGGATAATGCGGTGCATACGACGTCCATTGATATAAACTGTTTTGCATCGATCCCTATGACCCATATGGTTGTCGACGTCCGTTTGCTAGATGCGATATCGTGGCGAATTGTGATCGCGTTTTGAACTGGCTTTTAGAGTATTCGAAGCGTATCTGAGTGCATATCGTAATATCGCTCTGAGCCTAACACTTATGGCGGATGTGGATTTAGCTAGGTATACGTAGTGCTGTCATTGTCTTCTATCTATAAAAGCCTACCGATTAAGTTAAACAAGATGAAACCTATGTGAGAATAGTTGGCAATCTTGGCTTCTTTTTGTTTTCGAACGTAATTATTTACATGAAGTAGATCATCAACTTCCTGAAAAACAAAAAAAAACAATTGAATCAAACAATCACAGATTTACACTAGTTTGTCCCTCTCCATCATCCCACTCTATTGGTCCTTCGAGCCGGATATTGGTTCTTCGAGCCGGATAAAACTCTTCCTTCAAGAAAAAAAAATGGCGAAGCGTATCTAGTAGCAATGCTCCTGGTATTCACCGTCGCCCGTATGATAAACACGGGTCTCTGAATAATGAATGCGGTCTTTAGAACGCAGCCAACTATCAATTGTCTCATAAATATTAAGTTGAGCAGCTAACTACGACAGGGTAGCCATTACAGAATTACTTTGAAGTAGATAATTAAACTGGAGAGGTATAGGTAAACTAGGGTTTTCAAATTACTATAAGTACCTGGTACCAGTACCATTTTCCTCTAAGTACCTGGTACTTATTGACAGGCCTGCACTGTCCTCCCATACCTAATATCACTGTAATTTGAAAACATTATAAAAGCCAATTATTTTTAAAAGAGTAACCGTGGAGTTTCTTACCGGCTCTTCTCCATAGGAAGCGACAAATTGGAACCGTGCACCTAGCTTCTGACGTTTCATAAGTGCCCTTGCAGGTTTATGTGAAATAAAATATTTTGATTTGATTTGATTTGACTATTACAATGTATTGTCAAAAGAAATATCATCACTTAGTTGATGGATTGATGGTAAAACGTAACATAACATCGCGCCTGCATTACCCGAAGGATTAGCCAGAAGTGCCCCTATAGTACACCCCATTGCGCCAGTAATATTTAATATTTAATAGATGCAATAGTGGCGAGCCTATTGCTACCAACCGGGCACTCGTACACACTCTGGGCTGCGATTGACAAATTTTAGATGGAATAATCCAGTAACACTTAGTCTGAACCGGGAATTGAACCTAGGAGCACATGCTCAGCAGCAGCGTCTAAGACCACAGACCAACGAGTGTGGCAGAACTTTGTTGTTCTTAGCAAAAGGAAACTGCATCTTCTTTAAGTGACTTTTTTAACACCCACGAGGCGGAAAGGGATTTAATTTTTTTTGTTGGGCACCACATTCAACTAGTTGTAAATTAAGCCATAATATTATGGTATACAGGTATAAAGACTTATCGAGTTAACCCAGCAAAGAGGTGAGATTATCACGTTATTATAGTGTTTGTCAACACAAGTAGGTACTGATAGATGCCGTAAAAGACCAGTCAACAAACGCAACACAAGACAAAAACAATACATCTTCTTACCCACTGCAACAAAATTGTGTATCTCTATTGCATAGTAAACCTCGTTGAATAATAAAACCAGTGCAGCAGCTATCAATTCTCTCATAAATATGAAGCAAAGCAAATGTGTCGAGCCGATCGACAGACGTGTTGTTCGAAGAGGTCACTGACTGTGTGGTAGGGTTAGCTGGTTTTCAAAATCAGGTATTGACTATTGATTGGGTCACCTACTGTAATGATACTGAGTGTAAGGTTTTTGATGTTATAATGATGCAGTTGTATTGCGATCATCCAATGTATTATACATAGGCGTATTTGCTATACCCTACTACAATAGAGCGAAGTATTCTAGGCGTCTAATTGACTGACCATATGCGCGCTCCAAAACACAGATTTTTGACGTTATTTCAAAAAGCCGCTAAGCTGAAGTGGGACTGGACTGGTCACGTCTTCCGTATGCTCAATGAGCTCCGGGCTAATTAACCACTACGTGGAGCCCTGACACAGCCAGAAGGCGTCGCGGCAGACCTCGTAGATGGTGGTGGTACACCCTGGAGAAAACACACCAGTGGTCCACTTTAGCCCTGGATTGAAAGAGTTGGAAGTCATAAGGAGAGGCATTAGCCCAGCAGTGGAATGATGCGGGCTAACAGTAACGCTGATAGTAACACTAATAATAACACTAACAGTAACACTGACAGTAACACTGACAGTAACACTGACAGTAACACTGACAGTAACACTGACAGTAACACTCACAGTAACACTCACAGTAACACTCACAGTAACACTGACAGTAACACTCACAGTAACACTGACAGTAATCACAGTATTTACAAAAACAGGTGCCCCGTCCCACTGCAAGGAGTGCAAGGCAAAAGGTTTCTTATAGAGACGCAACAAACATTGGTCAACAGAACTTGCTCACTGTAGCTTGTCAATATCAGACCCTACAGTCCAAGATTTCAAAAGTTGGTAACTTATGAGTTGATATGAACACATATTTCACTAGACGCTAGGCCCTTATGGCTGAGTAATAACAGCCGCACTGATTGATCTAAAGATAAGCTGCGCTTGCCGCGGTTGGTCCGTCGATGGTTGATCTTTACATACATAGACCCCTTCATGCCGCGGAAAGCACATTAAGCGGTTGGTCTCGGTTATCATTCATGGCTTGTTTGACAGTCGTTACAGGTCGTCAGAAGCTCGAACGTCTGACAACCTGTCTTACCAAGGGTCATCGTGTTACCCAGTAACTTGGTTGTGGACTTTAGATAGGCAGTCGCTCCATGTAAATTACTGGTATTCAGCTGCATCCGTTGTTTGTTGATGTTAGTGTGTTTTAAAGTGGGACTGGTTCTTAAAACCTCGGAGCTACCATGACGTAACGTTAATAGAAAATGCGTACCTATCTAAAGGCATTAAAAAGCGATACCAGTGACAGTACCAGAGATACATAGAACACCAAATAGATAGGAACATAATTTGCATTGACAAGCCATACCTTTCAACTGCATGCAATTCTACCATATGTTTATCAGAACTACTTTAAACCCACTATCTTATCCATCACTACTTCGTTACCAGCAATGGTTTCCGTTTCGCGTTGTCCTTACCGAATTAAACCGATTCGATTTAAGTTATTCGATTAGATGTATGCAACTCGAATAGATGTCGTTTATGGAATGAGTTACAATGTCTAGTTTGCATCTATGATTTTATCGTATTACTGCAACTGGTCTTGCTAATTTGGCTCTGAGTAAATCATCAATCAAGTTTATTTATGTCCCTTCAGAATTACATTTGGTTTAATCTGGAAACCGGTTACAAGTTATACCTTTACGAATATTAATACTACTTTATTTCCCGTGACAGTTGGAATTGTAATTGAGAAAATTAATGAACAGAGCTTAATCAAACGCATAATACAATCGATCCCCATGCTTCCCTTTTTAATTCGAACCCCTCATACATGGTACCGCCCGTGAGTTAGAATTTCCTAATTCCAAATTCAAACACAAAGGAAAAAGAAAACGGACTCAAAGCAATTACCGTTACAAGTTTTATTGCAAGTGAGACGTGAAAGTTACATTTGACAACCCTATACAACTGTTTTACTATGAATAAATCTATTCGCATAGGAAACCGGGGGCCCAATAAAGAGATACGTTATTTATGGCACAGACTAAAAATGTTTTTCATGTTGACGCAGCGCCACTAGGCGTAAATCAAATTCGTAAGCGTAATATGCTTGATGTAACGTCTGTCAGGGTCGTAATATTAAGTTGACTTACAAGTTTTGACGACCGTAGTCCGCCATACGAGTATTGTTAGTGAGTACATATTTGCTATCGGTGTTCTCGCTTGTTTTATGAGAAAAGTAAAATTTCCAAGTAACTCTGTGTTCAGCGATTTTGTGAATGAGTGAACGTTTGGAAATGTCTGTAACATGTAACCTAAATAAGTTATGAATCTGACGCTGTGTAAGATTTATTTTGTCTGTCTGCTGATTTATTTTATGACTCTATTCATGTTATAAGCTTGTTCACTTGTCTCTGAATGTATTATTCCCGTCTCCCAAATGAGGTTATTCTGCATCTTTAATAGAATAATATCAGTCTGCAATTCTTCCGGTGCAGGTCAAAGACCCCCTCTTACAGATAGATTTCAGACTTTTAGAACAGACTTAAACACTTTAATTTTCAGATAGAGTCCATAGGGTTAGTAAAAATTTTAACTCACGTCTAGTCTTAGTAGGTCATACACGGTCCATCCAATTAAAATCCAGCGTGGAGCTGCATCCACCTCCGCAACATCGGAGAATCCCACCGATCTGCGAATACTGTTGCTGCTAAGAACATACATCATCTGGGATGCGCGATGGACATCTAATCGGAAAAACCATCAATGTTTTTCTGCCATTATTAGAAGTAGCACACATAAATACACATACATACAAATAACTACAAATACTACCAACTACACTACATTACACTCTACACAAACCTTATAATTGTAATTTTGTATGTTTCCTAAGATATGTAAGTTTAAATGTTGTTTAGAGTAAGCAACCAAATTATTACTGAACTACCCACTAGTGCACTTGTAACAGGTCACAGGGTATCCTAGTGTGAGATCTAGGGACACTTTATTGCACTTTTTCTTTATTTATTTTTTCATTTTATTTTGTTACCTTTTATTTGTTGTGCTAAGGTCTCAAAAAACGTGTCTTAATAAAAAAAAAACAAAACAAATATATTATCCGCAATCATCTCTGACGCACTAGAACTGATATTAATTCGAGAATTATTTATGATGTCTTGATATACTAATAGTGTTATATAAAAAATAAGCAGGTGTGTCAATATTCTGTCAACTTCACGATACATATGTACTTGCGAAGTTCTCAACCCTCCTCCTGCCACCCAATAATAATTTATTCAAATAACAAACGGAGCAATATTGCCTCAAATGGCGAAAGGGTTACGGAACTTGCGTGAGAAGGCATCGTCTTGACGATCATTAGGAGACTAATGTCCTAAAATTATAGCCCGCACACAAATTATGGTAGGCCTAGCCGGAGGACGCGTATTAATGCACGTGTTGGGCTCGTAATTGTTACTAATCAGGGCTTAGAAATGGGTTGGAGGTACAGAACCTTTTCAGCACTTTTTGAAGGCGATTAAATCATTTTCTCGGAGACTGGTAACATTGCAAGGACGATATTTTCATGCTTTTGTTAGTACATTTTGCAAAACTGCCATGGCACGTCTTAATCGACTAAAAAATCAGATGGGCCGCTGCTGGCACAACTTGGTCAGGTGGGGGTACTCCGATGAGCCTCAGTGTTACTGTGCACAGCCACATCACAAACTATGCCCAACTTCATCGGGCTCTCTGTACACTAACACCTGCACAATGGAAGACCTTTGCGAGGCCAACGATAACGCTGCCGAAGTGGCTGAATTCTGGTCGAAGCCTATTTGACAGGGCCGAGGCTAACTTATAACACGATTCCTGTCGGCTTCCCTTCGGAATATGATACTGTCAGTAAGTAGTGTTTAATAATACCTGTTTTATAATCAAAATATTTAATAAACCATAAAATAAAAGCATTACAAAATACCTACATAAAATTATTGTCTTCATATCCAAATAACAAAACATTGCACATGCTCTAAAATAACTCGGAGGCGCGTCCGGCTTGTCGTGAATTTCTACACAAGATAATGTTGTCATGACGTCACATCGGTCACGTGACACCTCTGTTTCTTAGCAGCCTAGCAAGTCGGTTTTTTGCCGACTTACGATAGAGACAGTAATAAAAATTCGTGCGCGTGTACGAGATGGAACAATACCGAGATTGAATTTCGTTATTGCGATCGGCTCGGACCTCGGTCGGATGACTGATAGTGTGTGGTCGATGCTTGACGTAATTGCATATATAACCTATTATTTTGTTTACATTTGCATTTTGTTTGTTGTATTTATTGAATTCATTAATTTATGTAGATTTATGTTTATAGTTAAGTAGTACGTATTTGTTTGATGGTATAAAACAGTGATAAAGACAGTGATTTGATTTAAGTGTTTTTATAAGGAATTTGGGGTAAGTAGTTGACAGTTTATAGTCATTAGTAGTTTTAGATGGCGGCAATTATATCTTTAGATTGCTGTTTAACAGATTATTTGCTGTGTGAGGAAACATGGTTTTCAAGGTTAAGTTTTGAAAATAAGAAACACGTAATTCTGTTAGGCCGTGCTCGCCCCGATATGACTATAAATTACAAATGACGCGATGGTTTTCTTAAACATTATAATGTTTCTCTTTACGATAAATATCAATGGCTGACTGGCAGTTGTAAATTAAATAGAATGTATTGTTCCCGTGTTTACTTTTCTCCGATTCTAGTAGTTTATGAAATAAAGGGGGTTTTACAGATATTAATAATCTGACGAATTCGTCAAAAACCCATGCTCAGACTGAAAAACACATTCGTAGCTGTTTACAGTTACATGAGTTCGGGACAGTTAGGATGGAGTCATTTTTCGCAAATTCGCATGAAGCTCATAATAGAAAAGTGGATCGAAATAGGAATTTAATGCAACGGTTTATTGAAACCATTATTGTGAAGAAAATAAGAAGTAGCTTTTCGCCGCCACGATTAAAGTCCGAATTCCGATAACCGCGGTACCCATTACGAAGCCTTGTTATATCGGAGCAAGTTCGATTCAGTAATGGACTCCCATTTAGAAGTTTGTAATTCAGTTCAGAAACCCGCGTTCTCTAGTGATATTAAAAATGATTTAATACATAGTATTGCATCCGTTTTACGAGACCACATTAGATTCGAGATAGATAAAGCTCAATTTATGTCTGTAATGATTGACGAAACTCCCGATGTCAGTCATAGGGCTCCCTATCCTATATAATTAACTGTATCCCTATATAATTAACTGTTATTTTTCGATATTTATCTGAAACTGGAATCAAAGAACGATTCCTGGGTTTTTACGATGTTAGCGGAATCAATATTTTGCTCCGGTTTACCTCTCCCTTAAAAGCACCCTTCGCCACTGATATTTAAAACCAACAAATGAAATAATCGATACGAAGAAGAAATTGAGTAGAGACTTGTTACAAATAAAGTACATAAATTGTTTTTATCGGGTTGCCATAATTCTTCAAGTCTACAGCCACTTAACATAAAACAGGCAGCCAATAACCCAACTGCTACAAAATAATAAACATCCACTATCTAGACGACTGCGTCACGAAAACGCAATAAACACACGTCGTTCTTCCATCGTGTATCGTTGCCAAATGTCGCCTGACTACCCCGCCACCGTAGTGGGGGAAGGCCCCCCACTACTTGCACGTGCAAGCGCAATAATAGCCGTAATATCGAAGCCGATTTAACGACATACAATTAAACACGGACAGTGGAGGGTTAAATGTGAAATGTCTTGTATTGTTTTAACCTTTAAGCTGGATGGGGTTTAAATTATTGGCATGGGCTGTCTGCGGTTGTGAAGGGTTAATTTTAGTTGTTAGATTACGACTTTGTTTTTCCTATGATTTAATGATAAGTTCCTGTTACGCGTGGAATTCAAGTAACTCATCAAGCTATAACTATTATAACTTTCTACCTCATTTCAGGCACAGAATAACCGAGCAGAATGAAAGCTTCCTAACAGAGCTCAAAATTCTTACCTACTTTTATAGGGCTCACTCGGTTAGTGCAAATAAAAAACCGGGCAAGTGCGAGTCGAGAGATGGAATGTTTAGTGAAGGAAATGCATCATCACTTAAATATTTTTTTGTTCTGTACTTACTTTGATATTATGATAAACTTTCTTTCGAAATGCTGTTCACAAATCCTAAAATCTTCAAGTCTCTCAATTGAATCTCCTCGACCTACAGCTGTAAGCCAGTTGTGACGCCTGGAACAAAACACGAACGCAAAATATGTTATAGTGATAATATAATCAACCCACGCCGGCGAAGCCGCTGGAAAACGATAGTTTAATTTCTTAATTTAACTAAAATCGATTAAAGCGAACGATTTAAAATTTCTGTAATAAATGCGTCGAAGTTCATTTCCGCTACAAAATCGTCTAAAATATTTTCAACGGCAAGCTGCCAGTCAGTCCGCCGCTCCACCGCCGCCGGTGTCCACACCGCTCTGAGTCGTGCACCTCAACAATCAACTCGCGCGTAGGTACAATTGTTCATGTTCAAGCTGCGCCCCGCGCGGGCGCTCAACGGTAGTTTAGGTAGTTTAGGTAATGGGACAGGCCCTGTCCCGTGGGCGCACAAGGGGCCCCAAATGTTTCGCATTAGAATTATTATTTATTATTCTTATGGTTTACCTACCACCTATTATTTGCACCCTTATCGCCAACCTAATTATTTTGGATACTACCTCTCTCCTTACCTACTAAATATTTCTATAAAAAGCATTAAAAATGTGACCTATAAATATAGGTAGTCATTTACCTGACAAGATCCTTTGGATACACAAAATAAGAAATATCCTTGGTTTTCTTTCCATTGTTTGTGCACACAGTACAACAGCTTGGCATATTGAACAACAATTAAAAAAAAAAAAAATATAAACGGCCGCGTCATATCGCTGCCGCTAGCAGCCCTTTACTTCGTCTTCTTACTGAGCTAGTTCAATCCGATTTGTCCGCGAGCCGGCGCCGGTGCTCGCCCCGCGCGCCTTGTCGGTGAGACGTCACTCACGCATAGCTGTGCGTGTAGTAGTGTACCTACGCACGGCGTTAGTATGAAGCTTTGCTTCTGCTCGGTTATTCTGTTTCAGGTACTACTAAATATTTTTATAACTAACGCCAAACTTTTTCAAACTGTCAAATTCTCAATTCAAACCAACCAAACCAAAGATCGCAAACTTACATCTAAAACGTATCAAACATTCAAGTCAACCCAAACAGCGCTGTCAAAGTCGACCGCAAAATAAAAAGCCGCAGTGACTGAGCTTTTAAAAGAAAACACCAGTTGTTAGCTGACCGCTTGCCGATCGCGATAGCCGGCGACGACATTGTGGGGGGGATTTATTGCCGGCCACGCTGCACACTTAAGTCCCCGAGAGCTAAAAAGGAAAGTTTAAAGTCGTCGCCGTAGCAGGGTTAAAAGGCCGCTCGTGTTGTATGTGTTTTTATGTGACTTTACTTGCGAGTGATTGAGAAAAAATGTTTGAAACTCCGATTTATATAGGCTTAGGAGGTACGTGGATTGTGTAACAGGATACTCCGTCTCGATTTTAAAGCAAGTCGTAACTTGGGAACAAGATATTTTTCAAGGTGTTTGAAACTTGGTTTATTGGAACGGCAGTATCTATTCCAAGTTTTAAGGTGCCCGACTGGCAAGGGAAAGCACGTGAACTCAATCTCTTCCATTACACTTTTAACATGAACTAACTTCTAGGCATATTTATTGGGGCTAAACATGTATAAGATGGGTCGCGACTCTCAGCAATGGGGACCGAGTATACAGATCAAGAACACCAGATCATCTGCTTAGCCTTTTCCCAACTACCTACCTGTGTTGTAGTCGGCTCCCAGTCTCCCCGGCTGCGGCTGAGCACTAGTGCTGTACATGGAGCAGCCGCCATCTGACCTCCACAACTCAGTTACTGAGTAACACGACATCCATTAGTAAGTTTTGCACTCCTTAGACATGTCGTGGTTGGATCTTGCTCCTTTGTACAACGAAAGATCTATGATCCATTAGGCCCACTAAAATTAAATCAACCATTATTATTAACACTATCAAGCTGTACCAATTGGCTAATTTTCCGCAATACAAATGGACGCTATACTATCGCAATTCCCAAGGTACACACCGTATAAAGTTATGTATTACTTAGCATTTTTAATTATCAATGTAATAAAATAAGGTCTTAATTTAAGTATTTATTGGTTTTTTTTTATTAAACTTCGTATAAATACAGACATATTTATATATATATATATACTATCTTCAGCTGGGATCATATATATTTTCGTTGAAAATTATACTTACCCGATTTATTAGCTCACATGGTCACGTCAATGCGTCATTTCTAAGGTATTTGCTGAAAACCAGCGCTTTTGACGATAGGTTTTCCGAAGTCACAGCATTTTGCTGAGCAACGACCTGTTCTTGCAAAGATGCGACGCACAGGTTAATTGTTCTTATTATTGTGGTATGTTTGTTCCAAAAGTATTCATTATGGCACTCTGCAAATTCTGCAATCAGCCTTGTGGTTTTGTTTTGAATGTTAATATATCATGTCTCACTAGCCCTGACATGAACAAATTGTAATTTTTTTCTACTGGAATACGGGGCTTTTATGTCTATTTTTTATAATGTGCGTTTTGTTTGTGCAGAATAAACAATTTTGTCTTTCTTTTTTCTTTTTCTAAGACTGGTAAGCCATACAAAAAACCTTCCAATTGTGCGATCGAATTAATTATGTATAACCTGTGCAGTCTACGCTCGCAGTCTAACACACTTAGGTATTTAGAACAAATATCTAGTGTAATTTATAGCATGTTTATGAGAATGTCTGGTGGCATTCAAATTCAAACGCAACGCATTCATGTTGTACTTTACAAAATAACGCATATTTTTTTTTTTGCAAATGTCAGTGCTCATTCGCCATTCGACACTCGGACAGTTATTTAGCATTCTTTTCATACATTATCTACTGTGCAGTCTTACAATATTGCAGTTTTCTCTTCGCATGTTCAATTATTCGTAGACGGAATCAGATTTAACATGAATCATCATCGTCCGTTCGAAATTACAATATATAAAGAGCATTTGTTGAACTGCCTCGTTGGTGCAGTTGTCGCATCTGCTACTGCTGAGCACGAGAACATGGGTTCGATTCCATTTTTCTATCTGGAATCTCTCAGTAGCAGCCCGGAGTCTGGATTTGTGTCCGGTTGCTGGCAATAGGCTCGCCCCCTATTACATGGGACTTAAACATAACTGGCGAAATGTGGGTGTACTATAGACACACATCTGCAAAACCCTTCGGGAAAACAAGGCGTGATGTTACGTTTATGTTACTTTTTTAACTGTCAGTAATGAGGGTCTGGCAATAAGTCGGAAAGTTGATTGCCTCTCTCAAGCCCAGATTCTTCTAGACACAGAAGTTAGAAAACAAGAAAGAATGATTTAAAAAGTAACTATGTTATTCTATACTTAGTTATCTTCAAAAACCAGGCTAGTTATACTGTAAAAACCAAAACATCACACATATGCCACAACAGTTCCCATAAAATCTCAAAAGCAGTGTACAAAGCACAGAACGAAAAGAAATACGTTCCCAGCATCAATAAATAACCACACGGCTCATTACGAAGATAATTGAGATGATAACGCAAATGCGCCGCGACCGACAACTGTCAAATATCAGAGATGCGAGATTGTGAGATGAACGAGACGCTGATGTTGGCACGACTGGCTCAGGACTACTGGAGCCTTAGGGGTGTCGATGACAACTAGAGAATTTTAACGTTGCTCGTAAAATGAAAAAGATTATAACTTCCAGAAATTCAATTCAGGGTCTGTTTAACAGTACCTACCTGTATAGCATAGCATAAGCAGAATATAATGTTGCCACTGCTAGGACACAGGCCTCCTCTCGGTGAGAAGGAGTGGGCCTTAATCCACCACGCGGGTCCAGTCCGGGTTGGTAGATGTCACATGTCTTCGAATTTTTGGTTATAAGACATGTTGTTTGCTCACGATGTTCTCCTTCACTGTTTTGAGACGTGATGAAATAATTTACACAAAGTAAAGAGCCTGTCTACAACTCGTAAGTGACGGCTGTTACCACTTAGCCAACACTGCTCTTTATGGATAAGCACTATCTGCCAGATTCATTCAAGAATGAAATTCGTATGAAATTAACGGCAAAAACTTATCCGGAACTTATAAATAGGATTAGAGGTGTATGAAAGACTAGTAGTGTTCAAACGTATGAATGTATATCTGATGACGGATTATGTGTTAGAACAACAAATATGAACTGAGGCCGACGACGGAACAACGAACTGTAAAGTATAAATGACGTCTAGCGTCCACCATATTGAATTTCATTTCACGTCTTAAAGTCTAGTCTAGGAGGTCTAAGATACAGATGAAAGGTAAGATGGAGTAACTCCTCATTTATATTAATTTAAATAAGCTTGTAAAATTCATAAAACTGACCACACTATTATTTTCATACGAGTCACGTAAAAAATAAAAAAGAAACGCATAGAAACTCATTCCTTGTTTAAAAACGCCATTACTAATAATACAGAACAAAACAAAAAGTAACGACCACTAGAATTAAAAACATAATATCCCTAATGCTACGGCACTACCAAGTTTACAAAACAAAAATGTTAATTAAATCAGCGCGAAATAATCCGTCAAGTGGATTATTTGAATGCATAGTTCGCGTGAACATCATTAAAGATTAACGCGGTATGTAGGTTACACGTCGCACGCGAGCACGTGGACTCAGCACGCGATGCACGGTGATGACTTTACGAATCGCTTTTGTTATAAGAGAATGATGAATCTTTTTTTATGGTTTTTGAAGCGAACTGTGTAATAGTTCACAGGTCAATAAAGAAGATATCACTGATAGTGTTACTGTGATTTTAAAGATTAGTTGTAATAAAATTATTTTGTGTACTTTTCCAAATGAGAGGTTATCTAATAGAAAAAAATATTATATACATATGCTTAATAATCATTTGCAGTTCCTAGTGAGTGTCAAGTCAGCCTCAGTGAAGTGAAAAACATATATTTTTTGATACTAACGCGATTGATTTGATAAGTTGAAATTGACAAGGAATACAATGGTTCTTTCTGCCAATTAGGTTTAGACATAAAATAGCGAGGCTTATTAGCTTATATAGAAACTTCTATACCCAGATATAAGTAGTATATCGAAGTCTTGTGACTTTAGATTCGCCTAGTAGTTTAAACTATTAGGTGCGACAACGAGTGAGCCGCATATGTTGCATGTTGTTCATCAAAATATGCAGGGTCTGTCCGACAAAGAGCTAGAGTTAAGCTTATTTATGGAGAACTATGATTTTCAGGTGTTATTTTTAACTGAACACTGGTTGAAAGAACATGAAGTAGTGTTTATCAATGATGATAATATTGTACAAAGTGCATTTGTAAGAAAAACTGCTATTCGCGGTGGATCTTTAGTTCTTGTTTCAAACAAGTTGAAATGTAAACAACGTTTAGATTTAGTTAATCTTTCTATTGAGCGCACTTTTGAGTTGTCTTGTGTTGAATTCGAGCGATACCTTCTAATTTGCGTTCATCGGGGATTTCATTCGTTTTGAATCGGTAATAGAGGATTCACTCAATAAGTTAAAATCAAGTAATCAAAGTATTACTTTATGTGGAGATTTTAATTTAAATATTTTAGATGTTACTCCATTAAGTATTAGACTTCTCAATCTGTTCAGATCTTTTCATTTAATTAACTTGTTTTTTGAAACTACTCGGATCACGGCATCTTCGTCAACATATATTGATAATATATTTAGTGATTGTGATGCTAAACATAAATTAATGGTAACTGACTTAACATCTGACCACTGTGGTTTATTAGCTAGCTTCCCCATGCCATTATTTAAAAAGTCGCATACGTTTGAAAGCAGGCCTTATACAGCTAGTCGTTGCAACAAGTTTAATAATATAGCTCGTAAAATTACACTCTCCATAGCACAACTCGAGAATCCTAATGAGATTTATGGAGCCCTTTTTGATGTTGTGCAAAAAGAGTACCAATCTGCTTTCAAGACCAAAACCATTAACATCAATGGCACGTCCTTTGGCTTTAACCAATCGGCTACTCCAGGTATTTACAAAAGTAGAGCGAGACTATACGAGTTATATGGTTTGAAAAAATACAGGTTTGATACTCCTTTCCTAGAGTATGTCAAAAACTATTCAAAATTATTAAAAGATTAGTGCTTTTGGAAAATCGAAATTTTAAGCGATACAATTAAAAATTCTAATAGCAACGTAAAAACCACTTGGAAAATCATTAACAATGAAACGGGTAAATCAGTTAAACAAGAAAAACTGCTAAACAATTACCTACCTGTTTATTTATTTTACGTCGATGGTCCTAGGTTATCATTTATGAACATAATCCAGCATTGCATATGTAAGCTATCACGCCATTTATACCAAGGCTTTTATTTTGGTAGTATGATTTGTTTACTTTTTATTTTTTGTGCTTGAGTTAAATTTTAATTTTATTTGTTGGTATATTGGCATGGCTAGCTGACACATGACAAATTATTTAAGTTCTATGTCTCGTAATGTTGATTACTTTGCCTAACTATGTATAGAATCAAGTCTATCTAACTAAACAGACAGCTGTGCTGCTGGGGAGTTTGTTGCGCCACTTCTTCTTCCCAGCTAAAGCACTAGGAAGTGGTGAAGGGAGGGCGTTTTGGGGGACTGTCTTATGTAATTTTGACATTCGAAAAGTGTTGATTTCAGCCTAATTTGAATAAGTAATTTATTCAAATTAGGCTAATTAGGTTAATTTTTTATTATGATTTTGATTAAAGAGGATTTTAGACACACATCTTCCATGTTTGTCCAAAAATTACCAGTTTTTTCAATGTTCCTTTTTTCACCAGGATTTTTTTAGTAGGAGCCCGGAGTCTGGGTTTGTGTCCGGATGATGGCAATAGACTCGCCCCCTATTACATGGACCTTAAACATAACTGGCAAAATGTGCCTATTGTAGGATACACCTAAGTAAGTGTACGGGGACAATAGCCGTGATGTAATGTCGTCTAGTGACACTGTCAAGTATAGCGATACTGACAGCTAGAACCTCAACCTTGTTATAGAAAATTGTCGAAATATTGATGAAGGTTTTTAGTAATTAAGTAATTTATTCGCTGTTAGGATTAGGGGGATTATCAATACAGTAATAGATATAGTACAGAGAGAGATTACGAAGTATAGGATGGATAGCTCTAAGTTTCTAGGGTTACCCACCTACATAATTTACTGACTGATAGATTGACAACGCACACCCTAAACATAAACTCATCTGCTGATCGGATTTGCTGAGGTTGAAGATTGTATTCAAGTGAATTATCTGGCAACATCCATAATCGACCTATACAGTTCCCACTGCTGGGACACAGGTCACACAGGCCTCCACTGACACAGGTCACACAGGCCTCCACTGACACAGGTCACACAGGCCTCCACTGACACAGGTCACACAGGCCTCCACTCTCTGAGGGAGTGGGCTGTAGTCCACCACGCGGGCCCAGTGCGGGTTGGTAGATGTCACATGTCTTTGAATTTCTGGTTATAAGACGTATCCTTACGATGTTATCCTTCACCGTTTTGAGAGCAGTGGTGATGAAACTATTTACACAAAGTTCGATTAAAGCGCCTGCCTGGGTTCGAACCGAGGGCATACAACTGGTAAGTAGCGGTCTGTATCACTGCGCCACCACTGCTCATCTGGCAACAGCTACTTAAAAAAATCCGTCTCAATTTATGTCAGTGCTGCTGACCAAAACCTCCGCTCTACACATATACCCCTTATTTATAAACGTTGCTTATAGTTAAGTAATGATTAGCGACAGTATAACCATACATTTGTGACGTTTAAACAACTCTTAAATTTAAGCAGCGTTTATAAATAAGGTAACTTTGATTGAGCAGCTTGTAGTGTTACCCGCACTACAAGCTGCTCAATCAAAGTATAAACTCCATTCCCAATAAATCCTAGACACAAAATCCTATTTAATTTCTCAATAAACAATATGACAGCCTGAGTCCAAGATAAACTTACGCGATTTGGACATGATTAATGCCAGCCCGGTCGCCTCCTCCCCGATAAGAAGTGCGATAGTCCTTCTACATATAAAGTCGGTCCACTATTTAGTATAACATGCTTTAGTACGCCAACGGAATAAAATCGAGCATTAGTTTGGAGATTTGGCCACTGGGACACCCTTAGATATGGGATGATTAGATAAGGATGGAGAACTACTGGTCGTATCGTTACGCCCTTTTAGCCTACAGGGCTGTGTATTTCCCGGAGGATTCTTAAACTGGTAGTATCTTAGTAAAATCTACATTTTGTCAGACTCATATTCATAAAACAAAAAAAAAATGGTTGGATACGCTATCCGATTTTTTTTTATGGTTGGGAAATCATCAAATAACTTCTACCGCTCTGGGTGGAGTGGGAGGTCGTGTCAGACTTTTACTGACTAAAACCCACCAGTGTTCCCCCCTCAGTTGCCTCTGTGCCAGGGGCCGCGGTATCTCTTTCGAACAACCCGCACCCCTGGCAGGCATCGGGCCTTGCGGGCCCCATCAGTTGTTGCTGACATCTCTTTGAGGAGCGCGTGTTCCACAACGCGCCATCCACGTTCGCGTTCGCATCCGCACCCGGGTTCGGTTCTTACCGGACAGCGAGCTACCCATTACTCGCCGTCCGCAAGCCCGTGCCTACGGTGGCCGGGAATCAGCCTGGGATTCCCGACGCCCAAGGCGTCTCCTGCGAAGGCTACGGCCGTGAGGGCGCATGTATTGCCTCTCCCTCAAGTGCGCCGCCTCCCTCTTTGCGAGCATCACTGCTTCGCTGAAGGAGGTGACGGCTAACCATGCACTCTCGCTCCGTACACTAGGACCAGGCCTGGACCAGGGCCGGACGCGAGAGATCGCCGCCGCCGGTCGCCTCCACGAGGACACGGTGGTGCTCTGCCCGAGCTGGGCAGACTGCTACCGTGTCCTCAGGGTGATCTTCCCAGTGGAAACACCCGGTCGTTTCCTCCCGCCTTATGCGAAACAGGAACCTCATGAAACAGCCGTGTCTGGTGAGGACCTGTGTCAGGCGGAAGGTGAGGACGCCATGCCACCTCTCAAGCCTTTCTTCAAAGAGGGGACTTACCGCCGCAATCGTGGCGTGCCCATACGCTATCAGATCAGCGGGATAATTGCGTAACATACTTACATAAGGAATAGTTTTCATATTCTTGACAGTTCCACAACATTCATTGCTTTATTTACCTGCGTTGTTGAACAGACAAATATTTTAAACACATGGAAGCAATATATACTTCAAAATTATTTAGATTCTGATTGATAGTGTATTACGCAATTAGGGTGCTGTTTCTACATATAATAAAAACAGAACATAGTGAAATGGTATATAAAGAAACTATCACACATTATCTACTTCACAGACCACTTAACACAGAATATAAATTAATTATTTGCAATAAATTGCAATCACCAGTTCAAACAGAAGAGCTCTCAACATTATCATTGGCACTCGACCTATTTATTATACACAAACATTTATTCGAAATCGAATGATGAAAGAAACTCGCAGCTTCCCTTCAGAACGTCTGGCACACAAAGCGAGATATACCTGGAGCGACAACAATACGTCTTTAACACAATGATCGACAGACGCTTCACCAAATATACATTTAAAAAGGCAAGGTGAAGGAACTTGAAAGACGAAAAGAAATCTATAAATTTTTCGCGTAGGCCGAGAAATCAGTAGGACATAAATTGTAAAAAGGCAACGTCGAAACGAGGAGAATCGTCAAATGGTGCGGACGAGATACATTTTAGATATAGATAGGGTTGCTAAGCGGTGGAAACTTGATAAACTAGCTGCGGATAAAAGGAAAAAGATTTCCTTTAATATTGGAGCTTGAGGTTGAACAGTTTTGATTTGGAATTGGA
Organism: Polymixis lichenea; assembly: GCA_949091785.1. Lineage (NCBI taxonomy): Eukaryota > Metazoa > Arthropoda > Insecta > Lepidoptera > Noctuidae > Polymixis > Polymixis lichenea. The sequence continues at coordinate 513,510 of OX420942.1, forward strand.
GAAATATAGGGCTTAGAGTATCGGGGAATTCTTTAACGTTTCAACGATTTCAGTTTATAACTCGTGGGAAAGAAAAGGTATGCTTTAATTCATTTTAATGAATACCTTTGAGAGCTTAACCATTCTAAGATGACAACAACATTTAAACTTCATCGTTGACATCATTGAACACGAGAAAGACCAATCATGATTCATGATAGATAACTTGTCCATAGCAAAGAGTTGGGCAGAGGTGTAACTATAGGTACTACACCCACATTTCGCCAGTCATTACTGGTGAAATGTGGGTTTATTTGTGGGTGGGGGCATTTTATGTGCTATGTAAAAGGGCGCGAGCTTATTGCCATCAACCGGGCACGCATCCAGACTCCGGCCTACTACTGAGTTTCAGATAGAAAAACCCAATAACACTGCCTGATCTGGAAATCGAACCGAGGACCTCATGCTCAGCAGTAGCGCTTACGATCGCTAAGACCAACGAGCTAGTTCAACGAGGCCGAAAAACGTACAATCCTAATAGCAAAGAGATTACTGTCAGGCGGCAGCCCTGCAAGCGGTAGTGAAACGCGCGGTGCTCGGGAACTCGGAAACTCGACCATGCAGGTAGTAGGCACGCGGAGATTTATGTTCGAATCTGGTTACCGGTCATAAAACGTCGTCATGCACTACATACGAACCTGTGTAATGTTTATTTAAGTGCAAAACTTTTTCAGCATTCAGTATTTATGTTTATTTATTTATTTATTTAAGTTATGTTTTCCAGTATTCGTTGTTAACTTATAACAGTCGCACGAATCGATCGGTCAGGTCCATGGATGGATCACCATCTTTATATACCAAGAGCCCTCAGTGTCCCGCACGTTAAGCCTTTGGTCCCGGCTGTCATTCGTAGATTTTTGACTGTCGTTACGTGTCGTCAGAAAGCCGAAAGTCTGACCACCAGTCTTACCAAGGTTATCGTATTACCCAGTAACTAGGTTGTGGAGGTCAGATAGGCAGTCGGTTCATGTAACATGAAGGTACCTACTTGTTTACAGGTCTACACGGTCCTATCATAAAATAGACATTCCATTATAAGAGCAACAGTTTTTTGCTGTCTCTTCTGCATAGAAAACGACCACTTGAACCGTGCACCTTGTACTTTGTAGCCGCCACCGTGCAGCTTCTGAAGTTTAATTTTTGCCCATGTGAATTATTTTTAATTGAACGCTCAATAGACCAGTAATTTTAAGTGCGTAACTTTCATCTAATCTATCTTTTCAGTTTTACTTTCGATATTTATTTACTTTTACCTGACTACGGGGAAGCCAATAGGAGGGTTATGTTTTTGACCGGTATGTATGTAAATACCCATACCTGAATTAACTGTTCCATATTTAATACCATATCTGTTCCCGCAGAACATCTAATAGTTATTTGTTATGCAAAGCTGCAAAGTTGTTTTTTGGCGCGAGACTTGTATTGAAAGCTGACCAAGCGAAGGATTTTAGGATTGCCATGAGCGAAGCGAGTGGTTCAAATATAGAATCCTGAGCGTAGCGAGGCTTTCGAACGAAACACAATTTTTCACCTCACTACAGCGAGGAAAATGCTAGGTGCAAGAAAAACAGCCTAAAAAGTAGTGTAGTTCAATGAAGTACGATATGCTGCAAAGCATTGTAATCTTCGAAAATGTTTTCACGCCTTTAGAATGTTTCCATGCATTGAACAAATTGTACGCTTTTATGTACTTTTCCCGCGATTTTTCCGGATGATAACTCAATTCGGCATGATGTACAACTTGCACTAACTCTGCAGGTGTTCAATTTATATCTACATCGCTGGTGGGCTCGCTCATATTTTATGATTTCTTAAGATTTTATCAAAAAACAAACCAAAGTTATGGTAAGCATAGAGACGAAATTTTTTAGTTTCTTTTTTTTTTTTCATGCAGTCGTCCTGCTGGCCAGTGCGATTATTCTAAAATGGGGTTGGGGCACTGACATGAAAGAAGTATTAATGCATTTTCAGTGGACTGGCTCTATAGAAAATTATTGAATAGAAAGGTTCAAATATCAAAAACTCCTTCCACGCTAGCGGGTAAAATGCACGTAGATTTAGAGTAACAGGCAGAATTTTTCCGAGGTTGTGAGGTGAAAACTACTTATAATTTGTTAAATGAGGTTTCATTGGAATAGTCTTGATTGTTCGCTGGTTACAGGCTGTATGTGACGTCACATTGCCTATAACCAGCGCCTGTCATATTTTTTATGTATTTCTTTTAGTGACAATTAAACGTTTTCATTTTATTTTTATTATTATAAATAAGTTTGAATATGGTGCCCTCTAGAGGACATAAAGTCTCAACCATTACAATGCAATACATTTTAACCCAAGGAAGTGATCATAACATTTGAGGCAGTGGCATACGAGCATGGCTTTCAGATGAGAATATTTTTTGTTTATACCTTTTAGAGCGAAAAATCTTTCACTAGTCGGGGTTTCGTTTTTATCTTTCGATAACAGCAAAATACCAAGAAAAAGTATAAGCAATTTAAATGCTTTAATAAAGTGTGGAGAGCACTTATTTTACCTCTTACGTAGACTTATTTTAAAGCTTCTACATTCACGCAATTTAAATCGAGGTTGTAGACTCAGACACACAAAATTTTAACCAAAACATGTAAGCGTTTTTGTTCATATTATATGAAGCAAAGTTTAAGTATACGCCTTTCATACATTTTATTTAATATATTCGTATCAAAGACTTTGGTGGAACATAAAAGATTTTAATTTATTAAAAGTCTTTTCAATAAGCTAGTCCACATATTATCCTAAATAGCTCCTGAACCAGCAAAAGGAACATGGAATCTACAAAACGGTTCCCTGTCATATACAAGGTCGGTTTTTGGAGAAAGTTGTTCAGATGATGTTCTGAACCACACCCTTAAATTTGGCAGGTCCTTGAAAACTATCCCTGTATTTGGAAAACCATATTTGGTGAAACTGGATTAAATAATAACAAAACATCACGCCTCGTTTCCCCGAAGGGTTGGCCAGAAGTGTACCTACATATGTTTAAGTCTCATGTACCTAATAGGGGGCGAGCCTATGAAAGAGCTCATGCAGACCTTGGTGATTGATGGTGTTACCTACCTGGTGGTGGACTCCGAAGGTGGGTAAAGGATATAATTACCGGCACTACGTAGAACCATCGTGTTTGGACTCATTTGAAAGAGCTCATGGAGACTTTGGTGACTGATGGTGTCACCTACCTGGTGGTGGACTCCGAAGGTGGGTAAAGGATATCATTGACGGCACTACGTAGAACCGTCGTGTTTGGACTCATGGAGACTAAGGCAACTATGAAAGTGTAAGACATAGTTTTAAGAAAACATACCTTGTTAAAATACTTTTTATGGTGTGTAGCTTATTACCAGACTGTAATAGCAAAAACAGTACCTTATCTTAATTAATTTAAAATTGTATTTTGCCGGAACTTTTGCATCCGCGGCATGGTCCGAATCATCATTGTCCTGTCCTTATCCCAATATATTTGTGGTCGGCGCAACATGACTTTTTCTTCCACACTTCTCTATTAGCCGTCGGTATAGTCGACATATGGAAATTAGAAATCCGCCATATATATCGCCATAGCAATCAAGAACAAGGAAGACCGGAAAAACTGCATAACCTACAAAAACCAGAAAACTAGGATATGTGCGTACTTCAAGAAAGTCTACATGTACCATCCACACTACACCAACCCAATTCCAGTAAATTACCAACCGACCTGTTCACGGTACTTGGATTTCAATGACTTTTAATGGGAATTAAGAGTCTAGTCATCGTCAGCCGCCAACTTCATTACTAAATAATGGGAAAATACATGGTCAAATTTAATGAGCTGGCGATATCCATCACGAATGTAAAGTTTTGCCAGCAAATTAAATCTGATCTTGTTTACCTATGAGGTGTAAATCTGCGATCTGATGATGATATAAATTTATGATTGTGATTACTGAGCACTGATAGGCACTTACCTGTACATCATCAGACCTTCAGAATGTATCATGTAGTTAGCACCCGTGCTCAATCAAATAAATGTTGAAAGCTAACATCATTTATTTGATTAATTTCAAAGTAAATTTAAAGCACTCTTAAAATATATTAGATCACTTAGAGAGCGAATAAAATAGGCAAAAACCACGACCACTCTGCGACACATCTATTTTGCTTAATCTTCACTTCGTTTTATTGCAGTATGTTCATTTAGTTCAGTTTATTGTGTATGTTTGCCAGTAGAAGGCGCCTAAGTAACAAATACTAGTACAGACATCAAATCATCGCGATCATCGAGCAATGTAATACCCTTAAATCCGTGTTAAAAGCACCAAGTACACGCGTCTCGAAACACTTAATCCTAGAACTAATACATGGCAGCAATCTTCTTCTCATGGAGTGTCGCATCGTAACTCAGTGTTAAGCTGATAACGCCTCCTTATCTTGTGTGTCGCATGTCGGCGTTTTGTTTAGATATCGGCTGAGGGGGCGACTGCGTATGGTAGAGTACAGAAAAGAAATAAGTCAGGGAAGTGTGGCATTGATTTTGTATGTCCAAAGTGGGTATTCATTGTATGGTTTACGTGCACCAGACCCAGAAGAGATCTTCTTCAGATGTCATCATCTGCCTATCCTTTTTCCAACATGTTCGGGTCGGCTTCCAGTCCAACCGGATGAAGCTGAGTACCAGCATTTTTCGTAGAACGACTGCACATCTGACCTCAACAGCCAGTTACTGGGTAATACGAAACCGTAAGACTGGTTGTCAGACTTTCGGGCTTCTGACGACCTGTAACGACTGCCAAAGATCCACGAATGACAGCCGGGACGTTGGTCCCGTTATTCGTGGAAAGCACGCTATGCCGTAGGGCTTAGCGTACTTTCCGAGGCACGGAGGGTAGCTTAGTTATGTGAAGATGGTCACCCATCTATGGGCTGATAGATCGATCCATGCGGCTGTTATTACTTAGCCATCAGGACTGAAAAAAACTTTAAAGAGATGCTCTCTTTGAATCTTTTTCAGAGTTCTAGGAGATTAAAATTACCTCTACTTAATCTATCGAGTGCCAGTTTGCAGCACTTCTTGTATAATACCTGTGTATTATTAGGTCCTCAGCAGATAAGGAAGGTTATGTGTGCCACAAAACTTTACGGTACTTACTTAAGCTATCATTAATCAAATTTTATACTATTATTTACCTGATTGTGATATATGACCGTCTCTAGATAATGATACACGGTCTTATTACAAAACAAGGTTTTCTTAGGCAGTTTTTGAATTGAGAACCCAATTTGTATAAAAATAAAGTTCTTTTTGCTAAACTGACAACTTAGGCCGGTGCCATGTTGTAATTGAACTTTACCCAAATAGAAGTAAAATTGGAAATGCAAAACTGGCTCAGAGCTTTATGCTAGAACTAAAGTTAGATTTTTGCGCGTTTTGTAATAAAATAAATAGTGTTTCTCAAACTTACTGTATGAGTGTCGGTACTAATGGCGGCATATTTATAATTTTGTACGCGAACATACCTGTAACAAAGAAATATATCATTAAAATATTATTCAGCAGAGCGACTTTGCGAACATCCTGTTATTGTGTATCAAGAACCTAAATATAATTACGAAAAACAAAGACAGAAAAATAAATGTTCTTTTCTCAACATTTTAGCAGGGCACGACATCCCTGCCATAACGGCGCCGCCCAGTCTACTCCTTGATATGCAATGGCTGTAGCACCATGATACATGAGGCTCCAGGGGTATGTGCAAATCATGGAGTTCATTCGATTAATCGAGTCTGGTCAAACCACGCTGGGGTTGGTGCAATTCATTCAAGCAGTGTCTACCTCAATTGTTCAATACCTATAAACTTTCTCTCCTAATAATAACGTTAGATCTCATGCCTATTTTGGCTACTGTGACCGTTTTTGTTTCTAACGACTATAGCTCCATCCAATAGCACAAGTATAATCAGCGTATAACGTTCCCACTGCTGGGACTCCTCTCGGTGTGAGGGAATCGGCTATAATCTACGACGCGCGACGCGAGCCCAGTGCGTGTGTGTTGGTAGATGTCACGTGTCTTCGAATTGTTAAATGTCTCGAGGATATGCTGGTTTCCTCACAGTTTTTTACTTCACCGTTTTGGGAGCAATGGTGATGAAATAATTTACAAAAACTAAAGGCTCTGCCTAGGTTCGAACCTACGACCTACAACTCGTAAGTCACGGCTGTTACCTCTGAGCCAACACTGCTCACCATATCCACAGGGTAGCATTAAAAGAAAGTAAAAGTTCTAGATCTACAACTTGAATTTACAACTTGCTTTGAGACAACCTACTCGGGCTGCGAGCCAAACGTGCATAGACAAGTTTGCGCATAATTTTAACAAGCGACTTTGTACAGAGGCCAGTACATCAAGCTACCCCAATCTGTCAAATTTGTTTGATAGTTTTACAACGTTATTCCAAAAGAATAAGGTTCACATTTAATTGGGAAAATTTGACAGTTTGGGATAGTTTGATGTGCTGGCGTCTGTACATCAAAAGTATTGGAGTTCGCGCTATCCGATCACTCAGCACTACTGTTAAAGTGCCCCGTTAAAAAAAGGATGTTCTTAAGTATTATCACAAAAGTACACGAGACTACAGTCAGGAAAATATAGAAAAATTCAAGACTTATCTAAGTAGTCTATCCTTCTCAGATGTGTACGAGATGGACGATCCTAGTGCAGCCTACAACTGTTTTATTGAAACGTTTCAATTATTGTACGAATTATTCTATGCTTCCCCAGCAAAATGATTACCATTAATACTAATAAAAAACCTACTTGGGTATCACGTGGGATAAAGTTGTGTAATAAAAACAAACGGAAACAAACGCAAACGGTTAAAACCAAATCAATCTAATAGAGATAAATTCAAAAGATATTCAAAATGACTCAAAAGAATTATGAATCTAACTCAGAAAACGCAAAACAATTACAATATTAAAACCTCTAATAACAAGAAGACCACGTAGCAAAGTTCATTATTAATCTTTGCATAAGTACAGGTATATTTCCTGATGCATTAAAGAAGTCTATAGTGAAACCGCTATATAAGAAAGATAATCACGAATTAATGATAAATTACAGACCGATCGCGCTAATACCAGTTATGTCTCTAAGGTGTTCGAAAAAGATATATATGGTGCAATGAATAACTGTTTAGAAAAATATAATATATTAAGTGACGAACAAAAGGGATTTCGAAAATATAAAAGTATAAAATTGGCTATTTATGAGTGCTTACATAATGTCATGCTAAATGTAGATAAGACAACGGCACGGCACTTTAGACAACGTACACAAACAATCAACAATCTTAATATTCAATTTAATAATATAAATATCAAAGAAGCTGACACAACAAAGTTTCTGGGACTAATAATAGATTCTAAATTGAATTGGAAACCTCAAATAGAGGCACTTAGTAAAAATTAAGTAGCAGCTTACGCTCTGAAACAGCTCGCTGTGGTCGTCAACACAGATGCGCTAATTACTGCTTACCATGGATTAGTCGAATCAGATCTTAGATATGGAGTCATTTTTTGGGGGAATAGCACGGACAATGAAATAGCGTTTCGGGCACAGAAAAGGTGCATTAGATCGATGTTTAGACTGCAAACAACGGACAGCTGTAAATCCTATTTTATAGAACATAAGATATTGACATTACCCTCATTGTATATCCTGGAAACAGTAATGTCCATTAAATCCCATTCTCATTTATTTCAGCGTTTGTCTGATGCTGTCCCTAGGAACAGACGTGACAATTTCAAACTCTGTGTTCACGGCGCAAAAACAACTCTTATGCGTAAGAGCATCTTTTGCATGGCTCCTACTATTTTTAATAAATTGCCCAAATCATGGAAAATATTAAATATATCTGCTCTTAAAAGTAAATTGAAGAATTTACTTACTGAAAGAGCATATTACAGTATAGCAGAGTTTATGAAAGAGGACCTTCGTTTTTGAGATGACAATATTGTATTTTTGACATGTTATTGTAATGTATTGTATTGTTTTTTCATTGTTTTGGAATAGTTGTTATTTGGAATGGTCATTTTAACAACATTAATTCATACTTTTATTGACTAATTTAATTAATGACTAATTTGACATTGTATCTAAAAAAATTGCTTTTTGAATTGTAATGATACCTAATCTTTAATTAATAATGATGATTTAAGTACGTACACAATGTCTTCAATGTAATTTTGATTAATATTATCATGGTTTATGCACCATCTCTTCTTACCAATTTGTACGCCACTATAAGCGGCTGAACATGTTAGGACTTTCTGTATCTCATAGTTATCTTGCATGTAACGTATGATGTACACCATGTTTAAACAAATAAAACAATCGTATCTTATCTTATCTTATCACCCGCCAAAAAACTTGTAAAAAAAACTGGTCCTTCCGTATTCTGTACTTCCAGAATTAAATTTCCGGAGGACCACTTTTTTACTCGCACTCTATTTATTATTAAAACGCTTCAGAGGCCTCTGAATTATCTATTAGCAGGTTTAATCAATGTCTAAAAACTTTTACTTTAATTAATTATTTACCTAAATACTTTTTACTCAACATTTTCCGGAGCATTAAGGCGCCATCGTCGTATTTTCTGATCTTAGTTTGCAATCTTTTATAGACTTCTTAATGTGAAAAAAAGACTTTACTTTTATTGATTAATTATTTCGTTATTAATTCATGAAAGTAAAATATTTTTTCTTAGTTAGTTCACGACAAGAACACGCTGTTTTACTTTACCGACGAACTGTTGAAAAACACGATAATCGATCAAAAGAACGTATTGACGTATCTAGGTACCGTAGACTATCAAAGTAAAATACAAATTATTTGAGTAAAAAGATTACACAAACCATCATAAAAGTTAACTTTAAAAACTTTGCAGCTTATTGATCTCCATAAGAGATAATATTTACGAACATTGTCGCAACTAGGGCTTGCATTCGAATATTTCGAATAATATTTTTCTTCGAATTTTCGAATGCAAAAATTGCGATATTTGAATATTCGACCAATTTCCATTACACCGGACTGCATAGTGACTGACGGCACAAGCGTGATGTGTGGTATGTGTGGTCGACAAGTACCTTCGTACCATCAACTAAGTGTAGCGCATGGTATCCAATTTAGGTGTTGGATCTATACAGGATAAGTTTTTAACCAGTGTGCAAACTGTAAACATGAATTCAGCCCAGCACATAAATTTTTCGTCGGTTATACAAAAAAAATCAGCTGTTTCAAAGAAAAGTACAATATCTACGCGGTCAAAATGTACGGAACAGCCCATTTTTTTTTGTATTACCCACGAAAATTTTCTGCGCTGGGGGGTCTAGAATGATATGCTGAATTCATGGTTACAGTTTGCGCACTGGATAAAAACTTATCCTGTATACAAAAACAAACTAAATTATCTTAAAGAACAATACTCAATTCTTTATTACGTCCCATATGTATTACATAGATGAGCCAATGGGAGGAGCCTGCAGGAAACATAGAATACACAGGATGATAAATTGACTTGAGCTGCTGGGAGAGATAGAGAGGTTCTATGTACAGTAATACACGTCAACAATTAACCCCGTTACGAATCTGGTAAACGACCCAAGAGCTAGATTGACCCGACACTATACCGAAGACATCCCGGAGGTCAGCTTCTACGAGATTAGGATTGCTCTGAAGCAGCTTATTAAGAATTATGGGCCCATCTCACTTCTTAGTCAAGTCTACAAGCTGTTTATAAGAGTCATCACGAACCGACTCGCGCGCAGGTTTGACGACTTCCAGCCTCCCGAGTAAGCCGGATTCCGTAAAAGCTTAAGCACCGTGGACCACATACATATGCTGCGGCAGGTTATACAGAAGAGTATTTCCTGCCTCTCTGCTTAGCGTTTATGAACTGCGAAAAAGCCTAGGACAAACTGTTCAGTTAGGTAGGTCCAACTTCGAGAAAGAGGTCAATCGTAGAATTCGACTCAGCCGAGCAGCGTTCGGGCTATGCAATATCCTCTCGTCCCAAATACCGCAGTGTCTCAAGACTTTGATCATTGCGTGTTGCCAGTGATGACCTATGGCACTGAAACGTTGGTCGCTCACAATAGGTCTTATTACAAAGCTAAAAATCACGCAAAGGGCAATGGAGAGGTGCTACGCTTGGAGTTTCCCTACGTGATCCAATCAGGAATGAAGAGATCCGCTAGGGAACTAAGGCAACCGACATAGCACGCAAAATTGTTAAACTTAAATGGCAGTGGGCAGGGCACATTGCTCGCAGACCAGACGGCCGATAGGGCCGAAAGGTTCTGGAGTGGCGACCGCATATCGAAAGATGTAGGGTTGGAAGGCCGAATTTACGATTGATTTACCTTCTTTTTTTTTTTGATTGTGGGAAATCATCAAATAACTTCTCCCGCTCTGGGTGAAGTGGGAGGGCGTGTCACACTTTTACTGCCTAAAACCCACCCGTGTTCCTTTAGTTACCTGTGTACTACGGACTACGGTATCTCTTTCAAACAACCCGCAACCCTTTTTTTTTGGATGGGAAATCATCAAATAACTTCTCCCACTCTGTGTGGAGCATGTCAGACTTTTACTGACTAAAACCCACCCGTGCTACCTCAGTTGCCTATGTGCTAGGGGCCGCAGTGTCTCTTTCGAACAACCCGCACCTCTGGCAGGCATCGGCCCTTCCGGGCCCCATCAGTTGGTGCTGACATTTCTTTGAGGCATGCGTAGAACACAACCAGCCGTCAACCCGGGTTTGGTTCTTACCAAATAATAATTGCTAATCCGGTGTACAACTACTTTTCACGATGACTTGTTTTTTTTTTTCACTGTTTTGAAAACGCGTCATTTTTTTCTCTACACACATACCACCTGAATAACTTTCACAGTGAATATGAACGTTAACATCTTAAATACATGCTATCATAGCCCACAATTACAACCAAAACAAATAAATCGAAACAAACAATGGCGTCGGAATATAAAAATAATACAACAAAAAAGTAAGGGTTCTATAAGTAGCAAAAAATTAATGAAACAATGCTACTTTTTAAAATAGTCGCATAATCAACTTTGTTTGGAAAACTGCGGTAAGTTTCGTAATTCGTCGTACACGACGTCGTACACGACGAATTACTACTACCAAGGCGCATCAAAAGGACGGGCGTAGGAGAAGCGATTCCGTAGATAGGATGGGGTTTTAGGGTTGTGAAGAATGTTAAATAGCAAACACAATATCCGAGAGTTTCTGCGAAGTCGAATAGGGAGCCTCTTGAGGATCTTGCGAAAGTTATAAACGGGATCGTATTTTTTAGGGTTAAAAACAAAACGGATGCAGATATTTTGCAAACGCTCAAGTTTATTTAAAAGCTCCTCGGTGGCATCCAAATAACAGGCATCAGCGTAGTCAATGATGGGCTGTATGAGAGTCTGAGCAAGGGAGATTTTGGTGTTCAAGTGCAGGAAGCTCTGGAGGCATTTTAACGAATGGAACGTGTAGTGTACTTTGCGACTGACTTGAGCAACATGGGCAGTCCACGATAAGTAAGAGTCCATGGTTAGTGCTTTGGGCACGCCACGATTGCGGCGGTAAGTCCCCTCTTTGAGGAGTGGTTTGAGAGGCGGCATGGCGTCCTCACCTTCCGCCTGACACAGGTCCTCACCGAACACGGTTGTTTCGGGAGGTTCCTGTTTCGGATAGGGCGGGAGGAAACGCCCGGGTGTTTCCATTGCGAAGATCGCCCTGAGGACACGGTGGAGCATACGGTGGAGGTCTGCCCGGCTTGGGCGGAGCACCGCCGTGTCCTCGTGGAGGTGATCGGCGGCGGCAATCTCTCGCGTCCTACCCTGGTCCAGGCCATGGTACGGAGCGAGAGTGCATGGCTAGCAGTCGCCTCCTTCAGCGAAGCAGTTATGCTCGCAAAGAGGAAGGCGGCGCACGTGAGGGAGATGCAGTACATGCGCCCTCACAGCCGTGGCCTTCGTAGGAGACGCCCTGGGCGTCGGGAATCCCAGGCTGATTGCGGGCCGCTGTAGGCACGGGCTTGCGGACGGCGAGTAATGGGTAGCTCGCTGTCCGGTAAGGACCAAGCCCGGGTCGACGGCGCGTTGTGTTCCACGCGCGCCTCAAAGAGATGTCATCAGCAACTGATGGGGCCCGCAAGGGCCGATGCCTGCCAAGGGTGCGGGTTGTTCGAAAGAGATACCGCGGCCCCTGGCACACAGGCAACTGAGGGAACACGGGTGGGTTTTAGTCAGTAAAAGTCTGACACGCCCTCTCGCTCCGCCCAGAGCGGGAGAAGTTATTTGATGATTTCCCACCCAAAAAAAAAATGGTTAGTGCTTGGGCAGTGGCTTTTTTACGCTTTGTTACTACAGTAACAAAGCGTAAAAAAGCCACTGCCTACCCTGTACGGTTGTGTGCGTTAATTGTTACATTGTGTGCCACACCCAATAAATCTGCATGCCTACGAGAGCACACATATAATCATTAAGACGCGAATAGTTTGTAGTGACAAACTATTCGCGTCTTGATGGTTATATGTAGGAGGCACTCAGCGGCGCTAGTGCATCACAATGCGAAGTTGCGTCAAATTGTACGAACGAGCTGGTTTGCATAGATGATACTTATGATACGACCGACGCTCGACAGGTGGAGCTGATTTATAAATAAAATCATTTTGTTTACTGATAAAATAATATTAGTTTTAAATATTTATCCGATTTAGGTAGGGTAGGCACGTAGGCAGTGTCTTTCTGTCATTATAGACTGCACACCACTGGTATACAAGATCTTGGCATATTTGAATTTACAAATAGCAACATTTTTACAAAACATCACAACAACAACAACACACCACCACACAGCATCATTTTTTCATAACTTAAACACGCCATAAAATAGATTACATCTTCCACCCTCTCGGATAAAAATGCTTTACCATAGCCCCATATTACACGGCAGTAATTTTTTTAACAAATTACCTGAACAAATAAAAGAAGAACCCATATTCAATAAATTTAACAGAAAATTAAAAGAATATCTAACACAAAAATGCTTTTCCTGGGTCGCAAAACACGCAGAATAAAATACTAGTAAAAACGATGGCTACATAGATGAATAATTACAGACTATACTATAGTCATGTAATAATACACAAAAACTAGTGATGTACCGACTAGTCGGCCATATTTGTAGTCGCCGACTAGTCGGCTAAAACCACCGACTAGTCGGCTAAAACCACCGACTAGTCGGCCCACTTTTTACTCGTATTAATATGTCTAAAAATTTAAAAGACGGTGATTGAAATTAAATTGAAAACTTTACTGTTATATTTTTTATTATAGAATCAGTTTTACAGTTTACTTTCAGTGCAATCAAGAAATTAGGATAGTGAGGAATAGGAACCCTTAGTTTGGTCCATTAATTAATTGAACTTAGATCCAAAAATTAAATACCGACAGTAAAATTAATTAATACCTACTTCTAACAAAAGAAGAAACTCTTTAGCAAACAATTGGCAATAAGTAGGTTTGCCATTTTGAACATAGCCGATGACACCCGAACTCAACCGAAATCAATGATCGGCTTGGCCGACTAGTCGGCCATTTTGCAGCCAACTAGTCGGCTAGTCGGCCAAAGTCATAGTCGGCCCATCTCTAACAAAAACACATTTTTTTATTATAGATTATTTTTACTATGTTAAATTCTTATTATGTTGCTGTGCCCTAACCTGGACGTTGGAACTTACTTATATTGTAAAACATCTAGATGTACATAACGTAATACATGAATGCAATAAAGAGATTTGATTTGATTAGGTAGTACTTTTATACAGCAGTAACATTTTGATTTATTCCTTGATATTACTCAGACTCCTGCTGTATGTAACACATTGACAAATCAAAACATGATTATTGAAACAGTTTTTTTTTTTAAGTATAATACTTCATTCGAATATTACCCAAAAAAGATCAAATATTCGAATATGAAAATTTCCGAATATTTGCAAGCCCTAGTCGCAACCTGTGAAGTGAACCGAGCAATAAATATAACAGCCGGAGGTGCGTCGATGACAACTGACACGTAGTAACTGAACCGGCTGCCTCTTACACCGTATTGTTTTGCTCGCTTCTTTCTATAGCAGCCGGAGGTGCGTCGGAGACACGTAGGAACTGAGCCGGATGCCGCTTACACCGTATTGTGTTGCTCGCTTCTTTGTGAATCATTGGCTTATGCTTGATGTTTTTATCGTTTTTTTAGAAGAAGAAGATCATTCATCATCAACACGAAGACAAGGATATTTTTTGTTTCGCGTTTTAACATTTATTTATTCATTTAGGATAGCCAACAATTGTTTACACAAAACATTTACAATTATTTCTTTAATATTACGAATGTGAGTGCAACAATTACGTAAAGATACCATTTTAGGTTTTACATTATAATAAAGCAGAAATTTATAATTCTATAAAATTTGGTCATTCGTGTACGATAATAATATTGTAAAGGATGGCACGGTTGACATCACCCGGGCATGGCCACCGTCCGGGGGAATCAATCCAACACATTGTTTCTGGCTATTCTCGTCTGGCTAACGGAGACTACTTGCATAGGCACAACCTTGTAGCCAGGATTATCCATCAGCAACTTGCTCTGAAATACAGTCTCCTGGACTCGGAAGTACCGTACTATAGGTATGTGCCCGACCCGGTTCTCGAAAATGGCACTATCACGTTGTATTGGGATCGATCTATCATCACTGACCGGACTATTGTTGCCAATAAGCCGGACATAGTGGTGATAGATCAATCAGAGCCTCACACAATGATTATTACTAGCTAGTATATAGCAGTCCCGCATGACGAGAACCTCGTGGAAGCTGAAAAAGATAAGTGATCAAGACAGATCAAGTGTCTCGACCTAGCACGCGAGGTTGTCCACATGTAGGAATACAGCAGTCATTGTGCCGATAGTCGTGACGGCCAATGGCATTATAGCCAAGAGCCTCGACCAACACCTCAGGAGGCTCTCATTAGGCAGCTGTATCAAGGGCTTGATTCAGAAAGCAGTACTACTGGACACGGCGCGTATCGTAAGGAGGTTGCTCTCTCAGCAGCCCTGATGACCACCGGTAGCTTGGGCCCCGTTCCCGATACCGGTGGGCTACTATTTCTTATATTTTTAAATGTTTTTGTATATTTTTTCATGTTCGAATATTTAAAAATATAATTCATATGTATGTTTCAATGAAATAAAGGAAACAATTATACATAAAATAATATAACATTAATGTTCAAATAATAAATATCTCATAATTTAATACAAATACATAAATATTAAAATTAACATTAAATAGCGAGATCATTTGGTTGTGAGAAGATAGGTACAAAAATTTGGTCTAATTTAATGTTAACGCATACGTATCTACATTTCTTAACAGATATTTAACCTTTTTCTGCACGGTTTGTTTTTAATTATCTATTGGAATGAATATGTCACCGTAAAATTGTAAATACCGTTAGATTATAATCTATCTCGTGAGATTGTAAACGCGAAACATTATGAACCGTAACATACTGCTTACTATTATTTTTTTACGTATTATTTTTCGGTAGATTATAACCTATCGAAGTGAACCCATCAAATTGTGAACTGGTATTAAGACGTATAGTACCTTGCGCTATTACTAACTAGTCAAGTAACTGCCACTAACTTGGAAGTACGGCTCGCCGGCCACTGCCGCGGCACCGCTCGCTTCGCTCGCTCGGCTCGCGCGCGGTTTGTCGCAATTCTAACCTAACCTATTCGGTCGGTAAGTAGTATGGTGCAGTTTACAATCTCGCGAGATAGATTATAATCTAACGATATTTACAATTTAACGGTGACAAATACATACAACGTCAACCAAATCTTTACTTAGATAACGAAGTAAACAATTTATTTAAACAGATGTTTCGTAACGTGCATTTATATTTACTTAATTAGTAAGTATCTCTTTGTCAATTAAATTAATTAAACATAATAAGTATTGTGATTGAAATTGAATGAAATGAAATGTTTTGTTTCTGGGCTCTTTGAAGCGTTTTAAACCTAATATTCATCATCATCATCATTTCAGCTGAAAAACGTCCACTGCTGGACAAAGGCCCCCCCCCCAAGCACTACCACTTCAACCAGTTCTGTGCTTCTCGCAACCAGCGTATTTCTGCAGCCTGGGAGGCCTTCCTACGCTACGGCTAGTGCCACGTATTGTATCAGCTCCACGCATTTTATTTGTTTAAAAATTCTATTAACTAAGACACACCGAATATAAATTGAGAAATACGAAAATAATATTTCGTGGTTTCATTTTCGATATAAATAAACAGGTAGTCCTTTGACCTACAAGGCAACACTCGCACGCTTTTAAAAGTTATTTATAATTAGAATAACGAATCGATTTCTTTTTAAATTATAATCAATTAAAGTATCCACTTGTCTACCCTACACTATGCTAGACCGTTTTCCGTGCGAGGCAACGAGTGCACGCGCTCCTACCTTGAATTGTTTTTGTACCTTGTTCCAATTTAAAAAAAAAACGGTATTATTTTACGTTCACGATGCCTTAAATCCGTCCATCCGTTCGTGCGTCCTATGAAGAACGAATGGATTATTACATAAAGAAGATTCATTCGAAGACGCCAGCGTCGAGAAGATTCATTCTCATGGTCGGACGATGATAACCCACAAGGTTAGTTACTATTAATCTCTGCTACTCCTACCGTACAAGGTCTGGTCAAAGTGACAGTCTTGATACTGGTAAGTTGCCATAGATTCAAATTTGAACGCGGCAAATATGCAACCCGCCATAGATTCCATAAGCGAACGAGGCGTTACAAATAAATAATAATAGATTCGAATTTAGAACTGATACCCTAAGACGTATCTCCTACATACATATATTTGAGTTACGTTTATAATTTTTTCCTGTAGGAGACGTAACGGTGATGTGGGATGTATCACAACCACCCATAGAAACTGAGCTGCAACCTGTTCTCAGGCCTGAAGATACAGTCATAATAGCTGACGCCGATGGGCCTCGGCCTGACAATTTGCGGGAGTCTATTTCGACTCAACAGGATGATTTGAAGTCGTTACCACCGGCACCACCGGCACCAGCAGCGCTTCCTGAACCTCCATTGGATCCAGAGATCCTGCCCGCTCTTGGCGAGGCAACTGATGAAGAACCTTTATGGGGCCAGGAAATACATAACAACTTGTCCCAATTATGGTTATCATTACTCAAAAAGAGAATGGTTAAAGACATGAGAGACAAAATATTAAAACAGTATCTCATACCCAGTAACTGTACATTACGTATGTATGTATGTACACCAACATTAAACATTGAGATCTCAGCCGCTGTTGCAGGTATCTCAACAACAATTGGGTGCAGGTATTACAGCTATCAGCAAGGCGATGACGTCACTAATAACCAGTGGCAACAAGATCGAAGCGATCAAACACTAAGTGATGGCTGTCGCGTTTCATGTGTTTTACATAGTTCCAAAACCCAGGCTCGGATCAAAATGATTACATCCAGGCTAGCAAAGCCTTTTCTCAATGTCATAGAGGACAGCGAGCGAGATGAGACGTTGTTCGGTTCCACTTTACCGGATAAAATAAAGGCGTCTAAAACCACTGTAAAACAGGGTCTACAGATAAAGAAGACTGTGCCATTGCCAGTGAAATCTAATACCAACGCCCAGTCCCAAAACACAATGTCTGCGCGCCATCAGTTCTAGGGAAACTGGGCCGGACCTTCTCGTCACCCAATGAACAGGGGGGGCAAAGGGGTCAGACGAGATTCCCCACGTCAGCACGTCGATCTGCAGCGGCAACGGCGACGGCGACAGCGACGTCGCTAACCAAGGCGCACCAGAACAGGTCACGTGTCCCTGCTCGCCAGTAACACAGGTACATGCAGGTACGTACAACACTTCTATAATTGTTGGACCCACATTACTAATGATACCAGAATTCTTAATTGGATCATGAAAGGAATACCTATTCCGCTTATATGTGAGCCGTTTTAAATTTGTATCCCTCGAATTACGTGGTCATTGAGTGAACAAGGTGACATGTCATTAGCTGTCGAGAATTTAACTGAACTAGGTGCTATTTCACAGGTTGAGCCCAGTTCATATCAGTTTATTTCTAGTACATTTGTAGCTCCAAAGTCCAACGGTGCTAAAAGGTTTATTCTGGATTTAAAATCTTTAAATCTATTCATACCTAAAACACATTTTAAAATGGAGGATAGTAGAACTGCCTCTAGTAAATTAGTACAATCAAACTGGTACATGGCGACCGTAGGAAGCATACCTACTTATTCCTGTTGCTAATCAATTTCGTAAATACCTTCGATTCCATTATACCGCGCAAAACTCAAACAAAACATTAACTTACGAGTTTAACGCGTTACCCTATGGGCTCGCCATAGCTCCTAGGTGTTTTACTAAGATGGTCAGAGAGGTTGTAAGTTTTTTACGTAATCGCGGGTTTCTATCTGTATCCTATTTAGACGATTTGCTTTGTTTAGGGAGCAGTTACGAAGAATGTCTTCGTAATGTAAAGGAAACGGTAGCATTACTAGAATGTTTGGGATTCGTAATAAATTACGAAAAAAGCAATTTGCAACCTCAAACATCAGGCAAATTTTTAGGATTCATTTATGACGCTACTGATATGACTTTATCGTTACCTCTTGACAAACGCAACAAGTTAGCCTGTTTAGTACAAAATTATTCCAATCTACCCACAGTTTCATTTAGAAATTTCTCCTAATTGATAGGGGTACTCGTAGCAGCGTGCCCAGCGGTGCCTTACGGTTGGTTGTATACAAAGATATTCGAAAGAAAGAAATATTTGTTTCTACAACAACACGGCACAGTTGACGTTAAAGTTAAACTTCCTCATAACATCTTAAACTGGTGGTCTCAAAATATTTACAAAGTAAATAACCCACTAAAGCCCCAAAGCTATGCGCTGGAAATTTACACTGACGCGTCCCGCACAGGCTGGGGTGCAGCATTTAGTCAATGGTGCTTAGAAAGAAAGTTATTTTTCGAAAAATTAGTTTACGACGAACGAACGAACGAACGAACGATTATTATTAATTATTTGGAACGATTAGCCGTATTTCTCGCCCTTAAATGTTTTGCTCGGGACCAAACTGACTGTGCTATCCTGCTTCGTGTGGATGACACTACCGCGATAAGTTATATAAACCGCATGGGCGGTATTCAATTCCCACACTTAAACGCACTTTCTCGTGATATTTGGCAATGGTGCGAAACGCGAAAGCTGTGGTTATTCGCTTCGTATATAAACACAAAAGACAACGTCGAGGCTGACGAAGAGTCACGCAGGGTGAACCCCGACGTCGAATGGGTTATCACAACCTGCATTTAAATATATTGAAAAATGTTTAGGTCAACCGGAGATTGACTTATTCGCTTCTCGAATCAATGCCAAAGTGTCAGGCATATGTGTCATAGAAACAGGACCCAGATGCGATAGCCGTCGACGCATTTACGATAAGGTGGTTCCCAAAATTATTTCATGTTTTCCCACCATTTTCTCTGTTATTAAATTGCATACAAAACATTATACAGGATAAAGCTACCGGTATCTTGGTTTTCCCAATGTGGCCTGCACAGGCTTGGTATCCTATGTTATTGGACCTATTAGTTGGAGAAATTGTTGTCTTAGAACCGCACCCAAAATTAGTATTGTCACATTTCAGCTAACAACACCCGCTCCACCAGATGCTTTCCCTGGGAGCAGCGCTGCTCTCAGGCTCGCGTTCTCCCGCCGCGGTACGCCGCCAGCCACTCTGCGCTTGATGATCGCCTTACTATCAGAAAGTACACTAAAGCAATAAAGCGTTTGTTACAAGTTGTGGCGGCAGTACTGTAGGGACCATAATCGGAATGTGTTCGAGAATTCCATTCCTCACATAGTCACTTTTTTAACTGAACAGTATGACAAAGATGCGTCTACGGCACGATTAACAGCCACCGTTTAGTCTTATCCTTGCTCAGAGGAAACAACTTAGCTTTAGACAAGTGCGTTAAACTCCTTAAAGGGGTGTTCAAACTGAGATCATCTTTGCCTAAATACTCAACTACTTGGGATCCTCAAATAATGCTAGACCATACTTCGGAATGGGCTCCACATACTCAGATTAATTTAGAAAAATACACAAAAAAAAATCTTGTTGTTTTACTGGGTCTGTGCACTGCACACAGAGTACAAACTTTTTCCTTCACTATTATAAGTAATATTAAAATCAATTCAAACGGTATCGAGATCGTTATAACAGATATTATTAAAACCTCTGGGATAGGACGGGACCAGCCGGTTTTGTATTTACCATATTTTCCAGAAAATCCTTTTATCTGTCCAGCCACAACGCTAGTCGACTATATGTCTGCAACGAAGGCCTTAGGGCCTTCAGACACAGATCACCTCTTAATTACTGTGAAGCGTCCCTACAAGAACGCGACAGCACAGCCTATAAGCAGGTGGATCAAACAGACGTTGTATGCGAGCGGCATTGACGTGTCAGTTTACGGCGCACGCAGCGTCCACCATGCTGCCACGTCAACGGCGCACGCGGCTGGGCTGTCTTGATCTCATCCGAAAAACTGCCGACTGGACTGCATCCTCCCAGGCCTTTGCCTAGTTTTATAATCGGCCTATTGTAGAAAAACCTAATTTTGCAAAATCCATTTGCTTACACAAATATATGATTAAGAATACCTATCGAGATAGTTACGAATGAAGTGATTGCAATGTATTTGTTTGTTGAATCATTCAATATAAGAAATCTATGATTTATGTTATCTCGTGTTTAATTCTTAGACACCTATCCAAGAGGCATAAAACAAATGTAAAAATATAACACGTCTCTGAACATCTACCTGTTTATTTATATCGAAAATGAAACCACGAAATATTATACATGATCAAACGAACTTCTTAAGTGAAGTTCGATCGCTATAATATGAGTGGTTTCATTTGAAGAAATAAATACCCAACCCACCCAAAACCCAGTTAATTTTTACTAACACGAGAGGACTTGAACTTAAGTCGCAACTCTAACAGAATGAGCTGTAGACGTGTCGATACTTTTATCGATTATAATTTAAAATAAAATAGATTCGTTATTCTAATTATAAATAACTTTTAAAAGCGTGCGACTGTTGCCTTGTAGGTCAAAGGACGACCTGTTTATTTATTTCGAAAATGAAACCACGAAATATTATATCGATCGAACTTCACTTATGAAGTTCGTTTGATCATATATAATTGACTAATACATGTCTGCTTCTTCAGAGCAACATGTATTCTTCTTCAAAGCAAGATGTCTTCTTCTTCAGAGCAAGATGTCTTCTTCTTCCAGAGTTCTCAATTAGTCGTCATCTCGGTAGTCACTCCTTCCCACGAAAACATTATAAGGCTTAATTTTATTTTAAGCTCATGGCTTTTAGTTTTAACGAAATTGCAGATCTAAATCTGCTTATAAACCCTGACGGTGTGACATCGGCCTCGTCTATGATAACATCGCACACTGGCATTGCGCGCGACTCCGCCTGCCAAATTATTAACATAAACACCATGCGATACCCACTGTATTCCTACTCTGGTTATTCACTGTCGCAATTTTGTTCTTGGCGAGTGCTATGCTCCGATTTACAATACTATACATATTTTATCAAGATTAGTTGCTTTTTGGGATATCGTTTTGGGAAAGACGATACTCATTTTCGAATCGTCTTGTCGCAGTTATCATGTTTAATTAAGAAGATTTGCTCCGAATGGCTGATTGAACGCTTGTTTAAGTAAAAACAACCTGCAAAACTCAAATCATTTATTTCAATTAAACCAATTAAAGATACTTCAAAGCAGTGGTCACGGCCGCCCCTTACGAGTTGGGCGACTTAGGTTGGAACTTAGGCAGGTGCTTTGTGTAACTTATTTCATCACCGCTTGTATCAAAATGGCGAAGGAAAACATCGTGAGGAAACCGGCACGTCCGAGAACCAAAAAGTGGAAGACATGACATCTACCAACCCGCACTGGGCCTGCGTGGTGGATTATGGCCCGCCCCCTCTCAGAGAGAGGAGGCCTGTGTCCCAGCAGTGGGAACATTATAGGTTGTTAATGATGACAGACACTTCAAAGTACATAATTCATAGGTTCAAACCCAAGTAAGCGTAAAAGAACTCACATCAATAATAAAAAACTTCGAAATAAAAATGATTACACCCACGTCAAACATAAAGTGAAAAAAAACCGAATACTATTAAAAATCAGCCTACACATCAATCCATTTGCAAACCGGAAAATACTACTAACCGAAATCTAAACGTAGCAGCATAAATCGAAGGAAAACCGGTGATTTTCGGCATAAATAATGCAAAATGTGTTCGTAAATAATAAAATGCAAAATGTAATGATCGATCGGCAGGTAACCATCGGTAGGGAGGCGTTATTGGTAGGGGAGGCTTCCCCACGATGTGTGCACTTACATGGCATGTCTGTAACAATGGATTTTCCCTCAAGTATGGATGTTTGAATTTAAATTCACTTTGCTGGCTTTTAACGGTTGATTTCGTGAATTGGAAGATTGGCTGTTTGTGTAGTAATTGAAGGGTAGCGTTCATGTTTGTGGTGCTTTGAATATTTAAGATAATGGGTAAATGGTTCTTTTGGTGAGAAATTCTGACAAAACTATGAATAATTTTCTCAGCAGCCCGGAGACTGGATTTGAGCAGTAGGTAGCGTTTGCGAGCTATTGACCAACGGAGAATCTATGTTGCCTACCACTCCACTAATTCTGCTTTATTACTTGAACAACAGTTTTAGTAAGCCGTCCATTTCCCTTGAAACTGATGCACGCGTTAACTTCACTGACACACAAAAGCGGAGAAGAAAATATTTTTTTACACTCGAATAAAAGTTGCTTGATAAGAAGCAGTAACGCAAATGTTTCCTTCACGCCGTCCGATTTACGAACACCCCTGAAACGAGGACTGGAATATGTACAGAAGGACCATTTCTAGAAACACAGCAGCCAGGTTCAAATAATGGCCATTCTGAATTGTGTTTTTGTGCTGTTATAATATACCCCTCAGAGAGCAGTGTGGCCCAGTGGCAACGAACCCAGGCAGGCGCTTTACTTTGTGTAAATTATGCCACCACCACTGCTTCAAAATGGTGAAGGTAAACATGAGAAATCGGCTTGCCCTAGAACCAAAAATTCGAAGACATGTGACATATACCAAGCTGGACTGGGCCTGCGCGGTGGATTACTTTACGGCCCACTCCATTTCACCGAGAGGAGGCCTGTGTCCCAGCAGTGGGAACATTATAAGCTGATTAATAATATATCCTTCAATTAATAATATATCCGTCAATTAATAACATATCCCTCAATTAAATGATAAATGATTTTATTTCTGTAAGTAGGTTTGGAGTTTGGACAAACACTTTTACACGGTAATCATATTTTTTTTAAACTAGATGAGGTCGGCGTTTCCTATCTGACTACTCTGAGAAGAAAGGCCGAAACAAACTCAGAGGTCACAGTCTCTTTTAAAGTCCAAACATAATCTTTGTCTGATCATGTGAAGACCATGTGGATCGGTGTTTGAAATGGTCTTTTGAGAAAAGAACCACACAGATTGAGTGGACCTGTACATTCAGTGCACGCATTTATCAGTAATCATACAGCTTAATTCAGAACTTGAGGAGCTCAACGATTTGACGAACAATAGCAAAGACAGGACATTTGGGTAGGCCGGGTAAAATACTCAAACTGCCAGATTAATATTAAATTTAACTGAGAAAGAGATTACACTACACAAAATATATACACAAAACAAAATAGACAAAAAAAAATATCAACCACATAGTCCTCACATTCACATTAAAAACAAAGTAAATATTCATGTCAAAGTGCTTATAATAATTATCAAATGTCAAAGAGTATAAGTTTACAAAAAAAAAAAAACAACATTTAGTATGCAAAAATTGGAGCAGGACAATCCCAAGCTTTTTGTCCTCAATAATAATCTTTAACGCTATAAAAGGCTTTCAGGCACAACTTACATTTAATTAATGATTTAAATTTATTGATACTTACATCTTGAACATAGCTTGGAAGTTTATTATAAAAGCGTATACATTGACATCTGAATGACCCACCTATTTTCTTGAGCCTTGTTGATGGTACAACAAATGTGTGTTTGTTCTTAGTATTTATACTATGGATATCACTGTATTTTTTAAACAATTTAATATTTTTATGGGTATATAAAAGATTTGCTGATCTGAATGCTGGTCACGATGGCTGACTAGTTCTAGCTCTTAATTGGTAATCTCTTACATGTTTTGCCTTACGTATGTCAAGATTTAAATACAATCCTACCGTAACAAGTTACGAGTACTATAGAAAAACTTATATTAAGATTGAGATTTTCCAGTGAGTAAGCTTGGTACCAGTCCTAATTGCTCAAGGAAAGGCGAGCTCATGGCTTTTCCCATCGGACAGTAATGGTCACGCACAGTGTGAGATGGAATATCGTTAACGTGTTTCTTTCTTCAGAGATTGACCATCACCACAGTTTCCCATGGGTATGATGATACTTATTGGAAACCTAATGACCACTGTATGAAATGCACAGTAGTTACGGGCAAAATAAATACACATTTCATCAACATACGAGTACATACATACGAAAACTCACGCCTCGTTCTATGAGGGTAGGTAGAAACTACAGAAAGTCACCTGCTACGTTCCTTATATACTCCATTAGCTTTCATTCTAAGAATATTTAGCATCAAATAAAGTTAAGCTTATGAGTAAGCGAACCTTCTGCGGCTATTTTATAAAACTACGTAGTTCTGGTAACTTGGACGCTATATGAGTTTCCTTTGTTACATTTTACTGGGCTTAATTTATTACTATGATTAGGGTTGTCATTTTTAGGATAATGGCGGGTAGTAGTAGATTATTCCGGTAATTTATGGAAACAAAGAATACTAATTTATTCGACAAAATGTATAATCTGGTAAATTATTACAAAGTACATAGACGGGTGAAATTTTAACAGTAAAATAAATATTAACTCTGATGAGTTTCTATTTGGTTTGCAGAATTACATTAGTCTTGTTTTAATGGATATTCCTAATTATGCTCCGCGTGACCTTTCATGATTTAATTACTCATTTTAGTTATCACACACTCACACTTACTTTACACGCTTGTCTTGTTTGGAAAATATACCCAACCTTTATTTCTCTCGTTTATTTAGCAAAAGTTAGAATAATTTAGCGTTATCGATATTTTGGTCTCGGAAACTAATACAACGTGTAACGGAAAGGGTATATATATACATACCACTGGCACGGCTTCTTTGGATGATATCAAACAATATTGGAAGGGTTTTTTAATCCTATCTCTACATGTTCGGAAGTTATGAGAATTTTTAATACATTGACACCAGAAACAGAACTTTTCAAATTAAAATAATAACATCACTCGGAAGAGATTTATCATGATATTGGCGAGTGACGTGGAAAGTTATTGACCTACGTAGTGCGGTGACACGTTTGTTATGATGTGAATTTAAGAAACTTATGAAACCGAAAATGTGGTATCAATTCTTAGAGTATTTTATTTTGAGCTGAAACTATGTACAGTGATTCTATACCAGCTGTTATCTTTAGTGCTTACGGATAGCAATAGGGTTTCTGTTACACCCTGTATAGAGTAGGTATGTCAAAAGTTTTTAGTCTAAGAAAAGATTGGAAAGAATTTTTAAATATAACAAAACGAAAGGACGATGGGCAAGCGACTATGGACTCCGTTCTTATTTTTCCACGATCCAACAGACTTAATTTTTGTCCCATATTTTCCGTTACGAGCTACATACAACAAACCGGTGATTTCTGGTGTTAAATATGTGGGGTTCCTAAACCTAAAGTCAACTTTCAGTTTCATTAACGATGTACGACGGGTTGTAGGTGCACAATCTCTACCAACACCTATGGGGTATAAAGGCGTGAATATATTATTTCATGAAAATAAAATACGATATGAGGTACATTAAGTATAAACAATTACGATTTTCACTTATTTTTTAATAATCAAACCTATTTTGTACTACATGTAAAATACTGGTATTCAGCTGCATTCGACTAGACTGGAAGCTGACCTCAGCATAGCTGGGAAAAGGCAGGCAGATGATGATGATTTTGTACTACAGTTATACCATTTTCTTATTTCACATTTTCTTACTTTCCCTTAAAACCCCATACTTTTGACGATCGTCTCCAAAGTAAAGAATTAACAGTAAACTAAGACCTTTTAAATGTGATACGTCTCAAGTCTGTTGCATAAGTTTCAACAATGGGGACGCTAGACCCCATTGTCCTTTGGTGGAAGAATCGCACATAGAATAAAAATGTGTTTATTTGGGACATTTCATCAATACCAAACGACAATTAAAAAAAAAAATAGATTAAAGACTAAGAACTGTAAGAACTTTTTATTAAAATATAAATATAACCGAATCCTAGCATCCAAACATCCAAACATCCATACATACAAACTTTCACATTTATAATATTAGTAGGATTTATTTTCCAATTCTTTAAAAGCCCAGCCCTGAACAACAGCGAACGCGTTCGTGTAGTTCCGTATGCATTCGCCTACTTAAAAATAAACAACAGGGTGTATTTAATTAACCCCTGACTTCCACTTAACTAGAATGCCTGGAAACTTGATTCTTCAGTTGAAACGGCTAGCGAGAAGGTAATTGCATTTACTGGTGCATGTTAAACGGGTTTTAATTTTAAAGGGATTTTCTTGAATTTGTTTGTTTTGGAGTTATTTATTATTGTATTTTTGGAACGGTTATTAGGAAAAAGAGCAGAAATTTGTAAGTTTTACTGTCGAAAAGTATGCATGATATTTATTTTTAGTGAGTATAAATGAAAATACGCATATTATTAATGCTGTAACATATACCTTAAACAAAGACGTTCCAAGGACCAAAGGGAATCAGAACGAGGATTGCAATATTAGTAGGAACAAAAAATATCTGCCAAAAAATCACCTACCACTTCTGAAACTTTCGAAGAGAACGCGTTTCGAGCTTGCATTCCGTTCCACCAGAAAAGCGTAAATCGCGTATAATATGTAAATATATATTGTGATAAAGCCGCTCGACTTCACCTAATAATCCTCATTCATCCTCTGAACGAACAGCTCCTCAGCTGTCAGACATTGTCTCAGTAATCTGTAGCAGTGCTTTAGTTTAGCACAGCAGAACAATCAAGCAAGAAACGGTCTACTGTCTTCAGTTACAAACTGCAATAAAAAAGTTGTCTATAAGGTTATAAGCATTTACAAAAAATCACAGTTTACTAAAAAGATCTTACGAGGTCACCCTAGCGGCACCCCGCGACAGTTCTCGGGTTGCCAGCTATAAAAAAGCGTCGACACGTTTGAACAAGTAATGCTTGCGTCAACATTGCGCCTAGTGTAAGGGAAATCTCTTTTTTACCAAGAGGGGATAATATTACTTTCTTGAAAACGGCGAAAAATGGCAGATTAAGTGTTTGGGTGATTTGATTTATGAAGATCTTTTTTTTTGGCAGCATTCATCGTAATGTCTGCGTCATATTTTGTATCTTAACGTTATTTTATTATTCTGCAAAACCCACATAAGATTAGAGCGAAGAATAACTTCACTGACTTTTACAGTATTTTCATAAATGGTTTGCAGCTAATAATCTTTTACTCGATGCGAACAAAACTAAATGTCTTAAGTTCTCATTACCAAAACTTGATGGCAAGAAACTAGATGCTATTTCCGAAACTGTATTTCTAGGAATTACTTTAGATTCAAAATTGCAAAGGGGTGCCCACATTAGAGCTCTCTCAAGTAGATTAAGCTCAGCTGCTTACGCAATAAGAAAAATAAGGCAGTTGAGTGACGTAGCGACAGCTAGGTTAGTATACTTTGCTTATTTTCACAGTATTATGTCTTATGGCGTTCTGCTGTGGGGATCGGCAGCTGACGTAGATTCAGTTTTCATTTTACAAAAGAGGGCAATCCGCGCAATCTATAAAATGGGACCTCGCGAGTCTCTTAGAAACAAATTCAATGAAATTGATGTACTAACTCTGCCTTCTCTTTATATCCTAGAAAATATCTTGTATGTTCGCAAAAACTTAGGGCTTTTCAAAAAAAGATGCGACTTTCATAATCTAAACACACGTAGTAAAGATGAAATTGTGATTCCAAAATTTAGATTAACTAAAACTAGCAATTCATTTCTAATAAACAGTATCCGCTTCTATGACAAGTTGCCAAAGTCGATCACAGAACTTAGCGATGGAAAGTTTAAAACTCACATCAAACGTGTCCTTATCAAAAAAGCATATTATAAGATAAAAGACTACGTTGAAGACAGGGAAGTTTGGCATTAATTCCTTCTGCACATGTGGCTTCCCTGGTACCTCATTAACAGCATAACTTTGTGAGAGTCGATTAACTGCTCCCAAATTACAATGCAATTTTTTTTTTTACACTTTCTGACATATTCTCGTAATTTTTTGCCATTATACATCACTTCCAGTATCAACTATTTATTAGTGATTCTCATGAAAATCATGTCACTTGGTTTAAATAGGTTGATCTTACTAATGTAGATTCTTTTACATATTGTGAATGGGAGAACGTTGTAGGCCTTACAGACTATATTTATCTTCCACGGACCAATATCAACGGCAAGCTTAGCTTAACCTGATCCATCGAAACGTGCGATTGTTATTACTTAGACAGAAGCAAAAATTGTGCCTATACAAGATACATATGTATCAAAGCTCCTCAAACTGCACATAACAGCAAACAATATTTGTCATAGTTCGCCAATTCGAAAAATTCGACCCAGAATCGATTGCACCTCTAAAGGATTCCCAACGTCAAATCCATTCCTAAGACAAAGACAAATGGACGACTCAAATTCTATATTGTTTTTCTCAGCCTTGATTATTTCTAGTAAGCGTTGGATCGTCTCATTTGTCTTCGGAATACACGTATGTCTTATACGAAAGCAATTTGGGAGAAACCTATAAAGGCGGGTATCAATAAAAAAGAAGATTTGCCAAACGTTAATCTGTAAGGAGAAAAAATATTTGTTATGGGCACTGATTATTTGGGGATGAGGAAACTTTTCGTATGAAAGTTTGTCGTGTAGTTTGTGGTATGAATAGAATCGTCGCTACTGGATGGAGTAAATGGGCGTGACGTCAGTAGACTGCCAATGAATGTTCCAAGTTGAATATCTGTTTCTTGTTCATCTGTGGCTTTTGCTTCCCATTCTTGTAAGACTACAACCACGAATGTAGAGGATGTTTTGTTCATCATAATTAAAATTCACACCGCTAATTCTGTAGCAACAAATTCTTTTGCTACGACAGATTTACGAGTTGCCATGCCTATGTTAAAGACATTGTAAAATTTTGAATATTTAAATCACAAGCGCACAACATGAAACGTCAAAACATTAAATTCACTGAACAAACTGGAAATTACCTTCGTTTGAATTTCAGCAAGCAACGTTTAGTAAACAACAAGAAACAGGTCACAACATAGTGCACAAAAAACTACAACGCTATATCTACTTCTAAACCTGCCATCCTAGTAAATTCTAAAGGTACAACATGAATAAACTCCAAGTGAATTTCATAACGGGAGCGCTAACACCTCAGACTTGCGTTTTCCAACAACACACACATAACTACATGTTCCTA
Organism: Polymixis lichenea; assembly: GCA_949091785.1. NCBI lineage: Eukaryota > Metazoa > Arthropoda > Insecta > Lepidoptera > Noctuidae > Polymixis > Polymixis lichenea. The sequence continues at coordinate 543,505 of OX420942.1, forward strand.
CGTGTTTACTCAACACGGTTACAACACTGTGTCGCTATGCTCTTTCGATTCATATTCTTGCAAGGTTTATAAAACTGTATTTGGGAACTTGAATCGCATTAATTCCGCATGTAATGTAATCTGCATGCAATATGCTTTTGATTTTGTTAATGATTTTGAATTCACCACTTTGGGATTATCATTAATATAGATACTTCATATTCATGTGGCGGTCGCTCACTGCGTACTTATAATGAAATATTTCGATTTATTTGCTTCTGAATATGTATTTTGGTAATCTGTGATTAAGGACCGCAATATTATTCGGTTTCAACATTTCAAGTACTTTTGGTTGCACTTCAAGAGTGGTTATTATTTCGATAACGGGTCGGGATATCATTGTTCTCGGAATTGTTTCGACAATTACAGACCAGCTTTTGCGAGCAATATTTTAAAGCATCGAAGCCGCGCAGCATTCCGATAATTGCCTTGGTTTCGTTCCATATCAAATAAAAGGCAACGCTTTTTTCAATGAAATGCTGTCTCTCCATTGTTTTCCTTTCACGAAACAGTTGTTGTATGACAGCATTTGCGTGTGGTTTTATTTCATTTCTTTGATGGGAAATGTTCTGCAAGACTCAGCACACACAACAGCACTTTGACCTGTTTAAAAAGGTTCAAGACTGTTGCCCTCGAAAAGTAAGAGAAAGAAAGATCCTGTATTTGTTCTGCCTAGGAAAATAACTGTTAACATGTGAGTGGACTTGTCTATAATAAAATATCAAATAAGTTTGAAGAGTTACCTGACACTTTACTTTTTATGGTTAAAATTATGGCTGCTGTAAAAACGATTTTACTCTCTAAATGAGTTTATAAATAAAGTCTAAAAACCTGTTTTCTATTACTGTAAACATAATTAATATTGAATGTATTGTAAAATTAATTAATAAACACTGGTCTACAATGGAAAAGGATTACAAATAATTGTAACTAATTTCTACTTATCTACCCATGCTAAATAGGTACAAGTTGATAAGTAAAAGTCATTTATTTCTTTATGTTTTTGCAATACTTGATTTTCCGAATTTAATGATTTTCCCTCAATTAACTTGATAATGTTGACACATATTTACTTAGTTGGCATCGAATGTTAAAAATATTGTGTTTTACTGCTCTGTATTAAGTGATGAAAGTGTTAAAAGTGAAAAAAAAAATTATTATAGAAAATGTCTCGAAAATTTGTGAATAATCCCGACAATTCTTGTTACATTTGTGGTGAAGTGGTATTTAGTAAGCAAAGGTGTTCTATTGCCTACAATAAAAAAGCCTATTCCTACTATTTTAACGAAAACGTAAAACACCAGGATGTAAGCTGGGTTACACGTTTCTGTTGCAATCCGTGTGCTACAGGTTCCAGAAAATGGCTGGGTGGCAAGAAAACATCATTTCGGTTCGCAGTGCCAATGCAGTGGCGAGAATCAATCATGCAACATGTCCTTGAAAATCCACCTTTTACATTCTCACTTGGGACTTCTTTCCGGAAAATTGCGGAGCTTTTAGCGATAAACATGGCGAGCGCCTCCATCACGACATCACAAACATGAAAAAATGGTATCAAGGACATTGGATCGTTTCAATGTTGGCGGATTCAAGAGGGCCGCGAAAAATAGTTTTTTTTTCTAAAAAATTAAAACTAATTTTAATATTTATTAATTATTTTTGTATTTAGAACGTGAAAATAAATAAACAAAGCTACTATACTTAAGGAATATTTTTTAAAGTCAAAATTTGTACACCAGTGTAATAACGTGCACGAACTATAGATGGCAGCACAAATCGACACGAGAGCCACGGTGTGGTCAAAAAAAGAAACTGTTTAGACCTGTCATCGTGTTGCCGCCAGTGTTTATGTTAATGTTTACATTACATTTATATCGTTTCTTATGATTAAAATGATAAAATGTAGGTTTCGGCCGATTAATAATGATCCTCAGCGTGATCAAAATATGTCCAAAGGCCAAAAACTCTTCCGAGTTCGGGCATGTCTTAGATGTAGAAGTGACAGTTATGAATCCTTAAAATGCAGTAATAACTGGCAAAATTGTAGCTCAAACGACTATTTCTAACGTTTATGATGTCAAAATAAATTGTTAAGTATTTTCTGAACTCATTTTCCACGTAAATATTTTGTCTATATTATTTTATAGGTTCATGTCGCCCTTCTTTTCAGCTTGATTGCAATATAAATATTAGAAGAGCAAATTGCAAATATAAGGCAGGCCTATCTGAAAAATGTAAGCACAGCTGTGCTTTAATTTACTTTAAAAATTCTCCAGATAGTGCTATATCGAAAAGTAAGAAAAATTATTTGAGATTATATTTACTTAGATTTGTTTGTATTGAATAGTAGTACTAGATACAAAACTCAGGTATTATTGAGTCATTTCTAAATGTTTTGAAAGTCATAATTACACATTTTTTTTACTGCATTTATCGACTTTTGTCGCATATCACGTAACCAAGGAAAGTAAGTAATATCCGTGGGAAAGTAATAGAATTTCACACCATTTGATTTATTTTGAGTTTTTTTTTTTTTTTTTTTTTAAACGTTGCCCCACATTAGGAATTTCTTCCTGTATCGTGGGTGCGTTTACAAACATAGAAACTCACAAACACAAACACCCAGACCCGGAACAATTACTTGCAGATCATACAAATATGTTTTCCGTGCGGGGATCGAACCCGCGACACACTGCGCAGCAGTCGATCGCTCAGCCATTACGCCAACCGTGTCGTCGTCGTCGTCGTCTTTGAAGTGTTCGAGCATCCAGAAACACAACAATACATTTTTACTTAGTAATTATGTTTTTTTTTTCACTTTCATGAGACTATTCTATTATGTGGTGCCAATTTCAAATAATGATTCCAAGAAAACTTCGGATTTGCGCCACTAGATGGCAGACCCTTCGTCGTGCACGTTCCCTATGAACACTAGCATTTCAACATGCCATTGGACATCAATAGTATAGGTACTATAGCTTTAAACACATTGTATTGTTTTGCATGTAAAATATCTGCCTATGTATTAGGAACTTATTTACTGACCTTTGGAACCACTATCAGTACCGTTTGTATAAATCATTATGACTAGAACTCTTACAATGTTCAATTCAAGTTCCTATCTGCAATGTTATGACTTACAAATGGATAGTGTTCTATTCTTGAGTCCATCAAAGATGCATAAGGCTGGACAAAGTCAAGAAGACTCGGAAATTGGGGCATGCCCACAGACCACACTCAAACTGCGGTCCGCCGGGCATTACCTCTCGGTCCGCTAAGCATTATCTGGAACCCAAAATATATGGGAAAAGATAATTGGAGAGCAGTTTATTACTTAACTTTACTAGATGGAAAAAAGAACTGGCTGTAATAAGGCAAAGAATCCTACTAATATTACAAATGTGAAAGTTTGTATGTTTGTTGATGTTGCTCAGTCACGCACACACGGCTGAACGGAAATGAATGATACTTGGCACACAGACAGATTATAACCTCAACTTACACATAAGATACCACTTTTATCCCGGTAGGATGTTCCTGTGATAATTTTTGATCTCCATGCGGGCGAAGCCACAGTTAGTAAAACCATATATGACCTCACTACAATATGACAACAATATGTGTTTCTGAATTCTGTATGAAGAAGCCGATGATTTGTGGACATTGCGTGAAGAGCTTTTGCCAGGAGTAGACTACTTTTAGCAAATAATGATTCAAGATTTTATCCAGGTATTGCATTAAGATTATCTGATAACCTCACAATTGCACACAGTAATCGTACAATCAAATACTTATTTACTAAGGCACCGAGTCCCAATATAAAAACCACGCATACATAATATTCATTTAAAAACAAAATCTTTATCCTCGGTTGGCATTCTGATGGACTCAAATGATGAAGCAATCATTGTTTCCGTGTAAGAGAAATATGGAAAAAGATGGAGACAACAAATACCAGCATTCCCTTTGTTTTAAATATGGTTTACGCCATCCAAGAATTCGCAGTACCCTGGAAGTATTGTCACAAAGTAGATGTATTGTCATGTGTGTCATAGTGAGGGAACAATTACGGCTCTATCTTCTTAGTAAAGTCATAAGTTTGCCCAAAAGATTGCACATCACACGTCCCACAAAACATTTCTCAAGAAGCCCCAAATTCTTCCACAAATACAATACGAATCAGTCATCGATGGCTGCAATAAACTCGCAACGAATAAACGCCAGTTAGAAAGAAAGAAAGAAAGAAAAAACGTTTATTTGCGGTAAACATGACGCAAAAACCAGGAACACAAAAAATAATTTAAAAAAAAAAGGTTGAGGGAAACATGCGTCACATCCACACAAAACGGCTATCGCTCAGCATTTTGCTGCAACTCTATGCAAGACAGAGCCCCAGCGCTGGTTTTCAGCGACAACCGGCTTTGACGTAATGACGTCGCCCGGTGCATCAAACAATTAACATTGGACTTATAGAAAATTAATAACACTAATATGAATGTGATAGAAATTATACAAGAATATAACGAAAAAAAAAAAAAAAAAGGAAATAGACAAAAGTGCTACGAGAATATCATCCTCAATAAACATTTTACTCTTTATGTAGTGGCAACATTTCGAAGCGTCATCCATAGACAAAATGTGCGTGTGCGACATAAAAATGATGTAAGAAATTACAAAATGGCCAATGATCTAATGTGATAATATTATGTAATAGTTGTGTGTCAGTGCCGTAGGTCAGTGTTTTAAGTGTTTATGAGTGAATGTGAAAGATGAGATGGGCCCAATAAAAGACGAAACAAAAACCTTGGAATCTGCGGGGTGACCCGACATGCCAAGCACTATTTATATGGCGTATTTAAGAGGTCCGAGTTAGTGGGCCGCCGTACGGCAAACTGCGGCCAGGGGACGAAGCCCTGGTGCCACTCGCCACGCCACCTGACGGGGGCGTCGCGACTTCCAACAGCAAAAACAGGAAGGTATGGAACAAATGGAATGGAAGTTATGAGTTATAAAATAGAAATACAAAATAAACAATACGATTACTGGAATTCAATTTGAAATTAGATTGTAAACGGACGATAATATAAATAAGTTTAAATGTATAAATACTTAGCAATAAACACGGACAAGTAACATATGATAAAAATGTATTTCAATGTAGGTATAGGTTGTCAACGTTGAATGAATGTGGACAGGGGAAACGCTGCCAGCAGTTGATGACACTTGCTAAGAGGACGTCGTAAAACGTTTTAAACATATCCATGACCAGGTGGGTTCGATTGTTCACGTACGTAGGTGCTCTGTTCGGGACATTGTAAAGGAATTTGTGAATTCACTTCTGAGTGTAAATATTTTAGCGATAGAGTAGCTGTACAAAACGATGGTAAAGTATATCATGGTTTAGTATTGTTGCGCGCCACAATTTAGTCTGGTACATGGTAACATTAGTTATCACTAGCGCCATCTAGTATCAGAATTAATAGAGTCAAGATCTTTCTAGAAATTTCGATGCTAGAACTTTCGGCATCTGTTCTGTCGGGGCTGGTATGTACTCGAACATTCTAGATGCTTCTATGTAGAAGGTTCGCCAACTATCCGAGGAGCCTATAAAAGGCCGGAACGGATTGCGACCCGGGGAGTATTGGACAAGCGATACATGCGAGAACATCGAAAGCGATCTTCAAGTGCGACTTAGAGTGATCAGTAGTGCAATTGTGTTTTGTAATTAGTGTGTTTGAGTTGTTATTAGGTTGTTTAATTAAAGTGTTATTTTTGGTAATTTACAAGCCCCAAGCTCGTAACAGTATCATCATCATCATATCAGCCGAAAGATGGCCACTGCTGGACATAAGCCTCCCCCAAAAGGGGGGATTTGCCATAATCGCCAAGCTTGGCAGGCGGGTTGGCGATCGCAGTATGGTGGCTAAATGCATAGAGAACACTGCTGCCCATTCGCTAGTAAGTCCCTTAATCGCCTTCTACGACACCTACGGGAAGAAAAGGGGCGGTGCTATTCTTTTACGTCCGGCACCACACGGAACCGTAACAGTTTAATCAGCCTCTAATGTTACTGCTGGGACACAGGCCTCCTCTCTGTGAGAGGGAGCAGGCCGCAGTCCACCACGCGGGCGCAGTGCGGGCTGGTAGATGTCACATGTCTTTGAATTTTTGGTTCTAGGACATGCCGGTTTCCTCACGCTTCACCGTTTTGAGAGCAGTGGTGATGTAATAATTAACACAAAGTAAAGCGCCTGCCTGGGTTCGAACCTACGACCTACATTTCGTAAGTCGCGTATCATTAAGTTAATCATTAATAAACTTAATGATAAACAAATATACAAAGCAGTACGGCCCTCAGTTACATCCCAGCATAATACCGCAAATATAATAACGATCTCCCATCTAACATTGTAATTTATATACCATTCATAATTCGTGTACAGCTGAATTTATTACGGACAAATTAATTTAGCTGGGCGCGGCCGTAATCCAGCCACATCTGCGCTACCCCCGTGGATACTTCATAATATCGATATTAAAAACATTCGCAAGTGCTTTATACCGTTCGTGTTATGTACTGGAGTTTTTGTGTTACGGCAGAGGGGGCCTACTCCCTAAGCACGAAGTCCATCATTTCGGCCGAAGTAACGGGCGTTTCCACCTCCGTATCACTTACGGACAGAAGATTAGTTTGGAGCCCGAACTAAGAAAGAATAACAACACAATTTGACAGCTGTCCGTACTCCAGATATGTTTTTCCCGTCCAAAAAAGTTGGCTCTAGGATTCACTAAGATTCGAACTACTTTCGGATTGGCCCATGTCTTCGTTGACGGGAGTTAGAGAGTAGGCACCCAGAATACAGAGAACAGAAAGAGATTATGGTACGAAAATTGGTCTTTGGATTTGAGAAACTGGGCTGATCCAACGATCATCTCAGTTTCTCTCTGGGCAACCCCAGGAATCAGATGTATCCGGACCCGGTGGATGGAGGTTTCGCTGAGAAACTTCTTTTCTGCAGCATCAATACCTGGACGTGTCCAAGGCTTCTGGATACTGGGCTGTGTGCCTTTTTGCAGCCTTATTTAAATAAACAGTAACAAAATTCAGATTTTTTTCATAAGATATGCCCCTTATTCATAAACGATGACTAAAGTTAAATGATATTTAAACGTCAAAAATGTATGGTTAAACAAACGCTAATCATCATTTAACTTTAATAATCGTTTATGAATAAGGGGGATAATATCTACCATACTACATTAGGCCCGCGTGATGGCTTACAGCCCACACCCTCCGTACCTACCTCCGCCGAGATAAGGCCTGTGTCCCAGCAGTGGGAACATTATAGGCTGCTTATGCTTGTGTTAGATTTTGTCATTTTGAACAAGGAACATCTCTAATATCGATGCTTCTACAAAGTTCCGTATGTCAGCAGGTGTCTACCTAGAAACATGGCATGAGCCTTGGCTCGTAGCGCATGACCAATTTATCTTGAATCCTAATTTTGCCTTTAAAATACTACGGGAAAGTGAACAAACGAAGTTTGAGAAATATATTGATATAGCATAAAACATTGTCGAACATTAAAATCTCATAGCAAAAACACATTTACACAACATTGCTGAACTTCAAATACCTAATCAAAGTAACACTATACATTAAAAAAACACCAGTTCATCTCTTAACAACTTCACGAGCACAATCTTTATTTATAATCACGATAAAATATTACTAAACATCTTAAGCGAGGGGACCCATGATACTATAAGAACTATAAAACATCGTCTTAGTAGCTCGAAAAGTTGAAATAGTACGCAAAGGACTGGCGGCCATTACTTAAGTGTTCATAAATAAAACACAGTTTTATCGCGAGATTACAGCTGATCATAAAAAAAAACAATTTGCCAGAGTCTGACTATCGACATCTGTGGAATGAACGTACGAAAATGGGAAAATTTGACTGTTGCGGTGGTTGATGTTTTGTAGGAACAAATGAATGATAGAGGAGAAAGAGGTACTTTGTTAGTTTTTCTTTTTAGCGTGTCAATGGAAATCTAAATAGACTCTGCCCAGAATTCGGCTACGTGTTTGACGTCATCAGTTCCGACAACTTGTAGCTGACACGTAGGACACGGTATTAAGTGCACCATAATTTTTGGAACAGCACCACATTTAAACTTTTATACTTACACACAAAAATCAAAGATATGAAATGAATGAGAGAGAGCTGGGTAAAAGAAGAAATAAAGAAGCGTTAAACACCATGTCGAATAGAGATTTGAAATTATAGGAGTACAGATTCAGAGACCGTCTCGTTCTACAATTAACATCGGAATTGCATAACCATCGCCACGATCTTCTTCTACTAATAGATGAACATGTTCATTTGAAACCAGTTATAGCGGATTGTAAGTGAAAAATAAATCATGACTCAAACTAAAACTGTTGGTAAAACTCATTTTACTAGAAGTACTAAAACTCCTTAGCTCATACTTATTTTATAGTTTTGGCTTCATTGCTAAATTGACGACTTCGTTCGTGGTCACGAGAAGACTAAGGTTCGATGCACGATTCGTCTATTTCGTAGTTTCATTCCCTTCTCTGACTTAACATCATCTGTATGAGTCACAGTACCGCGAAAGGAAAATAAACAGTCGAATACAGAAATCACATGATATCAGCAACGAGCCACGAGCCACGGGACAGTTATTGCATTTTCATTCTGAATATGGACTGTGGTTGTTGAAAAACGAACTAGGTTTCATCTCCGGATATTACAAATCTTCCATCCAATTTACCAATAATTCTATTTCCAGGGACCCAGACGGACTACATTGTATATTTTAGAAATTGGATTTGTGCGAGGGTGTATCTAGCTATCTCTTGATGGTTAAGAAATATTTCCTTATCATATTATCATCATCTTGTAAAGGAGATCGAGCTAATTTGTCCCACCCCTGATAGTGTTAACATATAAGCCAATATATAGATCTCTACAAGAGAAATATTTCTCTTAATTATTTGTTCATTTGGAGCTACAGAACATGCAAGTAATTAAGTATTATTTAAATCTGGTATTCTTAAATTCGCTATGCTTTATCTTTTGCATATAGTCAGCGGATAACGGCATTGTGTTATTAATTATTGAGAAGGTGTAGTTATGTTCCGTCCTAAAATGATGTATGGGTGGCCATATTTACATACCAAGATCCTTCCCTGCCTCGAAAAGCACGATAAGCCGTTAGTCCCGGGTGTCATTTGTGGATCTGTGACAGTCGTTACGGGTCGTCAGAAGCCCGAAAGTCTGACAACCAGTCTTTCCAAGGGGTATCGCGTTACCCAGTTCCTGGGTTGTGGAGGTCAGATAGGCAGTCGCTCCATGTAAAATACTGGTATTCAGCTGCATCCGGTTAGACTGGAAGCCGACCCCAACACAGTTGGGTAAAGGCAGGCAAATGATGGCCCTCATTTTCCTTCCCCTCATTTTATATTATTACTAGCTTTTGCCAGCGGCTTTTCCCGCGTGGAGGTCGGTGATTATACAAATAAACCTTCCTCTTGAATCACTCTATCTATTAAAAAAACCCGCATCAAAATCCGTTGCGTAGTTTTAAAGATTTAAGCATACATAGGAATATAGGGACAGAGAAAGCGACTTTGTTTTATACTATGTAGTGATAAGCCATTAATGTCCCACTACTACAAAGGCCTCCCGACTATATTTCCACCTCTCTCTGTCCAGAGCTGCCAAGGAACAATCTTCATTAAAGGAGTCCAGCTCATCCCGTCATCTCCGTCTGGGCATGCCGTACTGTAGTTTGCCATTAACATTAGCCCATTGATCGTCTGCCATGCAGTAGATGTGTCCAGCCCAATTCCATTTAACCTTTTCAATGCCACGGACTTCAATAGAAGTTCCAGATATTCGTGCCACCAGCACCACGCCTTCATTATAAGCTCTTCATTTTAACTATCTTGTAAAAATAAATTTACTGTATTTAAAAGCTTAATTTCATTTTAATAATTAATATAGCACTGTCTAATACCCTGTTTTATATTTTTCCACACAAAAGAAGCCTTTATTTGTCTTTAAATTGGCAAAAACAAAAACTCCGAATATTTTTAGTGTCCCCAGAACGCCAAGGACTTTATACATAGTCGGCCAGTGATGTGACGCGAAAGTTACAACCGTTTGATTTCGCCCTTTGAAATATTTATAAATACTACTATCGAAAACAATTTGAGGGCAGTAAAATATGATTTTAGTTAAGTACTTTATATTAAAGGGAAAATAGAGGAATTTCGACCTTCAGATGCCTGCCGATCCGGAATTGTTAGCAATCCTTGTCGATAATTATATTCCCATCTTTACATAACAATTGGTTGTCAGTGCCCCGGCCGTCACGGACTAGTATAGAAGTCGTTCTGTGACGTCATAAGCGTACGGCTGTCAAGGTCACTGCATAGTGCAGCACTAATCGGGTGAGCGCGCACGCATCCTTCTTTTGCTGGTAATAATACTAGCTCCGATGTCGTGAAATCTCCTAAAGATCGGTCTAACAATAGCAAAAGTAATTGTGTCTCACTAGTGACAGTTGTCTTGAGCTAGTAAACTAAGTATTCTATTTTGCTAATAAGTAAGTTTTATTTTATTAATAAGTAAGGTTCGCTATATGTGAAATGAATAAAGAACTGGAACTTTAAATACAGTGAAAAATAAAGAAGACTGAAGTAGTTAAAAAAATACGGGAGTAGACAAATATAGAAGAAAGAAAGACCATAGACCACATCCCTAATCAGAATTGAATTTAACGTGCTCTGAGCGCTAAGGACTTGAAATGAAGTCAAAGACTGACGTCATGAAACAAATAGAAATGTACCTCAGTTCGCAGTGATACATGACAATGATGTCGAGATGACAATCAATATATGATTATCATCTCGACATCGTTTAACGTTTTTGAGAAATTAAATAAAATGTAATAATACCCATACAAAAAAAAATATTGTTTACGAAACATTATTTGAGGTACGACAATAATATTTTTTCGTCTTATTTTTTATCACTGCCATCTGGATCAATGTCCATTTTTTATTAAATCGGGACCAGTGTGCGGCGTCCTCATCTACGCCTGACGCAGGTCCTCGCCGGACACGGTTGTTTCGGGAGGTTCCTGTTTCGGATAAGGCGGGAGAAAACGACCGGGTGTTTCCACTGTGAAGATCGCCCTGAGGACACGGTGGAGGTCTGCCCGGCTTGCGCGGAGCACCGCCGTGTCCTAGTGGAGGCGATCGGCGGCGGCGATCTCTCGCGTCCGGTCTTGGTCCAGTCCATAGTACGGAGCGAGAGTGCATGGGTAGCCGTCACCTCCTTCTGCGAAGCAGTAATCGCAAAGCGGGAGGCGGCGCACGTGAGGGACAGGCAGTATATGCGCCCTCACGGCCTTAGTCGCCGCAGGAGACACCCTGGGTGTCGGGAATCCTAGGCTGATTCCTGGCCACCGCAGGAGCGGGCTTGCGGACGGCGAGTAATAGGTAGCTCGCTGTTGGGTAAGGACCAAGCCCGTGTCGACGGTGCGTTGTGTTCCACGTGCGCCTCAAAGAGATGTCAGCACTAACTGATGGGGCCCGCAATGGCCGATGCCTGCCAGGAGTGCGGGTTGTTCGAAAGAGATACCGTGGCCCCTAGCACACTGGCAACTGAGGGAATACGGGTGGGTTTTAGTCAGTAAAAGTCTGACACGCCCTCCTGCTCCTCCCAGAGCGGAAGAAGATATTTGATGATTTCCCAGCCAAAAAAAAACGCGTATAAATCTCATTTATCGATATGACGATACCCTCATCACTAATAATTGCTATATATTTCGTTAAACATATAGTCTGGCGCTAGCGAGGCATCGCGTTATGTGTACATTGGCGGTGAAAAGGATAACCGCAGCTTCGAATGACATCAATTATTTTACGGATGGCACGAATTGTTGTAATCTTAACTGGTTCCACATGCTTAATACCCAGAATACTCTTTATATATTTAGTCCAGCAAATTTATCTTCTTTTATGAATAAAAATTATATGGATATTATGTTTTTTTAAACATTGGTACCTAATAAAAAATCACGGTATTACCATTCGATTGCCTTGTTTCTCACATAATGTGCTTGCTATTTATCCATATAAAATAATAGATGGCTGCTAAATTTATTTTCAACGAAGCATTTATAACATCGAAATCAAAGCCAAAGATCAAACCATCCCGAATTGCTTATTGCCTATAACCAAGACACTACTGATTGCTATATCAAAACCACATACAAAATCGAGTAATGAAGCTTCAAAGACATGTAATTCTACCTATATTACTACCTACACAAGCAAGCAGATATGAGGCTATTTAGCCGTTAAATTAGGATGCGAGATTCCGAAATGTTTTGAGAATCGATTGTTAGTTATCGTTATGTTATCGAATGAACAATCGGCACGATATCGATTGAATCTGAAATTGAATTGATCGAAATAATTCGAGTAACTAGTGAAGCCGTTAAAATGTTACACACATTTTAGAAGAAGTTTAGAAAAGATTAAAAACGCTTATTGTAGTGTATCGTCGACCGATTAGCTGTCTAAAATAATTTATTTCGTTCGTGGATTAGAATCGGACTTGATCATATTCTAAATCGATTACGAAAGAAATACTATCGATTAAGACAATCGAATAATAAAACATTGTTATATTAGGCTGTAAATAGATATAAAAACGTCCATGATTATTGGTTTATTACTGGTTTCGGAAGTCGATAATGTGAATCTATGGGCCGCAATTGGCAGGTCTGTAGCGAATATTCTAAATGCCAATATGTACATATGTATTGAATGCTGTACATATGTATTGTACGATATTGTTCATAGTTCGGACTACAAGGACTTCAAATATACATGTTATGTTAACGTTCATAAAAGTTAGGATGATAAATAGTGTTTGTTTAGATATTGAAGATGAGGATTCCTGTAAGGTGAGGCGCTTTAGGAAAACCATTTGAAAGATTGTACATCATAATCAGCCCATATTGTTCCCGCCACTGGGACAACTCTCTGTGAGTAGGCGTGCTGGTGGTGCACGCCACATGCCATCGAAATTTTGGTTCTAGGACATGGCGGTTTCCTCACGATGTTTTCTTTCACCGTTTTGAGAGCAGTGGTGATGTAGTAATTTACACAAGGCTAAGCGCCAGCCTGGGTTCGAACTCACTAAGTGGAGTGGTGGTCCATACAAATCGCCTAAAGCATTTTAGGTGATATGCGCTTGTACACATATTATTGTATATTTGTATATAAAAGGAAATTTTATTGGATCAATTTCATTTCAGTTCAGTTTCAGTCATAAGTAATTTATTTCATAACAATATTGGTACATTGTGTTGAAAAATTAAAAAAATAACATTATATAATTGCAATTAAAATAAAATTCGTTAATTACATTTAGAAAAGTCAATAAAAACATTATCATTATTAAACGATACTACTGAGTATATACTATTAGATTTACTCTTGGCAAAAATCTATTCATAACAACCACGATATTTGACAAGACCTGAAGGTTTATACGGACACTTAAATCCATATAACCATATAATCTTATTTCCGGCCAAGCAGACGTAACCTTTTACCTAAATTGGGCCAACAGTTTAGGTCCTGGCATCTCACCAAGTGAACAAACAGCCTGTTAATAATGAGCCTTTGCATGGACACGTACAGAAATCGTAAGCACACTTTTTTTTATTGCTCGGAACTTCCTGGGTTCCTAGGGGAATTGAGGAGGATTACAATGATCGTGCAACAAGGGGGCACACTCACCATCTCAGTGCCCCAAGTCAACCTCACCTGCTCGTGGTGCACCCTGCTAAATGACAAACGAGGCTCTGACAACCGACAAATGGCGAGATAATCATTTCTTAATAACACTTTGCAGCTTAATGGCGTAGACTAGTGAGGGGCAGCAGCGTCACTAGAGCGAGAAGCATCGACCTGCGATCGCCAACCCAAATCCTCCAATGGCAAGCCAGAATCAACCACGGCCCCCAGTTCCCGGCCGCCTTGCTATTCCTGATTTTGGCGGCAGTCACGGTAAAGGTAAGGTAGACGGTGCGAAGAATCACCAAATTACGAAAGGCCGCCAAACCCAACTGACCTTGGCAACGTATAATGGATACACGTTACGGCTCGACGAACACCTAGTGTAGCTAGAAGAAGAGCTCGGAGAAATATGGTGGCACATTTTTGGGTTGAGTGAAGTCCGAAGATAGGGGGAGGACACAATGGGCCCTTGACTCGGGCCTCCTTTTGTATTTTCGAGAGGGAGACCAGCTATCCCAGGGCGGGATCGGGTCCCTGGTTAAGAAATCCCTTTGTGATAACGTTGTGGAAGTCTCCAGTGTCTCGAACAGGGTAGCGTACCTCATATTAAACCTAACCGAGAGGTATAGCCTCAAGGTTATTCAGGTATACGCACCGACCTTGGCACAGTCGGATGACGATGTGGAGGAAATGTTCGAGGACATTTCCTCGAACATGCAAGCCTTGCCTTGCAACAAGCCTTGCATTCCACCACTAAGGCCCACTACAACGTTCTCATGGGGGATTTTAACGCTAACGTGGGAGTACAGAATTGTGCGAACCGCTAGTAGGATCCCACGGGTTTGGCTGCAGACGTCATACGGGGCAAATGCTTGTCAACTTCCTTGAGAAGGAGGGGCTTTTCTTGATGTATTCCTTCTATAAGAAACAGCCCCAAAGGAAGTGGACCCGACACTATGACGTAAAATGAGATAGACTTCATCATAACGGATAAAAAGCATATATTCAGGGATGTCTCGGTGATCAACAGGTTTAATACCGGCAGTGATCAAAGACTTGTTCGAGGCTCTCTGAATATCAACTTCAAGCTTGAGCGAACTCGATTAATGAAGTCTAGGCTCCGTTCAAATATGCTCCAAACTATGTTGGAATCCGAAGCCTTCCAGTCAGACCTGGAGCACCGATTCGCTGCCGTGGAAACCACAAATGACGTCGACCAGGCGCTCGATCAAATGGTGGAAATCCTCAGGTAGGAAGGTTCAAGATTTTGTAAAATGCGGCGTACGGGTAAGAAGTCCAAACTTTTGGAAGAGTCTCTGGAGCTTATCACGGAACGACGTGAAAACTCACCTATCACTTCGTCAGAACAACGGACGTTCAACAAATTTATAAGAACATTGGATCGACACGACCTCCGACGCTCCAATACACGCTCTTTAAAGAGGAAGCGATTGAGCAAAATCGGGGTCAAAAGTATTCGTCCAATCACTTGGGAGGAGCCACCTGGCGAAGTTAACCAAATCAAGTGGGGGTATCGTCGTTTCGAAGCCGGAGATCCTTTCAGAAGTCGAAAACTTCTACGGCCAATTGTACGCATCGCTTGCATCTCGACTTTATCCCGAAAATTAGGATTTTTAGAGCCACTTTAACCCGCCATTTCACGGAGGACCTGCCAGAAGTCAGCAAAAGACGAAATCGAGGCGGCTCTTACACAGCTTAAAAATGGAAAAGCCCCAGGTGAGGACGGGATTACGACCGAGCTCCTGAAAGCGTGAGGAAGACCTGTACGAAGAGAGTTTCGGGAGCTCTTCAACTCTGTCGTGTTCTCTGGGAAAACTGGCGGAGAAGCGTGGTCATTCTCTTCATCAAAAAGGGCGATAAGACCCTTTTGAAGAATTACCGACCCATTTCGCTCCTAAGCCGTACGTATATAAGCTGTCTTCAAGAGTTGTCACAAATCGTCTTGCGCGAAGACTCGACGAGTTTCAGCCACCGGTGCAGGCAGGGTTCGTGGAGGATACAGCACCATAGACCACATCCACACAGTGTGGCAGATTATAGAGAACTTCGAAGAGTATAATCGGCCCCTATGTCTTGCATTTGTGGATTATGAGAAGGCTTTTGACTCTATCGAGACCTGGTCTGTTTCTTACGTCGAGGGGTGAGACAAGGGAACGTAATTTCCACGAAATCATTCTCTAACGGACTAGAGGATGTGTTAAAGACGCTGAACTGGGAAGGACGCAGCATTAACATCAACGGCGAGTACATCTCACACTTGAGATTTGTAGATGACATCGTCATACTGGATGAATCGCTGCATGACTTGAAGCAGATGCTGGACGGCCTAGTTGATTCTTCTGTACCCATTGGTCTCCGGATGAACTTGGACAAAACCCAGGTTATGTTCAACGATCACGTCACTCCGGGACCGCTTGCTGTCAATGGCAGTGCTCTCCAAGTTGTTCCAGAATACGTTTACCTCGGGCAAACTCTGCAGTTTGGTAAGAACAACTTTGAGAAGGAAGCTAGCAGAAGAATACAGCTGGGCTGAACAGCGTTTGAGGAGCTTCGTCGAGTCTTCTCGTAGCGTATTCCGCAAAGCCTAAAGACTAAAGTCTTCAATCAGTGTGTCCTCCCTGTTATGACTTACGGAGCCAAAACGTGGACACTCACGGTACGGCTGGTTCATAAATTCAAGGTCGCTCAGAAAGCTATGGAACGAGCTATGCTCGGAGTATCTCTGAGGAATAGAATCTGGAATGAGGTGACCCGGCAGAGAACCAAAGTTGTCGACATAGCTCACAGAATTAGCAAGCTCAAGTAATAATGGACCGGCCACATTAGCCGTAGAACCGATGACCGTTGGGGTAGACGTGTTCTTGAGTGGAGATCGCGAATCGGCAAACGTAAGTTCCTACCTTACGTTTGCCGCCCTCAGGCTAGGTGGAGCGACGATCTTCGTCGGGCGGCTGGTAGCAGCTGGATGAGAGTTGCCAAGAATCGAGCTGAATGGCGTGCAATTGGAGAGGTCTATGTCTAGCAGTGGACTGCTGTAGGCTGGTGATGACAATGATCGTAGTGACAGCCTCGTTGGTGTAGTGGTCGCAAGCGTGACTGCTGAGACGAGATCCTGGGTTCCCAGGTCGGGTAGTATTATTGGGTTTTTCTACCTAGAATTTCTCAGTAGCAGCCCGGAGTCTGGATATGTGCCCGGTTGATGGTAATAGGCTCGCGCCCTTTTACATGGGACATAAACATAACTGGCGAAATGTGGGTGTACTATAGGTACAGCTCTGCTCAACCGTTTGGGGAAACAAGGCGTGATGTTATGTTATAATGATAGTACGTCAATATAAAAAAAAAAAATTATGGGTCGATGTTACAACGAAGATGGCATTAAATAAATCAAGACCCGGTAAAATGTATTTTAATCAAACCTTAAAGTCTCGGAATTCGAGGTCTGGCCCCAGAGGAAACCCTCGATTACATGAGCAAGCTGTCTTTTGTACATCTTTTATAATCGTTACGGGCATTCAGAAGCCCAAAAGTCCGACCGATCTTACCAAGAGGTTTCTTGTTACCGAGTAACTGGGTTGTAGAGGTCAGAAAGGCAGTCTCTCCATGTAAAATACTGATAGTCAGCTACATCCGGTCAGACTGTAAGCCGACCCTTAAAGTTGGGTTAAGGCTAGGCAGATGATGAGTGCAACTCCGAAAAGTTTGGTTACACGCCACATCCTCCCATCTTTTCCAATGCAGATAATAGTCAGGCTGCAAAATCCTTCCCAGACCAGTAAAAGTTTAAGCACCTCTGTTTTTTAAACTCACTAACAGTAGTAACTGCACTTCCTTTTTATTTTTGTCATATAAATGCATATAATGTACGTACATTGCAGTTTTTGTTCCACAGTTTTAGTTGCGTTTTAATTTAAAAAGCTGGGTGTAGTTACATACTTTGAATTTTTCTAGGTGTTTTGTGAATTTGGAATGAATGCATTAATGTTGTTCTGGTGTTATTAATGTCTATTTACGGAAACAGGTTTATGTGAATGCTCTCTGGAGATGATATTACAAAACCATGGTATTGGGTTTTTCCATGTGGAATTTCTCAAGAGCAGGCTGGAGCCTGGAGGTCTACCAGCCAGGTCTGTCAACGAACATGCCCGAAAGTAGTTGCTCCGTCAAGACAAGTGTCAAATTTAATATTTTGGACGGGTCAAAATACATCGGGAGCTCGGACAAATGTTAAATGTTGTTGTTATTCATTATTAGTGCGGGCTCCGATCGTATGTCCGTAAGTGATACGGAGAAGCAAACGCCCGACTACGGTTGAAACTGCGGATTTCGTGCTTACGGAGAAGACCCCTGGATTAGTGCCCAGTTGCTGGCAATAGGCTCGCCCCTATTACATGGGACTGAAACATAACTGGCGAAATGTAGGTGTACTATAGGCGCACTTCTGCCTAACCCTTCGGAGAATACAGGTGTGACGTTATATTACGTCATGTGGTACCGCACCAACACACAAAAATGTGTTTGCCGAAAATGCTCTGTATTTTAGACCATTTTCGGAGACGACTTTTTTGACATGTTTTTACCATTCATAGTACCAATTTGGTCCAGCCAAAATCCAGCAAGTTTTTTCTTAAATATATACCGACCAACATGTGGCCTAATATTTACGTGAGGCATAGCCTACGTGACTTTTACAAAGATACCTGTGAAAGCCACGAAATACCTAGAACGACACCTATCAACATTTCATATGTAGGTAAAGGTCTCCATAGCGGATAATAGCTAAAATATTTTTGCGAGACATGTAACCTACATTTATATTGGTTAGCTCTATAGATATAGATCCATTGCGTACAAAAATGAAATTTTCAAACAGTATTTCTAGAATATAGCTTACTTCAATGAACATTAAACAGAATTCATTATTTTTCTCGAGCTCGAGCTGTTAGGCCGTAATTTCAAACGAAGCTCAATTTCCTTACTGTTAAATGACTCGACTATAGCTATTTCAGATAGTCCTTGTTTTGTACTCGGAACACATTTTGAACCTGGTAAGTACTAAAAGCGAGAAAATGAACACTACAAACCGAATTTTAATACAATTGCCAAGGACCTAGACACTATGTAGGTACCACATCTTACCTAACAACTATCTTTCACTCAGTGACAGGCAACGCCCAGGATAAACCGCTGGCTCTAGAGGCTTGAAATTCCGCATGAAAGATCCTTTTAGAAGGAAGGATTTTGAAAATGCCGGATGCATATTCTAACTAAATGCCGAATGCATATTCTAACTAAATGCCGAATGCATATTCTAACTAAATGCCGGCTGCATATTCTAACTAAATGCCGAATGCATATTCTAACTAAATGCCGAATGCATATTCTAACTAAATGCCGAATGCATATTCTAACTAAATGCCGAATGCATATTCTAACTAAATGCCGGCTGCATATTCTAACTAAATGCCGAATGCATATTCTAACTAAATGCCGAATGCATATTCTAACTAAATGTCGAATGCATATTCTAACTAAATGCCGAATGCATATTCTAACTAAATGCCGGCTGCATATTCTAACTAAATGCCGAATGCATATTCTAACTAAATGCCGAATGCATATTCTAACTAAATGCCGAATGCATATTCTAACTAAATGCCGAATGCATATTCTAACTAAATGCCGGCTGCATATTCTAACTAAATGCCGAATGCATATTCTAACTAAATGCCGAATGCATATTCTAACTAAATGCCGGCTGCATATTCTAACTAAATGCCGAATGCATATTCTAACTAAATGCCGAATGCATATTCTAACTAAATGCCGGCTGCATATTCTAACTAAATGCCGAATGCATATTCTAACTAAATGCCGAATGCATATTCTAACTAAATGCCGAATGCATATTCTAACTAAATGCCGAATGCATATTCTAACTAAATGCCGAATGCATATTCTAACTAAATGCCGAATGCATATTCTAACTAAATGCCGGCTGCATATTCTAACTAAATGCCGAATGCATATTCTAACTAAATGCCGGCTGCATATTCTAACTAAATGCCGAATGCATATTCTAACTAAATGCCGAATGCATATTCTAACTAAATGCCGGCTGCATATTCTAACTAAATGCCGAATGCATATTCTAACTAAATGCCGAATGCATATTCTAACTTAATCAATCTACCTGGTCTTTTCGCAACTATATTGGGGTCAGCGTCCAGTCTAACTGGATGCCAGTATACCAGTATTTTACACGAAGCAACTGTCTATCTGACCTCTACAACCCAGTTACTGGGTAATACGATACTCTTTGGTAAGCCTGGTTACCAGACTTTCAGGTATCTGACTACCCGTAACTACTGTCAGCGATGCACGAATGACAGCCGGGACCAACGTGCTTTCCGAAACACGGAGGGGTCAGCATTTAAAGATGGTCACCCGTCCACGGACCGACCGCGGCAAGGGTAGCTTACCTGAACGATCGACCCGTACGGCTGTTATTACTTTACCACGAGCCCCTGCATGTAAAATGCATCCCCTAAATGGGTTTAAAAGGGTATGAAAGATTTGCATGCACAGAGAGGAGGCCTGTGTCCCGGCTGTGGGAACATTATAGGCTGATTATGGAAAAATGCTCGATGCAATTTCAAGGTTGCCAACTAAAACAGTGTAATGTTTTTTTTTTAATTTTTCCCCATTTGTGTAAATAAGGAATAATTGAAAAAAAAAAATATATAGAGCAAGGGTAAATAATGTAAACTTTTTTCTTTCAAATCGTACCTGTGTCGTAAGTCGTGTTCGGGTCACTAGGTGCCATAGAAACGGCTAAACAACTTTTTTGGCAAGTCGTAGCTAAACGGTGATTACATTGCACTAAAGCCTCGCACTTCGCTCTCAAGTTTGGGCTAAAATTGAAAACGTCTGGAGATGTCACTCGTAGTTTCGCACACTGCCAGATCGTATTAATGCCACTCGATAATGTTGTGGATACTTGGCCAAGATCTGAAGACTAAGTGTTAAGCATCTTGAATGAAAGATACATGGAAGTTTTGTGTTAAACCACGCTTTAAACAATTTTATTTTATTTATTTAATAACCGACTTCAAAAAAATCTTGTATTTTTTTGTAACGCTTACTAGCGAGACGTAAATTATAATTGTCTTCTAAAAGTACGAGAAACGGTTTATTATTTTAACAAGTAAAACTTAACAACTAGTGATTGGGGCCTCCTTTTAGCAGATATGCCGCTGTGAGGAGACTCCGCTCTTCCATAACTTAAATAAGTATAAACTAGTACAGTACAGCTACCTATTAATTTAATACAATTGAAACAGAGCTTCAAGATCATGTTAGTTTTTCTCCATAAACCATAATCGTAAGTCTTACAGTTTTCTTTTAAACAAATATGAATCCTTCTTTGTTACACAAGGAAAAAAATTGCAATGAGGTCAATGATGCAATAAATTTTCTGCAGACGTTGTTGCTGCTCTTGCGGTCAATGACATGCCACTCGCCCTCGTACTACTTATCCCACATGGCCCGATTTATCTATTATCATTTTTTTTTATTTAGGACAAGCCCGGTACACTATTCCCAACCACTGCTGGTCCATTAAACAAGTATATATAGAAGAACCTAGCTACTTTCCTATAACGTGCCTATTAAATGGCGATTTTAGCTGTTTGGAAAGAACAATGCAACTGTAAGCATGAACTATGGATCTTCTTCCATATCCAACAGCACTACAGCTAAAAAAACGCATATTTAAGAAAAGACATGAAACACCGATCAATCCCTCACTCATTCTACTCCAAATGCTCAAATGGTAACGAGATTTCCGTATCAACAATTGTCAGGCTCTCAATCGTGACACAATCGGTACCCTCGTCAGCCTTGTCGATGTAGATCACCTCATTAACTTGTGATGTGACGTCACAGCGTGAACGAAAAACGTGTTAAAGGAGTTTAGACGTGTTTGTAGTTGAGTCGGTGTTGTTTTAAGTAGATAGTTACAGCAATGAAGCAGTGTCCACCTTAATTATGGCGTTGTCAGTGGCTTTGTAGAATGGAGCAACAATAGTTACTCATCTTGGATTTACTTACTTATGATAGAAGGTTGACTTAAGAGAGAGTTTCCTATTGTTACCAGGCGTATAAGATAAGGACAGCTTCCTCTCTTTGCCTGGGTAAAACAGACAGTAAAGTGATAGTCGCAAGACGCTCAGAGGAAAAATTCTCTAAATTTTGACGAAATCGGTACCCTCGTCGGCCTTGTCGATGATACTTCACCTCAGTAACTTGTGATGTGACGTAAAGGCGTGAAAGAAAAACGTGTTAAAGATGTTTAGACGAGTGTATAGAGTCGATGTTGTTATTTTTTTTTTAACCAAACGAAAGAAAATTAGAATAGCGTGGCCTACCTCATCGCATCCTACTCAGCGAGATGGTAACACTCCACTGTGTGTTATTTTGCCTTAGTTCGGACAATTCCGTTTTATGTGTATTTCGGAAAGCTTATAATCAAACAAAACTCCTAAAAAAACTCCGCCGGCTCTAACTACTGTAGTTTAAGAGAAATAAATAAAATCGAGAAAAATCCTTAAAAACCATAGAAACACAATATCTCGTTTTCTATTTTGATTTTTACACTGTTTTAAGGTGTGATAGTAATTCCCTGCCTGAACCATTTTTTTCTTGAAAACTTTAAAAATATTGCTCACACAAGTGAGAATATTTTTTTTCTATGATTTTGAATTTTTTTTTTTCAGGACATTCTATTCATGGTCGCGTTTTTTATTAAGCCTAAATGTTGATCACTATAATAACTATCACCACAAAAAAACTCAGTTGCAACAGATCCAGGATTTCGGAATTATTGAATTTCTAAATTGTCGGTTAGGGTTGTCACTAACATTTGTGTGTTTCATGAAAACATTACTGTTTAATTATTTTTGTCTTGAGTAGGTATTATCAATAGTCATTTTAAATTGAGACGTGCATAGTTTACACAATTTAAGTTTATATATGTCAAAATTGTGCAAAAAATCGAAATCAAAATTACCTAATTAAATTTTTACGGTTGAATTCGGTCACTACTTTTGTTTATGATCTATCTTCAATGAAGGATATTGTGTGGGATTGGGAAGGGGTCCGCCCTCGTTAGGCAAATACTAAAACCCAATCCCTTTACATAATATCTGGAGAAGCGGGGGTGAGGTGTCATGGAGCCGTTAAAGACCCATGGCACTGTTTTGCCTCAGCAGGTACTGACCCGTCCTGTTGGGGGATGTCCGTCTGGGCCCCGACCAGAGGACTTATTGCAAGGGGGGCATGAGGGCGCCAACCCTCATGCTGGTCAGCGAGAGGCAATGATTACCGACGACCTAAGCCTGAATACGGATCCGCGAATACTAACGAAATTGGAAATTTATAATGTTTTAGTTGCAAAGGCCAAACAATTTGGGTCTAAACAAAGACCGGGCGACCTAGAAAGCAACGATCGCACAATGGTTATCTTAAATGCATTGTACCCAACAGGTATTCCAGACAATCTTGATGTACATAATAAAAACCTTAAAGATAGTATATCCAAATTTATTAATAATTGTGAAAAGCTTTATAATAACAGCAAAAGAAATTTTAAACGTTTTATTAAAAAGAATGAGAAATGGCTTTCTAAAATTTTCGATATTCCAATACCAACCAAAATAGAAAAATCTCCTATAGAATTAAATACAAGTTCTCCTTCTGATTATCTTTTAAAACCTCAAGAACCAGAATCATCAGATATGAGTTCTGTAAGCAATATTTTGTTTACAGAACCGATACCTGGAACTTCACATGAAATTCCATCAACTTCTAGTAATTCAATACCCGGAACGTCTAATAATAGTCCATCTGCTTCAAATGAAATGAACTCTCGTCAAATGCTTCGAATTAGAAAAAGTTTAGAGGAGTCTCTTCAAGATCAGCCGCGGTCAAAAATAATTAAAATGATGTCGAAAATAGTAACAGATGAAATTCACGGCGAAAAACTTATTAAAAGCTCTGCTCAAGAATTAGAGTTCGTTATTAATGAGTGCCTGAAAAGTCCAACTCGTCCTAAAAAAATTGCATCGTCAATGAAAGCGAAAGTCGAAGCCAAACCCTATACCCCTGAGGAAGCCCTTTCTTTAGTCATTGATAGGAAACTAACTGTGGAAGATTATAGTATCATACAGAAAGATTTGAAAGAAAGAGGTTTCCCAGCTTATCCTCCATATTTTAAATTAAAAATAGCCAAACAAATGTGTTATCCTGACGAAAATATAGTTATTACTGAAAGAGAAGCAAGTGTTTCAGTTCACAGCTTATTACTACACACATTCCGCCGAATCATTAAATTGAGTACCGAAAACATTTCACAATATTGCAAACAAAAGCAAAAAAACATATTACATTGTAGATTTGAGGGTTCTTGGGGTTTCGATGGCAGTACAGGACAGGCTTTTTATAAACAGAAGTTTTTAGATGGTGATAACGAGAATGAAAATTGTTTATTTACAACAACGTATATCCCTTTACGATTAAAAACGAATGACGGTTTTGTTTTGTGGTCTAACCCCTGCCCGCAATCGTACAGGTTTTGTCGACCATTAAAAATTCAATATCGTAATGAAACAAAAGAACTTATCACCGAAGAAAAAAATCAGGTACAGGCTGAAATAGATCAATTGACACCGCTTTATGCCGAAACTGATGAAGGTCAATCTATAATTTCAGATTCGAAACTATATTTAACTGTAATAGATGGTAAAGTATTCAACGTAATTACTGGGACCACTTCACAATTACGTTGTGCTTGTTGTGGAGCTACAGCAACGGAGTTCAATCAGTTGGATGTTGTCATCAACAAACCTGTAAATCCAGAAGCCTTGCGTCATGGAATAAGTCCCTTACATGCCTGGATTAGAATTTTTGAATTCTTACTGCACTTAGGATACAAAAATGATCCAGCAGTCATGAAGTGGAGGATTAATAAAAAATCACCGGCAGCCACAATTGTTGAGGAAAGGAAAAAAAAATACAAACCGCATTAAGAGACAAACTGTCACTTTTGGTTGATGTCGTTCGTCCGAATTCGGGGACAACCAATGACGGGAACACAGCACGAACAGCACTATCAGACCAACACCGGCAAACATTTGCAGATATCTTAGGCATAGAGACATGGTTGGTGGATGATCTGCATACCATTTTAGTAGCGCTGTCAAGTGGCTTATACATAGATGCTGCAAAATTTGATGCCTTTTGTAAATCTGTAGCTGCAAAATACGTGGAGAAATACAACTGGTTTTATATGTCTGTCACACTGCACAAGATATTAATTCATGGCCGTCAGATCATAGACGCCAGCCCGTTACCCATAGGTATGTTGTCCGAACAAGCAGGCGAGTCAAGGAACAAATACTGGCGCTATGATCGTCAACACCATACTCGGAAATTAGACAGGAAAACAACAATATTAGATTTATTTCACCGTGCATTAGAGTCTTCCGATCCATATATATCCACATTAACACTAAGTACACGTCATAAACATAAAAAACCTTTGCCCCTATCAAAATCAGTGCTTCAACTCCTAAGCGTAACAACAGACAATGTTAACTACCATAATTTAGATTCCGAAGATTTAGAAGAAAATAATATTACGCTGACGTCTGAAGAAATCATAAATCAATCCGATAGCGAAGATATGTCCTAAATAAGCGTTTACAACTTTTTAAAAAAATATTTCGCAGCTTTCACAAAACGCCATCTAGTTCCAAATTAAGCAGTTTGTGGTATGAATACTAGATAACTAATAAACATACTTAATATTTTTTAAATACTTGCTTATTATAGATATATTATACCCAGACACAGAACAAATGATCATGTTCACCACACAAACATTTGTCCTGGGAGGGAATTGAACCCACCACCTCCGTCATAACAGTTAGGGCCACTGACAACTAGACCAACAGATCAGTCAGTAATTGATTAGTATAAATTGATTTAATCAATTGAACTAGAAAAAGATATTTACTACTCTGCATCTTTGACAACCCTATTTCCATAGAAAATTAATAAAAACATAGAAACTCAATATCTCCGAGATCTGGCTAGATACAAATTTAGAATTTTGTCCAGTTGAAGGTCTTTTACATGAGTATATTATGCAATAAAAAAAAATGCGACCCGCAAACAGTTATTTAATTTTTAATTTTTTTCGTTAATTGACAAAAAAATTTTTAATTCTCGTTCTAGTTACGTTAGAGACTTGCACTTTCTAGAATTAATACAATTCAAACCCACAATTTAGTGGTAGTTCACAAGAGCCTGCAATTTTGCTTCATTCAAGAATTATAGACGAAAAACTTTTTTAAGAAGGTCAGTGACCTTTCACTAAAATATTTGTATCTCCTAAATGAAGTCAAATATCAAAACGGGGATTTTTTATAAAGGTTTATAAAGGGTTAATCTATAAAGAAAAAATATAAAACTGGCATGTACCTAACTAAGGCAAAATAACACACAGTGCACTCCTCAGAACGATTATTAACAAGAAACAAAAAATATTAATCATAATATTATTTCTTACTAATAGTAGGTAAGTTAATGCATTTTAATATCAGCGGAAAGCGTCGTTATCTGAAGTTCATAGTGCAGTTCCCATTAAGGATATCCGATGAGCAGTTAATCTGACCGCAATTCGTTCGACGATAACCTAAACAGCTGCAACTCATATCACATTTGTATTTACATTATCTACGAAAACAATCAAGTAAATATCCATAACATTTTATCATAATCTGCCTAGCTTTTTTCCCACTAAATTAGCGTCGGCTTCCAGTCTACTCGGATGCAGTAGAATATCAGTATTTCATATGGCGCGACTGGGTAACACGACACACCTTGGTAAGACTGGTTGTCAGGCATTCGGACTTCTGACTTACCGGCTGTCATTACGGGTGTAACGCACCGCAATGATAGCCGGGACCAACTGTGTTGAGTAAAATATTTTCCGAGGTGCGGAGGAGTCTTGTTACGTCAAGGATGGTCACCCATCCAATAGCTTAACCTTCGATCGAACCGTGCGGCTGTTATTACTTAGCCGCGACCTCAAAACATTTTTAAATGTCATCAATAAATTGGCTCCAGAAATCCGTTGTAAAAATTTCGCAATTTTTCTTCAACAATTTATCGGGATGCTCGTCAATTTGCAAGTATCTCTCCGACCAATAGGAGCGCAGGTCGCGTGAGGGCATCGGCAAGGTCGACGCTTGCGCAGCCGCGCAGACTGCACCTCTCGAAGGCCGCGCACGTGGTCGCACGCACGTATACCTTTTATTATTATCGATGATGTTATGTAGACTCATTTGTTTTCCGAAGTGGGTAATTTTCTTATGAAGCGTATGATAAAAACTTTGCATTTGTAGAATTACTAGCACCCCTGTTTCACACGGTATTACGGCGCGCCGCGCGAAAAAGCATCGATATTTCATTATTATTTATCAATTGCATATCAATCTCACTGTCTCTCACTTTGCCTTACCCATTTCATTTGGGGTCGGCTCTGTTCGTCATTCTTCGCCAGATGTAACGGTTCTGGGTCGTCGAGTCATTCACTTGGGCTGTCATTGTTGACTACAGACATCCAAGTGAGAAGGAGTCTACCTCGCTTCTTTGGACCCGCATTCATGTCTGTAGAGGACCTGCTTAGTCATTTGTTCCTTGGGCCTTCTCATTACACGGCCATATCACTACAGGCCCTCAGGCGCGCTTCAGAGAGGCTTTTCTTCGTCAATTTAATTGAATATCAATATATTACACACCTAAACCTTCTACAAAAAAATCTCTAAATGATGATGAAAACCACATCATATTCTGTTGTGTAGTTTAGAAGAACAACGCACTCTGACACGGAGACTCGAAAATCGAATTTAAAATATGTATTACCTAAATATAGAATTAGATACTAAAAAAACTTACAAATATCTTCTAACGCCCGTCTAACAAGTTAAAAAACCGGTTACCTGTAACAAAAAAAACTATCAGCATTTATAACAACTATAAATCAGCATGTCTATTAAAACTCAGCGTGAACACTGTGTTACGCAAACCATTTTAAAGAAACATTACCAAACTTTAGACAAAAAACGGAATAGCAAATCTTGAACGTATGACGTGTCTCGTTCACGTTGCGTCGAGGCCCTCGCATGCGCATGGTCGCGGGTCGCGGATCGACAGACGGCGCATGCGCAAGGAAAAATAATAATAGCACGCATAAAATTATCGGGAATCATGATAGGACTGTTTCTATGGATATGGGTACGTCTAGCGGACGCATGTTCTTATTGGATGGCTTTTTAGTTTTCTGTAATTAAAATATTGAATGCTAACTTCCTCCCGCGCCCCCTAAAATCCTACCTTACGTCCAAGCTGAACACCTGGCTACGTGGGGGGCGGACACGCGTACTGTACAACTGTACAAAAACTTATGCGGCTAACAAGGAAAGGTAACCCCTTTATGGAGTTTTGCGAAAAACCTCAACAAAAAGACAGTGTCCGTATCCAATCGGAGATACTGTTTAAAAATAAAACACAAACATATACTTAATCTACAACAAAACAAAACCCAAAAAGCGAAACAAAAAACAAAGCAAAAAAAAAAAAAAAACTTCCTCCCGTAACTTCGCCTGCATGGTATGTCGTGCCGTCGAGCGTCGTAGCTTATGTCCTTCCCCAGGGTTCAAAGAATCCCCATTGGATACCAGATTTCATCAAAATCGGTCCAGCCGTTTCGTAGATTAGACGGAAAAACAGACAGGCAACAATTTAAAAAATATCTTGTGTATCTACACAAGATATTTTTTAAACCGTGTATACTTTCATATGCATTTAATAAAAAGCTGTTATTTGACATTTGTACAGGCAGTTCGATTTAATTTATTTGTACAGAATACAGATACACAGAAACAGCTACATACTTTTCCAAGTGATATTTTATCAAGGAAAATAAAAACAACTTCCAAGCGCCTACTCTAAATTCTGACAATGACCCAAATTCAAGATCTAATTTAAAGAAAACTGTCACAATCTTGAATAAGAAACATCAAAAGCAATCTAACAACGTCAACTTGAAACAAACAAGCGTTCTTTTTTAAAATCTTGTAGTTAATCATGGCGATCTAATTTATCACTGAAATGTTTTAAAGTCAAATTATCATTGAAATATTTTCAAGTCAAATTATCATGAAAATATTTCACCTACTGAAATGGGTACTTATGAAACGTCAGAAGCTAGGTGCACGGTTCCAGTTGGTCGTTTCTTATGGAGAAGAGCCGGCAAGAAACTCCATGGTTACCCTTTTTTAAACAATTGGCTTCTACAATGTTTTCAAATTACACTGTTAATAGGTATAGAAGGACAGTAGCCAGAGAAGGTCGAGTGTACACGGTCACCTACCCAATTACGAATCTTGACTTAACCGCAACGAGCGAACGGTGAGAGGACTTACAGCACGTGTCTAAAGTAGGTAATTTAAAAAAAGAATAACTCAAAGTGACGTTTCCCCGCAAGTGTTGCCAATTTTCTGCATTATTTCATCATATACCTAACTATGTTAATTACATATTTAATGAATACAAATACAAGTTAATAAATAAAATAGCAAGTAAAACAAACATTGACATTAACTGAATGTAAATAGTTTTTCCAATGACATCTGAACGGCTGTACCAGAGAATTTCTTCTCATTAGCTACAATATTATACGAGTTCGCATTAATAAATTAACAGTGCAGAATACATTACATTCTGACTAATTACTTTGTGAATGTAATGGCTGCGCTGCTTGTGAAGGAAGCTGTCAAAAAGCTGTCAGATCCAGTATACTTCATTCCATTTCCTTTCCATTCCATTCACATTTAATTCATTTTCCATTTCATTTCATTATTGGGAGTTGTTTAAGGCAGCTTGCGGTAGGAGTAAACTTGACGAAAATTGTAGAAATCGCCACGTAAATCGTTAAGCCCCCTCCATGCGACTTTATATGTATAATAAGCAAGAGCGTGAGAAATAGTTTTCATGGTTTTCGAAGACGCTGAAGCGAAAAGTGAGGTTTAAAATAAATGAAAATCCAAGATGGCGGCTGCGAAAGTTTTAAATTTTTTAATTATGGTATTGTTTTCACTGTTCGTTCTCTATCCCGTCAAATGCATTAATTAATCAATCGTGTCGAACTAAATTATGTATAGTCTAGCAACTGTTGACTCCGCGGTGCTGACATATGCTGGGTACCTACGTGATCAAGGCCACGTGGACCAGTTCGACACCACTTTTATCATTATTATACAGAACAATGAAACTAAAACAATACAACAAACAAACACACTGGTAAAAACACTGCCTGGGCACAATAATCAAAAATGCTACGACGAAAACTCACTTGAAAATCATTTACTGTGCCATTACGTCAAGTGACGTTTTGTGATGTTGGCAACTGCATAAATTATGTTGACATTTTGTTTTAATAGTTTGAACAAGATTTGAAAATGTTATAAAAGCTTTTCAGATGTTGATAATGTTGAAAGTCATAAATTACACTAAATCTAGAATCACAACATTAATTCTTTAATAAGTCTATCATTAACCTTTTTAAACTTTTAATATTTTTGTGACACTTATACCTTTATTTTGACTGATTATTACATTTTTAACACGCTAAGACAATAATAAAGTCGACAAAATCTTGACACTTAACCTTTTTCTCGCTCTTACAAAAGCAATTTTGAAAAGGCTTCATACCGAACCAATATCGCTATCTCTAAAAAACGGACGTCAAAACTCATCCTCGTCTATATTACACAACAGCCCTAATCCTACATCGTGACGTAATCGCATCGAGAACATAATGAGTTCGAGCATCGTGGTAGCTTCCACTGTCAATGTCAAGAACGTTCAACGAACACATGTTTGTAACTTTTTATGTACACAGATGACATTACCGCTGCCGAATTATAACATAATTTTTATCGCAACACCGATAAGGTATTTACCAGTACATACGCACTTACTTCACACATGTATATTGTTTATGTAACGCTATGTTTCTGATAAGGCTATGTAAGTCACGTTGCCGGCTTGACGGGGCTCATGTCATAAGATCATGCGGGTTTTTATTTGAACTGGGTGTGTCAAATGTGTCAGTCATGGAGTTACATTGTTAGTCGAGTCGTTGAGCTATTTAAGTTTTGAGTTGAGCCGCATAAAAACTGACAAATTCGTGCACTAACAGGACAGGTCCACTTCCTCAGAAGACCATTTCAGACACCGTTTGAATCTACATCGTTTTCACATGATCTGACCAAGAATATGGCTGGGCTTTAAAAGAGACTGTGACCTCTGAGTTTGTTTCGGCCTTTCTTCTCAGAATAGTCAGATAAGTAACGCAGATGCATCTTGTTTTAAAATCTAATTGACGTGTAAAAGTGTTTGTACAAACCTACTTACAGAAATAAAATTATTTACCATAAGCTCACGCCTTTTTAGGGTTCCGTAGCCAAATGGCAAAAACGGAACCCTTTTGGATTCGTCATGTCTGTCAGTCTGCCTGTCTGTCCGTCCGTATGTCACAGCCACTTTTTTCCGAAACTATAAGAACTATGCAGTTGAAACTTGGTAAGTAGATGTATTCTGTGAACCGCATTAAGATTTTCACACAAAAATAGAAAAAAAAAACAATATTTTTTTTCGTCAAACCCATACGTGTGAGGTATCTATGGATAGGTCTTCAAAAATGATATTGAGGTTTCTAATATCATTTTTTTCTAAACTGAAAAGTTTGCGCGAGAGACTTCCAAAGTGGTAAAATGTGTGTCCCCCTGTTACTTCTAAAATAAGAGAATGATAAAACTAAAAAAAACATATGATGTACATTACCATGTAAACTTCCAACGAAAATTGGTTTGAATGAGATCTAGTAAGTAGTTACTTTTTAATACGTCATAAAACGTAAACCGCAATTTACCTTCCATTCAATCAACT
The DNA here is from genome assembly GCA_949091785.1 of Polymixis lichenea. Lineage (NCBI taxonomy): Eukaryota > Metazoa > Arthropoda > Insecta > Lepidoptera > Noctuidae > Polymixis > Polymixis lichenea. The sequence continues at coordinate 575,495 of OX420942.1, forward strand.
CAAACATAAAAATAAAAACAAAACATTTAATTTCATAAACATAAACCTTATGCATAAACCGTGAACCATAATTTTCTAATAATAAACCTGTAATAGGTGCCTAAGTGAATAATAATTATAATTCGCGCGTTACTTGCTGCTACGGGAACCCTTCATGGGCGAGTCCGACTCGCACTTGGCCGATTTTTTTTTTTATATGGGTAGGCAGAAACTACGGAAGGCTATGAATTAGTTGGTCTAGAATTTCATGAATTTTCTCATTTTTTATTGTTACAATTTTTTTGTTGTTGCAGTAACTGTACCTACATTACATCTGCCAAAAAAGAAGCAAATGGGAAAAACCAAGCATCTAAAATGTATTTCTGAAATCTTCAACGTTAATATCGATCTCGTTGCTCTGTGTAGTGAGATACCGTCACTGTAAACCGTATTTACGTTTCAAGATTCAAGTACCAGTTGTAAACAGATTCCCCTGTTTAGCTATGTAATTGATACATGCTTACCTACGCCTGTCTGACGTATCAACTCGGAATAACATCCAGAACGCATTAGTTGTGTTGATAAGTGGTCGGAGACAGTTTGGTGCCGGCATTGCGTTGGAGCTGATAAGACGCGGTGTTGTTTTTTTTTGTAACAATGTTTTTTTAGTTGCCTTGGTGATAGAAATACAAAGACTGCCTATGACTTCTAAATTCTACAAAGATTAACATACAGAAAGACTCTTTTGGCTATCCATATTTCAAGCCACACTCAAACAAAGACACTGCAAAATTTTTTTTTGTCTATACTATCCCACTGCAAAGTCAAAATCGAAAGTCATTTATGCATGTTAGGCTGAGAATCAGCAGTTTTCGAACGTGAAAATAACATAAGACAGTATCCCAAAACGCCCGCCCTTCACTGAGCAAAGCCTCCCCCAAATCCTTACAGGAACTCTTTTCCTGCGTCATCCCGAACCAATCGCCTACTTTGTCTGGGCCGGCCTCGGTGGTGCCATCCATCTTCAGACACCAATTGAGTGGAGATTTTTGCCCAGCGGTCATCCTGCATGCAAAATCAAAATCAAAAGTCATTTATTCAAATTAGGCTGAGAATCAGCACTTTTCAAACGTCAAGATACATAAGACAGTCCCCCAAAACGTCCGCCCTTCACCACTTCCTAGTGCTTTAGCTTGGAAGAAGTGCCGCAACAAACTCCCCAGCAGCACTGCTGTTTGTTTAGTCGGATAGACTTGATTCTGTACATACATAGGCAAAGTAATAAACATTACGAGACACAGAACATTAATTAAATAATTAGTCATAATGTTAGCTAGCCATGCCAATATACCGACAAATGAAATGAAAACTATCGAGGTCGCTAGCTGACCACATAAAGCATAAAACAACTCATCATAAAAAATATTGTTATGAGTAGATCATGTCAATAACCATAGACATAATAGATAATAATAAAAAATAAAAAAGTACTTTAACAGTCAATAAAATATATTCTTAGAGACCAGGAGTGGTATTTAAATAAAAAAACAACCGTCAGATCAACCTAACTTATATTTAAATAACGAGCTAAATAATTAACACAAACAACCACGCACTATTTAATAGGAAACAATCAACTTCAACATAACACACTAAACAAAGGCAATATTCGCACATAGAAAGGAAATGGCCACCAAACAAAGACTTAGCTGTGATCCGAGACGAAATCCAACGACCTCACTGCGCGAGCGCTGACAGGAAAAAAGGGACGCGGCTCGGTTGACAATCGCTTTTATAGGCGTTGGAGTGACGTCTCAGATGACAGCTGTACATAAACTCATTCTTAACCTAATACGGCTTCTCCTGACTGTGCACCGTCCTCGGGCACGTCTGATGTGGCGGCATCTTGAGCTGGGTCCTCACCTTGGCTCACAGGTGGATCAATCGAGGGTCCTGTCTGCGTGTCAACACCATTATCTTCGCCTGAAATTATGACATGATTAGTGAGGACCCAAAAGCTTTTTTTTTGTTTTTGCCTATTCAATCATTCATCACACATTTGAGGCCCCCTTTCAATTAAACAATCCAGCTAAGATATCAAATCGCTTTCAGTCAATCGCAGTTATATTGTTCTCACATCCATGACTCTATATTATCCGGCGCCTCACATTCTCATTATAAGAAAGTGTTTATGCAACAAATGCACCGCAGCGCATTTCTACTCAATATCGAGATCATGATACCGCAGCACATGTCCGATAATACACGTACAAGCCGTGTCTGCAAGACAGAGGCACCGCAGCGCATGTCCAAAATCTAATGGAGGAGTACCGCAGCACTAATCCATCATAAGCACATAAGACTAAAGCACCGCAGCGCAAATCTGTCTTCTCAATCAGCACCGCAGTATCAGTCACCACACATGGCGACGAGGCTGAGTAGTCGCACCGCAGCGCGCATCAAGCCAGTAGTTTGCCAGCTTCGCAATCGCGCCGTTTCATCGCGGCTCCGCTAGGGCAGCCGGCGAAAAGTATCACATACGCGAACCAATCTGTGACATACAAACAATTACTCACATTCAAAAAAGGCTGAACAGGTGTCAGGACACCATTCTCCTTTCCACGGCACCATATATTGCGCCGCAGCCTGGGTGGTCTTGCCTCGAGCACCGGTCAGTAATTTAAGCTCATATCGGTCACTTGGTAAGATCCTTGTGACCTTGTACGGGCCTCTCATCCCGGGGTCCAACTTTCCAGTGCTTTGTGAATACTTTATCACAAATACTAAATCATTTAATTTAAATCCCTTTGGAGATCCACGGTGTCGATTAACACGAGAATTTTGTTCGTCCTTATTCCTTTTAAGGAGCTCACTCGCGCGGCTTCTGCATATCTCACGCCACGCCTCGCGATTTGGGTTAGCGTTCTCCATCGCCAAATCTCGCACCAAAGCACGAATTATAGGTGTAGTCGCCTCGGTGCCAATTAACAAGTTTAAAGCGGATGATTTCGTGATTTTATGTTTGGTAATATTCAAAACTAATTGAAGTTTCCATAACAAATCAGACCAACAAGTATTTTTATTACTCGTCTCGATGCGAATCATGTTCAAAACAGTGCGTATATAACGCTCCGCCTGGCCGTTTGCATGATGCATCTCGGGTGTGATATAGTGAATGTTGCAGCCCATTTCGGTAACTAAACTCACGAAACTATTTGCCTCAAACATACGACCACGGTCGCAAACTACTAATTTTGGAACGCCAAACAGTGAGATCGCGTTATTAAACACGCGCTTTAATTCTTCTGCGTCTTGTCGACACATAGGGTAGAGCAGACAAAATTTTGTGAACGAATCGATCAAGACTAGCACAAACTTGTAACCATTCGATTCTGGCAGAGGACCCAAAGCGTCGACATGTATAGTGTCAAATGGAATGTTTGGTTTTTCCCATGATGTTATGGGTTGTAATGGGGCTCGAGGTACGCGTTTTTTTGAAATACAAGTAAGACAGTGGGAAACATATTTGCACACAAAAGCTTTAAGTCCGGGAAACCAAAAATGTTTAAGGATAAGATCCAATGTTTTCTCTACCCCGATGTGTTCATGCTCATCGTGATATATCCATAGCAGGCTTAGCCTGTGGCCTTTGGGGATATAGCACAATAGGCGAGGTTCTTCACCAGTAGGCAAGAAACGGTAATACAAGACATCATGTTGACAGACGTATCGTCGCGGGTCCAGATTACCCTCATTTAACTTTTGAATGAGTTCCCGGGTCTCATTATCTACACTTTGTGCAATCTGAGCCCAGTTGCGAGGTCTGTCAATTTGATTTACATGTGACACCAGTGGATTCCTGCTTAAATAGTCGGCATGTGACATTAGTGCGCCTTTTCGATACTCGATGGTGAAGTTAAAATCTTGCAGGTAAATCCACCAGCGTGCCACTCGAGGAAGCAAGTCTTTTTTGCGCTCGGTTGCTTTCAGGGCGTTGAAATCAGTTATGATTTTGAACTCTAACCCAATTAAATAATGTCTGAAATGCTGCAATGCCCTGACGACAGCCAGCGTCTCCAATTCATAGGAGTGGTACCTACTTTCAGCGCCTTGGGTAACTTTACTAAAGTAAGCCACCACTCGTTTAGTGCCATCGATATGAGCTTGCATTAGTACGGCCCCATATCCAGCACTGCTAGCATCAGTGTGGAGCTCCGTGGGTAGGGTAGGATCGAAAATAGCAAGTATGGGCTCACTTGTTAGCCTCTTTAACAGGTCTTGTCGAACAGTCTCCTGCTCGGGTCCCCATTCGAACTTTACGTCCTTTTTAGTTAAACGCGAGATACTTGCTGTTTTCGTCGCGTAACCCTCGATGTAACGTCGAAAGTACCCAGCTAAACCTAAGAATTGCCGGACTTGTTTAACGTTTGTCGGAGCCGGGGTGTTTACCAACGCTAAGATTTTTCGCTGACTCGGCTTAACCTGACCATGTGATATAATGCGGCCGAAGTACTCTACTTCGGTGGTTAGAAACGAGCATTTTCGAATATTGACTGAGAAGCCGGCCTCGGTAAGTGTTTGAAGCACTTCGCGTAATAGTTTTATGCCATCAGCTATGGTTTCACTCACAAGGAGCACATCATCGACGTACACCAGGACAGTCCCGGTCTCAATCAACTTCCGAAGAGTGCCGTTTATTATTCGCTGGTAAACGGTGGGGGAATTACATAGGCCAAATGGCATCTTCAAAAATTCAAAGTGGCCTTCGGGAGTAACAAAACCAGTTTTACGGATAGAATCCTCATGAATCGGAATTTGAAAAAAACCTGAGGCCATATCAAGACAAGAGAAGTATTTAGAGGATCCTAAGCGATCGATGTGGTCGTCTATGAGAGGGAGTGGATATCTGTCCTTAACGGTAATCCGATTGAGAGCACGAAAATCCACGCATAACCTATCAGAGCCATCTTTCTTTTTGACCAGTAAAATAGGACTGGCGTACTCAGATTCCGATTCTCTAATTATGTTTTTATCCAACAAATCCTGTATGATCTCTCTTACTTTAAGTTTTTCTTGATAGGAAAGACGGTAGGGATGATAGGCGTCTCGCTTATCAAACTGATATGCATCTGTCCTGTTTTCACTGTAGTGGTAGCAGTACCAGATATCAGAAACTCTGAGAACTCATCAATGATGACCATTAATGCAGCAAAATCGTCTCCTTGAACGGGCGTATCTACTTTAATTCGCAAATCAGTTTGAGTGGAGTTTACTTGAGAAACTTCCTTTGGGGCACGGCTCAAGTACTGTTTGTGTTTTGTGCGAATGTAAACAATGTCATTTCTGTCAAGAACATCCGTGCCGATGACAATTGGAACATTCATGCATGAAAAGGGTATGACTACTAAGTCTACTTCAAGGGAGATGTGTTCGAACTCGATGGTGAGAGTCACGTATTCTCGAGAAACTATTTCGCTATCACTCACCCCTTTAATAACGCAAAAAGTGGACTTACGCGGACAGGAAAATAGTTTGGCGACGTCTGAAGAGATTAAAGAAATATTAATCGCACCTCTATCTATCAGAACGTCTACTGGAATACCTTGAACGACAGCAGTAGAAACATCACTGTCACTAGAACTACTCGCGAGTTCCCTACACAGGTTAACTTTTCTTTGATTATCGTTCCGTGCCTCTGAACGCTGTTTAGCAAAGCAGTCTACTTCCTTATGCCCGATCTTCTTACAAAACGAGCATGTTGGTTTTGAAAGACTTTTCGAAGATTTTTCCGCACTTTCCGCAGGTTTCTGATTTTTCGGACACTTGTAGCTTTTATGTCCAGTCTGACCACAAGAAAAGCATTTATCATTAGTAGAAATATGGCGCCTTTTTATTGTGTTAGAGGAAGACACGCGTGTCTCATTCTTGGTATGGGCAGGCTTGACATAAATTGCTAAAAACGATACCAAATTATCAATTGTTAAATCGGCATTCGCAGCCGCTGCACGCACATGTGGGTCGGTAATACCACGTACTACGATCTGCACCATTAGCTCATTACTCAGACCTTTAACAATACGCAACCGTAACAGCGAACGCCGGGCATATTCCGCATAAGTCGAATATTTATCTGAAGTAGAATTCATAACCTCAAACAAAATATTGGCGTAATCGAGTTTGCGAGGGCACAACGGTTTAAATTCTAATTTAAAATTAGACCAGCAACGATCATTGGTATTCCACTCACTAAGCCAGGTTTTTGCATCGCCTTTAAGGCAGTTAGACACTCGCGAAAGACATTCGTAATCATTCCAATGATTTGATAATTTAGCGCGTTCCACCTCTTCACACCACACCTCAATGTCATGGATAGAGGGATCGAAATTGGATACGTAATAACCATGTGACTTTGCAGGATTTAACATGTTTAGTATCTCTGTTAATCTTTGTGTCGTTGAGGGTACACTGACATCTTGAGGCGTGCTGTGACCAGCGGGTCGCGGTGGAGTTTGAGGTACGCTTGCGGAACTTTCCTCGATTGCATTCAAACGCGAGACGATCGTTTGCAATGCCTGTTTTACAGAGCTTTCCCGACTACGAGATCTTCGGTTCGATCGGTCACGCGACTTATGATGAGCTCGCGAAAGTGAAACGCGGTGAGAATGGGAACGGGGCCAATCGCGAGAACCAGAACGGGAACGGGCTCGATCGCGGGAGCGGGAACGGTGCCGTTTACGTTTATGTATGCGTTTCTGTGGGTAGTTCGATTCGGACGAAACACTACGCGATCTTGATCGAGGCATTTTTCAAAACAAGAATATAAGTTGATTAGTTGATTGTCTCCTAGTGTAAATCAAATTTAGTGGACCAGGGCGAATCCCACTTCTGATCTTAGAGACCAGGAGTGGTATTTAAATAAAAAAACAACCGTCAGATCAACCTAACTTATATTTAAATAACGAGCTAAATAATTAACACAAACAACCACGCACTATTTAATAGGAAACAATCAACTTCAACATAACACACTAAACAAAGGCAATATTCGCACATAGAAAGGAAATGGCCACCAAACAAAGACTTAGCTGTGATCCGAGACGAAATCCAACGACCTCACTGCGCGAGCGCTGACAGGAAAAAAGGGACGCGGCTCGGTTGACAATCGCTTTTATAAGCGTTGGAGTGACGTCTCAGATGACAGCTGTACATAAACTCATTCTTAACCTAATAATATATATATGTCGAAGATTCAACAAAATTATTAAAATTAAATAAAGTCTTTTTAGTATGGCAACGTCAAGCAGTTGCAGCTTGGGTGAGGTCGCCACTATGGATGTGACGTGGACTGTCATCTTTTGGACAGGCGAGGACGTGAGCACATTCCATTCGGACGAACTCGCCGCGTTACCATCGAATCAGTTACTTTTATTCAAAAGCTAAGATGTCTGATAACGAGATGCTGCGTGATTCACCGTTGTTATCACGTGAATTCCCGTTATATATATATAATTATATGAACCCATATAACCTGTCACTAGGTACGCCAATTCTGGAGAAAGAACATAAACATTGTCTTGAGTTAATCACAGCGACCAACTATTTTTGTCATTTAAATAGTCGTTGATGGAACAGTAAGCCTTTAAACACAGGTTGGATTTTATTTGAGCTTTAAACGCATCAAAAGGCAAATCTAGCAAAGCAGAGGGAAGCTTGTTATAAAAAGTTATACCAAGCCCAACAAATGAGTTATGAATCTTATGAAGCCGGTGAAAGGGAGCACGTAGTTTGTCCTTATTTCTTGTGTTAACGGTGTGAATATCACTGTTTTAGTGTACAAGTGTATATTTTACCTAATATATAAGATGTTAGCGAATATGAATTGTGATGGCACCGAGAGAATACCAATATCTTTAAAAAAGTCCCTCAAGGAAACTCTGGCACCTAGCTGGTAAATTGCACGAACAGCAGCAGAATACCGTAGGACATAACGCTGTGAAAATAACTAATGTAGACTAACCGAGCTGTATCGATGTCAGTGTATTGTCTTACTTTTCTGACGGCGTAAGCGGCTGAACTGAGCCTCCCCGCTAGGCTAGGCTGCGGCGGATGTGACTCGCCCAATCCCATTTGAGCCTACCAGCCTTCAATCATCGTGCTTGAAAAACTTTTTGCCCGATAGATGGATTGAATAATATTATAATAAGTGGAAATAATTACAAAGTAAGCCTAATAGCTTCCATTGCTGCCTTTAAGGAGACCGCTGTAATGAGGGTTCGCGCGGAATTGTCATAAATATAACTCGCTATTTCCACATACCGAACTACGCCAACACTTAGGTTGACACCGTTTAAAAGAACCGTGAACGAAACCCAATTGGCACGTCGTCGTTTGAAAATTAAAAACACAATTGGTACATAAATCAATTTTATACCTTTGCTCGAAATTTAAAAAAAGTACGTTTGACAGGCGTCATTTCTTCTGTTTCATCATAACATTTCATGTTGACATTGTTATTTTGATGTCACCCTAATGAATAGTGATGGCACATGAGTAACTAAAGTGATGGTGTGAACAGCTGTTGTCTGTCAGTCAGACGTTTGCAAGAAGGTTGCTGGTTTGGAATAGAAATTAATATTTATAGAGTTTTGGAGTAGGTACGTGGTTGAGGTATTGCGATTCCTCAAAATTTATTTCTAGATATTTCCGAAGTGAAGAGACGTAAAAATATTAGCAATTTTTTTTTTTTACATGTATATTTTTAGAGTGCGTAAATGCGGGTTTGGGCTTATAAACGTGCTGCCTCGCTAGAAAGAAAGTGAGACTATTTGGGGGCTACAGACGGTCGGTAGTGTAATAAATATGTACGTGTCTTACCTAAAAACCTAAGTCCTACTACTTTTTAATGTTATTTAAAAAAGCGCGTCTCCGGCAAAAAAAGTTGTGCAGGGTTCAGAAGACCCTACCTCCCCCCCAAATTGCATGGTACATAATAGGTACCTGATTGAAATTATGTACCTACATAGTTTTATAATTATATCTGTTACAACAGCAAAAACCACAGGACCGTGTAGGTACATAATTTAAAACCATTAAATCTTACAAACATCCACCTAAGCACAACTATATTCCATATCTAATTCAAATATGTCTGGCACAGCCGCACAGCTATTCCGCCTTCATGTACCCTCACAAAGGAAGGTAGTTATGCCTGAAGGCAATATGATGAATTGAAGGAACAGTCTCCTATTAACCCGGAGCCATCAAACATGTTTACGACGTGAACAAGCACCTGACACTGTTTTTTAGATCAGCCACGAACGACAAGGGAATTTTTGGAGGAATAAAATGGCATGGGTCATGAAAATGTAGATGTTGTTTGGGAATTCTTTGAAGAATTCTAGGTCTTCTTAAGTCAACGTTTGAGCTATGAAAGAAAGAATAAGAAAAGCAAAATTTGCTTTCCTTATTCATTTTTGTAATGTATTTATTAGCACCAAATATGACGCATAAAGACTTAAACAAAAAAAGTACACAAAAACAATAAGAAAATGCCTTTGTGAATGTCTGTATATTCCATAACTAGGAAGAAAATTTACATTTTAAGTTGGCAAAATATGCTTGAAATTATCCGCCTTTTTCTTAACATCCACTTTTTGCTTTAAAACATCGCGAGGAAACGTCATGTCCTAGAATCAAAGCTTCGAAGACATGACTGTGACATCTATGGACCTGCGCTGGGCCCGCGTGGTGAATTACGGCCAACTTCCTGTCACAGAGGCATATGTGACATAGGCCGGCTCTCTGCTGGGACATAGGCTATGTCCCAGCAGTGGGAACATTATAGGCTGATTATGACATTTTTTGTCATCAGTATCACTTTTTATCGTCAGTATTTAAGCGTTTTCGTGGCAGTATTCAAGAATCTTGAGGACACTGCTACATAATAACATATAAGCAATGTTATTAATCACTTCGACAATTGTAAAAAAAAAACATGAGTCGTTGTTGCCACAATTGGTATCATTAATTTCCATTACTAATTTCAAAAGCGTACATATCAGCAATTCAGCATATAAAGTTGCGTCAGCAATTCAAGTAACAAAACAAAAGTTATTGTTATTTCTTGCCAATATTATTCGACATTCACACGGACGTAATCATATCGCGGCGGGACTTTTCGCGCATTGGATCTTCAACGCACTAATTAGCGCCGACAGCTGAAAATCGAACAGTGTTTTTGGACGCGCTAAGTTGCACTCTGTTGGATTATCAATGCTCGATTCCACACGGAGAGTTGAATATCCAGTGTGCTATAAAATCCCGTCGCGATATTTTTACGTCCACGTGAATGACTTTCTTACTTTTACATAAACAGATAAAGTTATCTACTTAGTAACATGCGAGTGACATGATCGTGACAAATGTAAGATTGTGCACTCAAGTAAACAAATATTGTCGATCGGTGAAAGTCGATAGTGATATCAAAAAGATAGCGTAAAGCGCTTACCGATACTGTTAGATAGGCGATTGTGGTTGTTTCATTTTGGTTTCTTCTGTTTCTTCAATATTCAATTTTTGAAATAGTCTCCTTCATGGATTAATTTTTCAAACAATTTTATGAAGCAATGGATTAGCAATGGATCCAAAATCTTTCGGATTGTGATTGAAAGTCTGTTACGCCATCAGGGTGTTTTGGTCCTAAGATGCGCACTGGAATATACAACCATTGCATTAAGCAATGTTTCCAAATTGGACGCAACATCCTGACACAGAGAGTCGTTATCCTAACAAACCAATTACTCTAGTTTTAAGAAATATACACGAAATCTATACTAAGTCATGCTTCGACTGTAGATATAATTGGTTATGAATTCGAAGCAGAACATGGCAAGTTGATTCCTACCTCCGAACTACCAAATGATTCGCTGTAATAGGCTTACATAAGTCACAGGAAATTGGATCACGTTTTCCTTATATTCTAATTCCAAAACTTCGACATGGCAAATCCCGGAAATATATCCCGAAAACAAATCTTAATTAGTTTGGAAATAACAAGGCTTCCTAAACCGATTGGTAACGGGAAGTCCTGGATGATTAGAACAAGAAGGAAGATGAATATCCTCCATCAGTAGGTACATTAACTGTATCTCTGTGTTTGTACAAATTTATTAAAGACCACGAGGAATATCAAGATTGGGAACTAACATTTTAATGTGACTTAACAATCTTGTTGCTAAGGATGATGACAGGCGATTGAGAGTCGACTGATCGAGAAGTACAGAAGAAGAATACTTGTTGCGCCGATCCCAGATAAAGGGACAAGGGAAGAGAAGGATGATAATCTCTACAAAATGGATGAAAACTATTCTTGCCAGTTCTTTTTCATAGACACGATCCGTGGATCATTCTATAAGTGCCTTAGACATTTTATGAATAAAATTATCAACCCTTACATACATAAAGGCTGATTATGTTTGCACTGCACTGGTAGAATTGATTATATACCTATAATAAAAGGCTGTCTATTGGGGCAGCCGTACCAGGCGAGCATAACCCACAAGAAAGTACCTACAACGCTCTCAGAGACTCCAATTCCATTTTCAAACACTCCACAATTCTAAACAAGACCATTCAAAAGATCTTACGACAAAAAGCCGAGTCCGCAAGGCCGGTGACGTCACGTCACACTGCACGGTCTCTACGGGCCGCTACCCACACTAAGGTTTCTGCGTGGCAAGCAACTGCAACTGTGCCTAATGTACACTCAATTGCTCTGTAATTTCGCCGGCTCATTGTAATAGAACGGACGGCGTCATTCCATTTCTTTTCATTTAATTGAATTATGGATTACAGTTGGGAATAAGAGTATACGTACATAAACTCTCGCCTTTTCCCATGGAGGAAACTATAGAACGCCACTTGCTACGAATTAGAGTGGACAGATAATTTCAATGCCTAGAATTATGACCATGACGTCACAGAAGGCAGCAAAAATACGAGTTGTTTTACATCCTGACATTTCTGAAATTCTTGAAGACGTACTATGTTTTATGGAACCAAACTAGGCTTCTCAAAAATCCGAAAGTAGTTTTAATCTGTTTGATTTTTATCAACAGCCGAGCATTGGGAATCCAACAGCCCGGCATTGGGAATCCAACAGCCGAGCATTGGGAATCCAACAGCCGAGCATTGGGAATCCAACCGAGTGTATAAATCCCGCCGCGATATTTTTACGTCGCGTCGGTGCGAACGTGGACAAAGTGAACGCTGATCTTGAAAAAGGGACAAGTGCGAGATCCGTTCGGAATACTAATCATATTTTTACAACTACGGGAACAACAACATTTTTGCACGCCATGTTGAACTGAAGGTTGCCGCTTGTATTTTTTTCCTATTTGTTTTACTTGGTTTGTTTTTAATTCTTGCTTTTTCTGAGATTTTCCTCATAGTTCACTTTGTTATCGTTGAATTTTAATCTGATTTATTATTCTTGATTGTTGCTTGATACTGCATTCCTGAGAAGCTTCACCAGACCGGCTCCGACAGTCCACCACCTTTTTATTATATGCAGTCTGATGTCAGCACCAACTGGTGGGGCCCGGAAGGGCCGATGCCTGCCAGAGGTGCGGGTTGTTCGAAAGAGATACCGCGGCCCCTGACCCACAGGCAACTGAGGGAACACGGGTGGGTTTTAGTCAGTAAAAGTCTGACAAGCCCTCCTGCTCCACCCAGAGCGGGAGAAGTTATTTGATGATTTCCCACCCAAAAAAAAAATAAGCCCAAAAAGATAACTTGAAACACTTGAAGATCCAGGATAAGAAAAGACCTTAGTCCTTTGCGGTTGTCCTAAAATACAACTAAAAGATTCTGCCACGAAAAGGGGTCAACAAACCATTGCTATCCATTCTTGTGGCGGGGTTAGTTCTTGGTCTAACAACAACAAACCTTGCTTACCATGCTGAAAGATGTGACTACTGAGCATGAGGTCTTTGGTGTCATTCTCTGGTTAGGCCTTTGCCTGTGTTATTGGGATTTTCCCTCATGAATTTCTCAGTAGCAGGCTGGAGTCTGGATTACAGAACTGGCCAAATATAGGTGTACAGGTGCACCTCTGCCTAACCCTTCAGGGAATAAGAGCGTAATGTAACGTTATGATGGATGGAATATGTCATTACACCATCTCCAAAACTCATTAAGGTTATCTTCAAGTGCCAACCATAGACGTACGAGTTCAAACACCTACCATAGTTAATCAGGTCTCAGTTTGAGCGCCCTCATTAATACAGCTAAGTGGAATCGAAGCCAGTTTTCTTGGAAACTGTGGACGAACTGTTTTTGAGAAACTCTTGGAGTAATGTCGGACTGTTGGCACTAAAAAGTCGTGTCAGGACTCAGGAGTGCAGTGGTAGCAAAGGTAGTGTTGTACATTGTTTAAGCTTAAACCTTTTGTTCAAGATAAATCAATACAGCTATAATGGTTGTAATTGATCTAGCAATGACTCTGCTTTGTAATGATACCTTAGTAGACGCTGCAGCTACACTTGTCACGGTCAGTTCGTGGATGGGTGAACATCTATTGCATATTGAGACATGTTAAGCTGTTGGTCCCACCCCGTCCCGACTGTCATTTGAAGATCTTTGACAGACGTTACGGGTAGATGACCAAAATTCTGACAGCCAATCTTACTAAGAGGTATCGTGTTATCGATTAGTCGTTATTTAGCTACATCCGGTTAGACTAGAAGCCGACACAAGCATCGTTGGGAAAAGGCTCGGCACATTGATAGACCGAAGTAGGCGCCAGTTGCTATATGACAGCTATACCTATGCACAACATTTTTTATCAATCACCCAAACAACACGAAAACTCACTTCCCGCTCTCCAATCAAACTTCAACAAAAGAACGAGAAAAAAAATACAATTATACTTTCACCACTCGAAGAACGCAATCTCCCGAGACACTCCAAAACTGAACAATTTCCCCGTTGATTGATAACATCAATTTGTGCTCGATTGTACAACGTTACTCCATCACGATCGATCCTCCCGTATTTGCAAATGAAAGCTTGTTGCCTGTACAGTTGACGACAAAGGGTATTCGTATGTGTGGCATGAATTTCTGTCCCTCGAGACAGGTAGCTGAGAATGTATTTGATTATGCTGAACGGATATAGGTATTAATTTCGACTATGTTGAGGGAACACGTAATATGTGGCTCTGCGTACTACACCACAGATATCGCTTTATGTAAGCAAAGAGTTTTACTGGTTTAGTAAAAGGGAAAATCTAGAAAAAAATACCCGCATATCATTTCATAAGCTTGGAAAAGTATAAATAAAGGAATAGCTACACTGCACTGCACTGCAGCTGCACTTCCGCCCGACATTAGGGACTGCCAAACTGTTGCAGTTTTTAAAAGAAGAGTGAAAGAACACTATCTGTCCACATCGTCATAGTTGTGTATATATTATTTTATTTACATTATTATTATTAATATTTTAGTGATATTTATTTTAGAAATATGTATGTATGTATGTTTGTAATTATGTATGTAAGTATATTCCCATATTAGTTGTTTAATTTGTTTAGTGTATTATTGTTTTTGATCATAAATTAATGTAGTTTATTCTTTCTTTTACCCTTTCACACGCTATCTACATCTCTTTATCTTCTCTCCTATCGCAGGTATGCTGGAAGAGATTTCTTTAGAAATAAGCATCACCTCTGTACCTATTTTTCTGTTCTAATCTTCTTGTCTGTTTATATATGTGTGTACATAAATGGTTAAATAAAAATAAATAAATAAATAAATACATCATACAATACTGGTAACTTCTTGACACAACGCTGTTAAGTCACATGCTTTCCACTAATTCCAAACCAATTTAAACATGAACGAAGGACATTGACCTATAGAAAATCGGTTAATGACTAAGCCCAATTAAACTTCGTTCATTCACAGTTCACTGCCATATCAAGAAGTCATGAAGTCGGTTTAATTCGTGAATGTTATTTGTATTCGATGTACACTCGTCTTCACTTTCGCTAATGCTGGCGTACTGGGTTTTGCTAGACTGCGTGGCGTCTGCAACCGGCTGGGTGTACTGCGAACTAGGCACATTTTTGTAGGCTGTGGTATTGTTGTTATCATATTGTTGTTCACGATGAGTGCCGCGTCGGTGCAGTGGTCGCAAGCGCTACTGCTGAGTATGGGGTGCTGGGTTCGATTCCCAGGTCGGGCAAAGTATTAATAGGTTTTTCTATTTGGAATTACTCAGTAGCAGCCCGGAGTCTTTACTTGTGCCCAGTTAGGCTACGGCCCAATAGGCTCGCCCCTACTACTTGGGACTAAAACATTACTGTCGGTTGGTGTTCTAAAGGTACACCGATAAATGATGGAGTTCTGAGATAAGAAACAAAAAATGCGTCCGAATTGAGAACCTCCTGCGCTTTTTTTTGCGATCGGTAAAAAAAAAACATGCATTCAAGTGAAGTGTCTGATATCAGCTGTAACTACGTGTACATTGCTATTTGTTTGTATTAGTTGGTCGCTGCAATAGAGCCGGTTCACCTAATCCAATTAGTTAACTGCAACCAACGCACGAACGAGTACACACGTTTTTAAAAACAAGCCTGATTTCTATGTTTACGAATCAAAACTGGGGACAAATAAATACTTCGCAAACTTTTCAAATATTCTCATCAGGCATTCCAGTTTTATTGAAAGTCGTTACAGTAAAAATAACCTCTAGCAAAGCATTTCCTATAGGGTAAGGAAACCCAGTTTTTTTTTAGCTTACCTGTGTGCCAAATTTCACCGAAATCCGTTCAGCCGTTAAAGCGTAATAAGGTAGCAGACAGACAGCATAATTAGCCTATACAGCTCCTCCTGGTGGGAGACAGGCGTCCTGTGAGAGTGCGCCGCAGTGGTGGCTCACACCACGCGGGCGCAGTGCCAGGAGGTGGATGTCACCAAACAAATCCCCTCCACCAACTTGCCGGTTTCCTCACGATATTTTCCTTTACCGTTTTTCACATTTTGTATGAAAAGTTAAATAAATAAAGGACAGACCCACAGACAAACAGAGATACCTACTTACTTTCGCATTTATTACATTAAAGTAAGTATAGTATGCAAGTATGGCTGTCATAGTATACAGCCTACACAACTGCAGTATATCAGTACGTGGAGCACAGTTTGTGAGTGTAGTGCGTGTAGTCAGACTGTGTGGCGGCTGCGGGCGGTCTGACCACGCTACACTTCTAATGGTTGCCTATAGCATTGAGGACATAGCTAGCAGCACGACTGAGCAACGAACTTATTTATACTTTGTATGTTAAAACTTGCTGGTACTGTCCAACAAGATATTTGATATATTCGTTTCCCAAATCTTGAGAACTTAAAAAAAGAGAATGATCAAGCCGACCTGCCCTTGTAGGCCAGGCAGATATAATCTTGGCCACCCAAGGTGCTCGACCGGACATAGATACCTCTTTGTCGTAGCAAAGATTCTAAGAAAACATGTTCCGAATATTATCTAATACACACATAACATAACGCCTGTAATGCCCGCAGCGTTAGCCAGACGTGAACGTATAGTACACCCACATTTCACCAGTTACGTTAAAGTCCCACTGTAATAAGAGGTGAGCCTTTTGTCATCAAACGGGCACAAATCCAGAGTCCGGGCTACTACAGAGAAATTCCAGAAAGAAAAACCCAATAATACTTTGCCCGACCCTTGAATGGAACCCAGGTCCTCATGCTCAGCCGTAGCGCTTGCAGCCACTACACCACCGAGGCAGCCATTTATACAATATTTCTCGACTTTTAAACAACCAGTCGTGAAGGTATTACAATGAAATGCGCACAGACATATCCTATTACCTAATCCTTTACATCTTTCTAACACGATTAGAAACAAAAGCAGAAACTCTATGATCGCCCACAACAGGCACAGGCGGCTAGCCTGTATGGCTATTGTCACGGCCATATCATAGACTATTGAAAGTCGTGAGCAAATAAATACAGTAGCATAGAGAGGTCGTGACTTCTTATTTAATACTGTTTCAAATTGATTATTCATGCTTATAGCTGTTGCATCACGTGGGGAAAGGCAAAGACTGTTTGGCGGCGACTGTACTTAGTCTTCAGCTAGTACCTAATCCTTATGGATGGAAGTGGAGTCTTGAAGTCTTGCGTTTTTACCCGACTACGGTGAAGCAAAAAGTAGGTTATGATTTTGACCGGCCTGTATGTATGAAATCAAAAGCCGTGCTCGTATGCCACCTACCCTAACAAAACAATATATTCCAACAATAGTAAGCAATCATCAGCTTTGGGGCAAAGTGGCATAATATGACCATGGCTTTCAGATGAGGACATTTTCTTGTTTCATACGTTTTAGAGCGTGATTTTTCAATAGTCGTGTTTTAGTTTTAGAACTGGCTTCTTTTCACACACATTTTTTGGGCTGATCATCATTTCTATGATTCGACGTCTTTTAGTAACTAATCTTTTAGGAGATTTCCCTGTTTCAATTATCAAGTTCGTCGTGAAGTACGCAAGAAGACTCCAGGCAAACATGAAACTGAACGTGACTATTTTCCGTAGCTTGATGTTAAATATACCAACCCAAACCTTGCTGAAGAATTGGGCTTACAGGCAAAAAAAGACTTTCAAATCCGACTGGTATTTCCAGAGATTACCCCTTCATACAACCTTACAAACAAACTTTACCTCTTTATAATATTACTATAGATTGACTTGTATCTTCATCATTGCCAACATTACCACCTTTAAAGTACAAAACATCTACCAAAGCCCGCTCACAGGTATCGGCAGTCTACACAAACGTATACTAACTACGTTGTATGGCTGTATCAAACGCGGCCGACCGCGCTAGACTGTATGGCGACGACGCTCAAGCCAACTGTACACATAGTCGGCCAGCACGGTTGACTAACTTAGCGAGACTACGAGCGTGTTAAGAATGGAAGGATTTTTTTTAGTTGAGGAATTGGTGGGTGATGTGTTAGACGGTCAGGAGTAACATAAACAGAATCAGCCTATATCGTTCCCACTGCTGGGACACAGGTCTGCTCTCGGTGAGAGGGGGATGGCCTTAATCCACCACGCGGGCCCACTGCGGATTGGTAGATGTCACATATCTTCGATGTCAAATGTCCCATGTCGTCTCCGCCAATTGCACTATTTTCGTCAAAAAATCCTGAATATAGATTTAAGTGGCTAACAGATTCACAAACAAAAGTAATCAATCAAACATTAAAGCCCTAATGTGTTAAGACCGTAATTAACGTATTTAAAACATCGTTCTATTTCTGACAATCGTTTGAAAATGACAGAGACAGAATGATCTTTTAAATATATTTAGCGCTAAACGCATTTAGTGATTGGCTATGCAAGCGGATCTAAGTATGGTCTTTGTACAGTACTTTTTACCTGTGCATAATTTTTTATTAAATAATAAATTAAGTTATCAACTGCTAAGCATGGTTTCGTACTCAAAAAGTGAATTAACTATTAAATTTACCGTGAAAAGCTTTTCCTTTTAGTTAATGCATATCTTAAGATGCATCCTTCACTTAACACCCCCGAGTTTTAATACTTCCCCATTATTTTTTCAACGAAAACTTTCACAGATCTTAGAGCTCTTTTAAACTTCGTCATTTACAACGCTAAGCTAGCAACTTAGCAGACAGTTACTCAACATAATAAAGAATTGAAAAAATTCAAATTACTTATCGCAGATGAGCAGGCAGAAATAATTGAGCGAGCTCTTAGACGGGACAGAGAGAGTGCGAAGGAAGAAGTGGGGGGAGAGTTCACGCGTGACTGACCCCAGTCAAGATCCCCGTATCGGATACTTTCAGTCTAAAATGTGTCGATACATAATATTGACTTACAGGCGTTTGAAGGTTAACTAGGAAAACTATCGTGTCTGGAACTATCGCATAATGTTTTTCAGAACGTGATTATTTTGTTTGAAAACATGTGAGTAAGCAACCATATTATGTATATACTCCGTGACATTTTAGTCGTCTTACAAAGGTGGTCCACTCAGTGTAGAAGTTAGTCTCACTAAGAAAAATAAATAATGCTTTAGAATTATGAAACACCCTCCCTGTTAATTATGTTTACGTATCAAACGGTAGAAGTTTTCTACATACCTACCCTAATACCATTACAATTGATCATTCATTCTATCTCCATAAGAGGGTGTTCAAAACTACATCATTTGTCTTAGTGAATGATATTTTTTTTAATTCATATGTCCAAAAATATTTTTTTTTTAAATAAATGTTTAGTAGTCATTGGAAACATGAAGTGGGTTGCCGTTGTAAGACCACTAAAATGTACGGTGTATACTTCATTCAGTTTCGTCTGGCCAACCCAGCGCTCTTTTTCAAGTTGAAATGATCTTAGATGATTATTTCAACTTGAAAAAGAGCGCTGTAATTTCTAATCTTCAGGTTCACAACCGATACGCCAACTAATATTACAAATGTGAAAATATGTTTGTTACGGGATTTTTCACGCACTGGATTTTCAACTCTCGCTGTTAAACCGAAAATCGTGAATCCAACAGAATGCATCTCAGCGCGGCGCAAATCCAACAGTGTGGTTTACTGTTCGATATTCAACACGCAGCGGCGTTGAAAACCAAGTGCGCGAAAAAATCCCGCCGCGATTTTGTAATGTCCGTGGGAACGTGTACTACAGATTGTGCCTGGCTCTTGTGATACAGGAACTCCCAGCACAAGAGCCAGGGCGACACTGATGATTGTGACTTGAACTTAAAATAAATAAATCGTTATTATTAGGGACCAACCACTCCAAAAATAACAACTATCTACAATTTTTCCACACGAACTCACGCGTGCATGCATTACGTATAATTGTGATAGTAACGATAGGAACGTGGCAGCGTGGCAGGCTCACAATCGGCCAATTTAAATAAACAATAAGCACTGGTGTCCGCGAGCCGTGCACAAAAACTGTTGCCACTGCACATCAAGTTGCAGTAAAACAAGTGTTAATGCATAGCTCTTGTGGAAAAATGTTCCAGAAAGTAATCAGAGATCTATTGTCAAATGCGACACTGTTTTAGACTTGCATGCAGAGAGTAGACTGTATAGTTTTACTCTTTTTAACGAAGCTTTTTCATAATTCAGTAGAAGACACAGAGACTAAAAACAAGTATGTGTTAGCCAAACGTATAAATTTTAAATTAGTACTGGAATTGAATCTTAGCCAACCTCAGACTAAGGCTGATAGCTATGAACGTCTCTGTCTTGCACTTGTAGTTTGACAGTTGTGCGACAGAGACAGTACTAAGTACGTGCTTAGTAACATTTATATGTAGATCTCGCCCTAAGAGCCAGTGGCTCAGCCTGAGCTCAGACAAGCTACCAAAGCTAAAAGATTCAGTATTCCCAGCATTTAACAGCACTTTCGTTTTGGGTATTGCAGAGATTCAATTACTAGTCCCCCAAATTACCGGCAATATAACGCTTTGATCACAAGTACATATTCCTTATACTACGCACGCACTGAATAACACAAATTCCAAGTACAATTAGAGTTGTCTCACTGCAAGCCTCAGTCTGTGGCATCGCGCCACAGATAAACACAGAAAACAGCGTGGCAATTATGCAAATACATTAAAATCCATGCATTGTCCCGTGGCACGTGAACTAGAACGACTCGCCAATGGCGTCGCTGCGAACTGCGACACTGTCGCTGTGTCCACTAGCTATACGTGCGTGTGTCTGTACGTCAAATGATATAGCACCAATCAGTGATACTGAGGTTCTTCAACACAGCCAGTTACAGAGATTCGAGTTAGTGACGTCATCATCATCTGCCTGCCTTTTTCCCAACTAGGTTGGGGTCGCTTTCCAGTCTAACCGGACGCAGCTGAATACGAGTATTTTAGATAGAGCGACTGCCTATCTGACCTCTACAAGCTAGTTACTGGGTAATCCCTTGGTAAGACTGGTTGTCAGACTTTCAGGCCTACCTACCCTACCCGTAATAATTTTCAAAGACCTACAAATGATAGCCGGGACCAACGGCTTAACGTCTGGATATGGTCATTCATTCACAAACCAACCGTAGTTTAAACCTTCGATCTACCTGTACGGTTGTTATTATTTAGCCACGAGCCCCTCGACTGTGAATCTATCGCTACCAAATCCATAAAGGAAAGGATAAGCACATCAAGCTACCTCAAACTGTCAATTTTTTCCAATTGACTATGAACCATATGCTTAAATGATAAAGTTGAAAATCTATTAAAGAAATTTGACAGATTGGCGTAGCTTGATGTGCCTGCGTCTGTACATATGTATGTAAAAGGTATTAGGAATGCAGACAATCGTACAACCTAGCGGGAAGGTAAGCTGGTTAGTGTAATGGTCTGTGCTTTAAAATGCAGGATATGGCGACTGTGTACTGTATGTAAAATTCTACTACTGTTTCGTTTTAGGAAGGTACGGGGGTAGATCGGGAGCGTGGGAACCCACCGGGAGCTTGTAATGTTCATATACTCATAGCACGGGGTAGGTGCGTAACACACTCAGTAAGCAATGGCTTCCATTTTGACAGTTCCACAACATTCATTGCGTTATTTATGGATTAGCAACATCGTTCAAAATGATTCAGATAATGATTGATAGTGTGTTACACAATTAGGGTGCAGGATAGTGGATAGTTATCACAGATGAGCATATGAGAATTATAATAATACTTAGTTAACAACGAACTACATTTGGTACAACTAACTAAGTAGGTAATTTTATTAAAAGTAAATCTGCCAAAGTTCTAAATTCCTTGGAAACAAGTTTAATCAAAAACTCATTAATTCATAACACAAAAAACGGAACGGAATTAAAAACGTCCCGCAGCGAAATCATTTAGAACAATAACGTTACACAAATCCCCCAAACAAAAATAACAGGGGACCTCAAATTAAAAGGACAAAGGAGGACACGGGATTTTCTAAGTCCATTAATTATGTTACAACTTTCTCCCAATCGAATTAAAATTTTGACCATTAATCCATAACAGTGGCTGATAACGATATTAGTTGAAGTCAACTTGGCTAATTACCTTTGCAAAGTCGTTTCCAAAAGTTTTTGGGATGGCCGTATTAATGATAATTATGTTTTAATTTCCAGATTTGGTTATGAAAGAAAAGCTCGCTAATCAAAGAAAAAATTGGGACAGATAATGGAACAAAAACATCTAAAGAATATATTTCGGAGAGTGCATACTCTCCGAAATACTCTATATAATAATATATAATAACTCTCATGCGCATGCATGAGCTCCGCAACCTGATCCCACCATCGATCGACCTTTTACTACCGGACTACCAGACGTACTGCAGAGTATCCGCAATTGGTTGATATCCCGACCAGTCGTACTCAGGCGCTTCTCCACTTTCATTATGCACACAGCCAAAGTGTGGAACTCTCTGCCAGTACCTGTGTGCCCTTCCACATTTAACGCGTCTGCCTTCAAAGCAAGAGTATATATATGATAAATGATTTTATTTCGTGAGATCATATGAAGACCATCGCATTGGTGTCTGAAATGGTCTTTGTGAACAGGCATCTCCTAGGCACGCTCGTTTCATCATTGACTTCATCCATCGCTTTTCATCAGGCGTGTTCGAGGTCAAGAGCAGCGATTCAGCAATAAAATAAAGAAGTTTTAAAAAGTTGCTCAAAATAGTAGAGAAATATACTGAGTTAACCGTAGTCATTTTTAATTAACTACATTGCAAATAAGGCAACTGAGAACTTTGTTTTATAATATGTAATAGCACTTCACCGCTTCAAACTTTGTACAGCAACAAATGATACAGAGTTTAAAAAACGTTCCAACTCAACTTGCACATTCATACCAGAGAGTAAATTAACACGAATCTGTATTATTTTTCTATTTTACGCATGCATTCTCTTTTCAATTAACGATCTAACAAAGAGTTTCCACACTATTTCTTCATTCCAAGATCAAAAAACTGGCCAGAAATACAATTTTAAATTCCGAACACAATTTGCTTCCTAAAAAAATTGCATTCGCGAGTTTCGCGGCTATCGAAGCGGAGTGCATAGACAATAAATCGAGTAGATCGTTGAGTGCAGTATTTACGTCAGAATGTTCATGCAAGGCGGTCGTCAATCACGTTGGGGCTCTTTAACTGTGCAAAATCAATAACACGATTGTGGCGTGTTGCTGAGTAGCGTGTTCAGGTGACGTACAGTTGTTGTCATTATCGGTTTTCTTTTGTTCGGTTTTGGAGTATGAGATGGTTGAAATGATGAAAATTGGACGATAATTGGACGATAATTTTTCGTTATGGTCTCTGGCATTAAATGTCATTCATTAAACAATGTACTAAAAATCGATTAAACAACAGATTTTTTTTTACATAATTACTAGAATCAGCATCGCTGCTAGGTATGTTCATGACCTAACATTAACAGCACCTAGCGCATAAACAATATTTTTCAATATTTTATCGAAAAATCGAAGCATCGGCTTCTTCTGCCCCTTTGGAGGAAAAAAACAACTGAAAAGCTACTGTATGTCTGTACTATACACCAAAACTTTGGGGAAAGAAAAACAATTGACTTTCGATGGTAGATATGTGTGTACTAGGCATCAAAACTTTAGGGGAAGAAAAACAATTCACTTTGGATAATGTATGTCCACTATGAATCATCGAATGACACTGCATTTAACACCGAGTCCCCTCAGTCACAAGCAGTCACAGGTCAACCGTATTGTAAGCAATAATCGGAAGTCAATTAATGCTAATTGTAATGCCCAACCATCCACAATTCACACATACATATTTATAGTTTTTATTAAATTGTAGAGCAGTGGTGGCTCAGTGGTAACGACCGCAACTTACGAGTTGTAGGTCGTAGGTTCGAACCCAGACAGACTGCTCTCAAAAAGTTGAAGGAAAACATCGACACCGGCACGTCCTAGAAAAAAAATCGAAGACATGCGACACCTACCAACCCGCACTGGGCCCGCGTGGTGGATTACGGCCCACTCCCTCCCACTGAGAGGACTCCTGTGTAGTGGGAAAATTATAGGCTTATTATGTATTTAAATTGTATTTACTTAATACATTTAACAGTTTGGCTAAGCGTGCCGTTGTCTAGGTAGAACTTTACAGGCATAAGTACCTATAAGTATCTTAGATTCTTAGCTACTTGAAAATTTTCACAACGACGAAAAATACATTCTAAATCTAAGGTATTCATATTTTTATGAGTCTTGAAATTCTCCCCTTTTGTCCGTACCTACCCATCAACAAACTTCTTTAGACCACAGCTTTCAAAATAAATATGAACATTTATTCATACAAAGCTGAGAATCAACACTTATTGAACGTCAAGATTACAGAAGAGAGTCCCACGAGTACCCCCGCTCTTCACCACTTCCTAGTGCGCTAGCTGGCAAGAAATGGCGCAACAATTAATGTCCAGCAGGATAGCTGTCTGTCTTTGTTCAAGATAATTTCATACAGGTATTAGAAAGTGCAAACTTCTGGAATCCTTCGGAAAACAATACAATAGAAACATTTCACGTACAAGATCGAAACCGAACACAACTTCAAATTAAAACAAGCTGAAATGATTTCACCACTGAGTACCCACAAAAAACGGCTTTATTTACCCAAAATGATTTGCATTTCCTCATTTGAGAGCGCCATTGTTATTCGGCCGCGAACTGAGAGAGCAATGAATTGTTTGCTATGCACTTAATTCGACTCGCGGTCGTATTGTTAAGGAGTTGGCTATACAGGGTTATTGACTTTTGGTCTTGGAACAAGTAATTATTATAGGTGGTGTATAGTGTTTTGTTGGCAATCATGGCTGTTGTATTGAAACAGTGCAGAGGAATGTGCATTAAAGTAGCCTGCAAGAGAAGTGATACTTACATGTAAGTCTAGCACAGCCTGGATAGTAAACCTCGCTACCTACCTCTTCGATGACTAGTCAATATTGTACCACGATATAAGGCGATTCGTTTCCTAACTTTAGTTCGTGCCAAAACGAGAAAAGAACCCTGTAGGTACCTGTACAGACTTTGACAGCGCCTTTATGTCCTAGCATAAAAGGCGGTTTTCGTAGTGAATAGAAATCATTTATTCGACACAGACACAACACAACAGCAACAAACACATAAAAAAGAACAATAAACATGACAATAAAATTGCAGAAAAAAATGTGCTGAGCGTTCAAGGGTTACCATCTCAGCATTTGCTGGGCGTCACACACCCAGCGCTGGTTTTCAGTTGGCACCCTGCAGTGACACACGGACGTAAGCAAATAAAAAAGATACATACTTGAAAATTTGTAATGAAAAATGTTTAAAAATACGTAAATAAATAATGTAAAAGATTTTTGTGTGCTACTCAGTTCAGAGATTTTTTTTTAATACCCACGAATCTACAATTTAAAATAGCGCCTGTCACTTGACGTGGTGTGGTGACACATTATCAAGCAGCAGCAAAAAAAAAGCCAGCGAAGGAAATGTGTGTGATAACACTGATGTGTAGTTGACTGTACCTACAACTTGGAAGTTGTAATATAACAAAGATACATCCATTAAACAGTTACTTGGTCCACTTTGAATTCAAATCAAATTCCTTTTAAACACAAAATCAAACATTCACAATACATCTAACATATTTATATTTGAACAATCACCGAATTCAATTTAATAGGTATCTAAAACTCACTATCCCATTAAACTTCACAAATATCGTCATAGTTATATCACATAACAATAACTAGAGTTAACAATAGTTCTATAACTGTAAGCAAACAAACCGAATGTTGTAATATTACACTCATTTTTGAAAAGTGTCTTAATTAGATTCTAGAGTGCTAATAAACCACTAAAAAAACACAACATTTTTATTTAATCGGTTAGTGCCATAAAAATGCATTTAAATTTTACATTTTCAATTTTCGCGCGTAATTTGACGAAAACGCTGGACGCAGTGGGCGCCATATTACTCTGTGAGTATGACGTCAGTTTGCTAAAAACAAATGCGCTGATATTGTATAAAACAATTGTTTATAATTTTAAAAATAAGTTATTTTTCTACTCATCGTTGGTTTGCTGTTCTTGAATGCAAAATGTTATTTAAATAAAAATTACTTTGATTTCGAAAATAATAAATTGCTTGGTTGACATGCCACAGTTGACAGTTTCTCGTATAGAGTAAAATACCCTATTAGTGTGACTTGCTATATCTCGACAATGCGCGTTAGATAATAATTATAATTGAAAACAATGGGATATGCGGTCTAATTAAGTGAAATAGTGTATTTATACTTGGGTGTTCCATAGTATAGAACATCAGTTAACATCTTTAGCATCATATTTATCAATCACATTTGCTTAGGTAAATGGTTTCTAATTTCACATGATGGTCATGTGCGGTAGTTACTTCATATAAAATATTGATATTCAGTCGATTATAAATCGATTCAAGAACAAGTTATCTGACTCACCATTTCATCTATACTTACGAAATGAGCGTAGATGAAAAGTAAGTAAGTCAGATAATGTAAATTTTTCTCACAAGTTTTAGCATTTACCAGATCACAAACCATTTAATTCAATTAGGCTGAATATTAGCATTTTTTGAACGCCAAAATTACATAAGATAGTCCCCCAAAACGCTGTTCCGCCACTTCCTACTGCTTTTAACTGGAAAGAAATAGCGCTACAACCTCTCCAGTATCTTCAACATCGTTAATCATCATTATTACTAGAAAAACCTTGATTTTAGGAAGATTGCACAAACTAGACTAAAACCAGTTTACTTCACTAACTTCGATATTTATCTTAGCTACTCTCTAGTCAATAAATACAAGCGCAATTTCTACATTATCCATCCGTCTAATCGTCTACTAAGACTGTTATTAAAGTTTAATAATAATAACTAAGTTCGCTTTAATCGCTGCAACATATTCTTAAACAGCCACTTAGCGCGTTAAGCGCTGACTTGTGTTAGCACAATCTTGTTCATTCCCATTTAGTTCTTAGCAGTATTTATTTGAAAGCTCCTGTATTCATTACACTAAAGCGCTTTATATAGGGCAGAGATACAGCATGTATTAGACAGGTGTGGACAAATTTAAGGGTGTGATACAAACCATCACCATCTTCCTAGCTTTTCCCAACTATGTCTTGATGCAGCTGAATTTACATGGAGCGACTGCCAATTTACATGGAGCGACTGCCAATTTACATGGAGCGACTGCCAATTTACATGGAGCGACTGGCAATTTGACCTCCACAACCAAGTTACTAGGTAATACGATACCCCTTGGTAAGACTGGTTGTCAGACTGTCGGCCTTCTGACGACACGTAACGACTGTCAAAGATCTACGAATATTAGCTGGGACCGGGCTTAACGTGTTTTCGTTTTTTTACGAAAGGGTCTTGGTATGTAAAGATGGTCACCCATCAACGGACCAACCGCGGCAAGCGTAGCTTAACCCGAACGATCGACACTTGCGGCTGCTATTAGCCACAAGCTCATAATTTCTTCGATTACCATTAGTTTGATGGTCTGTATGCCACACCTTTTAATATAAGCATACATTTGTAATACACACAGTATAAATATTTCGCAACTCAAGGGGACTCTCAATTGCTTGACGTCAAAATTTCCGCAGTAAAATATGATAAAAGAAGCCCTCGCCATTTTGCAGCCTGTAATACCCGACGATCCTTAATAAAACCTTATAATAAATAAAAAATAAACTCATTATTTTGTATTAAGTAGGTTATTATTTTATTAGGCAACATTAAGGCAGTAAATTAATTGTGGGAGCTAAGAGAAGGGAAATTGGGACGTTAGCATTCACCAATATATTAGGTCCCGAAGAAATATGGTCAAAGTAACCTCTCTAGGAAATAACCCGAGATGGTGCATCGTGTTTCCTTTTATAAGGCAATATAATTAGTTTTATCTGTATAGCGAAATATTTAATGAGGTTATTATTTCTGGTAGAATTAGCTTTCTACCTTACCTAAATCATGTTGGAATCGTAATACCACCCTGTTCAAAAATAAATGTTATTCATACATATTAGGGCCAATTTGTATAATTTATTCAGGAATATACCCCTGAGAGTGTATAGAACTCGTACCGTTGTACAGAATTCTTGCGAAGTCAAGGCTAAGCTTCCACTAATAGGGACCGCCAGAATACGTTATTTTTTACTTAGCAACGTGTAGGTTTTCGGTACCTACACGAATTTGTTCCTTTTCTTTTACACATTTTAGGTTTATATCTGAGCAGCCAATAGGGACTAAAAATAAGCAGTGTATTTTGTAGACCTCATCTGCCATTTTCTACCAAGAATTGTAGAATCTGTCTAGCCTTTTCCCAACTATGTTGGGCCAACTAACAGACTAACCGGATCCAGTTGAAAATTGTAACTGTAATGACTATGGTCCTAGAATAGTGTTTTGTGAATCTTAGTATTTTTACTGCCCTTACATTTGGTGTAAGTTGTTTTGCTATCTCACTAAACAAGAATCTTACCTTGTCGAGCATCCTAAAATGAATAGCTCACCAAAACAATATGAAAGCCACTAGCCAATTGTAGCCAATCGTAGCCAATAGTAGCTCAGGTATCCGGAAGCCATTAGAGCAGTATCCGCGAGAGTATGTCGGTAGCTTTGGTACAGCATTTATTATGCTGCGACTCACAATAATCGCTATTGCTGCTGTTGCTATTGGCTGCTGGGGGCTAGGGTTGGCGAAGTGTTTTGAGTAGACTTTCTTGGCAACTGAATTATTATTAGAACTGATACGTCATGTGAAGTGACAGGCAAGAAAGATTAAATTTGAGAGTTTGATACATCGACATGTGTTCTATGAATGAATATAACACCTAATCTGTTATTACTTCCGCACAATGTACTTTCATCCTACTAATATTATAAATGGAATCGATTGCATGTTTGGATTTTTAGATGTTAGGTTGGATGTTTGTTACTCAGTCACGCAAAAACTGCAAAAAGGATTTGGAAGAAATTTTGCACACAGATGGCACACAAGGCGTGACAGAATAAACGCAAGTCCTGAAAGTAGTTTGTTCATCATTGACTACTGTATCCACGGTATCCCCGGCAACGGACAATTCTCCTCTCAAGTTAATTATCAACTGCCTGTCCGGGAAAGTCTTATTTTTAATATCGACGGCATTAAACCATTGGCTATTTTAAACACAGTCTACTCTTCCATTGCTCCCCGTGCTAACATTGATCCGGCTCGAAGGACCAATGATAGCGCGGGCAGCAATGCACGCAAGGTTTTGTGTTGGGTTCGATTCCCAATATCAACCGTTGCCTCGCACTAGCCGCTGATAAGATGACAATGACGTATCAAATACTGCAAAGACCCAGCGTAGCTCTGTCTTGGCAACCCTAACCAGACCAGTAATATTATTTATGATTTTTCTCGTACAGTCACCTGGCTTCCCATTGTTGGTCGGTATCGGTACATTATTAATGAGCGTTAGTTCCCGATCGCTGTGTAAATGCAACTCGATTGTGCCGTACAATTTATTGAAGACTACCCGCCTGGCGCTTAGTTCCCATGCTAATGTCCCAACTTTGTATGCGATGTTGAATAAAATGATACTACGTTTCATTTGTGAATATTTAGTATGGTGTTGGTGTTTGAATGTATGTGTTTGTTTGCGCAATTACATGAAAAGTCTTTGGAGATAGTGAGACAAATTCTCAATCGTGCAAACTGAAACAATGCATTCAGCACATGATTCTAGCGTAGTTTTATTTTTCAAAATGTGTGGAAAATATTATTGTTTTAAATAACCCTATTGAACTATTGATATTGAATGAACTATTGAACTATGGATTCAGTACATGTACTGAATCCATAGTAACAAGTTGCGCCTCGATATCTCCTGTATCGATATATTTATACATATTATGAATTGATGTCGCTTTTCGTGTCTGGCTGTGTGACCGCTTTACTCGGTCAAGCTGTCAAGTCCAATATTACCAAGTCTTCTCACAACTCTTTCGCTTTCATTGTGTTATTTACGTTGTCGAGCAGAGGTTATTTTCAAACATTTGAAGCAATGGATTAGGAGTTCTTCGAAACCCTTCGGATTTTGATAGTAAGTGGGTAGCGCATTTGGGGTGATGATTAGCTGTCACATATAACAGCAAACAATAAAAAACTTAAACTTATGATTTGAAAGATATCCTTCAGCTTTCAGGAACTGAAAGGTACCATGCAGTAGAAGATCAATTAGTTAAAAAAAAACAACCAAAATCTAGAAAAAAAATACAAACAGTGAGAAATAACTTTAATTTAGGAAGTGTGACTTTAGATATGTATTTTATTTTTTTGTCACCGCCTTCCGACATTTAAGTTTTTTTCACTTTGTAGGTTTTTTTTTCGGAAGTCTGTTGTTTTTTTGGAATAAGTTTTTATTTTACACTTTTTAGTTATAGTACCTACCCCACACCAATTCGAATATTTCACCATCCTTGGGGTCAAAAAAAACAATGCATATTTATGCGATAGCAGCAATCGCCGTTGATTTGCTGTAATTTTTTGAAGAATTCCGCTGTCTGTCTCCGAATGTCATCATCAGATCTATATTAAATTTAAATGAGACCATTTCGAAATAAACCTCTTTCGAAAAAAAAAAAAAGAATTTTGCAAATCCATCTATTTAATATGGAGTTATGCCCATGTGTTGTTACGAGTTATACAGGAAAAAGAAACACGTGTCGAATTGATAACCTCCTTCTTTTTGAAGTTGGTTAAAAATGCAATATTTCAAATGCTTATATAGAAATTTTCGTGTAGGGGCGTGCCGTTTAAATTAGTTGATCTCTAACTACGTATGATTTTCAGTATTTTTCAGATTTCTGCTATATCTTCAAAAGGTTTCAACTTTCTATATTTTTATGCCACGCTGCTTCCTTCTCCACAATATCCAGCCTGCCTCACTAACCTATTAAACAGTGACATCATCAAAATAAGGTTCGCTTCTCTTTTTATACGTGACGTCCGTCTAGACTGGCTCATAAACATCGCTGCCCAACCCGCAAGGTCACGCCGGTAGCCTAGTGATAGACTTATGGCTCTAGGGACCTATATCTACTAAGTTACTGACACTATTTCAAGGTGTACGAAGTTTTTATTAGGTACACGTAACCAGAGTTACGAAAGTTGGTCAAAACAAGTAAAAGTTTAAGCTTGTAAATCTTTTGCGGTACTTACTTTTTTTTTTATATTCTAAATTATTTTATTCGGTGAGTAGGTGTGTACAAACACTTTTACACATCAATGATATTTTTAAAACCAGATTAGGTCGGCGTCTCCTATCTGACTACTTTAAGAATAAAGGCGGAAACAAACTCAGAGGTCACAGTCTTTAAAAGTCCAGGCATAATCTTGGTCAGATCATGTGAAGACCATGTAGATTGGTGTCTGAAACGGTATTTTGAGGAAAGAGCTACACCGATTGAGTGGATCTGTCCAGTCAATGCACGCATTTGTCTGTAATCGTGTAGCTCAACTCAGAACTTGATTGACCCATGTGTCACCTTTAGCGAATGATCGGTTAGGTATAGGAGGTTCGTTTGTACAGACAGGAAACGCGGGTCATCTAGTTTAAAAATATGATATGATTGACGTGTTTAAGTGTTTGTACAAACCTACTTAGAAAAATAACGTATCAATCATCTTAGCGATATGCTTTCCCCTTGCGCACACAAGAGACCTAAATGCAACCGATGGTCTCAGAATTACATATTCATACGCGCAGAGGTTAACAAATTAACACTAAATTAACATCAGTTAACGTAATTTGTCTTATTATACAGTTTAGTAGAAAAATAAATAATTCACACCATACCGCACTAAACAAGTACTTCTCACATTTTAGAATAAATAACCCATATTTAACTCGATCCCATTAATTCCCCTTCACCCGAAAATAGGTACAAGTTAGACAAAAAAAACATATTTGCGTCAACTGCTCTATCGTAGACTCGTTTTCGCGCGGTTAAGTAGTTTTTGTTAAGACACGTTTTAAAAGCGCGCTGTTGAAATTTTAACTTTCAACGCTAAGCCGAGCAATAAAAATCCAACGGCGCGAATTCATTTAAGAATCCCCTAATGTTAGTGATTACAGGTTTAAGGCGCCTATCCCACTGCCGACGAGAAAGCGACTAGCTATCAGCGCTTGCTACACACATACGCTGCACACCAGAAAGTTATCGCTCGTCGTCACTCGCCAACTCGTTTTTACTATTTTCGATAAGTAGGTTTGTACAAAAACTTTTACACGTCAACCATATTAAAAAAAAAGTCGGCGCTTCCTATCCGACTACTCTGAGAAGAGAGGCTAAAACAAACTCAAGTTCAGACATAATATCTTGGTCAGATCATGTGAAAACTACGTAGATTGATGTCTGAAATGGTATTTTGAGGAAATAACACAGATTGAGTGGACCTGTCCAACCAGTACACACATTTGTCAGTATTCGTGCAGCTCAACTAAAAACTAAAGGAGCTCAACAGTTCGACGAACTATATAAATACCAAAGAATTTGGGTACGACATTTGGGCAGGCCGCAAAAAATAATTCACACTGCATAATTATTCGTTCCTAGCTCTACTCGCTTCTCGTAAATCGCAGGCGGAGGGACAGGTGTCTTAATGTAAAAAAATATGGGTCCCAGAACAAAAGTCCTGTTAATTTATAGATCACGATAACTAGTCCCTTTATTTTCAATAGCGTGACCGTTAGACCCCGTTTGACCCCAAAAACATGTTTAAAAAATGTTGCATTAATTATCAAACATCTGTAGATTACGTCACTACGTTTTGGAGCTATTAAAATTGTAATCAGTAAGTTTTATCTATGGGGAAGGTAATAAAACGAAAGGTAATTTTGTACATTACCGTTTAAATTTTTTTCCTATAGGTAAATACGTGAACAAGAGGATAGTCAAATCCATAGGCACTATATTTTAAGCTGAGAGGTTTTTTTGTTTGAACACGCTAATGTCTGGAACTACCAGTCGGATTTTGACAGCGCAACTAAGACCCTTCAATCCCAAGCAAAAAGAAGAAAATGTCAGGACAGAACACTTCGCTGAAATGAAGTAATAGTGCAGGCAGGCGCTGCGATGCTGATAGGTGGGCGGGGGGCCCACCGGCCCAGGGTGGTTAATGCAAATGTCGTTGTTATGTTAGTAATTATTGTGTAGCTTACAACTTTCATGCGACCGAAGTCGCGGGCAGAAACTAAAATTAAAACCGAGTTGAGCTTCATCCTACAAAACTATGTAAAAATAGTTTTACTTACATAAAATATCGCGTCCCTAGTGTTGCATCGTCCGTGTAACTTTATTACAATTTAAAACTACATAATAAGTAAAGTTTTACATTCGTATATGAAACTCTTATAATAATAACTTTTAGTGCTACCTCTATTTATGCGCTGTAATTGGAATACTCTACATATTCTAAACAACACATCCGTTTGTGTGTGTATCACGTAAACAAGCGCCAGTGATTCTAGTATTGAAACAAATATTCATTAAATTCCTTTAGTTGGAAAACAATTTTCAGTCCCTATTCCCAGACTAGATAAGACATTACAAACAAAACGCTACAAAAGTACGCTATGCCAAACCTAATGAACACTGTCCGTTAGCATGGAACTACTCTATTAATAATTAAAATATCGCATTACAAATGCACGTGAAACCCTATTTTTATCGCACATTTTATCTCCATTATATAAAATGTTACTACCGAAGTACCTACTAATGCTACAACGGCGGCTTATTAGTCGATTCGCACGAATTTACTCGCCCGAATCGGGCAAATCGACATGATTAAATAATATATTATTTACAATAGGCGATTCGCACCAAGTTAATTTATTTGTGGACGATTCGACCACTCCAGAATATGTATTAAGCAATTGGTATCTTTTGAATTGTATGCACTTTATTGCATGTCCTTGCAGTGACCTTTTCTCAAAACTTTATTGCATAACATTCAAACGTGCCAATGGCCTACTACGTATTTCTGAGGTTGTCGATTCGCTTACAAATAAATGAACTTCGTGCGAGTCGCCTATAGAAAATAATGTATTATTTCAGAGTGTCGATTCGCCCGATTCGGACGAGCAACTTCCTGCGAATTGACTAATAAGCAGTGATCGGAATAGGCTGACTATATTTGCCTAAACTTCGGAGAACAGAGACAGAAAGTGGAGACTTCCTTACGACTATATTTTTTGCAAGTTTAGTTAAAAATAGCCTTTACACATCATAAATAAAGCTTGTTTTCAATTTACTGAAGATTTTACCCGAATCTCGGGAAAAATAAAATATAGTCGTAAGGAAGTGTCCACTTTCTGTCTCTGTTCTCCGAAGTTTAGGCAAATATAGTCAGCCTATTCCGATCACTGCTAATAAGCCACAACGGCTTGCGGCCGGCGCAATACTGTGGCATATAGGCACACTGCATGGAATTAATTTTTACATCAAAAACTAATTTTTACTGCATGTTGCAGTAAAAATGGCATGTGCAGTTGGCACGTCGAGGTCATAAAATGGCATAGTGGGCTATTTTTAGCACCACCTAATCGCCTGCTGCACACATGCATCATCGCTCATAATATCAATCTGAATTATCTATTTACGATTTGCAATGTGCAAACAATCCGCAAAGATGTAGGTATGGCTTCAGATAAGTACGGCGTTATCCGAAAATATGTTCTTAAACATCATTAATCACTATGACTGATATTTTGTGATTTAGCCAACGGTTGCTACAACCGATGATGTATGGAATTTGAACAAATTCTGTGATTGCTCAACCTAGGTGATGTGGGTGAACTACGCCACTGAAAATCAGAGGCGTGATGTAGGTCCTAAATAGCCCAGTACCACGCGGAGAGGGAGTTTTTACAAGCTTTATATTAGCTTCACTTGTATGTTTGTTTGTATGTATGTTTGTATGTTTGTTTGTAAACCGACTCCTTAGGGCGCGATTTTGACCCACTTCAAACGGTCAATTTCATTTAAACTTTGTAGACTTATCAAGGACCGATGACAATTCAAAAATTTAAAAACAAAATGAAAAAAAAAAACAAAAAAATCACGCTTTTGTAGTTAGCAGAACTAAAAAACAGTAAATAAATAATGGTTTAAAAAACTAAAAAACACGCTTTAAAAACCAAACTAAAAAAGTAGAAAGCAATTAAATTCTATTAAAAAGCGTGGGGTGCTTGATATTAATTGATTATAAAAATACCTCAAAAAGCACCCCAAGCTTTCTAATAGAATTAAATTATTTTCTACGTTTTTAGTTTGGTTTTTAAAGCGTGATTTTTAGTTTTTTAAACTATTCGATTATACACCGTTACACAATGATCGTCGATCAAAAAAAAAAATTGCTGATCCATACAATTATGTTCGCATAACTCGACATAATTTATGAATCAGCAGATATTTTTCTTTTTCAAGATTTCAGGGTTGATCCCATTGTAAAAGTTGTTCATAAATTATGAGTACAATCACCCTTAGCATCAAAAGGATAAAAATTTAAAGGTGTATATCTCTTTTGTTTTATTTTTCTTCATTATTCGAAGTACTTAATCTTATTGTAACAAATAAACAACTTTTCTTTCTTTCTTAATAATAAGGTAAGCTAAGGGTACAACCAGCTCCGTGTCGATCGACGACATCGTAACATATGCGACGTATCGTATACAAGGTGAAATATTTTGATGCGACGTTATCGGCGACGCCGATAGACCGAGGTCTAGTTGCGCCCTTATACACCTGAGCATAAGGCCATCCTAAGTCAATTGATGACCATCCTTCCACTTGTATGACGTAAATTAATAGTAATTTCCGGATCTACCGTACTAGTCATCACTCCATACGCTATTCTATTTTTCATACCATCCTATTCCCCCATACAATTATGGGTAACATACAACAACGACTAAGATGAACCAGAGCTTAACATCAACTAGTCGACAACGTGGACAATTTTAGGGACTAGAAAACGCGAAATATTTGTAAACTACAATATTTTATATAAAGTTTCAGAGTAATGTGACGGTGTCAAGCTGTTTTTTTATGTCACTGAGTACGCTAGTCTCGCGGGACTAATTCTAGGCTTGATTAGGGCCCGGACACATTATATATTTTACAACCGATAGATTTCGGTAAATTCACGTGTTTAACACGAATTCTACCGAAACTATCCGTTTTGACGCATACGTACGCAGAATAATCGTTATATTGGAGAGTCTAAACAAATTCCTGCTGGCGATACTCGGAAATTCGAGCAATTCGAAAACACAAAGGTAATTCGAATAGGAACTATAAACATTAATGAATACGTGACTATTATCTGGAGTTTGCAGCATTCAATGTATCGTCGGATATACAAAATACCTCATGTGCGTTGCCTACTTGCCACAAAATCGCACCTGTAATATTTGACACCGAGCCAAATTCGTTACCGACCGCCATAACGTAAACAGCGGGAGATATTTCAATCAAAATTATGTAATGCATTACACACATTGCACTTAAGTATAACTTATGCCAAACGCGGAATATTGTGGGTGACGTCATCGGTCCGAACCTGCCTCAATAATGTAACGTGATATCTTGCAGGACTATCGATGTCTGCGTACTGCAGCCTGGCTCGTTTCAGGGGAGAGAGTTATTATAATACTTGGCAAAGATCTGCACAATCTTATAGTAATTTGGCTTCATTCATACGATAATGTCGATATCGATATTTTGGGAAATGATAACATTTTCGAAGAGATAGGGCAATCGGTGCGTTCATTATCCAACCGAAACCACTCATAAACCGGTTTGAGACTTCTTACGCAAATTAAACATGAAAGCAAATTTTGATTACAATTATTACGCATCGCGAACAAAAATTAGCTCTGCCATACATTTTGACCGCGCAGGTATATTATTCTTTTATACAAATGAAACAGCAGATTACTATTTTTGAAATCCGACGAATAATTTCTACTCTAGGGGGCCTAGAACCATGTGGTAAATTCATGTTTCAGTTCGCGCTGTCGATGCCTCCCTGACACCCTTTATTCTTTTTATTCTTCCTTACATTCTACCACGCTATTAATTCTTTAGCTCTTGGCTCTAGCACACACACACACACAACACACAAACACACATGACTAAGCACTAGTGACTAACTAGAGCTAGTCACTAGTGTTTCATCAAGTAGGAAAAAGGTTTAGCCGCTGCCGCGGGCACATACTATGTAGTCTGTCATTCGAGTACATATAGACTCTGCAAGTAGTTCTACTGAATACATCCGCCAGTTCTCTCGAAATCCAACCTACTCCACATGCTATGGTAACAAGATGTTCACTCATCCATGAGTTCCGCGTGTTGTACGTATCTCATATGTATAAGGTTCAAAGGCACATGATGGATCATGTCCTTGTGCGAGAACAATATAAGGCGTGGCTGGATACATTGATCAAACAGTAAAGATTAACTAGCGCACACGTGAGGCTAAGTGGTGATTTTCCATTATTTGATTACACAGAACACAGAATCAAAACCATAGCTGAAAACAGTTCCTTTTTTATGCTTGTAAATCAACTGTTGCCTTAAACATTTTTCGTCTTATATCGCCTCATCAGCTTTGAGACCGTTTTTGCATTTCCAACTTTATTTCGATTTAGGTAAAGTTCTTAATACAAACATAATAACTTAGCACCCGACTAAGTTATCATTCTTGCAAAATGTGGTTTTTACCTATATTCCCTACCAGTCAAAATGCCGCGTGTGTCGGTGCAACAGTCTCGGTTTATGATCATTTGTTGCTACCACTCTTTGTTGTAGATCCAGCTTTTGCCATTTGGTGTATCATAGTATTGTTAAACAACTTTGAAGATAACACTCTTTCACAATTTTCGCCCAGAACTCCAAATACAGTACAACCTAATCTTTTACTTAACACCTAAACTCGTTTCCTTTAAAAACACATCTCTTTATTAGAATCCACGAGGACAAAGTATCTTCACAGAAAATGATCGGGAATGCGAAGAAATACCTTCAAACCCATTCAACATCTTTACGCAAATTG
The DNA here is from genome assembly GCA_949091785.1 of Polymixis lichenea. NCBI lineage: Eukaryota > Metazoa > Arthropoda > Insecta > Lepidoptera > Noctuidae > Polymixis > Polymixis lichenea. The sequence continues at coordinate 613,722 of OX420942.1, forward strand.
ATCAAAGAATTGGATTCACAAATAGGATGCCCAAATTGATTTCTGTCACCCCTTACCTTTCTCTGCGTAACGTTATTACAGGTTCCACGAACCTGTCTTCCTTCACACAAAAACCTTCACTTTTAGTCATCGGATTATCTGACACGGTGAAATCTAAAGATATTATTGTTCTCACATACAGAAGCAACAAGAATAATGTTCCCAAGATTTTGTAATATTTCAACTTGATTTTAAAAGAGTGTCCGTGGAGTTTCTTGCCCGTTCTTCTCCATAGAGATCTACGTTTTGGAATGGGCAACTAGCTTCAACTTTCCAACTGATCGACTTTTTGACAATTCAAAAGTGCCTGTAAATGGTTTAATTGAAATAAATGCTTTGAGTTTGAGTTTGAGTTTATGTTCACAGCTACATCTGCTCATAGTATAAAACAAAGTCGCTTTGAGTTGAGCTGCATGATTACTGACAAATGCGTTCACTGACTGGACAAGTCCACTCTATCTGTGTGATTCTTTCTTCAAAAGACCATTTCAGACGTCAATCTACATGGTCTTCACATAATCTTTTTTAAAATGTGATTGACGTGCAAAAGAGTTTGTACAAACCTACTAACACAAATAAAATCATTTATCATGATCAGATAAATGATTTTATTCTGTGTGAATAGTGTGATCTCTGAGATCTTCTAAAGTACGCAGGATGTCACCATCATGAGTTTATGTGTAGCACAGAAATCCCTATGTTTTGACAACATGTCGCCACATCAGTAGATAACACATGCGAAGTGAGGGCGGGTCACGCCACACCTAGTTCATGACAAATGAATCCTATTGATTTTGTTCTTTCCACACGTTGCTGGTTTAAGAAGAAAAGCTTATGGTCGTTAACGTTTCAAACGACTTTGAGTTTTCACATTAGGTTAGCTAGAAGATGGGATAAATAGTAGAACCTTTATCTTGATCTGGTTTTGTGGCTGGGCTAAGGAAACGCGGCCAAGATCGGAAGGAGAATTAGTGATTAGAAGACCGTTTCTTTTTTATTAACAGTCGTAACTCGTGCAAATAAAATCTTTTAAGTTTTGCGGAAATCGTGTGACCATTAAAACAATGTTTTGTATATCACACTCGTGTCTTTGATAATAATCATGACGATAGACGAAATTAAACCCTATTCCTCTTCAAACAATATCTTGTGGGCAATCAATCCAATGGTCGTATAGCGACATATTCGATTTTCCTTTAGGACCTTACCTACTAGTCATCTGTTACGAGAACTAAACCTGAAGGGTTACTACCGTTGCCGTGGGCCAAGTCAATTGGGATACGGGCAAGAGAATGTCGACACAAGTTCTTAAGCTCACATCTCTGCTCCATCTGCCACATAATCTATGTTCGAAGGCGGGGCGCCTGCGCGGGAGTGCGGCGGAGCGTGACGCGGGCCGCGTGCGCACCCAATGTCAAGGTCACGCCGTGTTTACAGAAATAGCGACGCACACAAAAATACTTCACGGGAATAGCTAAACTCTCGCACACTGGGCGTTCTTCATACTTTCTTCGATAACTATGCTATGCTGGAAAAGGGATGGTCGGCTGTCAAAATTTAGGTAGTCATCCCTTTTAATCCTGAAAGCCTAAATAAATAGAGACAATAGCAGAAAGGCTCCGAAAGAACGTTAAGCCATTGGGACTGGTCGCCATTCATAAATTTTTGACAGTAGTAAGTCCGAAGCCCCAAATACTGACAACCAGTATTACCAAGGGGTATGGTGTTATTCTGTTAGGTACTGACTTGTGGATGTCAGATTGGCAGTCGCACATATACAAGAATGGTTTCGAACTGCTTCTGACTAGGAGCCTCAACGTAGTTGGGAAATGGCTCGGCAGATGATGAGACAGGTAAGTGGTTGGACACGAGCCGTCGTTTACACACAGCACATATTCAGCCTGTAACGTTCCCACTGCCGGGACACAGGCCTCCTCTCTGTGAGAGGGAGCGGGCCGTTATTCACCACGCGGGCCCAGTGCGGGTTGGTAGATATCACATGTCTTCGGATTTTTGGTTCTAGGACGTGCCGGTTTCCTCACGACGTTTTGCTTCACCGTTTTGAGAGCAGTGGAGATGAACTAACTACGCAAAGTTCAGCGCCTGCCTGCGTTCCAACCCACGACTTCCAACTCTTACGTCGGGGCCATCACCACTGGGTCACCACTACTCTCCACTTCTTTGATGACGAGGTACTAAAAGTAAAAAGTGTGTTTTAGTTTTCAAAGTATGGAAGATCGCTGAAAGATAACAGAAATCATTATTATTGATTGATAGCATAGATATTTTTTACCGACAATAATCTTTCAATACCGACGAGGTATCGCGCATTCGTCATCGATAAGTTTTGTAATGATCAGTTCGCATTTACAAAGTTATGTTGTTTTACAATGTTTACAGAACATTCCTTGACTAAAAATAAATATGAAACTATGTACGATACACGTGTAAATGTACTATTTCTGTTCGGTTGAATGAACTTTTTAACTACATTTAAAATTGTACCATTATTTCTGGACACCGGTATAAAGGACGCTTTCATTAATTGGGAAGCACGCAATACGCAAATAAATATCTCAGCAAAGGGGTAACCAATTTATTACTACAACAACATTGATATCGAAACTTCACTATGGTTGGACAGACCGGGAGGGACAATATCTAAATGTCTTTGTTCTTAAAGGCTCCCGCAGACAGGCGAGACGCGACGGTGCGACGCGACTCTGTTATAACAATTTCCATAAATGTTTATAGAAATTATTCTATAAAAACTGTCCGAACCCAAAATAGAAGTGAAAAAAAATCAACCGACTTCCAAAAAAACAGTACAAAGTGAAAAATAACATTAATTTCGGAAGTCGTGGCTGGACTTGATTGACTTTGGATATGTATTGAAATTTTTTGTCACCGCCTTCCGAAATTAAAGTTATTTTTCACTTTTTAGTGGTTCACATGTGCTTACCCCTTCACAGCGTTACCGGCGTGTTGTTGTGTTATGAACTGGTGTAATCAATAGACACACATGAGATTTCAGCAATTCCAGTCCATTTGCTATCATTTATTGAGGAGTTCCGTTGCCTATCTCCGAACTTCTTCATCAGATCTTCACCAAATTGAAATAGGACCACTCCGAGAAAGTACTCATCCAAAATCGCTTCAAGTGTGCCTATAAAGTTTGAAGAGTTCTCTCTATTTCTCCAGGATCCCATCATCAGATCCTAACTTGATGATCATGGGATCACCTGGAAAGTATACCCTTTCAGACAAAAAGAAAATAATCCAAATCGGTCCAGCCATCTTTGAGTAATCGGGGAACATACATTAAAAAAAGGTTCTGACGAATTGAGCACCTCCTCCTTTTTGAAGTGGGTTAAAAAGGCTAGGCGGATTGATTTAATGCAAACATCTTAGAAAAGTTGGGTTACCAAATTAATTCAACCGACCGTACATAATGAATGCAGCCGTACGTAATGTAAGTCAAAATCAATCAATTATATCATTTATAGCTTAGCCTTTTCTCAATTTCTCGAAGCAGCAGAATACCAGTATTTTACATGGGGCGACTGCCGACTTGACGTCCACAACAATCCTGTGACCACGACACCTTGGTACAACTGCTTGTCAGACGGTTGAGCTTCACACTACCCGTTTCGGCTGTCAAAGATCTGCGAATGCCAGCCGGGACCAACGGCTTTCTAGCTGTAACTGAACCTGCGATCGACCCGTGCTGCTGTTATTATTTAGCCACGAGCCACTCCACGCTACTCGAGATCAACACAAACTGACATCAATTTAAAATAAATCATCTTAAGCATGTTTATGCTTAAGATGATATTTATGCTTAATTAAGGAGTGAGCGATATGCGTTTACATATCGTACACTCCTTAATTTGTTATTAAAATTATCAGTTGGCTCACTGTGTGCAAAATTAGCGTTAACACCGAAAAATTATGTGTTTATGAGTGTCGTGGCATAACCATTAATTTTTATAATGAACTGCACTTGTAAATGCGTCACTGGTGGCGTAAAATCGCGAAGAACCGTAATAACTCGTAATTATGTATGTTCGTAGTATATTATATTACGTTCTTGAAATAAATGTTTGCTTTCATATCTCTGCTTAGAAATTATTTTTGTTTTTCTTAATTATTTTTGTAAACTTGACGGTTGTCACCTGTTTTCCAATTCTGTCAGAGATCTACAAAGCAGGCTAGCCAATGCTGGGACAGCTCAATTTACGCCCCTGAAAGTGAGCCGCTGAAATCAGGTTTCAGTCGGTATTGCCGTTTGTCCAAATGATGTAAAATAAGCGAACTCACATTCAGGTTTTATATTATTATTTCTCAATTCAATTTGAGCCAATTAAATTACAGGGATAGGGCGTTTCCTAAACAAAGCGATCACAGAGTGAACACGCCACCGACGCATTAATTACGCTCGGCGAACGCGATATGAACGAGACGATCGAGTAGTCGCCTGACCGATCGCTTTGGTTGGGACACGAGGTTACGTTTGTGCTTGTTTGGTTTTTAACACGCTTTTATTAGTTTTTTGTAAGCATATTTGTTTGAAACCGACCCTCATAACTCCTTTGGACTTGATTTTGACCCACTTCAAACGGTCAGATTTCATTTAAACTTTGTGGACTTATCGAGGACCGATGACAATTCAATAATAATTTTATAACTTTGTTACATAATGTTAAAAAAATGACAATTTGTAGTTAGCAGAACTAAAAAAAATAAAATAAAAAATAGAATAAAAAATCTCAAAAACTCGCTTTAAAAATCAAACTAAGAAAGCAGAAAATAATTTCAAAAAAGCGTGAGGTGCTTGATATTAATTGATGTGCTTGATATTAATTGATTATAAAAATTTAGGTATTTTTATAATCAATTAATATCAAGGACCCCACGCTTTTTTGAAAATATTTTCTGCTTTTTAGTCTGGTTCTTCAAGCGTGTTTTTTTAGATTTTTTAATCTATTTTTTTCTTAGTATCGCTTGTTTTGTGTTTCATTCATAGTATTTCAAGAATCCCGTGATACTCTATCTACTGCCATATTTCGATAACTTCGTTATTAAAAGCGTTTTCGTCGTAAACGTTATTTGAAACTAAATTCGGTTTTTTTTTTCGGTTCTTAGATATAATTAAAGCAGATCAAATATCTTGCGATGTCAAAAAGGACAACACAAATACAACCAATATTAGGAAATATAATTAATTTATAGACTTTACTATCAGTTGCCCGCGACATCACCTGTGTGTGTCTTATTTTCAATGCAAAAAAGTTGCCTATGTCCTTCTCTTGGTCCCAGGCTACCTACCTATCTGTCAAATTTCGTAATGATCGGTTCAATGATTTTTTAACGCGTGACGGTGACAGACAGACAGTGACTTTGCATTTATAATATTGGTATGGATGATTTTGAATTCCATTTGGTAACCTTTGAAGTCGATATAATACATATTATTGTTGCGTGGGACATAAGTGCCATAGACATCATGCTCCATTTGTAAGCTTATAAAGAGAATAATTTATAACAATGGAAACAGCAATCATCACGATTTCATGGAAATGAAAATTCATATAAACTCTAGAATGAAATATTTCTTTTGCATTGCAGTTGCCATGCAAACTGGCGTTAATAAAAAAATCTCGAGTTTATTCTAGACAACATCTCAATGTCAAGCCTTCGTTCCAATTGTAGGACATAAAACGTTTTCTGAACAAATTCCAACAGCTGCGCTATTTCGAACTGCAGAAAAAGCGTAATTTGCAATTTGCAGCGTAGTGCGATGTTGTCATATGTTGTTTGTCACAACGCTGCAGCGCTGTTTTATACAAATTAATTTTACATTCAACCTTCAGAGTTTGTGTTTTGTGCAGAATACCGGCTTTGATCTAAATTTGTATGGATGGTAACACACTTGTATTGTCCGACCCTTTGCTTTGCTTGGATGAATTCTTAAGTATGAAACATAGTACCTACCCATAACATACTCGCCCTACAATGTTCCCACTGCTGGGACACAGGCCTCCTCTCTGTTGAGAGGGAGTGGGCGGTAATCCACCACGCGGGCCCAGCGAGTTCGACTTGATATATGTCAAGTGTCTTCGAATTTTTTCCTTCGCCGTTTTAAGGGCAGTGGTGTTGAAATCATTCAAACAAAGTAAAGCGTCAGCCTGAGCTCTGAGCTCGCACCCACGAGCTACAACCACTGCGCCACCACTGCTCTCGGTATCAACTCATATTTGGCACAAACTCCTAATCTCCCAGAATCTAAATCATAAGTAAAAGCAAAACTTACATTATAGCAATGTCTGCTTTCAAATTGGACGGTAACAAAGTGGTCCTATATCATTCTTAATTTGTCTCACTGTTTACGTATTAATCAACACTAACATACTTAAACACGATAATAGATTCGACTACAAAGAAGCTTTTATCATTACAATCAGGACGCACAATGTCTCATACGAATATGTATAATGTATACTCGCATGGATGACGTATACAGCTACTAATGATTCTAAGAACGCACCTCAAGATGGCTGATACAGATAAGTAAGACGTGTGGTAACAAAATTAGGTTAGTCTGTTATTGTTTTGTAGAGGAAGTTATTATTAGAACCAACGTTAATTACGGGCCATTCAACTATGAAGTAAGAGGTTGTGTTTAGAATGACAAAGCAGCGAGTATCTTGATGACAATACTGCATGAGGCTGTCATTACTCATCACTAACAATATTACACGTCAATATTTTGTTGGTCAATATTTTTTTAAACTAGATGGCGCCGGCATTTCCTAGCTGACTGTTCCCTGAGAAGAAAAGCCGAAACAAACTCAGAGGTCATGGTCTCTTTTAAAGTCCAAACATTATATTACTTAAATTTTATGTGAGTCTAACAATACAGGGTAATGTCTGAAAAGGCCTTTTGAAGAAAGAGCCATTGCAGCTTTGAGCTGACCTGTCTCAACAGACGGCATGTATGTAGCAGTCACCGTGTAGCTCAACCCTATTTTAGGGAGCTCAACGACCCGTCACAAGACGCTACCAGATTTGCAGGACATTTGCGTAGGCCATTTACAAAATGCTCAAAACCACCAGACGAGTTATAAAGTAATGTGTTCAATCTAGCCTGCATAGTACTCACATTCACAGTTAGTTTTTTCTTTTCTTTTAAAACCACATTCAATAGTCGTAGCTACGTGTACCTACGACTATTGAATGTGGTTTTAAATAATCTGATAAACAGTATCGTCTATTTTGAAAATGGAATTCAAAATAACAGAATCAATCACAATCACCGCCACACTTAGCAAAACATCGCCATTTCGATCGTCTTACAAGACGATGAAGACAATGCTAACCAGCTGAAGTAGGACCCTTACTCGCCCTTTATCCCACGAGTTCAGACGATATCTTTTTCTACAATCATATCCTTGCTACCGTTTCGGTAGCTTTAAGGGCTCAACCTCCTTATAATTCTGGGCCAGTAGTGAGAACCCTGACGGATATAGAACAGCTCATTGTCTTCCACATCGGCTATGCACCAGTAACACGTCGCCGATGCTTGTCTGAAGTCATTAAGTCTAATAGGTTATTGCTACGCGTGACTTTAAGGTTGACACGCCTATAATAGTGTCGTGTGGATGTTTTTCTTTTTAATATTAATAGGTAGAATATATTCCATCGATTGATTTTGCTTAACTTGTCTACAGATCTTCTACATAAAAAGAATTCAAGAAGCGATCGCTTTCATAGCGTTTCATATTTCTACAGCGACTATCAACAGGATTAACATGAACTTTTCAGTAGCTTATGTCATGTCAGTAAACTGTTAGCTAATACATTTTTGACTTTTCCGTCATCGTACTACTGATATGGTGTCACTGTGTCTAGACACTGTGTTGAGTAACGTGTCAAGTCCTACGGAAATTGAAATGAAGCTAAAATATTTTTGTCAATCTTGTTTTGTTTTATTTTACAGAAAAAAGCTCAAGTAAAAATAATTAAAATAACACTCTTGCTTATCAAAATGACTCTATAAACGATTAATTTCAAAACTAAAATCCATACATACATAAAATTAACCATTGCTGTTGCCACACTTGCCACCCATGTTAACGTTGAAATTTTTTGAGGATGGGAAATCATCAAAGAATCATCGAGCAGACCTCCACCGTATGCTCCACCGTGCCCTCAGGGCGATCTTCGCAGTGGCTACACCCGGGCGTTTCCTCCCGCCTTATGCGAAACGGAACCTCCCGAAACACCCGTGTCCGTGAGGACCTGCGTCAGGCGGAAAGTGAGGACGCCGTGCCGCCTCTCAATCCACTCCTCAAAGAGGGGACTTACCGCCGCAACCGTGGCGTACCCAGCACTGGGTTGCAACAATCGCACTCTCCATATCGCCATGAGATCCCGCCGGAGCTCTGTCCACTGTGTCGCGATTCCTCGCGACAGCGGAGTTACTCCCGGCGTTTGGCCTCCTCCCGCCAATCTCGACTAATATTTGACTAAACAAACACTAAAGGAGTATTACTTGTGGCTGAGTAATAAAAATATGCGATAGATCAGGTTCTGTTACGCTTGCCGCGGTTGGTGCGTGGATGGGTGACCATCTTTACATAATGAGACCTCGCCCTGCCTCGGAAACCACGTTAAGTCGTTGGGTTCGGCTGTCTTACGTGGATCTTTGACAGTCGTTACGGGTTATTAGAAGCTCGAAAGTCTGACAACCAGTCTTACCAAGGGGTATTGTATAACCAAATAACTGAGTTGCGGAGGTCAGATAGGCAATCGCTCCATGTGAACTACTGATATTCAGCAGCATCCGGTTTGACTGGAAGCCGACCCCAACAGGGACTTAGCTTTTAATATTTTAAGATACATAATAACAGATTTTGATAAAGCAGTTGGGAAAAGGTTAGGTTAGGTTATGATGACGATGATTTGACTAAACACTAAACCAGTTAGTTTTTTGTTGACTCAATTAAACATTGGCGCAAAAAACTAAACAAAAAGTTTATAAAGCATTGCAAGCGCCACACTGAAGTCATCTTATTCACACTTGTTTGAATCAGGTTTTAATTTTAATCTGTTGCTAAGTCGAATGATGTCAGATTTATGTATACATAGTGGTGCTTGGAAAAATGTGGCATATGGATCTTATCTATGTTTAGGAAGAATTTAAGTGTTTATTATTTTATTTAGTTTACAGGGTGACTTTTAAAGATAGGATTTTAGGGAGAATTCCGTAACTGAGTAACTATGATGAATAGAGAAAGTAGTGCAAGTGTGCAGCGATGTCATAATTGAGATCACTTTCAGAGAAAACTCAGTTTTTAATAACAAAAAACACTATTTAGGTGTAGACAGGGGAACTAATTGTTCAGCAAAATGACTACTCAGTGTCCAAAATATTAATTAATTGTTCAGCAAATTGACTACTAAGTGTCCAAAATATTCCAATAAAACCTGTCACTTTTTGACAGTTGTATGACACGGCAAATTGGCGAAGGATTTTAATTTGCTGAAGGTGGATGCGCTAACGTACCCCCGCTAACGTAGCCCCCACTAACGTAGCTTCCGTTAACGTAGCGCTCCCCCGCTAACGTAGCGCTCCCCTGCTAACGTAGCCCCCGACATTCCTTGCAAAATGTTCTTACGTTTTTTTGCAATTTTCAGGTCAGTTTCAGGTTGTATGTTGATTCAAACATGATTCGCGACAGTAACAAATATGGCTTTACAGAATTATAATAACTGAAATCCTCAATACAACACTCTAAGTTCACATAATCCCATTGAATTACTTTTTAATGACTTATTTGTTATTACTTCTTTAGTCATCAAATTTCTCAAACGATCTATCTCTTCTCCCTCCCCCGTACTACCTTTCCGTAGCTACTGGTGATCAAACACTACTCCAGAGCCCCTTCACGACCGAAGTACTACTTAAGAGAGCACGCATGAGGCACGGAGAGCAAAGAATCATAAAACTGGTACAATATTTGCACAACAACTCCTACGCAGTAAAGAGGACGACGTGTGAACATGACTTGGGGTCACCATGTATTACGAAGACGATGACTTTATTGCCTTTTTCCCTTAATAAAGTTTATGAAAGCGATATCTTAAACAATGGCTTTAAATAAGCAAAAACGAAAAGAAAATTAAACTTTGAGTGGGACGAAAGTTTAAAATCATGAAAAAAGAAGTACTTTAAAGATATACTAAAATGGAATGGGGTGATTTTTACAGAAACCGTGGAGTTTCTTGCGGCAGTTTTCCATAGGATATGACCAATTGGAACCATGCACCTTCTGACCTTTTATTGGTGGCCATGTAGGTTTATCTATATTATGAAGGAGTATAATTTGTTTGTAAATTTGTATGTAATCTCAATTCAATTCTCAATTCTCAATTCTTTATTGCGTACCATAATGTATAAAGTTGGTAGGGAAGTATATTAGTCACAATTATGGACCCTGTCGGGCACAGCATAGATCAAGTAGGAGAGAGGAGGAAGAACACTGCGTGTTTAATTTGATAAATATTACAAGTTAAGTTGTTAGTAAGCTGTTGTTGTTAGTAAGGTGTTGTTAGTAAGTTGTTTTATTATCACAGAATTAAATTTATGAATCATTTTTATTATTTTATAAATTATACACATTTATTTGTTATTTTATTTACTTATTAATTTTTATTTATTACGTATTTAATATTTATTATCTCTAATGTAAGTTGTTTATTGGATGTTTCATATTTATTTAAAAGGTATTCCTCGTATTATGAGTAAGTAGGGTATTTTATAGGTAGTATTTGTAGATACAAATAGATAAGAACTTACTTATAATTTATCATTTAGGTATTCGCTTATACTATAGTAGCATTTGCTTACAAGGAACAGCTTCAATTTATTGATAAAGATGTTATATTGATTTAAATTCTTTATTATTTCGGGTAACTTATTATAAATTTTTATGGACATGACAAAGGTACTGTTGGAGTGCATTTTTAGTCGCGATGTTGGTAAGTTTAATCTGTTTTTGTATCTTAAAATAATTTTCGTTTGTATGTCTTCTCGTTTTGTAAAGAAATCGGGGTATTTGCGCACGAACTTACAAACTTCAAGTATATAGATACAGGGTAGGGATATAAAAAACTTTTTTCAAAAAAATAAACAACCGACTTCCAAAAAAACACTAAAAAGTGAAAAATAACTTTAATTTCGGAAGTCGGTGACTTTGGATATGTATTTTAATTTTTTGTCACCGCCTTCCGAAATTAAAGTTATTTTTCACTTTTTAGTGTTTTTTTGGAAGTCGGTTGTTTATTTTTTTGAAAAAAGTTTTTTATTTTTCACTTTTTAGTGGTTCACATGTGCTTACCCCTTCACAGCGTACCGGCGTGATGTTATGTGATTAACTGGTGTAAACAATTGACAGACATGAGATTACAGCAATCCCTGTCCATTTGCTATCATTTATTGAGGAGTTCCGTTGCCTATGTCCGAAGTTCTTCATCAGATCTTCACCAAATTGAAATGGAACCACTCCGAGAAAGTACTCTTCCAAAAACTTTACAAATTGTTTCAAGTGTGCCTATAAAATTTGAAGAGTTCTCTCTATTTCTCCAGGTTCCCATCATCAGATCCTGACTTGATGATCATGGGACCACCTGGGAAGTATACCCTTTCGAACAAAAAAAAAATTTTTCAAATCGGTCCAGCCATCTTCGAGTAATCGGGGAACATACATAAAAAAAAAAAAAAAAATAAAAAAAAAAAAAAAAAAAAGGTTCCGACGAATTGAGAACCTCCTCCTTTTGGAAGTCGGTTAAAAATCTTTAGTTCCTGGAAGTGGGGTATACAGCTATCGGCGGATTCAATGTTTACTAATATTCTAATTAGTTTTTTTTGTAGGGTAAGTAGTGTGGGTGCATCAGTGCTGTTGCCCCATAGGATGACACCGTATTTAAGCCATGCGTATGCGTACGCATAGTACGTTACTAGTGCGGTTTTAAGGTCTGTAGTTTTTTTGATCTCGCGGAGCGCGTATGAAAATTTAGATAGTTTAGCCCTTACTTTCTGAATGTGTGACTTCCAATTTATATGTGTATCAATGTTTAGGCCTAGTAGGGTGAATTTATCAACTACTTCTAATTTATTATTTTTAAAGCTATAGTTTATATTTATTGGTATTTTTTGGCTAGGGTGGAATGTAATTATTTTAGTTTTATTGAAGTTAATTTCTAGGTTGTGTTCAGTCATCCAATTTGTTGTAGAATCTAGTATGGAATTTAATTTATCATTTAAATTGGTGTTATTTTCGCATGAGGTAAGTATAGATATGTCATCCGCAAAGAGGACACATGGCTCATTTATATTATTAGGAAGGTCGTTTACGTAAACGAGAAATAAGAAACACCCTATTACGCTTCCTTGCGGGATTGAGGCGGTGATTTGTTTGCTGTCGGATCTGATTAATTCTATTTCATTTTTTCTGTTGTTGTAATGTTCGATTTCAACTATTTGTTCCCTGTGTTTCAAATAAGATACAAACCAGTCATAGCATTTGCCGCGGAGTCCTATACTATATAGTTTATTTAGTAATATTTCAAATTGTACTTTGTCATATGCTTTAGTCATATCAAGCAGAAGACCTATCGCGTACTTTTTATCATTAATAATGTCAAGGGCTTTTTGAATATCTCTGGACCTACCGGGTCGAATTTTTGAATTTGATAGCCTATTTTTTAAGGAAGGGTATAGGGTATTTAAGACCACGCTACGACTCTTAGGAGCCAAGAAAATGAGAAAAAATGTCAGAGCGCTAAGCAAATACAGAGTTACAGCGCGGGCGGACGATGCGATGCGACGCGTTGGGTTGGGGCCATCGAGCGCTGTGACCGATGACGGCCTATAAAAATAACAAAACACCAAACATCGTATCGTTAGTGAAATTTTTAGGAAAATACTTGTAGATTTTCCATCTGCCAAATCATAAAATAAAATAAAAATTCCAAAAAATAAAAATATTTTTTTGGGGTGGACCACCCTTATCACTTAGGAGTATGAAAAATACTTTACGTCCTATTCTCAGACCTACTGAATATACACACAAAATTTCATAGGAATCGGTCAAGCTGTTTCAGAGGAGTTTTGTTACAAACACTGTGACACGAGAATTTTATATATTAGAAGATGTATCCCATACATTCTTGAGTAAGTGCCAAATAACTAAGCTTCTTTAGTTTTCAACCGTACCGTGATTGGAGCTCTAAATCATTGCTGGCTTCGTCGTTATTTGATGATAGCTATCATTACCCCAGTTGCAAACGTCGAGATACGAAGACTTACGAAGGTATTAGATACAGGAAAGCGTATTATGGAACTCAAATGGAGTTGGGCAGGACCCCTGGCAGGGCGCAGTGATGACAGGTGGAGTGAGGCTGCGACAGAGTGGCGGCCAGGGAGTGGTAGACGAGATGTAGGTCATGCGGCGGCCAGATGGGTGGACGACATTTTTGTCATCACGGGTAAAACTTGGAAGACGCTGGCGCAGGAGCGTGAGGATTACCAAAAGAAAAAAGCCCATGCCGTGCCATGCCCAGCAGTGGGTGTGAAGTCGGGCTGTGCATGATGATCAGTATCTATTTGATTGTCATTTTTATTAAATCTAATCTTTGGTCTGTTTAGCCGGGGTCTTCAAGGCTACGTTTACCGATTTGCAAAACATTATCACACCTTCTTCTCAGCGTGTCATGAAAATCTAAATGGATTTGGCCCAAAATTTGGCTACGTGTTGGGTGCCGTCTATCAGTTTTTATAATGTGCAGACCGCAGGACATGAAGGCCACGACATGAAGTGTCACATCGTTTGCACCGCATTTGCATTCCAAGGCGCAGTTTCTATAAATCTCTATATAAGCAGGTTTTTCATGCTTCGGCCAACCTGAGTCCGGAGTCTGTTTAAAGACATTCAGGTTAACCAAAGTAACCCGTGGCCAGCCGGGAAATCCTCAGCAAGTGGTACAAATGGTGTGGATAAAGAAGCACCGTCTCGCCACACAGTTACCCCACACGGTTGAATATCATTAATCCAAAATAATATTATCAGACAATAATATTCTTACGCAATTCTCTACCCCATAAACTCAAATCTCTGCAAAAGATCTCCCAAGCATTCAAATCCAGCTTCACTACTAAAGATCTCTACTTTATACACTACCGACAATGTAAAACGCGTCTTTGACATCCAGTAAGTTGACTAAACATATACTTGAATAAATTGGACGGACGGCACAAAGAGACTGAATGCGTAGGTTCGTGAAATACGGAGTTATATTTGCGAAGGTGGGATGTTGACAGACACCCTACGGGGATAAGCACGTAGGAATATATCCTGAAACACCTAAGTACACAAACATTTAAATTCCTAAACAGTTAATGTGGAAGATGTTCTTGTGAAATTGAAAGGGACTGAATGAAATCGGAGGACGATAGGATTCAGGGACAGACTGCAATAATTTGGTATTAAGTATATTAAGTAATAATAAAAAGTAATGATTGGTTATTTGAAAAGGGGGTTTAGTAATGCAGGCATTCCAATAACTCATCTTCCCATTCTTGTCATCTATATATTGTTAGAATAAAGAAGTTGGAGGGCGTGGTCAAGACAGCTGCATCTTGGATAGTTAGCGGACACAGCAGACGGCGAGGAGCACTCTCTGGTGGATCGACAGCCTATGGCGACGGATGTCTCTCCACCTCAGAGTTACGTTTTCTCCGTGCCAAGTTATTAGTTAATTAATTGCTAATTTATTATATCAGTTAGTTAGGTTTTCCTTTATTATTATTTTTTTGGATTAAACAAAAAAACAAGTGATTGGTGGTGCATATTTTTTTATTAAAACCTGCTTCTGATAGATAATCCCTATTCCTACTTCCCTACTTAATTCTTAAATTTCTCTGCTTAATTATTAATTAGTTAGTATTATAGATGCGAAAGTAACTTTGTCTGTCTATCTGTTACGCTTTTACGTCTAAACCGTTGAACCGATCGTCGTGAAATTTGGCAGAGATATAGCCTGGGATATGGAGAAAAACATCGGCTACTATTTTATGCGATAACCGACACCCACGCGGGTGGAACGGCGGGCAAAAGCTAGTATATACTTTACATATTATAGTTTGAAGTCGCTCGTGTTCTTAACTACGCAATGGATTTTGATGCGCTTACACCACCGTTTATTCCAGAAGTTTTCTGTGTATAATACATTCATGTTAAATTTTCATATAATAAAGAAGCATAGAGTAAGTTCAGTGCAACTTAAAACGGATACTTGCAAGTTGGCAACAGTTGCTAACACAAGTTTACTTAAAACAGCTCTCGGCAGCAAATCCCAAAATTTTCCTAGAACAACCATTAATAATAAGCTAATGTAACTGAAAAGTTGGTTCCTGCCTAAACTCTGGCCACCCTACACGAGGCTAAGCATCGAGACTTCCATATGTGAAAGAGGTCTACGGCCGCTCATAAAACGGTCTCGCCGAATTCGGTAATAAAGTATAGAAATGGAGTGTCCAAATACAAGTAGGTAGCCATGCGCCGTGTTGATATATGGACTTCCCGGAAATCTGTCCTCGATTTTTGTAACAAAGTGTGTGCAATGTACGGTGTCATGATAGGATACTTTGTACTTTCCAATAAATCTGTATTGAAAACGTTTTGAGATAACGGTGTCTATATTCGGTTTTCAAATTGATTATTCTCTTCTTGTTTTTTTAAACACAATCACAATCTATCTACCCATCCTTTTCCCAACTATGTTGGGGTCAGCTTCTTTCTAACCGGATGTAGCTGAATATCAGTATTTTACACGGATCGACTGCCTATCTAACCTCCACAACCCAGTTACTGGGTAAAACGATACCCTTGGTAAGACTGGTTGTCAAAATTTTGGCCTTCTGACGACCCGTAACGATGTCTTACCGCATCAAAGTCATCAATATCATTCGGTCCTAACTTCGGGAGTTGGGTTGTCATTTCTTCTTCATCCATTTAACAGGACAGTTCGCACAATTAAAACAGCAGTAAGTGAATGATGATAAAAGCAGGCGCGGTCGCAGCCAGACTTGGGGGGGGGGTCACATACAGACTACCTGCATATTAATAAGAAAATGTATTATATTTTCGAAAAAATACTATTTTAAGCTTAACCTTTATGGGTTTGGGGGGGTCATGACCTCTAGCCCCCCCCCCGGACCGCGCCTGGATAAGAGTAAGAAAATACAAAGAAACCTTAAATGAATCGTCTGGAAGATGATTATGGCTAGAACCAGGGTTACAACTAATATGAGGGCCTCTTAAACACAGAGAAAAATTTATGAAAAAAGAAAACACGCCGAATGAATTGGAGGGAATTACATTGGATAGAGGCAGGACAGTGGTGATTCTGCCAGACAGTAAACTTCACATCTAAATATACAGGGTTATTTGTAAAACACCGGTAACCTCTCAGGACTACGTTACTAACATCATAATCAACAACTTTTGTTCTATGACTTTAAAAAATTCATCATATTTTAATTCATCAGATTTACATACAAAAATAAAAATATTTAAATTCAACGCTCTAAATGTTACGAAGTCTATGCGAAGCAAAAGAAAAGGATAGGTAGTACCGACAATAGCGAGGGGAGCGGGGTAGGGGGCGGCGGGGGCGCTTGAACTTGACCTATTTACGGGCGGCCTTCAGTCGTTCGTTTGCTTTGATGCGCTTGCGTCGCGTCATTACGGGTCCTTGTATTGAAATTCGGCAGTGCAGACGTATACGTAATTATCTTTACATGATGGCGTATCAATATTCCAATGTCGAGTACACGGAAATGGTGCGAATGCTAGCTAGGTGTGATGACAATGTTTCGGAAGCGTGTCGCCAATACGCCATACGATTCCCAAACGTACGTATACAAAATACTTTTATCAAGTGCTATACCGTTGTAACTTTACAGAAAATGTGAGATGTCATTGTTAGTTTGTTTTCATTACGGTGTTTAGTGCATAGGTACCGTGAAATATCAAGGTTATTTCCATGTCAAATGTTCGATTGTAGGTATAATTTGGCTTTTGCGTAAAAAGGCGGGAACCGTAGCGTAGCGAGTTACTAACCCAAAAGTATTACTACGAGGACAGTGCGCGGCAATGTATGTAGGTACAGCAAAATACAGAGTTGAAATGTGTTACATAGGACAACGAAATATTTAAGGTTTGTTTTTGGTAAATGTATTATGTTTTGTAAAAAGTCGTAGAACAAAAGTTGTTGTTTATGATGTTAGTAATATAGTCCTGAGAGGTTACCGGTGTTTTACAAATAACCCTGTATATCACAACTCCGCTACGAAACGTTAAACGGGGCGTCGATCGTAAACTCAGAGTTCAATTAAGTAGGAATGTCGTATCGATTGTTTAAACTGATAGTTAAATGTTAACTGTCGCTGTTTGGTGAGGTCATGGTTGTCTGTTGGCAGGTTTATGAGACCGATGACATAAATCTTGGTGGCTAGTGGCTAGTGAGTTAAGTGTTTGGATATGTGACTCTTGTGTTTGGGAGTGGGTGGAGGCGGCCTTAAACTAAGTTCATGGCGATGCATTCATCACCAAGTCGACTCTAGAAGAACAAAATGCATTTTTATTCATTGCGGAAGGAATACATGCTTTTGGCATTATTAAATTATTAAATCTAATAACACATCTATAGAAATAAATAAAACTGAAGTGTCTGTTCGTTATATCAAAATAACAGCTTTGTACTAAATGCATATGTAAACGGTCTTTAGTCCAAAACAATCTAAAAAAAAATATCTGTCTGCCTGTGTGCTCTGGCTAATCTCCGAAACCGCTGGCTTATGTTATCTTAGGCAGTGGCGTTTAGTCCATAAAGACAGAAAGACACTACCTACCCTACCTAAATCAGATAAATATTTAAAACTAATATTATTTTATCAATAAACAAAAAATCTTTATTCATAAATCAGCTCCACCTGTCGAGCGTCGGTCGTATCATTAGTATCATCGATACAATACCCGTTCGTTCGTACAATTTGACGCAACTTTGCATTGTGCCGCGCCGCTGTATGGCTCGGAAGAAATACGAACTATTCGCGTCTTAATGTTTATATGTGTGCTCTCGTGGTCATGCAGATATACTGGGTGTGCGTTCCTATACATACGTGGCACACAATGGAACAATAAACGCACACAACCGTACGGTGTAGTCACTGGATTTTTACGCTTTTTTCTCCACGACCAATTACGAAACTTACCGAAGTTTTCCGAACAAAGCTGGCTATGCGACTATTTTCTAAAGGTAAAGTCAGTTGTAAATTCAATACAAAAAAATGTAATTCATAATTGTCTCACAGGTTGCATGCTGTGTATGTACAGCAATCGGTAATTCTGTTTTTTTTTTTTTGGTATTTTAGAATTAATTTCTGCCTACCCTGTCTAAAAACTCTCTGCACGCCTGATGTTAGGAATAACATAGATTTTAATTTCCGAAATCCACGCGGGCGAAAGCGCGGATACGGCTCACACAGCTAGTTAATAAATAAAACCATTGAAAGACAACTAAACGTTTAAAGAATGCCTTAAAACAGCCTGTAGTATAAATACACGATCCCTCGAGTCAAACATTAACCTAATTAACCTTATGTCACCGAGCTTCAAATCTTGAAAACCAAGTTTGTTAAACCAACTTTTTGACACAACACCCTGCTTACCAAATCACCAAACCGAGGGTAATCCGCGGAATCTTCCTACGAACGGCGTCATTAAAATAAACGAGCGAATTTGAGGCGAAGCCACGAGGCAAACATAGCAGTGTCTAATTTCTGTCGCAAATACAAGTTAAGCTAAGGACGCACATTGACTTTGAGTAGCAATAAGACAAGGTTTCAACTGGCAACCTTTAAAGTATGGTGCTACAGTCCACAAGAGGGAAATCAAGCTCACATACGTTAATGAGCGTCCACACAACGAGATGTTATGGCTGGTAGGTGATATAACATTTAACTAGTGTCTAGAGAACACGGTGCTCATAATGTTCTTAATTAGAAACTGCAATAGAGTCTTCTTGCAGGTCGCTGGAGGCTACACGAGAGCTTATGCTATGGTAAGGAGTTGACAATTAGCAAAATTATTAACGACAGAGTGTCCAGGAGGGTTCCAAAACAGGCTTTCAGAAAAATAACAGATACACTGCTATATTGGTAAAGTATTTATTGCGCAGAAACTAAACTTAATTCAGGCTATTGCTAACTTTTTCCTTGCTGCTGATTCTTAAAATCACGCCAAATTCAAGGCAAGCGAGATGTAATTTAGTTTGACAGTCCTAAGTCGACATTAACACGGACCTAACGAAATCCGTGTGAATGTCGACTAGAACGTCTCTTGTCTTTTTCTCTCGCGGTCTGTCAGTAAGAGATAGCAATACTATTATTTTAGTTTAGGTGGTGAATAAAAGAATCAGCTGCATCCGGTTAGACTGGAAGCCGACCCCAACATAGTTGGGAAAAGGCAGGCAGATGATGATGATGAATAAAAAATCAGCACCAATGACAACTAAACATCTAGTCGCACTTCCACCAACACAAGCGCTCTATCTCATTAATACTGTAGATTCTAATTTGAGTCGCGAACACAAGTTAAGGCTAAGAACGCACAGGCAAAGCCATAGTAATTACTGCTACAAAGGAGTGTACACTCGCGACTCGACTAGTGGATAATCCATGGTACTGCTGTTATCCTCTCCTAATCCGGCCAACTATGGAGGTTCATGTTTATAGGTGGCAGCGGTTTAGATATTAATAGGTTCGAAGAGGAATTAATTCTGTGAGGTTGTACTGGTATTCATGAAGTGCGGATTAATCAGGACCAGGAGTTGGTGTTTGAGATTGATTTCAGTGAAGGCTTTACAATTCCTTGATTTATGAATTAACTAGCTATTGCCAGCGGCTTCGCTCGCGTGTTGGTCGGAAATTATCTCACGGGAATGTTAGTACATTAAAAAAGTATCCTATGTTAATGCAGGTTATAAACTATCCGTGAGCCATATTTCTTTCAGCCGTATTTGCGTGATTAAGTAACAAACATGTAAACATACAAATTTTCACATTTATAGTATTATAGTAGGATAAGGATCATCTGCGATGTTGAATGGACGTTTTCAGGAACCCAAGTTTTCAGGTCCACACATTAAATTCCATTTTTTTTTTATCTTTCTCTTGTCCTGCGATCTGTCGATTCGACATTTAACTGGAAATCAAGTATTTAATAATGTCGTGTATGGAGCAATTTCCATTTATATGCCCATATAATTATTTATTATGGCATCTTATGTCGATATAAGATCCTGTGATGCTCTTCTCTTTAATCTTTGAAATGTTGTGTTTGGCAGTTTGTCCATCAGATTATTTGCAAGGCGGTTAGGATGCATTTGCATATGCTTTTTGTAGGTTTTGAGGGAGTCAGCTACTTCGTTCTTAACTGTTCTGATTTGTAAGTCACGATAAATTCTTTCATTCGTATGTACTACGATGCATCAGTTACAATGCGCAATATTTTGATTGGAATCGTTGGAGAATTTCTAAATTGGAGTTGGCAGCAGTGGAACAACTGCAGTCCGTACATCCATATGGGTTTAAGTATGCACTTGTAAATCAGAAGCTTGTTCTCCAAGGTAAGTTGCGATTTTCGCCCCAAGAGCCAGTAGAGCTTACTCAGCTGTAGTCCTTGCCTTTCTTTTTGTAAATTTATGTTTAGTCCAGGTTAAACGCCTATCAAGACATACGCCTAGATATCTTAAGGACTCAGATTGTAGGATTTTTGTCCGATTTAAAACCACTTCAGGACATGTTTGTCTTCTCAAAGTGATAATGGCTGTCAGGCGGCTTAGAAAGAGTATTTCCAAAACCTTGGAGGGTATGGGTAACTAGCTGACAACTTCAAATAAAAATGAAGGGATAATTTACTCATTAAGTATAGCTATGGCATCGAGCCTGCCAATGGAAATTGGGTCAAATACAAGTGGCAGGTACAATTTGCAATGCGATGTGCGAACAGTAACTGTGAATTCAACACATGACCGTAAACCCTTTTCTTTTTTATGGGAAATCATCCAATGACTTCTCCGCAGGGCCACGGTAACTCTTTCGAACAAATCCGCGACCCTGGCAGGACCCTAAACCCCTAGCGCAGACATTTTTCGTCGCTTTAAAAAAACACAGCTGTTTCATAGATAAGTGCAATACCTTTGCGGTCAATATGTGTGGAACAGCATTTTTTTAAAGAACCGACTAATAATTCCAACGGGGGAGCAGAATCATGTACTGAATGGATCCATGGTAACAGGTGGTGCGGCGATGTCCCTGTCACCCTGTATACTTTTCAAAATATCAATTACATACAAAGAAACATTTAAATCACAATCAAAACCTACACCGCGCTAATCCATCGACCATAAATCACAGCACAGTCATAAAAAACAATCCACTATCGACTACCTAACGCTAATCCGAACAAAACAGGTTCCGACAGGAGCGCAAGCGCCGGGCGGCCATGTCTTGCGCCGGCTAACGGGCCCGGCCACTCACCCGGCTACCGAGGTACGCGAACGGCCACGAGTAGATACTCCACGTGGTTAAAAAAAAACATCGAAAATTACGGCGATGGTTGCGCAAAAGAATACGCTTTATTATTTCAATTATGTGGTATTAGTAAGTACCTATACTCTTTAAAATGGACACACTAACAATAAAAAATATGAATAACTTCTGCCCGCCACTTCGTCCGTGTGATATTTCTATTAGTAAAGTATACTAGCTGACCCGGCAAACGTAGTTTTGCCATATTAATTATTTCTATTGAATATTTTGGTAGTCAAATAAAAATTACTAACTTAGTGTAGGTAAGTGTGTGGGGATGTGGAATGGAGCGCTGTGAGCGATGACGGCCTATAAAAATAACAAAACACCAAACATTATCGGTATTTCTTCGACGATATATTGGATATCCGTCGACATTTGTGATCGTATCGTTAGTGAAATTTTTTGGAAAACTCTTGTACATTTTCCATCTGCCATGCAAGGCGATGAACGATTCAGATTACCGCATGGGCCATGATTGCCATGAATCATGTTTGTTGTAACAATATCAAACAGTAACGGATCAGTAGATGGATCTGGAATTTCAGCAGAAATTATACTATCGTTTTCTTCAGGACGTATTTTGTCGATTAGCCAAACCAAAATGTGTGCATGCGGTAATTCTCGTTTTTGCCATTCAACCGATTACATCCAGCAACGTGTTGGACTGAATACATATAATTTTGTAATGAAACTCACTAACTTTAATTTTTGTTTGAACTCACGTGCTGTAATGTCATGACGATGTATTGCATTTTGTCCTGGCAATAGCAAAGATGTATTATCCGGTCATTTTGGATTTCATGTAAACGTAATAAATAAACACGGTCGTCCGTATTTCGCACGAAAGTCATAGCAACCTGAATGTATTCTTGCATGTGACGTGGACTGCCTTGAAAATATTCTGGAATGGTTTATACAGGTAACACAATGGTTGTTGTTGGCGGGAGCTCGTGACACGTGTTGAAAACGATTACGATTTACGATTTTATGAGATCACTTAATTAACTTAACGTGAGAACTGTCTTGAGCAAAATGGGAATAAATAATTATAGCACTGCAAATTGATGATACGTTTACTATGAGAATATACTTAATATGAGAGTTGCACTGAGAAAGTAAAATGGTAACTATAAGCGTCACTGCTACGATCGAAGCACAATCAATAATGACCGAAGCTTTTAGTGAGTGAGAGAGAGAAAGCCTATTGTGTGAGAAAGACAGAAGACCAGCTTCGTTCTCATCCCTAATCTGTGCTGTTTACGGATAGATATAGATTATAAGTATAGATATAGCATCGACTGACCTGCAAATTACAAAAAAACGGTAGAAAATTTGGATTTGGCGGCTCTCTTATAGCATCCTTCTTAATACTCTATAATTATGTATTATGGACACTTTTGTTTAAATGCCAGTACGAGTCTATCTACAGGATACGTTTTTATCCAGTGCGCAAACTGTAACCATGAACTCAGCATATCATTCTGGACCCCCCAGCGCAGAAATTTTTCGTCGGTAATACAAAAAAAAATCAGCTACTCCATACATTTTGACCTAGGTATTGCACTTTTCTATGAAACAGCTGATTCTCTAGAATGATATGCTGAATTCGTGGCTACAGTTTGCGCACTGGATAAAAACTTATCCTGTATACACGGTTTTACAACGAGACCCTCCCAACTCCCAACACGTGGTTACTTTTACGAGCAGCAGTTTTAAACTACCAGCCGAGTTTATTTGTTTTATGTCATAACATCCTGAGTTTCGGGCTCCCTAATGAATCGCCCACTTCGGGTTACGGTAAGTTTGAAAAAACATGTAATGTGTTACGAGGGTTTTTATGTCTACCCTTTTGCTAGACGGTTTAATACTATCCATTCGAATTAAGCGGAGAATCAGCACTTTTAAAAGGGCATAATTATTATTGACCGAATTTAGGTGTGCTATAGGTAAATTACTATTATTTTACATGCAGCGACTGGCTGACTGCCTATCTGACCTCCATAACCCAGAGGTCAGATAGTAACTACTAAGTAATACGATAACCCTTTGGTAAGACTGGCTGTCAGACCCGGCCCGTAACGACTGTCAAAGTTCCACGAATGACAGCCGGGGCGAACGGCTTAACGTGTTTTCCGAGGCACGGAGGGGTCTTGGATTTAGAAATGGTCACCCATCCCCGGAGCAACCGCGGCAAGCGTAACTTAACCAGATCGGTCGACCCGTGCGGCTATCATTACTTAGGAATAACGCCATGAATGTTATTGAACTGTCAAAATGAACGGAATTGGGTACAAGTGCGTTACTTAATTATCCTTCGGGTGTAGATCATCATAATTACAGCCAGTCTCTCATGTTGCATAAGTATTTCGATTCATGAATCATGGCTTTGAGAATGGCTGTCACACACAGAACTATCGCTAACCGTACCGTTGTCCCTATTCTGCCTCTCAGCAACGGTTCAATTCCCAGAACGCTCCGAAACTGACACAGTTCCTATATATGTATGTTTGAAACAAACATTGCTTGTAAGCACTCACTGAGAATTACACAGGACTGTAATAGGCACCTAAAGTAACGACACCGTATGATGGCGCCTTTAATACAAGCCGTACAATATGGAACATGCGTATACCAAAAATGACGATCTTCCATACAAATTACTTCAAAAAACCTTCCGTAGTGCTCACTTTCGTTGTATAGAACTCTTGTGCAAAAAGCCATGCTTCTAGACCCAGGGCATGCGTTGTATGATAGTGAATTTATTAATATTTTTACTGAACAGATACCTTATCGATTCTTTGAATTATAGATCCATCACTTCGTCATTCTTGCGGCAAGTGCAACAATGCAATACCGCATCTGTTTCCTTTCCTCACATTTGGCAGTGAATCGGGGTCATTTTAGGCAAAAGTAATGATCGATCACCATAGCAGCAAATGATTCGTGACGGCATCATATCATGGCCTAGCCTGTTGTAAAATCCTGTTGACCCCGAATTTACGCTGATTATTTTATTACACCGGCTCATCAAGACCAAGCCGCTTCAGCCGCCATTCGTGGTGAAATGACAGGTGATATTAATGACAGCTACATCACTAATATCAGTAGATCCCTACTGATGTCAGTGATGTACCTGTCACGAATGTCAACTGTTACACACTATCTACTGCATTTGCAAATATGTTTACACCTCTAGTAAATACATACATACACTCCACCCTTGGATGTCCTTTAAAACCGTACGTACGGCAGGAGTAGGAACAGCCCATTCTTTTGCGGAATTACCGCCAGCTCATTCTTGGGTGAGAATGTCCACAAGACAAGTGAACGTTTCCCGAAATGGAATCGATAATTCGAAGTAGCGTTTGGTCTCAAAAATAGGCCTTTGTCCCCACAATACATAAAGCAAGTTATAGCAAATTAATTACATTTAGATCGCGCCAAATGAAGACGTTTCTTTATATACGATACGATAAAAGATAAAAGTATTTCATTAAATCATTTGTTTCCTTTTTGTAGCGGAAATCTTTTTTTCATGTTACTTTATTATCATAATTAGGTACGGCAGATCCGCAATTTTATGTTGAATTGAATTAATTTTAAGACACTGAAGAATTATGATCAATTTTTATTAGGTACTTTACCTAATGGAGAGGCTATATTGTTTGAAGATATTAATCCGCTTTGTAAAAGCTGAGTGCCCGTGAGTATGGCAATATAATATTTTGGAACTAACAACGTTTCTTACATGGCTACATTTAATATAGACACGAAGTTTTTTTTTTCTCAGTTAGTTCTTTACACCTAATTAGAAATTAATATGCCTTCGGAAAACATGCCTTGCGAAAACAAAAATATCTCACACTTTACGTCCGAAAACGCGAAATGTAATCTTCATAAGGATTTTTTTTTATTGCTGGATGGGCCTGCTCTTGAACGCGATTAAGCCTGATGGAAAGCGATGGATGAGATATATGATTGAACGAGCGTGCCCAGAAGACGCATCTTCACTCTTGCTTTGAAGGCAGATAGGTGTAAATGTGGATTCACAGACGCTTTGGCCGTGCGCTTAACGAATGTGGAGCAAGCGCTGAGTACCTACGATTGGTCGGGATATATCTCAAAACACGTGAAAAGTTTAGGAATTTACCAAATTTTGGGTATTACCGCTAGACGTTATTCACGCAAACACTCTAATATGAAGCGGTTGTATTTACCTGAAACAAGAAAATTGATATCGTTAATACATTTCCAAAAGACACAGTTCGTAATCGTAACGCCTTAAAGGCTCTGGGAGGTGTTAACAGGCATACATTGTCTTTCCATACCTATTTACACTGTCATTTGAAATTGATTTTCTACTGTCGGCCAGTCTCAGCGCTTAGCAGTGCGTCGAAGACCCAGTGCGAAACAATCCTGCCGCGATATTGTTACGTGCGTGCGAATGTGGACTCAGAATCTATTTTATAGATGTATGTCATTAAAGGATACACTCTTGTTTTATAGTCAAAGTAGTTCGTATAGTATATGTCATAGATATTCAATCTTGTTTTCCGGAAATTATCGGTTGGATAAATAGAAACATGCTCGATCAAAAAAAAACGCTTGTATTGTACGCTTTATTAATATAATGGCTGTGTCCTAGCAATGGGGACATTATATGCTGCTTATATTAAACTGAAGCCCTAATACGATGTAACACACTCATATTCACCATAAAAGTTACTATCTATAAGTAGTATAAAACATAAGTAAAAATAAACAATAATGCACCAAACTCACGGTCATTTTAAGCTCAAGAGCGCAAACATTAGTATCCACTCACTAGACTATGTTATCAGTATCACTGTGTGTACCAACCATACACTGGTTGTATTGATTTAGCAATATTTGATAACAGTTACTGGAGTGTTCAATTTATTTGTTGTGGACTTGCGAGATGTACTACAGGGGCTGTGTGTGAATCTGGAGTGTAGAAGGGACTGATAGAGGTTACATTTAGATCTATTACAATCTAAGACTAGTTTCGAAGTAGAATTTCACGGAATGTCAAAGGCTTAGGTTAACTGACAACACTTAGATAAGGATCGTTTGTTATCTTAAATAACATTTAATTTGAGACAATTCTCACAATATCTATGATTAAAACAAGACGACAAATTACTACTGATAACTTCTGCTTCATTTAACTCAAAGAGTAGATATTTTTTTAATCGTAACTTATTAATTCTCTTCATATTCTTGCCTTTTAACGACTAAGTACATTTACTTTAAGAAGCATATACAAAATTCAAATTAAATCCAAATCTAACAAACAACAAACCTTCACCAAAAATGCAAACCATTACAAAGCAATGTTTAATCAAACTCATTTACACAAAACGCCATTAAAGCTGGGGGACCTAATGTAGATACCTACAATAACAGCATCATAAATAGAAATTCAAAGGCTTTTGTGAATTAAGATAACAAAATATCGAAATATAAAGTTACATGCCGACGAAATCCCTTAGAGACAAAGCAACGGACAGACTTCAGCGGCTTCGGGGAAGCAACAGGGTTGGCAAACTTGCTTCAGGTGTTAGGAACAAAGGAAACGGAGCAAATTTACCAGTCAAACCCTTATTTTACAGCACTTTGAATAGTCTCAAGATCAGCATTTGCTTTCATAGCTCTAACAATGTATAAAATTAGTCACTTTTTTCAAAAGTGTTTGGATGTTTGTAACTTAACCAGGCAAACACGGGTGACCGGATTTTTATGTTTGGCACACAGAATAGATAGTCTATTTACCTGGCAGTACGATCTCGTGGAACAATGTCCGACCTCCGCGGGTGGAAGCCGCCAGTAAAACCTAGTGAACTATAAACGAATCTTATTAGGATGCCCACGTGAACACGACGATGATAATAAAAACCTTGACAAAAAAAAGTATAAATCACAAAACTCGTTTCCTGAATACGACACGATATTTCCATAGAAACCAGTAAATAACTAAATCCAAAGGAAAGCTATAAGCTCATGCGCTTAAAACAATTTGCTTGAAACATAATGAGTCGCTCACAGAACTTGGCACACCAACATTCTGGCAACTTCTGCTCGCTGACAAACATTAATGCTTGACAAATCAATGTCAAAGAACAATTGAAACTCCAAGAAGTCGTAACTTGTAACTTGTCCGCGACAGCCCTATTCGCGAATGTTGTTCCCGCGTCGCGATTGCAGCATATTACTTATGAAATAAAAGAGGTCGGGAGCTCCTTTCGAATTGCAAATTTCCGTAACTTATGCGCCTCCTCGAATCTCCATTAGCAAATTACTGCTGTCTTCTGCGAAGCTTTACGTAACACGAACAATATGTGTATAATAAGCAGTACCTATATATCATCTGACATCACTTTCCCAACTTATGATAATAGACGAAACGGGACCGATGGACATCAATCTTGATTTTTTATTCGCCATTCCTCTCTCGGGAGTTGGGCAGTTGGCGTCTCTGGTAATTTTACGATCTCCGGTCATTTTTATTATACGATGTGTTATAAGTTACAACCGGACGTGTCATTCACCTCTTTAAGTAAATACGTAACACTTCAGATAATTTTATCTTTATTTTTTTCCACGGACCTCTGCGATTTGCTCTCAAAATTACGGCTAATGAAATAATGTTATTACGCACTCTTACGATTGTTTATTTGCTCTTTTTGTTACCTAGATAATGTTGGGTGAGTGATGAGGACGTCGATTTATCGTGGGGTCGGGTGTTAGCGCATAATACACGTAAGAATTAGTTCGTACAAGGGTCGCACCTAAGTCAGGGTGAATGTATTGCGTCACGAGCTCCCTCGAGACGCTACAACAATCTTCTCAAATCGTTGTTGAAAATTCAATGACATTCGCCCGAGGCGAACGCTTGCGATATCTTTTTACGAGTCACAAAAAAATGGCAGAAACTTTTTATCGGATCCAATTTTGCTCGGTAACTATGCCGGGTGGATTCGTGATAAGCTTTTTATAACAAGGGTGAGTTTCTCAACAGTAGGAGCGTCGGCTGGTATGGTACGTCCGTCTCGCCGACGCATGGCGACGGCAAGCACATGCAGATCCGATGATAAACTGCGTGGACGACAGACGACGAGCATGAAGCTTTAACATCTTGTTATAAAGTTGATGACAGTCCGCGGTGTCCATGTCCGAATAGTTTCTGTATTAGGGACAGTAAAACGTGTCGTTTGTTTAGCAAGTCAATCTGCGGCAAAATTAACTCGATATAAGCGCGAGTCCGTATCTCACGGCGACGATTCCATCAGCTGCTATATATGAAAATGTACAAATATATGATAGTCAACAGAGCGGTGTATCAATAAGTTGTATTTTCTCGATATCTTTCGCGGCCATATTTTCTTAGAAGTTCGTTATTTTATTTCTGCTTGGTACTAAAATTTTGTTTGCAAAAGGACGCGATAACGAAGTTATTCTTTACCATGTTATCTTTTGCTTTGAGTTCGAGAAATCATAATCATAGCTGATCGTCCTGGCCCCTGGGGCGGATTGCGTTGCGGGCTACTAACATTAAGTATCATCAAGTACACAGCGGGGTAATTGCGTAACACACTAACGGTAGCAATGGCTTTCGTTCTGACAGTTTAACAACATTCATTGCGTGTGTTACGTTGTTGAGCACTCAGATTATTGATATTTTTCGAACCTATGAAGAAATGGATTAGCAATATCCTTCAATATTATTCCGCCTCTAATTGATAGTGCGTTAGACAATAACGGTGCTGGAGGTTGTCTTACATTTCTGATACTTACCGTACGTGATCTAACTCAAAGCATTAATTTTAAATAAACCATTTACAGGCACTTTTGAACTTTCAAGGAGTCAGCCAGAAAGATGAAGTTAGTTGCGTATTCCAAAGCGTAGTAAATTCATATGGAGAAGAATAGGCAATTTTTTTATTCGATCTACAGATCAACCATGGGAATAATGGATAAGATCTCTTAACAATATTGGCTTCCTTCACTAACACCTATATCCGTTACCATACCAACAACTATGTACCTCCAAGAGGCACCCATTATCACCCCACAACGTTCCCACTGCTGGGACACAGGCCTCCTCTCTGTGAGAGGCAGTGGGCCGTAATCCACCACGCGGGCCCAGTGCGGGTTGGTAGATGTCATATATCTCCATTTTTTTTTCGGTACTAGGACATCTCGGTTTCCACACGATGTTTCCTTCGCCGTTTTGAAAACAGTGGTGATGAAATGAAATACACAAACTATAGTGCTTGCCTGGGTTCGAACTCGCGACCTACAATCCGACATCCGGGGCCGATACCACTGCTCTCTGCAAAAAAAACCCGTTAAATATCAATAGTTTTTAATTACATCCATCGTGGTGACGGTTAAGGCCCTGTGTCAGAACAAGGCGGTGTTTGTCAGTCACCAAGCCACTAACTTTATTGACATTATAAATTCAGAGACCACTCTTATTAAAGCTATCAACAGTTTAGTGGGAGTTGAAGGTCAGTCAGAAGGTTCAAGTTCTTCCATAGTAACACGGTGTTGTTCAACTTTTCACTGTTAGCTTTGATTCCGTATCAGTTGAAAAAGTTTTAACGACTTCAATTAAATCGAAATTTCGGTACAACTGGATGCAACTAGACTTGCAGAATTTAATTTATTTGTGGGCGAATCGACAACTCCAGTAATGCGTATAACGCAATTGGCATGTTTTGTTTTTAGGATTCCGTAGCCAAATGGCAAAAAACGGAACCCTTATGGATTCGTCATGTCTGTCTGTGTCTGTCCGTCCGTATGTCCCAATCACTTTTTACCGAAACTATAAGAACTATGCTGTTGAAACTTGGTAAGTAGATGTATTCTGTGAACCGCATTAAGATTTTCACACCAAAATGAAAAAAAAAAATATACATTTTGGGGGTTCCCCATACTTAGAACTGAAACTCAAAAATTTTTTCATCAAACCCATACGTGTGGGGTATCTATGGCTAGGTCTTCAAAAACACATTTAGAAAAAAATTAGGTTTCTAGTATCATTTTTTTCTAAACTGAATAGTTTGCGCGAGAGACACTTCCAAAGTGGTAAAACGTGTGTGGGTGTGTCCCTGTAACTTCTAAAATAAGAGAATGTTAGAACTAAAAAAATATGATGTACATATAAACTTCCACCGAAAATTAGTTTGAACGAGATCTAGTAAGTAGTTTTTTTTTTTAATACGTCATAAATCGTAAACCGCAATTTACCTTTCGTTCAATCAACTCAAATATAAAAAATTTAAAAACATTTAATTTCATAAACATAAACCGTGAACCATTATTTTCTAATAATAAATCTGTAATAGGTGCCTAAGTAAATAATAATGTGAAACTTGTTTATAAGTATTGTACTTGTTATTAAGTATATTAGCTTGTTTAGCTATCACAAGCATATATGGGCTCGCATATAGTTAGATCTAGATCCCATCATTTAGGTACCTAATTATAATGTTTACTTCTCAATAACTTATTTATTTTATGTAGGTACATAATTATTAAAACATCGATCAAAGTCACAACGAACTACAAGAACTTTTATATTATGTTACTTGCTGCTACGGAACCCTTCATGGGCGAGTCCGACTCGTATGTTATAAAGATAGTTTACTTTCCTTAACTTTTCGTTGTTTCCTAACGTTATATTTAAAACGTGCCAATTCCCTAATACGTATTTCTGGAATTGTCAATTCGCCCACAAATAAATTAACTTCATGCGAGTCGCCTATAGAAAATATTTTTTTTTTTTAAAGTGAAGATTCGCCGGTTCGGGTGAGTTAATTCGTGAGAGTCAACTAATAACCCTAGATAGATGCCATATTCAATACGTGCCAGTATCAGTATCATGGACAAGCCCACTCAATCTGTGTGGTTCTTTCCTCAAAAGACCATTCCAGACACAAGTCCACATTGTCATCACATGATCTGACCAAGATTATGTCTGAATTTTAAAAGAGACTGTGACCTCTGAGTTTGTTGCGGCCTTTCTTCTCAGAGTAGTCAGATAGGAAACGCCGACCTCATCTAGTTTAAAAAAATATGATTGACGTGTAAAAGTGTTTGTACAAACCTACTTACAGAAATAAAATCATTTATCATTTATCAGGAATTCACAATATTTGCACATACACATTTCAATAAGCCAAAATAAAATTCAACCTTCTTCCTGCGCCCATGGTCTAATTAACCCACAAGGGAATAAAATCAAGTTCCAATAAATGTAACATTGTTTCAATTTATCGACACGGGATACTTTTCATATTTCGACGTGGCGAGCCCCAAGTGTGAGAAGGGCTCAGGCCCGCGGGGCGTCCAAAATTAAATGCGGTTGCGGAGGTGAATGACAAACGAGGCTGATGCTGGATACGCGGTATTTTCATGTACAGTGTGACAAAACCAGTACCGGCGCCATGTAGTAAAAAAAAACACCAACAAAATATTGACGTGTAAGAGTGACTTAAAAGATCACATTACATAAATAAACGTTTCATTTTATTTCATACCATTTTATTTTATTTCATTTCAGTACTGCTTCGCCCGCGTAGAGGTCGAAAATTATCCCACGAGATCGGGAACGTATTACCTAAATAAAAGTATCATATGTGTTAATCCAGGTTACATTCTATGTGTGTGCTATATTTCATACAAATCCATTCAATCATTTTTGCGTGATTGAGTAACAAACGTCCAAACATTAAAACATATAAATTTTCACATTTATAATATTCGTAGGATTTCTTTACATTTTCATCGTAAACTTATAGAACAGTTCATACGTTACGTTAGCTCACGGTCAGAGTATTACCACTACGGTGCGGTCCACTGTACCCGCACAGCGGACATCTTTAAACTGGCGCAAAAATATATTATGCAAATTGAGATTTATACTGCGAGGGGGTTCCGAACTGAAAGTGTCTGTGTTATCTTTACCTATATAAAGAGATTGCTTGTTTTTCTTCTACATAATCCGGGAAATTACGCCGTGTATTTTTTTGTATTTCGTTGAGAAGCAATATGGAATTTATTTAAGCTGCTGTCAGTATTTGGTATCTGAACTTTGGCCACCTGACACCTATTTATTTTGTGTAGGAGCATTGACCTTAGGTACGCAAACTTGTTTTACCTGTATTACTTAATTTAATAATCGTAGTATTCACAAATAACAAAATATTCAATCCATTAAGAACTCGTTGTATTCCTTAATAGATAAAGCGAACAAAAATAACCCATTCATAAAAAGGGCTGCACGATCCGGCTCATATAAACTAAAGAAAAATAGTTAACCCCAAAACGCGAGAGAGGGACAAAATTACCCATCCCAAAAGTATTTGCAGACGGCTTAATAAGAAGCGCGTAATTATCCGCAAATCCTCCGTCGGCAAGAGCCCATATCCGTAAAGGACTTGAGCAAACTCAGTTTGGGTACCGCCAGTAATAACTTTTTGCGAAGTATGCTAACCTAACCCAACATAGAAGGAGAGTTTCTCTGTACATAATATTGAAAGCATCGTATATCTGTCGATATGTTTACATTTCCGCTTGGTAACTGTAAAATCATTCGGATTTATCGCGGCATTCGTATTCATATGTAGCCTTATACTCTTGTATGTCTGGTGGGACAGCTTTTGAATTGGAACCTAATAAAATGCAAATGATGATGGATGATGTGTGAAACAGTTTTCATTTTCTGTTAAAAAAAATTCTCAAATTACTTTTAGACAAAGTGGGAAGTGTGAGAGAAACGGTAGTTCCGTCAGTTTTAATGTTAACTTCAAATATGTCGAGGACGCTTCTGCGGGAACTTGCACACTGTCCATAAAAAATGAAACACCTTTTAAATGAATTTCCTCATATACAGTGAAATTTAATAAAGTGTAACTGTCTGAAACTTGGTAACTTCATCACATAAGACACGATTGCCACTAAATCATGAATCATATAAACACGAGAACTCAAAACTTGCGAGTTATTACTTATTACGTAGTTCATATCAAAATTTTAAATTGAACTATAAACTTGGTTAATTCAACCGGGGTTGGAAAGGGGTGAGCTATATTTTGGAACGTAAATGTGGCATTAACTGGTGCGAGGGAGACAGACGATGTGAAATGTCTAGCAGTGACATAAATTGCTACAGCGTCGGAGATGATTCGTGGGGATATTTTTATTTTGCATAGCGCACGTGTGACTTTGGTCTTCATTGGGTTAACCTTTAGATATGCTGTGTAACTTGTGTAATCTCTTCATGAACTTATTCCTTATTTTAGTTTAGTTGCACCATTTCTTCTTCCCAGCTAAAGCAGTAGGAAGTGGTACAGGGCGGGCGTTTCAGGGGACTATCTTATGTAATTTTGACGTTCGAAAAGTGCTGATTGTCTTCCAAATTTGAATAAATGACTTTTTTTTGTTTTTTATTAGGAATTCAATATGGAGCGCGTTTGTAACGTTCATTAATTTTTATTGTATCATTCAACAAAGTAGGTAGGTACATCACTTGTTCGCGTGTCATACAGAAATTAATAAAAAACTCAATTGGATTTTCATTGAAATCAGCTGAGTATTTAGCTGAAAATATAGCCTATTTCGTGGTTAATGGGGCTCGTTAACCGTTAATATTCGTTTAACCAACATTGGTATTTTACGACACTACCGTCGGTGGTGTATTACGTAAAAATATACCGCGCTGAACCCTTTGAATGCACACGATGCAAACGGGAAAGCATCATGGCCGTCGCTCATTGAACAAACACGCTCTCGCGTCCGCCGCACGCTCCGCTCGCCGCAAATTGAATCCTGACGTAATATTTAACGTAGACATTTTGCGCTACCCTCGCCCGGCGAAATTACGCGACACAGCCTTGCTCGGGAATAACTTATCATATAGCTCGTTTAACTCAGCCATCAATAAGTCATCGTCGAATAATTTTATTTTGATGTCGACTAGAGTTCGGCTACCGTGTAATTCATTTCCGTAAAGTTAAGTCATGTAGATAAATTTATATCGAAATACAATCTGAGGCTATCGTTTCGTAATATTAGGAATACTTGTTTTTTAAATTATGCTTCGGTAAAGAGTCGGTTCGGCGTAAACAACGAGCTCTGTGCACGCGTTTTCTCGTTTTTCAACTTTATTTTGTGTGTAGTGACAGTATGTGAAATATTGGTATAAATACTTGCAGCGTTTATTTCATAAACAAAAATTCAAATGTTTCATGTTAACCATTCAAGTCTGCTCATTATTTTCAATTAAAAAAAGAACACCCACTTGTTTCATAATCATCACACTTCCATCCTGCCAGTATGTTACCTTTTCACGGCTAAGCCACTGAACGGATTTACATGAATGTCGATGATTTGGCAAGGAGATATATGGCATCCTGAGGAAGGACATAGGCTACTTTTTGTCCCGGTAGCACGTTCCCATGAGATAATTTCCCACATCCACGCGGGTGAAACCGCAGGCAGAATCTAGTCTCACTATATTTCTCGACGATCAAACTCCGCTCATATTTTCCATTGCACCCAAAAGTGTCATAATGCGTTAACACACAAAATTCAGTTTAACACACGCGTCGTATTACGTAGGTGGGGAGGCTCTTGTAAAATGGGCCGAGGCTCTTGTGGCGCACACTCGTCGTGTTTGCCCGACTCACTCGCAGTGTCGTCGGCGCGAACATATCGCTTCCCTGATATCGGTAAACAATTTACACGTTTCCTATACAATACAAGCGGTGTGCACACGTTCGGATGTATTTATGTATGTCGGGTACAAATCTTGGGAGGTGGGGTAAAACGTGCCCGCGCGGCGTGAGAGGGTTACGTGTTATTGATGTGTTGTTACATATTTTTGGGTAGCACTTCGTTTGTGCACTATTGACGAGTACTATTCTGAGTGTCTGAGTGAATGGCGGGTTGAGTGCCAAGTTTTAGGTGACACACTGGATTATTTTTACTTTTACTAGTCACTGTACTGTAGGCACTGAAATGTAGGTGAATCAAATTACGATGTTACGTGTGGGTACGTTACGTAAGTTTGTAACAAACATGAAAAGGGCCAATTAGGTGAAGCGATAAAAATTTTCAATATGATGTTACACCACGTTCCTTCCGAGCAACAAAAGAAAATCGACTCTTCGGTTTATAATGAGAAGATTATAACAAACATGTAAAAAAAACATCGTTATTCAAGAGCTGTTAATAAACATTTACATAGTTATGCCATTAATGAAGTACCAGGAATGAGGAAAGCCACAGGTGCAGAAAGTATTATTGCCGAACTATCTTGTCTTCAACGTTCCAAAAATCTAACTTTCAGACACTTCCCTACCAACCAAAAACAAAAAGTCACTACTACAACAAAAATCACAAAATCCAGCCAGTAGCCACCCCACAGAGCATAGAGCCAGCGGCTGTCTGAACCAATCTACCGTGGAGCGCGCGCCTGTCATATCGGAGCGTTCAACAATTACTCAACACCTGCGGCCGAGCTTATTACCAACAGTTTTCGACACTTTAATCTCGTACTAACTTATTTATACAGGCGGATGTATTAACGCCAAGAATAGGATTTGTGTCGTAAGGTGTTATGTCAGCCCGATGGACAGCGCTTTACACCTTTGGGGAAATCTGATTTGTATTTGTTCACATAGTTAAGAAATTGTAAGGGCTGTTTCGGTTAACTTTTGCTCCTATAATTTCATACAAAATTCTACGCATTTCAACTTTAGAAATAAACTAGCTGTGACCGGGCCGCGGCTTCAACCGCGTGGATGTTGGCAAATCAACCAACGGGAACGTGCTACCTGCAAAAATTTACTCCTTATAACATCAGCTATCTGCCAATGAAAGTCCCGTCAAAATCGGTCCATCCGTTTCGGAGATTAGCTGGAACAAACCGAGAGACAAAAAATCAAAAGTCATTTATTCAAATTAGGCTGAGAATCAGCGCTTTTCGAACGTCAAAATACATGAGATAAAAACGTCCCCAAAACGCTCACCACTTCCTAGTGCTTTAGCTGAGCTGGGAAGAAGAAGTGGCGCAACAAACTCCCCAGCAGCACGGCTGCTGGATAACTATCAACATTGTTTTCTTGTTTTAAACACCTACCTATATACTTTCATTAGCATTAAAAAAAGTTATTTTGACATTACGAACAGGGACTTCATTTATTTTTTTTTGTATAGATCTATAAATATCTATACATTGTACACACAGGACCCTGAGATGGTGATGGATGACACATCGATACATAAACTCACGCCTTTTCCCAAGAGGGTAAGCAGAAACTACAGAAGCCACTACGGCTTGGTGATAATCAATGAAGATTAACAAACTATCCCGTAGTTATTCTAAATCCTACTAATATTATAAATCTGAAAGTTTGTGAAGATGTTTGCATGTTTGTTACTCACAATCACGCAAAATCGGCTGAACAGATTTGGATGAAATTTGGCACACAGATAGTTTGTAACCTGGATTAACACATATGATACTTTTTATGCCGGTTCTCGTGGCATAATTTTCAACCTCGACGCGGGCGAAGCCGCTGGCGAAAGCTAGTAGACAATAATTAAATAGCGTCGTGGCGAACAGAGATAGTTTACTAGTTTTCAAGTAAGATTTTCTATGGCAGGTACTCATTTCACCGCAGATCAAATAACCACTACTATTGGAAGGGTTCTTTCCAAACTTTACACAAAGGCATTCAGTTAGAACAAAATCCAGAACAAAGAAAAGTAACATAGTAAAGTGGGAGAAATCAGGTAGGTAAATAATAATCCTCTGTTATTTATTTTCGACGTAAACCTAATATGAATTTGATATATAATAGGTTCTTCGTGAAATAATTTCAGCTCCGAATAGACTAAATTCTTCTAGGCTTAGTTAGACAATTACGAGACACTTAGAACGCCAAAAACGAGTGAAATATACCCTCTAACAACGGTGTTATTGGGCTAAAGCTAATATTTGTACCTTAAACATCAATGAGAAATTGAAATGAATGAAACAGGGAAATATTGATACTCAATCAGCTTAGAAATATAATCGAAATTCGTTAGTTACATTTGAAATTCGCGGGCTACCCTAGAGCTTCCAATTTAAACGCTAATAATGTAACCTAAACACGAATGACCAAACCAAACGTTAATAATGTTACCTAAACACCAAACAATGACCAAACCAACCCCACGATAGATCAAATGTGTTTCACTAAGAAATGCTTTCATCAAAATTCATTCAACATGAACTAACCAATATGAAAAAAAAAAATATTGACTGTCTCGTTGGTTTGTCTAGTCGTCGCAAGCGTTACAGCTGACAATGAGGTTCTGGGTTCGATTGTCAGGTCGGGCAAAGTGTTATTGGGTTTTTTCATCAGGAATTTCTCAGTAGCAGCCCGGAGAGTAGATTTCTGCCTGGCTGATAGCAACAGGCTCTATGTAACATAGGACTTAAACATAACTGTCAACATGTGGGTGTACAACATGTGCACGTCTGCCCAACCCTTCGGGGATTACAGTTACGTGAATTATTTTTCCCAGTTAAGTAAAACGAAACTTTCCAAAAGGTAGGAACTAACCACGAATACAGTACCTAACTATACCAAATCCTCCAAAAGTCGATTAACAGGGAAAATTTCGCTCCATCACAAAGAGGATTACCGTAAAAGCTGTAACCCAAAATCTATTTAACTCATTACGATCTACCCGAAACATTTTGTAGGGTCAGGTAATTGGACTTAAGTAGTAACCACAATTCGACAACCCTCACAACAATCAACTGAAAGTATTGATTATAATTGAAACTTAAACGGGATGCAAGTGAACGGGAAGCAACCCTGGATTATACTCATAGTGGAAGCTACATAGCCTGATTAACATTAGGCCTTTCTTAATTTGTTAACAAATATACAATTTGGAACTGTGTCTAGTTAATCTAGATCTCTTTCTGTAGCTGAGATTATGGTTAATTGAGAAGATGGTACGGAAGGCGAAGACATACTCCTCGCACCCCAAATACAATTAGAAGAGAACGATGATGTAATGTGGGTGCACTATAGGTTAGCTCTACCTTACCCGTCGGGTAAAACAAGCGGGATGTTATGTGTTGAGAACGATGTTGAAAGCTGTTCTGCAAGCACGTCATCAAGAAAGATAGTAAAATATGAACATATACAATCTTCATCTTCTTTTTAGCGGGTTGATAGCAATCTATATACAGTCACCCCAGAATTTGACTACGAGCTTGCCACTTTCAGTAACGTCCATCAACTCCTGTAGCCTGCACACAACATATTCTGTGTGATTGAAAGCTGTATCTCCTTACAACTTGCTAAGCCCCGGCCTAGATATAGACCATGTGTTCAAAACGTCTGGCTGCAAATGATATGGCACCCAATTTAGGAATCTTTACTGAAGTCATTCAACTCATAGACTGTAAGTCTTGTTTTAGATACTATTAATAGACTGAAGTTATTAAATAGAGTGTCTGGTTCAGTTAATGCTAAGATTGTCTTAAAGATTGATGGTTACAAGCTCATTACTGTAAACGATGATGCTCTTAATCATCTAACTGCTGGAAGAAGACCGTGACCATGCGGCATACCCAAATGTTACCATGGGTTTTGTTCGTCGAATCGTTGAACGCTTTATGTTCTGAGTAAAGCTGCATGATTACAGATAAGTAAACGCGTCACTAACTGGACAGGTCCACTCAATCTTGTGTGTGTTCCTTTCTCAAAAGACCATTTCACACACCAATCATGTAGATCGGTGTGTGAAATGGTCTTCACATAATCTGACCAAGGTTATGTCTGGACTTTAAAAGAGACTGTGAACTCTGAGTTTGTTTCGGCCCTTCTCCTCAGAGAAGTGAGATAGGAAATGCCGACCTCATCTAGTTATTTAAATATGATTGACGTGTAAAAGTGTTTGTACAAACCTACTTACAGAAAGAAAATCATTGATCATTTACTAGATTAAATAATAATGGATTCGCTAAGGAAGAAGATTAGGTAGCCTCTAAGGACGATCACAATAGGACCACGCCTGCCCGTATCAAAGGACCGCTCGATATATCATTTCCCGTGACCAATTAAACGCCCATAATTTCCAATCAAGCCCCAATATTTGGCTCGATACAAAACAAAGCTAAAATGAATGCCACGTATCCGTTGGCGCGCGGCGTGGCAACTGGCGCATTTCGCCCAATAAAACGTATTTGCCGAAGGTGGTCTCGTCCGTACATTAATATCGTTCGGTTCAGCCTCGCCTGATTTACGACCGCCATCGCTGAAAACTCCACCTTCAGTGGAAACATACAGTATTACGGTTGGCACGGGCCTGGCTAGCTGGACTTTAGTTGTAGACCGTGACATATTACTCTCTTGCGATCAAAATAAAAATATTTCAAAAATGAGTACATTAACAAAATAATGTCGATGAATTTAGATGTGTCAAACAAAATAATATTTAAGCTCTTAGCAAATAAATAAAATCTAGTTACAGTTAAATTATGTTTTCAATGGACCTGCTTCCTTAAATTTACCACCGGCGACGAAACCATATATCAAAGCACATTGTTCATAACTCAAATACTGCTATTTACCGCAACTGAAGACTGTACGCAATATTAGTTTTTACTCCAACAAAGCCTGGCAAACACTTTGACAATGAGTCGAAAAAAGAGCAACGGTTTCAAATGAATTCAAATTGATATTATCAGTACTAGGATCTGACTTATACAAGTATTGTTAACATTTCGGCACGTGTAGCTTTAATGAGGTGCCCAGAGAAAGACGGGTTATTAACCTAACATTTATACGACAACTGATTTTCCTCGTCGAGATTTTTAGAATAAACTAGCTGCGACCGCGGCTTCGCCTGCGTATGTCGAAAATTATCCCACAGGAACGTGCTACCGGGACAGAAAGTCGCCGATGTTACTGCTTATAACAAAAGCTATTTGCCTGTGAAAGTCCCGTCAAAATTGGTAGCCGGAACAAACAAACACACAGACATAAATTGAAAAAAAAAAAAAGATTTTTTGTTATATTTATATACTTATGCATTTAGTAAACAGCTGTTATTTTAACATTACAAACAGACACTTAAATTTTATTTATTTGTAGGTGTAGTGAGATGTATTAGATAAAGTAGCGAGAGAAACTTTGTATGTCTTAAGTCTGGTAAAAGGAAACGTCCGGTTCCTAATAAACCCGTATGTTTTCCAAGTAACACTTCTCACACGTGAAGTAGTGGGGGAAGCAGTGAGATAAATTACTTAGTCCGGACATCTGAACACTGTACTTTTGCATGAGAACTCCTTCTTTACTGTATAATCCTGTCTCCGACGGTCGGGGAGGATTTCGATACAATTTTACATATTAAACAGTTTTAAGATGGATTCAAACTTGGCTCACGTAGATACATGACTTCAGGAACAATGTGTTAAGAAACTAGGAATAACTCAGTTTGATTACCGATAGACTATTTCAGGAACACGTGTGGCTATAACATATTGGATTTAGAGATGACAATGGCACATAAAGTATGAGTTGTCGACATCTTGATATCCGGGAAACGTAATGGGAAAGGGAACAGCTCTATTGAACTCAACTCTTCAGAATCAATTGCACTGGGACAGTTATTGTCTTCACAAATTGAACTTCATCAAAATTTAGCCCTGATGGAGAGACAAGCCGAATTTCCACGCATAACTTCATACCCCTATTTATCCCATTTAGGCGATGAATTTTAGAAAAACCTTCCTTAGTGCTTATCTTCGTTGGGCACTTGGGCAATTTTGCACCACAGTACCTTATACAGGAACTCTAAAATTTCAGGCTCCTAGGCCCACCGGCTGCACTGTGCGTTGTCTGTCAGTGAATTTAAGGTTTTTATTACGTAGAAGATAACGTCTTCGGATCTATAACCGAGGAATCGAGGAACCGTAATTTCAAAATGTATTATTAAAAGTACAACCTATACAGCGTCACTTTTATTTTGACGTATTCCTTCCAGCACGTGTAAGTGTCACCCATTTGCACCACGGTGTACGTGTGACCCATTTGCACCACGAAAATACATGGGATTCGAGAAAACCCAATGATTTATCATCATCAGCCGAAAGACGTCCACTGCTGGACATAAGCCTCCCCCAAAAGGGCGGGATTTGCCATAATCGCCACGCTTGGCAAGCAGGTTGGCGACAGCAGCATGGTGGTAAAATGCATAGAGAACGCTGCTGCCCATTCTCTAGTAAGATTAAGAGATTTTAATGAATTTTGTAAATTTGTTGGAATTCGTCACTAAATATCAGTTTTCTCTAAACTCTGAAATGTAATGGTCTTCATTGCGATTCCATTGGATACCTAAAACTTTAGCTAACCTCTCGTTGCCACTTCGATGTTTTACACATTACAAGTCAGTTAGTATGCAAAGCATTACCGTACATAACACATTTAACATAACGTATTCCAATGCTTCGAATTGATCTACAACCTTACCCAAACACGTTAGCTACAAACCAGCTATCTAACCGTCATGGTCCAGCAATCAATTCACCATTCGTAAGTCGTCGTCAGACTCGCACGGTAAAAACTGCCATAAAAGGAACCGGACTGTCTATCTCGTTTATAACGAGACCCGGGAACCGAAGCCCTAGGACAGAATAGGACATTTCGTGCGGTTATTAAGTGTGTAGGTTTCTTTGATCTGTTCAAGATGGGAGTTGTAGGTGGTCGGTATGCTGTCTGTATTTGTTGTGGGGTTTGTTTTGATCGTAAAGTACACGTACAGATTGAATCACATGTCTTGACGGATTCTATGACAGTTTTACGCTCCAAAATATTCGTAGAACAAGCTGAGACGAAAAACAAGCAGACCTCCAAAACCAGTGAAGAAATGTCAGATTACTTTATTAATTGTTGTTGGATTCTCTGTCAAGTATATTATTGATTCAGAGAAGCAGACATAGAAGCGGCTACTTATGCTTCAGGAATAAAAAGTTCAAGACTAACTTTGGACGTTTTATTTGCTCAAGAACGAAAACACCTCACAACAATACCTTTTACTTAACAATTCGAGATACAGTATAGTTACTGCACTACTAAGTTAACGTTAGGCTAGACAAGGCATATTTCTCAGCGCATCTCCACCAGTCACCTTCCAGCCGGTTCTCGAGCCCGGGTTTTACGAGACCCGCATTATTTTCGCTTATACGAAAACCTTTAAGTTCCATGCTGATCTTTGCGATGAAAAATGTATGTGTAATATCCGTCGCTGGGTTTATTTTTTATGATTTTCTTGTATAATAGAGTTTGTTTTATGCGAAGATCAAGCGAAGTATGGTTAAAGCCCTGACGCGACATTCGCGGGGATCAAGGCAATTTTATAACTAGAAAAGACAAGGAAGATGGGCTTTTAAAATAAAGAGGAATATTTTATAAGAATTTATTCAGAGCCTGGAGACATAAAATAATATCCGTGGAAAAGTTACATTTCATTTCAACTATGACTTCGTCGAAATATAGCTTATTTTCTTTAAAGTTGTTAGACTCATACGAGGGAAACGGTAGCTCGAGGCGTTTCGCGGTAAATCCATTCTGGAAGATACCATCCACAATTCTAAATAAAATATCACCGGCGAGTGCACATCCCGCTGGCTCTGCATTCTACAACATTTACCGGCAAGCCATGCATCAATGTAACCTGCCTTCCCTGGTTCCGCGTTACTTGCAAAGCGCTTAACTTTCAAACAAAACACATTAAATTAAGCAAAATAACACTGTAAGGCAGGGGGACTATTCGAACAGCGGTCGATTGTTGTCACTGTAACGAGCGGCTGTTCTTTGTTCGAGTGCGCGTCGTAGGCGCGAAATGCAGTAATGTAAACACGAATGCAGGCCTTTGAAAGGCCTTGGAGCGCCGAAGTGAACGGAGTGGGCAAACAGCTCGGAAACAAGTGCGTTGCTGAATTTGTAATATATGCAACGTATGCAACACATGCATGACGAAACGATATTCCGTGCAAAATTAAATTCAACTGTCTTCATTTATTTACCATTCAATACTCAAGTAGTTCATGACGGGAATATTAATTTTGTACTTAATTAATACTGAAGCCCTGAAACTTCATTAAATTATAATTCATCTTATAGGTAATGTTATGCTTACATTGGAGATTAATAATGTATGATCTTCAATCCTCTCATCACATAGTAATGTTATTATAAATTATGGCTATGTGTGTAACAGTTGATTAAAACTGACAAAATTACAGAAAACATGAACATAATATCATGAACAGAATACTTCCCCGCATTAAAATGTCTACACAATTCACTTGCACATGTGCCCGTCAAACAACAATATCGATTGCTACAACTGGGACGTAACATTTCTTATAAGGGTCTGCATTTTGAAAGAATAACCTACCGCACTAGGGTTGCCCGACCCTCGTCCCTGATGTTCCCTAGTCAATGTCGTTCCCTAGTCCCTCTGGTTTCGCGGCCCCGTGTAATGGTGCTTTGTGCGACGCGCAGGGCGCAGGCCGCCCCGATCGATACCGCTCACGTGCGTTACACGCGGCAAAGGCAATTCTTTGTTCTGCCAACTTATCGCTAACACGACCCTTTATTAACTTCCGTGTGGTACTTCGCGTTTTTCGCGTGACAAAATAATAGTCTACCAGTTTTTCGGGGTGTAAACGTTTTCGCGTGTTTAATGTACTGCTTTCTCAGATGTAATGTGAAAGTTTTGTAATACACCCGTAATAGATTAGGTAACTTGGTGATGAGTGAATGAAAGGAGTCATTAATTTAATGGAGGGATGTGAATACTGAGCTCGTAAGTTTGAAGTATAGTGGGTTTTGTAGAGGTGCGCGCTTAACATTTGAAATATCTACGCATTTGTATGCTTGTCGCTCTCGGCAGTTCCCTAGCGAGTTAAGCGGACCTCCTTACCATTCCTATTGCAATGCTTGAATGGTTCAAAGATGCGTCTTACGCCTATAGATTAGGCACGCCACGATTGCGGCGG
Source organism: Polymixis lichenea (assembly GCA_949091785.1). NCBI lineage: Eukaryota > Metazoa > Arthropoda > Insecta > Lepidoptera > Noctuidae > Polymixis > Polymixis lichenea. The sequence goes on from OX420942.1 coordinate 658,586, forward strand.
TAAGTCCCCTCTTTGAGGAGTGGGAGAGACGGCACGGCGTCCTCACCTTCCGCCTGACGCAGGTCCTCACCGGACACGGTTGTTTCGAGAGGTTCCTGTTTCGGATAAGGCGGGAGGAAACGCCCGGGTGTTTCCACTGTGAAGATCGCCCTGAGGACACGGTGGAGCATAAGGTGGAGGCCCGGCTTGGGCGAAGCACCACCGTGTCCTTGTGAAGGCGATCTCTCGCGTCCGGCCCTGGTCCAAACCATAGTACGGAGCGAGTGCATGGGGTAGTCGTCGCCTCTTTCTGCGAAGCAGTGTTGCTCGCGAAAAGAGAGGCGGCGCACGTGAGGGAGAGGCAGTATTTGCGCCCTCACGGCCCTAGCCTCCGCACGAGACGCCCTGGGCATCGGGAATCCCAGGCTGATTCCCGGCCACCGTAGGCGCGGGCTTGCGGACGGTGAGTAATGGGCTGTCCGGTAAGGACCAAGCCCGGGTCGACGGCGCGTTGTGTTCCACGCGCGCCACAAAGAGACGTCAGCACCAACTGGCGGGGTCCGCAAGGACCGTAGCCTGCCAGGGGTGCGGGTTGTTCGAAAGAGACACCGCGGCCCCTGACACACAGGTAACTGAGGGAACACGGGTGGGTTTTAGTCAGTAAAAGTCTGACACGCCGCCCTCCTGCTGCACCCAGAGCGGGAAAAGTTATTTGATAATTTCCCACTGTGTCAACCACCACCGAACCAAGTTGTAATTTGTTATTCTGACTTCAGATTCAGCAATAAGTTGAGCTGAGTAACAAATTTCGGAGTTGTACTGAAATTGATTTGTACTGAAATTGATTTGTACTGAAATCCCGAATCAATGGGAACTCAGCTCAGTTTTACTAATGGACTGGAACAAACAATGAACAAAAATAACACTAGACAGGTTTTTGCTAGCATACAATGTTTAAGAAAATCAGAACTGAAAAGTATTTTTCTTCATAGAATACATAACAAATAAAAAATACGTTTTCATCAAAAGTAAGCGGATCAAGTGTCATTATTCATTTGTTGATGTTGAATATTCAAAACAACAACCGTTACTTACAGGTTATTCCAAAATTTATAATTATTTGAAGATTACTTATTTACATTTGCACGCCGTTGAGACAAAACATGACTGTAATGTAATTTACTGCAAGATCTTGCATGCCACGTGTGTACACAGATTTGGACAATAAATGATCATATCATACCCAGAAATACAATTTCTTATTTTCTTGAACATGTTCCCGTGCACGTGTTGCAAGTTTCAGTCTAAGCACAGTTTCTATCCACCATCCACCTAGTGTTTTCCCAAACATTGGGGTCCGCTGCAAGTCTAACTGGATGCAGCTGAGTACCAGCATTTTACATGAAGTGACTGCCTATCTAAACTCCACAATCCAGTAACTGGGTAATACGATATCCCTTTGACTGGTGGTCAGACTTTTGAGCATCTGACTACCCGTAACGACTGTCAAAGATCTTAGAAGGACAGCCAAGACCAACGGGTTAACATGCTTTCCAAGGCACGGATGGATCTTGGTATGTAACGTGGTCACCCATCTACGGACCAACCGCTGCAAGCACAGCTTAACCTGACCGGTCGACCCGTGCGGCTGTTATTACTTAGTTAGAAGCCCTTCCACAGTTCCTTAACATCACGTGACTATTATCTTTCCTGTTAATTCTCGGAATCATTGACAACAATGTATTCTTCGTTGGACCCTTTGTTGCATTCTCCATCAGTGACGTCATCGTTACATCTATTGTTTAAACAAGTTATTCCACATTAGCTATAACATCTGATAAGCTGTTCTAATCTTAATGGTATCCGCTTCTTGCACAGAGTGGATGACGTCATGCCACAGGATTTTTTATCTAGGTATTAGTACCCAACCAGCCAAATCACCAACTGTACGTTATCGGTCTTATTCAAAAAGGTTTTTCTTTAGGTATGGTTTGGAAAACCAACGAGTCTGTATTTACCCGACTGCGCCAGAAGGAGGGTTTTGTTTTCGAGTGTATGTGTGTATGTATATGTGTATGTATGTATGTATGTATGTATGTATGTATGTATGTATGTATATATGTATGTATGTATGTTTATTTCTTTGGCACGCTCTGTAGCTTAAACGGCCTAATCGATTTCAGCTTGAGAGGTGCCGAGAGATTCGATACTTAATTGTGAGAGTGAGACTGGGTATATCAAAATTGAAAAAAGAACTGGCCTATTTTTAGCGCCGTATTGTCTTCAAAAAAAAAAAATATTTCTCAAAACCTATTGCGTTGGGTATCAAAATAAAGGGTTTCCTAAATAGGTCTCATTAACGTCAAAAATAATTATACGAGGGTCATTCAATAAATACTTAGCCTACAAAAAGTAAACGAAAATTTTGGAAAAGTGGGAATTTATTTTTCAACATAGTCTCCTTTTAGTTCGATACACTTAGCCCAGCGATGCTCCAACTTTTTTAATCCGTCCGAAAAATAGTTTTTGTCAAACTCTGCAATATAGGCCTCCGTGGCGGCGATGACCTCCTCATTCGATCCATATCTATTCCCGGCGAGTGATTTTTTCAGATTAGGAAACAGAAAGAAGTCACAAGGGGCCAAATCTGGAGAATACGGTGGATGGGGCAGCAATTCGTAGCGTAATTCGACCAATTTGGCCATGGCAACGGCAGACGTGTGAACCGGTGCGTTGTCGTGGTGAAACAGCACTTTTTTCTTCGCCAGATGGGGTCGTTTTTTCTTTAATTCGGCGTCGAATCGGCCAAATAAATCGGCATAGTAAAGCCCTGTAATTGTTTTACCCTTCTCGAGGTAATCGATGTAGATCACACCTTGTGAATCCCAGAAAACGGTGGCCATAACTTTTCCGGCCGATTTTACAGTTTTCGCCTTCTTTGGAGCACGTTCCCCGGTCTGGATCCATTGTTTTGATTGCTCCTTGGTCTCTGGTGTGTACCAGTGGATCCAGGTTTCATCGATTGTCACAAAACGACGCAAAAACTCCGCTGGATTCCGCTTAAACAGCGCCAAACACGTCTCCGATGTGGTCTCACGGTTGCGCTTGTTTTCTGGTGTGAGTAAACGCGGCACCCATCGCGCCGACAGCTTTCTCATGCCGAGTTCCTCGTGAAGAATATGATGCACTGTTCCTTCTGAAATGCCTACAGTCTCAGCCAGCTCCTGAACCTTCAATCGGCGATCTGCCAATACGAGATCATGGATTTTTTTAATGTTTTCCTCCGTAGCAGCTGTTTTCGGTGCACCTGGACGTGGTTCATCAAAAACCGACGTACGGCCACGTGCAAACTCGTTGAACCAATTCTTGACGGTGGCCATCGATGGAGAAGAGTCACCGTACACAGCATCCAAGCGCTCTTTGATTTCGATGCGCGTTTTCCCTTCCAAAAATAGGAATCGAATCACCGAACGATATTGCTCTTTTTCCATTTTTAAAAAACACGTTCGCTTCCATAAGTTGTCAAATTAAAACAAATGAAGGGATTGGAATGAAAATTTGAAAAAAGAATTAAAAAAGAATGTGCTACACTGTGGTAAAACTCTTTTGAAACTACAGCGCCCTCTGGCGTTGAGGCAAGGTACTTATTGAATGCACCTCGTATTAACTACAAACTGTGAAATAAAAATACATTTACAAATTCAAAAACCCGACTGCCTAAAAAGTGAACTTTAATTTAAAAAATGGAAACAAGAAACTTGTTTTAAACGGATGAATATTAGACTGAATACTATAAGCAATCTCATGCAGTCGGAGACAATAAAGGTCTTTACTGTTTTTAAGAAGATGTCTCCGACTGCATGAGATTGCTTATAGTATTCAGTCTAATAGTCATCCTTTTAAAACAAGTTTCTTGTTTCCATCTTTTTTAATTAAAGTTATTTTTTTTAAATCGCAATACAATTGTTTTTACAAAACGGACACAGAGTCCTCTGCTAAGTTGTCAGCTTTGTATTAAGAACTTTAACCAAATCAAAATAATATTGGAAATACAAAAATTGGCTCAGACCTTTAGGCTAGAAGCTCTAGATATAATTCATCCATTCAGAAGCTCGAAGATCTGTATATCCCTCTCTATTTGTATAGTTTCTTTTAAATATTTATGAGGACTGCTTGTTGAACGCCTCTCGCACTCTGCTTGAAACCGTAGTACCACCCACCCAATGCTTAGTGGTCCCCAGTCCCCATCATGGCCTCTCGAATGCAACTCTTTCCTGCTATCTTGACCAGGTGTTCAGTCCACCTGGCGAGTAGCCTGTATCTTATCGAAATGATGATACTGATGATCTATTTATTACCTCCAGTTAATGGGTATAGTGATGTCACTCACTGCGCAGGTCTATTGTATATTGCACTAATCTTTATCTTCACGCCCATTTTACTTTACTTAACAAAACTAGAAGATACGTGCACTAATAAACGTAGCGAGAAAATACAATCGCGAGTTATGATGTCATTTACTAGTAAAACTCATTATTTTCTTCAATTGTAAGACTGACACGGATGGCTCATCTAGGTAAACTTTTTGCAGTTATTGTTAATTTTTGACTGAAAAGGTTGGAATCCTAAAGATTTGGTGAAACCCAAAAGACGTAATGCTTTGTGTACACAATACCTAATGGGCTTGGAAGTTTACTTAATAATTATTTTTATACACATACATAAAGAAGGTTGGCAAAAACTACAGATCGCCAGTTGCTACGATCCTTACGTACTCGTTTTGCTTCGTTTACGTTCACATACATCAGCACCCTAATTGCATAACAGACTTTGAATCACAATCTGAATAATTTTGAAGGAAGGAAAAACTTGCCTGCTCAATAATCGGAGAACATACATAAAAAATTAAAAAAAGGTTCCGACGAATTGAGAACCTCCTCCTTTTTGAAGTCGGTTAAAAACATAAATAACGCAATGAATGTTGTTAAACTGTCAAAATGAAAGCTATTGCTACTGGTCATGTGTTACGCAAATACCATGCTGTTGCTGCTGTTGCCGAGTACACGCATGGCCGGTTGCAAGCACCTACTATTTTTTTATTAGACAGAATGATGTGATTAGTCACAAAATCGATTTCAAATATTACAGCAGGTACTGAAATAAATGTGCCAGGGACTAATACCACGAATTCACTCGATACTGACACGAAACAGGCGCTCACAAAAACGATTGTGAAATCGATTTAATATAGAAGATTAAAAATATTCCACCTCGATGATTGAGCAATTTGCGACACATTTCACGTCGGCGGATACTCGCTGCCGTATATATTTCATGTTATATTTATAAGAGTATGAGCTTCAATCGAATGTTTTGTTATGAGGAAATTACAAATGCAGATACTTTTTCCTATTGATGTTCATTCGCATCTAGCAAGGCAGGAAGACAATCGATATTTACATAAATAATCAGCATGTTTTGTCCTTCTGCAACGTCCTTTTTCCACTTTACTCGATCCTGAGCCAATATGGACCAATCCCTCATATAAGCGTCAAGTTCGTCCCGCCACCTACGTGTGGTCTTAGCCCACGATGCGTTCCCGATGCGGGAACCACAGAACCAGTCGAAGTGGCGGAGCTTAAGGCAGGCCTATGTCCAGCAGTCGACGTCTTTCGGCTGAAATTATAAAAAGTAAAAGTAAAGAAGTTTATTGACAATATAAAAAACAAACCTTACACACAAATCCCAACAATCCTGTGATTTGTGTCTACTAATACAAGTATAATTACGTATGCTTATAAATACCTGTGTACGTTATGCGGCTGTTCGAGCTTAATTCACACTGACCTCCGTACTGGTGAAAACTGTATCACGACATGTCAGTCTTCCTCGTTCACAAACACCACACACTTCCAAACAATTGCCAAATTTTCATTTTACTGCTAGACAAAACAATGATTTATGAGTATGGCTATAAGAATACTTATACTTAGTAGGTATTATTAGATGATTTGATGACAATAATAACGAGGGTAATTACAAAAAATTAAAAGTTTAAGCAAACATTTCGGACAAAAAGTTTGGGTCTTACGAGTTACGGTTTTGAACTTATAACAATAAAATATCATTGATGGACATAAAAGTGATTAATAATTACTAATACTACAAAAACAACCAAAACTTAAATTATAAACAAACAAAAAATTGGTTGCCTGTAAAGTCGGTATACGGGCGAAAGTTTTACGTGACAACGACTTTGAGTGGTAAAATAATTTTAATGTGAATATTCATTCGTATAGTAGGAAGAAGGATGAAATAATAGTAACAATTTAAAACATTTATTTATACAAAGAATTATATTTAAAACATTAATTTATACAAAGAATCTCGCACTGAATTTCATATTAACAAAATTTTATTTTTACCTTTACACATACATACGTATTTATATACAAATATACATACAATAACTTGCACTTTTTATGTCTGTCTCTCTCGCTCTTAGGCGGGCTAACCATGCCCGAGTGGAAGGGACGCGTGCCTCTCACTCGCTCTCATTGTGAGCGCATAACGTGAGCGGAGCGTAACGCAGTTTCTTGAAGTGTCACCCGGCAAACCAATTTATAAGACGTTGTCACGTCAAAAGAAACAAGAAAATAAAATGTGGTCTACGTGTGTGAAATGTAGTTTAGTAAATGCGTGTGTACATGTGTTTGGAAGGAATAAGTATGTGTATGTACTTCTGAAAATGTATTTATGATATGGATAATAATAGCTTTTCTATGTTATTATAGTCCAATGATTATTAGAGATGGATGAGTTCGAAGAGTTATTTATTTTAAACTTTTTTTTTGCACGCAAAGACGGTGTTATTACAAAAAAATGCTTAAGTACTGGTTTAAACCAAGACTTATAAGTCTAGGATTGTTACGGTATTAAAGTCAGTACTTCAACATGCGTCTTTATTACAAAACAAAAACTATCTGAGGATCAGTTAGTACCAAAGAAGGTCCATGGTTTAAATTATATCTACAGATAATAAACAAAAACGGCATTCTTTCATTCGTTCATTCGGGCTTTATTTGAAACAACGTTCCGTTTCTCTTAATATTGTAAATTAGAATAACACTCGAAATTATTCAATAATTATTTAACTATACAAGAATGCGTCATAAATTGTCCTATGTTTAGGTTACAATATAATGAACAAGCCCCGCATGTACTTTTGACTCGCTTTTTATAATCAAGTTGTCATATTTGTAACACCTCTGGCGTGAAGTGGAATGTATTAAATTTGGCTACAGCGTGCGTAATTTGAGACGAATGTTTACTTTGTATCCGTTTTAATAACTAAATGCAGTTTTGCTGACAACTGGTTGAATCACACCATGTAAATCAGCTATATCGTCTTGAATCTACGAATAAAACAATATTATTAGGTACCTAGTAAATTATCAGGATTTTGTCTAATGTTATATATAGTAGCATCGACCGTACTTACTTCATGTCCTGCTCAGTTGCGTAATGCGCAAACCACTTGCACTTCGGGACTCAATGGGCATCCTCGAGGGTCGTGGGTAAGTCTTCACGTAAAACATCCACTATTTTTTCACAAAAACGTTTTGTTATACTTACATACTTACATCTAAAATCTTCGTCACTCAATTCGAAAGGATTAACACGATGACGATGTCTGTAAGATCGTCGAGACGTCTCCAGCATATGCAAATCTAAGTCCATCATATTAACATCCATTTCTATCGATTTGTAAATAAAAAGACGAAAATAATCAACGCTAACCCCAAATTAATTAGTACTTATGTCAAATCCAAAGATAGACTAGGTGTATCGGCGGACTAACTTTAGTACCACAGATAGTTCATGAACTAGATATAAACTTCATTTTATGAAAATACCGTGTTACGTTTAGGTATGGAGTTCAAAAGATCTTTTCTTCGCCTGGTAGTGAAATTAGGTACGGGTGACTTGGAGTGCTGAAGTAATATAGCATTGTTTATAAATATTTGCCTTACTGTGAGTAACGATAAATTCTTATATTATAGATGCGTCGGATATCTGAATTTTCTGAGGCTCATTACTTTTATTATTGCTCGCTGAGCTCTTTCGAGACTTATCATAGTGGTTTTTGATGCACCTCCCCAAACAGTGATACATTATGATAATACTGATTGGCATATAGAAAAATAAATAGTTCTAAGTAGTTTGAGGTCACATATATTACGAAGATTTTTAAATACATGGATCATTTTTCTAGCCCGAGTTATTACGGTACCGCTATGTTCCCCCCAGTTAAGGTTTTAGTCTCCTATCAAGCCCAAATATTTAATAGAGGAACCTTTTGTGAGACTATAACAGGAACAAGCTACAGCACTTTCGCAAGTATGCAACCTTATTTGCAAGTTATTTAGTGGTTGCGTGTTATTCCTAATGCTGAAGGATAAATATTTTGTTTTCTGTGGATTCAATGTGAGAAGGTTGCGATCGAGCCAAGACGTAACTAAAGCAAATCCTTCATTAGCCAAGCTGAATACTTCAGTCCACGTGCATCCATGAAACAAAAGTACCGTGTCGTCAGCAAATGAGATTATTTGTCCTTGTTTCAGATTGAGGCTACTCAAGTCATTGATATAAGCGAGGAATAATGTAGGGCCCAAAAAATTGCCCTGTGGCACGCCGTATTGGACATTTTTCTGCAGACTGGTGTATCCATAAATTTTAACACATTGAGTTCTATTCGACATAGGTATAGTCATTTATAAAGTCCAATGCAATACCGAGGATACCAAGGAGTTCAAGTTTATTGAGGAGTATGGGAACAAAAACTGTGTCAAACGCCTTTGCCAAGTCCAGGAAAATTTCTAGGGTCTTATCTCCTCTATCCAAACTATCGACGGTAAATGATATAAGCTTGTGTACGGCATGAGCAGTTGATTTTTTCTCTCTCAATCCAAACTGGTTTTCTGAGAGAAGCTGATTGGATTCAAAGAATTTTTTAAACCTAGTGTTCATAATCCATTCAATCACTTTAGAAAGGGCTGGCAGTAATGAGATTGGTCTATAATTCCAGACACAGTCTCTGTCCCCAGATTTGTAAATGGGAATAATGACTGACTGTTTCAAAGTGCTGGGAAGGACACCTGTGGTGAAACACAAATTACAGATCCTAGCAATAGATATGGCGACAGTGTCGACAGCCAGTTTGAGTAAAATGAAAGGAATTTCATCCCAACCACTGGAATTAGAAGATTTTAAATCCAATATGGTACTTTTAACTTCACTTTCATCCGTGGATAGCAGGACGAATGACTTCAGTCAGGAACCTTTTGAGTTTGACATTCTAGCTAGATCAATTTCATACTTTTGTGTTCTTATTTGGATACTTTGAGCCAGTTGGCTACCCACGTTTGCAAAATATTGATTTACGGACTCTTATGGATTCCTTTTAGTTAAAAGAAGGTCGTCATAATTATTAGGGTTGGTATTATAGTGACATATATGTTTGATAATGGACCATTGTTTTTTTTTAATTATTTTTGTGCAGATTTATTTCTGATCTTAAATGTTTATTATTTAAGTTATTTAATAGTTTGTTACATATATTTCGATATCTTTTGTAAGTTATTTGAAGTGTAACATTATCTGGATCCTTACAAAGATTTTGATGTAAACGCTCTCTATTTCTCATGCAACGACCTAACCCGGGCGTTATCCATGGTTTAATATTCCGTTTTCTATTAGAAAGCTTGTAGGAATAAGTATATATTTTTATGTAATCACTTATTTGGATAGGAACTTATTTGTTATTTCATACGGGTCATGATATGCTAACATTTCAGTTCAATTTATAAGTTTTATGTTGTTAACAGTCGCGGAATAGTCTACTTTTTTAAAGTTCCTCGATTTTGTTTGGTTGCTACTGATTTTTTTGATAGTGACATAATCACACTGCAGTGGTCCGTGACTGTTGAATTGCAGACTACAGTCTCTGCATGATGGTTAGACACTAGCGTTGTAAAGCTTGTAATCCTTTTGTAATCTCTCAACTTACTATCTGCTTAAACTTAGAAGTTTCTGCAAGGTAAAAATAACCCTCTCTAAACCTTTCTGGAATTTTTCTGTAATGGCAAAGATGTCATGTCTAAATGGGCGGTTACTTCCCAAAAATGGCTGCCCAGCATTATCCCAACAAATAGAAGGTCGAAGATTACTCAGCAAAAATAATCGATTTTTCTTTTACAACCCGTTGAAAACTACACACGATATTATGAATAGTTTAAAGTAGAATGTAGATCAAAGTGGTTACGGTAATTTACGAGTTTATTGTCTGTGGGAAGTCGTATTTGTTTTCTTTCGAGTTTGTGTACCAAGCTAATATGTTTATTTTCTGAAAATATTAGTAGGTACTACAATGAAATCACTGTTTGTTGTTTTTTTTTAACGGTTTTGTATAAATGTTCGATGTGAATTTGACATGGAATTAATGGTTGAAAGTTGAAAATATAGCTAAAATAGTTTTAACAAAAAAAAAACAACTGGACAAGATGGATTACCTTCACGAAAAAGAAAAAACCTAAAACTGTTTCACCACCTTTGAATGAATCCCAGTTGACTTCACCATTCTCCTACCCTTAGGTACCCTAATTTATTTGGGGTCGGTGCAACATGTCTTCTACTTCCATGCTTCTTTATTAATCGTCATTTCAGTAGTCACCCACTTTTTAACCATATCATCTTTCACACCGACCAGCCTTCATTTCTTTGACCATCCTCTACCATTATAGCCATCCACATTAATGCTCAAAACTTTCCTCACGACATTTTCCTCCCCCACAACACATTCCCATACTATGTAAGCCGACTTCAAAATAGATATGGCCACTTTCATACCTATTTCTTCTTAGCGTGTCGAAAGCAATCCTGTAACCCTGTATATACAATCAGCCCAGAATTTGGCTACGAGCTTGGCACCTTCAGTAGCGTCCATAAACTCCTGCAGCGTGCAGACAACAAAACACGCTGGACACGATAATAGTGCCCCTTTGTGGAACAGCACCACATTTACACTCCAGGATGGAGTCATCTGCGTATCTCCACCTGACCAGGTTTTCTTTGCTTTGGCCTACCTGAGTCCAGTCTTTTTATACAGTTTCAGGTAAGCCAAGGCAACTAATATCCAAGTGCGACGTTTTCAGCAGGTGAAACGAATGGGTTTGGTAGGGAAGCAATATCTCGCCACAGCTATAGCCTTTCCCTAGACCCGTTCACCAGTGAGTTGGACACATTAAAAGCTGTTGCGGCTTTTCAGCCTTTGTGACATGAGGATGTTATCGTGCAAAGGGTGTCGAAACCATCTTTCAGCTCTAATATTATATAAAATCTCATGTTGTATTTCTATTTGTCTAGTACTACGTAGTAGTACTGTATTCGCCACTACCTCCAGTCATACAAATTCGCCGGCTTGCGTGCGCATCTTCGTCGCCCTACGAGCAATTTTATTAAGAACTTCTGCAGTTTGGATCTGTTTGCCTTACCATGTTACTTAACATATTGAAAAATTAATTTGGACTGTTGTTCCACTTATGCGGCACTATGTATAACTTATGTTTTGACAGCTTCAAATTTTGTGGATGAGAGGAATAATAATAGTAGATTAAGTTACTATTAATATTCCTCTTTTTTATTGTTAACAACGCTAGTCTTCAAATTTACCAAATTATCTCATTGTGTATCTTGTGCAGAACGTGGTTGATTTCACATTTGTATCATTTCTGTATCCTATCTTTTTGTAATTCTTAATGTATAATTGTTTGTTTTCCCAAATAAATAAACTAAAAAGTAAATGGTAACTATCCAGGAATAATACTATGAGGTTCTTTATAGGCCTCTGGTCGACGAATCTATTTCCGTACTATGACTCACCGCAATAACTCAAACACCACTAAACTATTTCATTGACATTTACCTGTCGCATTTAGAGCTTCTAAAACACATAAAATAACAACTAAACGATCCCTCACGCTACGCCTAAAGGGAGCACAGCAGTAAACACTCCACAAAGCACGCGATCCGAATTAAAAGTTAAATATACGCCACTAAAACTGTTAATGGTCGTATTAAATGTGAACAAGCGCTGTGCGGTCGCGCTGTGGTCGCTGCGACCACGTAAGTGCACGTGGTCGCGATTATCACACCACATAATGCCTGCGTGCTGTTTAGCGGATGCATATGGTCTGGATTTTGAAGTTTGTGATGTATAAAAACTTTGTGAAACAAAAAAAAACAACCGACTTCTAGAAACAATAAAAAATTACAAAGTGAGAAATAACTTTTATTTCGGAAGTTGGTGACTTTGGATATATAATTTAATTTTTTGTCACCGCCTTCCGAAATTAAAGTTATTTTTCACTTTGTAGTGTTTTTTCGGAAGACGGCTGCTTTTTTTTTGGAAAAGTTTTTTTTTTTTTTTCACTTTTTAGTTACAGTACTTACCCCACACCAATTCTAAAGTTCATCGTCCTTGGGGTCAAAAAATGCATATTTTTATGCGATAGCAGCAATTACGGTTAATTTGCTGTCATTATTTGAAAAGTTCCGTTGTCTGTCTCCGAAACGCATCATCAGATCTATATGAAATCTAAATGGGACCATTTCTGAATAAACACCTTTTCTTCACTTCCACCTTCCCCAATAAATGCATTTACCTCTCTGGTTATTTAATATGTTATGCTCTTAATCGTTCCCAACGCATACGAATGCACCACCCATTATACAGAGGATTTGAAAAAGTATTCAGTCAGTAATACAAGTATTATCATCACCCAAGACAATGCCAAATGAAAAAAGTTATACCAACTCGATCCAACCACTTAAACCATCAACGCAAACAACAAAATACAAACAGCAACAAAACCTGCAAGTCACTAGATTATTTAACAAACGACGATCACGATAACGTAAGCGGATCAATCAGTTATTTAGACTACCTACCGTTGCCATGGCAACCTACCCGATGACAGTCCGTAATAGACGCGCTCCATCCATCCATTGTGTTCTACTATCAGTCTATTATTGGTACCGTATTTATAGAAGGTTTAACTATAGATTTTTTTAAATTTAGATTAGTTGTTTGATTCGTAACGGGGTCAGTGGTTTTAATTATAGGTGCTGATTTAGCACCACTATGGCGGCGTTGTCTTTTGACAGCTGTCAATTTCAACCCTGCGTTAATCCTAAGAAGAGAATCTTTGAAAAGGTGACCATTTTAGTTTTATTACACAAATGACAAAAATCATATTTTTGTCCATTCATAAAGCATATATTTTCCTCATTTATTTCTGGTCCACAGCTATAACTTCTCTTTTCCATTTTGTAAAGACTTCTGCTGGGCTGAGCTTTCAAATTTAATAAAAGCCTATAAAATAACGGAATAGCAAATGGATTTGGCTGTACTAATGCTTAATATTTTTATATTTCCGTATGGCAGACGTGGTTGGAATAAATCGTTCTATCGACTTCCTTATACGGTTACGATTGTCAAAAATGTTTTTCACGAATTCGTAGTACCTCCACGTGGCCGCGCGGGTCAATGAATTTAGAAGGTACCGGTTTTTTTTCTGTAATGATTTTTACGGGCTTTGTTTTTGAGGCTGTCAATTAGTGGAGGAAATGAGGGCTATGTCTACACAGACGTTGGTAGATAGAAGAATACAGGCTGATTAAAAAAATGTTGTCGATCCATAATAATAAAACCGAAAAATACATATACATACATAAAACTCACGCCTTCTTCCGATGAGGGTAAGCAGAAACTACAGTACGCCTTTCTTTTTTTGGGAATGACATCTCACAGTTCAAACTATGAGGTTGTCGTCTGCTTAACCGGACTTACCTGTGATGATCCTAATAAATTAAGATTACCAGCCAGGGCCTAAAAAACTTAAAACTAGAGCGACTGCTCGCTAAGGGCACCCCCTGTGGGGCACCCCCTGTGGGGTACGGACCTCGACTTAGGTCATCGCTGATAGAGGGCAGCACAAGCTACAAACTGAATCGGACTGATTACTACAGAAAGCCTCCAGCTATGATCCATAAGTATATAAATACTCCTTTTTCCTCGTTAACGTTCCTACGCCGGTTGCGAGCACTACGCACCCGACCTCTCTGAAGCACATCACCAATAAGGTCACTGTGTCCACATCGGGCGTCCATTACGGCGTTTCCACTCACAACTGCCTTGTAAATACCTTTTGTTAGTCGCTCTTCATTGATGCTCTCAACATGACCAAACCACCTTTTTAATTTTCGTCACTACATCTTTTAAAGCAACATTGCCATATCACATCGTTCTCAGCCTATCATTGATGGTCACACCACACATGCAACACAAAAAAATCTAGCCACTGTCTCCAGCCCTCCCGATGCACACGGCCTAAAACAAAAGCCATCCGTCATCTGTGACGTGACGTCAACAAACATTACCTCGTCCAAGTTTAGTCGTTAGCCCTCGAGTCATTAGTCACTGGGATTACATCCGCCGTTCACACGTCCCGTATTGATTGCACCGGTCATATTGACCGGCGGCGTTTACATTCGGAATTATTTCCTAATAACGCTTTCGGAGGGTTAACGATAACGGATGGAATGGGTATTTTAATATGGGTTACCCTGCAAATTCCTGTTTGGGGAATACCTCGTAACGATTTGGTGGAGGTTTTGTGCAATCTTAAGGTAGGATGAGCTTAAAAGGAATAATATTTGTTAAGAGTTTTAATGTGTAAATTCCTGTTTAAATATCCTATATTCCCCGTTTCATAGGCTTAAAATCAATTAGGTAAAACACTTATCAAATCTTTTTTTTTCTAATCTGTGATTAAGGTAGGTACAGTCACCACTTTGGTAGATTAACTAATTATTTCCGTCAATAAAATAAAATTTTATTCGATAACATCCATCGTTTTCTTACTAAACTTCAGCTAATCCGACTACTCTGGCTACATATCTTTTGGTGACCGTATATTTCCGTACCAAGCCCTTTTTTTAAACATACATGTAAGTACCTATCGCCCAAGCACTTCTAAAACGCCTTTCTCTCATTATGTTATTATCAAAATATTGTTATTATACTGTCCGACATAAAATGTACTACAACTACTAATATAATAGCACAAACTAACGAGTTTGAACACGCCACTATTACCTACGTCACACATCAAAAAATCAACAACACCTGCATGTGATAAGTAATTTACCTATTATTAAAAACCAAAGTAAAGTCAACTATAGTGTATTTTATTTATGGGTCACATTTGGTAAACAAAAACGGTATGATAGGACTATCTCAAGTTTTTGCAGAGCATGTTGACCTTTGGAAGTAACACAGCATTTGAGTTTTTTAGAAAATTAACTCACATGTTTTAGTCATAAGTCATCACTTTTGGTTGTTTCTTGAATAAATCGTGAAGTAACTGTGTGCCCGCCCTTACAAAAAAAATCCTTAAACAAATTGAGAGTCACAAATTAACTGAACTTTAGGGCTTAAGAATTTGTGTTCGGTCTTGAATATGAATTTGACATTAAGGCTATCTTTAACAGTAAACCTATTACCTGTTATGTATTATACAAATCTTATTATGTACTTAAATTATTAGTTTTAAAAAATGTCTTCTGAACAAGTCAAAAAAAGAAAAATACAATTTCATTTCACCATGTTTGTTTGACAAATATATAAGAAAAAAACAGTTATAATCAAAACAATACGTAATGATAATAACGCTTTTCAGGCCTCTGAAGAAAGGGATGACGGGCAACATTAAATCACGATTTAACACTAGTGCGCTGATAAGTTGCTCAAAAGAGATAAGTATAATCAGCCAAGAAATTAGCATATTTGCACTACGTAAGCATAATTGTTTTTTTAATGAGTGCTGTAAGTGATTCTACATAAAACGAAGATACTGAAATATTACCTACACAGAATTAATGCGGACTTTAGTATTGCACCCTAACTGCGTAACACACTAGTAATTTCTATTAATTAAAATACAATTGACATGACTTTGTATTGTATAGATTCAGACTTATTACTAAAACACCTAATATATTTGTATAATTATATAATTGTATAATTATTAATATTTATATAATTGTACTAATTTCATTGGTAGGACCATACAGCTCGACTAAAATGTATACATAAGACCTACATTGTAATACATAAGACCTACATTGTAATACATAAGACCTACATTGTAATACCTGTGTTCACGAATAAAGATTGATTGATTGAATCATTTTGAAGGATATCGATAATCCATTGCTTCATTATGTTCGAAAAAGTTGACTGCTCAGCACCGTATGTAACGCAACTGCTGTTGTTAAGCTGTCAAAATGAAAGCTATTCCTACTATTTGTGTGTTACGCACAGGGACCGAATTACCGGTATTTTTTCAATGACATTACCAATTACCGTTATGTTAACGGTAAAAAAGTAACGGGGGTAAACTTACGGGTATCGTTATTACTATAACGATACCCGTAAGTCAGTTATCATTATCTAATTACCAGTATTAGTATCGGTAAAAGTAACAATTCTTATACCGGTAATTTATACGTCTTATCTGTTTCTAATTATGACGGTGAGGAGACTAGCATCTTTCGGTGTGTGTACAGAAACAATATTATATACACGCCGAATGTGCGACTACCTTCGGCGTCTATACAGTAATGTTTATGTGTTGCGGAAAATTATAATAAACAGGATGGCAGAGACATCAACGTGAAAAGTGAAACCACGAATGAGTACCTTCAGCGTGTATACACTATTATTTATGTGCTGCAGAAAATTATAATAAACAGGGACATCAAAGCGAAAATTGAAACTGAATGAATACCTTCGGCGTGAATACAATAATGATGCCGATTCTCTAGTACACCAAACTAAACTAAGTGATAGTTTAAATAGTTTGTTTAGTGTTATTTTTTTTTTAGGCTATGAGAATCTTAAAGCTATTCTGCAAAAAAATCTCTAAATTTAAAAATAATTTTAACACAACTAAAATCGAATTTGACAATCGGGAGTGTACGTGGTTTTTTTGGCTTCGCAACTTGGTACTAGTTTGCCCTACACCGTGATTTTTTTTGAGCCGGAGGCACGCTGGCGGTGCAACCTCGACGTGTTTTATATTTACCTACATGTTGAGTGCTAGAGGTTTATGGGTGTCATAAAGGGGGTCGAAATATTCATTATTTTTTGCAATAGGACACACCATTTTCGAGATATAAGCAATAGAAAAGAAAAAAATTACAGTACTGTTTTCGCACCAGTTTTTATTTTTGAGCTGTTGGTGTGGATTTTAGTTCATGGCAACTAATTTTAGTCCACACCTTTTTAATCGCAATTAAAAATAGTCAGCTTTAGTTAGACAATCAAATTTTAGGTAAAAAAAACGTCAAAATCAGAATAGCAAAATTGCCATTTCCACTAAATTAATAACTCATTGCCATCTTAGTGCTGTTAAACGAAAATATAAATAAGTTGAGTCACTTTAGCCAATTTCAGAATGAGAAATCGTCGTTTGTTAGGAATAAACAAAATTTTGGTGATTTTTAGTCTAGCTTAGAGGCATTTGTGACAAGATAATCGGCCCATTGTTTCTGTGCTGCAGAAAATTATAATAAACAGGATGGCCGAAATTGAAAAAAAAAAATGACAAACTAGCTGCTGCGAGCGAATATTTCTATAAAACGAGATATTCCTTTCTCCAAAAAGGTATAGTCGCCCACATGTTTCTGGAAACAATAAAATTGACTTTGACAGCGCCTTTGTGAGGTACGTAAGATATGAGAACGGTTTTAATATTGTATCCAGAGATGTAGGTATGGTCGACTGTACCTACATAAAGACAAGTGTAATTAAAAAATAACAATATAGTTATAATAATACGGTTTAAATTGATGGTAGATAGGTTACTACGTTTACAGTTTTATTGTGAAGTAGATTTATTGTTTCCTTTGAAAACGTTGAAATATCGGTACACTTCTTTCGGCCCATAGTAATATTTTTTACACAAACTAGTTGATAAATCAAAGGCAGTAGACGTAGGTACTGTAAAGGTTCTTCGCTTATGCAGATACTGGCAGCCAATGATTGGGCTGTGTCTATGTTCGAACAATCAGGGAGTTCTAAAATAAGAACGTCAAATAATTTTATATAGGTTTTGTTCCGAGAGCATTCATTCCAATGACAGGCGCGGACTTGTAAGATTCTAACTCTTGAAATATACGTGAAGTCTCACATTCTTACGCCTATATGCGTTTAATTGTAAAGTTAGAATCGACCCGGGTACCAAGGACCCTTCGCAGTCCTTATAGTACGTTCGGCGTACGCAACGCAATGTTTGTGTGCCGTATGATTATGAAATGAAACACGCGCGAGCGCGAGTCTTATAGTATTCGTATCTTTCCGATCGTCGTAACATGCGTTGTTGCCGTTCCGCTTAGAAGAGACGAATGCAAGGCACGCGAGGCGCTTGGTTCGGTTAGGCAACGTCGCACTAAATGTTGCTTCTTGTTAGATTTTTGCGAAATATCGATATTAGTAACGCTATTTAAATACCTGTAAATCCTATGATTTAACGGTAATTTTAACGTTAAATATTTAAATATTTAATGGAACAGAACGAAATGTTTAAGTAGTTTTACCGGTATTATATTGGTAACGGTAACCGTCCCTGGTTAAACAATTAACGCGCTGTTTTAGCCCCTCCGTTTTGTGACTGATGTCAAGCACAAGCTAATAATAATTTCAGTACACATAATAAGACTGTCTGGTTTGACAAGAAAATAACGCAATCAGATGACGTTGGAGTGAGAGAGAGGAATCAATCAGCTTATTAAGACAGGGACAAAGGTAGTTTGCTCGTAAACAAATTCCATGTTTACAGTAGACTTTTGTTTGTCGCTAACGATCTGCGATTTGGAAGTGGAACATACTATGCTACATTTGGTGAGTTGGAAACAATTTTCAGATTTACAGAGCAAACAATGAACCTTTGAAGATGATTGAATTGAAACAATATACCAAGACGCAAATTCTTATACATATATGAATTAAAGAATGCAGGTGAGATTGAATACATGACTTTATAACTATCTGGTAGCATCTTGTGACGGGTCGTTGAGCTTCCTAAAATAGGGTTGAGCGTCACGATGACTGATACAGACATGCCGTCTGTTGGGACAGCTCAAAGCTGCTATGGCTCTTTCTATAAAATACCCTTCCAGACATGGCCCCGCATTGTTAGACTCACATAAAATTCTAATAATATAATGTTCCAAACATTATATTATTAGAATTTTATGTCTTTAAAGAAACTATGACCTCTGAGTATGTTTCGGAATTTCTTCTCAGAGATCAGTCAGCTGAGAAATGCTGGCGCCATCTAGTTTTACAAATGTATAGTGTCTTATAGACACTATATATTTTGTTGTTCAAAGATCTACTCGCATAAATAAACATTTAATTTAGTTTCATATCAAGATAGGATGCAAAACGTCCAACGACAACACAATGAAAACGAAAGAGTAATAACCAGATTAACCCTCCAAGTAACAGTTAGCAACAGTAATTCCAAATTAAAGTCATGCCAAAAATAGCCACGCGGTGGGACGATTGGGGCGAAAGGTTTGCATCTATAAATTACATAAATACCCGGTGACCTTTGAACCGTGTGTCAGTGCTACATTATATAATATAACATGGTTAGTACGAAACTGACGTGAAATATCGATGCCTCGGGGAATTATCTGAGTGATCAAGCGTGGGGTCAGTAAATGAGATGAGTTGTGAAGTCAAGATCTGTGCATTTTATATGCAGGAAAAATGTGCAATAATTCCGAAATCTTACCTGACTATGACGGATCAATGTTCTGAATTGCAGACTTTGACAAATCCTTTTAGATTTTCCTAGCTAGATTAGCAAAGATGTATGTATGTTTAATCAGAACGAGGTCGCAGTGTCACAGCAAATCAGTACTCCACTATCATCACAATATAAACCTGGCATATTTACAAGATGAAACACGAGTCATGACAAACTTACGACGCGGCGATCTAACCCTTTAATGCCAGCAGTCTGACAACGACACACGCTCTGACGAAGTAAGCAGTATGCCAAATAAATTCACTCCGCGAAGGTCGCCAGTTATTTTAGTGAAAGCATTCCACGTTTAATTGTACCTACTCGAATTTTCTAAACTCAAAACTCAAAGCACTTATTTCAATTAAACCATTTACAGGCGCTTTTGAATTGTCAAAAAGTCGATCAGTTGGAAAGTTGAAGCTAGTTGCCCATTCCAAAACGTAGATCTCTATGGAGAAGAACGGGCTCTTTTAAAATTTTCTGTAAGTGAGAACAATGTAAAAAAATTATAAACTATTCGAAATACAAAATAAAAATAAGCCATGGAAGTTAAGAGATGACCAGTCTCAACCGACAGCGCCCGTTCACGAACTTGATGCGTAGATCAGCACCATCCAGCTCAACCATTTTGTAGGGAACCGAATGATCCAACACACGCGCCACCATCAGTGAGACATTTAAGTGAGCGTGACATACTCTCAACTGCCTGTATTTTGCTGTGGGGCAAAGCTGCTGATATTCAAAATATATTTGTGCTTCAAAAACGTGCTGTTCGAGCAATTTACCAGCTAGGTGCCAGAGTTTCGTTGAGGGACTTTTTAAAGAAATTGGTATTCTCACGGTAGCATCACAATTCATTTGTCTAATATATATTAGACAAAATATACACTTGTACACTAAAAACAGTGATATTCACACCGTAAACACTAGCAATAAGGACAAACTACGTGCTCCTTTTCACCGGCTTCATAAGGTTCGTAATTCATTTGTTGGGCTTGGTATAAACTTTTACAACAAGCTTCCCTCTGCTTTGCTAGATTTGCCTTTTGATGCGTTTAAAGCTCAAATAAAATCCAACCTGTGTTTAAAGGCTTACTATTCCATCAACGACTATTTTAATGACAAAAATAGTTGGTAGCTGTGATTAACTCAAGACAATGTTTATGTTCTTTCTCCAGAATCGTACCTAGAGACAGGTTATATGGGTTCATATAATTATTAATATATATATTTTTATTGACTAAGTAATTTTTTAAATTACATTCTGTTTTTTCATTAGTTATTTACATGTTCTACTCATAACAAATTTTTTTTATGAAGAGTTGTATGGCATTATGGTTAGCTAGCGACCTCGACAATTGATCATTCTATTCTTGCCTGAGTAACCGGCAGCAAGTTCGTCATGCTCCCGTAGATGTCACTGCTTGCGGTAGCGTTGGGGATCGGGTTACCGCTTTCCCTCAAATATGGCGAGGGGGGTAATGGCTGATCTTTGCGTTATGCTCGTGAACGGGTGTTGCTTGTGGTGACTGGTCGTCTTGCTGACCATGATTTTGTTATTGTTGCTAATAATTACCTACCTGTTTATTTATTTTACGTCGTTGGTCCTAGGTTATCATTTGTGAACATAATCCAGCATTGCTTATGTAAGCTATCACGCCATTTATACCAGGGGACTTTTATTTTGGTATATGCTTTGTTTACTTTTTATTTTTTGTGCTTGAGTTAATTTTTATTTTATTTGTTGGTATATTGACATGGCTAGCTGACATAAATGACAAATTTTTAAGTTCTGTGTCTCGTAATGTTGATTACTTTACCTATGTATGTATAGAATCAAGTTTATCCGACTAAACAGACAGCTGTGCTGCTGGGGAATTTGTTCCGCCACTTCTTCTTCCCAGCTAAAGCACTAAGAAGTGGTGAAGGGTGGGCGTTTTGGGGGACTGTCTCATGTGTGGACGTTCGAAAAGTGCTGATTCTCAGCCTAATTTGAATAAATTACTTTTGATTTTGATTTTGCCATGCTTTTTCAAGTCAACGTACATCATAACAACACAATAAACGGATGCATGGTTCTCACATTTACAAAATTTAAACAAAATGCTTCTAAATTATACAAAACTATAGTTTGCAATCTGTTTGAGATATTAATAATTGACAAACTTTAGTAGACATGCCCCACAAATCTTCAGTAATTATGATCTTAAGTTGCGTAAATGCCTTTACAACGACCACAGGGTTTATATGATTAAATTTGAATTCCACGGGACAGGCTGAGACATTTGCTCTTAATAAATCAATAGCAAGTGCGGGCGAAGAATTTAAAGTTTCTATAGTTTTAATAGGAAAATTGGTAAAGAAAGTTGCAAATTCCTGAGCAACATCGATGTTATCACTAATGAGACCGCGGGAAGTGTCCAGTGTGTAATCAGTATTATGCCTTTTGCTTCTGTTCGTTTCATTGTTAATAATTTTCCAAACTGCCTTAATTTTATTATCTGCTGATTTAACCTTGTGGCTAATGAATGAAGCTTTAGCTACTTTGCAGATATTTTTAAAAGTTTTAGAGTAAGTAGCAACATACTTAGTAAAAGTTTATTTGTTAATAAACGGCTTAAGGCCATACAGTTCAAATAATCTTTCTCTACTTTTCCTGATGCCTTAAGTTGCCCAGTCACTGAATAAGAATTTAGGGCAAATCGTTTTAGATTTCTGCTTAAAAAAATATTGAACTCTATTTGGACTAATGAAAATAATTCTTTGTACAAAATATTACCATTATCTTTGAATTCTATTCTATTTTTGAATAGAATTAAAAAGTTAAGTAGAGTTTGATTGAGTGGGAATTTTGTAGTGAATATTTGCCTTTTGAGTCATCGTCATCAACACCTTTGCGCGTTTCTTGAATAAATTGTGGAGTAACTGTGTGAGTGTATGCGTTTACAAAAAAAAACTCCTTAAACAAATTGTGAGTCACAAATTAACGGGGCTTAGGGCTCAAGAATTTACGTTCGGTCTTGAATATGAATTTGACATTAAGCCTATATTTAACTGTAAACCTATTTGAACAGTTATATACAAACCTATTAGGTAGTTAAATGAGTGGTTAAAAATCAACATTTATTAATTGTGAGATGGCTTTCAAACAAGTCTCCAAAAGTCAAAAAATGACTTATACATTCGCCAGCTGTTTTTAACCTACTTCAAAAAGAAGGAGATTATCAATTCGACAGGTTTATTTTTTTATGTGTGTTAGGGCGTAGCTCCGTCATATACAGGATAAGTTTTTATCCAGTGCGCAAACTGTAACCATGAGTTCAGCATATCATTCTGGACCCCCCAGCGCAGAAATTTTTCGTCGTGAATACAAACAAAATCAGCTGTTCCATACATTTTGACCGCGTAGGTATTGCACTTTTCTATGAAACAGCTGATTTTGTTTTTGTAAAACCGACGTAAAATATCTGCGGTCTGGAATGATATGCTGAATTCATGGTTACAGTTTGCACACTGGATAAAAACTTATCCTGTATGGACGGATTTGTAAAATTCTTTTTTTGTTCGTAAGGGGTTTATTCAGAAATGGTCCCATTTAAATTTCATATATATCTGATGATGCGTTTCGGACAACGGAACTCTTCAAAAAATGACAGCAAATAAATATGCATTGTTTTGACCCCAAGGATGATGAAATTTCGAATTGGTGTGTACTATCACTAAAAAGTGAAGAATAGAAAATATTTTTCAAAAAAAAATAACCTACTTCCGGAAAAACACTCAAAGTGAAAAAGTAACTTTAATTTCGGAAGGCGGGGGACATAAATAGACGGAGATATAAAATTCGTAATTGTACTACAATGGCGTACCTATATTTAGAGTGTCATTTGTTTCACCTCAGCGTTGTGAAAGTCACGTGCAACCGTTTGTGTTTTATCAGATAATGCGATTATCGAAGTAATGCAAATAGATGAGCTTACGTCACTGATGACGCGTCAGTCACACTTACGGTACGGACTGAAGTATGCTCTACTTACGCGTAAATCATCACCATCATGCCATAAGATGGCGCCTATATTCTCCGAAGTGAGACCGTGTTGCAGGTACGTCCTCATTTCGCCGGTTATGTAGCATGTAATAGGCGGCTTGCCTATATTGCCATCAACCGGGCACAAACCACGTAAAATGTTTTGTATTATATTTTTCTTTTGAAAGTTTTAATTGATATCTTGTAGAAAATGAAGAACAACTTACGAAAAAACATGTCTGGAAAGTCGAAACATACCTGTAAACAAAAGAAAACAAACATCAATTTGGTAGTCAGTATCGACATCATTTTTAATTGAACACGCTCCAGTAACCAATTCACATAATATGCCGTGAGCAATACTGAGTCACAAGACGCTACGGCGGCGGAGGCTGGCACGTTACAAAACGGACCGTAACAAAAAACAAAAGAAGGGGACGGATACGTAAATATTCAACGAGACGAAGCGAAGGTATCAAGGCAACAAGTCAAGTTAAATGTTCTTGTTAATAGAAATAGAAAACAGCACCCGAAGCCGATACCTTCTAACAAAGAAGCCGTTAGCTTTATAGGACGCTTATAAGCGTGTACGCATCTTTATGTAGGTGTGTGATACCAGGGCAACGACCTCGCGACCCCGACACGCAATTCCGAATCTTCGGTCACTTGTTTCCAACAGATTAATGGCCACTATTCATATCAGATGGCTATTTTCTGTCCCCCGGCTGAATACGGACGCTTCTCTCGCTATTCGTATTAGAACTCGTTTTGATACTTGGTACGTACGAGTTTGTTCGTGAACATTCATCATCATCATCATCATCATATCGGCCGAAAGACGTCCACTGCTGGACACAAGCCTCCCCCAAAAGGGGGGCATTTGCCATAATCGCCACGCTTGGCAGGCGGGTTGGCGATCGCAGTATGGTGGTCAAATGCATAGAGAACGGTGCTGTCCATTCTCTAGTAAGTCCCTTAGTCGCCTTCTACGACACCCACGGGAAGAAATGGGATGGTGCTATTCTTTTGCGTCCGGCACCACACGGAAAGTGAACATTATTCAATCTTTTTTTAAACACTTCAAAGGAACGAGACGTACTCGAACGAGTAATTTCCGTAATTGTATCAAACAGCTTGAAGAACTAACATAAAATATTAATTCACTTATCTGGGGTGTTCGGCTTACGAAGTTCCACGAGTATTAGAGTATTAGCCACTTACAATGTGGATTCGTCGGGGTGGGTGGTGTTGTGATATACGAGCCTTTGTGCAAGTGGACCTTGAGTAAAATGAGAATTCGCTAAGTCCCGGCAAATTGAAAACGTTCCAGCTGAGCGGGAACGCAGCCCGTAAAACGGTACCGAGCTACCGAACGTCGGATCGCATTAACCAGGGCCCTTTGTCGACATCGCTCGACGCGTATCGCCCTTTCACTACCGTTTACAGACATTGCTGTGCGCTCAGATAACGACGAACAAAGCGTTCCCGACTGGCGAATGCCAATTCGTAAAATGCTCAGTCACCCCTGCGAGTTACTGTCGATGTTACTGCGCTGTGCCGCGTGCGCTCGACACGAGCTTGGCGCATCCTACAGCGCCGCACAGCCACGCTACCTACTACTTGAATTTCGAATTTCGATGATATTTCATTTGTATTTGGATTTGTCGAATAAGCGGGGTCGGTCGGAGCGCGGCTTCAGTTATTTATTACGTCATTAGTGGTGTGTTAGTTCAATGCTTTATCAACGTTTTGTTTTAATACGTTATGTATGAGTCGAGAAGTTTTGTCTGCATATCCGATGTTTATAGAGAATTATTCCCATAAAACTTTAAAGAATAGGCTAAAAACCCAAAACAATTCTCAACTGTATTTGTCATCGCATCACTAGAAAATGTTACGCATTTCAATGGTATTTTGTCCCCGTAACAAAATGTTGTGTCGAAAGATACGGAACGATTATCATCACGTAATGTTGAAAGGAAATGGAGCAATAAATGTCGTTGTCCTACTCTGAAGGTCAAATGAGCGCTTCGTGTGGACAGAAATTAGTTTTCATATTATTTTTCTTCAAAACGTTATTTTCTTACTCTTATTTGTTTGGCTCGGAACGCTACCTCTTCTCAAACGAGTCGATATTGCACCTTTGTTATTCCAAGTTTCTATAACAACAGATTCTCTACACGTCTTTTCAATTTGACTCCCTGATTGTTTTCCCTGCATTTCGACTTCAAAATAAATTGGTAATCTGTAAACATTTTGGTAACACAACAAGGTACTAAAACGTTCACCTCGGTTCTAAATTCAAGTTATAATTTGAACGAGACCGTCGCAAGCGTTCACGGCATTCAGAAAATTCGCTGACAAGAAAAACTCGGACTAAATCAAGGCGCGTTTCACAGACACAGTAACTTAATTAGATTCCGTAGTCGGCCGCCATAAAGGGAGAGCCTCCGCCATAGCCCCATTCGCCCACGAGGCCAATAAAGACTACACAGCGTAGTAGTTTGTAGAAATCGTCTAAACGACGAACGAAGCGTATCGTTCGCGGACTTTCAGATTGGTTCAGATACGCGCGTAGGGCGTTGACCTCGGCGCGCGCGCATGTTCGCACACAGCTCTCGGCACAAACATGGTTAAAAATAGCGTGTGACGTCACTTGTTTATCATCGTACGCAAGGTTACGCAGCGAGCGGCGACCACAAGCGATCCATGCCGCGCTGCGCCAGCACCGGTAGCCGACCACTGCCGAATTGTGATTTAAGGGCCGCTGGAACTGCATCGTGCTGAGCAATATACTGCTCACATGATTGCGATACGTCATTTATTACAGTGGGATTTCTAACCACTCCAGCAGTCCTACGCACTAATGCATCCACTGAAAATCGCAAGCGATATGCAATGAAAAATCACTACGAATATTCTTGAAATATGTCCGAAATGCAACGTGTTCCGATGCATTCGCACAGTCCATACAAAAACAGACAATCTACTAGTATCGTATCGATAAAAGCTTGTAATCATCACTGAAGGTGTCCGAACAATGGCATTATTTTTTAGAGTGACAATGAAGGCCTTTTTTTAGTAGGTATTAATTTTCAGGAAAGTAAGACTTCTTTTAAGACTCGCGTTGGTACTTGATATTTTCTTCAGATATTTTTTGAATAGAGTACCTAGAATGAAGAATCTCTCTTTAATCTCTTTTTTGGCTACAAATTTTAAGTTTGCTTTAAGTACTTATATCGCACTAATACAATCTGTGCTAATACTGTACTGTGCACTAATAACTGAAATTCAAGGAATGGAAAAATTATAGGTCCAAAAGAAAAGTAGGTAACTTGGTCCAAGGTAAAGAACATAATTTCTACATGTCCTACCTAAACTATCACAAAGCATGTCTAGGTAGCGCCTGGAAATATAAAAAGCCTGTGACCAATTAATTAGAACCCAGTTTAGAAAACATATTTAAAAAAATCTACATTTTACAGATGCACTAACTCAAATTTTTCACATATCATCTTCGAACTTCGAACAAACATATTTTTTTCTCAGTACATAATAAAATGATGTCCAGCACCATATTTGCGTAACACACGATCAATCAGAATCTGTTTCATTTTGACAGTTTAACAGTATTCATTGCGTTATTTACGTTGTTGAGCACACACAGTTTTCGAACATATAAGCAATGGATCAGCAATCTGTTTCAAAATGATTCAGATTATTATTGATCGTGCGTTACGCCATTAGGATGCAGGTAGGAAATGAAACTCGTAAACCAAAATTAGAAACCAATTTCGAAAATCAAATTTAAGAAAAAATCCGTATATTACATACCTACTAACTCTACTACTCGAATTTTCACACTCATCTTCGAATAAACAAACTTCTTTTTCTTTTTTTTTTTTTTTGCGGTACATCGAACCCAGGCCAGAACGCGCTTATCCGCTCTGAGATTTAGGAGGCGTTGTAATGATAAATATAAACACCATAGTTACTACGTAGTGCCACGTTAATCGTTACGTAAACGAGTGAGCTATTTACTTGTCACACACTGTATTTCATTCGTGAATAATAAAAAAACTAAGGATTTTTGATTTCATTTTGATTTGTGATGATTGATAAACCTTACATTATTGTCACATTTGACACATCTCTGTCCTACGAGGGAGACTGACAGGATTTTGATAATTAATCCCTCGAATTTGAAACAAGCCCCACGGCGGCGACGAGAAATCCGGCAAATCTCAAAGTAGAAAACATCAATTTAATTAGGACAACTCTGTCTAAGCATCGAAGTTTATAAAAACTAAAATCAAAATAGAAAACGAATCTTGCAACAAAACGTACGACCAATCGCATCAAAACTTTAATGCTTCAATAAAAGTTAATTTAAAATAATTGCAGATCCATCCCTCTCAGCGAAGGGACGAATCGACAGAGGGTATAAAATAACATCACAAGTTACACTTGACATGTGTCACAGTAGCGAGATTCTATACGACACCGATACGAGGGGTGTACTAAGCCAAATCGAATACCAAATAATCGAATATCAATTGATCGACCACTTTAAATCGAACGTCTAAATACTCGAACGTTCATAATATCGAATGGTTAATAAATTGAACATTCAATATATTGTACACTCAATACATCGAGTGTTAAAAATATCGAATGTTTGATCGAGTATTCAACGCATCGCATATTCATTCTATCGAAATATCAATATACTGTATAGGTACATTTTATATAGAATACAAGAAAAAAAAAAACTAATCAGTTTATGTATATGTTAATAAAATGAAACATTTATTTTGTGTAAGGTATTTAAAATCTAATCAAAATAACATGGATTTATTAGAGTTCACCGTAAAATTAGAATACACACAAAATATTAAAATGTACTCATAAAAAAAAGAAGAAAAAGAATGTGATGAAATGTGTGTGTGTGTGTGTGAAATGTGTGTGATGTGTGTGTGTGTGTGTGTGTATTAAAATGTGATTTGTTAGTAAATTTTGTGTTTTTTCTTGTATTTTAGTATATCAAAAATACCTACACAGTATACTGATATTTCGATAGAATGAATTAAGCGATGCATTGAACGCACGATAAAACAAACATTCGATCTTTTGAACACTCGATGTATTGAGTGTACGATATATTGAGTGTACGATATATTGTGTTCTATTTATTTATTAACCATCCGATATTATGAACGTTCGAGTATTTAGACGTTCGATTTATAGTGGTCGATCAGTTGATATTCAATTATTTGGTTTTCGATTTGGCATAGTACACCCGATACGAGAGTAAGAAATAGTTTTACAAACCGCTAATGCAAATTGAAGTTGACGTTTTGGAGTCGTTGCGAAAATTGTTTGGGTCATCATAATTGGTCTTGTCATAGTTTCGACCCTAGGGTCACACTAGTGTAAGTTTAATGAAGGTGGCAAATACCTAATGCTTATATTGGGCTTTTTGTCCAGAAAGAGATGTTTTTGCGGTGTTGATTAACTATATTGAGAGGTTTGCATTGCATTGCCGATGACGCCTTACAACATCTGATTTTCTGACTCGATGAACTGAAATAAATAATCTTCCAAAGTAGTGTTTAAAAGGCGATATACGAGTCCCAATATTGAATTACGAGTTTGGGTCGTTTATAGACTCGCAAAAAACTTAATTGGCGGTAACAATAGCTCATATTCGACGAGCTAGCGAACAATCACTTAAAACATGGCCGACCTTTGAACCAACACCAACGTTATTTAGGTACAGCAGTATTCGTGTTGCTACACTGCTTCTTTTTTTTTTGTTTTTTTTTTTATAAAATATAATAGGTACATTTTACTTTACAGTATGGCATTATTTTTACATTGTTCTTCAGAAAACTTTTAATATTTTAATTCGTTTAAGTACCTACTTGTGATAAAAAAAAATTTTTTTTGGACATATACTTCGTCGGTGTCGTACGTATTGCAGTGGTTGCTTTATTGTTTTGTTTAGTTAAACATTGCCTCATTATATGCTAGAAATATCTAAAACTCTTAGACATTCATTTTACAGTGTGTTAAGTTGTATATGAATGTATAAATACAAGTGTCATAAAAATTAATATTTCTCATCTTTTCGGCCACAAAATGTTTTCCAATCTCTACTTCTAGTTCCCATTATGATTAATTAAGAATTTTAAAAAGATTTTAACCGGTTTTTCTCAAAGCCTTGTATTGATATTATGTTGCTATTTGATTTCATAAAAAAGACATGCTTATTTATGAAGCATCTTTTGCATTTATTTTCAAGTCTAGACTACGTGTTCTACATATGCTAGTTAGGCATAGAGAATTCTATACTCTGTATTTCATGCTAATTCTTGTGTTCATGGAGCAGTGCAGACTGCAAAGGGCCGCTAGGCTAATCATGCATATGCTTATGCTCGTTTTGTTTTTCGTCGTTAACTGTCCGATATGTCAGTTAGCCACACCTACCAGTCTTGAATACTCAGAAAGTTAACCAAAAGAATGAATTCTCGACTAAATTCCCACAAAAACAAAACCCGCAAATTCTTGCATAGTCCAATAATAATTTATGCATACAATACAATACAGACAGTCAGGCATTTAATTCATAAAGTCAGTCAGAACTAACACAACACGACGCGTCATCGGTCGCTACCTGTGTACTAATTTATGTACTACAGAACTATCAATGCGATTGTTCAACGTACCTGCCCTTAACAGACGTCCGATTGCCTGCAGATAAGCCTGTCAAATACAGGGATACAGGCGCCCGCGTCTAAAGAACTGATAAATAAACTATTTTATTCCTTCTGTAGGTTGAGACTAAAATATTTGACGGGGAAAACACAACAAAATCATTCAAAATTGAGGATTTCATAATATACGTGCCAATTCCATTAATTATTAAAGGGCCTTAATAGCGTATTTAAACTAAAGCGTAAACGGAGTAAGAGAGTAGTTAACCATAGCAACATAATTAATCATATTAAGCAATGTTATACTTAACTGTGTGTGATTCATATATTGCTCCGTTTGCTTTATAAAAGGAATGGGGGTGCGCCAAGCCCCTACGTTTACGGCTAAGTAATAACTGCCGCACGGGTCGATCGATCAGGTTAAGCTACGCTTGCCGCAGTTGGTCCGTAGATGGGTGACCACCTCTAAATACCAAGATCCCTCCGTGTCTCGGAAAGCATTTTAAACCGTTGGTCCCGGCTGCCATTTGTGGATCTTTGACAGTCGTTACGGGTCGTCAGAAGCCCGGAAGTCTGACAACCAGTCTCACCAATGGGTATCGTATTACCTAGTAAATGGGTTGTGGAGAACAGATAGGCAGTCGCTCCATGTAACATCCGTATATTACACACTTTCAGCTGCTTCCGGTTAGACTGGAAGTCCACCCATAGTGGGGAAAAGCTAGGCAGATGATGAGATGAGGGGCGCCATCTGTCCACAATCCCTGACGACATAGAAGTAGCTTCGTCACTTGCGTATAGCTACTCTGATGCTGACGTGTGTTCAGGCCAATATTAAAATGCTCATTACTTTACCTGAATTCCTTTTCTCACATTTTCTACCCTAAGACTACCGAAACAACGTCACCTGATCTTTTTTACGACTTAGATAGAATAGATCAATGATTTATTAATCGCCAGGCAAATAATTAACAATCATCATCATCACAATCAGCCTATAATGTTCCCACTGCTGGGACACAGGCCTCCTCTCAGTGAGAGGGAGTGAGCCATAATCCACCACGCTGGCCCAGTGTAGGTAGGCAGATGTCACATGTCTTTGAATCTTTGCTTCTTTTCATGCCGGTTTCCTCACGGTGTTTTCCTTCACCGTGATGAAATTATAAAGTAAAGTACCTACCTGGGTTCAAAATCACGACCTCCAACTCGTAAGTTGGTGCTGATACCACTGGCAACAATACAATAGTTAATTGTGCACTTTGACAAAGTTCCTACATCTCTACAAAGTTCCTATATCTCAACAACGTTCCTACATCTCAACAAAGTTCCTACATCTCTACAAAGTTCCTATATCTCAACAACGTTCCTACATCTTAACAAAGTTCCTACATCTCTACAAAGTTCCTACATCTCTACAAAGTTCCTACATCTCTACAAAGTTCCTACATCTCAACAAAGTTCCTACATCTCTACAAAGTTCCTACATCTCTACAAAGTGCCTACATCTCAACAAAGTTCCTACATCTCTACAAAGTTCCTACATCTCTACAAAGTTCCTACATCTCTACAAAGTTCCTACATCTCTACAAAGTTCCTACATCTCAACAAAGTTCCTACATCTCTACAAAGTTCCTACATCTCTACAAAGTTCCTACATCTCAACAAAGTTCCTACATCACTACAAAGTTCCTACATCTCAACAAAGTTCCTACATCTCTACAAAGTTCCTACATCTCTACAAAGTTCCTACATCTCAACAAAGTTCCTACATCTCTACAAAGTTCCTACATCTCTACAAAGTTCCTACATCTCTACAAAGTACCTACATCTCAACAAAGTTCCTACATCTCAACAAAGTTCCTACATCACTACAAAGTTCCTACATCTCAACAAAGTTCCTACATCTCTACAAAGTTCCTACATCTCTACAAAGTTCCTACATCTCTACAAAGTTCCTACATCTCAACAAAGTCACGTCACTTACCTCATTAATTCTTCAGCCGCCACGTCAAACGGGTGTCAACCCTACTGTCGAATGATATGACACTTAATAATGTATGTGCATATGCATTCATTACCCGCTTCCCGCAGTGCTGAGCAAAACACCGCGAGGGTCGTGGGTTCAAAGATCGCGTTATTATGTAACTACACTCAGTTTGATGTTGGTAAAGCTGAGATGAAAAATCTATATCTTCTAATCTATAGAGCCTAACCATGCGGCTGAAACTCGAGAAACACAAAACGGGAGTTACCCTCCAAAAATATCGTTAATGGTCTTTTGCAGCATCCCCCATGTGGATTGTGGAATTCCTAGGATGTACCAAAATACACATCGATAGTGGTCTTCTGCAGATTCTCCCATGTAGATTATGGAATTGCTGGGAGCTATCCAAATTAAAATGCCTTTAGCCCAATTTATACAATGTTGCCATTGACATACAATACAATTGTGCAAAAACTTCTAATGTTGCTTCAACTTATAGTCCGACAATTCATTCGCACCGTCTAAATCGGCCCTTATTCTTCCAAGGTTCTAGGATAGACACTGAAAAAAAAACAGCGGCATATATTTATTGTCATTAACAAGAGCCTTGCAGTTGTCTGACACAAAAAAAATGTAAAACCAAGGAGTGTCAAAAGGAATACGTTATGCGTCGCTAACACATCAATAAGAACTAAAGCCTCTTGAAGGTGTCCCTTACAAGTAATCTGTTCACTGTATGTAGCCTTTCTTGTGCGTCGTGATTGATAGCTGATTGAGAGCTTGTTTTTCCTAATCTACTGAGTAAAGATTCTTCATAAGACACTATTGATACTAGAAAGTTTAGAAAACATCTGAAGGCCCTCCCTCCTCGTAATTAAAAACGTTCCAAATCTAGCCACAGTCTCATCTCGGCAACAATCAAAAAGTTGTCATAAATATATGGAAACTCGAGGTATTTTTTGACAGATTGAGACTGAGATCAGACTGTGAACGTTCTTAAAATTACGGGAATTGTCCCTCTGCTCTTCGATCTTGTCTTTGAATTCCTTGATATCAATGTTCATTAAGCTTAAATATTTCGCTTTTTGGCTTTACCATTATCACAGCGAAGTTCTACCTAGAGAATTAGTATCACTACAGCCTTATTTTTAAAACCTATATTTCATCAAAACCCTTTCCAATCACAAATTCGGGTACCAAATCTTCAACTTTTCCAATTCAGCACTAAATTTCAATCGTGATAGGCCAGCCTCGGCTCTACACAGCTAAATCACGACAACCCGTCATCTAGATTTTTTTACGAGTCGAATTGTAGTGTTGCACTCGTGTTGATGACGTCACTCAGTTGTAGGTTATCCCTTAAGGTCCATCGATTGCTGGTGGCACTGAGATAGTCCGCAGGTGCACTTGTATGTATAACGAGGAGATTGTTTGCTTTTAATTTTTTTTTTTTGCACGTAGCTTGCACACTGCAAGCTACGTGCCTTAAATCTTTAATTCTGTTTCTTATAGATTGAGTGAGAAGTAATGGTAGCATTGTCAATATTACTTAATGTTTAATTGACTTGTATCATTATTTATATTAACATTTTTTATGTTTTTTTCATTCGCCTTTTATTATATTTTACTTCTTTTTACTTAAATTCATGAACTTAACTTTTAGTTTGATATTGTCAATAATCACCGTGTACGTCCTTCTGGATATAACGAAATGTACAACACTGATCCCCAAGACACAGACTAACGTCTAGTTTGGGAATCACCGTTCAAATAACCATGCATGATGTACTTGATTATTAAATAAATAAATAATAATAATAATTTAGCTAAAAGGGGTTTCCCTGCTGGGAGCCAGACTAACATATTTAAATAAGTAGAAATGTATGGATGTTTTCGAATGAAATTTAATTTAATAAATTAACTGTTTGTATTATATACTATTTAAATTAAATTTCATTCGAAAATTTCCATCGGTTTCTTATTAAACTTCAACTGCGACGACCCTGGTTGCGTATCTGGTGACCGTACCACACCACATTTTAAAACTCAAGGCGTTGTACAGTTCAATTTAAAACTAAAATTAATGTACTAATCATAAATGTAACACTAGGTTATGTAAATTTATAAGGACAATAAAAATACATGCTGCTTGACGTTAACCGTTCTGGCCACGGAAAGGAAAAAACAGGTGGAAGTGCAATGCAACAAAATTACTATAGTATACTAACAGTTGTCGCCAAACTCACGCAAATAAAACGATAATCATATAATGCACTACAAATAAACAATTCGTTTGATTTGTCTTTTTACTTTAAGTTAAAACTAGCATAAGCCGCAGATCCTACGTCTGGAAATTAACCTGCATGCTCTATAGATAGGATTTATTTTGCTTTAGCTCAGAAAGTATTTACAACGTTTTGTAATCTAAAGTCAAACTAGATTCGATTGCCGAGTAAATTCCGCTACTCGACCATAGATGGCAGTATTCTCAGTGGTCGCAATTTTAGACGTAATTGTGATAACGATAAGGTAGACATTTGTGTCGTAGGTCGATACTTAGTGCTACTCGACCAAGGTCACACCAGTGCAGACTACATTGAATTTTTAATTACATTATCGATATCGATAGATACTTTTTTCGAATTAAACCAGAAATCGGGTAAGTCTTGTTGGGAGTTCAGTAATAAAACTGTAGGAAGAATGACGTAGTTATATTTGAAAATAAAATAATTATAATAATTACGTTATTATGTAGCAATAAAGCATATATACAACCTAATACACTTCTTAAATTTCGCGTTTGAATGTTAAGCAACCTACATTTGTATTGTAATGTTATATTGTAATAAATAATAAATGACTAACTTTTTTCACGATATCCATCGATAAAACCAACATCCGACCCAACTACATCACTAATTGAGCAGCGAAGTAATTTCCAGAACCAAATACAATCAATCCAAAATAAACTAATATTAACTAAGATTTTATTAGAAAACAAATAAAACCGTACTTATCGATCATACGAAACACCTCCATTTTTAAGATTTATTCTCCTACTATCATTTTAGCGCTCCAAAATAGAACAGTTCGGCTATAGCTACGGAAAAATAAATTTGTTGGGAGACTAACAACTCAACGCGATGTTAGAACACGACTGGGACCAATTAAGCGTAACAACTCTTATTTGTGGCACGCGTGCCACGCCTACTTTGCACTTTCATGTTTTCTCTGTTCCGTGGTTCAAGCGTACACACTATATATAAGTACTAGCTTCTGCCCGTGACTTCGTTCGCGTCAAATTTCTTGCTCCCCGACCCACCCCGTCGCTCATCTCACCTGCCCGTGCGAGTACTTCGTATTCGTGACTTTTTTCTCTTTACTCGGCTCCTAAGGGACTTAGCCTATAGCCTTCCTCGATAAATGGGCTATCCGAGACTGAAAGAATTTTTCAAATCGGACCAGTAGTTCCTGAGATTAGCGCGTTCAAGCAAACAAAAACAAACAAACTCTTCAGCTTTATTATTAGTATATAGATTTTGAGGGATATTGCTAATCCATTGCTTCATAATTATGTTCGAAAAATGTGTGTGCTCAACAACGTGAATGACGTAATGAATATTGTTGAACTGTCAAAATGAAAGTGCCGCTGGTTCTGTTCTTCAAGCTCGAGCAGATTCCCAAGATCTTTGCCAGGTCATCATCGGTCCACAGATAGACTCACAATTTTTGCAATATGTAGAGCGTCAAAATAAATCTATATGTTATCTACCAATAATTTCGTAATAATGTACGTATGTTATTCCTAAAGTTAATGCCTTATTATTAGTTACGCAATAACTAATAAACCATTATATCCATCCATTACTATCTTGCCCGGTTCCCATTGTCAAATGCACGCACCACCCACTTGACATAACTATTAACGCAGCTGATAGATCTGCGATGTAATTCACTTTGATTGATCAGCGCTGTCCACAAGCACCATAACAACGTGTACCTAACAAACAGCTGAGCACCCCGAATACAGAATAATATATGTAGTACAGTAATGTTGGAAAATAATCAAGTGTAGGTCACACTCATTGATAACTGGCAACACAGTAACACAGCTGTTCAATGTTTATAAGAGTCCTACGCTACATTAGTCATAGCCTTACTTTGTAACGCCACTGAAACTAGGCTAAAGCAAAAAACGTGAACATACATAAATTACGAGCCCGAAGATGATGTAACAGAATTTTCATCAAAGTAATGTGACAGTGTCACAGTGACACGTTTCCATTTCAACCAACTATTATAAAGAACATCTAATCCCGTTTAAATTTACAGCCGGAGGACTAAAATGTGTAAGAACAAAGAGATTTTGTGAGCCAGTAACAATGATGAATGGCATCCTGCAAATAATTGTCCTTCGGGGCTAAGGGCGGAGCGCGAGGGGTGTGAGGCCACGCGGGGAGGGAGGGCTCGGTGGGCGCGGCAGGGCCGTGACGTCACGGCGAGCCCTGCGGTCGTCGACCCGCGTGCAAAACAGCTGAGCTGACAGCCCACGAGATGCAAGTTACGCCGTATGCCGCCCGCCGCCACGTAACGGCATTACTAATTAAGGTTTTAGCGCCACTGACCGACTTTTTATTGTAAACAGGTTGTACTTAAGCCAATGGAAGGGCTCGCTTCAATACGTAGTGCATGCGTAATGAAAATAACCAGCTTTTATGGCGCTGTGTGAGTAAACTGTTTTCGTATTAACACGTGAACTGATAACCGCTATCTTTCTATTATTGTTGGCAAACCAGTTTATCGGCTTATGTAACGAGTCACTGACCTACAAGACATCAAAATAAGGAGTTATCACGCCTCCGACCCCTTCGGAGCCCCAAGTCTTTACAGGGGGTTTCAATTTTTCGAACATCACTCAAGTACCGCACTTGGCGGTACAAACGGCTAATTTAAATTTGAAGCGTACCCTCCTCTGGTTTGCTAAGAGTCTCCAAGTTTCTAGGTCGAGGTCTTTAAGATATGGTAATGAAGACTGGCTTCCAGCCGTACCGCACACACTTCAAACATTGTCGGATGAGTTTTGGTTGGATTCGTTCTAGTTTTGGGGTTTTTAACATTAATTATGATATAGGCGTCCTATTTTTCAGGTAGTGGTGAATGAAATTTAATAAATTATAATGAGTAATGCGCTAATTGAAGCTGTAAATGAACGTCCTAGGGATGTTATAGAACCTCGATAAAAAAATCTCCGATTTTCGCGCGCAGTGTCACACGCTTTCCCGGATGACCCGATGACCTGAATCAGGGCGCTCGCTTACTTTCCGTGTAGATGCTATAAAGAAGTAGCTGATGATGTTAAGCAAGGAATCCTTGAGTTCTAAAGAAGGCATGGTGACCCAGAAGCATGTATATCTAAATTTTTTTAGGCAAGTATGTTTGTTTTCTATGATGGGAATTAATTGATCGTAGAATGTTCGTCCAACCATTTGGTAAGCTCAAGAGAGCCCATATTAAACTATCCACTTCCAAGGACCATTTATACTCTGACTTACGAAATTATGCAGAGCTCCATAATGTTACCATTTAGCAAACCAGATTATAATGGAGGAAAGAATGAAGATAATTTTGCATTGGAAATTCACAAACGTTTTTTATTTGGACTAGATAATTCTCCAGGGATAAAGGCTGAAATATTATTTCTTTTTGTTATTCTAACCATTTTTGACGAAATTTACGTAGACTCGAGAAACTTCTTTCGCAATCCAATAAAAGCTTTTGCACATAATACCGTAAGAAAGGCCACCACGACTTATTCCCATTTGAGACAGCAATCCACATAGTCATCACATGATCCGACCAAGATTATGTCTGGACTTTAAAGGAGACCTCTGAATTTGTCTCGGCCTTTATAGGAAACGCCAACCGAAATATAATTCACGTCTAAAAGTGTTAGCACAAACCTACTAGGAATATTTTTTAAATCATTAGTACCAAGTACAATCTTCGATGTTTAATAAAATCGATAACAGGTCACTCCAAAGTCTGGCAACACATTATTAAAAAGCTTTGATGTATAATTTATCAAAGTAACATTTTAATTCATGGGCATAATAAAGTCAATTAATATAATAAGCCATTGTTCGATACGTTCCACAAAGTTGCTGCGGCTAGCAACAATTGTAAATTGTGACATTATCGCCATCAAAAAACACAGTACGGGTCTTTGTTTCCTTTAATGTATTCCAACTGTTCTCAACATGGGGCCCGGACTTTTAGAGCAACTTTTAAAACGAACGCAGAAAGGTGTGACTTTAGCTTTTATCCATTAATCTTCATTAACTAGCAGCCTAATTATTTTAACATGTAATTTGGTTTCATTTACAGTTACAACCGGCTATTATACTTATGTTTTAGAAGGCCGTCTTCTTCGGAGTTGGATCGAAGTAATAAATATTGTTACTGACAAAATAAAAGTTGCTAATGCTACTGAGACTCATCATCTGCCTGCCTTTTTCACAGCTATGTTGGGGTCGGCTTCCAGTCTAACCGTAAGCACGTGAATACTAGTATTTTACATGGAGCGACAGCTTATATGACCTCCACAACCCAGTTATTGGCTCGTTATTGGCTCATACCACAGAATAGATACAACAGGTTAAAAAGGAAAGATTTCTATTAGAACGAGTGTCGCTGCTTATTACCCACTCTTTAACGTACGCGCATTATGCACACAAATAAACCACACGCACTTAGATCGCGACTTTGCTATTGGTTGTCACACTAACGTAAACTCTGCGCTTGACGTACACTCACACACGTACAACACTATCGATACGCATGGATTTCGCAGAATTTCAGATTTGGCTCGGCGCACGCGACATTCGCAGTGAACGCAGTACATTGCACGATCACTCATCTAGTACAAGATAGTACCATGCATAGCAAGTTAGGTATAATTTTGCATCTGTTTGCGATTGTATCGTTTTTGTCTACAAACTACATAATACAATTACAATCATTACAAATATCACTTGTATTTTAAGGTTTTTAGACTTACCGGTAAAAAAAAAATCCGGGCTACACTACACCCCTGGCTTCTTTTCCGACACGTTATAATAGCGCAAGACGGCATAATTCAATTTTTTTCGAGGAGCTTCGGACGTTGTCACAATATGAGCGCGACTGTTGCCCGGTGAACCAAATTTCGGTTGGCTTATGAGCGTTTGCTCATAAGTGCGGCGCGCCTGCCCCACCCACAAGGCCCTTCTAACCTGTTTTACCTATTCTGTGGCTAATACGATACCCCCTAGTGCGACTATGATAGGGAATAACATCAACCAGCGATGAAATTGCGTAACACACTTTCAATAGCCTTCATTTTGACAGTTCAACCAAATTTATTGCGTTATTTACGTTCTTAAGCAGACAATTATTTCGAACATATGAAGCAATGCATTAATTAGCAACATCATTCAAAATTATTAAGATGCTGATTAATAGTGGGTTATGCAACCGAAAGGATCACAGGTAGATAAAAACCTTTTTAAAGATGTGGCAAATTTTTTACGCAAGCAAATCATACTAAATAGGCTGCCGGGCTGAAATGGGACTGGGCGGGTCTGGTCAGCCGCATGCATAGTGACCGTTGCATTAGTCACCACACGGGGCGTGCCTGAAGAACAGGTGACGAGACGACCTAGACGCGTATTGCAAGAGTTGGATCGAGGTGGCTCTAGAAAAGGATGCCTGGAAGGATTCGGGGAAGACTTTTGCTCAGCAGCGGGATAGTGTAGGGTAATACGAAAAAAAAGCAAATCATAAAGCAAAATCCTTTCCACAAATACCAAATATGTAACTCAACAAGTATGAACAAGAGAAAAGGTTGAGCACCATTGACCCACACACCACAGGCACGGCTCCAACAGTAGTATTGTTTGTGCACCTAATATACGCCAAACGGGATTACAATATAACAGTCTGTTTGTCCAAGTACTTAAGGGAGTTTAATAACGTCGTCGTGTGCCCGTTTAACACCATTGTTTGCCATAATATTAAGGTCCTCGGCCTCCTCTAAATGGGGATTGTGGATTTTTTCGTCTGCCCCATGAAATTTTACGCTTCTGTTTATTTTACTCCGAGTGACCGGGGAATATTGTTTCGAGAGGAGTTTGTCTTGGGGGTTAAGGGTTATTTTCGGATTTTAAATATCAACGATGTGTGCGGGTGTTAATTATGTTTGCTATGGAAGGTATTTCAAAAAGATAGGTAGCTAGGAGCCATGGGTAAAAATAGCCACTCACTGGACGGCTGAGTTGGCCCCGCAAACATAGCACAAGGCCCAGCGGTGGGACACAGTCACCATCATCTCAGGCCGGAACGACCCGCAGCTGGATATATCCAGCTGCGGGTCAGGCAGGTCAGGCAGTCGCGTTGGGTTGATGATATATATATCATCAACCCAACGCGATTTTGAACGGCCCGGGTTTCTTAGGCCTAACTTTGGCCACAATTAAGGCAAAAAAAAAAGGTTGCCAGGATCTTCTTTCTGAGCTCACATATACTCAACGCGATCACCACAAGGCGAAGATCGCCCTGAGTACACGGTGGACCATACGGTGGAGGTCTGCCTGGCTTGGGCGGAGCACCGCCGTGTCCTCGGGGAGGCGATCTCTCGCGTCCGGTCCTGGTCCAGGCCATGGTACGGAGCAAGAGTGCATGGGTAGCCGTCGCTTCCGTCAGCGAAGCAGTGATGCTCGCAAAGAGGGAGACGGCGCAATTGAGGGAGAGGCAGTACATGAGATCTCACGGCCGTGGCCTCCGCAGGAGACGCCCTGGGCGTCGGGAATCCCAGGCTGATTCCAGTAAGGACCCAGCCCGGGTCGACGGCGCGTTGTGTTCCACGCGCGCCTCAAAGAGATGTCAGCACCAACTGATGGGGCCCGGAAGGGCCGATGCCTGCCAGGGGTGCGGGTTGTTCGAAAGAGATACCGCGGCCCCTGGCACACAAGCAACTGAGGGAACACAGGTGAGTTTTAGTCAGTAAAAGTCTGACATGCCCTCCTGCTCCACCCAGAGCGGGAGAAGCCATTTGATGATTTCCCACCAAAAAAAAAAAGACGCGATCACCACCAAGTTTTCAAAGCGTGCTGATTAAGAGACTTTCGTAGTGTTTCAGTTACCAGTACCTACATGTGTATGGACACGAAGAAAATAGTATCATTAACCTAGAATCGAATTCTAAGTAACGAGATAATGCAACCTAAGTGTTAGTTCGTTGCAATGGAAGTAATATCCGCAATTTGAAGACTAGAAACTAGCACGCCACAAATAGACTATAATGATATTTCATAAGCGTTTCCTAGAGCCATCTAATCTGTTGTCATACAAAGTGTAATTCTTAATAAACGGAGAACTTGAGAGCAAAAAAGCGTTTAGTTTTTTTCTGACATAATTGACAAAAGCTGCCGCGTGTGTCTAGTAGTCGCAATCGCAAGCGCTACTGTCGAGCGTGAGGTCCTGGGTTCGATTCCCAGACGGGTAATTACGTAACACACTAAGAGAATGAATGGCTTTTATTTTGACGGTTCAATAACATTGATTGCGTTACAAATTTATCGAACACATGCAGCAATGGACATGCAATGGACTTGCATTGTGCTCAAAATGATTCAGATTGAGATTGATAGTATGTTACGCAATTAGGGTGCAGCTCAGGAAAAGTGTTATGGTGTGTTTTACTATCTGGAATTTCTCAGTAGCAGCCGGTGTCTGGATTAGAGCCCGGTTGATGGCTTTAGGCTCGTCCCTTATTACATGGGACTTAAACATAACTGGCGATATCTGGGTCTACTACAGGTACACCTCCACCTAATCCTTCAGGGAATAGAAGCGTGATGTTGTCTTATGTTTATAATTAACAAACAACATGGAGTTTTGGGTCTACATCGGGTAAACAAGACCTTAATCCAAAATGGGTAAGAATCGCGAAACTTATATTAACAACAGAAGTTTTAGAACTAATATAAAGTGTATTTTTAAAGTTGGTCTTGGCTAGAGGCCGTATTTGGTAATTTAGGAAGTTAATTAACTTTTACACGTGAAGGACAATCGCGAA
This sequence comes from Polymixis lichenea, assembly GCA_949091785.1. Classification (NCBI taxonomy): domain Eukaryota; kingdom Metazoa; phylum Arthropoda; class Insecta; order Lepidoptera; family Noctuidae; genus Polymixis; species Polymixis lichenea. Next base: position 701,346 of record OX420942.1, read on the forward strand.
ACTTAGGACCAATTCTGGTCTCTATTAACGTTTGAAAGCTTATCCCGGATAGACGGAAGCTGTTTAATGTAACTTTTATTGAACAAACAAATAAATAGGTATGTTATTATTTTTACAGAGTTCAATTCACGCTATTTTACCATTAGGATAGGCCGAAATTACAGCGAGCCATTTGCTACGATGCTCACACACAGCAAGCCATTAGCTACAATGCTTACATACAGCGAGCCATTTGCTACGGTGCTTACATAAAGCGAGCCATTTGCTACGACGCTTACATAAAGCGAGCCATTTGCTACGGTGCTTACATAAAGCGAGCCATTTGCTACGACGCTTACATAAAGCGAGCCATTTGCTACGACGCTTACATAAAGCGAGCCATTTGCTACGATGCTTACATAAAGCGAGCCATTTGCTACGATGCTTACATACAGCGAGCCATTTGCTACGACGCTTACATACAGCGAGCCATTTGCTACGCCGCTTACATACAGCGAGCCATTTGCTACGACGCTTACATACAGCGAGCCATTTGCTACGACGCTTACATACAGCGAGCCATTTGCTACGACGCTTACATACAGCGAGCCATTTGCTACGACGCTTACATACAGCGAGCCATTTGCTACGACGCTTACATACAGCGAGCCATTTGCTACGACGCTTACATACAGCGAGCCATTTGCTACGACGCTTACATACAGCGAGCCATTTGCTACGCCGCTTACATAAAGCGAGCCATTTGCTACGACGCTTACATAAAGCGAGCCATTTGCTACGATGCTTACATAAAGCGAGCCATTTGCTACGATGCTTACATACAGCGAGCCATTTGCTACGACGCTTACATACAGCGAGCCATTTGCTACGACGCTTACATACAGCGAGCCATTTGCTACGCCGCTTACATACAGCGAGCCATTTGCTACGACGCTTACATACAGCGAGTCATTTGCTACGACGCTTACATACAGCGAGTCATTTGCTACGACGCTTACATACAGCGAGTCATTTGCTACGACGCTTACATACAGCGAGTCATTTGCTACGACGCTTACATACAGCGAGTCATTTGCTACGACGCTTACATACAGCGAGCCATTTGCTACGACGCTTACATACAGCGAGCCATTTGCTACGACGCTTACATAAAGCGAGCCATTTGCTACGACGCTTACATAAAGCGAGCCATTTGCTACGATGCTTACATAAAGCGAGCCATTTGCTACGATGCTTACATACAGCGAGCCATTTGCTACGACGCTTACATACAGCGAGCCATTTGCTACGACGCTTACATACAGCGAGCCATTTGCTACGACGCTTACATACAGCGAGTCATTTGCTACGACGCTTACATACAGCGAGTCATTTGCTACGACGCTTACATACAGCGAGCCATTTGCTACGATGCTTACATACTCCTTTTACGTTCAAACATCTGCACCCCAGTTGAATAACACTATCAATTAGAATCAGAATCATTATGAAGGATATTGCTAATCCATTGAGTCATGTGTTCGAAAAATTGTCTACATAACCACGTAAATAACGCAATGAAAGAAGTTGAATTGTCAAAATGAAAGCCATTCGTAATGTTAGTGTGTTACGCAACGACCCCGCTGGTCACACAAGCATTAAATCATTTAATTTTTAGTCATACACGTTGTTCTTTTTATGACAGAGTTTCTCAAGTTACTTAGTTACAGCTAGTTTTTCCTAGGTACAATTGAAATGCTCACCAAAATAATTTTTATACCCTAAGACTAAGTACCAAGTAAATATGTGTGTTGTATTTACATTCTTTTTGCCTACCATAATGGATAAATGCTCACCAAATCTTGTTTCCCTGAAATAGTAACATTAATAACCAAAATGACAGTTCTAAATAGCTTTAGTGTAATCAAATTATCCAACATGAATCAATATGTTGTGCTACAAAATTTAGTGAGAAACGAATCGCTGCAAAACCGACTTCACGCAGTCTTGTCTGCCCTACCCCTAGAGTGTAATTTAAGCCTGCGTAGGCGCGGAGCTTATCGTCGCAGATGGTTTTAACGCTTACCACCTGCTCCTCAGCTCGCGGGCCGCCCCACCCTCGCAGCGCCAAAGGCGTAACAGAAACAATGCTTGTTGCATCTTGCATGCCTGCTTGCATGTTGATATTCAAAAACATTGTACGAGCGACCGTTAGCTTTTTGCCTCAGTAAAACTGACTAAATTGAGAGTCGTTGGGCACGCCACGATAGCGGCGGTAAGTCCCCTCTTTGAGGAGTGGCTTGAGAGGCGGCACGGCGTCCTCACGTTCCGCCTGACTCAGGTCCTCACCGGACACGGCTGTTTTGGGAGGTTACTGTTTCGCATAAGGCGGGAGGAAACGCCCGGGTGTTTCCATTGCGAAGATCGCACTGCGGACACGGTGGAGCATACGGTGGAGGTCTGTCCGGCTTGGGCGGAGCACCGCCGTGTCCTCGTAGAGGCGATCGGTAGCGGTGATCTCTCGCGGCCGGCCCTGGTCCAAACCATGGTACGGAGCGAGAGTGCATGGGTAGCCGTCACCTTCTTCTGCATGGCAGTAATGCCCGCGAAGAGGGAGGCGGCGTACGTGAGGGAGAGGCAGTACATGCACCCTCATGGCCTTAGTCGTTGCAGAAGATGCCCTGAGCGTCGGGAATCCCAGGCTGATCGCAGGCAGGCCACCGTAGGCGCGGGCTTGTGGACGGCGAGTAGTGGGTAGCTCGCTGTCTGGTAAGAACCAAGCCCGGGTCGACGGCGCGTTGTGTTCCATGCGCGCCTCAAAGAGATGTCAGCACCAACTGGTGGGATCCGCAAGGGCCGATGCCTGCCAGGGGTGCGGGTTGTTCGAAAGAGGTACCGTCGCCCCTGGCACACAGGCAACTGAGACTTTTAATGACTAAAACCCGCCCGTATTCTACGGGCGGGTTTTAGTCATTAAAAGTCTGACACGCCCTCCTGCTACACCCAGAGCGGGGAAGTTATTTGATGATTTCCCACTCTCAAAAAAAAAATTGAGAGTCGTGAAATAAAATATTGGTTACATCTATTTAGCGATAATATAAATATTCATAGCATAGAATAAAAAGGAAAATAGGTTCATTTCTACAATACTTTATGAAACACAATTTGGTGAGCATTTATCCATTCTGGCAGGTATTTCGAATTTTTGGTAGTTTACTACCAAAAAAGCACCTATTTAAATAAAGTAAAAGTACCTCTTTTAGTAGGTACTTTTTTGGTAGGCGTTTAAACACAAGCCGTTTTTCGTCACGGAAGATGGATTTACAGAATATTTTTATCTGAACACACTGTACAGATGAATCGAGGTTACTGCACGATAACAGATGATTACGGGATTCTTTAGCTCGTAGAATTCTTTAATCAACCTTTCCCGATAAAGACTATGGGAGAAAGTACTGTTTCTGTACCTGACTTTTTCATATTAATATCTAACCTCACTAGCATGTACGGTCCCACCGCGAGCCAAAGCCCCCCCTCTCCCATTTCTAATCTTCTTTTTTATATTAGCCTACACTGTCCCACCGCTGAGCAAAGGCCTCCCCCAAATCCTTCCGGAGGATGCCTCCTTTTTCAGGACCACCTAGATTTTAGAAGGGATTATATTTCCTAGACTACATTACATTACTTAGGTTTTTAAAATAAATAAAAGTTTATTTATTTATTTACTATTTCCACTAACATTTGTTTTTACAGGTGGGAACCCATTACAACAATGTAGTCACAATTCAAAAACCAATCAGATACCACCTCCACCAAAAAGATTACAAGAAATATTTATCGACTGTCCAGACTGACAGGGTCCAAATTAATACACTTTACACAGATGACAATAGGTTAAGTGTCCCCCTCTAGAATTCCGCTAAAGAGCTAAAAGAGCAAGTGAAGATATCCAATCGCAGCGATACGCTGTTGATATCTTTATTGCCCTCCCCACCGGCGCAAATTTTAACAAGTTCGTTCGGGGTCGGGCCACCAGGACTTTAAACAGCCTCTCTCTCGGCCCTTGCCGCAGACTAGTTAATTCCACCAGAAAACATAACACTGAAGAAAGAAAACGTATACAAAACGGAACTGCAGTATTTCAACCGAAGAGACTGTAATTATTTGTGATAGTTCCAACATTTCACTGCTCATGATTCTAGTAATCGCTTACACGTGCCGTCACCAAAATATTTTTCATAACACCGTATATTCAAATACCTACAAAATTCCCGAACAAAATCCACAAACAATTCTTTCATTCGAAACCACTCGGGGAACGGAAAAATAAATTCTTGGTATATCCCAGCGAAGTACAGAAGTATAATTCAAGTGTCAGTCATCGCCGAGCGTGATTGGCACGCACGATGTTGGAGCCCGACGCAGGCGCCACGTGTTCCACCACCCAGTTTTTGCGCACAACATAAACAAGGTAAACAGGCCACTGACCCATCTGAGATAGCGCACGCCTCTAATATTTGTACTTCGACTATTACTACTATACGAAAAAAGGTATTGTTGGACTCATCCTAACGCCATCAACATTTCAAATGTCAAATCAAACCAATTTCAAATGTCTCCTTCTGACATTTAAAGCCAAAAATGACAAATAAACTCGATTCTTTTTAAAGTCAGATTTACTGCAACAAATTTAGGTATGGATACGAAAAACCCTGACATTCGTGGATCTGTGGCAGTCGTTACGGGCCGTCAGAAACCCGAAAGCCTGACATCCAGTCTTATCAAGGGGTATCGTATCGCTCCATGTAAAGTACCCGTACTCAGATGCACCCGGTTAGACTGGAAGCCGACCCCAACATTAGGAAAATGCTAAGCAGATGATAATGATGACTGAAAAACCCTTCTATGGAGAAAATCTAAAAGGATAAATGTTCTACAACTGTGAACAAAGACGAATATTGATAAGCAATTTCAAACCATTTTCCAACACCTTTTACACAGAATGTAAAATTTCTAAATTACCAACACGTATTTTGAGCTGTGAGCCAAAAAGAAAATCGTTTTACCTTATTTTTCCCGGTGAAAATTGGTTATTACGCTCTAAAGTAGGCCAAGTGGCAACATTGAAACGACGTCCAGGTCACTAGTGCGGGGATCACAAATATTCCAGCTCAAACCCTGCGTATATGATATGGAAAATTAAATGTAGCATATCTGATGCACTGCAGAATTCTCTGCTAGCCAGAACAATTCAGGTTCCAAAGCTTATTATTAATTTAGTGAACAGTTGCGGCAGTGGAGCTTTTACAAACAAAGGAAAGTAAACTTTAACTGCACAACAATTTACAGGCAAATATTTCATTTTGAACTTGACAGAATTAGGTGGAAATTGTTCTATCATACAAAATCTTTTTTTCTTTCAGAGTTGTAAATGTTGCAAGCAGTTTTTTACGTCCGTTGCATCCGTGGGGTGTGCCCCACATTCGCAAAACGGAACCGGCAACGGAAGAAAGGGTGTGGTTGGAGCAACCGCGCACCGGAAACCGGAGCGTAGGAGTCCCTTGCAAACTGAGGATCTGACGAGGGTTGCAGAAAGCAAAAAAAACCCGAGACCATAAAATTCGCAGTCTCGTTATTTCGGTCACGGACGAAGCTCATCCCTAGTTTCATCATAGAGGTATGCGCAGAACAGATGCCGCTTCGGAAGTTGAATTCAATGTCAGGGCCAGAGCTGGAATATAATGGGCCTGCAGACCTGCTATGTTAGTTATGTGAGTGTGTATAATAGGCGTTGAATTCTCGCAAGCTTTTTCGTAAATGGATTGGTATTCGGAGTAAAGACATATTAAGTACCTAGCCTATTCTTCATTTCAAGTTATTTTTTAAATATTTATTGACATAAAATAAAACCAACCAAATGATAGATTTCTCTGAATCCTGCGCTAGTTATTTGTGTTGCAGGAGCCAGTGTCCTCCCGTAATACTAAGACACACATTTTGTTGTTTTATCACAAAAGGAAACAAAAAAGACTTTATAAGTACCTACTTCAAAAAAATATAAAAAAAAGTGAAGAAAAAAGAAACAACAAATGAACTGATATGAAATCTCACTTTTGGAAGTTAGATATTAATTATCTTCATCAAATGTTTTAAGGAGATACATGATCTGCTTCTCCTACCCGTCAAATACAAACATGTTCGCTTAGTTCAACAGCAAATCTTCGGTTATATTCAGACTAAAGTTTCCTAACCGTCGTCAAAACCAAAGCTACGCTACAATAGGTGGCCCGAACTTGGGCACCTGCTACACCGCCGACAAGGACGACGAGCGACTATGATTCTACGATTTTCTCGCTCAATAAACGTACAACAGATTGTAGGTCCCGTTTAAGCAAAACAGATACAATAGTTGATCGCTGACTATTCACACCGCCGCCGGCGAAAACTCGTTTGTTGCAGCGACAAGAACTATAAAAGAGAGAACTCGGCGACGCTCGCTTAGCGGGCAAGACACTCGCTGAGACTCACGCAGGCTACGTGCGCATACCAGCGAGTATTCGCTCGTCGCCTTAGCGCACTCGCTGCTTGTCCCGCCAACTACGACCAGTAAGCAGTGGTGGCCCAGTGGTGCGGCCCCGACTTACAACTGCAACCAGTAAGCAGTGGTGGCCCAGTGGTGCGGCCCCGAATGACGTCTGCGAGCAGTAAGCAGTGGTGGCCCAGTGGTGCGGCCCCGACTGACGACTGCGAGCAGTAAGCAGTGGTGGCCCAGTGGTGCGGCCCCGACTGACGACTGCGAGCAGTGAGCAGTGGTGGCCCAGTGGTGCGGCCCCGACTGACGACTGCGAGCAGTAAGCAGTGGTGGCCCAGTGGTGCGGCCCCGACTGACGACTGCAAGCAGTAAGCAGTGGTGGCCCAGCGGTACGGCCCCAACTGACGACTGCGAGCAGTAAGCAGTGGTGGCCCAGCGGTACGGCCCCAACTGACGACTGCGAGCAGTGAGCAGTGGTGGCCCAGCGGTACGGCCCCAACTGACGACTGCGAGCAGTGAGCAGTGGTGGCCCAGTGGTGCGGCTCCGACTGACGACTGCGAGCAGTAAGCAGTGGTGGCCCGGTGGTGCGGCCCCGACTGACGACTGCGAGCAGTAAGCAGTGGTGGCCCAGTGGTGCGGCCCCGACTGACGACTGCGAGCAGTAAGCAGTGGTGGCCCAGTGGTGCGGCCACGACTGACGACTGCGAGCAGTAAGCAGTGGTGGCCCAGTGGTGCGGCCACGACTGACGACTGCGAGCAGTAAGCAGAGGTGGCCCAGTGGTGCGGCCCCGACTGACGACTGCGAGAAGTAAGCAGTGGTGGCCCAGTGGTGCGGCCCCGACTGACGACTGCGAGCAGTAAGCAGTGGTGGCCCAGTGGTGCGGCCCCGACTGACGACTGCGAGCAGTAAGCAGAGGTGGCCCAGTGGTGCGGCCCCGACTGACGACTGCGAGCAGTAAGCAGTGGTGGCCCAGTGGTGCGGCCCCGACTGACGACTGCGAGCAGTAAGCAGTGGTGGCCCAGTGGTGCGGCCCCGACTGACGACTGCGAGCAGTAAGCAGTGGTGGCCCAGTGGTGCGGCCCCGACTGACGACTGCGAGCAGTAAGCAGAGGTGGCCCTGTTGTGCGGCCCCGACTGACGTCTGCGAGCAGTAAGCAGTGGTGGCCCTGTGGTGCGGCCCCGACTGACGACTGCGAGCAGTAAGCAGTGGTGGCCCTGTGGTGCGGCCCCGACTGACGACTGCGAGCAGTAAGCAGTGGTGGCCCAGTGCTGCGTGGCCCAGTGGTGCGGCCCCGACTGACGTCTGCGAGCAGTAAGCAGTGGTGGCCCTGTGGTGCGGCCCCGACTGACGACTGCGAGCAGTAAGGAGTGGTGGCCCAGTGGTGCGGCCACGACTGACGACTGCGAGCAGTAAGCAGAGGTGGCCCAGTGGTACGGCCCCGACTGACGAAGTGGTGGTGGGGGAATCGAACCTAGACAGGCGCTTTATTTTGTGTAAATAAATCCATCACCGCTCCTCTCAAATCGGTGAATGAATCAGAAAACTAGCATGACCTAAAACCGAAAATTGGAAGACAACCGCCATATCATCACCAACTCGCACTGGGCCCGCGTGGTAGATTGCAGCCCACTCCCAGCCCAATCGACGAAAGTAAGTCTGTGTCCCAGCAATCGGAACGTTATAGGCATATTATGCTATGCTATATTCGCCAACTAATTTTTAGTTGCTAGCTCTACTCGCTTCTCGCTAATTGCCGGGGGTGGGACAGGTGTCTCACTACCTCGGTACGAACTCCCAAACTATCGAAACTCCGGAACAAGAACGACGTATGTCTGCAGCAGCCACCCTAATCAAATAACCCGCTGGTTAGTACGTTATCACTTAGGCAGAGGCTGATAGACGCGGCAACGCGATTGTGGTTTGTTAGAGCTGATTAGGTAAATAACATCAATTAACATTGAAATAGGATAGGTAATTTTGCTTCAAAGATTTTCTTCGTCAGGGCATTGGTTCTTAAAAACTTCGTTTCAACCACGATTACTATGTATAATCATTGATTTCTATTTATCTCATCAATAAAATTACGCTTGTTACAAGTTGCCTGCCTGACATTACTATAAAATATAAAATAACCCTTTATGCATTTCGGAGCTATTAAGGCAAATAGTTGATGTCAAATACCTGTTTTGTTTAGCCATTAATTGAAAATATGAAAATATGGAATATCACTCTATAGTGCACTAAAATATTTAAAAAAAAAAACAATGCAATATTAACAAATTAATAAAAAAAACTTTTTTCACAAAAATAAACAACCGACTTCCAAAAAAACACTAAAAACTGAAAAATAACTTTAATTTCGGAAGTCGGTGACTTTGGATAGGTGTTTTAATTTTTTGCCCCCGCCTTCCGAAATTAAAGTTATTTTTCAGTTTTTAGTGTTTTTTTGGAAGTCGGTTGTTTATTTTTGTGAAAAAAGTTTTTTATTTTTCTCTTTTTAGTGGTTCACATGTGCTTACCCCTTCACAGCGTACCGGCGTGATGTTATGTTATTAACTGGTGTAAACAATTGACAGACATGAGATTTCAGCAATCCCTGTCCATTTGCTATCATTTATTGAGGAGTTCCGTTGCCTATCTCCGAAGTTCTTCATCAGATCTTCAAGAAATTGAAATGGAACCACTCCGAGTAAGTACTCTTCCAAAAACTACACAAATTAATAATAATAATATAATAATAATAATAATAACTTTATTTCAATAACAAATACAGATTTTACATGTTTTATATAAAAACAATTTAAATGAGCTTGGGTAGTAACACAATGCAATACAAATTGAGGAACTGAAATCTGTACACAATATGGAAAACCCTGCCTCTCAAACTAGGTAACCTGTATCTTGAGAGACAGTGATTCAGCTTAGAATGTGATGCTATGAATATAAAAGTAGACTGTGTCGATCTACCTGAGAGATTAAAAGTAACAAAGTAAAAAAGTTAAAGTTAATTTAAGTATGTATTTACGTGATGTGTGTGTGTGTGTGTGTGGGTGTGTGGGTGTGTGTGTATGTGTGCGTGTGTGCTGTATATGGAGTTGGAAGTATGAAGGTAACTAGGCGACGTACTTGAGTAAGGATTCTGTTTGGTGATAGTCCTGTTCCAGTAGCCATTCCGTTAATTTTGATTTTAATTCATATTTATTAAGATCGACAATGTTTAGGTTTTTGTGAATTTTTTTGTAGACGTATGTACTTAATGTGTAGAATTGGTGTTGAGCGAAGGCGGTTTTGTGAGGGGTACTTATGGGTAATTTCTTCCTTTTTTTTGGGTCAGTCGGTGGAACGCTAGCGTGTTTCCTAAGAGTAGACTGCAGTACAAAAAGCTGGCGCACTGAAAGTACTTTGAAATCTGCATATAGCTGCGTAGTGGGGAAGCGATAAGGTTTGCGCGACATCACCTTCAGAACGGCTCTCTGCGCTCTTTCTATCCTCAGAAGACTGGTTTTATTTGCACCACCCCATACTGTGATGCAATATCCAATGACGGATTGACATAAAGCATAGTACACCATCTTCAGGGTTTCAGGCGCAGCCGAGTCTCTAAGGGATTTGAAGACATGCAAGAGTTTCAAAGATCTAGTGGTAATGGCGTCAACCTGTTTGTCCCATCGTAATCCTCCGTCTATTTGGACACCCAAATATTTCACATTATCAGCTCTTGTAAGTGTCGGACATAAACATTGTAAAGATTGTTTGGAGCAGGTGTGCGCTGTTATGGAGAAAGAATTGTCGGGTAAGTTGTTACGCCGGATAGCGAATGGAATGTACGATGTTTTATCGCAGTTTAGGGTAAGTAAGTTTAGGTTGAGCCATTTCATTATACTAGTTATTGCCGCTTCTGCGTGGTGCTTAACGCTATCCCAAGTTGGTCCGTAAACTATGACTGCGGTGTCGTCTGCATACGCAATGATCCTGGAATTGGGGATGGTCATTCTGCACAACTCATTGACGTATATTAGGAAGAGGGTGGGGCCTAGAATGCTTCCCTGAGGAACACCATAAGTGGTAGGTAATTCTTCACTTATATACTCTCCAATTTTTACTAGTTGGGTCCTGTTGTGAAGGTAATCTTTGAAAAGTTCGAGGGTGTTTCCTCGTACCCCTAGGAGTTCCAATTTAGAGATAAGTTTGGGAACAGATACTGTGTCAAATGCTTTAGAAAGGTCGAGGAAGATTCCAAGACTTTTAACTCTACTGTCAAGGTTCCTAGCAACCGATTGCGTCAGCTCAAGAACAGCATCTTCAGTTGAGATTCCTGTGCGAAAACCATACTGATTATCAGCTATGAGCTGATGTTTGCTGAGGAATTTTTTTAAACCGTTATTCAGGATCCTTTCTAATATCTTAGAGATGGCTGATAGGACCGATATGGGTCTGTAATTATTGACACAGTTTCTGTTCCCTCCCTTATGAATCGGATGGATGATAGCTTTTTTTAGCGCATTAGGGAAGATGCCTTTTTGAAGGCAACAGTTTAGGATATACGTCAAAGGTGGCGTCAAGGTCTGACGGCAACTCTTTAGCACTCGGGGGGATATACCATCCCAACCTATTGCACAATCACTTCGCAGTTGGAGAATGAGAGACTCCACCTCTGATTCATTAACCTCAAGTAAAACAAGAGAGTTGGCGGGGCTTGATGAAATATTATGACATGATCTCTTAGGTGGGTTTGTAGTTAGGTGGGATTGGGATAAGATTTTTTCTGCCAAGTTGGTGCCTATATTACTGAAAAATCTACACACTTCGTTTACGGATGATATAGCGTTATCACTGATATCCAACAGTTCAACCGGGCTTGTTTTCTTTTTGGTGGTATTGGTGATTTGTTTTATCGTTTCCCAAAGGGCTTTAGGGTTGTTACGAGATTTTTCAAGTTCACTTTTTTCATGGGCTGTTTTCAGTTTCCGGAGCAAGTCGTTACAGAAATTCCGGTACCGCGTATAGGTAATTTTCAGGATAAGGTTATTGGGATCTTTTCTTGATCTGTGGTGCAACCGATCACGGTTTTGTATACACTTTAATAGGCCGGTAGTTATCCATGGTTTTATTATTCTTTTTTTCCTTGGGATTTTGATTTGTTTAGTGTGTTTGTCAATTACTGAAGAAATAATGGTTATGAACATGTTCATGGATATATTAGGGTCAATAATTTTATATAATGGGGTAAAATCCGAGTTGTCTAAATCTAACTTAACTGCATCGTAGTCTATGCGGGTAGCGATGTGGAGTGGTTTATTATTAGGGTTTGTGTTAGCCATAGTAAGTAACACCGGTTTGTGGTCCGTGATGTGTGATTCTAGTATAAGGGTAGTAACAGGAAGGGTACTTTTAACGAATACATGATCTAGACAACTATCCAGCCGAGTGTTGTACCGGTGGGTTGGAAGAAGACCGTGGGAGGCATTTAGAACGAGATAGTTGAAACAGCGGTCATCTGAACTATTGGGTTTGAGGTCTATATTAATATCACCTATAAGGATTATATTTTTGAAGGAGGAGAGGCTTACGTAGACACTATTTAAACTATCCAAAAAACTTTCGGTATTTTCCTTGGAACTGTATGACGGGGATCGATACACTGCTACAATAGCGATGTTTAGGTTAACTATATGACATACCAAGCAATTACCAGCCACAAATCGAGGTTCCCACTCTGAGGTTCGGAGAGCTTGTTTTGTAAAGATAACAATCCCATCATTTTGATTACTGTTTGTTCCGGTACAATAGGAGTCATATCCATCCAAAACAGGCATATTACTGACTTTACTGAGCCAACATTCAGTAAGGATGAGCACATCTAAATCGAGTTTTATTGAGTGCATAAGCGCCTGGAGTTGGTCAAAGTTTTTATTTAAGCTACGGATGTTTAAGTGTAATATTTTTATGTTGTTATTGTTGGTGTTAATATATTCAATACATTTTTCTGGGGCACAGTTAAATGAGTTACCCACTGTTAGCGAGTCAAGCTCACTGCATATGCTATTTATGTTAGCCATTGGAAGGGTGTAGAGATAACGAGAGGTGATTCAAAGCTAAGACTTTCATAGGTGGGATTTCTTTAGTACATATGTCGTTTATTATTAGTTTGTTTGTGTATGAGTGGTTGTTATAGCAAGTGTCTTTCTGAGAGTGAGTTGTGAGTGTATTTCTGTGAAGAGTGCGAATGCCATGGTGAGTTTTTATTTGTGTGGTTATGTGAGTGTAAAATAATTTGTGTATCTTTTCAAATTTAGAAACAAAAACAATATAGAAAAATAACAATAATAAGGAGATGTATGCTAATGCATAGCTCTCAACTATGCGGATTACCAGTCACATGCCAGCGCAATCTATATCACGCAGACATTTTTCCGAGTGGATTAACAGTTGTTTGTCGCCTTCCATTTTGCGTAGAAATATGTTACCGTTGGAAACCCAGCAGAATTTGAACTTGTGGTTTTTTGCAAACTCTCTTGATTGGTAGAACAGTTTTTTGGTGTTACCCGGAAGCTGTTCCGTGACATAAACCGGCTGGCAAGTTCCTGGGATGCCAATGAGACCAGTATTTAATTTATCTTCTTTGTCCTTGGTTTTGTTGAACGTTCGGACTGCAGATATGAGTGTCTCCTTTGTCATAACAGAAGAAAATTCAGCTATTATTGGTCGTGCTGTGGTCGGAGCACCCGATGATTTCCCGGGCAAGCGATAAATATCCCTCAGTTCTAAGTCTTTTATGGATACTCCGACAGCTTCGCCAATGCTGCATACCGTTTTTGTAAGAGTGGCATTGGTTTCAGTGTTACATTGCGGTATATTCCGGATTTCGATACCTGACGACCTTGATTTATGTTGTAGATCCTGTATTCTTTTCTCTAGATTCTCTATGTATTGGCTCTGTTCCCGACGTTCCTTTCTTAGGTCTTCCACTTCTTTTTTCAGATCCTCAAATTGTTGGTTTATGAAAGAAATAGACCTAATTATCGCCTCGTTCGATTTGTGTATTTCCGTATTAGATGCCTGAATCTGAGTGTTCTGGGATTTTATTTCTCCAATATCAGACGCCAGTTCAGCCATCACAGCGGTCTGAGTCGCAAGTAACTTTGCAATTGAAGAGTCTTGTTCTTCCTTCCAATCTGCGAGTTGAGTTTGAAGGTCGCGCGAACCCAGTGTAGCAGAGCCTTGTGGCGAGTTTGCCTTTCGAGCTCTTTTATTTCGATTAGTATTTACGTAATCACTCACCACTGCATTGGCTATATCCGATTCTGATTTGGTCTGGGACTGGCAAAGGTTGATTATTTGCGTTTTCGGCGTGCTCGGGGGAGTGCGTTGGACACCGGACATGTTTCCAAATAGTTATAATATAGATAATAATAAATCTCGTAGACTTCGTCACGATCGATGAGCGGGTGCGCGCTGCGCCGCGAGATGGTGTCGCGTGCGAGCGGAGCCGTAGCGCATCGGCTACGAGTACTTCGTGTTTGTAGCCGCGTAGGCAATCCGTAGCAGTTACGTCAGCGGCTACGGCGGCCGCGTAGCAGATACCGAGTAGCTATTTCAAGAATCTACGTCACTAGCACCGTAGCGCATCGGGCAGGGAGTCGCACCGCAACACCACACCGCACAGGACCGGGTTCAAATCCAACAATGCACAGTCACTTTTCGAAAGTCAGATTTGAAAGTAGGTGACAAAAATATTTGTATCTCACTCTAGGACCGCCCAGTGGGCGTCGAGTACTGGTAAGAAACAGTCAAGAGTGACAAGGAATTTACAATCACTTAACTTAGCCAATCACAAAAAATTTAAAGTAAAAATTCCGAGGACAACCGACACACGTCCACTCGGTACAACGTACGGGCGCGGAATCAAATTGCTTCAATCTTGAATTGCTTCAAGTGTGCCTATAAAATTTGAAGAGTTCTCTCTATTTCTCCAGGATCCCATCATCAGATCCTAACTTGATAATCATGGGACCATCTGGGAAGTATACCCTTTCAAACAAAAAAAAATTTATCCAAATCGGTCCCGCCATCTTCGAGTAATCGGGGAACATACATAAAAAAAAAGAAAAAAAAAAAAGGTTTCGACGAATTGAAAACCTCCTCCTTTTGGAAGTCGGTTAAAAAACAACTTTTAGGATACAAGCTTTTAAACGCGCGACATCGCGTCATATGAAAGCGGCCTCACGTATAAGTTCACGTAGTTCAAACACGCGTCGATATCGACGTCAGCGGACCGTCTTAAACAATAGTTAAGGGGACTTCTTGTTGCTAATCACCAATTAAAAGTACTTTGATAGTATGTTATGTTTTAAGGGTGATATAATGGACCAATACGCTGGTAGAGAGTAGGGGAAATATTTACTTGGGATTTGTATTCCCTTTGAACTTCATTTCAACAATGCTTCATAGTCACACAGTTAAGTATTGGAATTTGTGGTTGAATTGTGTTAAGAAGGTTTTAGAATCCCTGGAATTTCGAGCTTATGGTGATTATGGTAATATTTGGCAGTTGCTGCGAGATCATGCAGCATTGATCATTGATCATGCAGCATAAGAATCGATAAGAATTGTTGGTCGCTGTGATTAACTCAAGACAACGTTTGTGTTCTTTCACCAGAATTAGCTTAGCTATTGACAGGTCATATGAGTTACTTCACATCATTGTTTATTTTATTTGACTGTATTATAAACCATTTCTTTTAATTTTTTTATTAATTCAATTTTCATTTATTGTTGAATGTTAAATAGATGCTATTATTGTATAGAATCAAGTTCTTCCAACATAACAGACAGCTGTGCTGCTGGGGAGTTTGTTGCGCCACTTCTTCTTCCCAGCTAAAGCACTAGGAAGTAGTG
The DNA here is from genome assembly GCA_949091785.1 of Polymixis lichenea. Taxonomy (NCBI): domain Eukaryota; kingdom Metazoa; phylum Arthropoda; class Insecta; order Lepidoptera; family Noctuidae; genus Polymixis; species Polymixis lichenea. The sequence goes on from OX420942.1 coordinate 716,758, forward strand.
AAGGGCGGGCGTTTTGGGGGACTGTCTTATGTAATTTTGACGTTCAAAAAGTGCTGACTCTCAGCCTAGTTTGAATAAATGCCTTTTGATTTAGATTTTGATTGAACGTAAAAAATGGATGAGGCATTTCACATTCCGAAAAAAAAAAGACAGCGTCACCATCAAAGTGTCATCTTCCCCATTCTCACAGTAGCCAAGTTGACCTTCCTTGCGTCCCTGTAATTGAATTCATAGACCCAACTTTTCTATATGAATAGCATAACCATTTGCTCACACTAAGGCTATATATTCACTGGCGGACAAATGGGCGGTACGTGACACGAGATGCGATGATCGCACGGCACACGTGGTGCGAGACGGCACGGGACGAATCGTGACACCACTGAACAGGGACGTGGGAGAAGGATTACACGTATTGTGGCAGGTTGCCTTCTCATTCTCCCATTAGGCTAAACTGTCTGTATCGCAAAAGATGATGCCGTGAAAAATAAAATATTAGCCACTCAGCAAGGTGGAGTAGCTGCTTTAGTTCGTATAAGTACGTAAGCAACATAAGCTTCAGAAGATAGCCTCCACGAGGCGAGACGTTATTTGAATGCTCATCTGTCTTTCAAACATTGAAATAAGTTTATCATAGTAATCAGTATTAGACCAAGAGTTTACGTGTCTTAGATATAATTAACATCGCCTTCGACCCGCAGTATCGCGAAGGTCCAAAATCCTTGAATATTTTGGAATCCTAGAAATCAAACCCAACAAAGTTAGAAATAAGCATTAGGGATATAGCATACGATCCACAATAACATAACAAGTAACAAGGATTCGCACACAGATGGCGAACGAAACAAAACTATTGCTAAAACGTGTGCAATCTGCAACTGCAGTGGCGCAAAACTGTTGCATTTTAAAACCTAAACCGTTCCAGCTATTTACATTGCAAATCCCATATTATTTTAAAGGTTTTGTAGATGCACTTTGCAATCAAAATAGGAATACTACTGGCCAGAATAATTCTACCTTCATTTTTAGGAGTCTACTTTAATGCAAGCTACCCATCTGAAGTTAGTTTGACAGCTGTCACATTTGACATTCACAAAATGGCGATATGTCATTTATATTCTTATTTTAAACGTTACATCAGTTGGCCTTCTGTCATATTCCTTGACAATACGCTCCGGAACATCATGCTGCGCCAATGCAAGTCTCATTAGATAACCACAGAGAATGAATACTAATACAACTCACGGCCAGATGTATGCATCAAATACATCGCGACTATTTTAGTCTGAATCGTATGCGACAATATTACCGTCTCTACAATGTTGTACTCGATATAAATAGGAATTGCATAATTGGCCGCGATTTTATTTGTGGTGAAATGAGAACTTGACTTTTTGTTAGTGGCTGTTACAATTACGTAACCTTATTCATTAAAAAAAACGTAGATTACAATTTTTTTTTTAGTTTAACGAAGCTTTAGGGCAATGGACTAATAACATAACTTCAGTTATTTACGCGACGTCCATTTATTTACCTACATACCTATTTCTTCTTTGATTTAACAGCTGACAGTGCAAAAGGAAACAGTACTACCTAACCCCAAAATTAAATTATGTTCTAAATACATGTGACGTCGTCGCCAGTACAAGCCGGATTGCATAAACGACAAATAGTAATAACACAAAATATTACAGTTTACGATCGAAAGCTGACACTCGTTACGCATATTTACCGTTCTAAAAACATACTCCGTATGTTTTAAGGACGCACAAGACGACTCGGACATTCGTATGACGAGCACATTCTTGCTAATATAATTAAAAGCTTATAAATAGACCTACTTAGAGCCCGAAACGAATGTAGAACGATAATAAGATATGCAACCCGCGTGCAGTCGAATCGCACAGTCGACGCGCGTCTCGTGTGAGAGCCCCCTCAGCGTAAAATTAGGGCTGTTGAACTTTCAGGTTTCTAGAATAGGGTTCGTCAATTTTTTTTTAACTTAAAATTTCTTTGGCGACATTTGGTACTGAATCCAAATAATAAAAATGGAGGTTACTTTTGTATTCTATCGCAGTTTTAATTCCCGAAGGGATCGAGGAGGAAGACATGTATTCCACTAAACATACATCAACTTTTAGGAAGAGAAACGTCATTTGAGAATTCAAGGATTGTCACTTAAAACTATCACCACAACTATCTTAACAAAAAGCAGGATTTTTTACGAAAACCACTTACTAATTTCAAGTACCTACCAATTAACACAAAACAAAAAGTTGCCGCTAAACTAAACGTAGCAGTACCCACTATAATAAGTACCTACGCAGAAACAATTAATTCGAAGTAACTTCTTCACTTTCCCAAAAATTAACGCCAGTAATTAACACGAGGCCCGGGCTCCGTAATAAGGCAATTTACGAGACCTTCATTTATAACAGGAGAAAATTTCTTACGTCTGACATGATAAACACAATGACATATCACTTTATAAATTCGCGTAATAATTAAAGGAGCGTTCTCCTTCTTCAGTCCCATATGTTAATGATTTAGGTAAATAACATTTATTATAGAATATTGTTTATTACACGCGTAAACAAAGCAAAGGCGACTCTATACAGGCTCACAAAATGCGCAGGTTCGCAGCCCTACGCAGTACGCACACACTCGTTTACAAACAGATTTCACGTGTGTTGAAGCCATATAGAAGTGGCACAATCAATTACATACGGCTCTGTGTTGTGAAATCGTCAGTTTAATTAGTAGATACTCGTTGCATAACTCGCCTGCGGATCGGCTCTGTAAATACAACAGACAACACTACATTCGCGACGTCGAAGCTTCGTCCATAAAACGTACGTTGACTCTAATGTAGGCCTATAAAAAAATTTAGTAATAAATGCGCGTATACCTCTGTTTGAAGAGTCGTTTGTGATGATAAATGGACACGTTTATGGAGCCCGAGTGTTACTTTGATAGCGTGATGTAAGGTACGGGAGATGTACCTATCAATGAATCACGCTCCCAAAATAAGGTGGAATTATTGCTGCAAATAAAACGCTGTCTGTATTTGTTATTGGATTTAGGCCACCGTGTTTATCTTGAATCCTTTTCATCTTTATGGCACAGAACATTGCATAAATCCTACATTTTCATAGGTCATCAACATTGGATGTGGCCTGAGAATATGCTCGTTTCGCAATCGATGCGTTGAGATTCATCGGACCGTTTTTTTAGTATTTAGGTTGCAACGATTTGCGCAAACGCGCGTGCATCGGATGCGTAGAGCGCGTTATCGAAGCCGCGTGCGAAGAACCAGCTAACGGGTCAGCCGGGCCAAAGTAAACAATTACGATAGCATTGTTAGCGCGGTCGACGACCCGCGCCGTCCGCTCCGCCCCGCCGTAAGTATTACCAAATCGCGCGGCCACTCGCGCGCACCAAACGCCACGCACGCGCCATTGCGATATCATTTGCATGCGAATACGTGGTTCGCCTGACGCCGCCTGCCGACGCCCGCGCTACTCCAACCAAACCGCTATCTCATAATACTATCTCACACTCCCGAAAAAACAACGCCGCAATCTTAGATCCCTGATAAACTTGTTACACAATTCAATAATCAAACACGTGTCCCACTACTTTCGTTTTCACAAAGAATTTGTAACAGTTTTTGAAAAAGTAGGTATGTAATCTCGCGAGGTCCGACAACGCGAACCGAACGTTGTTTTTCATTTATCACGCGGTTCGCTTCATATTTCATGTTGTCTCGGCGAGCGGGCGCGTTCTAAAATTTTACCAGAAAAGAAAATATCCTTCCATTTTCGTGGCGCTAAACAACGACAGTGATCCGGGCGGAGAAGGGAGGCTGCGCACTGTTTTTTCGCCAGACAAAATGCCGTCGGAAACTCGTCAATATATCAGAATTGTCCAACGCAGAGGAAGAGGAAAACTGCGAGGGACGATACGAATGTCGATAGTTTTTGAAGCGATAATACTACAACTCTAGACCAATTTACGCACCAAGGGTAAGTAAATTGCGGGCCCTTTGGAAAATGTGGGGTCTGATCAGACGAGATACAGCCGACACAGATACAATGGAACGTTCGCGTAATGCAATGACGTAAATTGCGTTAGTGCAGATAAGATAAAACGATCGAAAAATTGCTTGCAAACAGTCAACTATGTTGGATGTTACCGAAAATTCTCGGAATCAAAATAAACAGATCACATGATTACCTTGCCATAAATTTTCAATTCGTGTTTCTTTGTGGCATTGAGGAGCTTCCGTCTGCATTTCCATGTGCATTATGGTTACAAGCCTCATTTAGTCTTTCTGTCTCTGTTTTAACAAACAGAGAAACGAAAAGAAGGAAGAGAACGAAAGGAAGTTGGATATTGCTTTTTTTCGCAATTTTTCCTTTTGATCGAGTTCGTTGTTGGTTCCAAGACAATTTAACGTCCTGAGAATACCTCCACTGTTATGCGACGCTCACGACGGTAAATTGTAAACGAGAAAATATGTTATTTTATAATTCAATGTTATTTGCGGTTGGAAAAATTACAAATATGACGTTTAAAGCCTTCAAAGCAGCTGTTGTTAAGAATAGCAATACAGCGAAGCCTCAATAGGTACTTAAATATAAGCTCACAGTCGTACCTAATCCAGTCAAATAGGGTTTAGTTCGAGACCACAAACCGCATTTCTTCATAGTTCGTGCGGTCCACAGATTCATTATAGCGCGGGTGGAAATGCCACAGATATCAAAGGTCATGTAATGGCTCCGCTCGACCTGAGCCGATCCCTAGGGCATTACGAAACTTACCATCCTTACAGCGTTCATCATCTTAGCAACTTGTTTTTCTTTATTGTTAAAAGCCAATATACACGTTATTACATTTATTTATTTGATCCCGCAAGTATTATTAATTCAGACGTTTGGTGATTGCTCAGCAAATTCTGATTATATTTGGCAACGTACGTGAAAAACCGTATAGATGAGAACGCGTTCTCAGGGAAAAATGAAGTAGGTAATACATTTGTTCAGCACATCATGTGGTGCATCTCTTTAATATTTATACTGAATCTGCTGTGAAACTACTTTAAAGAATAGTTCCGAGATGTTTTCAGAACATTACAATTTCTTTATGTACGAGGTGTAAAAAAATTCAACGGAATACTTGAAGAAATAGCAGTTACAGTACACAACAAGAGCTTAAGAGAAACAAAAGCTAGTAGTGTCTACAAATAAATTAATCTTTAACACCAGTGACATAGAAAACATACACAGTATACACACAGATGATCTGTAACATAAACAGACAAGACGGCATAATAATCGTCTAAGTATTCAAGTAGGACTTATGTATGAAGACATCTGTGATATTGACGCTTCCGGCGACGCAATCAAAGTAAACCAAACATTCGTACAAGTACCGGAGTAATACAATCAGCGCCTAACTCGGCCATAAATCGTACGATTCGCACCAAGTGAAGTGAATCTGATTTGTGTCTCGGCTGCGTTGGAAAGTGTACGCAATATGTAGACCTGCGTGCGCGCGTCATGAATAGAAATCGCTTCGGCGATAACTTTCGTGCTGCCTCGCTCCCCCGGTAATAGCGAAGTGATAGACAAGGGTACACCTACATTTGTTTTATTAATACGTATTCAACATATTATATTGGGGTGTTTGTAAGAGTAGTTGAGCAGTTATAGGAGATTGTGTTGTTCTGAAAGGGCATTGATACTGTCCAGAATATTTAGACAGCATTTATTAAACAGTTGGTGTCATGAGATTAGCAAGCGAACTGCTTTGCTGCAGATCAAGATACATTACAGTACTCCGATCCTTAACGACGTAATCACATATCATTACTGAAATGCAACTGGAAACCTTTAAATATAATTATCCGATGATGCTTCCAGAAACACTACACTATTTGCTTAGAAAATCCGACTACGAGGTGTAGTACGATCTAGATTAGACTTAGAAAACTCAACCATAACACGTTTTCAAAATAAACTCTTAACTCACAACGCATCCAAGTCCATCTTGGCACTATCCACTATCTCCCCAAAAAGAGCAGTGAACAATTCGATTCATAACATAACTACATAGCGGGAGATAGCCACTAACTCTGGTGAAATATACTTTCGCCCAGTGTTTGGACAGTAAGAGCCAATATATTCCAGTTTTTAGAGAGAGCGCGATTGGGTTCAGGACGCTGCGTATTCTCGCGTTGCCACATTTAACCACATAGGTTAGTAAAATGGAGCGGTTTTAACAGGGCTATATTGATGGAGATTGCCCCTTTTTATGTGGGAATGTGATCAGATTTGGTAACATAGTAGTAGTGAGATATGGAGAGGGTCCAGGACCAAAGTTGTGCAGTAGCTACTACGAAAAATGATTGTTTGATATGGATACTGGTGTACTAACGTCGTCGGTTGAAGCACATTGGGTCTTTATTTAGCGAGCTTAACAGTTAGAAGACTTATCCAACAAACCTTAACAAAACTTCATCATTTGCCCGATCTGTTTCTTGGGAACAGTTTCTTGCTACTAGACCAAAAACCTTGTTTACATGATATTCTACCAACATGCCCGTGAGCTACAGATGTTAAGTTATGATAGATGGAGTCACGTTCTTATCTAGTGAGCCAACCACAGATGGTTGTTGTACAGGCAACTACAGGGCCATGTTAACATTGAAAGCGCCTTTATACAGTAGTAACAAGGGCGGTTTTTGTACAGAAAATTTAGTGGTGAACGGTACACAGTCTCACGTATACACTGCAGCAATTTGTGAGAAAAAATTGTGATAGATCGGACGTGAGCCTTTGGTAGGCAAAGCTTTTAATTAAGCCTGTTCGTCTTTGTGTTCTTGACTTATTGTCGATGTTTGTTGCTTTAGGATTATAAAGTGGCATTGGAAGGGATGTGAAGTTTAATTCTCATACGTAAATACGTTCAAATTCAAGTAACAATGCCATCTCAGTGACAACCAATGTCAAAAAGGTGTAGGTAAATTATAGGGTTTTTTGATACGACTGATTTTGTGATTAAAATGTTCTTAAAATACGGGAATTTTCCCTGTTATTCGTTCAATTCGTTCAATTTTGTCCAAAATCGCACTGGGTTGATGATATCGTCAATGTCGCGGGTGATGATGCCAGAAAAAAGCCTTATACCCAGCAGTGTGGTTCCAGGCTGTACAGATGATGAGTACTATTAAGTTGCAGCATTTCGTTCGATACCTCGTTGAGTAGCGAGGAGGAGAACGAAGGTTCCTAAAGAGTTCAGTTACATATTGAGGCTTTTGATACTGTGAATTCTTTATCTATGTATAAAAGCGAAATGTCGGTCATTCATTCACTCACTCACTGATTAATCACGAAATCTCAAAAACTACTGGGACCTACGAAGATGAAATTTGGCACATAGGTAGATTATGAGTAGGAAACGACCTAAGAAAAGATATTAGGAAACTCCTCCCGTAAAGGGGTGAAATAGGGGATGCAAGTATGTATGAAAAAGCAAAACAAATTCTCAACATTGACGCGAGCGGAGCCGCGGGCAGCAGCTAGTTGAATAATAATCAAGAAATTATTTGTGTTTAATCCAGTGACATTAGTAATGGCAACTGAAAACATGGTTTTAATTGCACACTTTATGATGTCTTGATAAAATATCCTTATATTTTTTGAGTTAAACCGAACCTGTCAGTGTAATTTAAAAGCAATATCTTTTGATACAATATTAAACTGTCAAATCAGCAAATTATGGTTGTTGTAAAGTACGGCGAAGTGTCGTAACTTTCACTTTTGTATTTTATATCTGTTTCAGACATTAATTTCTGCATCCAGTGCGATACACAATAATATACACGAGAAACAATCATCAAAAATATTAGCTGTCTGCACTCCTTCTCTACATAAACTTTAACTGTGCCAAATTTCATACTACTCGTGCGTAATTTTCGATGGGTACAAAGTTTTTACTCCACGTATTAATATATAGATGGCTGTAATCACGTCTCATGTCCTTCTTTTAGTGACAAGCTATCTCTCAGCCCAATTTCATCGTAGTTGGTTCAAAAGTGTAGCTTGGACAACCGACAAACATACGAAGAGGTCTTACATACACACTTATAACATCAAGTGTGGCAAGCTCTATCCTTTTTCACCAAAGCAAGCGTGAACAGGTTAACATACGACTATATTATGCAGACTCAAACAAAAAGTGTGGAAGTAGCACAAAAACATTTGGATCAGCACTATCCTCTGACATGAATGTATTTGGAATGGGGTCAGTCAAGACTGATGGTGTTTAGAGCAGGCTGGAGACATGTGTTTTGAATGTACACATTAATCAGCTGGGATATGTATTGTACCATTTTTTTTTTCTGGGTGGGAAATCATCAAATGACTTCTCCCGCTCTAGGTGGAGCAGGAGGATGTCAGACTTTTACTGACTAAAACCCACCCGTGTTCCCTAAGTTACCTGTGTGCCAGGGGCCGCGGTATCTCTTTCGAACAACCCGCAACCCTGGCAGATGTAGTGTGCCGTGGGTCGGAGATCTGATGGGGATGTTGTTGTAGGGGTTAGTGTGAGAGAACTGCAAATGGGAAATTTTTAAAGATTGTTTTTGAAATGACAACTTCTTTAGGCGCGTAGATGGGAAAAAACAATTGAACTCCGACACCGTTACCTGTTCTGTATACAAGTTAGTTATAGATAGTTGAGCTTGATCAGTATAAATTACTGTATGTAATAAAAGATTTTACATATTTGGTAAAAAAAGCTGCCAAAATTGACTAAAACTACCAATTTTTGTTTTATTTTTTACAAGAAATGTAAATTCTGTCAATATTTTTCTGATCATGCTAAATCAAAACATACACGTAATTGTTCAAATTTTTCACTTTTGTCGGGACTCCTGGAGTGCCACTGTGTTTTTTTTCTTATTCTTGACCTTGATCACGCCTGATGGAAAGCTATCGATGAGGTCTATGATGGAACAAGCGTGCCCAGAAAGAAGATGCCTGTTCACTCTTGATATGAATGCAGACGAGTGGAATGTAGAAGGGAACACAGACGCTGTGGTCCCTCAGAAAATACTGGACACATGGGCATTATGAAAGAAAGCTCGAAATGTAAGTAGGTACTTATCTCGGCCTCTACTAGTTTCGAAAAAAAATGCCAAATCAACAAAAGTCGATGAAAGTTTAGTACATTCCTTTGGTTTTATCCTGCATCCACAATTACCGGTTTTTATCGTCTTTCTACTTACTAGGCAATTGACGGGCCAGTCTAAATTACTGCGGAAATATCTATCTCTATGTCCGCCGAAATCGCTTAGACGACTTTTTGTGGTTTTAGAAAAAAAATCTCCCACAGAATGGCAACGTTTCTGAACAGCAGTTTCAGTATTTGTACTTCATCATCCTGCCAAGCCGAGGGAAGTTTAGGTTTGTAATAATATATTTAAAAAAACTCGTCATCTGAAGACGACGAGTAAAGTATACCTTATCATAACAATATTGCGTTACCAAGTGACGTTGCACCGTTATCTGAAGAAATTTTCGCGTACACAATAGACAGTCGATACAAAGTGGCGTGTATCACAAAGAGTCGTACACGTGTGTGCAACAAAGTCGAGTTAATGGCGGCAGCACAGTGCGCACTGTCGACGTTAATGTCGATAAAAATTGACGTGCGTTAGCGAACACCGAAATATAAGCGACGACGCGAACAATGACGACAGTCGCCACGCTAGACGCTCGCAAACGTCTCCGTTGATAGGACCCAATGAACCAAACCGAGCACGAAAAAACAAAACAGTTGACGATCCCATTATGCAGGGCCTAATTAAATCAAACTCAGCAATAAGCGTCGCTGCGCTACCCCTTATTTTGATTGCTTCCATGTAAATTCATTCTGTCATTCGTATTCGGTTCTAAATGAATTTCGTGTCCAACGGCATCCGACCGCAACGGCCCGACATCGGAAACTTTATAAATTATTATTACAGCTACACAAGCGAACAAAACAATCTACAAATTCAAACTACATAACGGGAGTGCTCCAATTGAATTGTAAAAGTTCACTACGTTGTGGACAAAACATTTAAACTGTTAATCGTCCTCGACGGTTACCTACAACTTGGAACGTTTAGTGTTAATCGGAGATTATCTGAGAGGCCGCAGCGTCCACACGTTCATTAAAAATTAATAATGAGAGAAGGGAGTTATGTAAGCCGATACAGCTGAAGTATTCGCTCATTTCACATAATATACACATCACATTCCGCCGTAATTAACAGAGCACGAGCTACGTATCATGTTTTCATAGCAGGGCGCGTATTATGTTCGGCAGGCGGCTCTCGGCGGCCGGGAGCTCGGGAGCTTGGCACCGGGAGGAGCAGCAGTAGGCATGTTAGTGTCGCGGGGAGTGCCGCGGCACCACGCTCGTTCGCGCACGACCTCTGCCTGTCAGATGTCACCCTTTACCGCATTCGAGGGAAGATATCTGTAGCGTCACAAGTAATTAAGAAGCGAGCCACGCTTTGCCCCGACCCGGGAACGACTCGGGGGGCTTTCCGCTCCTCTCCCTACTTACATAATTTCTCTTAACTGCATAATCGATAACGACGTGTCTAGACGTTGACGCCGTGGTTTATAAGTCTGCATAGTATTGCGTTTGGAGTGGTTGTAAAGCAGCGCCGCCCAACCTCAGCCCTATCCCTCGCAGATTTCTCGAGGGCTTCGAGTGTTTTCGGTTTCTCGTCTCTGTGTTCTCAAACAACGCGAGCATGCTCTGCAGCCGACAGAGCGTTAATAAACCTCGCACCGATACATCAAATTCTAAAGTTTAACCGCCCGTGTAAAATTTCATACTTAGGAGCGGAAAGTATTTAATTGACAATGAATGCGACAGTGTAACGGCACGTGAGAGGGTTGCGAGCCAAACGGAGCGCGTCTCTGTTAATGGGGTCAACGAAATTGAGAAAAGTGAAACGGTGGAGTGGGCCGGACGGGCATTTATTACCGGCCGGACCCGACAACCCTCGTCCGGACAGGGACAAGCCCATACACGGGAGAGAGACGCCGCGCATTCCAAATAGCAGTGCACAAACAAAGAGAGAGCTAGGACGGACCCGCGGCCGGCGGCGACACGGCCTCCCCGCCGACCATCCGCCGAGTTCCTCACTTCCGAATTAATAACGAAATTTGTAAGACTGGACGTGACAGCGATCGTCTGCTCGAGCGCGGCCGCGAGCAGGCTCCGTCGCCGCACCGCTCATTTATAAGAACTATAAATAATTAATTAGCCGCACCGCCTCGGGGGACGCCTTCAGTTTACCCACGTCAAGCCTGTGACATTTTAATGGCCTTTTAAACGTGCATCCACGTGAGCCTTCAACCCATTGTACATTCCATAAATAATTGAAAATATCGAGTCGTCACAAAGATAAACGTTGACGTTGAAAAGATTGGGTAATTATTTCCGCTTCCAATATTCCTATGCACGAGGTAACAAAGATAGAGTCTGTTACAAGGCAAATCGCTTCAGGCTGTCTCCCTACATAGTCGGAACGGAAATCGGTGCATCCAATCACGAGCGGTGGGGCGACGGCTCTAGATAGGGAGTTGGAAATCAGTTTGCCACTATTGAATTATACGAGAGCTGCAGCCAGGACGTCATACGCCAAAGTTTAATCTCCCGGAGCGGCGGACGGGCTTATTATGCAAATAGTCGACGAGTCTCCTCGGTCATCTTACAGTCACGTACGGCGCGCACGTACCGGGCGAACGCCGCGCCGCGCCGCATGTCGCCGTGAGCCGCACCGCGTGTCCCTGTCGCGCAACCCATCACAGCGCCGCTGCCGCCGCCAGCCACCAGCAACCGCGCTCTTTACAAATCCGTAAACATAAACGTAATCGTTAACGAAACACCCCACACAGAAAATAATTTCCGCAAAACGAAATGTCTTCATTACAGGACGATAACAAAATAGAACCTTGATGAAGATAAAATTATTTGACTATGAAAAGACGGGAGAAACTTCGACGACATCAATTTATTGCCTCCGAATAAAGTCCGACCTAAAATTCAAAATGAAGAAGGCATCGAGCGACGGAAACGTACGGGAGCGAGAAGAAAATCTAACTCTTTCTTTCAACGAAAGCCAACCCCCGACGAGCGTTAATTAAGCGAAAATCGAAACGTCAAAGCTCGACTCGGGCTTTATGCAAATTCACCAGAATTGACTTTCGTGTCGACGGCGTTAGAATTTTTACCGCTTTCCAGATGATTGTTTGAACGAGGTAATTAGGGAAGCGATAAAGACACGTACGCGACAGTCGAAACTTTCTACAGACGTTTGACGATTCCAACAATATTAATTTAGCGAGCCGCAGCTGAATGGACGCTCGGCGCGCGTTGGTCTGCAGGCTGAGGCGTATCGAAAGAAGGGCACGAGACGTGGTGTGTCGCTAGTGGGACGGTACCGGTACGTACCGTTAGAGTGAACTCCGCAGCGCGCTCGACCTCGCACAGCCCTGGACAAACGGCCTGCACCAACTATTATATAATTTCCTAATAAACCCACGAATACATAGCACACGCGCTCATAAAAACTTTCGTAATTACGATAGAAAATTAACACCGCATTCTAGCAACAATATAATCGGAAAAGGGTGAGCGGAACGACGGCGAACGGGGAGTTTTTGTACTCGTATCGTGAGAATGGGCATTTAGCGGCTTGGTTATTGGAGGCGTATCGCGTGATATCATTAGAACATTATTGCTACCACAAATTTCTTTGTCACTTAACTGGCACTGAAATTGTTGGATTTATTGAGCGTGACGCTCTACGGACGGCTTCGAGAATTTTGTAGCTGTCCCACATAGCTGGGCACACCGGGCACGCCCGCTGTTCTATAAGTATGCTCTTGGAACGCCCGTTCCTGATACAATGTTAAGAAGCGCACTAAACTTGTTTTCTATATTGAATTAGACGATGACGGGCCATTGAATTAGACGATATGAAGCATTAAATAAGGATTAAATGTATTTATATCGGTGTAGAGAAATATGAAGACAAGCATGCAGTGGGCGGGACACTTGGCTTAGAACCCACCGCGGTAACGAACTGATAGCCAAGAGCAGTTGGCAGCCGAGTTAGTAGAAATCATACGTCAGAAATGTTGGAGAATAATGTGGAAGCTCCCTTCCGATGTGTCAGAAATACAGGATGGAGAGGATTTGAGTTACGCCAGGAACTTCACATTTTATATGAATGGAAAGACAGTTGAACATTTCTTAACACGTTGGCAGACAATAACGTCCACAGGCGTCTAGGTAGCTAAAAGTGATATGACAGTTTACACCTGTCAACGTCTGAGTTTTTCCTTGCATAAAATCAGTACGCCACATGACGACCGATTTTCCATACTATCATAAAGAACAGCATGTTGTACTGTCACTACAGGTATAATCACCCCCAGTGGGTTCCCGCATTGTCGTTACGGGGGGCTCAGTTGCCGTGGTCACCCTCCCACGGTGAAGCGAAGAGGAACCCCAATATCCCCTGCGGTCGAAAAGTGGTAGGCGGCGGGGCCACTGTGCTGACACGTCGCAGGGGGACCAAGGGTGCCAGACACGAGGTCGTCTGGGGCCCTTATGCTATTTGGTTCCTGGGGTGGTCACGGCGTGCCATGTGTCCTGGTGCGCCGATGATATGGGTTATTCCCCTCCGAGGAGCGTCTGGTGACGGACAGCCGCGGCGGGATCGCGGATGGTTTGCGCGTTTCCGTGTTCCTGCCTCAAGCGGCACTGGAGGACACCGTGGAGTTTTAGTGGGTTACAGTCGCACATAACTGCGCTATCTCCCCGTGGTAGCACAGTAGGCATTTCTACACGTTAAACAAAAAAAAAAAAATGCCCGGGTCGACGGTGCGTTGTGTTCCACGCATGCCGTCAGTGATGTCAGCAACAACTGGTGGGGTCCGCATGGGCCGATGCCTGCCAGGGGTGCGGGTTGTTCGAAAGAGATACCGTGGCCCCTGGCACACAGGCAACTGAGGGAACACGGGTGGGTTTTAGTCAGTAAGTCTGACACGCCCTCCTGCACCCAGAGCGGGAGAAGTTATTTGATGATTTCCCAAACTCAAAAAAAAAATAATCCATCGGTATAATTAACACTTTCGTATTGTCACTACACCATTTTAAAAAATCGTCAAACAAAGTACCTCCACGCAATCATGCGTTGTGACACTACGCCCGTGGGCAATGTATGAAAATAAGAAGTGTCACAGTAGCCGCAATCAGTGAGATAGTACTGTCCACCAACGTGTTGAGGAGACTCCATTTTTTAACCCTCTCTGCAACAAGAGGTTTTGAATTTATGATCGTGTTGAAGTATTTACCAAAGATCTCGTCCAGATTTTTGACACTTATAGTGGAAAAGGTTTCATAGTATACTCTGATCCACAAGACCTTTAACAATCATTTTTGTACCAGACTTATTAGAATTTATTTCAATTACTGTACTGATGTTATCATTCTGTATATCCTAAACGTGTGTGTTGGGACAATATACAGACAATAATTTTATATCAGATAGCATCGTACTAACAATAATACCAGTATTATATTCAGTGGACAGCAGATATCGTAAATATGGCACTGCGGGGAGCTTATAACAGAATAGTTTTTACCGAAACTGACCAAAACGGTCGTTTCGCGTTGTAATTTGTAGTACTGTTTTTGTTAATCATGTCAAGTATGATTATGAGTATAAATATTATTGATGCGATGGGGACTTTTGTTTAATTCTTATTAGATACGCAGTTATTGTCTATGAAATAAGTCGATAAAGATAAAACCTTAACCATCATCATCATTTCAGCCGAAAGACTTCCACTGTTGGACATAGGTCTCCCCCAATTTGCGGGGGTTTGCCGTAATCGCCACGCTTGGCAGGCGTGTTGGCGATCGCAGTATGGCGGTATGCATAGAGAACACTGCTGCCCATTCTCTAATAAGTCTTAAGTTTTCTTTATGAGGAATTCCTCTATCGTTGAAGCATAGCACGCACGATCTAGTCTTCTCTATTATAACGATACCTACACTTCTGTAAATGGTCCGAAAAAAGTATTGATTTCCATCCGCTTTAGGGACTACTCACACTTATTCAGCTCTGTTCAGCTTTTGTCAATAGAAAACAACGATTTTGTATGAGATGCGTACGCATCCGTTCAGCCGCGGAAACCTGAACGGACTCTATACAAAATCGTTGTTTTCTATGGACAGCTGAACAGTGCTGAATAAGTGTGAGTAGAGGGACTACTCACACTTATTTAGCTCTGTTCAGCTTTTGTGAGTGTGCATAAAACAAATTCCTACATGATTTCCTATTAATACATCATGAAGTAGCGACTTACGTACAAACAATACGTAAAGCCGAGCCGCCATTACACTCGTAATCGACTCTGAACGGCTTTTAATTTCACACCATCCATCAATGGGCCACGCCTGAGGATGTGCGTATAATAAATACATCAAAACGCAAGGCAATGTGCTCGCCAACTTGCAAAGTTGTAGGGTTGTCGATGTTGAAACCTTGAAAACTGGAAATCTATCGATAGGGAGTCCCTTATTTAGTAGCCTAGACATGCAAGCCAATATAGCG
This sequence comes from Polymixis lichenea, assembly GCA_949091785.1. Lineage (NCBI taxonomy): Eukaryota > Metazoa > Arthropoda > Insecta > Lepidoptera > Noctuidae > Polymixis > Polymixis lichenea. Next base: position 732,455 of record OX420942.1, read on the forward strand.
TTGGTAGAAACTGAGAATCTCCTACAATAGACATGAGTATTTGAATCATAAACCCAAACCATCACATCATGCATCATGCCATCAACGCAAATATGTACCTACTATTATTTCTCGTTATTACTCAACGTGCTGTAATTTCAATTTATTAGCGGAATTGAATTTTCCAGCAGAAATTGTTTATCGATGTCTTGACAACATTGTAAGGTTCCCAGAACTTCTTTCATTCATAATATAATTTTAGCTATCAACGATGATTCACACCTTCACGCTCTACGCTTAGGAACTTCAGAACAATTTGCTTAGTTTTTTTTAATCCATTTGGGTTTAAAACAACTACACTACACCGAAACGAATCTTTGTTTCGGTGTCCATACAGCCCTGGGTATCGTGCCGTCGTGTGGCGTAATGGACAAATAATATGCACGTCGTCAGCCAACCATTATTGTTATTTAAGGACAAGCAATAATTGCTGAACCCTGTTGTTGGTAAATTCTGTTGCCAACCGTCTAGCCAGAATTATTTTCGTTTTACATCGCCAAACTTTGAAGGCAAAACGACCTTAAGTTCTCTCTAAGTTAAGGTTTCCATTTGGCAAAGCAAGTAATAGACATGATTCCATACAGATGCACAGTTACTATTGAAATAGAACTCCTAAATAGAATATTTAGGCAATAAACCTAAAATAATAACAGCAGACTGTGAGAACACAAGTTTCCCAGGTAAATCGATGCTAAAATACCAAGGTTTTTAGTTGGGAAAGTTACTTTGGGTTACATAACACCTGAGAACGCTCCAGAGCGCGTTCTAATAAACGAAGGTGACTATGACTTACGACTTTATGAAAGAAGGGAATTGCCAGTCACAAAATAAAAAAAGAAATGAAGAGGTGCCTAAAGTATGGGTGTTAGTGCGATCAGCACGCCACGCGCCACAAGCAGCCGGTAACAATTATAAATTCAAGGAACTTGTCGGGGAGCTCGCGCCGCGTCGTGCCTTTGAAAGCGAACCACTATTTTGATGCATCAGAGCCGCACTCGAGGGCGTCTGGCTTTCAGTATCGCAGACGGTTTTTGTTGCTTTAATATAGAGATACGTCGGATTTTGTGGAACATTGAGATGTTCCTCTACATCGTATTTACTTCTTATTGGTGTTGTTTAAAACCGTGCTGCGCATTAAAAAGGCAAAGTACGTTGTACACATAAAGTCACCGAGATAGAAACACATTAAGACCAAATAAAGAAAATTGTAGGTCGTAAAAATAAGGCTAATGAAGGTCTAAACGTAGTAAAACAAATTATTTCAAAAAAAACTTGATTGCCATGTCCATTCTAAACATAAAAACATGTTTTTCGTAGCTAATGACGCGAATTAAAAGAGTCCACGTTGATGACTCCGAAACAATGCAATTATTTAATAGATATTCAGAACGAGTCTTCGCAAGTAATTAATACCCATCAAGTTCCATTTAGTTTGAAAGAACAGGAAACAAGAGGCTTAGTGACAAACCTAGTCATTTGAGAACTATACGAAACTACGGTTACTTGTGTAAGCACATCGTGGCAGTTCACATTCAGTCTGCCTAAACTCGGCGTAACCGCACATTGCCTAGGCAATATTGGACACCTTTGACGCAACATTCACAAAGTTATTACTAATTCACTACACTGTCAAGTAATCGGTTCGTTATTCAGGGAAGTTTCAAACCATGTTATCAGAAGCGTGGAATATCGTGAGGCGTATGACAGCGCGTCTAAGAGACGTTTTGCCATATTACGATTATTAACACTATGAAAATCTAAATTGGACAATCGTTAATGCCGAGATACCGTCAAAATGTATGGAATTTATAGAAATATACAAAGTGAAAACGTTTGGAATTTTAATATTAATCAAAGTTGGTGAAACACGTCCTTTCTAGGTCCAGGTGCTTTGCTTGCTGTTGAAATTCAGAGTATAATTTTCGATTTAAATATTCAAAGCGATTATTGAATATTATGGTATCTTCTTCCGGGGATCATTAGCAATATCCTTGGCAATTAACAGTCCATACACAACTAATTTCTAGAACGTTTAAGCCACATGTTTAAACCGACTATCTACAACATAATTGTTTCCAAGAGTTATTTCGCTTAAGTTCTTGGTAGTGCTATAATAATACTTTGTAAGTGGTGTAACAAAGTAACTAGCAAAACATGCTATACGCTAACAAATACAATTGGTTCATCTGCTTTACCAAGTCCTAAGTCACTTTTCTTAACTGTTTGTCATCTATGATGTACAAGGTATTATTAAAAAACTGAAAACCAGAAAGGGTTTACTGTAATTAACTAATCATCATTATGATTTTTTTACAATTGAAACAACTCTGAAATTGCGAAAACACCTGTTTCATAATTATGTCTCCTTTGTCTTATCAATGATTTCATTTTAGATTTTCTGTTTTTTTCTAATAAAATCCTATATAATATTTTCTATATAATGGCGTGTGGTCCTCCTAATAGGCCACTGTCTGTTCCCGAGAGTGTCGAAACAGATCAGCATCCGCCTGCCAAGTGATGATGGATATCAATCACTCCCGATCATGTTCATTCGAGTACATTGACATTGATTGTCCTGGTTTATGTGGGAGAGCGCAGCTGTCAGGTACAGCGTACATACAGATTGTCGATTCAATGTTTATGTCATTTTATATACCTACATTTACATGTATTTTGGTTTAGCAATTTTTTCATTTAGTTTACGATGACGTGCATTTAAACATGTTATGTTATTAGTTATCAAAACAAAGCTATAGCCAGTTCGTGATTTTTTTATAGATAAATAATAAACAGTCGAATCTTTCAATGTTTGATGATGTTATGATTCCTTTGAATAATAAACTATGAGAGTGCTGTTGAACAATTAAAAAGCACAGATTTTACTTTTATTACAAGTTGCGATGCAAATATAGCCGCTGTACGGTTTGTCGAATGCCTTATAAGTAATTAAAACCAAAATTCCTCACTTTCCCGATACAAAATCGAAAAACCCCTTGCGCGTCAATCAATGGTCCCACTTTCTCCGGACGAGGCCGAAGTAGCCACAGGGTGGGACTCTATTCCGGCTAAACTCCTCAAACTAGATAAAGAAGTACTAGTTCCACCTCTTACTAACCTCATAGAAGTCTGTTTTGAGCAAGGAGTTTTTCCCCGAATCTTTAAAAAATCGCTGATCACACCTGTTCACAAGCGTGGGAACCAAGACGATTTTAAAAATTATAGACCTACCTCAGTTTTATACACATACATATTAGAGAAATTATTGAATCGTAGACTCATAAAATATCTAGAGCTCAACGAAATAATATCGGACACACAATTTGGTTTTAGGTCTGGGAAAAGCACCATAGACGCAGTTAACCAACTCGTTGATTACGTGACGGAAAAAGCTGATACAAACCAAAAATGGCTGAATGTTTTTCTCGACCTAGCCAAGGCGTTTCAACACTGTCAGTATTCCTACTCTTATGAGCAAGCTAGAACATGCTGGTATCCAGGGAAGGGCTCTAAGCATATTTACAGACTATCTTAATGACCGGACACAAAAAGTTAAGATTGGTGAAATAATTAATTAGCAAGGATGCCAGAGTAGACTATGGTGTGCCTCAAGGCAACTGCCTATCCCCGAGTCTCTTCTTGCTCTATGTGAATGGCCAGCAGTCTCTTACTAACGGTCAAATTTTTAGCTCTGCAGACACCGTACTAGTACTTTATGGACAGAGTTGGGACGCGGCACGGCAAACTGCAGAGACAGGCTTACGTAAAATAATCCACTGGCTAGAAGGTAACTTACTAACCCTTAATATCCGCATTTCTTTAATTTACTTTCGCTGAAACTAAACCTGCGGTAATAAGCCTCAAAGCAACACTCCTGTGATGACTCCAAAAACAGTCTTCAATGCGCATGTGTTCCCACACAACAAAAGTCTATAAAGTATCTGGGTGTAATCCTGGATGAGGGACTTAGCTGGCGGCTTCATATTGAACTGACTGCCACCCGGGTTAGGAAACTAATATGGGCGTTTAGAGACTTCGACGGGTGTGCAACTTTGAGCTACTCAGTACAGTGTATCTAGCACTAGCACTGTCACTCGTAGGCTACTGTCTCACGACATGGGAAGGTGCCTGTAAAACTCACATGATACACCTCGAAAGAGCCCAAAGATCTTTGTTGAAAGCCATGACCTTCCAACAGCACCGGTTCCCTACAAAAACCCTATATGAAAGTTGTGAAGTCCTTACAGTGAGACAACTATATCTTCTCAATCTCACAATGACACAGCATACAATTACACCGATAAATCATGAAATAAAACTTAAAAGAACCATCCGTAATGTATGTTGCGCAGTCAAATGTAAGACCGCATCCGCTCGACGGCAACGCCTGTACCTAGCTACTTATATTTATAAAAAAATAAATTAAATTCTCAAATTCAACCCACTTACAAAAAAGGAAACTAAAATGAAACTAACACATGACTTAAAACACTAGATTACTCACAGACAGAAAACATACACACACACACACAAACCCACACACCCACACAAGAGCAAGCATGCACTAAATTTTATTGATGTTGATTTTTTATTTTATTACATACATTGTTAATGTTCCACGAACGGGTGAAGAGACTGACTCCTTTAACACAGCTACCACCTAGCTCAGGAGTCCGGGCATCACGTGATTGTCACACCTTCTTTATGTCAATAAAACATTTTCATTATTATTATTATTTTATTTGAGTTGAATGCAACCTTTTCTCTTCACCTGAACTTCTTTAAGATTGAACGATCATTTTCTCAATGTAGTAAATTGGGGTTATGAAATAGTCATATCAATTATAACTATTCAGATCAAGAAAGGAGCACCTTAATTGTAACAAAACTTCGTAACAAACTTTCAATCATAATCGGAAGATGTTTGAAGGAAATTCCGCATCCATTGCTTCATAGGTTTGAAAAACTTGTATGCTGCACAACATAAATAACGCAATGAATGTTGTTGAACTGTCAAAATGAAAGGTCCCTGCTAGCTTCTTAATCAAAATTTAACACAACCAGTCACGTCTCTCGTTCCTCTTTAACGTTGTCAGTTTACGCAGCTATATTTAACGCTGCAGTACTATCTATCCGTGTTATCTCCGAACACATTCCGCGATGGAACATCTCGCTATATACTTAATGGATCGGCGTGTTTTGTTGGCGACCGTCGACGGTGTCGCCCTACACTCGACCTTCCCTGGACGCTTCAGTGGATCTTCGGAAGATATAATGTTAATAGTTTGTTGTGTTGAGGAGAAAATTCTGACTTTCATGGAATCAACAAGATTAGACGGTAAAAATAGTTAGTGCAATAATATTTTCTCTAGAGTCTAGCCAAAAAATGCCGAGATGTTATATATTAAAAGAGGTAATCTATCAGAATATCAATTGGATCGACAATAATTAGTACAAGCGATAGAAAACTCAGAAGCATGCTCAAATGTAACGATGGTGTCACTAGTATTAACAAAAGTTTATAGAATTGATAAACTGTGTCTTTCTGAGGTATTATATGTGCCTAGTCCATTTGTCATCCCATGCAACTTATACGAGTCGAGTGCGGAAAACGAGTTGTTTAATGGTCTTATAAACGTCGCATAGTAATAACTAATAATGGAGAAGTGACAAGACGAGTCGTGTTACTTTTTATGCGCAGGCGCTGGTACTGCGAATAATTGTTTACACGGGTAAGGCGGTGCTGTACAACTGTTGGTGTAACTGTACAATGATGTATGACCGAATACGTAGGTGTTTATGGGAACATCCCGCTATTCTTGCAGAACGTAGTTGCTTAGTGTGATGTACAGTTTTGAATTTGAAAAGTCCTGTTGTTAGGATCTTTGACATTTCTGACTTCATTATCCATAGCTATAATAGCTCTGAATTTGGTACAGAATGTCTTGGGAATAAAAATAGAGACACAAAGATGCTCTTTCCAGAATCTTAAATCAATCTTCTAGTTCCTTTCATAAATTTTCCAGTAATTTTGATGACCTGATTCTCATATATAGTACCGTCTTCTTCTAACTTACGATCATGCGCCATCAGTAGGTCTCAGTCTATCTGCTGGTTTATGCTCAGCTAATTATTAAGACAATTAAGATAGTGAACACTTATCTCGGTTAGTCGCGCCTGCGCTCAACTCGACCACTGTTTAATAGTATCTTATCTCGAAGGGCCATGCGGTTAAATTACCGGTTCATCGAGTTCTTAGTGAAGTTTAGAATTATACGTGTGACTGGTTTAATGGTTATTAATTTTATAATACGCTTGTGACTGTCAATAACGATTTTCATTAATTTTGGTTTTATTTCTTTCCTAGCGATTTTTACTACTTACTACATCAATACTGCCTTCTCGCTATGAGAAGAGGCCCATGCCCACAGTGGGTCAGTATCAGGCTGGTATTTTTATTCTGATTTTAGATTCTGATTCTGATTCTGAATAGTATTTGGCTGGTATTATTATCATAACAGTATCAGGCTGGTATTATTATAATAGTATCAGGCTGGTATTATTATCATAACAGTATCAGGCTGGTATTATTATCATAACAGTATCAGGCTGGTATTATTATCATAAAGTATCAGGCTGGTATTATTATCATAACAGTATCAGGCTGGTATTATTATCATAAAGTATCAGGCTGGTATTATTATCATAACAGTATCAGGCTGGTATTATTATCATAACAGTATCAGGCTGGTATTATTATCATAAAGTACCAGGCTGGTATTATTATCATAACAGTATCAGGCTGGTATTATTATCAAACAGGCACTTGCAAAACTATTCTTACGTGTTGCTCCAACTCGTAGCGTTTACATTAAATAGACCCAGGTGCTTTTTAAATATTTTATAGACCAATAAATAATACAGCCAGTTTCCCGGGTTCCCTATAATAAAATAACCAGCTGTAACATTGGTATCGTATCGTATCGCTGTTTATAATGCTTATCTGTTAAAAAGTACTGGCGTTTTATTTCACACATTCAAGTTATGTGCGATAGTTACTGTATTCTAATAAATCTGTGATTTTCATAAGAATATTAGCTTTTGCCTGCGGCTTCGACTGTGTTAAAGTCGGAGATTATACCACACGGACGTACTACCGCGATAGAGTATCTTACGTAAACCCATGTATGTACCTAGATTATGGTCTATACGTGTGGTAAAGGGAATCAGCTATAATGTGCTCAAAATCCAGCTCAAAAAAAAAGTGTGTTACCCTGGTCAGGCGAAGTCTTGGGTTTTGGGTCCAACTTTGTATGAAACGTGACTGTTCTCATTTCATCCAAATCCGTCGGGACGGTTTATGGCGTGAAAAGGTTACGCACAAACATACATACTATACAGACTTAATATCGCATTTATAATATAAGTATGGGAGTATGGATTATCAGAAGCTGAGAGAGACTTTGATGGCTTCGTTTTATACGAAATCATTTTATTTATATAATTTCTGTACTTGTTTATTTATTCTTGGAAACCAAGATTCTCTACTTATATTATATTATATATTCTCGTATTTTTGTGCCTAACAAGAAATAATACTTCGTAGACTTTTTGCCGATCCAGACTCGCCAATTAAAAGGTAGAAAAAAAAACAGATCCAGAAAAAAGTAATTTCTAAGAAATAGAGATATCGAATGAAATCATTGGAGATGGTATTTCTTTCTTTGAAAGAATTACAAAAGCCTTTAAAGCCAACAGTAGTGATAAATATTAGAATGTCTAGTATCTAAAGCTGAAGAGATTTTTATTTTATCGCCCTCAGCTCTGGAACTGCCAGTCGGAGTTGAAATAATCTTTTTGCATTTGATAGCCCAATTCATGAGAGAGCTTCATTGATTGATTTAACATCACGCTACGACCCTAAAAAGCCGAGGAAAAAAGCCTGAAAGCAAGCTAAGCGAAACCAGTTATATCACGGGCGGACGATGCCATGCGACGCGGTAGGTCGGGGGGCGCAAAAAAAAATTATGCGGCCAAAGTCGCGGGCAGAAGCTAGTTAGTTAATATTTGCCCATTGCTCATTTGATAGGCTAATAGGCAAGGTATGGACCTCTGCCTTGCATTTAATTGAATAGAGGTAGTGTAGGTACTTAGACATAAATTTTGCGTTAGGTAAGGCCATGTTAAATAAAATACCTAATAGGCTGTTTGATTGTCATTGACTTTAGATGTAGACTGAGTAATAAATAGCCAGGCACTAGAGAGGGTTGGTCTATCTCCAAGATCGAGTTAAGGCTCCCGCAGACAGGCGCGACGCGACTGTAGTAGAACAATTTCTATGATAACTTCATGGAAATTGTTCTACCAAAATCGCGACTGTAAACAGGAAAGGGGAGGCCTTTGTTGAGCAGTGGAATACCACAGGTCGATATGCTATGGAAATTAAGTAATGCAAGTAAATGCTTGAGACATTAAAACGGTCAAATAATAGTAACCTCCAACTAATTGTTTAGTATCTATTAGTTGGAGGTGCAATGTTAATTGTTTGTTATAGTTACTTAGGTAGCTTTTTTTTAATTTAGTCAAAATAAAAATATGGTAAAATTATTAAATCTTAAGGGATTAGCTTTAGTTGTAAAGTAAACATTAAAAAAATACATTCATTTTAATTATATTAAATTTAATTGATTTTTTATGATTTAAATTGATTTTTTTTATCACTATCAATAATTTCAGCATACCTACTTTTGACACATTAAGAACGTTTTTCCAATGTCATTTGTGCTGCGTCCTCTAAAAATCAAGCCAAATGTCAGTTTCAACAATCTTTTATAGACCGATACAGCTGGAGCTGAGATATAAGTTATCTCGCTCATAGGACAAATGTACGTACGACAAACATACAAACCACAGTCGTGACTGCTCATGAACACAGAATATGACATTACAACACACGACGCTTCCGATTCAAAAGATTAACAAAAAGCAAAGCGGCCCATTCATTATGCGACAGACGTGTCGCTCACTTTTATCACAGTCGTAAAATAATCGTAAGCATGTCTTGTCTTGTCTTGAACATTAGTCTGCATTATGTTAGTACTAACTCAAACTCAACTCAAACTCAAAGCATTTATTTCAAATAAACCAATTACAGGCACTTTTGAATTGTCAAGGTCGGTGAGTTAGAAAGATGAAGCTAATTGCCCATTCCAAAGCGTAGGTACCTATGGAGAAGAACGGGCAAGAAACTCCATGGACACTCTTTTAAAATCATGGTATTGTTACAAAAAGTTGGTTACATCATTATGTTGAACTTATCAATGTGAGAACGATGTAAAAAGACGTGCACATTAAAGCGTCCGTAATTAAAACAAAAATAAAATAACAATTCAGAAATTAAAATAAGCCGTGGGAGCTAGGAGATGACCAGTCCCTACTGGCGGCGCCCGTTCACGAACATGACGTGTGGATCAGCACCATTCAGCTCAACCATTTTGAAGGGAACTCAATGATCCAACACACACGCCACCACCAGCGAGACATTTGAGTGAGCATGACATACTCTCAGCTGCCAGGCCACATTCAAGTCAATGAAAGACGTACCCTGTAAATGGTAGCTTTATAGTAGGAACATAGTGCTCACACATATGCTATGCAATTATACAATACTAAAAGACTAACACCTGGTAGAGCAAGGTACCATACCCACTGCCTTCAAAAAAGACAGATTTCAGACACACTATAAAATTGTTACAAAAGCGTTAATAGACCCGTTTCACATTGAAAATGTAGCTGGTGATTTACTACCTACTCTACAACTTGAATTATAAGTTAAATGCCGTCTTAATAATAACTTTAATCGACCTCTAAAATAGTATTTATTATTTATGCAAAGAAACCAGGATTGTAATTCAATTAATTAATGTTGATATCATGAACTGCAATACAAATTACTTTTTCAATGGAATTTTGATGTTTGCATGCGATGTTACGGTATGCCCGACTAATTTTTCAGCCATATTGTACGTACTTACAAAGGAACGGGAAGTGAGTACAATACAGAAACGTGTCTAACGTTTACATCCGAAATTGCCTGCAATGAAAGTAAATCGAAATAATTAAAATTTGCAGCGAAACGGTCGCAGCGCGGGCGCGTTGACCTCGCCGGTCGCGGGCGGCGCGGCTGTCACGTTGCTGTCAATGTGTAGCCCACCTTAGCTCGTGAAGCAACCATACACGACGCGACTACCCACGCCACGAGCCACACAAAACATACGTACGAGAAATAAATTGCCATCGAAACAAAGGCACGCCTCTGTGAAGATCAGGCTTTTACTACGATTCTACCTGACACAGTTGAGAATAAAAAAGATTGACTACATTGAAGGAAATTGTATAAAGAATAATGTGAGCTACGAAAAGAAACAGTTTAATATTACTCCTACAGGTAAGATAAAACAAGAAATATTTCTCTAAGGCCGCTACGTTGTCAAAGGCAAAAACAATTGAGATTGAATGATAAGGAACTCCATGGATGGAGAAACATCAAAAACTTGTTTTATATTCAATCACTCGGGAACCGGTCGCCTATAATAGAATTTCGTTTATTTTGTTTATATTCATAATTTAAGTTATGCAGACGACATGGTGCTGCTGAGCGCGTCAGTCTGCGGCCTGAGAAAATTGGTTGCTCAATGTGAGGCGTATGCCAAAGTTCATGGGCTGGCATACAACGTTAAGAAGACGGAGGTCATGGTCTTTGAGGCTGGGGGTAAAAGTCCTGATGCAGTACCGCCTGTTTTTCTTTATGGTGCACCTTTGCAGAGAGTCTACAGGTTTAAATATCTTGGTCATATATTGACTCCCGACCTCAAAGACGATGATGACATTGAACGGGAGCGGAGGGCGTTGTCGGTTAGAGCGAACATGCTGGCTCGCAGGTTTGCACGTTGCTCACTTCCTGTTAAAATCACGCTCTTTCGAGCCTACTGTACTTCTTTTTATACGTGCAGCCTGTGGGCTAAATGTTCGCAAAGATCGTACAGCGCTCTCCGCGTTCAATATAACAATGCATTTAGGATACTGGTGGGGCTGCCCCGTTTCTGTAGTGCGTCAGGGATGTTCGCGGATGCGCATGTAGATTGCTTTTACGCAACAATGCGTAAAAGGTGCGCTTCCCTAGTGCGCAGGGTGTGGGGCAGCTCCAATAGTGTCTTAGGCATGGTTGCGAGTCGCCTGGACTGTGTTTACGTGGGTCACTGTTGTGCCGTCTCTCATGGGATGTCGCAACGGTGATCGACCGTTGTTTTTGTATTGTTTTCCTTGTTTTGTGTATAGTCTGTGGTTACTAACATAGTCGTAAGTTTTACTAACAATTTTGTTGAGTCTCGGTTACTTGAATAAATAAATATTCTATTCTATTCTATAATTTCCTTCGTCTGACATTCAATAAATTACTTTAAAGATTTACATAACAACATAGATGTTATTCTTTAGGTGATATTCATGATACACAATGTATTTTTTGTAGTTCCACGCAATAACATTTAAAATAATGACAATACGAAAGAATACATAAGAACGTAGAAATGGATCGATAAATAATTGCAGTCAAACAAATAACGACTGTTATTATCGAGTGTAACAAAGTATCATTCTTTATCTGTTTGTTATACGTATACTTATGGAGCTAATTAAAAGTTTTCCTTACACAGTAAAACAGAACCTGGGCATAAAGGCGGAGGAGGAAGTGCAGAGGCGAGAGCAAGGAGCTCCAGAGACTGATAACTTACTTAGAATTTAAGTAGCGAATGCGTTTCGCTTTATCTGCTTGTTATTTAGTTAGCGACGGGCGGGGCCGGCCCGCTCACGTATTGATTGATGGCCCCACACGTGGACAGGGCTGCCACTAACACTGCACGAAAAAAACACAACCCACTTGTACGATAACACGCAACTCCACCCTGTATAAACTCTGTGTAGTTAAATAGACTGGCTCGTGGAGTCGTGGCAGCCCTAGAATTAGCCGAAGCTCAGTGAGCCCTACGTAATCAGTACATCTCATCGAATACTCAATTAACATCCCTACACACGGACCGGAGATTACCGTACAGCGCACCGCACCGCGTATCAGATGATCACGCCTAACCTTCGCGTGTCATGTACCCAACTATACAGTACGACGCCCCTACCAAATTAAAGGGGGCTAGCTAGGATTGCGATTCAATCAAAGCCTAATGAATTCACCATAAAGAGAAAGGGTTGCGACACTCAATCAACTGAACGACGGATCGAAACTATGAATAATGTAAAGTTTGAAGCACGTTTTTTAGGCACCTTCAAATTGATAGAGGGACGCGAACAGGACAAAAGCGGTGGAGAAGAAGCGAGGATTTCCTGAAGACAATGGTAGTAATCAAGCCGGTACGAGCGTGATTACAGCGCCAGCCGGCCCCCGCGCCCGCTACACAATTTATAAGCATACGACAAACAAGCTTGTACTACCCACGAATACGATGATTAAAACGCATTGAAAGTCAAACCGAACGTTCGGAGCTTATGCGACTCTCATTCAATTGCGCTAAATAAACACACTCGAATTAAGCCGCAATTGAGAGAAATATATTCTGCACTCGTACGCTGCCGACGGAATTCAAGGTCCAGAATTAATTTGCAAAATGCAACGACGAAACACAAACGTGACTAAAGATATCGCGTAAAGTCTGCGTTGGGCGGGCCTGTAACAAAATTGAGAGTGTCCTTTCCGCCGCGCCGGCAACATGAAACGCATCGAGTAAAAGATCCAATACACGGGCCAAATTCAATTTGCAAATCGTCCCGCCGGCAAAGATAGAATCAATTTACACAATCGCCAAAGCGAATTACGTCATTCGGCTGCCGAATATCGTAACGAGAAAAAAAAGGCACCAAGGCCGCTGGTCGGTGCAGTCCGTTCACTTGCGATCTCGACCGGTTGGGATGGCAATACATAAACAGTGCGAGCGTGGATCATGTCCGTGCGCCATGAGCTGCGCGCCAAAAGTCAAGGTGAACCGGTGCTGTTTACTGAGATTGCTCTTTGGCAGCTCCGCGCGCCGCATCCTGACGCGGTGTAGCGCTACCTAGTCTATAGTCTATGGCAGCAGCTCACCCCCGCGCAATCGATACGTCAATTAGTCATAGGCACGTGGCAGTTCGCATAGAAATAATGACTATGACGATTCGATCGGCTTACACACGTACACAAACGAGGTCGTTGAAACTGGGCGTCGTCGTACAATTTTCTTCACTGTAAGCAGACAGCTGTCTGCGGAGCTGAATGTTCACAACAATAAAGTGTAAGTCAACAATAAGCCGACCGCACTGCAGCACTACGGCGCATGCAATCAAAGCGGTGAACCACACGCGTACGTACGCTCTTTGCTCGTTTTCCGAATTATGGAAGCGTTTCTTGCAAGTGCATGCGTATGCGTGGAATAACATTCATGTGTGTCAGCGGTAACCCATAACGCTTCAAGTACATGTACTTTTCTAGGTTAAGTATCATCTCGAAAGTTGACTGCGCATACTAAGCGACCAGTAGACAAATAAGGAAATAATAATGAAAACATACTAGACTTCGAGCTAGGAGTGGATGAATTAAATGATAAAAATAAACACAACAAGCTGGAGGTTTTAGAAAGCGTAAGATTATCACGTAAGGCGAGTTGTGTGCGCTCACAGCTCACTGCGCTCGAGCCAAAATCCATATTCGTGTAAATATTGTGTGTTTTTGTTTACTCTCAGACAACGAGCGGTATCAGACAGAGACAGACTGTTCGCAGAATGCATATCCCAAATGTGAACTTAGAGTGAGCCTATGATACATAAACAGTGTTTCTTCTGTCCAATTATCCGGTGAAAACGTCGGGTCTCCGTCTCCGTGGCCCATGACATAGCTAGCCCACTCGAGTTGCCCTTGCCCGCCTGAGAACCCTAAGCACTTGTTCTCGACGCTTTCTCTCCACCGGTGTTAAGGCCATGCACATAAATCAAACGCTCTGTAGCTATATGTAGTAGTATAATTAAAATGAGTATAGGCGTTCATAAAGGTCGGCCATACTTGTTGTCCTAAGATAGTGCACGGTACGAGCGTTATCGCACACTCCTACGCGACATAATTTACTCTTATGATTGTACTAAATTACTCATTTTACAACTACTCGTATCTGGCTTGATAAAGGTAGTGCCTGTTTAATATGTTCTCTTCTGTGCCCAACATTATTTTATGCACTTCATGCAGGAGGCATCGGATATATTGAATATTCAACGCGGAAACAGCACAGGGTCAGTAATAATTAATAATGCTAGCCGTAAAGGCACAAAGGATTTGTCCGGACAAATCCCGATTTATTGCAGAAAAAAATATAACATTGAAAAATACAACCTAACACACGTTTTATTTCAATCTGCATTATGGAAGCGTAGATATTGAAAAATATTTACTTTGTACGTCTTTTATATTGAACATTACACAGATAATAGAAAATAGTTCTTTGGGCGCACAAAAGAAAAGGCTACCCTATATTAAACTTTACATGCGTATATTGGGGCATTTCAATTTCAATTTTTCGGCAAAAGTTATTTGTTCTTTCAATATAAAGTTGTTTATTACGACACGGGTAAGCTATTGTGAAAGGGAGGTAATAGGTGACCCAGTTTCACGCATAAAAGGCGTGGAAAGTAAGATAAATATAAACCACAACATCATGAAGATGAGCAATTTTCTACTAAAAGCAAGATGTTAGGTAACCTAGAGTTGCGATTACAGAGAATAATACGTTGTAATAAATCTAGAGGAAACCACTTTACTGGAATAGAATAATAAAGTTGTTTCCTACAAAGCCAAAACTTAATGGAGCCCAAGTTTAATAGAAGAAACTAAACGATTACAGTATAGCGCAAATAAAGAGAACATTTGGCCAAACGTATGTCACAAACCAATAGCCAACGACACGTCAATTCGACCGCTTCCATCAACAATTACCCTTGACAAATATATGACAAATCTTCATTGGAAATAACAATAACATTCTTATGATTCGAAGCCATAAAGAGGTCCTATTTACGATCGCGCGTGGTGATTTCAGTAATGTAAAAAAAACTTTGTGCGTATATGATATAAAAAATATTGTTGGTTGAGCAGGCATTTATTTTATGAGCCTATCGTGAGTTTATACGCTCTGCAACGCCGGAGAGTGGGCGCACATTCAACGGAAATGTTAAGGCTTTTTTGGCGGAGCTCAATCATTTTCCTTCAGGAATTGCTAGCACTATGGGCGTTACACCAGGTATTTGTTGAAGCTTCGATTCGTTTCCCCCTCACTAAAGACGGGAGGGTTTTATCTTTTTGTCTACCTCCGTATAGCCCCGGTCGTAAAGCTTTAGATGAAACTGTCCGTCTCCCGTATAAGTGCGCCGGATCTTAAACGTTGAAGTAAATAGGAAAAGTCAATTTTATTGTTTCTACACACAGTAGCTGTGTTTGGTTCGTTGAATAAACAAGTTATCACAAATGAGTTAGGACTTTTGTGGTATTTATGTCACCGTAAAATTGTTAATACCGTTAGATTAAAATCTATCTCGCGAGATTGTAAACTGTCGATAAATTGTGAACTGCACCATACTGCTTACCGACCGAAAAGGTTAGGTTAGGTTAGAATTGGGACCAACCGTACGCGAGCCGAGCGAGCGACGCGAGCGGTGCCGCGGCAGCGGCCGGCGAGCCCTACTTCCAAGTTAGTGGCAGTTACTTGACTATTTAGTAATAGCGCAAGGTACTATCCGTCTTGATGGCAGTTCACAATTTGGCGGTTTTGCTTCGATAGATTATAATCTACCGAAAAATAATGCGTTAAATTGTAAGCAGTATGTTATGGTTTACGATCTATCAACAGTTTACAATCTCGCGAGATAGATTATAATCTAACGGTATTTACAATTCTACGGTGACATTTATATGGTTGGGTCCCTCATTTAAGTCAGATGCTAAAAGGCTTTTATGTTTTGAAGATGAACAAATGCATTTTAAACGTCTTCAGTAAACTTGGTGTTTAAAAAATGTATGAGCTGCCAAGAGGTCACTTTACACATTGATATTGACATAATCCTAACTTAGACGCAACTCTTTACTCCCATCCCAAGGGACTTAACATTTGAAATACATCTGCTGTTAGTATTCCAAGTTATCTTGCTAATAGCTCAAAAGTATTTACAGAAAGTGTAGACTCCCGACATGTTTAATTTGCAAGCCCATCACCTAAGCGCTTACCCGGAGAAAGTTAGCGACCGCCGTACACTCCTCAACAATAGTTTTAATATTTCTACATTTATCTGTCTAGAAGTCTAAATTATCTCGACTTAATGAGCGGCGAACGTGCTTCGAATGGGAGAGATGTAAAATTTCTTCCAAAACGTGATTTTCGCGGTTCAACGTAATCATTAGAACTCAGATTATCAACCTTTCTACGTGAATAATTTTGCGATGATTGAATAGTTACAGTTTTTCAGTGCGATTCATTCTTTACACAAAAACGTTCGTTCAATTGATCGAACAGAAAATGTTCCCGAAAGTGAAAGAAAAAATGTTTGTAGCCAAATCGTAAGTAATTAGCAAAACGTATCCATTGTAAATAATAGAAGCCTTAGTCATTAGGATCCGACGATATCGTTACTTAACGATTAATTACAGGCGAATAAATACACAGATTATAATAATTATAGCTGTCTGTCGGATACACGCTCCAACAGACATGGCCACATTTAGTATTTATTATATATCTGCGCAGTATAAAAACTAAGTCACTTTTCGTGTCTATATATGAGAGCGCTTATTTCTCCTAAACTAGACAATGGATTTTGATGTAGTTATCATGATACTTTAGAGAATTTATTCGGGAATGACAGTAACTGCGGAAAGGCCACGTGATGTCACGCTAATTTCGTAGACAAATGGAAACTTGTAACGAAACGCTACCGCTAACGCCACGTTAGCGTGGCGTCTCTCATATAAAGTGGTAGACAACTGGTGTTTATAACCTGACCGCCAGTAAAGACTCGTTTGACGTTTGACACTGACGTTTGGTTTCGCTTTCATGCTAACTTCTATAGAGTATCGTGTTTCCTTCCGTTCCGAAGCTGCCGAATAAGCGTTTGGCGTGAGCTTGGTTCTTTGTCTACTGTTTTACTTACACTAGCGTTTAGTCCGTAGCGTGTGCGGAAACACGTACGGAAGTATTTTGTCTAGGGCTGCCTGGTCCACTAAAAACACGTACGGAAGTATTTTGTCTAAGGCTGCCTGGTCCACTAAAATCTGTGTGGTGCTTTTCACAGAATACCATCTCAGACAAGCTCCTCATATGACTTTGTCTCGGTCTTTCTTCTCAGAGTAGCTAGAGAGGCAACACCGAACTCATCTAGTTTTAAAACAAAAGTTACTTTTGACGAGTAAGTGTTTTTTAACCAATTTACAGAATAGATTGCACCTGTGGGAAGCACGGGCGGGTCGCTAGTACTTTATAAGTCCCATTTTTGTGACTTTAAGGATTCCATAAGCGTAAGGTTGAATGTCCAGCGTAGGTGTTCCGTGGGCGATGGTTTTAGCTTTCCAATACTCT
Source organism: Polymixis lichenea (assembly GCA_949091785.1). Classification (NCBI taxonomy): domain Eukaryota; kingdom Metazoa; phylum Arthropoda; class Insecta; order Lepidoptera; family Noctuidae; genus Polymixis; species Polymixis lichenea. The sequence goes on from OX420942.1 coordinate 750,145, forward strand.
TATGTTGAGACTAGACGAGTCGTTTCCGTTATCTCGAGATCTTCAGTGTGCTCAAGAATCAAGATGGTATAGCTAGCTATGTTTATGTTGTGATAAAGACATAATATTACACTTGTAACTGCAAGGAGAAATATATGCATATTTAGTATAGTGTGAATATACGAGGATGATTTATTTCTGTTTCTGTGCGAGTTTTAGAGAAAGATGCCACGCGCTAATAGTAGTACCGAATACTTTTTCTGTATGCTGGGTATGTCGACCCTGCCAGAAGCGCCAGTCATATTCTTAACTTATATCTAAATAAAAACATTGTGTTTACAAGACAAATACATTACGCTATCTTATCTACAAGCCCTTTGTTTAAATTTGTATTAAATTGAACCCTAACGACGTGAGTAGAGACGTTTTACACTCAAATTATGACAGCGGATATAAAAATGTATGCAAACGATGTCATTCCTACGTATGTAGTGTTAGTTTTACGAGTTTATGTTAAGTGGCTCCTAAGGGCGTGTCCTAATAGGCCTGGATAACGATAGCCAAGAAATTTACGCAGTTGTAAGCCTAGGGTGTTGCTACTTAAAATGTCAATTTATTGTTACGATTATTAGGTTATTCTGTCGTATTAAACGATAGTACAGCTATATATGTCGTGTTTTATCGTTAATTGGCTCCTAAGTAGTAAATATGTCGATTATATAAATGGTTGGCACTGCTTGGAGTTACAATAATGATTAAGTTATCTTTCTAACTTGCGGCTGAATCTTGGGTTGTCCACTAGTGACCTATAGCTACTAAGTTACTGACCGAGATCTATGGTATTGTAACTCCTACTTGCAGCCCAAAGTAACGAAAACTTTGACCTTTTGTACATACCAAATTTCCACAATATTTTTTTTTTTCAGAAGAGTTTCCAAATTTATTTCAAAAACCAGATTGAGACACTAAACTTGATTTTGAAGATGGCGGGACGAACCAGACTATTATTGCATGATCTAGTCGAATACGAATACGTGATACACCTGCCGGACATAAAACGAATATTCGGCCCATCCCTAGTAAGAGGCGGCGATCAAATAAAATAAGCTTATATGTAACACAACATACACACGTCCTAACACCCACGAAAGGGTGTAAACAGGAACACGGCACTAAACGCTAAAAGCACTTATTTTAACATCTTTATCTATTTTAGTAGCAGAAGAAATGCTAATATAGCGACAAGCGCAGGTAAACAAGGCATCCAGACATGTTTATGAAAGTAATAACGTTGCGTTTTCTATGCAAAACTGTGCAAACTGTGACAGGGTGGCACGAGTTATAATCAACCGTATCTGGGACGGGTACATTTAAAAGTTGCTGGCTGCTGGGACATGCAATGGATTTTGCTGAACCAATATAACTCTCTGTTTCCGGACGAATGGAGATACGAGGAACGGACGAAAAAGTTCATCCATGTTTTAGTTGTAGCGCAAATTCACCATGGAATAGGGAAATAGGTACTTACAGTTTTTATTACATTTTGTTCGGTTTGAGTTTTTTTTGCAGGTTTTAGGTCACGTGCCTGTAAACTCAAACCGAACCAAAAATTTAATGAAAACCGGTTTTCTTTTATTTAACTAAGAATCCAATGGTCGACTAGATTATCTGCGATGATTTTATAAACAAAACGATTGCGCGAACAGCCCGTATACGTGCCAGAAGTGAAAAATCTTAAAAAATTAAGAATAAGAAAGATGTTTGTGTGAGGGAGAGAGAGTTATAAATGTGACAGAACGTGATGGGTCCTTAAAATCGCACTCTGTATTCTCATTCAATAATCGAATCGCCACCTTATACGTTTCACTTCAAAAAGGAAGTTATTAAGGCTGTTTTTAACCTATCATTCGAATGCCCTATTCACAATACAGGCAGTCTCGTATATTATATCTAAAATCTACCTCATTCTATCCCTGTAAATTAGGAACTAATTAGCATGATTTTTCAGGACAATAAAATCGTCTGTAAATCGAATCAATGGAGTTAGTCATAGTCATTGACGAAAGTAAACAACTAAAACTATACTAAACTAGCTTGTGCCAGCGGCTTCGCCCGCGTGGAGGTCGAAAACTATCCCACGGGTACGTAGTACCGGGATAAAAAGTATCCTTAAGTGTTATTCCAGGTTACAAACTACCTGTGTGCCAAATTTCATTCAAATCCATTCAGCCGTTTTTGCGTGAAAGAGTAACAAACATCCATCCATACTTACAAACTTTCGCGTTTATAATATTAGTAGGATGATAAATCATGCAACGAATGAAGGAAAATGAACTTCAAACAGCAAAACTTATCATAAACATTAGCATCACGATGTAATTACGCATTTCAGTTGTTATCGTTTAAATCATTTACTGTTCAGGAAATAATATGTATATTAAGTTGAAATGTTTTCCGAGTCAACCACTGAACCTGAAAAATGTTTTTAAGAGGAAACGTGGCGGTGGTGGCTAATTGGTGTTTAGTCCATAACCAAATATTCCTCTATTATTCCATAATATTCTAAATGACATTAGAGCAAATATTTTTTTACGATCCATCTTACCACGGCCATGCTTGTATATCTTTGGTGTATTTGTTCTCTGAACCAACGGAGGAAGGAGGTTTTTCTGGAAAAAACGCCAACAACACGTGACTATGTTTCCACTTAATCGAATCCTCGTTTGGTGGAATCTTTATAATTCTACTCAAATCAAAGTTTCACTGCACTATTATTTTCTATACCAAGTTATTAAACTCTAAAACAATATGATACAGCACTTTGAACATTAATTGAATTCAAAGGCTCAGTATAAATGCGCTTATACGGTGACCTAGCAACACACTATTACACAACCCACCACACTAGCTGACTAAATAATGACCTCCCCACACACGTTAAACACAAAAGCCAAACGGTATCAATCCGAAATTGTATAACTATCGAAGATCAAAGTAATAATGACAATGAAATTGAGAATAACTAGCTCCTAAACAAACACTACACACACGCCATTGTGTGTTCAAAGCACCTTAATCCAAGAGCCATACCACAACTATGGAGTGGTAGACAGCCAGGCGCAGCCACAGATGATGCTCCTTCTGCCTAGCAAGTGAGCACGGCAACAAGCTACAGTCACATGTTTGCAGTTGTGTATAACAATTATCATGAGCCAATAAGCGGGGATTTGCATCAGGTAATCAGTTAATTGGGATTTAGTTTTGTAATAACGCCACTTTACGATTTCTCTTGTGTTATGATTTAAGAGTGGGTATATGCAACGCCTGGGCGTTCGTCCCGGGATGGGATAGAAAGGTTATTTTCAGGATAGAATCAATTCGTGGCATTTATAACCAACATGGCCATACCATACGGCCCAAACGCTAGAATTAAACGACTCTTATATTATTAGGGGCCAATGTAATGTTGGATAGAAACTTGACTTGTGCTCTTCTAACTGTACATAAAACTGCACAGGACGATAAGTGGGTAGACTACAGCATTTTTCTCTTATTCCCATATCACTATGGAATTATCCATTGTTGTCCAGCTGTATTGTTCATTAATTACATAATAACGCCTCGCTATTCTATCCTAGTTTTGTAGGTTCAGATTCAAGGCGATACTAATAACGTGTAGTTGAGATCTAATCTACGTGTCATATTTTCATTGTTGCTAAGTTTAGAATTCATATTCAACTAAGAATACTTGACGGCGTAGATGGCATCAGAAGATTCCTTTGTGTTGTTTTTTTGTGTTGGTGTCCATGGAGTATCTTGTCAGTTCTTCTCTATAGAAGTCTACTACGCTTTGGTATGGGCAACTAGCTTCATCTTTCTGAATGACATGACCGACTCCGTTGATATTTTAAAATTGCCTGTAAATGGTTTAAATGGAATAAATGCTTTTCCCTTAGGACAAAACAAGGCTTTTATCTAGATCAGGTTTAAACCCCAAAGACAATTTAGAATTACGAACCCAACATGTATGAACCCAAAACGCACTTCTTTTTACAAAACTGACAACATAGTCCGGCGCCATGTTGTCATTTTTGTCTTAAGAAATTAACCCAAATCGAAATAAAGTTGGAAATGCAAAAACTGGTTCGAGATTTAGGCTAGAACTAGAGTTTAATTCTTTTTTACAGGAAATTGAAAGACATCAGTCTTAATTCCCATTGAACTGAATGAAACGCTTTTAAAATACATTTTATAACCTGTTCTAAGCTTTAATAAAAAATAAACATGAACAGATGGTAATCAGAAAGATGGTTTCCGATTACAATCTAAGCTCCACTCCGTCAGTTTTGTCAGAACGTCAATGAGTCGTCATTGACGTTCTTCATAATTCTTGAACTCTACCGAGTAACCACGGAAGTTATAGAAAATGTCTTCCGTAATACTTTTACGGTTAAATTTAAATAATGGACCTCAATTTATTTGCTGACGTTACTGGGGCTTAATAGGAAACAGCGAAGCTAGCGACCAGGGACCGATTTACCGGTATTTTTTTTTAATAACCTTACCAATTACCGTTATGTTAAGATAAAAAAGTAACGATAATAATACCGATACCCAAAGTCAGTTAACGTTATCTAATTACCAGTATTAGTATCAGTAAAAGTAACAATTCTTACACCGGTAATTTTTATGTCTAGACTCTTTCTAACTATGACGGTGGGGACACTAGCATCTTTTGGTGTGTGCACAGAAACAATATTATATACACGCCGAACGTGCGACTACCTTCGGTGTGTTTACAATACTGTTGCTGCAGAAATTTATAATAAACAAGCTGGCAGGACCATCAACGCGAATTCTGAAAATGACGGTGAGGAGACTAGCATCTTTCGGTGTGTGCACAGAAACAATATTATATACACGCCGAACGTGCGACTACCTTCAGTGTGTTTACAATATTGTTGCTGCAGAAAATTATAATAAACAAGCTGGCAGGGCCATCAACGCGAAATCTGAAACCATGAATGACCTTCGGCGTGTATACAATATTGTTTATGCGCTGCAGAAAATTATAATAAACAGGGTGGCAGGGCATTCAAGGCGAAAACTGAAACCATGAATGACTACCTTCGGCGTGTATACAATATTTGTGCTGATTCTCTTATACACCGAACTAAACTAACAAAGTGATAGTTTAGTTCGTTTGTTTAATGTAGGCTATGAAAATCTTAAAGATATTCTGCAAAAAAAAACTCAATTTAAAAATAATTTTGACATAACTAAAATCGTATTTGACTATCGCGACTCCACGTGGTATTTTTTTAAAGCCGGAGGCGCGTAGATAGGGCGGGAAAACCTTGACGTGTTTGATACAGAATTTTTCACATTTTGTACGGAAAATTTGAAAAATTATTACCTACATGTTAAGTTTTACAGGTTTATGGGTTAATTTAAGGGGACCGAAATTTTCACTATTTTTGCGATAGGACACACCATTTTTGAGATATTAGCAAAAGAAAAGAAAAAAAACATACAGTACTGTTTTTGCACCTGATGTCAAGATGTTGGTGTGAATTTTAGTTCATAACAACCAATTTTGTTCCACACCTTTTTAATCGCGATTTATACAAAAGGTTGCAGAAAAATGCTGAGCGATAGCCGTTTTGTGTGGATGTGACGCATGTTTCCCTGAATCTTTTTTATTTATTTTTTTGTGTTCCTGGTTTTTGCGTTGCGTATGTTTACCGCAAATAAACGTTTTTTCTTTCTTTCTTTTCAAATAGTCAGATTTAGTTAGACAACCAACATTTTAGGTTAAAAATCTTAGTGCTGTCAAACTAAAATATAGTTAAAATGTGTCACTTTAGTCAATTTTCAGAATGGGAAATCGTCGTTTGACGGGAATAAATTTTTTTGGTTATTTTTACTCCAGTTTAGAGGCATTTGTGACAAGAGAATCAGCACCATTATTTCTGTGCTGCTGAAAATTATAATAAACAAGGTGGCTCAAATTGAAAAAAATTACTCAAACTAGCTGCGACCGAATATTTCTGTAAAACGAGATATTCCTGTCTCCAAAAAGGTATAGTCACCCACATGTTTCTGGAAACAATAAAATTGACCTTGACAGCGCCTTTATGAGGCACGTAAGATATGAGAAAGGTTTTAATATTGTATCCAGAGATGTATGGTCGACTGTACCTACATCTTTCTGTAATGTAAATGTCCCAGATATGACATAAGACTAAGTAAAAATTAACACTATAGCTATAATAATACGGTTTAAGTTGAAAGGTTGATAAATTAAAGGCAGTTGACGTAGGTACATTCGGCATACGCGATGCTGTGTTTGTGTGCCGTATGATTATGAAATGAAACATGCGCGAGCGCTAGTCTTATCGTATCCGTATCTTTCCGATAGTCGTGACGTGCGTTGTTGCAGCTCCGCTTCGAAGAGCCGAACGCAAGGCGCGTGTAGTGCTTGGTTCGGTTTGGCAACGTCGCACAAAATTTTGCATTTTGTTAGATTTAAGCGAAGTAACGATATTGGTAACGCTATTTAAATACCGGTTAATCTTATTATTTAACGGTAATTTTAACGGAACGGGACGAAATGTTTTGGTAGTTTTACCGGTATTTTATTGGTAACGATAAACATCCCTGCTAGCGACTAGTTACTTCACTAACAAGAAAAAAGCCAACTCAAGCGTCCACTAAGTGCGTACTTTGTAAAATGATTTCGGTGAGAATTTAGGGAGTAATTAACTTTTCGTTTAGATTTCGTGAAAATATCTTGGCACTTTAAATTAGTTAACTTTTTTGCTAAATTGGCAGAGCTTTCAGTGATTTTAGGAAAGAAGTTAGCACTAATTCTACCGTCCATAATGAATTGCTTTTATGATAAGCCCTGTATAATTAAGGCCAACATTTGTTCCAACAAACATGGCGTCCTCCACAAACTTAGGAGCATGGTAAGTCATGAAACGCTACAAGACAGACGCCTCACAACAGTCGTTAAATTTGGCCCAACATGATGAACAATATAGTGGAAGCGGCCATTTCAACGGCAAATCTACGCCAGTCAAGATTCACGATGTTGGAAGGATTTTAAGGGGGAATCGTACTTGGATAGCGTTGTAAGATGTAGGTAAGCTTTAGCTTTTATTGCTTTAAATTTCTTGAAGCTGTGGCGGGGTTCGAGAGGTTAAGCATGTGGGGATAATATTTAATTACTGTGAAAGCTCTACGTGGTGTGTGTGTGTGTGTGTCGTTCAATTCACTGTTTCTTCGTTGGAGTTAGCTTCTAGTCAAACCAGTGTGATCATCTACAGTAAATACTTTACTCAGATTATGACAGGTGGATACCGACAACCTAACGTCAGTATTTAAGTTTCTTGTTACTATCTTCACAACAACAGGTCTTCAAACCTGAATAGATTTTTATTAATAAGTGTTTTATTGACCTCGTCCACAATAGAAGTCTAGGTTCCATTGTTTCCTTAAAAAGGAGATACTTCAACAGGTGCTATATATGCTTCGCTATTTATTATGATACGTACGTCAGAATAACATGAAAATACGATTTAGCTTCGGAAATATACTCTGAAAACGGTCCAGGATTCATCTAACGCTTTTAAATCATTTCTGAAATAATCGACGGTCTTGTTTGTTATGCAGAGAATAATATTCAGCGATATGTATATCAGTCAAAGCCATTTTTACGGTTTGGTGATCTGTGTATTGCTGGGATTAGTAGCACCTAGATAATTAATAATAACCACCACAATTTTGAAATCATTGAAATTCAGCTTCGCATCTGGTAACAATTAACCAATCTTCTAAAGCCATGGTAAAAATGCTTAATTATCCAGTCAGCAGGGTAATAATGGGGCTGATTGGAGTACCACAGGGGCTTTTGGACGAACAGAAGAACCAAGAAAATACTAAAGATCTCAAAAAAAAACTGACAAAATGAAAACGTCATCAAAATGCGGTCCTTTTTTAAACAGATCCTCTTGCGTAATCAAAAGGAAACAACATTGCTTTAATGGATAAGTATATTAATACCGTCCATCGCTAGGTCCATGCTAGGATTTCTAACCCAAATTTAAAAAATAAATAGATTGTTACTTTCTTTTCTTATACAGAAAGTAACAATATTTCTATTGCTAGTATAACTTCGTATTGTAAGTTTGTCAGTCCTCATCGTGACTTATAATAACGACCCGTTGTCTGCCGAGTACATATTTATAAACTGCTGATAAATATATAAATTGCCACAGTAGACATGGATTTATTTATAGCAAATCCTCTGAATAAGGTTTATAATTCCAATGAATAATCGTGTAGGCTTTTGTTTTGGTTTGTTTCCACTACTTTAAGTACACAGTCAACGTTAAAGGCTCGTGCAGACTAGCGCGACGCGACGGTCGCGTCGCGACATTCGTAGAACAATTTCTATGAAAACTTCATGGAAATTGTTCTACAAGTGTCGCACCGCGCTGTCGCGTCGCACCTGTTTGAAGAAGCCTTAAAACAAAGTTGGATTTGTGTCAGTGCATAGAACCAGGATCTTTTAACTTAACAGGCAGCTGTGCTACTGGGGGTTTGTTGCCCTTGTTCTTTCCAGCACCACGATAAGGTGCTTTGTAAGACATGGAGGGGTCGTGATATGTCGTGCACCCATCCACTGACCAACCGCGACAGGCGTAGCTTAACCTGATCGGTCGAACCATGCAGGTCCTAATTACTTGGCCACAAGCCCTGCTGATTCTCAGTCTAATTTGAATAAATTACTTTTGATTTCGATTGCAACAATTTTTCATTTCCAAAATGTTCCTACAACCCTCCCATCCAGGGTAAAGGAACATGAACCACACTTAGGCAACTGCCTATGTCTGGTTTTACCTGGTCTGGTCAAGTGCAACTACAGTTACGACCATAACACATTGAGGCAAAAAGTCAATTAGGTATGTATATAAAATTATCTTGATTTTTATTTCTTAATATATAAAAATCCAGTGACATGAACATGATGTATGTTCCCAGTGAACTCTTCACCAAGTCAACCGATTTTGATGAAAATTGGCATTTATATGTAATTTGTTCCAACTTGAGAGATAGGATAGTTTTCTTTTTGCCTTAATAATTTATAATTACCAATAAAATGATTATCAATGTTGATTGTTGTTATTATTCGTAAGTTTCATAAGTCTCAAGCAGATGGCGCCTCAAATCCGATTTTTCATAGAAAACTGTCGGACCGTCTATTATGGATTTCTCATAGATGGCGCCACGTTCGAATTCCAAATTTCTTTTTCAACTCCACGATCAATCAAAAAATCACATAGGCTATGTGATTTTTTGATCGCTCTATATTGTAACATCGCTTTTTCTGGTAAATGTGAAAGTTAGTGAGGATGTTTGATGTTACTCAATCACGCAAAAACGGCTGAACGGATTTGGATGAAATTTGGCGAACAAATACTTTAAAACCTGGATTAACATATATGATAACTTTTATCCCGGGAAAATTATCCCACGGGAACGTACCCCGTGGGATAATTTTCGATCTCCACGCGGGCGAAGCCGCTGGCAACAGCTAGTATGTATGCTGTTTCATAGAAAACTGCAACACCAGTGAAATTTTGACCGCGTAGGTCAAAATTTCTACGCTGGGGTCTAGAATGATATGCTGAATTCATGGTTACAATTTGCGCACTGGATTAAAAGTTATCCTGTATATAATACCTATAGAAAACGTTGATAACTCACAGAATAACCGTTACAGTAACGAACGCTACACGGCACATAATGGTGACGTCATGTTTTCACTGACTAATCACATTCGGACCATACTGAAGGTTATGCTATACATCGTATAATGACAACAAGACCATTAAAATGGTTACAATCGAATGTAGGTCGCAATGGAATGAATAAGATTGATTTAGTCATAAGAAATAAGAATCGCAATGGACTGGTTCCATTATCTTACCAAAATGGTTATTGGTAAGTGGCACGTGCAGAGTAGGGTAGGATAGGCTGTCCTCAGGCCACGTGGAGCGACCATCTTGCTCATCAAAGTTGGATGATGGAAGTCGAGAATCGAGTTAAATGGAATGGAAAGGCGACTAAGGACTGGATTGAACCTGCTGATGTTGAACATCAAGCGTAGCTCATTAGACAACTTGAGCAAAGCTGTCATTAAATACCTACTTACATGCATTGGGTTTAAAACCGGATCGTTGTCAGATATAGAAACCGGGTATAAGTAGATTCTGCATTGTAATATTTTGCGCACTTAAAATTTGCATCTGATTGTGTCGACAATAATTACGTATGCATGTCGCATCTTTGGTCTAATAACTCGTGGCTGCAAGCAGATGGCGGCTGATCTAAAAATATTATTTTCTGTTTTGATTTACGATACATAGATTTAGCAAAAAAAAATTAACTATATCCCAAATTAATAAGGAGAGAACGCTAAACCTACTGACAGTAGAGATGCTAATAGTATAGTTATGCATTCTATATATTTCAATACTAATTTCAACAAATGCAAATGGCTATTATTTGCACACCCAGCCCAGCTCCCATAGTCATTGATAACAAAGTTAAGGAAATTGCTCCTAAAATGTGACACACAAATGCGTTTTGCCTCAAAAAAGTAATTTTGTGCCGAACACAGGCACTAATCCTATATTTTTAGAACGGTCGCATTTTAATCGCATTCTCAATCTAACAAAAAAATCTCTAATTTAGCTACATTTATGACACTGATTCTCGATGAGATTGCGACTAAATTGTTAACGTTTTTAATTACGCGAATTGGCCTTTAGATACCCTTCATATTTTGACATCTTTACTGACTTGAAATCACATGGCACTACGTACGTTCCCTGCTAGAATTCTCTGAAACCGCTTACGGCACGTATACCAATAATAGCACCATATCCCCTTGCATAACTGGAGGCACGTCGCTAAATCATCGCCTAATAACGCCACTGTCGGCCATTTTCCTCAATAAGATAATACGTGGCTACCAGGATACAAGCAATGCATTCTTTTCCCGTTCGATCCCGGAAATATCCCGAAAAATACAAAATCATGCTTAAATACAGTCGCTTGATTTGTTTCACTCGTAATTAACAAAGTAGAGTTTATTGTCTCTTTAAAATATACGAAGTATATGTTGAAAAACACGAGTAGTTTATGTACCTATGTATTAGTCATAGAAACTTTGTTGTTTTATGTACCGTTACTTCGTCTTTTGTAAAACATTCGAAGGTAAAATATCTGTAGGAAAAGTATCTGTAGCTTCGTATAATATTTAATTTGTTGAATTTGATTTGGATGAAAAAGACTATTCATAAAACTTTTTGAAATCCATAGATGTTTTCGAACGACGATTATTTTCAGTCACCTATAAGTGTCATTGCAAAAAAACGTGATGACATTATTGCCAACATAAGACAACTCCAAATATGTATAAGCAGAATGACAAATAAAACAAACGAGCACCTAACGTCGGTTAGCAACAAACGATTTGCAATTTGTGTGTGCAAATACATGATAAAGTGTAGTTAACTCCGGTTTATTGGAAAATTACAGTGGTTGCGCGGGCGCAGAGCCGCTGTCTCCGCTCCATTCCACCCCACGTCACCAAAACATTATGTAAACACGATGTATTATGTATACGAGTACGTACAAGTGCGGCTATTCAAGCGATTCGGCGGTACAACGTGTGAATATATCTAATCTGAAATGCGCGAGTTTTATGATCGTTTTATGCCTGCGCGTGAGTGGATTGATGAACACATTAGCATTGAAAGAGTAAGCGGTAACTGATATGTAGCATTGGGAACCTGTGCATGACATTTAATTGCAGTCATGATAAATAGGTACTCGTAGATACTGTTTAGTGAATGTTAACTGAGACTTAGGCGTCGTCCATAAATCAAACGGCACTAACAATAAATAACTTTAGACATTATCCTATTCAACAGAACCATTATGAAACAAATACTTATCATTAAAGTCGGCAGTTTATTGTTTTATGTCAGCAAAATTAACTATAAATGAAATTACTAATAAAATACTGCAATAACACACACTAAAGTATTCATACTTTTATAATGAGCTAGGAAATAAGCCCTTTCAAGAATATTACGAAACACAGCACTTGTAACAAGCCTAAACCACACAGAACTGGTATCGACATTCAGGTAAAGTCAATTTCCTAGACGAAACACAAAGTGCAGAGACGTTTGAAGAGAAAGTAACCTAAAAAGGCGTCGCTTCGATGTGCATAAAACCTTCTTGGATAAAAAATAATATTTTTATCATACAATGGGGCGTTTATGTAATGTAACTGTCCATCAATCACGCTTACATCTTACCTAAAATGTTATAAGAAATGTGTTGAGCGGATGTACTCTGAAACCTTTTCCGTAAGTATTGAAATAGGGGTTGTTACGTATTACTGTAGAGTGTAGGCAACGGTAGGCATGTTTTTATCGCTAGAGTCGTGTTAGAATCGTACAGAACGTACCAATTAATCTTATTGAAATTGACAAATCTGGTAGTCTGTGCCAAAACTAAAGTGTCCTTTCAAGGCATGAAAATAAATATGGATACTGGCGACAAAGCTGAACTTGTAAAATCAATTGCCTAGTTTAATAAACATGTTATCCGAGAGACAGTTTACAAAAGTACTTGGGGAAAATGTCGGAAGGAAAGTATTGAGTATGAATGTGAAGGGCTCTAAGAGTAGAGGAAGACCAAATGATGCGGATTGACTGTGGAGAGGCGATATGGCTAGCAAGGCAATGAGACTACCGAGACGACGACTAACAGAATAGTAAAGAAGGAAAAGACAAGCTGCGTCAACCCCAAATATATAGACAAGGGCAGGAGAAAGATTATGACTTCACAAATGTATTTTCGATTGCTAAACCTAGTTAATAAGATAGGTATTTCCCTCACACGCACTACAAACTCAATTTATTATCACAATTTTTAAATACTAAAGAGAAATTGGTTATTATGCTAAGCCTATTTGCGTGAAGCAGTCTGCCACTAATTAAATCTAACTAAGAGCTTTCGTTACTGCTTTGGGGTTAAACTAATATCGTAAGAGATACAGGCGAATATTGTCGAACGCACGTAGAAACTGAAGATATTTGTGGTCGTATGAACGTGTTAATCAACTTATTGTTACTATTTTTTATACTGAAAATTATGCTTTTGGTGTTAACTTGTCTATGAACTTGGCCAAATAACAGTATATCCAAACTGACGAATGGAATCATTGTATGATGAAGAATCCATGAATGTTGATCGGGCGAAAGTGAATTTTTAGTAAATGATGTGTCATTATCTCTTTATTAATCGGAAATATCGTGTGTTAATGGACTTATTTCTGGTTAATTAACGAACCGTGCTTAGTTAATTTTAATATCTTATCGATTTTGTAGTATACACGTGTTTTTTCGCCTATTTCTTAAAAGAACACTTCATCTAGAACAAACATTCTGCTAACGTACTATCGCAAAGTAAAGAATTACATCCTTTGCAACTAGGCAACAAAGCCTCATTACAGCCATGATTTCCAACACATCGGCCGTCTCACAGAACATGAAATTATATGCAAACAGAGCAGCCATTACAGCGTCCATTAATAAGATACCATTAGCAGTTCTACCTAGAAGGCTAGGTAGCAAATGAAGGTACGTCACACGACAACCTATTATTAGAATTAGAACAATGGTCGCACAAAATGGACCTACCTCACAACGCAAGTGATCGTGTCATGATATGCCTATGTTCTACCCATAACTTCCTATAGAATATATCTACATGTATGTAAACTCACACCTTCTTTCCAAGGAGGTAGGCAGAAAGTACAAAACGGGGCCTGCTACGATCCTTACCTACTCTTTTTGCTTGGTTTACGTTCACATTTGGTCATACAGTCATACACGCACCCCGAGTGCGAGTACTACCTGAATAAAATCACCAATAAGGTCACTATATTATTATGGCTTTCTAGGGCGTCTCCCAGCGTTTTGAATCACATCTGCCTTGCAAATACACTAAATACCTTTATCGCATTTTCTTCATACTTTCAACTTGTTCAAACCATCTAACCACACTATTTTAAATGTTTGCCATTACATCTTTTAAACCGCAACGGTTCCTTATCAGAATATACGTGGCTGAATAGTCTAGCTATACCTTCGAATGTTTTTTCTTAGAGGTTAAAGAATCTGTTCGTTAGTGCACGACTAGTTTCTTCATCCAAAATGAGACGATTTTCTGGTTTGACGGGGTATGCTGCAACTTAGGAGAGGCCTATGACCAGCAACGGACTGCGCTGCATTGAGAGACAGGAGTTTCAAATATGTGACTTCTATAAATCAAAAGATTTAATCCAGAAATTCCCACCTACAAATCCCAATGGGGATTGTTATTTTTTTTACCTGAAATCCCTATTGATTAAATAAACTAGCTAAGTGGGGATTTTTGGAAAAATAAGTAAAACGTAACGTCTTTTCGACTTTGGAGCTACCAAATATATCGATTGACCTTTTCTTAAGTCACGTTTATAGGTAAATATTCGGTTTAATGTAAGACAATTACACATTACGTAATATTGTTTGGCAAACATAATAATGAAATTAATGTTAACAAGTTCGAAATGAAATTTAATTTTGGGTGAGAATTTCTTGATAAAATTAGCTGACGACTCTGTAACTTGAACTGTATAGGGTAAGTACGAAATTAGAAAAGGATGTTTCATAAAATAGAATCAAATGAAATAGGTTACTATTATGACACATTTCAGAGTTTCTACACAGCTGTTTTGGACAAAAAAACTAGTTGGAGATGAGAGAAAGGAATATCTTCCCAGAGAAGACTACAGACGATTTTATGAATTCCTAGTCGGAGACAAAAGAAGAGATCTCTCCAATTTGGAATAACCTTAGGCCTTAGGCAGACAACGCCCAATTTTTGTCAGAATCACGTGTACCATTATTTCCTTTTGCGTTCCAGATAAAAAGAATACGAGATGAAATTATAGGATTGCGTAGAAAGCAACAGTAGTTATGTATATTCTAGTTGCAGACGTTTACGGTATAATTAAAATAACGAGCGCCTAATTAACAGACACTGTAGAGCAGTTAATTGTTAACACGATTAAATACAAACGAGGTTTTTCTGTTATAAATTAGGTATACTTTGGAGCCAACAATAAATAGTTTCTAATATCAAAGTGGAGAACAGTTTTATGGACTGACGCGTTGTAGTCGTTGTCGAGCACTCGAGATATGCCTCACATAGTTTCAATTACTCAATGCTATTTATATACAAAATAAACATGGAAACATTCGTTTGTTCCTAGTCACAGAATAAATAACAGTACTGATACAGCTCAGAAAATATGAAACCGTTTTCGACGTGCATTATTATGATAACAAATGTTTACTTTTAGGGAAACGTTTCACGTCTGAAATGTGAATTTGTGACACAAACGGTTTTAGTGGAACTAATCCGCGATTCTCTACTTACGCGACGTAACAGTTTTTTATTGCGAGATGGTACCAAAAAATATATTAAGTTGACGAATGGGTCCTAATAGCTGTCTATCAGTAGCTACCAGGCAATTGACAGGTCTTACGATTAAATCTTTCTATTTTATAGGCGAAAAAATGTATTAAGATGGACATGTTGCACAAAATTGCTTTTATTCTATTGCCAGCTGTCAACGACTCTGGCAGTCCTTATTTGCTGTTAATTCGTCATATAAAATCGTTCAATTGAAATACTAATTGTAACGAGCCATAGATTGAATAATCAGTGTCCCCGCCCTATTACCTCTCGTTGCGATAGCAAATTCAATGATGAAAGCGACCTTTAACTTGGCAAATAGGCACATTCCCCTCCAATAAGGGCCGATGAATAACGATACTATTTTATTATGCCGACTGTACTTTCTCCACTTTCATAATTCTAATGTCTTTTACAATCAATTTTGTACTATTCTGTGAACGGAGGGTATGTCGTGATTACCACTATTATACTGAACATCAAAGGGCCCACGTTTATAATTGCAAATGTGGATTGTTCGTAAGCTTAGGGATAAAACGGTCCCGAGGACCACAAGCTAAGGTAACTGGGTACGTTTGTTACATTAATGAAACGAGAATAACAGCCATACTAAAGAGTTACCGGTTCTAAATTCCTATTCAACGCGAGTAAATAACTATGTAGGCGAAGTAGTAAGTCACGTCGACTGGCTTTGTTTCGCAAATCGTCCTCCTTTAGCGAGCTAGCGGCTAGGCGGGCCACTCCACCTAACCAAACACGGCGCGTAAACACGCAGCGACCTACAGGTAGCGTGATGACGACGGCAGATCACTGAACGTGACGTAACGGCAGCCAGCGCCCTGCCGGCCGTGGCAGTGCTGCCAAATGGGTTACGAGCGTCATCCGCCCCACCCGCACGTCTCATTACGATCATGCACTCTTTCCCTTGCCGACTAGACGCTGCCAAGGTCACTGCGCCACGCGATAACCCACTGCGCGCCGGCGGCACCCGCCACCGGCACACCGCGTTCACACCCGGGTTCATTCGTTATCAATAAAAATATAAACACTCACCTGTTTTTTTCCAACTCGTTATGAGTCGTCCTGGAACAGAAAACATACAATATTGTACGACACGCCGACACTTCACATTATAACACCACTGAATGTCACATTATCACTTCACTAGCACTACACCGGCCGCGACTCACCTGCTGCCCTGCGATTTCTTGGTCTTCGGCCGCCTGCCGCCGGAGCGGGACTCTTCAAACGCCGGTAAACTCGACGCGTATCCGTGCTCAGCTTCTGCAACAAAGTACACTGCCATTCCGTCAAAATCAGCTGATTATAGCACGGCAAAAATAGACGGGAGCCATGTTGACGTGTGCGTGTGGTTGCACTCGATTGACAATTCAAACAAAGAAAATCCAAATCACCTCTATCGCGCCTTTCGATGTATTCAGCAGCTTGGATCAGAGCAGCAATACTCATATTTATTGTATCCCGGTTGAGCACAGGTATTCACAAACGCAAAGCGACTTAATTCGATTTAAACTATAAATAAAAGTATCTATGCGCTCCGAGGTTCACGACTGCGTTACCCGATGTCAAAAACACACTAGGCGACTTGGGACGCACGACCGTGTAAGCGGTTCGTGATTTGTCGGCGGCGCTCGTGCCCCGCTCGGTGAGCCAATCGCGATGCAGCAATGCCCACAATAAAATACCTGGGTCAATCACGTGAACTTTGTGTTTCCAAACAAAACATTTTTTTTTCTATGCGCTCTTTGTAATGTACTTGGATATTGAGGAACTTTTATTTTCTTGAATAATTTGTAATGCATGTCGGCTTCGCACTGAAGTGCACTCACGGCGGCGTTGAGGCCGCTCAACAATAAATCGAAGTAATAACATGAAAGTTCGCCGTCCATTCTGTAGGAAATAAAGTTTTTAGCGTTTGAAACGAGCCGAAAAATAAAAGTAGCATTTAAGAATTTGATATCGCAGTGATTTGCATTATTAAAATATATTCTAATGGGGTAGTTTGAATTCTTAAACACGAAGCAATAAAAGATTATGATTCACATTTGGGAAACACTTTTAATATTCAAAATGTTCAGACAAGTCTTGAGTGTTTGGTTTAATATTTGCAGCATGTACATTCTAGCGTATATTACTGGAAGCAGATGTTTTCTGGGCTCCTGGAAAGAGGAATAGCTTGCTCAATTTTTATTAGAATTCAATTCCAAATTGATTGTTTAAACCAATTAGAAAGTAATTATCCTAATATTTTAAATTGTTAATAGGATTGTATTTCTTGTCGTAATAAATATTAAAAATAGAAATGTCAAGTTGAGGGTACTTGAACATTGAGAAAAATTAAATATACATGCAAAACTTATCCCCACAGTAAACCCAAGACCACTAAGAATGGCATCTGACAAATTGCTATTACCAATAGCAATTCATTGTGTGCACAAAAAAAAAACAAATCAATACTGGAATTACGAGGTACTGTTTTGATGCACACAATTTTAAATGCTATACTGTCAACTACTGAATTTTTCAACGATATGTTACTTGTTCATGCTTCATCTACAGTTCTGTACTTACCACCAATATCCTCGTCTTCCTATAATACTGGCTGTACACCCTGACCATGGAACAGAGGTAGCTGCAGATATGGTGTGGTCTAAAGTCACAAACTTGGCTGTTTACCTCCACACAGTTCTTTAACAGTGATGGTAGCCCAAGAATGTAGTTGAATATTATGTACCATTCCTCCTGAAAGAAATAAATGATCAATTATTTTGTTTATTTACCTTTTACAACAATCTTTATAGATCTTAAACCTAATTCGATAGTGTGGCTATCAACTATTTTTAACTATTTTATTAAATTGGTTGTAGGCATTTGTTAGAACAATACATTTCAGAACAAATCATTCTGAAATGTATTGTTCTAATTGTTTTTAATGCCAATGAGTTCTTCCCCTTTCATGTACATGTTGTACATAATATTGTATATATTTGTGTTAGCTTTTAAGGAACACCCGGCTACACATCAAGCTATACATTTCCAGTATAAGCTGATTTTGCATTGTATAGGATTTCCGTATAGTGCAAGATCAGCGTGAAGTAGAAATGTATAGCGTGATGTGTAGCCGTGTATACATGTAAAATGTTTCTCTAATAGTTTTTTTGCCTACTTTTATTACTATATTGTCATATAAGTTGTGATTCAGACAATACTTTAAATTTACTTGGAACTGTTTGTTACTTACTTCTACTTAGACATCGCTACTTTATCTCATTAATTCAGCTGTTATCAACCTACTGCAAAGTGAACAGCTTTTCTCTGTTTAATGCTTTTCAATTATAACAGTAAATGATCTTGTTACCTTTTTTGTAACTTATGAATAAGTATATGATCTTATCAACTAACTATACACATTAAACAATAAATTAAAACAATGAAATATGCTAACCTAAACCCAACCTAGTTCTGCCAGTTGTGCGGGTTGTTCGAAAGAGATACCACCGCCCCTGGCACACAGGCGACTGAGAGAACACGGGTGGGTTTTAGTCAGTAAAAGTCTGACACGCCCTCCCGCTTCACCCAGAGCGGGAGAAGTTATTTGATGATTTCCAACCCAAAAAAAAACCCAACCTATAATATAGTTATGATTAGAGAGTATAGTAACAGCTAAAGCACTAGGAAGTGGTGAAGGGCGGGCGTTTTGGGAGACTGTCTTATGTACTTTCGACGTTCAAAAAGTGCCGACTCTCAGCGTAGTTTGAATAAATGACTTCCAATTTTATAAAATTACCTCTTGTGTTAGCAAAGAAAAATCAACATCATCAAAGTGTGGCAACTCTGGGTATGTTCCATCACAAACTTTGTCATTGTATGTCCTTATAATAGTCTCCAGACGGGCACAATTGTACAGAATGAATGATGCACCTGTAACCAAACATAATGGATATTTTATTAGTTCATGTAGCACCAATTGTTGTGAGAAGGTCATATGGATGGAATTAAATTTAAATGCAACTCAAGTTGAATGATCTCGACTTGATTGATTTTAGTTTTGTGATGATACTGGCTGAATAATAATGCATTTAGTATTTTGCTTAATAAATATACTTGGTTGTCTTTTAACAGACCGTGAATGTTTCTAGTTAGACCACATTCTCTTATAGGTTTAAAATTTTGGTTTCCCAGAAATTTTTAAGGATATGTACCTTTACTAGACCCAAAAGAGCAATCAAAATTGATTTTGACTGCTCCACTGGGCTTGGTCTGCAACAACTCAAATGCAGCTGCTGACTCCCCCAAATGTGCTATGAACTCCTTCCATTTTGAATCAGTTGATACTCTCACTCCATATTTGTGCTGGGCTATGAGCGTCATTTCATCTTGCCTTATTCTGAAATTAGAAAAAGGTTTGTTATAAAAAAAGGTTGGTATTTTGTCTATAGTTTTTTAATGTTAGGCATTTTCCAGTTGGAAATTAATGAAGATACAGTTTAAGGATTTCATTATAACCTAATAAGATGGCTGGGGATAGTTATATTTACCTTATATAATCATCTGCACTTATATTAGTTTCTTTGGCTCCTGACTTAGAATTGAGTACAGTCCCACAGAGTACTCTGTGAGATCCTTCAGTTCTACTGGTAGATTTTGATGTAACGAATATGAGAGAGTTCACTTTACATAGCGCACACAGGTTTTTGATGACGTTACAAACATATTTCGTGCGTAACGAAGTTAGGTTACATTGTTCTGCACACCAAGGATCTAACTGAACAGCTAATGTTCCTTCACGTATCATATGTGATAACACTGCATTATTTCGCAAGGCCTCTGATAAACCTACACGGATAGTTCGAGGTCTCTCTAAAAACAAATAAATTCGATCTTTTTCGTCTTTCACTTTGGTTACTGACAAATTCCACTCTTTAGATTCCTCAACTATATCGGTACACTCTTTACCGATAACTGCTATTAATGTAGTATTTTCTTTATCAACAACTTGATCACAAATGGCATATTCGTGCCAAGATTTCACTGAATTAGGAAAACTGAAGTCACCGTGCGTTTGTAAGTTCTCACTGTGTTTCTTGACTAAAAGGCTTCTTGAATCTTTTGATTGTCCAGTTAAAAACAAAAATAAACTTTCTGAGAAACAATCTAGCGCGTTTTCCATCATTTTGTTACTAAAATCTGTTTTAATAACGCATACAACACAAAAAATTAAAACACGTGTGACACTTCAACAAATCAACAGATTCTGACATTGACATTGACAATTTGACATAAACCACAGCACAGATTCTAATAAAATGAAGTGAAATTTTTCTTTACGATTAAAGTTTAGCGCTAAAAAATCTCAAAGTATTCACGTTACTATAAAACTGCAAAACTAGTTGATTTAATGGCAGCCCCCGACGGATATTCTTGGGTTTTTTATTAAGTTTATAGGAAGTTGCATATGTTAGTTCCACATCTACAATCATCGAGAACCAATTATGTAGGTACACACAGCTACACATCAAGCTATACACTTCCAGTTTACGCTGATCTCGCACTGTACGGAAATCCTATACAATGCGAGATCAGCTTATATTGGAAATTAAAGCTTGATGTGTAGCTGTGTGTACGTAGGGAAATGCTATGAAAACTGATACTCTATTGTTTACATAAATGACCGACTCCGCGAGAGATCAACTCTACTTGTTAAATCTTTTTACGTTTATTATGTCGCGTTACATTTATTTTTTAAAACTAGAATGTCGCAATGCATTAGAACGAGTAAAAGTTTTTAACCGCAACACTGTGACACTGCAATGGATAAAAGGACACAGCGGATCACTAGGTAACGATGCTGCTGACAAACTGGCCAGAAGGGCAACCAGCGCGCCAGCCTATGGACCCGAGCCTATCGTGCCCATCCCATTCAACCAAATACGTAGGTGGCTTCAGGACTACACACACACACAAGCGGAGAGCTGGTGGACCTCGACACCAGGCTGCAGGCAGTCTAAGGAAGCAATGCCATATCTGAATGGCAGGCTAACCAGACGTTTGTTACGCCTGGACAGAAAGGATCTGCGTCTGGTGACTGGAACTATAACGGGACACTGCTCACTAAACAAACACTTCCACAGAATAGGCATAACGGACAGCCCCCTGTGCAGGGCCTGCATGGAGGCTGAAGAAACCGTTGCGCATGTGCTTTTCGTTTGCACAGGCGTAGCCCAGACTAGAACAGAAACCCTCGGAGCGCCCAAATTTTACACGGATGTACTCTTACTGCACTTCGTAAATGTTTGCGTTGCTAACAAAGCTACGCAAAATGCATGAAGTTAAAAGGCTGCCATGTTTAAAAAAAAAATCTAGCATAAAAGAAGCTGACGTAGCAGTGACGTTGACACTGACAGTTCGTTTCGTTCATCGTGAATGATCGCGATTGTCACATTGACAATCAGTCGTGGTAGCGTAGCATATTTTTGTAAATCGTAGAATTTTATTTAATTACTACTAGTTGCTAGTCGCAAATAACCGCATTTATTACTTAGAGTATGTGTTAAAATAAAAATGCCTTTCAAATACGATTACTTCATTCTTCTATGTGTAACATGGCAGATCGCAGTGGTCTCGTCAGCAGATCACCTGCTCGAAGGTATTTACTGTGGAAAGGAGAATTGTTACGAAGTACTAGGAATCACAAGAGAAGCAACAAAAAATGAGATTGGAAGAAGTTACAGACAACTGGCCAAAAGGTTTCATCCTGATTTACACAGAACCCCCGAAACTAAAAAAGTTGCAGAAGAAAAATTCAAGGAAATAGCTACAGCATACGAAATCTTGCGCGATGATGAAGAGAGATCAGACTATGATTACATGTTGGACAACCCTCAGGAGTACTATGCTCATTACTACAGGTATTACAGACGCCGTATGGCGCCGAAGGTCGACGTGCGAATCGTGATCGCAGTTACTATTTCAATTATATCGATAATACAGTACTATAGCGCGTGGTCTAAATACGACACCGCTATAAAATACTTCATAACAGTGCCAAAGTATAGAAATAAAGCTCTAGAAATAGCCAAAACTGAAATGAAGGAAGTTCAGTCTAAAAATAAAGGTGCAAAGAAATCTAAAGCCGAGCAGAAAGTGGAGCAGGACCGGTTGATAAGGAAGGTTATTGAAGAGAACATGGACATCAAAGGTGCCTATGCTAAGCCAGAAATAGTTGACATACTGTGGGTGCAACTGATCATCTTACCCTACACCATTGCATATTATATTTATTGGTATCTAAAGTGGTTCTGGAATTTCACCATAATGAAGCGACCATATGGTGAAGAAGAGAAATTATATTTAATTAGAAAGTACATGAAGCTTGGACAGCATCAGTTCAATGCAATAGAAGACTCGGAAAGACAAGAGTTTTTAGATGAAGAACTTTGGGTCAAAGAGAACTTCAAACTATGGAAGGAATTAAAAGATGAAGAAGCAAAGAAGGCTTTAGCGGAGAATAATAAATATAAACAGTACAGAAGGTATATAAAACAGCATGGAGTCGGTAGGATGACGTTTGACGATTCATAGTGCTTGGTGAAAATGGGGATTAATTTATTACATCTAGGATCAGTTGTGTGGCATTTTATTGACTGTTTATTTTCTGTTTTACCTTATATTTCTTATTCTTTTAATTAAAGCACCAAAAATTATACACAAAAAATAAAACATTTTGGTTTTTACACAATTTGTTTATTTCATTAATCTCTATTTGTCTCAACATGTACTAAGATGATTTAAACACAATTAATCATACAGGGCATTCATAATTTACAATCATCACAAATGGCAATTTGTTAAGGCATACTAACACACCGGGTGCACATACAGACACAAGGCAAATATATGTACAATCACATTTGTCCTGATACAACCATAACAAAGTGGTTTTCCACACATAAACAAACTTAAAAATGTGCTCCTCATTAATCAAGACAAATCAAAATCGTTTTACAAAACAAAATGAGATCCTTAATTACAAAATATAATGCAGTGACCACAAAACAAGCAATCAAATTGCATTGGCAGTGCTTCTGGACTCTCTGGACTTAAATATATTTTTAACCATAATTCCAATAGCCAAAAATGAAAATTTTGGAATGTTTATACATCACAATCATAAAGCTGCCATACTTACAAGTTGACATGCACATTTACCAGAATACGGCACGTTTACAGCCATGTCTGAAGGCGATCATTCGTCAGCAATCTACTTGTACATAGTCAATTCAGTATAATTTTCAATATCATCACATGCATCTTTCAATATTATCATTTTCATAGGAACACTTCACAAAAATAAAATAAAAATCAATAATAGTCAACAACTTCGTCAGTGCAACCAAGTAAAAATGTTACCCAACTAAAAATAAAATAAAAGCACAGTTGAGTGACGTTATCAGAAACAAGTGAAAGTGACGAACAATTCGATTCGTTGCGACAGCATTGCGAGCGACGATCGCCTCCGCAAGTTTACATTATGAAAACGGAAAAATCATCAATCCATTGTTAAAAACTTAATTTCAATATTGTGCTGGTAACGTCTAGAAAAAAAGGGGTAAAATCGAATGAGTTGCTCGTTTGTTGAGGTAATTTGAGTTGGTAATTTGTTTACACAGCTGAGTTGAGTCAGATGCCGAAGTTAGTTGTTAAAAATTAAACAATAACATCATTCTAGTTAACCGCATTTTTTCTGACGCAAGAATTTCATTACGTAACCTTGCGAGACACAGCCAACTTGGAGGCCTACTCTGAAAGTCCGCCAACAGAGATACGGGCTCGTCCGTAATTCTATTCACGGAATGAACCCTACTACGGATTAATTAAGTTTTTCGGACGGGCAAATGCACTTATGATGAGAGATGACAACACGATGTGACATTTACGGGCAGTAAGAGCAAATGCCACATCGTGTTGTCATCCATTCTCAGTTCGGGCGCCGAAGTTATCTTGTGTCCGTAAGTGAGACGGACTGGAAGTGCCCGTAACTTCCACCGAAGCCATGGAATCCGAAATTTGAGAGTAGACCCCCTTTATCTTTAACAAACTGTAGGTACTTATAGCTTTAGAAATACACAACTAATTTATGGGTCCTGACATCTTACAGTAGTGTGCATTGTTAGGTAATCACCAACAATTTGTACAATAACGTTATTTAATAATAATCAGCTCAATATAATATGTCAGTTTAACGTGGTCATTCCCTATTTCGTGATTAAATATACTTTGCGCACAAAACTGCTATACGTTAAACAGGTTTACATTATTTTCGACCTTATTCCTATTACAAATAAGATTGAAAATTATACTATTAACTTTTAGACAGTTTTGCAACTCTATGGTAACATTCTATTGCATTTACTTTAAGGCCTGCTTGTTTATTTTGTGACTTCCAAAGTTCAACGATAGTACTTGTTTTTAATATTAAAGCATTGTTATAAAGCCGCTGAAACGGCTGCAAGCGCTAAATACTACATATTTCGTATAATTTTATGTTAAATAATCAAACTATTTAAACGTAATCGTGCAGCGCTTCCAGCAGCTTTAGACTCTTACTGTCCACTCGACAAGTCTCTTAATAACACATGATTATCAGGTACATTATTAATATGTGGCGTTTCCATCAAAAGATAACTTGTGGAGTTTGACAGGGATGGAAGATATTATTACAGGAATCATTTCTGTACCATTCCCTTGAAAAAATCACAGTTTTATATTACAGATATCAAGTGAAGTAAAATTTTAAATAGTGTGGAGCCATGTATAAATAATGTAAGATCTTTACAACCTTTTTGGCAAGTCTGTTACAATCGGCTTGTAGTCTAATTAGTTTAATGACAAAGAAAAAGAGAGACCTACACAAAAGCGAAATACATACAAAACGTATTAAAATAATACTCAATTATGCACTTGTTTGCACGCAGCGACCCGATAACAGTGACCTGCACTCATTATTACCTGTCAAAGATAAACTCTTACGTAAACACTTCTACTGTGAATAAATTAAAATAAACTTCACCTACAGAAAACAGCATAATTATAGCCTAGGAGAGATATAGCCTACAGATATGTCTAGCTTCGAATCTACATTAATAAAACTGTGACATTTAAAAGGCATGTAAATATTTTAATTCTTTTCCACAACATGGCCACTACGAATCGAGTAGAATACATATTTTGTACACAGAATTTTCTCTTTTTACAATTTCATCCTCTAATGTAGTTACACAAAACATGTATTTAAATATAACCTCTCGTTTATTACTTTATTGGGGACAATACGACGCCATATCGATTCAATATTTAGTTATATGTCTATCTACATAAATAGTTTACACAAAATAATGATTCTAGTCTTTTTTCAATGTGCTATTTCGTTTCAGATCATTTGTAAGCTACACCTTAATAAATCATTGTTTACAGGTCAGTCAACCATAGTTATATACTTTGCCGTTCTAAATAAATATAAGAGATCAAAGTAACGATGATTCCCTGACGTGTAACAAGTTAAATAGGCTATCAATCAATTCAATAGTCGAGGTAGCTGATTTGCGATGAAATTATTATGCCTAAATTATTATGTGGAGGAAAAGATTGTATGAACCCAACTCATGTTGTAAAATTGTGCTATTTCGTCGACTAAGACAATAGTTTGGTCGATTGTTTTAAGTATACGATGGTTTCTAATTTTTATTCGATTGTTTAGACCGATTTCTATTTCCCTTTTCACTAAAAACGAATTATTGGATATAATTCGTAAGTGAAAGTAGGTACATAGTAACATAATCGACTATTAAATTGATCGTATTTACCAAAAACATCGACTCACGCAACTTTCAATCTTACAGCTCAAGCCACAGATAGCACTTCACACAACTTACTTCCTGTAATAAGATCTACATGTAATATACGATATGAACGTTCGACTTTGTATCCTACGGTTTTCGATATAGAGTTCGTTATTGAGGTAGCCAGGTCGGTCGGCCGGCTCAGTCTGGGTTGAACCTTACTGTGAGTGAGATAAGGTCGTGTTTGCACTAGCGTCGCGCGCGCTTGTTGTGCGGGCGCACCGCTACGTGCAAGGCGCGGCCTCAAACGGGAGTCTCATGGTCGGCTTCCTCTATTCGGCCCAGTCGCCACGCGTTTGGGTCTGTTGCTGGCAAATATGAGAAAATAATATGTCAAAATGATGATAAATTGAGGGTAGTTTACACGTTACGTCTTTTACATTCTATAAAACGAGTTCCATTTTGTTTGAAAACAATATTTTCTTGCACAAACCAAATGCGGTTACGCTAATGGGAATAAAATGAAAGTCGTAACGTGTAAACAAGATTTCAGTGTGCGTGCAAAATACAAATGTCCAATATTTTCTTTTTCAATATTATTTAGTGTGACATTAGTATTTTGTGCATATTTCATAGTTTTTGTGATAACCAGAGAGTAAAACTTCACCTCACAAATCTAGCAAACATACACACAAGCTTTAACTCCACGTTTCACTGTGTTGTGCGCGTGTCGATGACTGTTAGACGTTACACAAAACATGGACACTGACTGTGTTGCCAGTTGGAAAATTTGGAAAATATAAAACAGGTTGCGTCTGAAATTTACTTTGAAAATAATATAGTTCATGTTCTTAATTGATATATGTGACCAAACTGATGAAGTTCAGTGTTGCCAGTTTCCTGTAACTATTGAGAAGCTTATTGATGTTTTACAACAATTAGGTCTATCGCAATTAATTAAAGTACATTTCAGACTGTATTTAATGGAGACAATAATTGGTAAATTGGTAGTTATGTATAAAAAAACAAAAGCGCAACTGTTCGCAAGCAATGCGTGTTGTGTGGATGTAAACTAGCAAATGTGACATTTTATTTTATTGTAGAATTAAGCCAACAATTTTCTTCAAATGTTAAATTAATTTTGTAATCCTGAAATATGTTCTAAGTGTGGCGCAAATCTACAGTAAAAAGCTACAGCCAACAAGACATGTTTTAGTTTTCAAACAAACAGATCCAATGTATTGTAAATGTGAGTTATAATAGGAGTGAGGCAACAAATATTGGTGAAATTATTTTAAAGGAATGAATAGATTTTATGAAGCCCTTACACACAATAAAAAAATACACACTTAATTCCACAAATGGGATATAATGTAACAAAACTTTAGTGGATTTTGTAAAGATCATTGGTAAGGAAAGGGCCAGACGACTTTTTTGTGTGAGACAAAAGGCCAAATAAAATCCAAAACACATATCCGTGAAATGAGGGTGAAACAAATAACATAAAACAAAATATATTACCTTCAATTGTCGATCTTCCAAACATGCTTTGGGAGTTCGGACACGGGATGGGACTACGGGATTGTTATAGCTTATACGACTAAATATAACTTAGTTCACTTAATATACTTAGCGGGTAAAGGTAACAACTATTATTAAAGCATACAGTATTAGGTCAGCACCGTAATTGCGTAACACACAAACAATCACGATCTGAAGAATATTGTTAATCCATTGATTCATATGTTCGAATAGTTTGTCTGCTCGGCAACGTAAATAACGCAATGGATGTTTATGAACTGCCAAACTGACAGCCATTTAACTGTTAGCGTGTTACGCAATAACGCCACAGGACTAAGAAACACAATTTCTTTGATTTTAAACCATATTTTAGTAATTCCAATAGTTTTAGTTGTGTGACAAATTTTGTTAGTTCGATCCGTGTGACCAACTATTGGATGGGTTTAATACTTCCAATCAAGCAATTAGTATTGACTTCACGTTTAGTAAACAGAAACTTAGCATCAGATTTAAAAATAATAAATACAAGAGAAGTTTTAACAGTTATCATTGAGATTTAAGTCGATTTGCAGTTTTTTTTTTTTCAGTAGCAAGTGTCAAAACTATAATTTTACAAGAAATGTGTCGTCTTCATCCCGACCTGTCAAGTTAAATCACATGCACCAATAATATCATAATGATTAATTATTATACTTGTAAGAGAGACACTATGAGCGACATATAGGACTAGTTTTACACACTTAATACTCAAACACAGGGCTACACATGCGAATATTCACTAGGCTTATCAATCCAAACATACACGTTATTGGGCCAATACAAAATGAACTCTATACATGCAGCGATAAAGTCCATTTTTGTACCAGAAAATAATGCGAATATTTCTACAAATAAACCATGTGAATTGTCATCGATATACTTTATCAAGCTTGTTATATATACCAACTACAGCACAAGTAAGTGATATTAATAAAGAATTTTATTGTTCAAAAGCTTGTTTAAATCAAGAAAATCTAGCCATCTAGTTTTAGATATAAAAAGGCAGGATTTGTAGCAAAATATATTTTATTATAATGAACGATTTTATATACATTTAATGGATATTGGAATCCATTCTATGCCAGATTATGTGTCCTACTGAGTAAGAGTTGTGTTATATTTAAAATATTATATTGGAAATAACATAGTATAATTTTACATAATAGGAATAATAGTTTGATTGAACATTTGAGTGAGAAAGTGAGCGTAAGATTTCATTTCGTATTAACGAATGCAATTTGAAAATGACGCATAAAACAGCATTTCAAAAATAACAGTCACAATGTAAAGATCATAAAATTTTCATACTTTGACCAAAATAAATGTCGTTTTAAACTAGACTATAGACTTTTAATGCAATTGCAACTGCAACTGAATGAAACGAAATTTAAATCTTGTACAAAACGCACACTATGCAGCCAAGCATATTATAAGTTGGGCGATTACATCGCTAACAAGAATGCCTGGCTAAGCACTGCTTGTCCTGCTCCACAAGGTCGCTAAAAACTAACATGATCAGCATTCAAAAATATTGTTGGAGCTGATGACGATTGTAAAACTAGATATCTTTGCATTGTATAAACTCAATCTTTCAGTATAGTATAATTGCAAAGCACATGTGTGAGCACTATGTTCCTACTATAAAGCTACCATTTACAGGGTACGTCTTTCATTGACTTGAATGTGCCCTGGCAGCTGAGAGTATGTCATGCTCACTCAAATGTCTCGCTGGTGGTGGCGTGTGCGTGTATCATTAAGTTCCCTTCAACATTTTTGAGCTGAATGGTGCTGATCCGTACGTCATGTTAGTGAACGGTTGCCGCGTAGGGAGTGGTCATCTGTTAGCTGCCACGGCCTATTATAATTTCTAAATTGTCATTTGATTTTTGTTTTTAATTACGGACGCTTTTAATGTGCACGTCTTTTTACATCGTTCTCACATTGATAATTTGAACATAAATGATTTAACCAACTTTCTGTAACAAATTGTAAATAATAATATCATGATTTAAAAAGAGCGTCCAAGGAGTTTCTTGCCCGTTCTTCTCCATAGGTAGCTACTAGGCTTTGGAATGGGCAACTAGCTTTATCTTTCCGACACTTTGACAATTCAAGTGCCTGTAATTGGTTTACTTGAAATAAATGCTTTGGAGCCAGGATACAAGGAAGCCAGCATCTTCTAGTTTCGACAACTGTTGCGCTAGTATATCGTATTATGCTGACTTGTCATTTAAGATTTTTCTTTGACTTAATAAAATGTGTTTTTTTTTCACTAATCAAAGTGCTTTTCGAATAGTAAATACAAATAGCAAAATTGGATTTAAATGCGGGCCTTAAATAACACGTAATCTGGCATACACTTAAAAAAACAGAAATGCAAAATAAATAGCCCTATTGATTCTCGACCAAGCCCATACCAGCCACCACGCAACACCACATAATATATATTAGAACATTCATGTTATACAGGATAAAATTGTAACCAGTGCGCAAACTGTAACCATGAATTCAGCATATCATTCTAGACACCCTAGCGTAGAAATTTTTCGTCAGTTATACAAAAAAAAATCAGCTGTTTCATAGAAAAGTGCAATACCTACGCGGTCAAAATGTATGGAACAGTTGATTATTATTTTTTGTATAACCGACAAAAAAATTCTACGCTGGGGGTCTAGAATGATATGCTGAATTCATGGTTACAGTTTGCGCACTGATTAAAATTTTATCCTGTATAATGTGTATGTAAGATATGAAATGTATGGGGATATGGATAGTTACAATACTGTTTTGTTATACTGTTTACAGTAAGAAGTAATGATGAAAACTATAAAAAATACGTGTAAATTCGTAACAAATTAGCTTTGATCATATTTTGTTTATTAATACTGGTAGAAAACACTGGGTGTAAATAAAAGGCTTAGCACAGACAGCAGATTATCTAAAGTTTAAAAGTTTTTTTTGCGAATGCAAAGCCTGTCATCTGCACAAGCCTTTAGAAAAAATCTCAAGATCTTATTACGAGCTTTTAGCTTGAAAATGTTTCATCAATCACTTCTTAACCGGTTTGTTCGTATTGCATGAACATGGTGATTATATGGGAGTGAGGAATATGGGGAAGGATGATTTTACACTTCACGAAGTATAATACTGACTTTAATTCAAGAGATGGCAGTGCTATAAAACTAGCTATCCGCTAGCTGGTATTTTGAATGACTCAATTTACAATGGTATATTAATCTTTCAGTCCCCAAAATATGACGAGTCAGCTCGTCATTTTTTATTTTACGAGATTTTTTTTTATAATTACTAAAAAGCAAATGCCACAAAAACAGATGCCAATTAAAATTTCGTTTACAAGAGAATTTTACGCGAAGTATTGATTACGTACAATCGGGACGAGTTTAAGCAAAAGCGAACAACCGTGAAGTATAAAAGCGAGGAGAGGTGAGGACAAAAGCTCTCTCTCGTGTCGGTGGCGACAGCGCGCAGTCAGCAGCCGAGCGCGGGCGGCGCCGCGCGCAGCAGCGGGGCGTGCTCGCCTGAGTGACGTCACGCCACCCACGCCACACGTCATCGACACGGCACAACCACAACACCAGACGGACGCGTTACGTATAGTCCCCTTTACAGTCTACACCACGCGAGGCAGTTTCGTGAGGGTTAACAAAACTCATTATCTGAGAAAGTGATATTTTCTGAAATCATTTTGACTGTTCAATTAATGTTGCAAATAATATTGGAGTAAATAATGCCTAGATTGATGGTAAGTCTACCTTCAAGAAACTGCTTCGCGAAATCGTTGATGTTTTTACTAAGATATAAGTGCAGAATTTAATAACTTATGGTTTGTGATGACTGCAGAATATTAACTAGCAATACATTCAACTATAAAGGGACTCCACGTACGCCTATTAATTAGCTAACATCAATAAAATACCTAAGTATGTCTGCATTCAATAGGCAAATTATAAAAAACAAAACATTGACATTTATAGGCAGCAAGGCGCCCTCTGGCAAAAACAAATGACAACCAACAAAGCTAAAAGTAAAAAATAAAAATGCTTTAAACTGAAAACATACAAAGCAGACATACCAAAGTAAAGGAAGTAACATTAAAATTAAATACACAAACGACCAAGGGGAGCGTCAGAAGGACTGAAATCATTACACACTATCGTTCAGACGGAGACCGGTTCGGTCGGTACCGTTACAGCTGCTATTGACTAATAATGACCAGCACTTTATTTTTCTCTACGAGTGTAACCGATTGTAATTCGCCGTTACACGGACGTAATAATATCGCGGCGGGATTTTTTCACGCACTGGATCTTCAACGAACTGCTTAGCGCCGACAGTTGACGATGATTAGTAGATTATTATATCGTACCATGCATCCGTTTATTGTGTTGTTATGATGTACGTTGACTTGAAAAAGCATGGCAGTTGAGAGTATGTCATGCTCACATAAATGTCTCACTGATGGTGGCGCGTGTGTTGGATCATTCGGTTCCCTAAAAAATGGTTGAGCTGGATGGTTTTGATCCACGCGTCAAGTTCGTGAACGGGCGCTGTCGGTTGAGACTGGTCATCTCCTAACTTCCAGGGCTTATTTTTATTTTGTATTTAGAATTGTTTATAATTTTTTTTTACATTGGTCTCACATACAGAAGCAACAAGAATAATGTTCCCAAGATTTTGTAATATTCAAATTGATTTTAAAAGAGTGTCCGTGGAGTTTCTTGCCCGTTCTTCTCCATAGAGATCTACGTTTTGGAATGGGCAACTAGCTTCAACTTTCCAACTGATCGACTTTTTGACAATTCAAATGTGCCTGCAAATGGTTTAATTGAAATAAATGCTTTGAGTTTTAGTTTGAGTTGAAATAAATGCTTTGAGTTTTAGTTTGAGTTGAAAATTGAACAGTATGTTTTTTGGACGCGTTTTTTGGATGCACTCTGTTGGATTGTCAATGGTCTGTGCAACACCGAGTGTTGAAAATACAAGGCACGCCGCGATATTTTTACGGCAGTGTAAACTAATAAAATGTTGGAACAAAGTTCCTTATCGCACGTTATATTATGCACACTTGGCGAATGAGCGCTACACCGAAATTTTTAACATTTTGTACGGCACGACACATTTTTTTTTCATTCCGTTTTTGTCTGTCATTTAATACATAATACGCAGCGAAAGAAACTCTCTCGGCTTTATAATCGACTGTACAATTATTATGTTCTTGTCACTCTATTGCACAACATCTTTCATACATTTGTAATTTTTGTGAGGCTCGCATTTTAGGCATAACATTCTAGTATTAATGGCCGAAATGCCAAAAACTTGTTATGAAACTTCTATGGCAATTGGAATTAAAATACATGATTTTAGTACTTATTAAGAAATAGCAGATTACAAATTCCAAGGGTTTATAATTATTTGAATATGGACACTAAAATTGCGAACCTATAACCGATACCTAATTATGATTCAATATTCATATTGTTTCCCTTAATTGGTCACATGTTTAAATTAGTTTTCTAAAACGATAGTGTGTAAAGACTCCGAATAATATTAAAATGATAATTCTACCTCTGACAATAATCTCCTACACTAGCTATGATAATAATCATGCATATAATGTATGATAAGTTGAGCATTTGTTCTGGTATCAGGTTTCGATTGTGTCTGTCAATGGAAGTTTGCTAGGACACTCGTTTATTTTGTTTATCTTTCTTGGTTTCTATTTATCTATCTATCGACAAAATACAAAAGCGATTTTCTCTTGAAATAATTATTGCCGCTTTGAGAATAGACAGCAAAAGTATGATTTCTGAAATCAATTGGATAACGGGATTTTCATATTTCTATACGCCCAACAGTTTAACCGTAAGTTTATTTGAATTTAAAGCTCCCTTTGATGGGTCGGAATATGTTGTTTCTAGGATATAAAAAAAACAATTTTCAAAACCTAAGAATTTGAAAATTAACAAAGAATAAATATTTTCGGAGCTTTTCTTACACAAATTATGGTAACCCTCTTCGTCCAATTTTTACTAATATCAGATCATTTGAAATAATATCCGAAATACTCTTTGTGTAACTAAAGTATTAACTGCAAAAAAACTACGCCACGGAATGGTCATGACCAAATCAAATGCCCAACCCCCGTTTCCTCCTCAAAACATGGACCACAGGTAAGCGTCACATACCTTGCAGCTGCCTGTTCAATAACGCGGTGATGCCGGGTCCATCACCTGCCTTCTTCACCACCAGCATCGGCTTGTCTTCGCCCTCCTCGTAACAGTTCGGCAAGTGCCCGTTGGAGACTGCCATTGTTTCGCTCACCTGGAAATTACAGCGTTAACGAATAAGATTAGTTACTTATTAAACCACTAGCACATTTAGTCAATATGTGTATAGATATGAGTATATTCCCTGATCAACTCAAAATAGCCCGAGTTTTACCCACGTATAAAAAAGGTTCCCGTTTAGATCCCAATCATTACCGACCGATTTCACTATTACCTATATTTCTAAAATTTTTGAAAAAAATCTTAAAATCAGGCTCCTAAGGCATTGAAATCGCAATAAAATTATAAATCTCAGGCAATTCGGTTATCAAAAACATGTGGGAACAAATGACGCAATTGCTACTTTAATGGAGGAAGCCGTTGACAAAATTAATAAGAAACTGAAAGTTGCAGGCTTATTTCTTGATTTAAGTTCTGCTTTTGACACAGTCGATCACACGCTACTATTAGCAAAAATGGAACACTATGGAGTGCGAGGTCCGATTCTAAAACTATTTTTTTTTTGTTTAGGTGAGAAATCATCAAATAACTTCTCCCGCTCTGGGTGGGGTAGGAGGGCGTGTCAGACGTTTACTGACTAAAGCCCACACGTGTTCCCTCAGTTGCCTGTGTGCCTTGTTGCTGACATCTCTTTGAGGCGCATGGGAACACAACGCGCCGTCGACCCGGGCTTGGTCCTTACCGGACAGCGAGCTACCCATTACTCGCCGTCCGCTAGTCCGCGCCTACGGTGGCCGGGAATCAGCCTGGGATTTCCGATGCCCAGGGCGTCTCCTGCGACGACTAAGACCGTGAGGGCGCATGTACTGCCTCTCCCTCACGCCGCCTCTGCACCGCCTCCCTCTTCGCGAGCATCACTGCTTCGCAGAAGGAGGTGACGGCTACCCATGCACTCTCGCTCCGTACCATGGCCTGGACTAGGGCCAGACGCGAGAGATCGCCGCCGCAGATCGCCTCCACGAGGACACGGCGGTGCTCCGCCCAAGTCGGGCAGACCTCCACCGTACGCTCCACCGTGTCCTCAGGGCGATCTTCGGTTTCTTCGGAAACACCCGGGCGTTTCCTCCCGCCTTATCCGAAACAGGAACCTCCCGAAACAATCGTGTCCGGTGAGGACCTGCATCAGGCGGAAGGTGAGAACGCCATGCCGCCTCTCAAGCCACTCCTCAAAGAGGGGACTTACCACCGCAATCGTGGCGTGCCCAGCACTGAGTTGCGACAATCGCCTTCTCCACGTCGCCATGAGATCCCGCCGGAGATTTTTTTTTTTTTAAACTTTGCCCCCACACTAGGAATAACTCCTGTATTGTGGATGCGTTTACAAACATTAAAATACACATACACAAACAGCCAGACCCGGAACAACTACTTGTAGGTCATACAAATATTTGTTCCGTGCGGGAATCGAACCCGCTACACGCAGCACAGCAGTCAATCGCTTAACCACTGCGCCAACCGTGCTGTCAAAGCTCTGTCCGCCTTGCCGCGATTTCCCGCGGCAGCGCAGTTACGCCTCGGCGTTTGGCCTCCTCGCGCCACTCCCAAGTGTGCGCGAGGATCTTTGCCTCCAGATCCCGCGGCGGCAATCCAGCAAGGAGGCCTGTCGCACATTGGGGACAGAATGTTCAAAACCACCTAGAGACCTCAAATATTAACCAAATTAAACCATTTTTGCACAGAAATGTTTGAAATCAAATTCCAAAGACACTCACGAAGCCTGATTTGCGAAATTAGGTTGTATTTTTTTTAATAAAAAAATGCATATGAATTGAAGAGAAAAAAAAATTACATTATGAGTTATGACTGATTTTATACTATACTTTATTGATCATGAGATTTTTTCCTGATATGAAATAAACAATTAATATATTAGAGAAATAATTTTTATGAAAAAAAAGGGTTGTTTCCACCCTACGATAGGGGATGTTTTTCGGTTTATTGCATTTTTGACATCAGATTCGTTTTCAGCGACGAAAAATACATCGGAAGCGTATATTTGCACTTCCATACAAGTGCTACTTGAAATGCGTGACTGAAAGGGTTAAAGAACAGGGTAAAACTCGCTTTACCTTGGTTTTAGTGGTTTATGAAGTTTTTAGATTTAAGGAATATTAGAAATCCGGCTTCGTCAGTCTCTTTAGAATTTAAATACAAACATTTCTGTCCAAAAATTGTCTCATTTGGTTTATTTTTGCGATCTCTAAGTGGTTTTGAACAAACATTTCGCTCTATCCCCAATGTGCGCCGCCTCACCGGAGATCGTTTTAAAACTTTTTAAATCTTACCTGGAAAATCGAAAGCAATACATAGTATACTGAATGCTATAGCGGATAGGTGGGACAGCCCCATACTGGGACATTAGATCCGCCTACATGCAACTGTGGCGTAATAATAAATAAATATAGTTTTTGTGAATTCTCCAGTAGATGTAAGTACTAACACTAGTTTCTAAGTCGTTTGTATACTAACTAAATGGATTTTATGGGTCTGAAAATATTTTTTTAAAGTGACTGAAGAAAAATTAGAAAAAGTATACAAATCGGGTTCTAAACTAATAAAGAAGGGAGTTCTGCAAGGTTCAATATTGGGGCCAATCTTTTTCATATTGTTCATTAATGATTTAATTAATTACATGGAAAAGCATATAGATGCTGGACTTGCTCTTTTTGCTGACGATACGAATGCTATAATATCCGCTAATGAAATAGAAACTCTAACTAATAAAATCAAACATGGCTCTGGCTCTCTTCCATCATTGATTTACCATCAACGCTCTTAACCTTAACACCAGTAAAACAAATGCCATATTAGTTAGAACAACGTCGAGAAATAAGGAAATAATTGACATAACTTTGAATAATGATCAATATAACCTTAGTGGATAACGTAAAAATTTTAGGCATTTATATTGACGAAAGTTTAAACTGGAAAAAGGAACTGTCAGCAATAGAAAGCTCAATTAGTTCGGCTTGCTATGCCCTTAAAAGTCTTCGAGAGGAGATCACTATCGAACAATTAAAAGTAGTGTACTATTCGCTTGTAGAGTCGAGGCTCAGGTACAGTATTTCTCTATGGGGAGGTAGTTACACGTACAATATGAACACAGCTTTTGTCGTTCAATAAAGGGCCTGAAGAACCATAGTGAGAATTCCACAATGGGTTTCGTGCGAGGAGATTTTTAAAGATCTACAGATATTGACTGTGCCGTGCTTGTATATTCTAGTAGTACTCACTGAACTTATGAAAAAACTAAACAGGGTCGAAACAGCAGAAGAAAGAAATAAGCGAGAAGCTATAAGGCGTAAGGACCTGCAGTATGACATACATCCATTTATGAAAGTGGTTAGTCATGCGGCAAGTTTTCAATCGATCAAATTGTATAATAAACTCCCTATATAATTAAAGTCCTTAAATAACATGAACCAGTTTAAGCGGCAAGTTAAATCTTGTCTGGTAGCAAAATGCTATTATGCTGCTGATGAGTTTCTCGCTGATGTGTTATAGCTAGACCATAATAGAACATAAAACATTTCAGAAATGCTGACATCAACAAATTTAATTTTAATTGTGACATTGTACACTGGTGCTAATAAAGGCGTAGGTATGTGGATTTTAATTTCATTGTATAATAGTATCTGGTTCTGACACGTTTATAATAATATTGTGAATTTTAGATTTTTTTTAAATATTCTGGGAATGTTGGGGAGTTAAACTGTTATTTCATTTGTTTTTCTTAAATATATGTCTGGATAGTGGACATTGTAAATTAATTTTATAATTTTTATTATTATTATTGGAAATAAATTAAATTATTAGGTAGGTATTAGTGACATGTATTTTTTTTCTCGTTGACATTGTTTTTAATTTTGAAGTTTTGTGAATGTAAATAATATTAGTGTAGGTAGGAATTGAGATTGTGTAGAAGTAATTTAATTAAGTGTTTAACTTGTTATTTTTATAATTATTTGCGTATTATAATTATCTTTGTAAAACATTCAGACACAATGTAAATTGTTATTGAATTGAATAAATGAAATGAATCTAAAAAAGCACATACAAGGTGGCGATTAAGTTATCACATTAAACATCATCTTCCTAACTTTGTTCCAACTATGTTGGGGTCGGCTTCCAATGTAACTAGATGCTGCAGAATACCAGTATTGTACATGGAACGACTGCCTATCTGACCTCCACCACCCAGTTAATGGGTAACATGGTATCCCTTGGTAAGACTAGTTGTCCGACTTTTGGACTTCTGAGTACACGTATAAATCAAGTCAGCCTCGTCGTTCTTAGCTTATATTCCTAGCTTATCGTTATTAGTTCTCTGCAGGACGTGGCCCTGGTACCCGCGGGCTAGTTTTTATTACGCACTACATTCTCAACGGACTGCTTAGCGCCGAGAGTTGAAAATCCAACAGTGTGTTTCCTTAATGCGCTGGGATGCACTCCGTTAGATTTTCAATTCACGGCTCAACACCAACAGCTGAAAATCCAGTGCATAATACAAAATAATCGCGTAAAAAAATTGCCCATGCGAACTATGTTGGAATTATATCCGTCTGAGGCAGGAAATTGGGCTTTTCAAAGTTGATATTGAAATGTTGATAGTAAAGCTAAATGATTAATTTGGCATCTAAGAATATTTAATTAGTGGTTCTTTAATCTTATAATTACATTTTACGTACGAAATTACGTGAATTTGATAAGCTGAAAATTGCTCAAATAATTTTGACGTTTACTAAAAAGGTCTTGCCGATTCGTTATTATTTTTGAATGGCGAATGGAAAACGAGACAGAAATATTGTATCTTTCGTGTTTTTAAATATCGATAACCTGTACAAAGGAAGCAGTTATTTATTTACTGTTACAAAAATACCGTTAATAATATTTATAGATCCATGAACCGCAAATACCTACCGAAATCTTTAAATATTCATAGTTTTTATAAACAAGTTAATTAATAAACTAGACGGTACATAAATTATTTGAACAACGATTTGTAAACCAGAATTAAACTAAAGAAAACAAACCAAGGAGAAAGCCGTACAAAATTTCCTTCGAACTTTTTATATCTAATTCTGTACACGTGCAAATGGTTTAGAACTCCTTGGAACAAATTGAATAGGCTTCAAAAATAGACCTTTGTAGTAAACAATTTATTTGATCAAAGGCTTCCCGATACAATAGACCCAAGAGAACTCAAAATAAACTCGAAACGATAGTCGATGCGTTGTTTGGAACATAATACAACCTTATAGTTTATTCAAATCTTTGTTTCCAACTTATGTTATTTCCACTTTTATTAAACAAAAATCTACTTTATAGTAATTACCGTTATTTTAGAATGACTAGTACCATAGACAAAAAAATAGCGCAGTTGTAGCCCGACTGGATTTTATGTGTGTTTTAAAGTTATTAAAAAAGACGTTTGTTTACATTTTTGGAAACTAAATGCGAACGTAGATTAGGCCCGAATGTGGGTCAATAGGGTTTACA
Source organism: Polymixis lichenea (assembly GCA_949091785.1). Classification (NCBI taxonomy): domain Eukaryota; kingdom Metazoa; phylum Arthropoda; class Insecta; order Lepidoptera; family Noctuidae; genus Polymixis; species Polymixis lichenea. The sequence goes on from OX420942.1 coordinate 789,962, forward strand.
CGAAAAGCAGCCTAGTTATATGAATAAATAATTTTAGCACAGCGGTCGGTTGTGAATTTGTAATAATACACTAGCCGTATTATTTACGATGAGCACGAGGCATAAAGTCCGGTTTTTTATGGCCTAGGTAATGTTATTTATTGGCTGTTTGTTTTTGTAAATTGACACTAGTCTTCATAAATAACCAATTTAGAAATTATAATCTGTTTGAATTATATGTAAAAATTCGCATTGGATGGAATTAAATAGAAAAAAAAGAAACAAAATCGTCAAAAACACTAAGACAATTTTATGCAGAATCTTTCTAATCTTTACATAGTGTTGTTTTTTATTCACAACCACTATTGTCTCAAATAAAATTTCGATTATTAAATGACACCGATGGTTCTTTGGTTTTTGTGGTTTTGGAGCAGAATTCAAAATCTGAGTCGAGTATAATTTATAAGACAACTAGCTTTTACACGCGGCTTCACCCGCGTGGAGCTCAGAATTTATCCTGCGAGAACGTAGTACCAAGTAATCCAGCTTATAAACTATCTGTGTGCCAAATTTCATCCAAATCCGTGCAGCCGTTTTAACATGATTTAGTAACAAACATCCACATACAAACTTTCACATTTATAATATTAGTAGGACAATTGGCGAAAATAAGTTCCGTGTCATTATTTCCAGAGTCATCATCATCGTCTATCAGTTGAAAGACGTCCACTGCTGGACTAAGGCCTCTCCCAAAAGCTCCGCCACTTCGAACTCTGTCCTTCCCGCATCTGGCGGATTCCTGCGACCTTCACAAGTTATCGGCCCACTGTGTGGGGTGGGAGACATTCCATCCAACGCTACGTCTTCCGGTACGCGGTCGCTTCTCCAGAACCTTTTGGCTCTGATCTTTTGTTTTCCAGAGTGATCGATAAATAATAAATAATAAAAAATAAAAAATGAGCTTAAATTACCTGCATAAGTTTATGAACAACGTCCCGACCCAGTATGTGGTCGAACACGGCTTGCAGGAAGGCGTCAGACATGATGGACAGCTTCAGCTTGTCGCGGTGCCACACCAGCACCCTCGACTCTTCCATCGCCATTATTGAAACCTGCAATATTATGATGAAGGAATTAAAACAACCGCTTTAAATTTGACCTTTGATTAGCCCAAACTAAGAATGAATTACTACACGATTAGACAGTTGTTCCTACTCCCTGTATGGTTTCAGCCGTCCAAAACAGTTACTTAATCAGCTGTAGGTGTCACTTTGAAGTTTCGAACTATTTTCTAGTTGCTATGGCAAGCCTAAATTTGCTGTCACGAAGGTTTTGCAAGAACGTTTATTAAAGGACCATGTGCATTATTGTAATTATATTAATCAGGTTTAAAGTTACTAATTTTGTAGAGTGGGCGATGCGCCGCATGCCTGTCACCTGTGCATTTGATGATCTTATCTAAGTAGTTAAGGTAGTTAGTACAAGGATAATTTTAAACTGAACATCTGTAACATGTACCTACTTTCTGTGCAAATAAAGAACTATTCTATTCTATACTATGACTGCGTCAGTGAGAGGAGTTCGTGCAGCTACATTTTGGGTCAAAGATGTTTGAACTTTTTGCCATCGATACGCTAAAAAGAAGAGTTACTAAAATTAAAAAAACAGCATGATCGAGACACCATATATTTGTCTAGAATTGGTTACCTTCACACATAAAAAAAAAATTGCGATCACTTTGAAAAATCGATTTTTTGTTTCGGTAGATTATTTATGATTTCTTCTTCTTTTTAGATTCTTTATTTTAAAATATAGATATATAAAACAATAAAACAGTTCAATTGTTTTTCCATATAAAAAGGCTTTCAGTCCTAGCTTACGCTCATTCAGAAATCTGATTTAGTCAATTTTAACGGATTTAAAATACTTTTTCGCGGTAACTTGTGATTGAAAAATGCCAAGAGGATTATCAGCAGTTTTACAAGCAAGAATAGTAACTTTGAGGGAAGAAGCATACACTACGAGAGAAATAGCACGCAGAGTTGCTATATCCAAATCCTGTGTCGTGACCACGTTGCAGAGGTACCACGGGATGGGTAATTTTGCTGACCGACCCCGTAGTGGTCGGCCATCTGTTTTGACTGTTGCCAAAAGACCGCTGCGCTATATTAGATTGCTGGCAGCCCGTGACCCAACAATCAACGCTACTAAAATAAAAGCAGAAGTTCGGGCCGTCTCTGGGCTTGAAGTTAGCACTCAGATCATTTGGAATTGCTTGCACCAGGCTGGATTACGAGCACAGAGGTCTTGGCGAGCTCCTCTGAATTCCCGGCAATGGCAGCGACGGATATTGCAGTGGGCTAGGCTTCGGCAAAATGAAGAAGAAAACATTTGGCAAAACTGTCTCTTCGTTGACAAATCGCGAATCAGTACTCATCCAGATAACCGACGTGTCAGTGTCTGGAGAAGACCAGGAGACCGTGAAATGCAAGGAACTGCCACTGCAACAGTTCAGCAAGGCGGGAAATCGGTGTCCTTTTGGGGTGGTATTATGAATGGAGCTAGAACGCCTTTGATCCCGTATCGAGGCTTCATGACAGCAGACATGTATAGAGCAGTTGCTATTGATGTAATTGTCAGATCATTCCGAGTAAACCACGGGCACTAATTTGTACTGGTCGATGATAATGGGCCCGCCCATCGAGCTCAACGAGTCAATGCTGCTCTCCGAGAATACGACATCACAAGGTTTGACTGGCCTGTCGGCTCGCCTGACTTAAACCCAATAGAGCACGCGTGGGATGCTCTTAAGCGAGCGGTTTGGAACGGTCAGCCACGTCTACAGACAGTGCCAGAGCTCAGGGAAGCCGCTATTCAAAAATGGGACAGGTTACCCCAAGAAATGCTGGATAATTTGATTCTCAGCATGCTCAGGAGGATCATAGTATATGTTCGAGCCAGGGGAGGAGTTATATTGTAGTGAATATAAACCTTTTATTAATAAATTGTTGTTTAAGTTTGGTTAAACAGTCTTTTTCTTTCTATCAAATTTCTGTTAGAATTACATTATTATTATTTACTCATTTTTTTTTTTAAACTTGTACCTAACAGACGGGCATCGATTATTTGAAATCCCAAATGCTACATTATTGCTTTGAGCCCACAAACTACGCGACATCGTGAATACCCATGATTCAAACCGTTTACATAACTCCATTTTCCCTTCCGTCGTACTATTAACGTACATAGGTACATCAAACTCGGCATACACCGTACAGCACAGATTTCACGGTGGCGTGTCTGCCAGTAAGTGGATCCGAAAAGCGGTAACACGTGCTCGAAACAAGCACTTGAACGGGCGAAGCGTATGGATCATTTATACAAGGCCCTATAACGAACAAAACGGGCCAAAATTGAATTTATCCACTCCCTTTCGAAGTGAAGATACAGATCTCCCAGTTTGCACTTCGACAATCATTTTACATTTTCGGAAATACGAACGCGCGATAATAAGATTTAAAATAGTGATGTTACAGCCATGGATATACACACGGCTACACATTTCCAGTATAAGCTGATCTCGCATTGTATAGGATTTCCTTACAGTGCGAGATCAGCGTAAACTGAAAATGTATAGCTCGATGTGTAGCCGTGTGTACTTAACCATTTTTAGTGATAAATGAGCGCAGCAGTATAAAACTTAGAAGCTTGGACTCTTGGGGTAGGTAACTTTTTCACCAGAGATGTGTTTTCAGCTATGCTGCGAGGATGTGAAAGCTACGAAACTATGTGACCGTTTCCACTAATGCTAAGCTGTGTAGTGCAGCGATTAAGATGTGCTCTGAAGATGCGGCGCCGCGCCGCGATATAGCTGTGCGAGGAAGATACACCTCTACACACACTACTCCACTCCCATATCCTAGCATGTATCCATAGAACTTATCCCGTCATATAAAAAACATAGCTGGGTTGAACCTGTTTCCACCAGTGCATTGCTATGTGGACCAATGAATATGATTGATGGATATCAAACGCATTCATAGCAATGTAGCATAGCACATCTCTGCTGGAACCAGCCTAACTCCGTGTTATGCTCCGGCAGGATCTCATGGCGACGTGGAGAGTGCGATTGTCGCAACCCAGTGCTGGGCACGCTACGATTGCGGCGGTAAGTCCCCTCTTTGAGGAGTGGCTTGAGAGGCGGCATGGCGTCCTCACCTTCCGCCTGACGCAGGTCCTCACCAGACACGGCTGTTTCGGGAGGTTCGGTTCCTGTTTCGGATAAGGCGGGAGGAATCGCCCGGGTGTTTCCATTGTGAAGATCGCCCTGAGGACACGGTGGAGCATACGGTGGAGGTCTGCCCGGCTTGGGTGGAGCACCGGTATGTCCTCGTGGAGGCGATCGGCGGCGGCGATCTCTCGCGTTCGGCCCTGGTCCAGGCCATGGTACGGAACGAGAGTGCTTGGGTAGCCGTCACCTCATTCTGCGAAGCAGTAATGCTCGCGAAGAGGGAGGCGGCGCACGTGAGGGAGAGGCAGTATATGCACCCTCACGGCTCTAGTCGCCGCAGGAGACGCCTTGGGCGTCGGAATCCTAGGCTGATTCCCGGCCACCGTAGGTGCAGGCTTGCGGATGGCGAGTAATGGGTAGCTCGCTGTCCGGTAAGAACCAAGCCCGGGTCGACGGCGCGTTGTGTTCCACGCGCGCCTCAAAGAGATGACAGCACCAACGAATGGGGCCCACAAGGGCCGATTCCTGCCAGGGGTGCGGGTTGTTCGAAAGAGATACCGCGGCCCCTGGCACGCAGGCAACTGAGGGAACACGGGTGGGCTTTAGTCAGTAAAAGTCTGACACTCTCTCCTGCTCCACCCAGAGCAGGAGGCGCAAGTTATTTGATGATTTCCCACGCAAAAAACGGCCTCCTCTCGGTGAGAGGGAGGGGCCGTAACCTACCACCCCCAGCGCGGGTTAGTTTAGTAGATGTCACTTGTTTTCGATTTTTTCGTTGTAGGACATGCCGGTTTCCTCACGATGTTTTTCTTCACCGTTTCGAAAGCAGCGGTGATGAAATAATTTACATAATGGAAAGCACCTGTCTAGCTTCGAACCTATAACCTGTAGGTCGAGGCCGTCACCACTGTACCACCACCGCTCTTGAGACTCTTCTATTATTTACCAGAGCGGTTACATTTCTCGTAAGCCCACGAGAGAAACCCATAAGTACATTCAATCGTTACCTTCCTCATTCATATAAATTCGAATAATTTATGAGGCTCAGTTTTACTCGGTTCGCCCAATAGAACAGAACCACCCACGAATGTTATGGCAGCACACAATTGAACGAGAGTGAAATCATGACTGGATCATACAATAAGGCATAAACAGATGGTTGTGAAAATAAATAAGACGAAAACAAGAAGGTACAGTTCGTTAAATGTTCAAAAAATTACGCATGGGGAAATAATGCTGACACTAATTCCTTTGAGTAACCTTTTTATATGGAACATGAGCACGTTTTGCTGAGAATTAACGTCTTTAAAAGGAATCAATTTATTAATGCAATGGTTTTCATGGCGATGAAGGAAAATGTGACTTGCACGACTTTTCACCTATTTCGGATCGGGGTCTACTGAAAGCTACAATAACCAACAATATGCTATGTAATTTTTAGGTACCGCTTCGTAGTGCTTTAACTGGGAAGACGAAGTAGCGCAACGAACTCCCCAGCAGCACAGCTGTCTGTTAAGTTAGCAGTATTTGATAATTTCGTACATATACAGGATAAGTTTTTATCCAGTGCGCAAACTGTAACCATGAATTCAGCATATCATGACCCCCTAGACCCCCCAGCGCAGATTTTTTTTTTATAAATGTTTCAATGAGTTATGTTGGAACTTCAAACACTGGGCGACCACTAGTTTTATTAAAACTGAGAATAGTTCTCAGTTATTGTAGTGTTGACAGGTCAGTAAAAAGCATTTTTGACAGCAGTAGTCTGACGAATTAACCTTCTGTACTTCTTATTTGGTGGTAAAGAGGTCGTAAGAGACACCCACCTGTGCTTAGGTACGATTACGACAACATTGCGTACATTTTCATATCATGTAGAGATAATTTACACAGCCTTGTATTGGCTGGAAATAGGACGCTTCCGTAGAACGTAAAGTATGTTATTTCCTCTGGATAAGAGAGTTGATGTGTAGTGTGTGTGTGTACAGTAATAAATAAATATATTTTACCAACTAAAATCTGAAAAGGGGGTGTTTTATGGAGTAATAATGTGAATGTACGTACAACCTGTAAGGAAAAATCGAAGGCGACTGACTAACTAGGCAGATATGAGTGGTAACGCCGGGATGGGACGCCCAAGAAGAACAGCTAAATTTAAAGGTGTGGTATAGACCATCAAACTGAACAACTATCTCCATGGGACCTAGATCGTAATAGTGAAAAAATTGCCAACTGTCCGATTTTAAATTTCAACACCTACTCGACCTAAATCCTAACTGTAAGGGGCGGCAGATTTTTTTCGCGATTAGGATGTTGGTCTCATGGAGAAAATTGTTTATCTGATGGTCTGTAGCACACTTTAAAATTTGATAGGTCTTTGAAAACAAACCTAGTATATTGACCTTATTGGTGATGTTCTTCAGGAAGGTCAGGAGCGTAAACTCAAACTCAAACTCAAAGCATTTATTTCAATTAAACCATTTACAGGCACTTTTGAATTGTCAAAAAGTCGATCAGTTGGAAAGTTGAAGCTAGTTGCCCATTCCAAAACGTAGATCTCTATGGAGAAGAACGGGCAAGAAACTCCACGGACACTTTTAAAATAAAGTTGAAATATTACAAAATCTTGGGAACATTATTCTTGTTGCTTCTGTATGTGAGAACAATGTAAAAAAATGTAATTATAAACAATTCTAAATACAAGATAAAAATAAGCCCTGGAAGTTAGGAGATGACCAGTCTCAACCGACAGCGCCCGTTCACGAACTTGACGCGTGGATCAGCACCATCCAGCTCAACCATTTTGTAGGGAACCGAATGATCCACCATCAGTGAGACATTTATGTGAGCATGACATACTCTCAACTGCCATGCTTTTTCAAGTCAACGTACATCATAACAACACAATAAACGGATGCATGGTACTCACATTTACAAAATTCAAACAAAATGCTTCTAAATTATACAAAACTATAGTTTGCAATCTATTTGAAATATTAATAAAATTTGATTTCCTAAAAGAAAGAAAAAACATTTAATATATATTGACGTATATAAAGTAACTAACACTTGGTTCAGCAAAAATAAAACATTCGTAATGTCACAAAAATTATAATATTATGAACAAAAATGTTCGTAATGTCAGAAAAAATAAAAAAGGGAAGCTTCTCTTTCAAATATTAAAATTTTAACTAGTATGCCCAGGTGGTTCTGGAGCAGGACCAGCATTAAGCCAAGCATTTTTATCAACGATATAATCATCTAACTTATAATATGCTTGTCTACATAGTGTGCGTTTAATGCATGATTTAAATTTCTTTTCATTTAGTTCAAGAATATCGACTGGTATTTTATTATAACATTTTACACAGTACCCCATAAAAGAAGTGTGTACTTTAGACAATCTGAAACGTGGTTGATCTAATTTGTTCCTATTTCTAGTGTTAAAATTGTGCCTATCACTTATCTTACTAAAAAGATGTAGATTTTTCCGAACATACATAATGTTTTCATAGATATATTGACAAGGTACCGTCATGATGTTAATTGTTTTGAACAGTTCCCTTAGAGATTCGCATCTGCGGAGGTTATAGATGGCTCTGACGGCCCTCTTTTGCAGAATAAAGATCGACTCAATATCCGCAGCCCGTCCCCATAGCAAGATACCGTAAGACATGATGCTATGAAAGTAACTAAAACAACCGACTTCCAAAAAAACACTAAAAAGTGAAAAATAACTTTAATTTCGGAAGTCGGTGACTTTGGATATGTATTTTAATTTTTGTCACCGCCTTCCGAAATTAAAGTTATTTTTCACTTTTTAGTGTTTTTTTGGAAGTCGGTTGTTTTTTTTTTTTGAAAAAAGATTTTTATTTTTCACTTTTTAGTGGTTCACATGTGCTTACCCCTTCACAGCGTACCGACGTGATGTTATGTTATTAACTGGTGTAAACAATTGACAGACATGAGATTTCAGCAATCCCTGTCCATTTGCTATCATTTATTGAGGAGTTCCGTTGCCTATCTCCGAAGTTCTTCATCAGATCTTCACCAAATTGAAATGGAACCACTCTGAGAAAGTACTCTTCCAAAAACTACACAAATTGCTTCAAGTGTGCCTATAAAATTTGAAGAGTTCTCTCTATTTCTCCAGGATCCCATCATCAGATCCTGACTTGATGATCATGGGACCACCTGGGAAGTATACCCTTTCGAACAAAAAAAAAATATCCAAATCGGTCCAGCCATCTTCGAGTAATCGGGGAACATACATAAAAAAAAAAAAAAAAAAAGGTTCCGACGAATTGAGAACCTCCTCCTTTTGGAAGTCGGTTAAAAATAGACCAGTCTCGCGGTATCCACGTCTGTTAATTGGCGGATCTTCCAAACAGCGTAAGCGGCAGAACTTAGCCGCCCTGCAAGTGATGTTAAATGAGGACCCCACTGTAGCTTTGAGTCAAGCGTGATCCCCAGGAAAACCGTCTGTTCGACGAATTCTAGTATCTCCTTATTCAATACAACATGACATTCACTACTTCTAACATACGTAGTATTCGCAACCGGCGTGCGAGTGAACGTAAACAGGGAGTATGATGTAAGGATCCTCAATGGTGGCCTTCTGTAGTTTCTGCCTACTCCCATGGGAAGGCGTGATTTTATGCAAGTGCCTGTGTAAAAATATCAATACCTTACCAAGCTCATATCCGACCCCAACTCTATATATTCTAGTCTAGCTTCAAAAATATTAAACCCTATAAAACTAAAGAAACATTTACGCTGACCGACTTCGCGAATCGCGACCTATTAAACTGTCCTGAGCCATATTTAGACATAATGGCGTCATACTATAAAGTGGGGCTTTCTTATTCATCAGCCAAATATAGCAGACGTTGACGAGAACAATACATAAAATCTGGTGGGGTCAGCTTCCAGTCTAACCGGATGCAGCTGAATACCAGTATAACTTTACACGGAGCGACTGCCTATCTGACCTCCACAACCCCGTTACTGGGTAATACCATTTCCCTTAGTAAGACTGATTGTCAGACTCGGGCTTCGGACGACTCGTAACGACTGTCAAAGATCCGCGAAGGACAGCCGGGAATGAACGGTTTATCGTGCTTTCTGAGGCAGGGGCGCTTGATATGTAAATATGATCACCCATCCACGGACCAACCGCGGCAACCGTTGCTTAAACTGATCAATTGATCCGTGCGGCCCAAAAGCTTTAAGTACCTACTAGACAATATTTAGCACAGGAAGTTTTAAGGCCAGTTTCAGTCCCAATTAGTGGTTTTTAAAGTAGGTGGTTTATTTACTTAAAAGTGCAGAAATGTAACCATGGCGTGTACTTCGTTCGTAATAAAGGTAGAGTTTGTTCTTATTTCTTTTTAGGGTTCCGTCCCGTACCCAAAGCGTGCCAACGGAACCCTATTACTAAGGCCGCGCTATCTGTCCCGCGCCCGTCTGTCTGTCCCAGGGATGTTTCTTTTGAACCGTAATAGAGAGACCGCTATAACAAGAAATAATAAAAATTAAATATAATTGAAAAATAAAGTGGGTCCCATACAAGAAACGTGTTTCTAACTAAATTATTAAAAATAACATATAGTGTTAACTATGTTTTATAAATTTTCTTTACTCAGCAGGTAATTACCTACTCAAAAATTGAACTACAGAGGTAGTTCAATTTTTGAGTAGGTAATTACCTGCTGTAATGTGTAACCATTTATTTTCCCAAATAAGTATTACACGGTGCCTACTCTTTGTGTGCAAGACGGACTCGCACTTGGCCGCATTTTTAAATCAGCTAAAATACCTCTAAAAAGCCCTTGCAACTTAAACGAGGTTACTCGATTTAGACGTCGATTAGCACCGTACTGCACGGCTGTACGGTCAGTTAACAGCCTATAAGATCAGTTTACACTTTAATTATCACCGTTAACAGCCTTTGCTCAAATATCCGACGCGATACAACAAAAAACAACACTAGTAAACATACTATAAACTGGTTCTGCGTGCTCACATTGTTACATAGATGACAAATTGGTTTTTGAGTCAAAATATTTATTTTATGTTTTATGACTAATATTTTAGCACCTATGTTAATTGACAATACGGTCGACAACACCAACCTTGCCTTAAAGACACGTGACGTGCGAGATGTATGGAACTGGATACCGCGAGAGCAAATAGTTCCGATTTATTTTATATATTCCGAGAAATATCATTAGATTTTCAATTGTAGGTGTTGAACCCAGTATTAAGAAACCAACATAGTGCTTGCCAACACGTCGAAAACACACTGTTTGATTGTCTACTGTCGGCGCTCAGCAGTGCACTGAAGATCCAGTGCGCGGAAAAATCCCGCCGACATGCTATTAATTCCATGCGAACGTGGACTTAGGGTGTTATTCGATTTTTCGGGAGTCGATTCTATTCTCCTCTCTTTTTATACTCAAACTATGCTAGCTTTCCTTACATCTCAGTCGAAACATAAAAAGACTTACCTGAAAAAACTCATCTGTCGACACCCCAAACCATTCGGGCGAATCGAGGAAGTGATGTGGGAACACTATGTGGAGCGCCCGCTGATTCTGTGACACCACTAGTCTGAAACATCATACATTAATGCATATAAAAAATCACATAATATAGAGGAAAGCCCATAAACCCAATGCTTCTTAAATGATCGCTTGGAGGCGGATTTTTGGCAGTGTTTTATGATTGCTAGATCTTCGTATCCATAAAATAGCTTTATAACCGAAAGGACCACTACATTTTCAGACCTTTTTCATAGCAGAGTGAAACGTTTACGATTCTTTAGATATCATTTTTTTTACAAAAAAGTGAGTTCTAAAGCTAACACCCGTCGATTGAAAATCATGCTCTAAAAAGTATGAAACAACGAAACGCAATCGCTCGTCATAATGTCCTCTAGGTGCCGCCATCGTCAGTTTAATGTGACATCACACAGCTTATACCCCAGAGTACGATCAAGACGTTTCTAAAGATATTCCATTTGTCAAATTATGTTAAGTAGTTTAGAAGTTATGAGGGAACAGATGAACATACATACATACACAGGTAGTTGGGTAAAAATAAGGTTTCAACGAGGTACATTTTAAGCGTACCTGTAGCATTACACAAACAATGCTGATGGCTAAATAAAAGGCCTTGTGAAAAGTTTTGTGGTAATACAAAAACACAGTACTGTATGTTTGCAAGTACAGCTTAACCACAATACATCAAATACATGACAACTTTGACAAAAATTGAGAATAGTTAACGAAAAATCTCAAATAGACGAAGCAGGCAGTGACCCCAGGGCTCTTTGGAAAGCCATTAAAAACATTACACACACTCAAAAAGTGAAGGTCAGTTCTTCTGAGCTATTAAGAGCATCAGATAACCCCATTACAGCTGCTAACCATGTTTGCAGCTTTTTCTCCAAAATTGGAAAAAAAATTGGCTGATAAAGTTGTTTCTTCGACCCTCTCCACTAGTAACTTCCTCTTCCACTGATACTGATACCTCCTCAACTCCGCCTCTAATCAGTCCGCCCAACTCGTTGGTTATTGAGGAGATGAGTGATACCGATATTGATACCATCATAATGCAGCTCCGTCTTGACTGCGCAACAGGATGGGACGGTATCTCGTCCAGGTTGATCCAACAATGTCGACAGGTACTGATCCCTCCTATCACACATATCTGCAATCGCGCCATAACCACTGGTGTATTTCCCGATGCATTTAAAAAAGCAATAACACATCCCATTCACAAGAATGGAGACAGAAGCTGTGTAAATAATTATCGTCCCATAGCCATACTTCCATCTTTATCAAAGGTCCTGAACCGTGCGCTTAAATCATTCTTGGACAAATTTAACATTTTGGCCAAAAACCAATACGGTTTCCGCTCTGGTGTTTCAACCGAAGACACAGTGATGGACCTAACAAACGCAATCGTCACGAACCTAGATGCTAAAAATTGCTGTCTATGTATATTTTTAGACCTATCCAAGGCCTTTGACACGGTTTCTGTCCCCATTCTCTTAGCTAAATTAGAAAAGCTCGGAATAAGACCTATCGCCCATAATATCTTTAGTGATCACCTCAATAACAGAAAGAAAAGAATTGAAATAGATGAATACATCAGTGACGAAAATAAAGTTTCCTATGGCGTTCCACACGGGAGCATTCTGGGCCCTACTCTCTTTCTGTTGTATATAAATGACCTCTGCTCTGTTCGTCTGGGGTCCGAATTGGCACACTGTTAAGGAAAGAGCAGAATACTCCTTATCCCAGGTCATGAACTGGCTAACAACAAATCTGTTAACGCTTAACCTATCTAAAATCAACTATGTGCTCTGTAGTTCTCAGGGTAATTGCACATGCCAAGTACTCAACCGTGCGGAATTCGTTAAATATCTTGGTGTACATATTGATAGTGGACTGAGGTGGGACAAGCAGATAGATATTGTAACCTCGAGAACGAGGCGTTTGATCCATATATTTAAATCGCTAACGGAGTCTCCACCCCCCGAAAAACTTAAACTGGTCTACTTAGCCATATGTCAGTCGGTTATCTAATATTGCGCCACCGTGTGGGGAGGAGCTGCCAAAACGCATCTGCTTGGTCTGGAAACACAGAGAGCGGTCCTGAAAGTGATCACAATGAAACCATACAGGTACTCTACGGCACAACTGTATTCGGACTGTAAAGTACTAACAGTTCGTCAGCTTTTTGTGCTCAAATCCATAGTGAGGAAACATCCATCTGTGCCCCTACCTGACCCAAACAGATGTAGCAAAATGCATGTTTGTCCTCGTGCCCCTAGTAAAACAGCTTTTGCTAGTAGAAAGTTTTGCAGCCTGAGTAGTAGACTGTACGACAGCATCAACCAAAAGCTGAGCTTTCCAGACACAGCGTTAAAAACATTGTTGCTGGCTGGCTCCAGCAAGACTACCAAAAGACAGAAGACTTACTTGCTCGCATTGAATAATATCATATAACACACACTTCCACATTTATACTGACACCCCCCACACTGCACCTCACCACACCACGCATAAGCACCGGTAAGGACCAAGCCCGGGTCGACGGCGCGTTGTGTTCCACGCGCGCCTCAAAGAGATGTCAGCAGCAACAGAGGGGCCCGCAAGGGCCGATGCCTGCCGGGGTGTGCGGGTTGTTCGAAAGAGATACCGCCGCCCCTGGCACACAGGCAACTGAGGGAACACGGGTGGGTTTTAGTCAGTAAAAGTCTGACACGCCCTCCCGCTCCACCCAGACCGGGAGAAGTTATTTGATGATTTCCCACCCAGAGAAAAAAAAAAAAAAAAAAAAAAAAAAAAAAACACACCACGCATACACACACACCCCCACATACACACACATAAACACACCCACATTCACAAGTGCTTATTATGCTAAAATAATTATTTATGTCACGCTGACACGATCTCCATAAAATGCTCCACGTTTGAGGACTGACTCCCAAAATACAAGCCCTGGCTTAGTTAGGGTATCAGCTTCAGAACCTTATGTAATCATTATTATGAACATTGTAGCTATGTACCAAATTCTTGTGAATGCTTTTGTAAAATAAACTTCTTCATCCTTGGGTCTAATTGGTAAGGAGTGGATGATAGCATGATAGATGCATCCTAAATGACTGGTCATTAATCAACTGTTTTTGTTAAATTAGGCTAGAAAACAGGCTTAACACAGGCTAGAAAAAACGAAAGATTCTTTACAATGTAATCTGTCTGCTTTCAACGCAAGAGTTAAAAGGCATCTTCTGGGCACGCTCGTGCCATCATAGACCTCATCAATCCCTTTTCATCAGGCGCGATCGAGGTCAAGAGCAGGCCCATTCAGAAATAAAGAAAAAGATCAGCAGGGTAATTATCTAACACATAAAATGGCAATCGATCGCAATGCCTTTTCCTTGGATGTCAAAATGACATCCATTGCTTTTTAGAGTCCGGCCATCAAGAGAATACGTTCCTGGCACCTGTCAGTGCGACAAGACAATCGTAGTAACCATTAAAGATCAAATTCGCAAAACAAGTATCCATTCGTTTGTATTAAACTGACAATAATTGCGACAATATTTTCCTACAAAGAAATGATTATATTTAAAAAATTCTTCGCGTCAACATCGTACTAAATAACGCAATTAACATGGATTAACAGACTGTCAAAAAGAAAGGTATTGCGATCGATTAGCATTTGGTAGGTGTTACGCAATTACTCCGCAGGAGCCCCATGACCACTTGACCAGCAGTGAACATTTCTCAGGTATAGGGAAATATAAATAAGTTACTAATTACTCGAAACTTTTAACGAGTTTCGTTTAATAATGGTTGATAACAACCAGAGTATTACAGAAACGGGGCTAATTAAAACGTGCGGTATAAAACCTCGCTGCGGTCGTACAGCACACAGTTCTGTGTGTTCGGGGGTTCATCACCTGCGCTGTGGTTCTCGCTTTTGGATTATTGCCGAAAATTAAATGAAATATACGAGCTAATCTTTATGCTTTTCGTTTTTGGCTGGGCGTAATAGAACTCTTTGATAAAAATATGAGAGATGTAGGGCCAACTACTTGATTCAGGAAAAAAATGTCTTAAAACGAAAGTGGCGCTTCTGGAATTCTCACTTTTTAAAAGCTTGGAGATTGATTTACAGACAATCTTCATTCTTCATCGTCGATGCTTCGGTGGGAAGGATCAATTTAACCGAACAAATAACTTTCAGATTAAAGTAGAAAACCGCTAAAAATAAATTTCTTCCAGGCTGAATACTAGATTTCAGAAGTAATTATCGCGTTGCGTTGAGACTGCTGAGTCTTGAGCATATTTCAAGAAAATTCCTAATTTAAAACCAATACCTTCTTGTCAAAAGACGTCAGTAAAATTAAGTCCAATTAAATTGCTTCCAGAACTAATCACGACGAATCCTTAACTTGTTTCAGCTATAAACGCGATAAACAAATTGCTTTTCCACGAAATCTAATAAAAAAGTATCATAATTTTTTCAATCATAAATTGTTTCCACCGCCCTTTATGGGCTTTAGGTCGTGATACTTGACATTATGTCTTCTATACCCGAATAAAAGGTAAGATTTAGGGCTGCCCAATCTAGATCGATTTCTCACTGCCAACTGCCAAAGCTTATCGAAAAATATAATCGTGGCCCAAGTTTTTTGGGTCAACTCCAGCAAGCCACTGTTTTAGAGGTCTCAATTTATAAGATTGGCAGTTTGTTTCGTAAAACCAGTATAAATATTTAAATAGATATTCCGCAAATCAAACATTAAACTTTCGCTATTAATTGCCATGTTTCGAAAACCTGACTTGGACAGGTTTGTGCAAAAACTTGATAATTGAGCAATTTCTAAAGATATTGTAGTCAGCAACCTTGAAATATAATGCTCCCAAGCTCGGTGTCGCAAAGGTCGTCTCCCTAATAGAGTTTCGCGACAATAAAGCGCTCCACGAAATGTTAGCTTTACATAGCCCTTTGAAGGTAGATTGTCGCGAATTTTCCAGACATATCTATAGTGATTCCAGCATTCGTTACCTCAATAACTTCTTTATTTATTTACCTTATGACCGCTTCTTCTAAAAATGGCAAACAAGTTTCCCGTAGTTACAAAATAGACATAATAAACTTAGAAATCCTCATCGTCGTTAATCTCGCCACCCACGGCAGGTCATCAAACTGCATGGGCGGATGAACTATTACAAAATTGGTTGTTAATATTAAACAAACACTTAGTGGCTTCTAAAATCGTTCGTATCCTGCAAATGGCTTCATAAACACGAAGACAACTGTTTCCAAGAAGGGTCGGTAAAAATTGGTCCGACTCCGTACTTAAGTCCGTCTAAGTACCTCAAACTACCGCAATGTGGGACTGGCTAAGTGCCTGGACAGAGGGCCCTCTATCCAGGGACTTCAAAGTTGTCGAGGGTCGTATCGCATCGATAGTGTTCCGCAAGTTACCTGTGTTCTGAATCAGGCTGTGAAATTACGGGACTTGACTTCCGAGCCGAGCCCTTACAAGACAATCCATCACATTGCTAGGTCTACGCTCAGAGATACAGAATAAATGTTATCTAGTACTTAGACTTACCATGCAATGCATTTAAATCAACTGATTTCAAAGCAACAGAGATGGTGCTTTAAGCATTTGCATCATTATTGTAAAGTAAGTCTTCACATGATGAAGCATTTCCTGCAGTGCTCTCACAAAGTCCTGTACATCAGGCGACACTATACGAGGCCTCGTAAATAAAGCTTAAAGCGCTGCAATTACTACGTCTGAGTCTGTACAGCCATTTTATAGCTTTTTATAGCTTCGTCGCTAACGCGGGGCGAGTAGTTAAACTTTATGGTTGGTCTAACTAAAAGGCGGTCTGTTCTGTCACAGTCATTTTCTTTACTTACTTTGCGAGTTGTTGTTATTACATGGTCAGTCAGTACTTGAGTTAATATTTCGCAGAAGAAATTAAGTCTCATAACATAAAGATTTATTTTTAAAGCGAGGATAAAATAAATGAACATGAATAATGTTGTGTATTTCCTTGTTTACACAGTTCAAAGCAGTACATCTACCATATACCATTTTCCGAAGTACGCCAATAACCTTGGAAGATACTTTCGCAGAAGAAATGAATTATTTTAACTTGAAGATTTAATTTTAAAGCGAGGATGTAACAGCGATGAACATAAATAATATTTTGGCATAGTATATCCTTGTTTATACAGTTCAAAGCAGTACGCTATATACCAATTACCGGAGTACGCCAATAAGCTCGCAAGATACCCGCCAAAATAAACAGTGTATATTAGAAGTTAGGATGTTTAACTTTAACACCGCAACGGCTTTCATCCAATGACGTAAGAATTGCTATATTCGTATAGATAACTGAGAAACACGAAAAACTTTTCAGAACTGTTTAATAAGGCCAGAGGACATTAATATACCGAGACTGCTAGAATTGGAAACGGTCAGAGCACGAGATGACGAATCTAGTCGTTATCATTTAGCCAGGCCGTGCCTACTCATCTAGCCAGATTTTTTTTAAGCGATGTGAGTCACGACAATGAAATATCTAGGCGTAAAATTCATGAAGATTTATTGGCTTTGCTATTTAATATGTTGTGACGCAACCTACAAACCAATCCATCTGTCTAATGCAAATATATATTAACGTTTATTACCTTCGTCTTAAAGCCTACAGTTGACTAGGTTGACGAAAACATGCTGCTGTGCGACCTCAAAAACGAAAAAGGAGTGACTGGCTACTAGGCTATCATGAACCAAAACAGGTGTCAATATTCAAGGCTACCAGCACCCTATGTGGGTTTGCTCAGATTTCTATTTGATGTATGTACGTGCAACTTTCAAGTGAGACAGCCGTAAATATATTAAGTACTCCAACAAGACAAGTTAGACAGTACAAGGACATTGTAAACCACTCCAGTATTACATTATCCGCAGTATAACTAAAATTACAGTGTAGTGCAAAACATTGTCTATATCCTGCACTACACAAGGTTCATACAATACGAGCGTAATTCGTAAAGAGGTCGCCAGTTCGTGCAAGCCGTTGCGCAATGCGCCTGCGACACTGTATACTGTTTGTCGATAATTTCCCTTTCAATGGACGGTTCATTCACAAAAAACCAGCTAACAAGTCAAGGAGAACATGCTATTTTTTACTACAAGAACAGTGATTAACATTAAATTGCTTCATCAATGTTTTAATCAGCTGATTCCGTTTATAAACTTGATACTAAAAGTGATACATATGCACAAAAGCTATCAGATATTGATTCTGATTATAATAGATGCAGAATACTGAATGTTATATGGGGAGACCGATATGCTCCTATGAATAAGTCGGGAACTGGGGTCAAAATAAGAAGAAAAACTTACTGTAGGAAGTCCGGCTACTTTAGAAGACAAAACGGTTTACCGTTTAGTAGTTGACCCAGAGTGGACAAAACATAAAGTCGGCCAAAACCTAATGTATGTTGTGGATCGCCAATGACATCGTATAAAACCTTGATTTATTCCGGCACTGTAAAAGTGACCGTTCGTAGCTTGTTATGCTTGTCAATTAAATATACTCCATTATAAATACAAAACACGCAAACCGAAGTAGATTTTTTAACACCTAGCATAACATTCTCGTCCTTAATATTTCTATCGAGCATTTAACTGTTAGAATCAGTGAATCAAAACCGTTGCCCAAATACAATGGCTAATTGGTCCTTTCTCCAACCGATCCCGGGAACAAAGACAAATGGGGAATAAGAATGATCCAAACCATAGAAAACTTAATAATAAGGCAATAGAAGTCGCAAAGACCCGTGACCTTGTCGCCGCGCAGTCTCGTAGAACACAAATGTGCGTGGAGCGTTTGTTACGGTAACTTGTGTTGTTTGGGACGCGGCGAGGTAAACATGGTGGCTTGCAGCATATCTAACTGTGGAAACTCTTCCAAAATTTGTAACTTTACAAATAAAGGGATAACATTTCATATGTAAGTGCGTAATTATTGAAATAATGTCGTTTTTAATAAATATAGGCAAACCAAACGATTTTTTTTTCAATTCAATAACCATTACTACTTAAGCTTGTTTATGTCTACTATTACAACTGCTAAAAGCAGCAATGAAATTATAGTAATTCGCAATAAACAATATCGCCGCGTACGTAAATTTCAGGAACACGCCGCATGAGTTGGCCGTGAATTAGTGACGTGCCACTACTATTTTGTATCGATAATTTATTGTTTCGTAATACCTAGTTTTACCGACATGGGAATGAAATATGATTTTTCGTTCAATATTTAATTATTACATTTCATTATGTATGTTTTCTTCCTATTTAAATAGTTTATAAAAAGTCGTTTATCAACGATTATCTGTTAATCCGTACTTTTAAACTACTTTTACATTCAGAAAATTTATAGGAGGTAGGCTTATTATTATTATGCATGTGCGTAAGTTTTGAAACAGTCTGCGTGAGTGCCCTTGTATCATTGCGGTGTTCCATATTTATATATTTTTATGTCAGAATAATTATACATATTATTATATTGTAAGGATAGTTGATTAAATTCGATCAGTGAAAAGCCGGAGATGAAAAGATAAAGAAAAAAGATACACTATTCATATTTTTATGCATCTGTTTACTTTATCCAATGCTATTATTACAGGTTTCCAAAAGATCCGGATATTAAAGACAAATGTACTTCGATTAGGAATGAAACACTTTCCATAAATTAGTTATCTATTGTTGCGAGACTTCTTGGCGATTAACGCTCAACGGAACATTATCGATATGAGCATTACAAGCTGTGCACTGCACTATTCCTGCGCGCGATATCATTCTCTGCTTTTCGCACACAGTTATTATTGGTTGCAGGAGCCGCGCCCTGAGATTATGCGTTTTTAGAAAATATGGCGTAATGTCATCGCTAAAAGTTTAATTTTTCTTGCAACAATGCAAAATGCATGTGTAGACGAAAGTGTGTATTTATTGCTTGTCTATGTGTTGGTAGATGCGATTCGGCGACACGCGTCCCAGTATTAAAATATAGTAGATAGCATTTCTATTGCCTTATTATTAAGATTTCTGTGGTTCAAACCTATCCAACTGTAAGTAGATTTACTTTCTTTATTACTCACTGGAGTGAACAAATCCCGTGGCATGTGAAGTGTATTTTTTTTACTGGTCCTTCGTCCTACGTTTATTCATCAATTAAGAATTTAGGACTGCCTTTAAGGGGAATCCAGTCGCGGGCTCGAACTCACTGATGGGCCTGGCTAAAAAGCACGCTGTCGCACCAGGCATCGTGTCCGACAGAGGTAGTATCAGTGATGAGCAGTTAGACACTAGTCTACATGCACAATGTTATTGAGTGAGATGCAGGATCATTTATAGTACAAAAGGCGCGTAAAAAATTAAGAAAAGTCCTTCGGAAGATCGGGTTTTATGAAAAAAAAAAAAACCACTGCGTAAATCAATGACCACTAAAGTTTATTGAACTTTTCGATATTTGAACTTTGTCGGTACCGACTTGGTTTTACACTTTTTTTAGTACTTAAACACGCTCAGTTAGGTTAAATTAGCAAGAAAAACTAATCTTTGTTGGCTTCTAACTTTATAATGGCTTTTTATTTTAGTATTCTGTTTCCATACAGACAATATTAATAATGAGACAAAACCATACCATGTTTAATTTTTGATGTACATTATCGAACAGTGGAGAAATACACTCCCGAAGTTTGTATGGAAAAAATGTCGACAAGATCCACCTTACCCTTCAGTTTCGTCGTTGGTCTGTTATTATTGGTCTAGCCGAGTTATCTGAGATCTAACTACGCCATCTAATCTAAACTTCGTTGAAACTTTGAGTGGCTTCATTATTACTATCAAGAATAACACTTATGAATTTCTGATCCATCCGTTATTGGGTATCGTTAAAACTTATTAAGGTATCATTGACAAAATAAACATTCAGGTTGTTCCGAACCTCCAATATTTTTCCAAACATATTTTCTGTATATTTTCCGCTTTTGATGAGAGTCAGGCTTCAAAAAAAAAATCGGCCAAGTGCGAGTCGGACTCGCCCATGAAGGGTTCCGTAGCAGCAAGTAACGCGCGAATTATAATTATTATTTACTTAGGCACCTATTACAGATTTATTATTAGAAAATAATGGTTCATGGTATATGCATAAGGTTTATGTTTATGAAATTAAATGTTTTTTTAAATATTTTTATATTTGAGTTGATTGAATGCAAGGTAAATTGCGGTTTACGATTTATGACGTATTAAAAAAACAACTTACTAGATCTCGTTCAAACAAATTTTCGGTGGATGTTTACATGGTAATGTACATCATATATTTTTTTAGTTTTATCATTCTCTTATTTTAGAAGTTACAGGGGGTGGGGAGACACACATTTTACCACTTTGGTAGTGCAAGTATCTCTCGCGCGAACTATTCAGTTTAGGAAAAAATTATTTCAGAAACCTCAATATCATTTTTGAAGACCTAACCATAGATACCCCACACGTATGGGTTTGACGATTTTTTTTTTTTAGTTTCCGTTCTAAGTATGTGGAACCCCAAAAATTTATTGTTTTTTCTATATTTGTGTGAAAATCTTAATGCGGTTCACAGAATACATCTACTTACCAAGTTTCAACTGCATAGTTCTTATAGTTTCGGACAAAAGTGGCTGTGACATACGGACGGACAGACAGGCAAACATGAGGAATCCATAAGGGTTCCGTTTTTTACCATTTGGCTTCGGAACCCTAAAAACATTACGTGACTGCGTTGTCGATCGAAAAAAAACTTAACATTGAACTGTTCCATAATAAGGAACTCGTCAGCATTGACCGAAATTACATCCGATAATCAGAAGTGAATATTAATTATTTTTTGCTACAGCTCCATTTGCGTGAGTAGTCCACGGTTTATTTTAAAAAGCGGTATTTAAAAAAAACTAAAAAACCCGACTGCTTTTCTGAGTATTCATGGAAAAGCCCTAAAACAAGAAAGTCGTTGTACCAGATTGCACTTAACTTAAGAATCGCCAGTTGCTAAGGCGATGCTTATAAGCAGATAAATTGTAGTAGTCGGGACCCATTCTAGAAAGTCATCCGTCTAGTCAGTAGATTGGAGTAATCTGCAATGTAAAATAGGTATGTGCTCTCAATTCACTAAGCCTCCATTTCTAGAATGGGTCCCGACTGCTACAATTTATCTGCTTATAAGCATCGTCTTAGCAACTGGCGATTCTTAAGTTAAGTGTAATCGGGTACAACGACTTTCTTGTTTTAGGGCTTTTCCAATGAATACTTAGAAAACAGTCGGGTTTTTTAGTTTTTTAAATTACCGTTTTTTATTTTTTTTATTACGATATCACTTTCACAGTAATTGCGAATCTAACGACACCTCGCAAACTAAAATCCATCGAGCCGTTCAGGCCGCAGAGCGTGCCAAACATTTGAATTTGGCGCCAAAAATCCGCCATTTTTATTTTTTTTATTTTGATATAAGTACCAAGTGTCACTCTCACAGTAAATACGAATCTAACGACACATCGCACACTAAAATCCATCGAGCCGTTCAAGGCCGCAGAACGTGCCAAACATTTGAATTTAGCGCCAAAATCCGACATTTTGTTTTTTTTATTTTGATATAAACAGTGTCACTCTCACAGTAAATACGATTCTAACGACACAAATCCATCGAGTCGTTCAGGCTGCAGAGCGTGCCAAACAATTATACATACATACTCTCGAAAAACATAAGCCTCCTTCTGGCGCAGTCGGGTAAAAACATAAGTCTTAAGGCACTAACAGCCTATCCTATAGCAGTCCAGTATATGCTGATCTAGGAGCTTGTGGCTAAGTAATATTAGCCGCACGGATCGATCGATCAGGTTAAGCTACGCTTGCCGCGGTTGGTTCGTGGATGGGTGACCATCTTAACATACCAAGACCACTCCTTGCCTCGGAAAGCACGTTAAGCTGTTGGTCTCGGCTGTCATTTGTAAATCTTTGGCAGTCGTTACGGGTCGTCAGAAGCCCAAAGGTCTGACACCCAGTCTTTCCAAGGGGTATCGTATTACCCAGTAACTGGGTTATGGAGGTCAGATAGGCAGTCGCTCCATGTAAAATACTGGTATTCATCTGCATCCGGTTAGACTGGAAGCCGACCCCAACATAGTTGGAAAAAGTATAGGCAGATGATGATCTTTATCTAGGACATTCTACTTCTACAACCAAGTTTATACAAATCATTGCAACGTTTCTGAGCTACATAATACCCAAGCTTTTGCATTTATAATATTGTGACATATCGTTTAAACTGGGTTTGTGGTTGGTAGAGGGAGCACGTTGCGGCATCCTGTGAGGTCGGACTGCAAGCATTTGTCACAGATGTGAGCGGTGCAATCTTTTAAGAAGTGGGAGAGAGAAGGATAAGGCACAATCGCAAAAACTAGCGATGGACGAAAACGAACTGGGAATGTTAAAAATTACGACCAAAGTACCGATGGCTATTTGACTGTCGGTTTTAATAATGCAGTAAGCACAAATTAATTACTTCCATTCTCAGCAATCAAGTTAATGCCTTTACAAAATCATCTTGTTTACCGCTAATCTAGCGCTTGTTAATATAACAACAATGCACATAAAAGTTCACACAACTCGTTCGTTTTACATTGATGTCTCGCTTATCTCTTGTGTAAGATCATACTGAACAACTGTTATAAATTACAGCTACAGACTACAGACGTTTTGAGAAGACGTGAGTCACATGTTTGTTGAAAGATTCCAGGAATTTTTGGGAGTTGACAACGGTGAGGTGGTTTTTATATTAATATTTTTCTTTATTCTACAAACTTTGTTTCAGAGAGAGAAAAACATGACCAGATGAGTCAAGTATATGCTGATAGATGTCAGGTATTTTTGGGAGCCGTTGAAAGTTAGACGACTTGAGATCTAATTGAATTCAAGACGTCACTTGTTTGAACAAGAGTTTACTGGTTTGAATCATAGCTACACACGAAATTCGAAAGAGATATTCATTTCTTTCGTGAGCACTTCGTTTAACGTCTTTCATTATGCGTCACTTATTTGATGAGGGCTAATACCGTTGTAATTTACATAATAAGTACAAAGGAATTTTAAACACATACGACAAACATTTGCATAAAGATTCTGGGTATTTTTGGGATGGGGACATAATGGCGTCGCGGTCTGTTTGATCTCTAGCTTATAATCGGATATACTTTTCTGGAGATTTTCCCTTTTGAGTAAAAATATGCTGTAATTTTATCACTCTGGTTCATATCAGTACCGATCAATACCACGTGTAATGTGTCGCATTATTAATGCGTAAACATGATGTTAATGTGTTTCATATCAAACCCAATAAAAAGTAATTTCAATTTTATTTACCCACCGTATCTTTTATAGGTCTAGATTAGAAAGGAAATCCTTTGACGCCATATTTTTCTCTGATCTATCTTTTTAACATCAAGTTGACAAGCTACGGTCGCGTGTCGGTTGGTACTAAATTATCTTAGAGTCATAAGCACAAGAACCCACAACAGGGTCAAAGTCAAACACTTGAGAGTAATTAACAGCATAGCATACGTCACTGTAATGGCGTTGGACATTATATTAAACTAACAAGCAACTGTAATTAATACTTCGTTGGCAATATGTATAAGAGGATGTTCCGGTGGACAATGATCGAGATCTCTCTGACAGTGGGGAGACGTGGACTAATGAGGTCATGTTTTTTAGGAATATGATACATTATCGACCGTACCTTTGTAGGTATGTACAGCCAGGAATACACCAAATCATTCAAAAACGTTCGAAATGGTTTGCCGTCATTTATAAGGCCTGCCACTAGTTACCAAAAAATAAATCCTACAGAATAAATGGCCGAAAGGAAGCTGCAGCTTTCACTGCACAGAAAATCAGCCTATAACGTTCGCACTGCTGGGACATCGGCCTCCTCTCTGTTAGAGGGAGTGGGCCGTTAACCACCTCGCGTGCCCAGTGCGGGTTGGTGGATGTCACATTTCCTCGATTTTTTTAGTTTAAGACATGCCAGTTTCTTACGATGTTTTCCTTCACCGTCTTGATAGCAGTGGTGAAGAAATTACATACACAAAGTAAATTGCTTTGAACTCACGACCCCGACGAAAACACGGCCCCTACTTACGATTACGAGTAGTACTCGTAAGTAGGGGCCGATACCACTGGGCCACCGCTGCTTCACTATTATGATAATGCCATGTAATATTGTAATGTATAACTAGGAATACACCATACATTCAAAAACGTTCTAAATGGTTTTTTTTTTGGTTGGCAAATTATCAAATAACTTCTCCCGCTCTAGGTGGAGCAGGAGCGCATATCAGTCTTTTACTGACTAAAACCCACCCGTGTTCCCTTAGTTGCCTGTGTGCCAAGGCTCGCGGAGTCTCTTTCGAACAACCCGCACCTCTGGCAGGCATCGGCCCTTGCGGACCCCATCAGTTGGTGCTGACATCTCTTTGAGGCGCGCATGGAACAAAACGCGCCGTCGACCCGGGTTTGGTTATTACCGGACAGCGAGCTACCCATTACACGCCGTCCGCAAGCGCGCGCCTACGTTGGCCGGGAATCAGCCTGGGATTCCCGACGCCCAGGGCATCTCCTGCGGCGACTAAGGCCGTAAGGGCGTATATACTGCCTCTCCCTCACGTGCGCCGCCTCCCTCTTCACGAGAATCACTGCTTCGCAGAGGGAGGTGACGGCTACACATGCACTCTCGCTCCGTACCATGGCCTGGACCAGGGCCGGACGCGAGAGATCGCCGCCGCCGATCGCCTCCACGAGGACACGGCGGTGCTCCGCCCAAGTCTGACAGACCTCCACCGTACGCTCCATCGTGTCCTCAAGGCGATCTTCGCAATGGAAACACCCGGGCGTTTCCTCCCGCCTTATGCAAAACAGTTACCTCCCGAAACAGCCGTGTCCGGTGAGGACCTGCGTCAGGCGGAACGTGAGGACGCCATGCCGCCTCTCAAGCCACTCCACAGAGAGTGGACTTACCGCCGCTATCGTGGCGTGCCCAGCGTTTTAAATGGTTTGCCGTCGTTTATATGGACATAGGACTTTTGTAAATCTGAACGCAGTGAACTGCCACTAGTTGTCAAAAAAAAACCCTACGGACTAAATGGCCGAACGGAAAGCTGCTGCTCTGGACTGGTCACCAATCCACGCGCCGAACATGCGTATCATTTCTCCAACGAACTATAGAAGTTGCTATTGCGTAGTTTATTACTGCAAAGGATACGTCAGACGTATTGATGACTTTTTATTAAGAGACAGAGATAGTGAGATGGTTTTCGAGGGTGTTCAGCACCCTATAGTGAGGTTAAAACTAAAATCCAAGATGGTGGCTACAATCATTTTCAGTTTTCATCAGGGATGCCGTGTTCATGGTTTTCGAGGGTGCTGAAGCCGATAGTGAGCTCAAAACAAAGTTTGAGTATTTTAAATATGACGATACTACATTCGGAGTTTACGAAAAAGCGTAAGGATCTTCGTTTCCGACGGGGGTCCCCCGACCCCACATGTTTCTTTTTCCACCTAATATTGAAATGGTAGATTGTAAAAGGAAACAAACTTGACCACACTCACTTGCCAGACAGCACTAACGAGAGGCTGTCCACCTTAGTGACCTTCTCGTGCGCGTACAGTTCGTGGCACTTTAGGTGGCGCACGTTGCGCATGCACATGAGCACGCGCCTGAACTGGCGCCGCGAGACGCGCAGTGGTTTGAAGAGCGCCACATATACCTGGGGACAAGAAATAATGCTATTAGGGTTTATATTTACTAGTGGTCGCTCAGTGGTCGAAATATGACCATAATTCATTTAAAATTTAATATATTTGTAATGCATTATTATGTAAAAACTAGAGATGGGCCGACTATGACTTTGTTCGACTAGTCGGCCATGCCGATCATTGCTTACGGTTGAGTTTGGATGACATCGGCAACAGGGACCGAATTACCGGTATTTTTTATATAACGTTACCAATTACCGTTCTGTTAACGATAAAAAAGTAACGTTAATAGTACCGATACCCAGTCAGTTAAAGTTATCTAATTTCCAGTATTAGTATCGGTAAAAGTAACAATTCTTATACCAGTAATTTATACGTCTCTTTCTAACTATGACGGTGGGTAGACTAGCATATTTCGGTGTGTGCACAGAAACAATACTATACAATAAAAAAATCAAAAATAAATATTTCACATAAACCTGCAAGGGCACTTATGAAACGTCAGAAACTAGGTGCACGGTTACAATTTATCGCATCCTATGGAGAAGCGCCGGCATGAAACTCCACGGTTAGTCTTTTAAAAATAATTGGCTTTTATAATGTTTTCAAATTACAGTGATATAAGGTATGGGAGGACAGTGCCGGCCTGTCAATAAGTACCAGGTACTTAAAGGAATGAAATTAAAGAATAGAAAATCGTCTATAAATCTACAGATTTCGACGTCTGTAAGGCCTACAACGTTCTCTCATTCACAATATGTAAAAGAATCTACATAAGTAAAATCAATCTATTTAAACCAAGTGATATGATTTCCATGAGAATCACTAATAAATACTCGATATTACAAGTGATGTATAATGTCAAATAATGACGAGAATATGTCATAAAGTGTAAAAAATAATAATAATAAAATTAACATTGTAATTTGGGGGCAGTTAATAGACTCTCACATAGTTACGCTGTTAATGAGGTACCAGGGAAGCCACATGTGCAGCATTAATTAATTGCCAAATTAATGCCAAATTTCCTTGGTTTCAACGTAGTCTTTTATCTTATAATATGCTTTTTTGACAAGGACGCGTTTGATGTGAGTTTTAAACTTTCCATCGCTAAGTTCTGTAACCGAATTTGGCAACTTGTTATAGAAGCGGACACTGTTTATTAGAAGTGACTTGTTAGTTTTAGTTAATCAAAATTTTGGAATCATAATCTCATCTTTACTACGTGTATTTAGATTATGGAAGTCGCATCTTTTTTTGAAAAGACCTAAGCTTTTGCGAACATACAAGATATTTTCTAGGATATAAAGAGAAGGCAGAGTTAGTATTTCAATTTCGTTGAATTTGTTTCTAAGACACACGCCGAAGGTAGAACAATATTACATACACGCCGAACGTGCGACTACCTCCAGCGTGTGTACAATATTGTTTCTGTGCTGCAGAAAATTACAACTAACAGGGTGGCAGGGACATCACCGCGAAAACTGAAACCATGAATGAACCTTGGGCGTGTTTACAATATTGGTGCCGATTCTCTTGTACGCCGAAGTTTTTTTAGTGTAGGCTATGAGAATCTTAAAGCTATTCTGCAAAAAAAATCTCTAAATTTAAAAATAATTTTGACTCTACTAAAATCGTATTTGACAATCGCGACTCCACGTGGTTTTTTTGCTTCGCAACGTGTTCTTGTTTGCCCTACTCCGTAAGTTTTATTCAGAGCCGCAAGCGCGCAGGGGCGCCAGCCTCGATGTGTTTTATATGGAATTTTTCACTTTTTGTATGGAAAATAATGAAAAATTATTGCCTACATATTGAGTTTTAGAGGTCTAAGGATTTCATTAAGGGGGTTGAAATGTTCATTATTTTTGCGATAGGACACCATTTTCGAGATATAAGCAAAAGAAAAGAAAAAACAAGATACAGTACTGTTTTTACATCTAAAGTCGAGGTGTTGGTGTGAATTTTAGTTCATGACAACTTATTTTATTCCACACATTTTTAATCGCGATTAAAAGTAGTCTGATTTAGTTAGACTATCAAAATTTTCGCTGAAAAACATCAAATTCAGAATAGCAAAATTGCCATTTTCACTAAATTAATAAGTTAGCGACATCTAAGTGCTGTCAAACTAAAATATAGTTAAGTTGTGTGGCCGAATTTTTCTATATAACGAGATATTTCTGTCTCCAAAAAGGCATAGTTGCCCACATGTTTCTGGATACAATAAAATTGACCTTGACAGAGCCTTTATGAGGCACGTAAGACATGAGAAAGGTTTTAATATTGTATCCAGAGATGTGTGGTCGACTGTACCTACATACAGACCTAAGACTATTTAAACAGTAACAATATAGTTATAATAATACGGCTTAAGTTGAAAGGTTGAAACTTCTTTCGGCCCATAGTAATATTTTTTACACAAACAACTAGTGGATACATCAAAGGCAGTAGACGTAGGTACGTTCGGCGTATGATTATGAAAAGAAACACGCGGGAGCGCGAGTCTTATTGTATTCGTATCTTTCCGATCGTCGTAACATGCGTTGTTTCCGCTCCGCTTAGAAGAGCCGAACGCAAGGTCGTGAGGCGCTTGGTTCGGTTTGGCAACGTCGCACAAAATGTTGCTACTTGTTACATATTAGCGAAGTACCAATACTGGTAACGCTATTTAAATACCGGTAAATCAAATGATTTAACGGTAATTCTAACGTTAAATAGTAATTAACGGAACGGAACGAAATGTTTTGGTAATTTTACCGGTATTTTATTGGTAACGGTAACCGTCCCTGATCGGCAATGTATAAAATGGCAAACCTACGTATTGCCTATTGTTTGCTATAGAGTTTCTTCTTTTTTGTTAGAAGTCATAATTAATTTTACTTTTTTGAATTTCTGGATCTAAGTCCAATTAATTAACGGACCAAACGAAGTATTCCTATTTCGTCCTATCCTAGTCTAGATTGCACTGAAAGTAAACTGTAAAACTGATTCTATGTAAAAAAAATAATAACAGCAAAGATTTCAATTTCATTTCAATCACCATCTTAAATTTTTAAGCATATCAATACGAGTAAAAAATGGGTCGAGTAGTCGGCGGTTTTAGCCGACTAGTCACCGACTAGTCGCCTACTACAAATATGTCGATATTGGTTTGGACACATATGGCAACCCTACTTGCCTATGAATGGCTCGGAGAAAACGATGACGATATTCCAAAATCACACGAAAGTGACCAGAAACCACGTTGAGCAGCAAACGTCCAATGTCATCGAAAAGTTAAGTCATGGATTTGTGAGTCATGGACTGAAGACTGTTAATAAGATAAGATAAGATAATATTAATTTGAATTAATATAATATAATATACGACATAAGTTCGTTTTACACACGTTAAGATGACGACACATTCCTACCTACCCACATTAACAAATTAAAACTGTTTACTACCGGACTACACCTACTTTATTAATGTATTTATTCGATAAGTGAACAATGTATGTTCTTTTAGAATAAATAAAATAATCTTTAAACCCCTAATCAAAAATTTTAAAAAGTTTGTTTTGTTCGTTAATATACTACAAATCAAGCTATACATTTCCAGGGTAAGCTGATCTCGCATTGTATAGGATTTCCGTACAGTGCGAGATCAGCGTAAACTGGAAACGTATAGCTTGATGTGTAGCCGTGTGTACCAATGTTTACGTGCCAGAGCGGGAGAAGTTATTTGATGATTTTCCACCAAAAAAAAAAGCATGGTAGGGGGCGGAGGGGCTAAGAGCTTTGCTTACTTTTGCTGACGAGGTGGAGGGGTGGGTTAATAATTGCGAAGAAATATGCTTACGTTATACTGGAATGGCCCCTAAGGCTTAAAATTGATTGTGTAATACACACATCAAAAAAAGCGATCACTTTGAAAAATCAAATCTTTTTTGTTACGGTAGATTACATTCTTCGTCTTTTTAGATTCTTTATTTAAAAATATAGATTTAGAATATAAAACAATAAAACAGTTCAATTGTTTTTCCATATAAAAAGGCTTTCAGTCCTAGCTTAGGCTCATTCAGAAAATTAACGGATTTAAAATACTTTTTCGCGTTGTGATTGAAAAAATGCCAAGAGGATTATCAGAAGTTTTACGAGCAAGAATAGCAACTTTGAGAGAAGAAGGATACACCACGAGAGAAATAGCACGCAGATTTACTATATCCCAATCCTGTGTCGTGACCACGTTGCAGAGGTACCACGGGTTGGATAATTTAGCTGACCGACCGACTGTTGCCCTAAAGCGCTATATTAGATTGCTGGCAGCACGTGACCCAACAATCAACGCTACTAAAATAATCGGGCCGCCTCTGGCCTTGAAGTTAGCACTCAGACCATTTGGAATTGTTTGCACCAACTGGATTACGAGCACGGAGATCTTGGCGAACTCCTCTGAATTCCCGGCAACGACAGCGACGGAGATTGCAGTGGGCTAGGCTTCGGCAAAATGAAGAAGAAAACATTTGGCAAAACTGTCTCTTCGCTGACAAATCGCGAATCAGTACTCATCCAGATAACCGACGTGTCCGTGTCTGGAGAAGACCAGGAGATCGTGAAAGGCAAAGAACTGCCACTGGAACAGTTCAGCAAGGCGGGAAATCGGTGTCCTTTTGGGGTGGTATTATGAATGGAGCTAGAACGCCTTTGATCCCGTATCGAGACTTCATGACAGCAGACATGTATAGAGCAGTTGCTATTGATGTAATTGTCAGACCATTCCGAGTAAACCACGGGCACTAATTTGTACTGGTCGATGATAATGGGCCCGCCCATCGAGCTCAACGAGTCAATGCTGCTCTCCGAGAATACGACATCACAAGGTTTGGCTGGCCTGTCGGCTCGCCTGACTTAAACCCAATAGAGCACGCGTGGGATGCTCTTAAGCGAGCGGTTTGGAACCGTCAGCCACGTCTACAGACAGTGCCAGAGCTCAGGGAAGCCGCTATTCAAGAATGGGACAGGTTACCCCATGAAATGCTGGATAACTTGATTCTCAGCATGCCCAGGAGGATCACCGCATGTGTTCGAGCCAAGGGAGGAGTTATATTGGCATGTGGAGGGGCCAAACTGGAGACACGGAGTTCCGAAACATTTTTAACTATAGTTAAAAATCGGAAAGTATCGGAACCGGTCGAAAACGGTGTCTCCAGTGATATAAGGGGTATGAGAAAGAAGGAGATATGCCCTATATCTCCTTCTTTCTTATATCTATGGCCAATACATTCCAGAGGAGACAAGCTCTTCCAGCCATCTTTTTGTGGATCAAAACTGCTGAGATATATCTCAATTTCAACTGCTACAAAGCGGTTAACTATTCCAAAACTTCGGAGTCATATCAGCTCCCAAAGACCACTGCTGAATCCAATGTAGCCTACAATCAGTAATCGTTTTATAATTTTTTTCTTGATTATGTTCCGTAGGTAGGTGTTCCCGGCCTTCAGTGGATCTTTAACAGTCGTTAAGGGTTGTCAGAATCCCGAAAGTCTGAAAACCAGTTCTATCAAGGGGTATCGTATTACCCAGTAGCTGGGTTGTGGAGGTCAGATAGGCAGTCGCTCCAAGAAAAATACTGTTATTGAGCTGCATTCGGTTAGACTGGAAGCCGACCGCAACATAATTGGGAAAAGGCTAGGCAGATGATGATGTGCTTCGTAAGGTATGAGCGTCTATCTTTAACTTAAATATTTACTAGAACGAATAATTTCAAAGGATTCTCCTATGGTTTCTCCCTAACGGCAACACTTAGCAGTTGAATTTTTAATTAAAATAACCTGTTATTATCACACCGTTACCGCACTCTCGTTAACCACTAAAGAGAACTTTATACTTCGGTCGATTCGAGGCCTTCAACAAGGCCAGATATCATACAACGGGTAAAATATACAGGTGTATTAAAAATATGAAGCACAGAGAATAGTGCAATGATATGAAGTGACAAGTCACCAGGTCATCGCGTACCCACAGTGGCCTACTTCCGACAGATGACTGACTGCTTGCGGACAAGATAGGCCGCGGTTTTATACTTTTTATTTTAGTCCCAACATTATCTCTCATCAGAATTTTGCGATAGATCCTTCCATCAAACCAGACAATTACATTTGGACTCTTTAGAGAAAGACGTGGCTTATGAAGTAGTCATAATTTATGTTGTTTCACGCGATTCCACGGAATATTTATCACAGTAAACAGACGGCTACCTTAGCACCTCAACTATTTATTCGTTAACGTGGTTAACTTTGAATAATCTTTGCAATTAACTTTGACAAATATGTACCTACTTAATTTATTATGAAACTTGACCAAAGCCAGCTGCGAAGCAACGAACAAGCGAAGGGGACAGAAAATATGATACGAAAGGAAGCCTGAGGTGGTGTCGCATGTCGTGTTAAAACGAAACTATATCTGCTTAAGCATTGACTACAATATCCAAGTTATTAAAGAAACTTCGAACCAAACAACAATCAACGGCGGAACACAAGTAATTAACGCGGAGGTTCTGCTAATTAATTTTCCAAAAGCAATAACAAACAAGACGAAGACTTTGAGGTAATAAGAACAATGTACTACAAACCAGTCAGGGAGAGTACCATAAAGAATTTTGCAATTTCCAAATATGCATGAAAGTAAACATACTTAATTACTTTTTAAATAAAGTTTCATGCGACACAAGTCAATATTTACAGAAGGCAGGGAGTAAACACGAGTGAGGCGACCGAGATGAATATTTTTCTACGCGCGCCGTGCCAGGCTGATACAATAGCACCGAACAATATGGCGCCCGGAATTTCGCCATTCTCTAAAAAGGTTCTATTGTTTTGCCTCTAAACGTGGGCGGAAGTGCAGCTGCGCTTTTGCTGGATTAGGCTGATTAAAACATTGGTAATAGAGAGATTTCAAGGATTTAGGGCGTAAGTAAACAATAGGTAACATTAATGAGCCCTCCTCTTTACTGACGTTGCAGTATTTCAGCTCTTTCAGAGTGAAACAGTTTAATCCAGGATCACTGAACTTCATACAAAGTCTGCCCCCGTTTTACAGTATGACTCATTCTCATTTTGAGTTGGAACTAACCAAGCAGACCGATTGCAGCTAAGCCAAATGAAGCGATGTTTTCAAATTCCAGCGATGTTTAAACACCTTATTTTAATAAATATAAAACATGTTAATCGCTGATGCATTGCCTGAAGTTGATTCACAAATTAATTAATGAACACAACAAAAGAGATGTCTGTTTTAGTGCACATATGGTAATGGAACAATGAACATTTGAATCTTGTGAGTGGGCGTGTCGGCCCGCAGCTCTATAAATAGGGTTCCCAGAGAAGCGTTGCTTACTAATTGATTTCTCAGAAATTTTGGCCGACGCCTATCAACCAATGTTACGTGATATACTCGTACAGATGTACTAATGCTTTTGAAGAGACGATGATTGTGGGAGCCACGTACTGAAAGGGACTGTAATTTAGTTTTTTTTTTTCTGTAATCTCCGTTATCAAGTGCCATGTTAAGTATGACTTCGTATCCAAAGGCTTTGTCATTATGTTACGTTGCTAATCTTTTCTTAGCACATTCCGTTGCTTGGAGATTGACGTCATTAAAATTGAGTGTTATTACATATTTTACTTCACGCTTCATTAATGTGTCCAGTAATATTATTGGTTCCAAAGATTCTACCTCAAGATACGAATTGATTAATGTAGGTTGATGCAGATAAGAGCTAACCGTGAGACCAACGTACAAGATTAATAATCATTTCTGGCAAAGGTCAAACGATAATTATGATCACAGTCAGTCAGTATGTAATTAAAGGTAGTTCTATCCGTACATTTTTAACAATTTGAACTGCCATTTAATAATGTTTGTCTCTACTAATGGTGTCCGTTTGAAAGGCGCGGCCACGGCGTAATTTCAAAAAAAACATTCTACCAAGATTTTGTAAAAAATTGTAAAAGTTGATTCCCAAAACCATAAATTTGTCAAAGTTATGGTTAAAAAGTTACAAGGGTTTGAACGTGGCCGCGCCATTGAAACGCGGAGAACCGCTCGGCCACGGAGATAAACTAAGCGTTGCAGACACATGAACTTTTTTTTTTTTTTTTTGGGTGGGAAATCATCAAATAACTTCTCCCGTTCTGGGCGGAGCGGGAGGGCGTGTCAGACTTTTACTGTCTAAAACCCATCCGTGTTCCCTCAGTTGCCTGTGTGCCAGGGGCGGCGGTATCTCTTTCGAACAACCCGCACCCCTGGCAGGCATCGGCCCTTTCGGGCCCCATCAGTTGCTGATGACATCTCTTTGAGGCGCGCGTGGAACACAACGCGCCGTCGACCCGGGCTTGGTCCTTACCGGACAGCGAGCTACCCATTACTGGTCGTCCGCAAGCCCGTGCCTACGGTGGCCGGAAATCAGCCTGGGATTCCCGACGCCCAGGGCGTCTCCTGCGAAGGCCACGGCTAGGAGGGCGTATGTACTGCATCTCCCTCACGTGCGCCGCCTCCCTCTTTGCGAGCATAACTGCTTCGCTGAAGGAGGCGACTGCTAGCCATGCCCTCTCGCTCCGTACCATGGCCTGGACCAGGGTCGGACGCGAGAGATCGCCGCCGCCGATCACCTCCACGAGGACACGGCGATGCTCCGCCCAAGCCGGGCAGACCTCCACCGTATGCTCGACCGTGTCCTCAGGGCGATCTTCGCAATGGAAACACCCGGGCGTTTCCTCCCGCCCTATCCGAAACAGGAACCTCCCGAAACAACCGTGTCCGGTGAGGACCTGTGTCAGGCGGAAGGTGAGGACGCCATGCCGCCTCTCAAACCACTCCTCAAAGAGGGGACTTA
Organism: Polymixis lichenea; assembly: GCA_949091785.1. Classification (NCBI taxonomy): domain Eukaryota; kingdom Metazoa; phylum Arthropoda; class Insecta; order Lepidoptera; family Noctuidae; genus Polymixis; species Polymixis lichenea. The sequence goes on from OX420942.1 coordinate 825,445, forward strand.
CCGCCGCGATCGTGGCGTGCCCAAGAGACATGAACTTTAGGTAAATGGTAGATCGAATTTGTAAAAATAATAATAAAAAAAATAAAAATAAAAAATCTTTGGTTTATATTTTAGGAGCTGCAAGAGTATAACCCCATGGCCGCGCCATTGAAGCAGTGAAAAACACGTTATCGCCGATATCTCGCTGAAAAAACATCGCAGACGTCGAAGTTTTTTGTAAAACCTAGATTTGAATTTGTCAAAATTAGTAAAAATACAACAAAAAATCCTAGGTTTATATTTCAGGAGCTGTAGTACGGTATTGCGTTGAAATAAGGCGTGATTATCTATCGAAGAAAGTAAGTAGTAGCGAGATTTTTTTTGTAAACAACAACAATTAATATGTAGAACTACAGATAATAGGTAAAAGAACAATTATTTTGCCTTTTATTATTTTATAATTAAAGCCTTAAAATACGTTTTGAATTTTTCGTTAGGTTAACCATGGTTTATTGTTTTTACAGAAAACTTTCACCTGTTGTGTTAGAAATGATATCTCAAAGATTCCAAATGAAACCATGAATTCAGTATATCGTTCTAGACAGTCACGCTTACTGGCCCATCGTGCTGCTCGACAAGGTAGGCAAGCTCTTTGAAAGAGTAACTGCAGACCGCCTCGTCGGGCGGCTGGTGCGGGTGGGGCCAGACTTGGCGGAGAGCAATCAAAATCAAAATATTTTATTTCACATAAACCTACAAGGGCACTTATGAAACGTCAGAAGCTAGGTGCACGGTTCCAATTTGTCGCTTCCTATGGAGAAGAGCCGGCAAGAAACTCCATGGTTACTCTTTTAAAAATAATTGGATTTTATAATGTTTTCAAATTACAGTGATATTAGGTATGGGGGACAGTGCAGGCCTGTCAATAAGTACCAGGTACTTAGAGGAATGAAAATAAAGAATAGAAACTGTAGGCGTTCTCTCATTCACAATATGTAAAAGAAACTATATAAGTAAAATCAACCCATTTAAACCAAGTGATATGATTTCCATGAGAATCACTAATAAATACTCGATATTACAAGTGTTGTATAATGTCAAATAATGACGAGAATATGTCAGAAACCGTAGAAAATAAAATAATTAAAATTAACATTGTAATTTGGAAGCAGTTAATAGACGCTCACATAATTATGGTGCTAATGAGTTACCAGGGAAGCCACATGTGCAGAAGGAATTAATGCCAAACTTCCTTGTCTTCAACGTAGTCTTTTATCTTATTATATGCTTTTTTGATAAGGACACGTTTGATGTGAGTTTTAAACTTTCCATCGCTAAGTTCTGTAATCGATTTTGGCAACTTGTTATAGAAGCGGATACTGTTTATTAGAAATGACTTACTAGTGTTAGTTAATCTAAATTTTGGAATCACAATTTCATCTTTACTACGTGTATTTAGATTATGGAAGTCGCATCTTTTTTTGAAAAGACCTAAATTTTTGCGAACATACAAGATATTTTCTAGGATATAAAGAGAAGGCAGAGTTAGTATGTCAACTTCGTTGAATTTGTTTCTAAGCCAGTTCTGAGCCAGTTTGGTTTCCGCAGGGGGCGCTCCACGGTGGACGCAATCATGCGCGTGCGAGCTCTCACGACGGGGGATGCTGTGGCCCGGGGTGGGGTTGTCTTGGCGGTGTCTCTAGACATCGCCAATGCCTTCAACACCCTGCCCTGGAGTTGCATCAGGGAGGCACTCCGTTATCACCGGATGCCGACCTACCTCTGGCGCCTACCTCATGGCGCGGCCATGGGGTTTTAGCCTTACAGCTCCTGAAATATAAACCTAGGATTTTTTGTAGTATTTTTACTAATTTCGGCAAATTGAAACCTAGGTTTTACAAAAAACTTCAGACGTCTGCAATGTTTTTTCAGCGAGATATCGGCGATAACGTGTTTTTCACCTTTTCAATGGCGCGGCCATGGGGTTTATAGTCTTGCAGCTCCTAAAATATAAACCTACGATTTTTTTTCTATGTTTTTAATTTTTTTTTTACAAATTCAATCTATCATAAATTTCAGGTCTCTGCAACGCTTAGTTTTAAAGATCTCCGTGGCCGCGCGGTCCTCCGCGTTTCATTGGCGCGGCCACGTTCAAACCCTTATAACTTTTTAACCATTACTTTGCCAAATTTATGGTTTTGGGAATCTACTTTTACAAATTTTTACAAAATCTTGGTAAAATATTTGTTTTGAAATTACGCCGTGACCGCGCCATTGAAACGGACACCTAATAATGAACACGAATTATTGAGCTGGATATTTCAGCGCCATTAGAAATGGTCTGAATCATTACAGCGTAGGACCGGGGCAATTGCGGTCACGCGCGAATTTCTGATTTTCTGATAACCGAAACAGGAAAAGGCTTTTAATGGAACACAGATAGGTTGTTACACTCGTAGTTAATATGCAACGTGACACCTAATCGATGTAAGCAGCGGTATCGGAATACAAATTAAATGTAAACAGTGTAGGGAAGCGATCGGAGGACGCAAACATACGGGACAAATAGGAGTATTGCTGCGTGCGCGTGATACGAGTATATGACTCGTTCTCAATTTTTCATACTTTCTGACTGTGTTGTTAATATCTATCTACGATGTTTTGATTCAAAACAGTGTCCACTTTTTTTACCTACTAGTATTATCTTTCTGACTGACCGGCTCCTTGACAAAAACGAAACTGCCAGTAAATGGTTTAATTGAATTAAAACTTTAATTCTAGCCTAAAGCTCTGAGCCAGTTTTTTTTTTTGTTCACTTCCAACTTTAATTCGATTATTGTCAAATCGGGGTACGGCTAATGAAAATGCTAGGCCTCCTCTGTCAGGCGCGGTCGCAGCCAAAGACTTTGATCACATACAAAAATTAACTACATATTAATAAGAAAATTTATTATATTTTCGAAAAATTACTATTTTAAGCTTTACGTTTACGGCTTTGGGGGGGGGGGGCGTCATGACCCCTAGGACCCCCCCTCGGACCGCGCCTGTCCTCTGTATGGCGTTTTCATTGACTGTCCCCCGACTTAACACTGCCTTGATCAAAATATTACCTACAACTTAAAAGCCAGTGAATATTATTTTTATGTTACTTTTTAGAGTTTTTGTTTGAGTCGGGGGTTTTTTAAATTTAACTTTTATTTCCTGCTTTTTAACTTATTGTCTCGCTTAAATCTGCGCAGCGTTGCGTATGTTTCCCAAAGTGAGGTTTGTTACTAATTTATCCTCATTCCTCGTCCTGTTCACCATTTATCTGTAACCTATTGAGACCTTTTCAATGAGCCCAAACACGATACTCATATTTTATTATACCTATCCTGGAAATTCCAGGTGTTGCTCCAGCATCAGTTCAAGGTTACTTTGTTCGTCTAATGTCATTGAAGTAATAGAATACCAAATTACGACTAGATCAGACCCGTGGAAGATGCTAAAATCCCTGCATCAAACAGAAGAGCTGATAATCTTCAAGCGGCTGAACCGATTTTGATGAAACATATCTAAGAACACTCCCGACGAATTCACCTTTCAAATAAAAAAAACTAAAATCAAAATCGGTTCATCTGTTCGGGAGCTACGATGCCACAGACAGACACACATACAGACACGTCAAACTTATAACATCCCGTCGTTTTTGCGACGGGGATTAAAAAATAACTACATAGGACCGGACTAAATTGTCAGTTTTGTAAAAAGAACTGCATTTCTACACATGCTTATTGGGTACAAAAATAAACTGAGTTGGTAGTTTAAACCTAATCTAAATAAAAACCTTGTTTAAGGTGGTGTGAGTTTATCTAGTCACCTTATAAAGAGTTTAATTGTAATATGAGCTATGTTAGTTATATATAAATTTATGACACACAATTCCGTGAATCCCGTATCAAGTACGAGTACGTTATCAATGAAGAATAGGTTAATTGTTGCTACCATAAATCCAATATAAACATTACTAGTACATGAGAAAATGGCGGCCTAGACTTAAAGAGGTCTACCCACAACTGGTTGGAAAGTTCTTACCTACACAGTATTTCGAAAAAGTAAGATTTACATGAATAAATTTAGTAGGTAAATGCCGTTTTGGAGCCTATACTTATGTGTTGTGTGCTACTTACTAGCCCCTAAGGGCCAGACTTTGTATCCCTTAGTTCGCTTAACGGTTCGCGTGGTAGTAAAAGCTTTTGAGAAATTCTTCCCAAGTTTACACACAAGAGTTTAATAATGTCGGATGTTTACCATCCCATTACCTGATTCGCAGTTTGGCACGACTTTCAGAACTGTCATTTTTTTCGCTCGTCAAAACTTCACCTTTTGCGCATTAGAAATATGACCCGAAAGACTTTTGAAGGGTAACGTTTTTGCACTAATATTGGCAACAAATAATTACCTGCACATTACAAAATATATTTATGAAATACTAGCTTTTGGAGGTCGAAAACTATCCCGCGGAAACGTACTATCGAGACAAAAAAGTATCCTATGAGTCAATCCAGGTTACAAACTATCTGTTTGCCAAATTTTATCCAAATCCGTACAGCTGTTTTTGCGTGATTGAGTAATAAACATCTAAACATACAAACTTTCACATTTATAATATTAGTCGGATGTACGTGAAAATGGCGAATACAACATAACGAAGATACTACAGAAGACAGATGAAATGCGTAGCCTAGCAACGCAAGATTGCGCGGCAAGGACGACGTCTCAAGGGACTTGAGAACCATTTTTAGGGTTCCGTACCCAAAGAATAAAACGGGACCCTATTACTAAGATTCCGCTGTCCGTCCGTTCGTTTGTCTGTCTGTCCGTCTGTCACCAGGCTGTATCTCATGAACCGTGATAGACAGTTGTGATTTTCACAGAGCTGTTGCCGCTATAACAACAAATCCTAAAATTGAATGAAATTAATATTTAAGGGGGCTCCCATACAACAAACGTGATTTTTTTGCCGTTTTTATAGATGGTACGGAACCTTTCGTGAGCGAGTCCGACTCGCACTTGGCTAGTTTTTAATAACTTTTATATTCAGTGCTGGTTCAACATTGTCTTAGAGCAATCTAGAAGTTTAGTCAAAGGTAGAATGATCGACAACTCGGTGCTAAGCACGATGATCAATAAACTCCGTAACTAAGGACCAAAATTAGTAGATACAGTTGGAATCTGCGGCGGTTTTCATGAAAACGTTAGGTTTAGTTGTAACCTAACTAATCCTAGTGAGAGGGGCAATTTACAAAATCCGAGGTCATTTCTAGAACTAAGCCAGCCACAATCACGCCAAATTGTCATAGGCAAATTATATCCTGCCTCAAACTTGGTACGAACTTGACCTATTTTTTGAATGCTCAACCATTACTCTAGCAATAAGTCTCGTAGTTATTAACGGTTCAAATGTTACATGTGTTTTTCGGTCTGAAATATTGAACTTACCACTAGTTACACCAAGTGAAAATGTGACGCAAGCAAAATCAGCCCTATACTTAAATGACAATCAAAACCAAAGTGTTATTCAACCAAGTCCTTAAGTACACCTGCATCAGGCGCGTACGCAATTATGCGTCGTAGGTACATTTCCGCCGGTAATAAGGTCGAGCTAATGACTTCGATGTGACAAGGCTGAGTTACGCCTTTTAACTGCTCACCTAATGTTTGATAAAAAAAAACGTGTTCTTTTTACATAATTTAGAACGTTTCATATAGGTTTATTTGTACGTAGGGACGTAACGCACTATGTACACTAGGCAGCATAGATAAAGTTTATTTTTTTGGAGCAATCCTGCCACTTTATTTCCAATTACTGCACCTCCTGAAAGCCAGAATCTAAAGTTGCAACCACCGGTAGGTAATTTCGCAACACACTAACAATAGGAATGGCATTCATTTTGACAGGTCAACAACATTTACTGTGTTATTTACGATCTTGCTTAGACTTTTATACAGAATTTGAAGCAGTGGATTAGCAATATACTTCAAAATTATGCAGATTGTGATAAATAGTGAGTTACGCAATTAGGACGCTTGACCAGCGGCAATTTTCCATTTTAAATGGCGCAAAAATTTTCGTTTCTGCCTTCTTTTCTTCCATTGTTTACTCGCTTGGCAGATTTTTCATCTCCCTTCTTGTACGTGAACGTGTCCCTAAGATGGTACGTGCTAGGTGCACGTAAGTACCAAGTATCTAGTGTATCCATACTAAATAAAGAAGTAAGAGTATAAGTTAGTATGTAGGGGATAATCTTTGGAACTACCAGTTGGATTTGAAAAAATCGTTTTGCATTATTTGATAGCCCAGTTCTTGAGAAAAGTTATACATATAACATCACGCCTAAGAGCCAAGTAAAAAGAAAAAAAGCCAAAAAGAGCGCGAGAGCGAAAACGAAGTAATATCGCGGACGGGCGATAGGATGCTCTAGGATACATTTTATGAATTACACCCGGACGACGTCGCGGGCAGAAGCTAGTGTATCATAAGCATTGTCTCTGATATAAACACCTACGAGGGTGCGTTTTTAAGTTTGCGGAATGGGGGGGGGAGGGGATAACAATAGGTCATTATCGAGATGGCCACAACTTCAGCCACTCAATATTAGTATAAATACCAGGTTTTAGCTTAATTGGATCATTAGTCTTTGAACTATCGTGAAGCAAATAACTCAATCGGGAAGAAAGTGTGAATTATGGAAAAAATCGAGTACCGTGCCGTAATAAAGTTCCTTACCAAGCAAGGAAAGTCAGTTCAAAATATACTGGAAGAGATGGAATCCGTTTACGGGGACTCTTGCCCGGGTAAAACCATAGTTTACAAGTGGCACAGTCTCTTTAAACAAGGCAGGACCTCACTTGAAGACGACCCACGGCCCGGACGGTCGATCGAGGTGACTACTCCGGAAATCATTAAAAAAGTCGAAAAAATAATATTGGAAGATGCCAGACTAAAGAAGAAACAGCTTGCAGAAATGGTTGGAGTATCGGATACGACAATTTTCAAAATTCTACACGATTATCTTGGCATGACAAAGGTCAGTGCAAGATGGGTGCCAAGAATGCTCACGCCGCCTCAAAAACAACACCACGTGGAGTGTTCTCGCACGTTTTTGGACCTCTGTAACGAAGATAAGGATGGACTATTAAGTCGAATTGTTACTGGAGATGAAACTTGGGTTCATCATTATGAACCTGAGTCGAAACAGGACTCTATGCAGTGGCACAAAAAAAGGCACACCACCACCCAAGAAGTTTAAAGTGTCACAATCGGCTGGAAAAATCATGGCAACAGTGTTTTGGGATTCAGAAGGGATCCTGTTGACCGATTATAAAGATAAAGGCGTTTCTATAACCGGACAATACTATGCTTCTATCCTCGAGAGGTTGAAAGAAAGCATTAAAGAAAAAAGGAGGGGTAAATTGACCAAAGGTGTCCTTCTTCTTCACGACAACGCGCCTGTCCGCAAGAGCCGTGTAGCGTTGGCTGCCCTGCATAAGGTGGGCTTCGATATTTTAGACCATCCACCCTACAGCCCAGACCTGGCTCCCAGTGATTGTTACCTCTTCCCAAAACTGAAAAAAGAACTTCGTGGGAAGAAATTTTCAACTGATGAAGAAGTGAAGGATGCGGTTTCAGCTTATTTTTCGGACAACGACAAAACATTTTTTTATGAAGGTATACATAAGCTAATTGAAAGATCTGAAAAATGTATAAGGGTAGCAGGTGAACATATTGAAAAAGAAAAATTATTTAGTATTTTTATTTTCACTTCTCACCCTCCATTCCGCGAACTTAAAAACGCCCCCTCGTACTTCCGTATATGTTCCGTTTACAATTTCAAAGATGTCATTTACATTCGTATTTATCCTAGCGTGCGGTGCAGTACATGAATTGCTGGGGTCCGTGTCACTCAGAGGAAATGTTGCAAATGGTGAACTTAATGCAAGACTTCGTCCTTCGTGTAGGTTGTTAAAATTAATTGCTAGTTCTATGATAAACTTTGGTAGGCTTCTGCAGTAATTGAGGTATGTTGTTTGTTGGGGTAGAGTTAAATGATTATAATATTCGAGAAAAAGATGGTACGGCTGTGCCTCCGTTTGTTTTTGCTCGACTTGGCGAGGGTACTACCGTGCCCCCAGATTACTTGGCGAGGGTACTACCGTGCCCCCAGATTACTTGGCGAGGGTACTGCCGTGGCCGCAGATTACTTGGCGAGGGTACTGCCGTGCCCGCAGATTACTTGGCGAGGGTATTACCGTGCCCCCAGAGTACTTGGCGAGGGTACTGCCGTGCTCGCATATTATTAATTGGCGAGGGTACTGCCGTGCCCGCATATTACTTGGCGAGGTTGCTACCATGCGCCCAGATTATTTGGCGAGGGTACTACCGTGTCCCCAGATTACTTGGCGAGGGTACTGCCGTGCCCCCAGATTACTTATTCTTCGATTTACACTTAGTTGACGTTCACACGAACGTAATAAGGTCGCGGTGGGATTTTTTTAAGCACTGGATTTTCAACTCTCTGAGTTGGCCCAAGCATTGAGAATCAAACAGAGTATGCAGTCAGAGCGTCGAAATCGATGTGTTTTACTGTTAGATTTTGAACTCTCGGCGCTAAGCTCGGAAGAAGATCCAGTGGACCAGTGCCCGAAAAAGCCTGGCGCGATTTTATTACGTCCCTCTGAACGTGGGCTTAGAGCGACAAGTATGGAACCAAGATCAGGTGGTCTACCCAAGATTATGTCTGAACTTTAAAAGAGACTGTGACCCTTTGTTTCGGCCTTTCGTCTCAGAGTAGTCAGATAGGAAACGCCAACCTCATCTAGTTTTGAAAATATGAAACCTACTCACAGAAATAAAATCATTTATCGTCTGTATTTCTATGGCAGTGCAGCCAAACTAAAGAAAGTGCTAGTTTTTCGTCTACAACAGGTGGCTGGCTTAAATTCCTTCGAAGTTGACGTAACGGAGGATGACATCAGTACCATCTTTCACAATTAAGCCTGACTGTTGACATTGTACAAACATAGACACGTAAATGATTGTAATCTGAGACTCAGAGCATGTTTTTCATATGTAAATAAAATTGTAATCCGTCTACATTACCCACAACTGTTACAGTGCTTGGCAATCGAGCTAGCTAATTTAGACATGCAAATCTACTGGTTCAATTTAATGCCTGTTAATCTTATCTTATCTCGGAACAGTAATCAATTCCATCTGTTTTATTGGTCAATAGGTAGTGAGTTAAAGAATTCAATGGTAAGCATAAGTCAAAACTCCCAATTTTTGACTTAGCGCCCTTTAGATCTAGGTGTGCGATATGTAGTTGAAGTTTACTAAGAAACCGATCGATGTTTTCGAATGAAATTTAATTTGATAAATGATCTGTTTGATTTTTATTAATTTAATTTAATTTGTTCGATCCGATGACCCTGGTTACTTTTTACTTTTTGTGACCGTTAAATGTACGGTCACAAAAAGTGATAGCAAAAGTTGGCAAGCAGCTGAAAAGGTTAATGTGAATAAAGTTCAGTATAGAGTTTTTGCTGACTACAACTTACGGAAGCCAGTATCGTTAGCACGATATTCTCGTTAGATTCAGATTGAACTGAAAAGATTGGTAACCGTGTTCCATTGTTAAGTACTTAATTAGAGTTGACAAAAAAGGTCGGCATTGAGGGCTGAAGAACAATAACCATTGATAATAAGTGAGAAAGCCGCCAACTGACAATGTTCCGTTTTCTATTCAATTCAGACGTAATTATTAACTTCCCTGTGATTTTATTTGAGTTCACGTTGAGACATTAGAGCAGATAATTACTTTTCCAGAAAGACAGTTACACCTGTATATTACAAACTACAGGTATCGTCGGTATCGTTCAGGTAAAAATACTTTTTGTTTCGTTTATCCCCAATGACAAAAAACGAGACCCTAATCTGCACTTGACTCTGCAATATCACCTTGTGTTAACAGGTTGGCTATTCACAGTGGCAGGTAGAAAACCTTAGCAAAAAATATAACACAAATATTGGCGCTAGCCCACCGATACAGACATCGACTTTGGAACCAGCACCCTGACTGCGTAACCCACGATCAATCATAATCTGAATCATTTTGAAACAAATTGCTGATCAATGGATCATGGCTTATATGTTCGAAAACTGTGTCTGCTCAACAACGTAAATAACGCAATGAATATTGTTGAACTGCCAAAATGAAACAGATTATGACTGATCGTGTGTAATTAGGGTGCTGGACACAAGTTGGTGATATTTCACAAAGTTAACAAACATAGTTATCGTTATTCAAAAATTTGTTACAAATAAAAGTTGTGAATAAATAAATGTGTACTTTCTGAACTGCCGGAATATATCCCATTTTGCAGACTTCCCTACGCGACTTTCTGCTGAATAATTTCGTAGTTTGACAGCGAATTCGTCGCAGGTGCTCGGCTTTATATGGTAAGAGCATTTCATTGTAAAGAAAACCTGGCAGAAAAGATTTAAAATGATAAATTATTTTATTTCTGTAAGTAGGTTTGTGTCGGCGTTTCCACAACGAAAGAACCACACAGGTTGAGTGGACCTGTCCAGTCAGTGCACGTGAATTTGTTGGGAACCTGGGATGTTCAGTTATGAGTTACCTCTGAAAATTTACTTTTTACACAAAAGGATCACAGCCAAATTTAATGAGCTAAGCCCCTGAGAAAATGAGAACATTTTGCAAAATACAATGTAGATTATAGGTACGTAACAACCATTTTCCAAAGTCAACAAGATTATTAGAGGAATAGCCCAATATAATATTTGAAACTCGCTTAAGGCTCCGTGCACGAAATTAACTCATTTTGGTCAATTTTGATTACTTGTTGTGAGTTAGGGAAACGGAATTTCTATTTTTTTTTGTTACTATATGAGTTGAGTTCTAATTCTTGAATGTGGCTGAAAGGGATTTTTCAAATAACTTGGAAAATCACCAATATCCACAGCTCCTTTTCCGAAAAAGTAACAAGCTAGTGATGTTTGGCTTCGAGTTAAGTACAAAAATCTGCAAAGGATTCTGCACGTTTAAATAAATATAAATAATAACATTGAATGGTCTACTTGGAGACAGCTGAACCGCTTGCTTTTATACGAAATATAGCAGAAAATAAATATTGAAATAACGTAAATTATAGGAAACTGCTAGACAAATAAGTTTTTTTTCTATTGATTAAAATCACTTTTATGAAATTAAAAAAAATACTTATTAATCGTAAGTTAACCAACCATTGAATATAATCTAAATTTTATTTTAATAATCAACGACAACTTCTTCGTAAATAAAAGGCAAAGTGAACTAAACTATTTAGTTTAGTTCACTTTGCCTTTTATTTACGAACTAAAATTCCGGCTAAATCAGCAATAAAATTAAAAACGGAGATATCAATTTTATTGCTGATTTAGCCGGAATTTTAGTTTTCTTAGTAATTGGTCCGTTGAGTCGAGCAGACGTTAGTGCTAGGTGAGCTATAGTCAACATTTCCAGCTGTTATTTTATGCTTTGCTAAATTCCAACGAAGACAACAATATATTGTGTTGTATTACTGTAGGTCTCCAGTATAGCTATCTACAACCATTCGATACGCTTCCGTGCCGAACCGATCATCAATCAATGTTATCGAAGGTGTCCTCTAAACGGTGTTCACAAATTCGAAACCCGAAAATTGTGACAGTTTAAACAAAGTAGACGGCCGCTATTCTTCCGGCAGCTATTTGCTGTCGGGGACTAGACAATTCAGGTGTCGGAAAATGTATAATTTTCGACTGGGAAGCCTGTCGAACGGTTGTGAATATATGTGAGAATTTGCACTTTTCTAATGTCAAAATTACATAAGACAGTCCCCCAAAACGCCTGCTCTTCACCACTTCCTAGTGCTTTAGCTGGGAAGAAGAAGTGGCGCAACAAACTCCCCAGCAGCACAGCTGTCTGTTTAGTTAGATAGACTTGATTCTATACATAGATAGGCAGAGTAATCAACATTACGAGACGCAGAACTTAAAAGTATGTCAGCTAGCCATGCCAATATACCAACAAATAAAATGAAAACTTAACTCAAGCACAAAAAAATTAAACAAAGCATACTACCAAAATAAAAGCCTCCTGGTATAAATGGCGTGATAGCTTACATATGCAATGCTGGATTATGTTTACAAATGATAACCTAGGACTATCGACGTAAAATAAATAAACAGATAGGTAATTATTAGCAACAATAACAAAATCATGGTCAGCAATACGACCAGGCACCACAAGCAGCACCCGTTCACGAGCATAACGCGAAGATCAGCCATTACCCCCCTCGCCATATTTGAGGGAAAGAGGTAACCCGATCCCAACGCTACCGCAAGCAGTGACATCTACGGGAGCATGACGAACTTGCTGCCGGTTGCTCAGGCAAGAATAGAATGATCAATTGTCGAGGTCGCTAGCTAACCATAATGCCATACAACTCATCATAAAAAATATATTGTTATGAGTAGATCATGTCAATAACTAATGAAAATAGATTATTATTTAAAAAAATTACTTACAATCAATAAAAAATATATATAATATATCAATAATTATATGAACCTATATAACCTGTCTCTAGGTACGCTAAAACTGGAGAAGTAAGAACATAAACATTGTCTTGAGTTAATCACAGCGACCAACTATTCTTGTCATTTAAATAGTCGTTGATGGAATAGTAAGCCTTTAAACAAAGGATGGATTTTGCTTGAGCTTTAAACGCATTAAAAGGCAAATCTAGCAAAGAAAAGGGGAGCTTGTTATAAAAAGTTATACCAAGCCCAACAAATGAGTTTTGAACCTTATGAAGCTGGTGAAAGGGAGCACGTAGTTTGTCCTTATTTCTAGTGTTTACGGTGTGAATATCACTGTTTTTAGTGTACAAGTGTATATTTTGTCTAATTTATAAGATATTGGCAAAGATGAATTGTGATGCCACCGTGAAAATACCAATTTCTTTAAAAAAGTCCCTCAACGAAAATCGGGCACCTAGCTGGTAAATTGCGCGAACAGCACGTTTTTGAACTTCGGCAAATTAATAACAGCCGCACGGGTCGATGGATCAGGTTAAGCTATGCTTGCCACGGATGGTTTGTGGATGGGTGACCATCTTTACATTCCAAGACCATTTAAGCTGTTGGTCACGGCTGTCATTCGTGGATCTTTGAAAGTCGTTAGGATTAGTCAGTAGTCAGATCAGAAACCCGAAAGTCTGACAATCATTCTTACCAAGAGGTATCGTCTTACCCAGTAACTGGGTTGTGGAGGTTAGATAGGCAGTCGCTCCATGTAAAATACTGGTAGTCAGCTGAATCCGATCCCCACATAGTTGGGAAAAGGCTAAGCAGATTTCATAACTTTGCATAAAATAGCTTAGTTACCAAACACGTTGGCCATACACCCTCACTATGGCAATTCCTAATACATTTTTGCTCGAACTCATTAGAAAAGCCTTGTGAGGATAACGACTTTTGAATGGTCTAATTGCTTTAGATTTTTGCGAGTCTTAAAGCTCCTGTCTTATAAGATGCGATATTTCATCCAAAATTCTTAAGTACCGGCTTTGTGTGTCTTCATCAAGCTTCAAGTTCTGATCTCACTGAGACATTAAGTGACGTCGACATATTTGAGATGATACAAAGACAGAGACAGTGCGAGGATTAGTATGATTACTTGGCTGTCATGTCACCACCTCTGAATCTATATCTAAATATAATTAGTATGGATTATAAGCAAAAAAGTTTGTTTTTGTTGTAAAACTCGCTAATTCCTGGAACTCACTACTGTAGGATTAGAAAAAATATTTTTTCATTTGATAGCCCAATTCTTGAGAAAGGTATTGGCTATTTAACATCACGCTACGACGCTTAGGAACCGAACAAAGGGACAAAAGGCAGAAATAACGCTACTTTATAACCTGGATTAACACATAAGGTACTTTTATTTTTAATCGAGGTAGTACGTTCCCGTGGGATATTATCCGGCAACCACGCGAGCGAAGCCGCGGTTAAAAGCTACTTTTTATTTTAGGGTTCCGTACCCAACGGGTGCTAACGGAAGCCTATTTCTAAGCCTCCGCTGTCCGTCTGTCTGTCAGCGGACTTGTATCTCATAAACCGTAATGGGCAGATAGTTGCAATTTTCACAGAGTGTGTATTTCTATTGCCGCAATAACAACAAATAATGAAAATTAAATTAAATAAATTCAAGAAATGTACGGTGGTACGGAACCGGACTGGAACTTATGTTTCGTGTGCCAGCCCGACTCGCACTTGGCAGTTTTTTTTATTATATTCTGTGAGCAGCCAAGTAGCATTGTTGAAGACTTAAGGAGGCAATTAAACATGTTCGTCCAATTGTTCACTCGGACACAATAACGCAACAGTATTGCGCAAGCAGAGAAAGTAGGTGACTTACAAACTATGAGTTTCTTACGTTGACTTGTTATTCATTAGTTTTCGAGCCTTTAGGGTTGGCCAAAGACCAGAAGGCCAATTCCCGTAAATAAAAACGTTCCAAATCTAGTCGCAATCTCCTCTCAGCGACAATCTGTCAGAAACTTGACAAAAATGTAGGGAAATTATATGTTTGACAGATTGAGACTGAGATCAGACTGTGAACGTTCTTAAAATTACGGGTATTTCCCCTCTAACTTCGATTCTACAAGAGATGAAACAGAAATCGAAACGTGGTTGGTTCGAAAGGACACGAATCACGAATTAAATATTCGGTTACGTATTATCTGGACGTGTGGACAATTTTAAATACAGCAATGCGTTTCGTAGGTACCACAACGCTTTCCCGCAGTGCATAGTTAGGTACACATTGCGGTTAACCGCCACTGATACACGTGTCGTTGCTCCTCGCATGCAAGGCAGGAATCAACACTGTCTATTCAATATTCAAAATGGACCATCATGGCTATTCACCAGCATTCGATACGCTTCCGTATCGGATCGAACATCGATTAATGTTATCGTATTCGTAGGAGTCCTATAAACGCTTTTAACAAATCCAAAACGAGAAAATTTTGTCAGTTTAAATCAAATAGACGACCGTTATTCTTCCAACAGCTGTTTGTGGGGGCAAGGCAAATCAGGTTATCGAAATATGTCATTTTCGGTACGATAGCCTGTCGAATGATTGTGAATAGCTTACCTATGCCGATTTCAGTTTATCGCCGAAAGATTCTGCTTTAAGCTTTTACGTAAAAGCAGTAAACAGTTGGCAAATTCTGAGCTCCGCACGAACCAGTCATGATCTAATAGCATCTGCAGAGGTAGGTGCGCCATAGCGCCCATAGCCTCGAATCTTTATTCCCAAAGAAGTACATTCGTAGGTATTTTTATTATCTTAAACGCTTCGATACGTGAACATCCCGAGACCTTTCAAACAGTAAGTAAACAACAAGTTTATAATAACCGGCCCAGTGCGAGTCGGATTAGCACACGAAGGGATCCGTACCACGAGCAATCAACGCCGAAAAATACATTTCTTCTATGGTAACATTGTTTCTTATAGCGGCAACAGAAATACACACTCGGTGAAAATTGCAACTGTCTATCTAATACCTATTACGGTTCATGAGATATAGTCCGCTGATAGACAGCCAGACGGATGAATGGACTGACAGCGGGGGGCTTAGTAATAAGGTCCCGTTGGCACCGTTTGGGTACGAAACCCTGAAAAGACAACCCGTTACGCCGATACTAAAGCCAAGAACTGCCAAGTTGTGTGCTCCATCACAAATGTGAAACTTTAAGTACGTTTAACCCTCGATGGGTGGTAAGTGAGGCGGTGACGTCACAGCTGTAAGGCCGTTCACACCGTCTTGCCCCACTGACCTCTGGGAACACGCTGAAAGGACTGGTGGCGCTCGACTCTAACCATTAATCCCCCGTCGAAATGTGGTGAGCTGACATTTTAAATTCAAATCTCCGTTTATCAGGCAACGACTTTGATAATGACTATTTAACTATTGCCTCGCCACCTCTGTAAGCGAAATACCCAGACAAGTTTCCGATTTCATTCGAAAATGGTGTGCATTATTTATATTTAAATTAACGATTCGATTTGATCAGCACGATAATATTGTATGAATTTTGGCATTAATGGCTTTCTAGTCGTCGTTTAACAAGCAATTTGTAGGACAAACAATATCAAATTAATAAGCCTTTTAGATTAGAATCGAATTTGTGCTTCGATTTACGATACGTGCTAACGGATTTATTGGAAGCGAAGACTGTTGGGGGACATTATTTTGTTATGCAACTCAGAAATCGTTGTGGCACCCCTCTGTTCCAGTCTAAAGGAAAAACTTCAGCGGTTATTGTACGGAGACAACACCTACTTGAACTGCTCAATGGAGCGAACCCTTAACATCCATTGATAAAGTCATTGAACGGCGTAGAGTGACTTTGATTAATTATTCAGGCAATTCTGAGTGTTCCGTTCACACCAGTAAATAATTCCGTGTAGAATTATTTACTGGTGCCATCCGCTGAGGATCGGATATCGACAGTCAACAACACGTAGTTCGTTCGCGCAATTAAATATGCATTACTTACGAATAATTCCGCAGCGAGGGAGATGCAATGTTTAACCCTCTTGGGTTAAGTATGGGGTATTTTTTTTAATAGGGATATTTTTAGTTAGATGGCGATTTTTTTTAACACGTTTTTTTAAATACTTGTTACTGTTTTTTTAACAATTAACACTGTTTTTTTACATAGGTAGGGATTTTATATAGGGTGTTTTTTCCTAAATTGGGGTTTTTTTTTAAATGGGGATATTTGTTGCTTCTGAAACCTGTGATTTAAACCACAGGCGACCGCAGCCCACCGCATACTTAGTCTGCTTCTATCGACTTTCGAAACCAATATGATTCATGTTTTAGGTTAACGGGGGTTATCCGAAATTGCCTGTTTCAGAATCAATTAAAATAATAACAAATTAAATTATGAAATCGGGATAACTCACAAAAAATATCTTGTAATTATATTATAGTTTTAATTCATAAAATTGTTTTCGAAAATCTGATTATTTCTAGGAAATATGATGACGTTTAATTGTCATCTTAAAATAGTGTTGACACATTACTAATTATTATCGACAAAATAATAGTCAAGTGAGAGTCGTATATAATGTTTTATCGTCGTCTATGAAGAAGTTTGTACAAAACACATTTTTCTACGATTTTTAAAATGAGATTCATCCATATCAACTATGATATTTACTCTCCACCGAACTGTCTTCCCTACTATCATCCTACATTAATATCACATGGTAAACAATTTGTCCGCAGTGTGTAGCAACACAAGATTTTTTTCTCGGATCCGTGATTTTATCATATTGGCTCTGAGTGTCACTGTCACTATAATATATCATAAAGTGCTTGAAAAATAGCGCCGTGTGAAGGCAGTGGTTATGCGCTAACAGTATAACTTGGTGCTCATGTTCCCAATCAAGTTCGTATAAGACGTATCGTATCGTATCTATGCCATATACTTGCATCTAGCTATGCCACTTTTGTCTTGGTAAATGGTCCAATAGGTCGGTAATCCAACAAGACTGGGACGGATAAAAAATATATGCAAAATTAATTTTAATGTCCTAAAATAATAGATTCGTTAAATTATAGCTGGAGCGTCTCGGCTAGGTACGTCACTAGACAATAAAGTACGGCAATTGTTCCTTCATATGTGCTCACAATATTTATGGTTCTTTATGAGCGGTGGCAAACGTCAAAAACAAAAAAAAGAATTTGGTTACAGTATAAGCGAAACAGTACGACCATTTTTAGCCCATTCTACTTTATAAAAATCTGAAATTCAGGATCTTTGAAAATTCTGCCACTAAAGAAGTTAAATAGTGGATAAAAATTTGTATGGAAATCTACCATTTTTGTCGAAGAGAAATACCGTCGGGCACACGGCTTGTCTACTTGATCAAATTTTTAAAGTTACTGATAACTAACGCTTAGCCTTAACGTCTTCTTCTGAGAAGCATGAATTCGGTTAAGAGATATTTATTTTCTCAAAGAACAAATTGCACAAGAGTTTTTTTTTGTTTTGGATGGGCAATCTTCAAATGACTTCTCCCGCTCTGGAGAGCGTGTCAGACTTTTGCTGACTAAAACCCACCCGTGTTCCTTCAGTTCAAATTCAAATTCTCAAATTCACTGACAACTAACACTTGTGTGGAAAGTCGCTGGTTGAAAGGTCTGGAAGCATGATTTCGATTTAAAGACATTTATTTTCTTAAATAACAAATTGCACAAGGGTTCCTATTGCAATGGTAAAACCATTGCATTTTTTTTTACCTTACAACCGGAAAACTATGTGTATCTGTACCTAGCTTCTGCTCGCGACTACGTTCGCGTGGACGTTGTAAGACACCTCAATATACTAAAGTATATTGTACGACAGCCACATTACACAACAACGTCACATTTGTAGTTTTGCTCTCAACAGCCTAAATATACAAAAATAACAGGACTGGTGACGCGGGAGCAATTGACGTACAGTTGTCCGTGTCAGAAGCAGCTAGTTCTGAGTTCGAAATCCGTAGCAATCATATTAATAATAAAGCTGAAGAGTTTGTTTTAAGGGTTCCGTACCTCAAAAGGTAAAAAAGGAACCCTTTAAAGATCACTCTCTTGTCCGTCTGTCTGTCGATGTGTCACCACCGATTTTCTCAAGAACAGGCGGACCTAGCAAGTTTGAAATGTATACCAAATATTGAAGATCCCTATTAGGTATATAAAAATCAAGGTCTTGAGTCAACACGATAAAAAGATATGGGCAAATTTAGATTTTTGCGAAAACTTGTAAATACCAAAATTTACCTTAATTTTCAACTCTTTCATTTTTCGGAATTTTCCCTTTACTTGTGCTGTAAGACCTTGCTTTTAGCCAAAATTAACAATTCTAGGTCAACCGGAAGTACCCTATAGGTTTTGGGTCGAAAACCTATATGGTAGTTCCTGTTGACCTAGAATCACGAAATTTCGCAAAAAGTAAGATCTTACAGCACAAATAAAGGAAAAGTTCGCAAAAATAAAAAAGTTGAAAATTAAAGTAAATTTTGGTGTTTACAAGTTTTCGCGTAAATATACATTTGCCCATAATTTTTTATTATAATTGGTACCTACAAATTTGTACGGAACCCTCGGTGGGCGATTCCGACTCGCACTTGCCCGGTTTTTTATATATGTTTGAAATCGCTATCTCTGGAACTACCAGCCTCAAGCAAAGCTAGTTTTGAATGAAAATACATTTTTGCTTTTGTTTCATAAATAAAATTAAGTTGATTACATCACATTAACAATTGCATGAAATTGCATCACAGCACATTAGCCGATTCCGACACCGCCACAATATCGGCGGTCAGATTTTCGCATACGTTTAGTACCTACTAAACGCTTTTACATACTTAGTTGTTATTGTCACATATGTCGTCGCAGTCAGTGACTGACACCGATATCAGCACAATTTCTACCGGCGAAGATGCAGTGCGGGGTGAGAGAACCAGCCATTCTTTCACTTGAACACGCTTATTCGCACTGCCGATTTCGAAACGTCGATACTTACTGTGTTGTAGTCGTTTGGTGACTCGTGATGGTCATCGATATTCACCAATATTATCGGGCTGATAATAAATATCGGTTTGTGTATAGCTGCTAACATATCGGTATCGGATTGGCGTCGCTATCAGATCATTTGAAAACGCTCAATAGGTAACTTACAGGACACTTACCATACACAGGGTAAGATAAGGGGGGATTTTAAGTAATCATTTTAGTTCTACCATAAAATGTATCTAAAACTAAGGCAAAAATACCGAACATAAGCAAAAATAATTCATTTGATCAACTGCAATATGTTATACTATGGCATGGATTTTCCGCTAAATGGTTGACAGTTCATCGTAAATAAATATGTCGCGCTGCATTTGGGGGAGGTGGAGGTAGCGTTTCTAAGGCCCACAGGCCGGAACAACCTAGCCTTAAGTTCTTAATATTACAGCTTTGAAATAGATTATGATAGTAGGTACGCTATTTTCATTCACTTTCTGACAATCTACTAATCGAGTCATTTTATAATATGAGATATGAAGGAATACCAGGAAGACCCTTCGGGGAATACAGGCGTGATGTTATGTTATAACCCCGAATTATTGAAATACTTAAACAATGAGGAAGAGATACGCTTTATTGATATTAAATAATCCTTCATTTTTTCAGGTAAAATGTTATGAGTAATGTTATTATTTCAGCGATAGCTTATGCAATTTTTAGGTATTTGAAGCGTATCAACTTTATCGCGGTTTAGCGTAATAAATACGATTATATTCAACCCGGTAGTATATCATGACATTTTAATTAATCAAAGATTACGCGAAAAGTAGGAAATGAAATACCTACGAGACTTTCCTGAGCAAATATATTTCCCGAGTTCGTATCTGTCTGTGCAAATAAATCTCAAATGAGATCAGACTGGCAATAATTGCGGACACATAACTTCATATTGATTCGACGTGTAGTGTGATAACGAATTTATAAGGTTCCGAGCACTGCAAATTGTATTAAGAATACTCAAATGGCACTGATGTAATTTGCATATAAAATAGAGCACTTGCTGATACGACCCCGAAGTAATTGACGCAAATGGGCAACCGACATGTTTGCGTGAAATGAATAAAAATCTCAGCTCTCACAAATGATAAAGTGTGTATTTTTAGAAATATGACTGTGTACAATAACGGATTGTTCGCGTTGCTTTTCACTTTTCACTTAATGAGGTTTTGTTGGACTAACAACATCAAAGGGACGGCAATAAGTCCTTCACAATAATCAGAAAAAACCCTTTTTTTCTATTACAAATAGCTATAGCTTTATATGGATAAAGCCTATAGCCAAATTGAAGCACTAATGGCAGTGCCTCAATTTTTGGGTTTATAGTGCGGCCGAGCCGAGCCCATCACCTGTATTAATTACGATATTGTTAACCTTTTAAAACCTGAGGAATTTATAAGTATTTCTTTGGGGGCCTATTCCCCTAAAGAAATACTTAAAACATTAATGAAAATGACAAATTATATATGAACCGAATAAAAACCCGTAAATAATTTGGGGCAGAAAATGATCTTCTTCTTCTTCTTCGTTCCCTCAATGCTGGGGATCGCGACCACAAATGAAGCTCCAAGTTATGTGGTCTTTTGCTTTAGATTAAACTAAAAATGACTGTTTCTGTTGTCATGCTAGCATACAAAGTGCAATCATTGACATTAGCATGGCAAATGTTAGCTGGTTATCTGTTTTGTGTATTACAACGTATTACACTGAAATTCTGTATAAAAATCTTTCATGATAATTTCAAAGATAGTGATGATAACAGTGACATCATAGACATAACTACTGTTATATTATGGAATATCAAAATCCATTTAATATATTTTTACATAAGGCGTTGAGCATCAAAAAGAAAACATACATTAAATGTGGTCAGTATATTAATAAGTAGCTTTTGCCAGCGGCTTCGAAAAGCTTGGTGGTCAACAACTATCCCACGGAAACATAGTACCGGGATAAAAAGTATCCTATGTGTTATTCCAAGTTACAAACTACCAGTGTGCTAAATTTCATTCAAATCCGTTCAGCCGTTTTTGTGTGAAAGAGTAACAAACATCCATACTCACAAACTTTCACATTTATAATATTAGTAGGATGTCCATGTTTAAAATAAACAAAGATGGGCACCCTCATTCAAACCCAATGGTTTTTCTTTTTACCCTGTATATTTTTTGTGTGCCACCCTTTTTACCTGGTTGTGACAGATAGTGATTTCAATTCGCAACCATGACTCATAAAATTAACACCTGTGTTAGAATGATAAAAAATCCTTATAAGCTGACCAATCAGAATAATCTTAAATCATTGATAAAATATTTAAAAACAAACACGACATTGTAATTTTGTTTCATGAGCTGTTGCCATATAAATCTTATTCTTTCTTTCTGAAATGGTTATTGAAGTTCCCCACAAATATTTTTGCTATTACTTTATCAATGTTCCCCACAACTATTATTTATATATTATTAGTTTAAGTATTAAAGTTCCCCACAATTATTATTATTTACTTTATCGAAGTTCCAAACAATTATTTTTAAAGGGTCCATTCTTACTTATTTTATCAAGATGTTTCATTCTGCTTGTACAACTGTAGTAACAAACAAGTTAGCAGTTAACCTGAAGCCCTTGGATGTGAAACATGATTGACCTATGAGGCTATGACTCATCAACTGTACACTTATTGATCACATTCACTTCTCAATTAACACATTCGATGCCAAGCAAGAAAAATAAAAATAATTAGTTCGTGTGCCCACAACTCGCATCCGAGTCGTCGCTATAAGTAGTCTCGCTAGTCGGGTCCTGGGCATGAACAGAATCATCAATAGCTACTTATTGCGACGACTCGGATGCAAGTTGTGGGCACACGAATCAACTATTTTTCGACCCATATGCTGGGTGCTTGGCATGGAATGTGTTAAGTATTAATTTGATTATCTATGTTGAACTGTTTTGGCTAACACAATAATTAAAGTCAAGCTTTTTAAGTTTTTTATTAATTAGTTATTAAATTCTGGAATTACAACCAGAACTATATTTTTCTTTTCTTTCTTTAAAAAGATTATTTGGCTTTTGTGTATATGTTTGAATGTTATCTCCTACCAACTTTAGATATTTTCCATTTAGTATTTAAGAGCAAAAGTTTTCCTTTCTTTTAGACTAAAAAGGGAAAAAATAGGAGTGCTCCTAAAATCAGTGTTTCAAATGGGAAAAAGTAGGTACCTAACTAAATAAATTTTAGAACTTAGGACCAGCCCTTACTGTGTTCAGTTGAATACTAATTGGACTGACACAATGAAGTGACTGTGAAAGTACTTTGTTAAGTTATATTCTGGGACAAGATGTAGGAAACACAAGTTGCTCATCAATTTATTGTTGAAATAAATTGAGCATTTGATCTAGTTATCATCTACATAGAAACATTCATAATTACCTCCTCAATATCCTTGTGGAACTTGATAGGGCGCATCAAATAAAACTGTATAGAGAAGTAAATGAAGTTTATCACAATAAAAGCACTGTTCCACAGTACAGCGTCCAGGTAGCACTCGATGCTCCAGGCCCACATGCCCGAGAACGCGCAGCCCAGCATGAGCGCCACGCGCAACCACACGAGCCCGCTCGGCGTATGCGGCGCGAGGAACGACAGCAGGAAGAACACATTGGCCACTTGGAAAAATATATGGTTCACCGGCCTCCACTTCGGACAGTGGTTCAAGTACATGTCCCACATTGACGGCCGCTCGTGCACCGTCACATTCACCAAATCAGCAGATTGTCCCGACAACTTTGTCGTCTCCACCAACCCCATCTCGCTCACCGCCCGCTCCACGGCGCTCGGCGGGCTAGCGACCGCGCTGCCGTCACTGCTGGGCGCCGGCGCCTCCGTCGTGACATTCTGCAGACCACTTATCATACCGATCGCTAAGGCACTGAGAAACAACATAGTCCCACCGCGCTCTCACACACGACTCGATTGAATTTGTCATCGAAATTCCAGCGGCAATTGGCATTTGAGTGTTGTTATGTTGCACTAAAACCCGGGTTTATCGTGTTTATTATTCAAAAATATTAATTTACAAAAGCTTTTCTATTTAATTTAAATACAAAATTATAATGGCACCGCTGCACACTTATACTAAAGTAATAAACACAAATGCACTGAGAAAGTTAACTAAGACTACATCAGTCACTAAAATTAGATTAACTTATTTTGAAAAAAATCCCTTCAAGAGCCCAAAATAAAACGTTAGGAAACAGTAAAGCAAACAATCGAAGCACACAAATGACACAAGCAGTACTGTGTATTATTGACAGAAAGAAACCATAGAGAAATTATAGTGAGGTGGTGCTGCACTCGATAGTCGATACTACAACTAAAACTAATAATAAGGTTGCATATGCTTACAATGTGCGACCTTTAATATAAAATAAAAAACACAATTGTCATGTGTGTCAATGTGATTGTCTTTAGAAAAATTTGAACAATTTAGTCTTGTGAAATATATTATAATGAACTAATGTTATCAAGTAAAGCCGTTTCAATTTAATAGGTTATGGGCCTATTTATCCAGGATGGAGTTGTCAAAGATTCAGATTGCTAAACTTGAGGGTACAAATTGGATACAATGGAAGTACCGGATGTCTGCATTGTTAAGAGGCATGGATGGCCTAATAGACATTGTAGAGGGCAAGATAAAGAGACCGGTTAAACCTGCATGTGGGGCTGGTGCTACAGCTGCAGCAGATTTGGCTCTTTATAATGACAATGTAAAAAAATACAACAGGCTGGATAATACGGCATTGTTACTTATAACAAACAATATTTCTGATGACTCATTAGACAAGGTCATAAGATTCTCAACGTCCAGTGAAGTATGGGATGAACTACATATATTATATGAAGGCGTGAGTGAAGATCGTCTGTATGATTTATGTTTGCAGTTCTTCAGTTACAAAAAAGAGACTGTTGATGATATTGCTACGCACATCTCGAAGCTGAAAAATGTCTGGTACAGGTTAAGGCAAGAATTAATTAAAGAAGAAGACTGTAAGGAACTTCCAGATATTTTATTAATTTGCAAAATCTTGGACACATTACCAGAAAGTTATTTTCCGTTCAAATCGAGCTGGTTGCTGATGTCTAAAAAGGATCGGACCATTGAGAATATTACAAGTCAGTTGTGTGCGCATGAAAAGGCACTCTGCAACAACGGTAAAGACTGTGAGTCTAGTTGTGATGCCCTTGCGGTGAAAACATGGAAGAAATCTTTTAAGAGGGGTGATGACGTAACTCCAGGGACAAGGAAGAAAATAAGATGCTACAACTGCAAAGAAGTTGGTCATCTTAAGAAAGACTGCCCTAAGAGGAGTGTGTCTCGTCAAGTTGTAGATGACAAAAAAGGAGTTAACATGGTATTACTGTCTGTGAATTCAGCTGAATCTGACACTGATTGTGACAAATGGTATGTGGATAACGGTGCTACACATCATGTTACGATGCGGTTAGATTTGTATCAAGATTTTAAATATTTTGATACTGATCACACTGTAACAACAGCTGATGGAAATGTGATTAAAGCTGTTGGGCAAGGATCACTAAGCATTGAAGCTAAGGTTAACAAGAAGATTGTCAAAGGCACATTGAGAGATGTTTGGTACGTTCCCCAGATAAGCAGAAATATATTTTCGGTGTTGTCGACACAAGATAAAAATCCAGGGAGCTTGTTTGAGTCGCGCGTTACTTCTTGTTCAATGAAGATTGATGGACAAATTACAATTACAGGACAAAGAGAAAGGTACGGAGGTCTGTACAGGCTTAACTGTAGGATTGTACCACCATCTAAAGTAATTGTCAATTTGGTACAGAAAGTTGATAAACTGCAACTCTACCATGAGCGGATGGCTCATCAGAATAAAAGGCATGTGAAAAGTCTAATCGAGAGGGAACTCGGTATTAAAACCAAGGAAACTGGAGAATTATGCGAAGGCTGTGTATTTGGAAAGTCCCACAGACAGAAATTTGGTGTACGAGAAAAGGCCACTCAGCCTGGAGAACGCATACACACTGATGTGTGTGGTCCATTCCCTCTATTCATATCAAAGTATCGCTATTTTGTACTGTTCAAAGATGAATTCACGCGATACAGATTTGTGTACTTTCTTCGAGAGAAGTCAGAGGTACATGCAAAGCTGAAAGAGATGTTGGCATCTGCCAGGACATCTGGTCATATTGTTAAAGAACTATTGAGTGACAATGGCGGAGAGTTTAACAATAAGAAGATACAAAAAGTACTGACGGCTAAAGGCATAAAGCAACGATTGGTCATGCCATACACGCCTGAACAAAACGGGTGTAGTGAAAGGGACAATCGGACGATTGTTGAGGCAGCGAGATCTATGATGCATGCTCATGAGGAACTACCTCAGAAATTGTGGGCTGAGTTGGTGAATACTGCCGTTTATATTTTGAACAGGACAGGTCCAACAGCAGTAGAAAGTAAGTCTCCATTTGAGCTTTGGGTTGGTAAGAAACCACAAATAAAGCACTTGAGGATCATCGGATCGCCTTGTTATGCGCATGTACCAAAGCAAACCAGGAAGAAGCTGCACAAGAAAGCAGTGAAATGTATCTTAGTGGGATATGATAATGACGATGGATACAGGCTCTGGAACCAACAAAATGATTCGCTGGTGAGATCAAGGGATGTCTCATTCGATGAAAAGCCCTTGGGTGCGGAAGCTCCAGTGAAAGCTTCTACAGAAGCTGAATTCGAAATACCTTTGGAATTGCCACATTTGCGTGGTTATAAGGGCGATGTATTGAATCCCGGGAGTCAACCACAAGTCACTCATAATGCAGGAAGTTCAGACAGTGATAGAATTATTAACAATAATGAAAATGTCAATGAAGGTGTTGGTACTGAAATTGGGGACACTGAGTTCATTGATAGAGAAGACGTTTTAGTTGAAGATTTGGATTTTGATGATGCTAGGAGTTATGCTTCTGAACAGAGTTTTGAGTTAGGGGGAGAGTTAAGGGAAGTCAATGATGATGAGACGGAAATTCATACCAGAGATGTAATGCCTGAACAGGAAATCATAGAACATGGTGGAAGGATTCTCAGAGATAGATCATTACTTCGTCCACCTATTAAACTCAAAGACTATGTTTTAAACATGGCTAGCTGTCATCAAGAACCGAGTTGTTATAAAGAAGCTATTAAAAGCTCTGAACGGAGTCTTTGGGTAAAAGCAATGGATTGTGAGATGAATTCTTTGAAGGAGAATAAGACTTGGGATCTCGTGCCTCTTCCCAATAACAGGAAGGTTATACCATGCAAATGGGTATATAAAGTGAAACTGAATGCTGATGGTTCAGTAGAAAAGCATAAGGCTAGACTGGTTGTAAAGGGGTTTAGTCAGAAGAAAGGGATTGATTATGATCAAACTTTCAGTCCCGTGGCTAAAATGGCAACAGTTAGGAGTGTGTTGGCTGTGGCAGCCAATGAAAACATGGCAATGATTCAATTTGATGTTTCAACAGCTTTTCTGTACGGGTCACTTGATGAAGAAATTTTTATGAAACAGCCCGAAGGCTATGATGATGGTTCTGGTCGCATCTGTTTGTTGAAGAAAAGCCTGTATGGCTTAAAACAGGCTCCAAGGTGTTGGAATAAGCGGATTTTGGACTACTTCAAAAATATTCAATTCGAAGTTAGTGACTCAGATCCTTGTTTATTCATAAGGAAGACGCCGTCTGGAGGTAAACTGATAGTTGCTCTATATGTCGATGATGGTTTGGTGGCTGCAACGAGCCAGGACCTTATAAACGAGTTTGTAGGACAAATGCAATCTAAGTTTAAAATTACAACGAAGGCCGCATCATATTTCCTTGGAATTGAAATAGAGAAGACTGATGATGGAATCAAAATATCTCAGGGCTCTTACGCAAAGAAAGTTCTTAAAAGATTTGGCATGGAACATTGCAGACCGGTAATGACACCAATTGTAAAAGAGGATCAATATCAGGGTCAAGACTCATGCGACGTGAGCAATTTTTTGAAAAACTACAGACAAGTGGTTGGTGCATTGGCATATTTAATGATCGGTAGTAGGCCAGACATTGCATTTGCAGTCAGCGTCGTTTCTAGGACCCTTGAAAATCCTAAAGAATCGGATTGTATCAAATTAAAGAGAATACTACGGTATTTGCAGTATGCTCCTGATAATGGGATACTCTACAAAAGAGGTTTCAAGACAGGTATTCTTGAGAGCTACAGTGATGCGGATCATGGCGGTGATTTGAACACAGGACGTTCAACCACTGGTGTATTGTGCATGTATGCTGGAGGTGCCGTATCATGGATAAGCCAGCGTCAGACAAGCGTGGCTATATCTACCACCGAAGCAGAAGTCGTAGCTGCAAGTGAAGGCGCTCGGGAATCAATTTGGCTGTCCAGAGTCATTGGGGATATGACAAAACTGAAGGGTGTGCCTACCCTAAGGGTAGATAATGAAGCTGCGATCAAACTAGCTGAAAATCCGGAGTACCACAAACGTACTAAGCATATCCGGATTAGACACTTCTTCGTCAGGGAGATGGTAACAAGTGGAGAGCTAAATGTACGCAAGATCACCACTGAAAACCAGCTTGCAGATATGTTTACCAAAGCATTAGCCAGACCAAGGCTGTTGAAGCTTTTGGTATTAATAGGTCTTCATTGAGAGAAGATAATAAGGTTGCATATGCTTACAATGTGCGACCTTTAATATAAAATAAAAAACACAATTGTCATGTGTGTCAATGTGATTGTCTTTAGAAAAATTTGAACAATTTAGTCTTGTGAAATATATTATAATGAACTAATGTTATCAAGTAAAGCCGTTTCAATTTAATAACTAAAACGTAATTTTCAAAGTACGATAGTATCAGGAACAAGTTTTCCGCAGTTTAAGTTTATTTTTACCTACAGAACCATACTTTCTTACTACCTTCCTAGTAGTAGGTAAATACTTTAAGAGTATGGTCACAGGCACAGACTACTTAGAGATACTACGTATCAGACGACCCACTCCCATAGAGAAAAAATGGTCAGTAGAGTTGTCAAAAGTTGGAAGTTTAAAACATGACAGTTCGTTTTTTTTTTTAATTTAGTTGTTGAGTTTTAGGCAAAGGCTCACACAGAAAGCCTCACTTACCCTATTGTAGGTACTGTTTTCAGATCTTTTTTTTTTGTTCTTAGCTCAAATCCAATAATGTAAAACTTATAAATTACAGGGAACTACTGACAAATATGTAAATGAAACAACAAATACTTGTTAAGATTTTTATTTTTTAATTTAGTTTTATATTTATTATATGCCTTAGGTTGCATTCTCGGAAGAGATTTTCCTATTAATCGGGATATATCTGTGCCTTCTATTATTTTATTTATTATACAACACCAGTTGAAAATTACTAATTTTAACACATGGTCAAGGAAGGCTTTTTTAATTTATTTTTTATGTGTTTCCCAAGAAAGAAAGCCAAATGAGTACTTAGACTTAATTTGGCTTTTTATTATTTTGGAAATGTTATTTTTAGCTGGACAGTGTTATATGTACTCATTTGCCACCAATGCAAAATATTACAGTTTAATCACTGAGAGGATAAGACAGTACGGAAATTAATCAACGCAAACTTCACTCGATCAACAACAAAACTGTAATGGCGGTAAATAAATAGCAGAAGCGGTAAACTGAAAACATATTCGAAAACCGCCTAAATTTGACAGTGAAATTTGTAAATCTATGGTTTTGGCACCTGGCGAAAGAGGGGTGAAGAATGATAGAAGGGGGTGAGGAGGCCTGTCTTGTTCGTTTCTTCCAACCATAGAGTATACGGTGTACATTTTTTGTTCTAAGTTTGCGTGCCGTGGTCACAGGTATGGCGCAAATAATATTTCAACGTTGGGCGACATCGTCTGCATAGCCCACGGGATTCAAAGGATGAAGGTCAAAGTGGGTGTAAGTCCAACAGAATTGAAATATATCTCAAAATGTGGCTTAATTTTTTTATTTATTCATTTAATAATCAAGTAAATCATATATACCCTCATGTATGATTTACTTGATTATTAAATTGAATTTTAGCATTTTTTTAAATTGCATTTTTCTGTATAAATACCGAATACTTGACTACATCCATCACGTATAAAATAAAACTGTACTTGCCTGACAAAAAGAAGGATCATTGGTACCTGTGCATATATAGTTTTTTTATATTAATATAGTAGAAAAAAATATACCTTGGCTTGGGACGACATGAGCCATTTATCGTCCCCGGGCGTCATTTGTTAAGTGTTGTCATAGACTGAAATAGAGTTTACATGGGGACTTTATTTTGATCGTTTTTTACATGCTTTTCATTCAAAACCGTTCATATATCTCTCATCGTTAAGGCAGCGTTCGTAAGAAATCTTTTCGTTCGACCGTTATTTCTCCGACTTACTTTGCAAATCCGACTCCCATGAAAAAGTCATTTTTTGTTTTTTCGGGTTCTTATCTTGTCTTATCTAGCACACTCACAAATAACGTGGCTTTCTATTGCTAAAAGAATTTTCGAAATCGGTTCTGTTGATCCAGAGATTACTCCCTTTCACCTTTCAAACTCACAAATTTTACCTCTTTGTAATATTATATAGTAGTATAGATGAAACGATAATGTAATTACTAAGTTTCGTGTTTTATTTAGAAATTAAACATTATTTTCAAGTAAACCTGGTGGATATGGCAAAGGTTATTTTTATTATTACGATTCTGGCATTGGCTCCCAACAACTGGCACTAGTTGCAGTTCTGTTGGCCTTACGCCAAGGTTCTATACACATTTGCCCATCATTCTTTGTTACTTTTATGCAATTAGCAGGTCAGTATCAGACTAAATGTTGATTTACCATGATTATTCGCGTCCTTAACAAAACCTATTAATAGAATTACTTACATTCATAAAATTCATCAATACGACTATTTAAGTGTATTGATGAACTATTTGAGTAATTTAATTACTACTTCCTTGACAACCTTTATTATATTTTATAGTAACATAAAAATCAGTTAGCCTGTAAGCAAATAAGGCCAGCGGATTTACACGAAGAGTAAAACGATTCGATTGTTTTTTACTCTGTATATAACTTCCCTATTCCCAATTTTGAAAAATGACAAGAAAATCGCGCGTGGACATCCCTAGAGGTAATATTTGTAAAGTTCGCTTTTGAATATATATAGTTTTGATATAGTTGTCCACAAATTGATTATCACAATGCTTTACACAATTATGTAATTTATCAAGCTTTAAAATAAAAATGACTTCCACGGTTTTTTATTCTTTTTAGGAAGAGATGCGTATTTTGTAGACGCCGCAGATTTCAAAAAAGTTTAAGCTTTTGTAAATTATTGGATTCGTAAACACATACAGAGTAGTTGTCAGATTTGTCTGTGTCAAAACACAAAATGACACAAATGACACTTACATATTACAGCAGAAAGGCGGTATGATACTCTGAAAATATTTTGTTAATCTTTTTCTTTATTTAAGTGATGTTTTGTTCCAATAATGTCGGTGCCGTTTGATATGTTACTGCATCCTGAACTTTTAGGTAACGAACAGTTAATGTGTATCATTCAAGAGGTAAATATAACATTATTCTATTTTGTTAATGTATCAAAAACCTTAGATCAAAACAAAAAGAAAGGACTTATTTTTGTTTTTCATTTTCATTTTCAGAGGCACCTGCGCATTCCAAACATTTGTCTTATGCAAAGAGATGAACTATTGGATGTATTCCATCATTATTGTGTGCCTTACGGCCAAAGAAAGTACAGAGACTCTGGGAGAGGCAAAATACTGAATAAAACGCGCCAATCGAGCCCCGAGCCAACAAAAAAGTTAAATATTATGATAAATCAAGAAATCAAGCATAATAATGGCAATTCAAACTGTGAAAGGTTGAGGCCACCACCTGAGTTTTCATCCAGCCAAATAAAGAGAATCAAAATTGAGACGACTATTGCCCCTATAATAGATACAACTAACTTCTTTAATTTGAGTAAGAGGAAGATCTGTGTTGATCCTGTAAGTACTCCACTAAAATATGTAAAGTTAAAATAAGATTGTGAATTGCATGAAAGCAGTTTTTATGTAATCAGGTTGGTTAACTTGTTCTACAACTGGAATTACAATTTTTAATATGAATGAATGAACGTCTTTATTTGCCAGAAACATGGTACATAAAGGATATTATTTAAATATTTGGTTCAGCAAGTTTGGCTGACACAGCGGCATGCAAATACAATTTAAAATTAATAATACAAACAATTCAAATAAAGAATGGACAAAATACAAATAATTTTAAACATTACAGAAAAATAAATCAGTGTCTATACTTTGATGCCAGGTCATAAGTGTATAAAATTTACAAGAATTTTATGAAAGAACTCATTTATAGAAGAATAATATTCATACAACAACCACTTTTTTAATTCAGTACAAACATTTTTAAAGGGTTGTTGCGTAATAGCTTTAGGCAAAGCATTGTATATTAATGGGGCTATGTAAATGCAACTTCGCTGTTAAAGTTCTAACTTAGGCTCAGGTATTTCAAAGTCCGTGTACTTAACTTTTCTTTTATTTGTGTTATCTTGCCTTTAAAAAGTGTAGGATTTTACCTCAAAAACTTACCTGATTCGTAAATATAAAGAGAGGGCACAGTTAGGTAAAACGGGCTGTTTTCCGCAACTCCACGTCAAGGCGCGTATTTTGCGTATGGGTGGGAGAATGGGTTATTCGATCCACCCCAGCTCCTCGAGAAAGGCCAGCAACGCCTTGGTGTTGCTGACAATCTCACGTAGGGTACCTGGGTTACCGAAGTATTTTGCCCTGTAATTAGCGACCACCGGGCAGTTCAACAGCACATGAGCCGCTGTCTCGTCGTCCTCCATGCAGGCTCTGCACAGCGGACTGTCTGTTACTCCTAAGACAAAGAGGTGTTTGTTAAATGATCCGTGACCAGTTACGGCTGCTGTAACTGTACGCAACTGTCGTTTAGTTAAACGGAGAACCTGTTTCGTGACGCGAGCATCGAACGCAGGAAGTGCTTCCTTAGCCTGCCTGCACTCACTTAGGTCCAACCATATTTTGTGGTGTTGATCCCTGGTACGTTTCCTTACCAGAGTGCGTAGATACCCGAAGGGGAGTGGCACAATGGGTTCTGGTCCCACTGGTGCCATGCTCGACCCCCTCCTGGCAAGTTCATCGGCTGCATCGTTGCCTAGCGAATTGCTGTGTCCTTTGATCCACTGAATGGTAATGTTGTTGAGGCTACCTACCTCGTTGAGGCGCTGGTGGCACTCGTATATCAGCCCAGAGTCAACTGTGTGACTGTTCAGCGCTTGCAGAACAGCCATGCTGTCCGAGAGTATGCGGATCGAGTGGTCCTTAACTACCCTGGCCATGATGGCAGACGCTGCCAGGGAGATGCCCATGCATTCGGCCTGGAACACTGTGTTATGGATTCCCAGTGGTGTGGCTATGTGGATGTTGAGGTCCTCCGAGAAGACTCCAGCCCCTGTGCCACTACCTGTTTTTGATCCGTCCGTGAAGATACGCAGCTCTGCGGGGCGCAAGCCTTCGCATCGTCGATCCTCATGCAGCTGGATTCTATATTTTTTATCAAAGATAAATTGTTTGGGCACCCGGTCATTTATTGCCCTCGTAATGGGTAACTCGCTATTGAGTTCCTTAAGTAGCGCGGTGTGTTGTGTGTCTCTTTTACTCCAGAGATTTATAGCCTTTAGACGCGCCGCCGCCATCGTTGCTTCCTGTTGTATGAACAGGTGGAGCGGCGGCAACCCCAGCATGGCCTCGATCGCTGCAGTCGGAGTAGTCCTCATGCAGCCCGTGGTCGCGACGCAGGCTAGTCTTTGCATGCGCTGTAGTTTGTTGGCGGCTGTAGTTAGCTTGGTGCGGGGCCACCAGACCACGGCCCCGTAGGTGATCATGGGGCGGATCACTGCGGTGTACAGCCATAGTATGATTTTGGGTGATAGTCCCCACTTCTTACCTATCATTCTCCTGCACTGCCAGAAGGTGATGCAGGCCCTGTTCAGCTTGTTGTCTAGGTGACTGCTCCAGTTTAGCTTATTGTCCAAAGTGACCCCGAGATACTTGACTTCGTTGGCCAACTGAAGTTCTGTATTGAACAGTTTCGGTAGGCGAAAAGGGCCTAATGCTCGTTTTAGGGTGAACATGACTAGTTCAGTTTTGGTGGGGTTCACTGATAGTTCAAATTCCCTGCACCATCTCTCTACGATACGTAGTGCTTGCTGAGTGAGGTTACAGATCGTTCCCGTTACCTTCCCCGAAACAAGGATTGCAAGGTCGTCCGCATAGCCTATTGTGAAGTAATGGCTGGCGTTGAGTTTGGTGATAAGGTCATTTATCACCAGATTCCATAGAAGGGGGGACAGCACCCCTCCCTGGGGGCAGCCTCTGGCTATCATGGCCAGCTGCTGTTCATCCTCAAGGCGAACCATTCGTTTGCTAAGCATGTTAGTAATCCAGTCCGTTAGTACCTGTTCCACCCCATGCCTGGAGAGGGCGCTACCGATGCTGGAGAAGTTGGTTTTGTCGAAGGCTCCTTCGATGTCTATGAAAGTGCCCAGGCAGGTGCCTTTTTGGTGCATCGCTTCTTCTATCTGGCTGACCACTTGATGAAGAGCAGATTCCGTCGATTTACCTGAGCTGTATGCGTGTTGGTTACCGTGAAGTGGTATGTTTTTAAGTGCGCCATCTCGCAGCTCCCTATCGCATAGCCTTTCCAGCGTTTTCAATAGAAAGGAGGTTAGGCTGATTGGTCGGTGGGATTTGGCGTTAGTATAGTCACTTTTACCTGGCTTTGGAATAAAAATAACTTTCACTTCCCTCCATCCCTTGGGAACGTATCTAAAGGCCAAGCACGCTCTCATTAGAGGCACTAGTCTAATTGCGACCGGGGTTCCCCCCCATTGCAATAAGGCGGGGAACACTCCATCGGGGCCAGCTGCCTTGAAGGGATGGAAGCTTCGGATGGCCCATTGGAGTTTCTCCAGTGTGATCACCCTGTGTGCGTACCGCCAATCGTTTTCTGATGGTGTTTGAATAACGTCTTGCCAGTCAATTACCTGCTCGAAGACACATCCAGGGAAGTGAGTTTCAATTAGGACGCGATTTACTTCTTCAGGCGACGTCGTGAGTGTGTTATCAGGTTTGCGGAGGGTAGTGGGCCCTGACGTATGCCGCTGCGCTAGAACCTTCCTTACCCTGTTGGCTTGCTGGCAGGATTCGATGCCGCCGCAGAATTTACGCCAGCCCGTGGTACTCCTGTATCTGATGCATTTTTTGTAGCGGGATTTGGCTGCATAGTAGCTATCCCAGTCCACGTCCGCACATGTGTTCATGGCTCTATTTAGTGCTTTCCTTACCTTCCCGCGCTTGCGCTCCAGGTCAGCGCCCCACCAAGGTTGTTTACCCGGTGTGCTGCGCGGGGTGGTTTCAGGGCAGGCAGTATGATAGCTGTCTATTATTGAATTGGTTATCTGGCTTACTTGTGCCTCAATCAGTGTTGTGTCCGCAAAAGGCGGCGGACCGGTTGGTGTTGCAAGCTTAAGTTCCAGGCTGCGTGTATAGGTGCCGCGATCCGTGTTGCGCGGGTTGCGACGTGGTGTTACCGGCTGAGCGCAGACCTGTATGTCGAAGCGAATCCACCTGTGATCAGAGCAGGAAGCCTCCTTGGAGACCTGCCACCCCGTGGTGATTTCCGCCGCGCCCTGCGTTGCCAGGGTAAGATCTATGATTGTGCGGCTTCGCCTTGTTACAAATGTCGGTTCGGCACCGGTGTTTAGTAGGGATAGGTTAGTCGAGAATAAATAGTCAACCAAGGCCTTACCCCTTTCGTTCTGTGTGTCCATGCCCCACAGTTGGTGATGAGCATTGGCGTCGGCCCCTACGACGACCTCAAACCCATGACTCTCGCAATAGCTCACGAGACGGGCGAGGTCATGCGGGGGCGGCGCCTCCGCCTCAGGCATGTAGGCCGAGGCAAAGACGATCACCGACTCCACGGCATCGACACGTATTTGCAGCTTAGCTGCAGAGACATCTCTGCAACAGAATTCCGTTAAGAGCTGTGTTTTGAGGTTACCTGTTACATAGATGCACGACCTGGGCTGATCGTGATCAGTGGTGACCAGTAGCTTACCTCCAAGATTGGAAAGTCCCTGTATGTGGCCGGCCCTAATCCACGGCTCCTGGATCAAGGCAATGGCCGTGTGTTGAACCTCCAGCCACTTGCGGAGCTGAGCCGTCGCGGTCTGACTGTGGTGGAGGTTCGCCTGGAGGACTTTACAGTTTGACGAAAGGCACGCCATCGCTGGTCGTCCCCTCGTCGTCTTCCCCCAGTGTTAACCCGGCAAACAGGTCGCCCTCGCCGAAGCCGTCCTCCCCTCGGCAGGAAGCTGGCGACAGGGTTATGTCGTCCAGCTCCTCGCCCAGGGAAGGAGCGGCCCCCGCGGTGGCGGCAGCAGGGGCGGCCGACTCTGCTACAGCAGGTTCGGCCACGGGTGCTTCCGGGTTGTTTGGTGGAGGAGTGGACTCCCCCACTGGTGTCTCTGGCCGCTGCGCCGTGGCGTCGGAGAAGGTTTCCGTAGACGGGTCCCATCCGTGCGGGGCATCGGTGTACCTGCCGTTCTGGCCCTGGAATCGAATGTACACCGACCCCACTCCTATTGAGAGCCGGCGCTCGGCCCTCATTAGGGCCGGAATCTGGTCCGCAGGGACACCCACCACGACGAACCACGCCGCGGCCTGCTTATTGACGTGCAGGAGTACCCACCTTTTGATGTCGACCGATGGGTTTTGGTAGCTCAGAGCGCGCCCGATATCGGTCGGCTCTTCGAAGACCCCCTGCTCGTCTGGTATCACGATCCCGCACCGTGCTCGTCTCTCAATCTCCGACTGGCACTTCACAACTAGCGAGGTGCCAGTGAGGAGGGACAGTGCGGGGACAGCTTCTCTCAGCCAGGCTAGAGTGTGGTCGTTATCGCACCACAGTTTAAGGGCACCCCCGGCAAACACCGGCTTGGCGTTGAAGAGGGCACAGTTAAAAGCTTATGCGTTTTAAATATTGGTCAGCATGAATCTGACCAATCCATATTAAATATTACTCGCAAACATTTTTTTGTGCACTAAACTACTCTTGAAACTTCAGAAGAGTTTACACTACTATACCATATCAAATTACAGAACAAATGTAGGCATGATATACCAATAGGGCAGTTTGCCTTGAAGTTACATCTTTCACCTTTCTTAGAGAAAATATAAATTACAAAGAATGTCAATGTGGTTCCTCCATGTCAAATGCTTATCAACCGTAACACTTAGAAACCGGGTACTGTATACCTTGCTTACATTAATACTATTAAATGCAACTTTAAGATGAACCGGTTTACTTTTCCAAGTATTAGAATGAAACATGTTAGTTTTAGTAATATTTATCTTTAAACTATTAATTTCCAACCATTTGTTTACATTAGTCAAAGTTTTCTTTATTTCAGCATGGTAGTTTAGCACAATTTTGATATAGGCTTTTATTTAATTTATATTCTATTATAATGTCGTCGGCAAATATAACACATGAATGATTAATTGATTGTGGCAGGTCATTAATACAAAGTGTAAGGGAAACGCTTCCGAAAACGAAGACAGGTGATAGTGATTCTCGATATGATACCCTAAAAAATGTACTTAGATTTTTTTTAAACAATTTTTACCTAACTTTTTAATTTCTTTTTGTATAGTATGCTGTGTGAACAGTTAAATGCACCATTATTTGAGATTAAACACATTTAAAAACATTAAAAATCAGCTGACGCATAACCGCGCTTGCCAAGAGCCACGCGGCTGGCGACCCCAAGTTTACGCAGCAACTTGGGCACAGAGTAAATGGTTTATGCATCATTTGGAAAGTGCCGCCCAAATAAGTAGAAACATTACAGACGCATCAAACATTTTAAATTGATGGACCGTGTCTTGCATTTAATAACAGTTTGGTATGTAAGACGATGATCGATAGTGAATGAAATGAAGTAGACGGTCGCCGACTTTAGCTGTTGATTGACTAAAAAAACCGGCCAAGTTCGAGTCGAACTCGTGCGCCGAGGGTTCCGTACGTACCTATTATAAAATAAATTTAGATTTTCGCGAAAACTTGTAAGTACCAAAATTTACCTTATTTTTCAACTGTTTTTTGGAATTTTTCCTTTATTTATGCTGTAAGACGTTGCTTTTTGTCAAATTTCGTGATTCTAGGTTAACGGAAACTACCATATAGGTTTTCGACCCAAAACCTATAGGGTACTTCCGGTTGACCAATAATTGTCAATTTTGGTTAAAAGCAAGGTCTTATAGCACAAGTAAAGAGAAAATTCCGAAAAATAAAAAAGTTGAAAATTAACGTAAATTTTGGTACTTACAAGTTTTCGCGAAAATCTAAATTTGCCCATAACTTTTTATCGTGTTGACTCAGGACCTTAATTTTTATACACCTAAAAGGGACGATATACCTCAGTATCTGGTATAAATTTCAACTTGCTAGGTCCACCCGTTCCTGAGAAAATTGGTAGTGACACACGGACAGACAGACAGACGGACAAGAGAGTGATCGTAAAAGGGTTAGGGTTTCGTACCTCAAAAGGTAACAAAAGGAACCCTTGTTACCTTTTGAGGTACGAAACCCTAAAAATGATTTAATCTCAATTATTTCAATAAAAGCTTGTTACATTTTGATGGCAGGAGGAATAAAGAACATATATTAGCATGTTACACCAATTTCTAACCGTCAATATGTAACACGCTTTTGTTTAAATAATTGAGTTTAAATTATTTTTAACTTTTTAGTTCGTTTTATTAACAAGTACCTAATAATAAAAGCTTCTTTAAAAAAAGTTTTTTTCTTTTATTTTTAACTTTTTAGTATTTGTGATGCGGGATTTACTACGCAGGGTTTTTAGTGGCAGTCCCTTAATCTCTTGTCTCTTTTTTTCGAAAGGTCTCTAAAACCCCTTTTTTAAGAATTTGGTCTCTTAATTCCTCTTTTCAGGAATGCTGCCGCTAGAAAAAGCATGTGTGGGCCCCAGTGATGAATTATTCTTGCCCGTTTTTCTCCATAGGTAGCTACTACGCTTTGGAACGGGCAACTAGCTTCATCTTTCCGACTCTTTAACAATTCAAAAGTGCCTAATAAGTGCCTAATTGGATTATTTGAAATAAATGCTTTGAGTTTGAGTTTATTGGGGACAAAGTTGTCATTTCTGGGGGGCATTTTTTATTTTAGTAAATAAATAAAAACACTTTATTTTTCTTTATCAAGAGTATCTGTCGTTATTCGTGCCAAGTAAACGTCACCATATTTATCTCTTCTCCAATTCTTCTTTGCTGAAACGCTAATCTCACCCGTGCTCGAGACCACTACTCTATACAGATTTTTTTCCCCTCGGACCCCCGCAACTCTTTTGTTACCAAGTCACATCAAAAGTATTGCTTATAATATTCCTAATCTGAGAAGATCTTTTTTCAGTGAAATTTTATTTCTTTTTGAGTGTCAGACAAATAATTTTCATGATTTCTTTTCATTGAATTTACAAAAATAACTGAAATATTACCTAAACAGATATCTGAGGATATCTGCAAAAAATTGCGCCAAATAAACGCCAAATGCACACTTTTTGATTCTATTAAATCATTCATCATTTAAGATCACAAAAATATTTGAAATTGCATAAATTTGCTATGAACAGGCAGCAATATCACAAAATACAGAGAGTACAGAAGTCAAACTACATACAAAGTGCGCTCGAGCAATGCACATATAGACACCGCTCACGGACACGATATCTCGGACGGGTTGGGACCAGTGCGAGCGCGAGTGCCATCCCCTGAGACACGCGTCTGTGAAGTGCAAAAATGGAGCAACAAAAAGAAAGTTATTATAACTGTTCAGTGGACAGTTGTTTAAATGCAACATTAAACAGTGAATTGTCGTTTTTAAAGCTACCAGTTGTTTCAGAGAGGCAAGTACCTAGGTATTTGCTTGTGTTTCGATGGTTCGTTTTAACGTAACACAGAATAGTTAGTTGTAGGTAAAAAATGACGAAAATGACTTTGTGGCCTTGTAATATTTTTACAATTTATATTAGGTATTTATTGTAGTACCTATAAACACTAAAAAATACGCTCATCTTAAATAGTTAAGATAGAACTGCTCCGCGATCGTGCATTTCGCCAATGTCGAAACCGTCGCAAGACATTTTCTGTGACAAATTTGTAATATAACAATAACATTAAAATTAAAATATGTTAGTTATTATTGGTTTACATTTCTATATTCCTGTTTTATTCTTAACAATAAATCAAACACCTAGATACGAATGCCACTACCACGATAGCTTTTTTTTTGCATAAGCCAAAGTTGAAAACCCTAGCGCGACCGCCGAGCGTAGGTATGAAAAGTGAAGTACATACATGAGATTGACTTCTGTACTCTCTGTATTTTGTGGCAATATCAAACCAATTGAAAAAAAAATGCTTGTCGTAACACCAAAACGAATTGTACTTTGCTCATTTTTTTTTGTCTATATTCAAAGCTCTAAATAAACATATAGATATTTCAAATCATAACAATATAGAGCTACTAATCAACAATGATCAATTCATACGTTTCCTTTGCATACATACAGGATAAGTTTTTATCCAGTGCGCAAATTCTAACCATGAATTCAGCATATCATTCTAGAATACAGAATTTTTGCGCCTAACGCAAAATGTCTGTTTGTCTGTTTTACAAAAAAAAAAACAGTTGTTTTATAAAAAAAAGTGCAATACCTACGCGGTCAAAATGTATGGAACAACTGATTTAAAAAAAAATGACTACTAACTTATCCTGTATATGAATACAAAGGAAAAAATTGAGCCAAGTACAATTTTTTGGTGTTTTGACAAGCATTTAAAAAAAAATATGATTTGATGTTGCTTTTACTGTTCCTGGCAAATTTATGCGAATTCAAATATTTTTCATCCCCATCTAAAAATAATCAAACATTTTTCAATATAAAAAATGTTTTTGGTCCCTTTAAAAAAAATCGGTTTCTTTCCCTTTTTTGTAAAGGCAAATCTGCTAAAAGCCCTGACTACGGCGTACTTCGTAGCAGCGTTTTTCCGTTATGTAGCTCATAATAATTCGTAGAACCCACACATATGTATTTTTTTGAGCACTTAAAGTGTTATATTTATCGCCACCTTCCAGCTCCAGCATCAGACCCTTGTTACCATATAGGATCAAAGTACTTATCAATACGAATCAAACGAACCCAAACTCGATGGGCTTTTTTTTTTGGGTGGGAAATCATCAAATGACTTCTCCCGCTCTGGGTGGAGCAGGAGGGCGTGTCAGACTTACTGACTAAAACCCACCCGTGTTCCCTTAGTTGCCTGTGTGCCAGGGGCCGCGGTATCTCTTTCGAACAACCCGCACCCCTGACAGGATCGGCCCTTGCGGGCCCCATCAGTTGTTGCTGACATCTCATTGAGGCGCGCGTGGAACACAACGCGCCGTCGACCCGGGCTTGGTCCTTACCGGACAGCGAGCTACCCATTACTCGCCGTCCGCAAGCCCGCGCCTACGGTGGCCGGGAATCAGCCTGGGATTCCCGACGCCCAGGGCGTCTCCTGCGAAGGCTACGGGCGTGAGGGCGCATGTACTGCCTCTCCCTCACGTGCGCCGCCTTCCTCTTTGCGAGCATCACTGCTTTGCTGGAGGAAGCGACGGCTACCCATGCACTCTTGCTCCGTACCATGGCCTGGACCAGGTCCGTACGCGAGAGATCGCCGCCGCCGATTGCCTCCACGAGGACACGGCGGTGCTCCGCCCAAGCCGGGCAGACCTCCACCGTAATCCCACAGGGCAATCTTCGCAATGGAAACACCCGCGCGTTTCCTCCCGCCTTATCCGAAACAGGAACCTCCCGAAACAACCGTGTCCGGTGAGGACCTGTGTCAGGCGGAAGGTGAGGACGCCATGCCGCCTCTCAAGCCTCCTCAAAGAGGGGACTTACCGCCGCAATCGTGGCGTGCCCAAACTCGATGGGGTTGTGTCGTTTTATTGCGGAGTTCCTATAGCCATCTTCTAGCTCCGGCATCAGATTAGCTCCATGTCATCATAATATTGCATTGTTACGCGATAAACATATGCATGCAAAATTTCTGCTTAATCGGTTATAGACATCTGCTGCAAAATTGAGTTGCAAGAGTCCACCCGAACAAACATAGTTCAATACATTACAAGTTAAATGAAAGCTTGTAAAAAATTTCGTCGCGTGTACAGTTTCATAGTGAAGGCAGGATCGTATCCACCAAGTCTGAGCGGTTGAGAGAGATAGAGAGGTTCTATGGACAGTTATACACCTCAACAAGAAAGCCCGTTACGAATCTGGCACACGACATAAGAACTAGATTGACCCGACACTATACTGAAGGCTTCCCGGACGTCAGCTTGTACGAGATTAGGATGGCTCTGAAGCAGCTCAAAAACAACAAGGCGAAATTATGAAACCCTTTATTTTGGTATCCCCCACTCAATAGGTTTTATATTGTGTCTTAAATAAAAAAATTGAATACACAATTTGGCGCCAAAATCGGCCATTCTTTTTTTTTTCAATTTTGAAATATCCCGTGTCGTTATAACCGTCCGTTTTACCTTGGTAGGTAATGGCAATCTAATTCAAGTTTATTTACGTCTTGCTCCTTATTATTATTTTGTTCAATGTAATGTTTTGTATCTTTTTTGGAGGAATCAGATATTATTTGAGGGGAAGAGAGAAGAATTCTGAATCTAGATCCAAATTCCTTGCAGGAATTTGTTCTCTAGGTTTTGTTCCAGTTTAAAATTTTGTGATTTAACTTCTCAATTTCCGCATGCGCATCTATCAATTGTTCCCTTAAATTTTCGATCATGTTTTGTAACTCCATCCCCTCATTACTTTTAAATATGTGTTGATAGATCCAT
Source organism: Polymixis lichenea (assembly GCA_949091785.1). Classification (NCBI taxonomy): domain Eukaryota; kingdom Metazoa; phylum Arthropoda; class Insecta; order Lepidoptera; family Noctuidae; genus Polymixis; species Polymixis lichenea. The sequence goes on from OX420942.1 coordinate 868,283, forward strand.
CATACTTTTGATATTTAAACTTGAAGAAGATATATCCAGTGAATCAATAGTTTCATTAGAAAAGGATTGCACTAAGCGCTGTTTTCTCAACGTAATAATAGGTTGGGGAAAAAGTTTCTTCGCATTTTTTAAGAAAATTCAAAACATTTTTTAATAAAGTTTATTTACATTTAACTAAAGTATGTAGGTACCATTTTGTTCGATAACTTTTTGCCATCTTGTAGGTAGGGACATGATCCCATTGCTATAGAAATTTTGGGACTTCTGGTCAAAATACCGCGACAAGTGGTTTTGGCAGTCCTCTCGTGATGTTAACCTGACACTGCCTAAAGAATTCTGAAGAGACCGAAACAGGTGGAAATCTGAAGGTGCAAGGTCAGGACTATACGGCGGATGCATTAATACCTCCCAGCCAAACTCTCTTAATTTTTGTTGGGTGGCTAAAGATGTGTGAGGTCTAGCGTTATCATGATGAAAAACCACACCCCTTCTGTTGATTAATTCCGGCCGCTGTCTCTCAACTTCTTGCTTTAATCTCATCAGTTGTTCGCAGTAGAGTTCAGAATCGATGGTCCTGCCTGGTGGTAACAGCTCATAATGAATAATGCCCTTCCAATCCCACCACACACACAGCATCACCTTGTTGCGAGTTAACCCGGGTTTCGCCACAGTCTGTGAAGCCTGACCGGCCTTTGACCACGACCTTTTTCGCACGTTCTTGTCATACGTTCGCTTCTTCAAAAATGGTTCGGTTTCATTACGTCGTAATAAAGAATCACAAATGAGTACACGGTTCATTAGGTTTCTTTCAGTGAGCTCGTGAGGTACCCAAATGTCGAGCTTTTTTGTGTACCCAGTTTTTTTCAAATGCGCCAAAACTGTTTTGTGGTCAATTTCCAGTTCTTCAGCTACGTCGTAACTACTGGTATGCCGATCTTGCTCCACTTTTTCAAAAATGGCATCCATTTTATCCGTAATAGGGCGACCAGAGCGACGTGCATCTTTGACATCAAAATTTCCGGATTGAAAACGCTTAAACCAAATTTGTGCTACTCTCACAGACACTACACTAGGTCCATAAACATCGCAAATTTTTTTCGCGGCTTGCGTTGCATTATTACCTTTTTTGTAGTAAAATTTTTAAATGTATCGAATTTCTTCATTAGATTCACTCATCTTGACGGTACGAAAAACAAATGAAAATCACACATTTTCCTAATTTGAAATTATGTTCTTTAAAATTTAAACTTTCAATGATACCAAAACCAGCCAGATACAAATAGTATAGCCAAAGAGATTTTATTACAAGTTCATACATACTATAATGCGAAAAGACTTTTTCCCCAACCTAATATTATTATTAAACTCCATCGTCAATTCTATAATGAAATAATGATTGAGTAATGTAAAATATACTGGTGGAACTGTATTTTGTTTTGTGTTATATGTATAGTTTCGTTGGTTGGAACGCGCACTTCAGGTTGTGAACATCTAAAGACGTGTTGGTTTGGATCACGCCCTCAATGAAACGCGGTTATGTTGGTAGCACTGATGTAAACAAATAGAATTTGAATTCACGTTAGGAAAAAACGAATTTGTCTATGCGCAAATTAAGAGTTATGAATTTTCTAAGCACTTTTGCGCACTTGTGTGCACGGTTTATCACTCAATTACTGCAGTTTTAGTTATATTTATGTCGCAGCCATTTGGTTAAATTGGTTGCCTAGGCCGTTCATTAAATGCCGGCATCCAATTAAATAGCTGAACGACAACTAGTCATTGAGCGCAACGTTCAACCAGATGGCTGAATGTCGTGTAGTCATTTAGTTAAATTGGATAGGTCAGGCAGAGTGAATATGAGTTCACAAATTATGTACGACTACTGTTTACTAATACCTACCACTAAGTAACTAGTAATCATCATCATTTCAGCCGAAAGACATCCACTGCTGGACATAAGCTTCCTCCAAAAGGGGGATATTTACCATAATCGCCACGCTTGGCAGGCGGGTTGGCGATCGCAGTATGGTGGTCAAATGCATAGAGAACGCTGCTGCCCATTCTCTAGTAAGTCCTTAGTCGCCTTTTATGACCCCCACGGGAATAATTTCACATAAAATTGCAAACAACGCGCCAGTCGACGATACGCGGTGACAGAGCGGGGCTGGCGAACGAAATGTCCACCACCGACTCACCCCGCATCCGCACACACGTAGCGACAGAACCCCGGTTTAGGACGACCAGGCCCACCTCTAGAGCCCAGTCCTCCACCATCCTACCTCGCACATCCGTCAACCGGGAACCCAAAGCCAAGTTCTTGGCATTGAAGTCCCCGAGGACGAGTACGGGGAGGGAACGGAACTCGACGACAACGTCTCTCAACTCCGCAAGGGAGTTGTGGAACTCGGCGAGAGTTCGACTCGGGGAGAAGTACACCCCTACCACTGCAATCTCCCCGAACGGTGCTGCTACGCAACCCCTTCCCCTCTGGACACCCTCGAGAGCCCCGGGGTACCGGCGACGGCCGACGAAATTAGGGTCACTGAGCCGTTCAGGTCCTCCACCCAGTAATCCCTGGGTGGGACAAAGTACGGCTCAGCGACCACGGCGATGTTAATCGACCACTGCGCCATGCTCTGGAGCAACAGATCCTGAGCAGTGGCTCAGTGGTTGATGTTCGCCTGGAGGAGGCGTAATGATGCCGTTATTGGCATTCCATTTCAGCCTCCTCCGGAGCCCTTTGAGAGGGCCCTGCCCCGGTGGTAACAGCTGCGACGCTGGTGGAAACGGCAGCGGCGGCGGCAGCTACGGCGGTGACGGCGGTGGCGGAGGGCTTGCCCCTGCCCCGGCTCCTAGTTTCGGCGGGTGGAGCGCAAGCCTTGCTCCCAGCCCGGTGTTCGGCCGGCTTGCCAGCTGCCGCACATAAATAACAGTGCGGCGTGGCATTGCACGAGCCGGCCTTGTGACCGGGCTGACCGCAGCGGAAGCAGTGACCGCTGCGGTCCACCTCCGAGGTTCATTGCAGTCCCACGTGGTGACCCACCTGGCAGCGGAAGCACCTCAGAGGTCTGGGTTCCAGCAGCTTGACCTGCGCGGATACCCAGCCCACCAGGAGCCTTCGGCCCTCCCCGGTGATCTTTTGGGCCGCCGACACGGGGCAGCTCACCGTAAGGGTTCGCATGCCCGTGTTGTCAGGACGAATGGTGCCTGCCTTCACCTGCTCGGCAGAGCACCCTCCAGTCCTGACTATGGCGGTCACCACCTCGCCCTCCGTCACGGAGTCGTCCAGGCCCAAGATGCGCATGTCAGCACACTTGGTGGGCCTGGACACTCAGGCTTGGTCCGCACTTATGGACGCCCTTAGCCTTTCGGCCAGAGCGTCTGCGGTCGGGCCACTGGCCGCACCAGGGACCTGCAGCATCCGGGCCCCAGTCGCAGTGACCCTTATGCGGAGGCCGTTGGCGACTCCTAAGTCCACCAGGTCCACCGCCGCCCTCGCCTTCGCGATCACGTCGCGGTAGGATACGCCCTTCTGTACCGCTTCCGGCTGTAGTGTGATCACTACAGCTGCGGACTTCGGGGCGCGTAACCTAGCCGCGGCGCTTCGCTTCTTGGCACGCTGCCGCCTCTCCCCTTCTTTTGGCCCCTTGCCCGCCTTCCTCTTCTGCCCGGCCACTTGCCATTCGGCGTCGGCCGGAGGAGATTTGGGAGGCGGGGCCGTCCGTCCTGGCACTTTTGGAGCTCTTCGTCGTGAACGTCACGGTTTGGAGCGCTTCTTGAGGAACTCCCCAGTCCTCTTCGAAGCACGCCCCACCACAGCTTCCGGGCTCTTAAAAGAGCCCGGAGCGCTCAATGCGGCGTCGGAATCGCATCACTCCTCCGACCCCTCCTCGTCAAGGTTTTGTTTTTTATTTTCGATTTCCATTTTTGTTCCCACGAGTGTAAAACTTTATACACCGTGACATTTTAGTCGTCTTACAACGGCAGCCCACTTCATGTATCTAATGACTACTAATCACTTATTAAAAAAAAAAAAAACATTTTTGAACATTTGCGTAATTACAAAAATGAAAATATCATTCACTAAGATGCATAACGTAGTTTGAAACACCCTTATATGGAGATGGAATTAATGATGGAATGTAATGGTAGGTAGGTAGATATCTTCTACCGTTTCATACGTAAACATTAATAGGGAGTGTTTCATAATTCTGAGCATTATTTATTTTTCTTTGTACCTATTATCTTAATTAATGGTAACAATTTTTTAATCGCGCCTAGAGATATTTTATGACGGATACATTGAGTGGACCACCTTTGTAAGACGACTAAAATGTCACGGTGTATATCCCAAAAGCTTGTGGTTCGCACTAGAGACTAATTTAGCCACCCATTAGTCAAGCTATCAACCTCCCTCACGGTGCGCCGCCGCTTGGAGGTTTGGGGTAATTTTTTATAGAGGTATTCTTCCTCGCGGCCCGGGTGGTTAAGCCAAGACCCTCGATCCCCGTCAAAAGTCAGAGACATGATCGTGACAATCTTCGGGGCTACGAGATTAACGGTGGCAAAAGGAGTGGACTCTGCCTGCCCGGTGGCAGGGTAAGTGCACACCGAGTCCGCTCTTACTCCGCCGCTGTGCGTCTCTGCATAAGCGCAGAGAGACACGCGTTGGAGCGTCCCTCCGACAGGATATTGGCATACGGGTAACCACCACCCCTTAGGCACACGTAACTAATGGGGGGACATTGCCCGCATCCCAGGGTGCACCGTCCCGGAGACTGGCCTTTCCCCCGGACGCATCCAAGGGAAACTCCAGCCCACGGGCACACGAGGAGGTTTCCTGTCCAAGCACCCCCTGTAGCACTTTGTTTACGTTGGTTTATAACTCTCTGCGAAGATTGTGACTGGAAAACGATATCACTGACGATTTAAACGATTTTAAACACAATGCCGTTGTGTTTAGTTAATTAACTCGGATAAAACACTTTTATTTTATTTTTTAAATACGGAGCTACTGTTCACATTTGGCGGTGTTGCCCTAAGTCGTTTCCCTATTGAAAGTTTATCAGGCAATATCATACAGTTACAGCTGGATACTCCTTAGTTTGGAAGACTAGACTGAAAATACCAGACAAAGATATATTATTATTAGCTATGGAGTATTAAAACATAGCCAAATTAGCTTACAATGTTCCCACTGCTGGGACACAGGGCGGCCCTCTGTGAGGGGGAGTGCGCCATAAACCACCATGCAGGCTCAGTTCTTAGATATCACTGTCTTTGTTAGATATCACATGTCTTCAAAATTTTGGTTCAAGGACATGTTGGTTCCCTCACAATGTTTTCCTTCACTGTTTTGAGAACAGTGGTGATGACATAATTTATACAAATTAAAGCACCTGTCAGGGTTTGAACACAACCTACAACTCAAAGTCACAGCCGTTACCACTGGGCCATGGCTGCACTGATTAAAACATGTTCTTTCTTATCAATTCCAGATGACCCTAGCAAGTGATTGCCCTCCTCCAAAGAAGGAAAGGAAACCCATAACATGGCCATAAATAACAAAACATCATATGTATGAAATTGTATAAAAATTGCTCACCACTTCATCAGTATAACATTGTTACCATTTTATATCACCATCGTCCAGCCTTCCACCAAATATGTATAAGCTAGCAGGGATATCAATGCGCAAACTGTAAACACAAATATGTATAAGCTAGCAGGGATATCAATGCGCAAACTGTAAACACAAATATGTATAAGCTAGCAGGGATATCAATGCGCAAACTGTAAACACAAATATGTATAAGCTAGCAGGGATATCAATGCGCAAACTGTAAACACAAATATGTATAAGCTAGCAGGGATATCAATGCGCAAACTGTAAACACAAATATGTATAAGCTAGCAGGGATATCAATGCGCAAACTGTAAACACAAATATGTATAAGCTAGCAGGGATATCAATGCGCAAACTGTAAACACAAATATGTATAAGCTAGCAGGGATATCAATGCGCAAACTGTAAACACAAATATGTATAAGCTAGCAGGGATATCAATGCGCAAACTGTAAACACTAATTCCGCACATGATTTTAGACACCGTAGTGTAGAAATGTTAAAATAATTGTCAATTATAAAATAAAACAAACCTGTTACATACTGAAATGCAGTACCTATGTACATGTATTGAATCCATGGCAGCAGGTTGCGCATAGATGTCCCCGCCACCTTGTATTGTTTGATCTTACTACACTGAAAGTGTGAATAGACAATATTGTTACCAATATGTAAGTGTGCACAACATGATACATCATACATTAGCTATACACACTTTTAATCACAATTCAAAAGATTTTGAAGGATATTTCTGATCTATTGCTTCAGATAATTGAATAAATCATTTGTTCAACAAATTAATAACGCAATCAATGTTGTTGAACTGTCAAAATGAAAGGCATTGCCATTGTATGTATGTTACGCAATTACCCTTCTAAAACCTTAGTCATAAAAACTTATCACCTGTTGTTGTACTGTTTAGCCCAATTGAGATTGCATTGTGTACATAAAAATATGAATAAGGGATTCGTTTTGTATCATGTCTCCTGTAACATTTTCTAACATATTTTTTGGGGTAATCATTTCTAGAAGTATGGCAGAACAAAGGGAAAGCCAATGCCGCGTAGTGATTCCCGACTGATGATGGTGATGAATTATTTCTACTATTGTAAAAAACTGATGTCAGATATCCTCACAATTCATGATGATCGAGATTCATAGTCATAATATTATGCAAATGGCCTAAGAAGAAGTTTTTATTTAAAAAAAAATGGATGAAATGATTAAATCCCAAGTCAGCATGTAAAAATAATGAGAAAATAGTTTAAGTCAATTACTTATATGGGCAGCTAAGAATGGTTATGGGTTCAATAAATAGTCCTAAAAAATTATGTTAGCAGTTTATTTGATGGGCAGTCAAAATAAATTAAGTCATTTTAATTATATTAAATTCAATGGATTCAATAAGTACATTAATTTAGTTGTAAGTTTACAACTGTATGACATGTTCGTAAATTTGTGTTACACAAAAACAATAAAGCAGGTCCACATGAGGTTAGGGCCAATCTGATCCTGAACTGACATGTGTAGAAAGACCTTTAAAATTATGTTTTAGATGTTCTACAATATGGTAGAAAAACTTGATTGTAAGGGGTGGTATACTTCGTACATACACATGTTCGGGTCGGCATGACTCGGCACAGGCCGGGCGTCATATATGTATACATTCGATTTTGCCACTCGGCCGAACATGTATGAAGCACGCCTTACAGAACGAATTTTATTTTGCAAAAGGGATCGGCTACAAAGCCTCAGGCAAATTCACAAATTTTATTAGAATGACAGTATTGAAAGTAGCCAACCACCATTGAGTATGCTTTTTAAGTACCCTTTATTCATAAATGTTTCGTCATGCATGATAACTTGAAAAAAAAAAAACTTTTTCCAAAAAAAACAACCGACGGAAGGCGATGACTTTGGATATGTATTTCAATTTTTGTCATCGCCTTCCAAAATTAAAGTTATTTTTCACTTTGTAGTGTTTTTTCGGAAATCGGTTGTTTTTTTTTTGGAAAAAGTTTTTATTTTTCACTTTTTAGTTATAGTACCTACCCCACTAATTCGTAATTTCATCATCCTTGGGGTCAAAACAATGCATATTTATGCGATAGCAGCAATCGCGGTTTATTTACTGTTATTTTTTGAAGTTCCGTTGTCTGTCTCCGAAACGCATCATCAGATCTATATGAAATTGAAATGGGACCACACGGGAAGCACAAGCTTTCAAATACAAAAAGAATCATCAAAATGGGTTCACCCAGTCAAAAGTTATGAGGTAACAAACATTAAAAAAAAACCTCCTCCTTTTTTTGAAGTTGGTTTGAATAAACATCCATAATTATAATAGTAGTGCCACGTTCGAACCATCAAATAAATATAGGAACTTAATTTATTTACATGTTTCACCTGTAGAACACAAAAATGTACAGTTTTTCACGCTGATAAGTCCTGAGGTATGATAACTATCAACTCAAGAAATACAAAGCTTGGAAAAGTTTACTAATAATTTAGTTGGTGCTAATCACGAGCGCACGTTATGTTATTGACATAAGGCTTAAAATGCAATGATCGACATGCGCTCGTGAAATAAAACCACTGTACAATACTTTTAGATTTCTTACACTACAACTAAAAGTTTCGAAAGAAGACAGGACACATGCTACATGAAAAAATCTGAATTCATGGTTACAGTTTGCGCACTGGTTAAAAACTTATCCCGTATGCAGCATTGGATTAACCTTCATATTCAGATGATTGATTCAGATTCAGATTCTGATTGATAGTGTGTTACGCAAATGTGAATTCTGTAATGTGCGTAGATGACGCAATCGTAGCTCACGCTGCGCCTCAACATAGTTCAAGCTAGTAGTAGAGGTAAAGTGAGAATAAACAGACTACACTCTGATTTTTAATTTGCTAGACCAAAATGACAGCTGCGATCGACATTTTTAATTTGCTAGACTAAAATGACAGCTGCGATCGACATTTTTAATTTGCTAGACTAAAATGACAGCTGCGATCGACATTTTTAATTTGCTAGACCAAAATGACAGCTGCGATGGACATTTTTTGTGAACATGTCCGCTAAGCGATAGTAACAGCTGTCATTTTGCAGCTTCAACTGTGTACGGCGTAGGTATATGCTTTTTATATATATAGTATTAATTGTATTGTCTGACGTGTAATCACAAGATACAACCTGTGTAACAAATGAAGTAGAATTCGATGTCTGTACTCAAGAGTAGAATTTTCATTATTGGTGTTTTTTTAATCTCTGAGTGGAACCCCATACCTAGTTGGTACATCTAGTATTAAATAAGGTACTTTGGGACCCAATAACCGTGACGTGCGTTCACCGGCGACACGGCACAACAACGATTTTTTATGCGACGTAAAGGAATTTATCTAAGTATGACAGTAAAATTCAAATTTCAGTAATGACCATTGTAGAAAGTTTGCTTATGTAGGTATACTGTGTCCTTATAATTTAAATTTTATTGTCATACTAACTTCTGCCCGCGGCTCCGCCCGTGGATGTGGTTTTCATTGGTTTTAATTTTTTTTCGCGGAACCCTATTATTTTTTCAAAATAAAAGTTGCCTAAGTTATAAAATAAATCCTTATAAAATCAACAGTCTGCCAATGACAGTCTCCTCAAAATAAGTTCAGCCGTTTCGGAGATTATCCGGAACAAACGGACAGACAGATAATATTATGTTATCAGTACCGTTTATACTTTCATACGCATTTAGTAAAATCTGTTATTTTGACATTACAAACAGACACTTGAATTTTATTTATTTGTATCGAATGTAAACACTTTATTCGTGGCATACAAATCTGTTACTGTGCCGCGCCGTCGCCAGTGGGCGCGGGCCTTTACACGCTAGTGTATGTATAACTATCAGAGGAGTCATTGCGTAACACACTATCAGTAGGAATCGCTTTCCTTGTGACAGTTGTACAACATTCATTGCGTTGTTTACGTTGTCGAGCAGACGAATTATTCAAACGTATGGAGCAATGGATTAATAATAAGCTTCAAAATGATTCAGATTGTGATTAATAGTGTGTTACGCAACTAGACTGCAGGACGCGCTGGAATAAATAGAACCGCCACGGGCAACACCTCTGCCTATCATTTTCAGAAAAGTGACTGTTATGTAAAAAATGATTATAGTTTATAAACTAATCATTTTTTACATAAACGTCGCTTAATTAATTATTGTTTGTATGTTTGTATGTAGTTAGTCGTCATGGGTCATCAGAAGCCCGAAAGTCTGGCAACCAGTCTTACCAACGGGTATCGTATTACCCAGTAACTGGGTTGTGGAGGTCAGATAGGCAGTCGCTCCATGTAAAATATTGGTATTCGGCTGCATCCGGTTTGACTGGAAGCTGACCCCAACATAATTGGGAAAAGGCTTGCAGATGATGATTGTTGTATATAGCTGAGTAGTTCAAAATGGTGTCTGTGTGTCATTAATGTTAATATGTTCGCGTATATTAAGTTTCGGTCTTATTTATATGTATAAGTTGACAAGTGTTCCTGCAATGTTATGTTATTCAATTGACTTGTACATATTATTGTATTTAGGTGCCTAAGTTATTTTGTATGAATGAAATCGGAAATACATGGATTTTTAAAATATTTTATATTGTTATTATAAAACGGTTTCCACTTCAAAACTCACAGTGTTTTTTAATCATAGCTTTAAACTCTCTCAACTAGGTCACGTTTCAGACAAAATCAAAATCGATTAATCTGGTCAGGAGCTACGATGCCACAGGCAAACCCATAGATACACTCTACAAACGTATAACACCCCCTTTTTCGTCAGGGGTTTAAAATAATTTAATCTCGAATTATAAATCTATAAAATGCGATACTTCTGGGCCTTTTGAGGGGTACAAAGGTAATTAAAAAAAGATTGGAACTAAATTACCTAACACACTGGCATAAAAAAGTAACTGACAACATATGATGTTTTGTAACAAGAACTGACAGCTGTGATCAATTCAATACCAGCTGTATTTTTATTTTAGCAAACTTTAACTTTATCAATAATTTCGTTTTTATATTGGAATCTAGAAACTAATTTACCATCATGATGCCGAAAAGGGTGACATCTGTGGGCAGTAGGCAGGGCGCGAGTACTCTGGCCCAGACACAGTCTCACTTCCTGGTGCCTTCCGAAAAGCTGGACAAGGTGACTAGAAGAGTCATAGCACCTTATGCGCAAATAGAACGAAAAGGTACTTTTCAAGCAATACTTTTGTATCAATCAACATCTCAACTTCATTAAAAGTACTTGGCCGTTTCGGTACCGTCACATGGGCGTGAGATGAAAAATGTATTCACTGTTCATTACTTTTCTGTTCTTGTAGTAACGAAACGGCGAAGCCACATATCTAACTAAGGGGTAGAGTTTGCTAAGTTAGGGCGTGTAAAGTTAGAAGCTTGGCTCTACATGAGATTGAAAACTTTTTGACGTGCGAGCCACATGGTCTCGTCCTGGCAACATTTTACATGAAAATGTTTTTGGTGGGATCTACTTGAGACTTAGACAGGCAAATCTAAAACGTTGCTACCGTTCTGTATTTGAATGCAGGCCTCAAAGATGAAGAAGAAAAAGCTGGAAGGTACCTCGACATTAACAGGTTCAACGTCTTCTTAGAGGACACAGTCGATCTGGAAGCGCTTCTGTACGAAACCGCCATGGTGTTAAAGACTGTCACCGATAGTTCTGGTAATTAATTATTATTATATTGTAGTAGACCCGACGCCTTCTGGGTACCTAAATGTACATAGCAATGTTTTTCGGCAAAAATGTAAAAAGTAATTAATAGGACGTATCATTAAATAAGATTGGGCTAGTGTGAAACTCACGGGGGCTTTCCGGTGGGTAAATCATCACCGATCTTTACGTACAAATCCACCGTAAATAGAGTTTCAAAATGGTCATGTGACTTAATTTTACTACCGACAAAACCTCCCATGCTTCGAAACCGGAACGTCTCTTAGCTGCCCTAGTAGCTAAGGCATACAGAAGAAAATATGTACCTATTACCAAAGAAATTATTCAAAGAATCACGACGTGGCTTTGTTACCTTTACAAAATAAATCTTATTACTTTGGTAGGTACCTACATGTTTCTATTTTACAGGCGTATTTGTTTACATAGTGGACAAACTGAAGAATGAAATCGTCCTGATGCATCCAGACACCAACAATCCCGAAAGGCACGAAGTAAATATGACTATTTGTAAGTTTATTTTAATTTTAAATTCTTATCTCGTATTGGCCACAAACTTTCACACGAGATACGAGAATATCTGCAGCCAGACTTTTGGTTATACGAGATGGACCCAGAACTATAGAACCTTCGTCATGAATTTTAGTCTGTAATCGCCTATCTAACCGCCTTGAGCAAGCGTGGTGATCTACACTTGTGCCTTCTCTGTATGAGAAGAGGTCTCCCCTGCAGAGTGAGACAATTATACACTGGTATTATTCGGTTGTATCTCGGATATGCCGGTTTTCTCACGAATACATACTTACGATACAGTCGTCAGCGTTTTGTGAGCAGTGATCAAAGTAATGTAAATGCATGCCTGGGTCCGAACCCGCGACTACAACTTGTAAGCCGGGGCCACAACCAGTGGTGCATTCCCAACCGCTTAGCATAATCAGCCCATAACGTTCCTACTGCTGGAACGTAGGCCTTAAGGGTGTGTCCACCTGGAATTCATGCGAATACATGTGACATCACTTACTCAGTGTAAGGGTGCGTCCAGACCTGGCGAATGCGCCGCTCGCGGGCTGCTTGCGAACTGCGCGCGTGCATTTCATATTCGGACGCAGCCCCTGCGCCGCGCCGTTCGCGCGCAAGCTACGCACCGTACTCGAGCGGCGCAGGAGAAGTGCGCGTGCCGGTCGCGGTGCACCTCCCTCGTCCCCATATTTAATTCAAACGCGAAAGAAGCTATGTGCGTACGTGCAACGCGCGTGCTGCAGACGCGCCCCACTTAAGCCTTGCTGGAGTTACACTAGAGCGGCGCACTAAACGTGGGCTGTAACCGCACGCGAGCAACGCGCGCAGTTCGCAAGCGGCGAATTCGCCTGGTCTGGACGCACCCTTACACTGAGTGAGTGATGTCACATGTAGGTATACGAATGAATTCCAGGTACATCGCCACATGTCTGCCAGCCACTTGCGAAGGGTATTTATAGTGTTGTGGCTTCTTACTATACCCGGGAAGTAGATTGTTTTTATTTTTCGTAAAGGTGAAGGCAAAACAGCAGCGGCTCACGTGGCGTACACCAAGGAGTTCCTGCTTCTCGAAGACGTGCAGCGAGACCGGCGGTTCTCTGATGGCCTGAGGTGGATCGATGCGAAGGTCGCGCTCTGCATGCCGGTTGTCAAGCCCGATGGAGACTGTTACGCCGTATTGGAGTTGTACAGGACTTTTCCCAAGACATATGATGATGTGAGATGTTCTTTTCTATCTATATTATAATCTATCACTACATAATTATTATAAAACAAAGTCCCCCGCTGCGTCTCCTGGTTGGTGGGAATTGCCGTCGAGTCCACCATGAAGTACCTGCGACTGGTGTTCGTAATATTTTATCCAAAACATCAAATTCTTAATAAGTGAACCTAGTGAATATTTGAAAATTAACGTACAGACGCCAGCACATCAAGCTACCCCAATCTGTCAAATTTATTTGATAGATTTTCAACTTTATTACAACTATGTTTAAGGTTTGAACAGAAAATTTGACAGTTTGGGTCTAGCTTGATGTGCTGCCGTCTGTACTGTAATTTGTTTATGGATTTCAAAGAATTCAAGCTAAAATCATACAGAAAATCTAACCTATTACTACTGTATTATTACTAACAGTAGGCGGCACCTAAATGATGCCTAAATAAAATCGCGTGTTGGATTGAAAACAAGCGTTTCATTTTTCAAAGTAGGCAGGTCCTAAAACCTTTCACAGCGGATATTTGTTTGGTATTTAAAGCGCCTTCAGAGTTGGACCGACAATTTTCACCCATACTGGATAAAATCTGAATGATAAGCATCTAGTTGAAAGACGTGCGATCGGTCAGGCCTATGGTCTATGGTAAAGGGTCGCCGTTCAGGCCTGTGCATTCAAAGAAAGCAACGGTCTCCTCAGCCTCCATGCAAGCCCTCCATAGAGGGCTGTCCGTTATGCCTATTGTGTAGAAGTGTTTGTTTAGCGAGCAGTGTCCCGTGATGGTCCCCGTGACCAAGCGCAGGCCTGTCCAAGCGTAAAGTTAACCTGTCATCTAAAGCAAAGCTTCCCTGGGCCGCCTGCAGCCCGGTATCGAGGTCCGCGCGCACTACGCTTGTAGATATGTGGGTGAAATCCTGTAGCCACCTGCGAAGCTGGTTGATCTGATTGTTACACAGATTGACGCGTTGGATGCTCTTCTAGCCAGTTCGTCAGCTGCGTCGGTTCCTAGTGAACCACGGTGTCCTTTTATCTATTGCAGTATCACTGGACAGGCCTATGTCCGTCAGAAGACCGTTGATGATGATTATAATCTTCAATTCCAGAGCGTAGTATACACAGTGGTGAGCGTGGCGTGCTGGGCGGGCGCCGCTGTGCACCAAGCTCAAGCGAGGGTCGTCCTGCAGAAGACTGCGCACCTCAACTCTGAGCTTCGCACGTTGTTGCAGGACTACTTCTGCGATCTGGCGTCTATTGATACAATGCTGACAGATATGCTGGTAATTTCTAATGTCTCTTTAAGTAATATAGAAAGAAAGAAAATATGTCGTAAAGAAGAAATACGCTACAAAGGTAACAAAAATAAAATCACAGCCAGTAAAATGAACGAGCAAAAGCAAACAAGCGGCCAAAACCGAAATGGACTTAATGATCGTAAGAGACGGCACGACCACTGCTGCATGAAACCCAGCGTTCTTGACTACATCTACTGTGAACAATAGTGTATTTTACACTACACGATACAAAATATTTTATTTCACATAAACCTGCAAGGGCAGTTATGAAGCGTCAGAAGCTAGGTGCACGGTTCCAATTTGTCGCTTCCTATGGAGAAGAGCCGGCAAGAAATCCACGGTTACTCTTTTAAAAATAATTGGCTTTTACAATGTTTTTAAATTACAGTAATAATAGGTATGGGAGGACAGTGCAGGCCTGTGTCAATAGAAAAATCGTCTATAAATCTACAGTCTGTAAGGCGTACAACGTTCTCTCATTCACAATATGTAGAAGAATCTACATAAGTAAAATCAACCTATTTAAACCAAGTGACTTGATTTCCATGAGAATCACTAATAAATAGTCGATATTTGAAGTGATGTATAATGTCAAATAATGACCAGAATATGTCAGAAATTGTAAAAATGAAAAGAATAAAATTAACATGTAATGTGTGTGTGTAATTTGGGAGCAGTTAATAGACTCTCACATAGATATGCTGTTAATGAGGTAGGTACCAGGGAAGCCACATGTGCAGAAGGAATTAATGCCAAACTTCCCTGTCTTCAACGTAGTCTTTTATCTTATGATATGCTTTTTTGATAAGGACACGTTTGATGTGAGTTTTAAACTCTCCAACGCTAAGTTCTGTTACCGACTTTGGCAACTTATTATAGAAGAGGATACTGATTATTAGAAATGACTTGCTAGTTTTAGTTAATCTAAATTTTGGAATCACAATTTCATCTTTACTACGTGTTTATAGATTATGGAAGTCGCATCTTTTTTTGAAAAGACCTAAGTTTTTGCGAACATACAAGATATTTTCTGGGATATAAAGAGAAGGAGGAAGGAGTTAGTATATCAATTTCGTTGAATTTGTTTCTAAGAGACTCGCGAGGCCCCATTTTATAGATTGCGCGGATTGCCCTCTTTTGTAAAATGAAAACTGAATCTACGTGTCTTACTGCGTAAGCAGCTGAGCTTAATCTACTTGAAAGAGCTCTGATGTGGTCACCTCATTGCAATTTTGAATCTAAAGTAATTCCTAGAAATACAGTTTCTGAAATATCATCTAGTTGGTTGCCATCTAGTTTTAAATTTAGACCTATTTGGGGTACATTTGGTAATGAGAACTTAATACTTTTAGTTTTGATCGCATGGAGTAAAAGATTATTAGCCGCAAACTATTTCGAGAGGACAGCTAGACTAACGTTGAAATGTAAGACATCCGTATCTTTTCTATTTAATCTAAAAATAAGAGAAGTGTTATCAGCGAATAAAATGATAACCGAGAAGTAAGTTAGCCATCAGGTTGTAGCCAGAGTTGTAGTCTAGAGCTATTTCTGGATCTACTTAGGTGTAGATCCGGATGTCTGGTTGGTTGTGACAGGACCGCCTGGCTCTAGTCCGTTTGGATCGGTATCCTTGTTCGTCAAAGTTCTTAGTTCACCCATATATGTATGCCAACGTAAGACATGAGTACTTGGTACTCATGTCGTACAAAAAATATGTTGGTGCTTTTTATATTTTCCTGATAAAATCTGTCTGTCTTGATGAAACTAGTCACTTCTAGAATAAAAAAATTCAACCTTCTTTAAATTTCTACAGACGGTGGTAAAGTCCTTTATCGGCGCGATGCGCAGCAGTTTCTACATAATCGACAAGGAGCACATCGGTGACATGCTGCAGGCTGACATGTGGGACGACGGGTGGTCCAACGAGAAGACCGCCATGCCTAGGAAGAAACTTAAAGTCAAGTTAGTGGCATGAGACATGTTCTGGGGAAAAAAATGAGGATATTTCGTTCTTTATTTCTTGTAGCATAGAGAAGAATATCGAAGAATGAAAATGAACATCTGTGCTTGCAGTCTCTCTGAAGGATCGAATTCGACACGATTCGATAGGCTACCCTCATCCAGCTGTCACCAGTCCACAGAATAGGTAAGCTAACATGGCAAAGATCCGGCCACATTAGCTATTGGATCGACGACTGGCCACAGCTGGATGAGGGTAGCCGGTGTCGAGTATAACAATGGCGTGCGTTTGGAGAGCTTTTGTCCAGCCCACTGCTTCTATAGGTTGATGATGAACATCGAAGGTTTAGGCAGTAGGTAAGTCCCAGGTCTACAGTAAAATTGTATTTGCATTGAAAATCTTTCGTAATCACTTACCATCTATCTGTCCCTGTCTGCCCAAGTTAGGCCAATGACTTGCTGACGGTGCCGGGAATTCTCAGGACGAGGAAAGCACTGGACAGGTCGTCGCACGCGATTTAATATAAAATGGACATTGATCCTAGAGCGCTGATATTTTTTGCTAATGTTGTGGCAGTGATAACAAATAAGACAAAAAAATATTATTGTCTTACTTCAAATAATGTTTCGTAAAAAAAAAATATTTTTGTTGTACGGGAATTATTACATTTTATTTAATTTCTCATAAACGTTAAACGATGTCGAAATGGCAATCGAATTGGAATTGTGCTGAATTTAGGAAAGGTAAAGGTTATAGGATAACCACAAGTTAATTACAACTTTTAAAACAAATCCGTTTGTAGACGCAAAACACGCTGTTTTATGCGCAATAGGTCCGCTAGCCAGAAAAATGAAACTTCGACGCTAGTTTGCCGTTTTGATTAAAATAAAAACTGAAAATATGGCAATAGCTTCACAAAAATGCGTACCTAAAATTAGGTTCATGCAGACAATTGACTTTAGCTATTCGACGAATTATACGTGCTAATAGAGCCTAAATATCGAGAAATTTGTCAATCGAGGGAACGTTTAAACGTTTCCTCGATTGACACGAGATGCGTATCTTTATTAATTTAAAAATATGTATGTGTGGCGTAACGTATGTAGTTTAGTAGGACTGTTTTTTGAACTAAGATAGTACGGGCATGCCATATCTTTAGATTTTATTTTAATCAAAGGTTTGCCTGACAATATAGCTGCAATTAATGACATATCACGGTACGCCGAAGAAATATTTGGGCTAATGATCAATATTTGGGCACAATATTTTCTTGAGGAATCTCTATATCCTCGCTTTCCAACGGAAGCGAATCACTGTGCACGATCAACGCACTAGCCTCAGGGAATAACAGTTCATGTAAACGTGTAAACTTTGGTTTAATGTGGCTGATGTAGGGATCTGATCTTATCAGAAAGTTGTGGTTAATGTCCAAAGTAGTCTGCACTCTACCGATTTTTCTTGTATTTGTTATAAGTTACA
Source organism: Polymixis lichenea (assembly GCA_949091785.1). NCBI lineage: Eukaryota > Metazoa > Arthropoda > Insecta > Lepidoptera > Noctuidae > Polymixis > Polymixis lichenea. Next base: position 886,126 of record OX420942.1, read on the forward strand.
TAAGTTCTCTTTTATCCCGATAGGCATGCTTTCTGAAGAAGCTTCCGATGCGAGGAATAAAGATTTCCAGAATGTTAGAATGGCACATACAAGAAAAATTGATTATTATCAACAGAGATCGTATTTTTAACGTTCAATTCGTACCAAACCACAGTTTGAGTAGTAAAAAAACACTATTTAAGATCATTTTCTCCAAAGTACGCAGAGACAAGCAGTTTCTTTGAGCGAATTACTCGGAATGATTAGTTTTCTAACATGTATGATTGCCATCTCGACATCGTTTAACGTTTTTGAGAAATTAAATAAAATGTAATAATTCCCATACAAAAAAAAAAACATTTGTTTTTACGAAATATTATTTGAGGTACGACAATAATATTTTTTTGTCATATTTGCCACAACATTAGAAAAAAATATCAGCACTCTAGAATCAATGTCAATTTTTTATTAAATCGGGATCAGTGTGCGTCGTGGCGATACTTGCAGTTAGATCCAACATATTGGGACGGATAAAGCCTGGTCCAAAGTCCCAATTTTAAATAGCCCTAGATAGAGAGAAGCGGAAAGAGCTAGGGAGGCATTTGGGATTGAAATTACTTTTTTTCCACAGTTTAAGCCATGAACAGACACCAGCAGGCTATGTGGCCCGGAACGGAGAGACGATAAACGTTCGTGATGCGTACAAAGATTCCCGGTTTGCTAAGGAGATAGATCCAACTACGGGCACCGTTGTCAGATCCTGCTTGGTGTCACCGATCACGGATAAGAATGGAGTTATTGGTGCGAGAATTGTATATTAATACGTTATATTATTTGTAGGACGGAAACAGACAAAACTGAAGACCAATTCCCGTAATTATAAACAACAATCGATGTCAAAAACACTAGTAAAGTAATAACAGCCGCACGGGCCGATAATCAGGTTAAGCTACGTTTGCCGCGGTTGGTCCGTGGATGGGTGACCAACTTTACATACCAAGTCCCTTCCGTGCTTTAGAAAGCACGTTAAGCCGTTGGACCCGGCTGTCATTTGTGGATCTTTGACAGTCGTTGCGGGTCGTCAGAAGCCCGAAAGTCTGACAACTAGTCCTACCGAGAGGTATCGTATTACCCAGTAACTGGGTTGTGGAGGTCAAGACTGATTGTTGGATTTTCAACTTTCGGCGCTGAGCTGAGCGTTGATAATGTAAGAGCGCGCTTTAATTTGTGCATTCGTGAGCGTGTAGGTACGTGGAACCTGGCATTGGTTCAACGGACTAAACCTAAGTGCTAATCAATAATGACCGTGCCACAGGTGTGGTCCAACTGACGAACAAAACCAACGCCCAGCCGTTCGACTCAGACGACGAGCTAATATTCTCCGTGTTCGTGAGCTACTGCTCGCTCATCGTGCACTTCTATAACATGCAGCAGAAGCAAATATACCATGTATGTTTCATTCCTCTTAGTTCCTGTTGGGATGTTTGTTTGTTGCGTAGGTACTATTGCTGACAGATGCGTGCACTGTCTGCGCAGCGCCCTGAATGCGTAACACACTGACAATCACAATCTGAATCATTATGAAGGATTTTTTTCTGCTTAATAACGTAGATAACGCAATGAATGTTGTTGAACTGTTAAAAGGAATGCCATTGCTACTGGTAGCGTGTTACGCGATTACCGCGGTCTGAATGGTCTTTCCTCAATTACCGCGCTGGTCTGGATGGTCTTTCGTCAATAGACCTTTTCAGACAAAGGTCCTCAAAGATTATGTCCGTATTTTTATATTCACATTGACATTGTTGTTTTTTCTCTCAGTTAGTTTTTGTCATGATCTGGCAGTTTGAGTAATTTATGCGCCTTACCCGAATGGTCCCCTTTCTTTGGAATTGTTCGTCGAATCGTTTAGCTTCTTAAGTTGAGTTAAGCTGCCAGATTACTGACGAATGCGTGCACTGTCTGGACCGGCTAAGTAAAACAAAATCGATATAATGGAAAATGTGGTGACCAGAAATTTTCTTCTAGCTTCATTAGAGAATTTGAAGGGTTTTAGCAATGTCTTGCTTCTGTATAGCAGTATGTTATAGACTTTGTAGTTCCTAAAGCTATTTATTACTCTTTTTCAATATTTTGTGCAGCTAAAGGTTTTATTTTAGATATCATTTATGCCTGTGTACAGCTTCTAATACAGCTGGAAGCATTATACAAAAGTGTAAGCCGTAAGTAAGCATTAAAAAAAAACTGCTCCATGTTTTATAACTTTTCGCATGGGTCACAACTGTTTAACGGTGTACATTGGTGCTGTTTTAATGCCAGCTGTTTAAATGCATTTCATCGTAATATTGTACAGCCTTTATCTATACAAACGTATACTGAGAATAATTTTAACAAGCAACAAGTTGTCTACCGGCATCAAATCCAACCAATAACCAGCTTATTACAGTTGTATCGTGTACTCTCTTTTTAATCATAATGAACATTAAAAACTCTTAAACGCTGCTCTAATCAAGCTCTGCTACAGCCTGAACATATTTTAAAATCCTTTTTAATGCTTTTACCAAGCCAAAAGAATTACAAGAAATGTAGCAAATGCCTAAAGTAAAAGAGTAAAGTAAAGTGAGAGTCGTATATGACTTTTTATCGTCGAAGAAGTTTCTACAAAACACATTTTTCTAAGATTGTAAAAATTAGATTCATCCATATCAACTATGATATTTACTCTCCACCGAACTATCTTCGCTACTATCATTATCATTGTCACCATCCTCATTATCATTTCAGCCGAAAGACGTCCACTGTTGGACATAGGCCTTCCTCAGGTTCTTCCACTTTGACCGGTCTTGTGCTTCCCACATCCAGCACATTCCCGCGGCCTTCACAAGGTCGTCGGTTCAGCTACTATCATATCCTACATTAATAAACAATTTGTCCGCAGTGTGTAGCAACACAAGATTTTTTCTCGGATCCGTGATATTAACGTATTGACAACAACTTTCAGTTTTGAATACCGAAAGTCACTGTCACTATAAGATGAAATATCATAACGTGCTTGAAAAATAGCGCCGTGTGAAGGCAGTGGTTATGCGCTAACAGTATAACTTGGTGCTCATGTTCCCAGTCAAGTTCGTCAAAGACGTATCGTATCGTATCTATGCCAAATACTTGCATCTATGCCACTTTTGTCTTGGCAAATGGTCCAATGGGTCGGTAATCTAATAAGACCGGGGACGGATAAAAAATAACAAAATTAATGTTGATGCCCTAAAATAATAGATTCGATAAATTATAGCTGGAGCAGTAGGTACGTCACTAGACAATAAAGTACGGCAATTTTTACTTCATATGTGCTCATAATATTTACTGTTCTTTATGAGCGGTGGCAAACATCAAAAACAAATCAATATGGTTACAGTATACGCGAAACAGTACGACCATTTTAAGCCCATTCTACTTTATAAAAATCTGAAATGCAGGATCTTTGAAAATTCTGCCAGTAAAGAAGTTAAGTAGTAGATGAAAATTTGTATATGAATCATTTTTGTCGAAGAGAAATACTGTCGGGTACGGTTCACCCTTGTTTGATAGAACAACGTTTGATATAATATTACTAAATCGAATTTTAGTTGCAATAAAGTCATTTCGAAGAATTATTCATTTGACCGAATAATTCATTGGTAAATTTTTATTTAGCGTAATTATTTATTTGAACTAATTTCATTTGAAAATTCGTTTCTGTCACGGCTCCGGCGCTGCGGGGCTACGGCGGCGGTCCCTCGCGAGCTTATCGTCGCAGATGGTTTAACACTCACCACCGCGGCTTCGGCTTGCTGGCCGGCCGCCTCGCCCCTCCGCGCCTACGCGATTCTAAATTACACTCTAGGGGTAGGGCAGACAAGACTGCGTGGAGTCGGATTTATAGCGATTCGTTTCTGTCAACCTGAAGAACCTAGTTTTTTTTTTTTTTCACAGTAATTATACAAATTTGGGGTTGCGAAAGGATTCAGTGTTGCGTTGCGTTGCGTTACGTTGCGTTGCGTTGTGTCGTGTTGCGTCGCGTCAGCCGGTGCGAGTACGAAGGACGGTTCGCGTACTAAATGTGTCTGTCTAACTAATTATTACGTACGCCTACATACACAACAAGCCATGGGCAAGAGGAGAGGTTTTCTTTTATTCGATAGCATAAATTTCGGGAACAGCGATATTAAAATAATGCTTCTTCGGTAATATTGTCTGAACATTATACCTTTTGATCATTAGCGCAAATGTTGTTACTTATAGCAAATAAATATTCGATGAACTGAAAATTCTGTCAAACGATATTATACAAAGTGATGATTTTCTTAAACGTTGTTCGATTTAGTAATATTATATCAAACGTTGTTCTATCAAACAAGGGTGAACCGTCGGGTACACGCCTTGTCTTCTTGATCAAATTCTTAAAGTTACTGATACTAACGCTTAGCCTTAACCTCTGGGTCTGGGAAGCATGAATTCGGTTTAGAGCTATTTATTTTCAAAAACCAAATTGCACAAGAGTTATTTTTTGTTTTGAATGGGAAATCATCAAATGACTTCTCCCGCTCCGGAGAGCGTGCCACCCGTGTTCCTTCAGTTCAAATATGAATTCTCAAATTCAGTGACAACTAACACTTGTCTGGAAAGTCGCTGGTTTAAAGGTCTGGAAGCATGATTTCGGTTTAAAGAAATTTATTTTCTCAAAGAACAAATTGCACAAGGGTTCCTATTCACCTTACAACCGAAAAACCATGTGTATCTGTAACTAGCTTCTGTTCGCGACTTCGTTCGCGTGGAAGTCGTAAGACACCACAATATACAAGTATATTGTACGACAGCCACATTATATAAAACTTCCCTGTACACAACAACGTCACATTTGTAGTTTTGCACTCAACAGCCTAAATATACTGTTACGAGCTTGGGGTTCGTGACAATTAAAAACTGCCTATAAAAATGACCAAAAATGACACTTTAATTAAACAACGTAATAACAACTCAAACACACTAATTACAAAACACAATTACACTACTGATCACTCTAAGTCGCACTTGAAGATCGCTTTCGATGTGTTTCGCTTGTATCTCTCGACAATACTGCCCGGGTCGCGATCTGTTCCGACCTTTTATATGGCCTTTGCATGGTACCAGAACATTCTACTGTCGAAGCATCTAGAATGTTCGAGTACATACCGGCCCCGACTGAACAAGAGTCAAGAACTCTAATTTATTTTAAGGCTTTCTAGCCTTCCATTAGGAGTGGGTCGTTCTTGGTGACTAGTTCGTCAAACTGCCGGTATGAATATGACGAGGTTTCCGTGATGCGATGGCTCGAATCCAAATCGAAACAATAAATGCTTTTTGTGAGGTATTCTGTAGATTATTCGTAACTAATTCAATGTTGTAGCAGTGTAACATTTTAAAACTTGAGGGGTTGGCACATACTGACGTTGTGTGTACCTGCACAACTCCAGTCGTCGTTGACCGTAAGCGTGTATGGCCGCCATAAAATGAATGAAGCTGATATATAATAACTAATTGCAGGCGAACTTAAACCGCGTGTACTTCGAGCTCATGGGTCTGCACCTGAAGCCTTGCCACCACGACTTGGATGAGCTCATCGAGGCCAGCAGTGTTGTGGTGCCGCCTGCCAACTTTAAGAGGTAAGGGGTTGAAGGCACCTTCTCAACAATTTGGAACTCTACGTATATGTAGGTGCTCACTGGCTGGCCACATGAACGGCTGTCGCACGCAGAAAGAACTCAATTCCAACTATACTCAATATGAACTAACCATTAGGGGCATACTTTCTAATCACGAAGCCCGTAATTTCAGCCGAAGTAACGTAAGTTTCCTACTCCGTTTCACTTACGAATATTAGATTAGTTCGGGCCCGGAACTAAGAATTAATGACACACGATTTGACTGTTGTCTACTCCCGGTATGTTCTTGCCCGTCCGAAAATTTTTATTTGACACTTCCTTTGACGGATTAACTAGTTTCGGGTGGGTCCGGATCTTCGTTGACGGAGTTAGAGAGTAGACCGTCTGAACTGTACAGGTCTTCTGCATATCAGTGGTAAGTACCAATTGGTCATTGATAGCGCCTTTATGTCGCAGTATTAAGGCTCATTTTGGTAATGCAAGCGTTTCCACATTATGTGGGATTGACTGTTGAAAGTAACTCTGTTATCTCTCATCCAATGAAACGATCGTATTGAAATTTGACGCATAGGTAGCTTGGAACTTAGAGAACAGGCTACTCCTCATACAAGATATTTATATAATAGTTCACCTTTATGTGTTTATGGCAATCTAAATGCAGACGGCCCATCATTCAGGTGTGTTTGGCGCCATCACTAGCGTCCATCAGTTCCTATAACGTACAGCTGACGGGACACGCAGGACATGACAGTATTATTATTATGATTTACTATTTTCATTCAAAAACTGTTAAATACGTAGGTAGGTACGTTACAAGCAAAAAAAAATTGTCGAATGCATAACTGCCTCCTTTTTTTGAAGTCGGTAAAAACAATTTGCGCAGCCGATGTCGATGGCTATAATTCTGTCCACCTCGACCCGCGTAGGGTACAAGCGTGATTTTCAAGACTACCGTCGATATATAATTTTCCTGTTTCAGTTTTGACTACCACATAAGCGAGAACAGCAAGGAAGACATGCCCGGGCTCGTGTGGCTGATGTTCTCGGAGACGTTCTGTACCCCGCGCCACTTCGAACTGTTCCCGATGGCTGACTTCATTCTGTCGGTCCTGGGCTCCTACAGAAAAAACCCGTACCATAATGCAGAACATGCCTTCTGCTTCACTCACACGATGTACCTGATCCTCATCAATAACGACGGACCTTTTGATATATTTGAGGTACATATGTTGATTACAATTTATTACAAGACTTAAGAAATTCGTGATGTCGAATCCCTGATGATGATGGCCCTCAACGGCTCTCATACGGCTAAAAGCCGACTTCTATGTGCTTTGTGATGGTAGGAGTCTAGCAAAAACTAAAAATACCGTTACTATTTTCTCTACGCTATTCAATTTTTCAAGTTCCAAATGGCAAAAATGGAACACTTATAATTAAAGAATTTTAATTTTGCGGTCGATAATAATTAAAGATGCTGTGCATACGGTAGGTAATATATTCATCCCAACTACGGAACCCTTGACTGTGCATGGTCCGATATGTACTTGGCTGATTGTTTTCTATTTCTTCTAGGTAGTTATTTTCTACATGAGATCTAAATCTGAAATATCGTTTAGGTATGAGCTTAGTTCCGTGTGGTGCCGGACGTAAAAGAATAGCACTATCCCATTTCTTCCCGTGAGTGTCGTAGAAGGCGACTGGGGACTTACTGGAGAATGGGCAGCAGCGTTCTCTATGCATTTGGCCACCATACTGCGATCGCCTACCCGCCTGCCAAGAGTGGCGATTATGGCAAATCCCCCCTTTTGGGGGAGGCTTGTGTCCAGCAGTGGACGTCTTTCGGCTGATATGATGATGATGATGAGCTTAGTTCATAGCTACCACTTTCCACCTTGTGTGCAATAGAACCTAATTTAGTTCCAATTCAACACCTGGTCGGTCCAGACGATAGCCCTGATGCTGGCAGGCCTGTGCCACGACCTGGACCACCCCGGCTTCAACAACAACTTCCTGACGCTGGTGAAGCACCCGCTCGCCGGGATGTACAAAACCTCCATGCTGGAGAACCACCACTACTTCCTCGCCAAGAAGATGATTCAGGTAATGAACAGATATAAATGTTACGGTAAGTGTGATTAATTGAAAATTATTAATAATTACCGAAAGTCGAGGTAAAATTAAGAGATTAATCACAATCATTGGTGATTATCAATAATGTACCGATAAATGTAATAAGTTTTCTGTTTTTTTTTTAATATAAATTACTGTAAGAATGTGCCCGCATAGACTCAAACTGTACTTCAACAGTGCAATTGTACTGGCGAGTGCAACTCCAACGCTGCATAATGCTAAATGCAGATAAATGCGCGATCTTTGGAATCCTAAGTGCCACAAAAATCTTTCTTGCTAAAACAAATCATTCTCCATCCATTCCATTCCATTCCATCCATTCCATTCCATTCCATTCTTTCTCCATTCTTCATTCTTTTTATTCTTCTTCTATCATTCTTTAATTTTAATTTATTTAGTATTTTAGTTCAGTAGTAGGGGAAGGTGGGGGACCCTTCGTACGGTTTCCACATTTTATTTTTTATTTTTTTTATTTTTTCATGAATCAATCACGTGACAGCTTAAATTTATAGTCTAACTATCTGAGATTCAAACAAAAAAATGACAGATGATTTCGTCTGATGTTTCAACCATAACTATGATTTAAACTTAATCTGGAATATGTACGAATCTGCCCCAACAACGGGGCACCTATATACAGTGTTGGGGGTAACTTCGTACGCTGTGGGGTAGTTCCGAACGTGCGATTAAAACGACACATATAAATCAAAATTCTTTTATTAGCAATGAAATTAAACACAAAGATAAAGATTTAACTTGTATTAAACAAAAATAAAATACTTTTCTTACAGTCAACAAAAATTACACAGCTTTTCTTATATAAAACAAAACTTAAATTACTTTTCTTAAAATTAACGAAAATTAAATTACTTTCCTCTAACAATAAAACATAAAATTGCTTCATTTTCTACGTAAATTAGTTATCTTAAATTTAGAATCACATTTTTTAATCTTTGGTGCGGATTAGCACTTCAAAAAGTTGTTGTTAATTAACAAGATAATAAAAACTATTGAACAGTAAAATTAGAAAAAATTACTGAAAAAGTGAAAAGTTTTGATGTTCTAGAAGTACAAACTGTTGGAGGCTTAGGTTCAGGAAGAATCATTTCAACATCAGTTATATAAACAGTATGAATATCTTCAACATTAGGGAAAACAAACGTCCACGAAAGGCCTGGCTTCTTTCTTGCATGGCATGGATGCTTCATCCACAGCTTGCCTACTTGTATTCTTTGGTTTATAAGTCCGCACCATGTTTCTGTGAAAAATTAATAAGAAATAGGTATTAAAATATATATACGTACATCGACGACAGCAAAACACAGGACAAAGTTAATGCAAAAATTAGCAATTAGCACACTAACACACTAAATCGTAGCTACCTACCAGTTGGGGCACATTCGTACGCGTTCAAACGTGCCCCATCTAGTTCTGTCCGAAAGTACCCCACTAACTAAATAACAACAAAATATAACCTCTTATATTATTAATAGGAAAACGTCATAAATTAAGCATTGAAAACGTATCTTAAGTATATTTTGCTACTTACTGATAGAATACTCTACACGAAAACTTATTTCATCCACGGTAACAATAGACAAAAACATTGATCCAAAAATTACTTACCGAGCGCGAAAACACGTTCGGGCCTATCACTTCACTCTCACCGGTGCGAATGGCGCGATACTCCGTTAGCGTAAAGTTGGTACCTCGACTCACGCAAACATACAGACCGTACGTTGTTTCGTTCAAGTTGTATTTTGACTGTATGAATGTGCCCCGCGTACGAAGGGTAACGATCTTCCCCTACCTATAAGTATTGTGGTAGCTATCCTACTTATATATATTATCCTACTAATATTATAATTGTGAATGTTTGTATGTTTAGATATTTGGATGTTTGTTACTCAATCGCGCAAAACTGGCTGAACGGATACTTTTTATCCCGGTAGTATGTTCCCGTAGGATACATTTCGATTACCACGCGGGCGAAGCCGCGGGCAAATAAATAATATTGAAAAATAAAGATTTTAATTTTTTATGTTGATTTTATAGAGTCTATGATTGTGTAGTTTTAATTTGATCTGTCAAATCAAATCAAATCAAATTATTTTATTTGTCACAATGCAGGTACATAGTTTATAATAGGTCTTATAATGATAATGTTAGTGCGCTGCATTCTACTCGCAAGCATACAAATATTACACACAAGAATAATGAAATATAAAATGTCTCTAGGTATAATTAAAATGTCAAGCCATAAAATAGAAATACAATTATGTCAAAATTTATAATACCATTCATCATCGTCAACAATAATCTTCCATAAATTCAGTGATTGAGTAATAACATTTACTAATTAAAAATTGTTTCAGTCCTTTTTTTAAAATAACTAAATTAAGATTCTTTATTTCTGTTCTTGTTTGATTTAAGCAAAACAAAGAATAAACGATTATGCATGAAGTTTCAGTTAGTTATGTATTTGTAACTACTGTGGTATTATAAGTAAATACCTACTGGATAAATAACGTTTTTTTTTTTTTTTTTTTGTGGGTGGGAAATCATCAAATGACTTCTCCCGCTCTGGGTGGAGCAGGAGGGCGTGTCAGACTTTTACTGACTAAAACCCACCCATGTTCTCTCAGCTGCCCGTGTGCCAGGGGCCGCGGTATCTCTTTCGAACAACCCGCACCCCTGGCAGGCATCGGCCCTTGCGAGCCCCACCAGCTGCTGCTGACGTCTCCCTGCGACGGGTCAGTAGTGGCCCCGCCGCCTACCACTTTTCGGCCGCAGGGGATAGGGAGAGCGGCCAACGCTATACCGACACTCCTCTTCCCCTGCGGCCCCACCGCGTCCGCCATCAAACGGTGGCGGCCCCGTCCAGGCCACGGAAGGGAAGAGTACTACTCAAAAGTACCGGCACTCCTCCTCCGCCGCAGCCTGTAACTCTCAGCCGCGATGCCTCCCATTCGACATCGCGGCCCGCCTCAGTTGCGATGCACCTCACCGCAACCTACTTTTTGGCCGCTACGTCGTCGGCTTGGAGGCACAAGCCCTGACGAGCGGCCCCACCTTGGGGTTCCTCTTCGCTTCACCGTGGGAGGGTGACCACGGTTACTGAGCCCCCCCGCAACGACAATGCGGGAACCCCACTGGGGGGGTGGATAAATAACGTCGAGTCTTATTTTATTACTTTTACCGACGATTGTACTCAATTATTAATAACAACTAGAAAAAGTGATGCATTTCAATTTTAGATATATTCACATTTACCAAATCATGCGGTAATTTATGATGGATAAAATGATTACTAATTTTCAATTAATCACACTTACCGTGACACGGTGGAGAATACGGTGGAGGTCTGCCCGGCTTGGGCGGAGCACCGCCGTGACCTCGTGGAGGCGATCGGCGGCGGTGATCTCTCGCGTCCGGCCCTGGGTGCTTACTCTGGAATATAATTCCGATAGATCGACATTGGTCAAACGTCAGTTGGCCCTCATCATCTGCCTAGCCTTTTCCCAACTATGTTGAGATTGGCTTTCAGTCTAACCGCATGCAGCTGAATACCGGTATTTTACATGGATCGACTGCCTATCTGACCTCCACAACCCATTTACTGGGTAACACGATACCCCTTAGTAAAACTGGTTGTCAGACTCGACTATTTTTAATTAACTAATTATATTTTTCACACTATTATCAACGTTAAAACCTTAAATACATGCTATCATAGCTCACAACCAAAACAAATAAATCAAAACAAACAATGGCGTCGGAAATCGTAATATAAAATAATACGACAAAAAGAAATGGTAGTTTATGTAGCAATTCAATGAAACAATGCTGCTTTAAAAAATAGTCACATAACCAACTTTGTTCGGAAAACTTCGGTAAGTTTCGTAATTCGTCGTGCAAAAGCCAGTAACTACCCTGTATGGTTGTGTGCGTAAATTGTTACATTGTGTGCCACGTATGTATAAATGATAAATTATCAATGATTTTATTTCTGTAAGTAGGTTTTTTAAAACACTTTTACACGTCAATCATATTTTTTAAACTAGACGAGGTCGGCGTTTCCTATCTCACTACTCTGAGAAAAGGCCGAAACAAACTCAGAGGTCACAGTCTCTTTTAAAGTCCAGACAATAATCTTGGTCAGATCATGTGAAGACCATGTGGATCGGTGTCTGAAATGGTCTTTTGAGGAAAGAACCACACAGAGTGAGTGGACTTGTCCATTCAGTGCACGCATTTATCAGTAATCATGCAGCTCAAATCAGAACTTGAGGAGCTCAACGATTTGACGAACAATACCAAAGACAGGACATTTGGGTAGGCCGCATAAAGTACTCAAACTACCAGATTAATATTAAAACTAACTGAAAAAGAGATAAAACACAAAACAAAATATGCCCCACATAGTCCTCACATTCACAACAATTAAAACAATAATAATATTATACTTCACAAAGTAAAATATTCATGTCACACTTTGACATATAATAATTATCAAATGTCAGAGTATAAGTTTGCAAAAAAAAAAAAAAAAATGGAAAAACTTGCAAAAATTGGAGCAGGTCAATCCCAAACTTTTTTGTCCTCAAAATAATCTTTAACGGTATAAAAGGCTTTCAGGCACAACTTACGTTTAATGAATGATCTAAATTTATTGAGACTTAAATCTTGAACATGGCTTGGAAGTTTATTATAAAAGCGTATACATTGACATCTGAATGACCCACCTATTTTTCTTGAGCCTTGTTGACGGTACAACAAATTTGTGTTTGTTCCTAGTATTTATACTACGGATTTCACTGTATTTTAAACAATTTAATATTTTTATGGCCATAAAAAAGATTTTCAAAAATATACTGTGAAGGCACAGTCATTACATTAATCTCCTTAAATTTCTCTCTGAGAGAATGTCTCGGACTTATTTATAAATTGATGTAACAGCTCTTTTCTGCAAGACAAAGATAATCTGAATGTCGGTGGCATTTCCCCACAACAGAATACCATACGACATTACACTATGAAAATAGCTAAAGTACACTAAACGGACTGTCTCACGTCACGTCATCAAATTACGATTTTTTCTAACAGAGTGTGCTGCAGAGCTTAGCTTTTTCGACAATTTATCTATATGTGGGCCCGACTGAAGCCTGGCATCCAAAGTTAAGCCCAAGAATACAGTGCTATCTTCAAGATTCAATTCTTCGCCCTTTATCAACACATTAGTTTTCACCTGCCTAACGTGAGGTAGCGTAAACTTAATGCATTTGGTTTTTTTTTTCATTAATAAGTAAATTATTAACATTGATTTAGTGAACTACTTTTGAGATTGCGCTATTCACATCGTCATTAACCAAAACAAAACTGAAGTGTCATCTGCAAACAACACCATATCATGATTATCCTTTATGAGGTAAGGAAACTCATTAATATAAATAAGAAACAAGAAAGAACCAAGAATTGAGCCCTGTAGGACTCCCATTGAAAGTAATGATCCGGGAGATCTTTTCCCATTTACATCAACGCACTGAATTGATTAAAGTTTCATGAAGCACGCAATTGAATGCTTTAGATAAGTCACAAAAGATGCCCAAGGTATCGTATTTATTTTCCCATGCATTGTAAATATGCCATAAGAGTTCAACACTCTTTGCAATTGGTCTAAAATTAATTTCTCCAAATTTTTACTTAAGGTAGGTAGTACTGAAATAGGTCTATAATTACAAGGGTCTGATGTACTACCTGATTTAAACAAAGGTACTATTTTACTTTTCTTCATAAGGTCAGGAAACTCCCCACGGTCGATACAATTATAGGACGCACACACAATAAACCTGCATGACCACGAGAGCACACATAAACACAAAGACGCGAATAGGTCGTGTCTCTTCCGAGGTCTTCAGCGGCGCTAATGCATTGCAATGCGAATTTGCGTCAAATTATGCGAACGAACGGCTCAACAGGTGGAACTGATTTATGAATAAAGATTTTTTTTTTTATTGTTAAAATAATATTAGTTTTAAATATTTACTTGATTTAGGTAGGCTAGGCAGTGTCTTTCTGTCTTTATGGACTTCACGCCACTGCGAAAACCTATACCTTTTTATGTTAAATTGAAATATGTTTGGCCCAAAATGCAGCTATACGAAAGTCATTTAAAACCGAATCACGTGAAAAGAATCTCTGCGTTTTCTAGGTTCCCGTTTGTTTTTCTTATACGGGGTGCTGTTGATTAACTTCATCATCATCAACGCCAACATCATGTCAACTGCTGTATCTCGTAGCGTATCACAGAATTATGCTGAGCTGAGCGACAGCTGTTTTTCGTGGATTTGACGCATATTTTCCGCAACTTTTTTTTTGTTTCATGTTAATTGATTCTTGATTATTTTGTTTGCATCATGTGTTTTTTTTGGGTAAAATAAATATAATTTCCTTGCCTCTTTATATTTTTTGAACTACTCACTCGGTTCCAGGACAAGAACATCCTAGCCCGTTTCACCAAAAGCGACCAGAAGCGCATCCTGGACGAGATCAAGTACGACATCCTGTGCACGGACCTGGCCGCGTACTTCCAGCTGCGCGCGCAGCTCACGCCGCTGCTGGCCGAGCGCGCGCTGGACTGGGCCGACGCCGCGCACCGCAAGATGCTCAAGGTTGGCAGCCTTCTCTTGCCCTCATCCCAACTCTTTTGCGGTCGACACAATGTGTATTTGTCTTCCATACTTCTCAACTCGTCGTCATCCCAGTATTCACCCTTTCTGGCTCCGTCATCTTTCACACAATCCATCGATCGTTCCTTTGGACCTATAGAACAAATTGGGTTCACTCTGATCCAGCCCGTCCCTTACTGCCACTTCCGGCGACGCCCTAAGCCGTACTCGTTTAGTTCTAAGTTTTTTAGACCTGCCTGAAGGCCTTTATTTATTGAAGCAGCCACAGGCAAGTCCAGTTAGCAGCCAACGACCTCCTAGGTTGACTTTTCACACACTTTCTGAATCCAAATGAACATGAATACTATCATTTTCAGGGAATACTAATGACGACGAGCGATCTATCCGGATGTTGTAAGCCATTCGGTGTATCGAAGGCGATAGCCGAGTCTGTGTATCAAGAGTTCTATGAACAGGTTTGTCACATTTGTTGATTTTTGAAGCGAAATTTCATGAGCGACAGTTCAATGATTGGAACGATGTTTGCAATAGGGTATTTTACTCTAGATAAGAAAAAAATTAAAAATATATTATTGAGATAGCTTAGGCAAAAAGCAGTCGAAAAATGTTAGTTAAGGCGGGTTGATCCGGAAAAATGTCGTTATGTATTGTGTTTTATAAGTAGATAAACCGGATTTAAAAAAATTAAAAAATATATTACATAGTTCACACCTTGATTTAGATATTCCGGCCGTGCTATACACGATTGATTACTTGCACTTTACTGCATCCAATTAAATCGCAAAGACAAGTCTAAATGATGATCGGATTCTTATTTCATTTGAGTTATATATGGCTTTGAACAATAAAACTTATACCAAAATAAAGGTCATAAAAAATATGATGAAATCCGGCCGACATAATATGGACTATGAAAATGCATTTATAACAAATCTAAAATCCAGTGTTTTTTTCTTTACATGCGCGCGCCCGCGCCCCGTGTCGTTTAGTCCCGAGCGGAACGTATTGGAGGTCGGACGTGTGCCAATTTTTCGAACCCGCCACCCGCCGCTATGATCTGTTACCACCGACAGAGCAAAAAATTGTTTGTAAATAATAATACGTGTATATAATAAACTAAATACAGGTATATTTATGTATATCTAATTATTTACAAGCTTCATTTCGTAGGAAATTAAAGTAGTTTTTATATTTGGCAAACAAAATGGG
The DNA here is from genome assembly GCA_949091785.1 of Polymixis lichenea. NCBI lineage: Eukaryota > Metazoa > Arthropoda > Insecta > Lepidoptera > Noctuidae > Polymixis > Polymixis lichenea. The sequence goes on from OX420942.1 coordinate 901,814, forward strand.
AAACTACAGAAAGTGAAAACTTTCGAACCAGCTCTGGCTCTTCGAAGGCTAGTAAGCAAAAAAGAATAAGGATGGTTTGACAATTTTATTATTTACCTACATTCGTTATATTTTACGCGTAATAGATTACTATATTTATTTATTATAAATAACCTACTATTTGCGGTTTACAAATCTATGTACCTACGCGTAATAGATTTGCAAACCGCAAATAGGCGTGTAGAACAGAATTGGAACCTTATGTCCGTGTAAATAAAGACGCCACGCGCGCAAAAGCTAGAATGGTTCATTTTTCTCGCGGAATAGATTTACCAACCGCATCAAGTGCGCAAAACAATTGAATTTGAAACCTATTTCATACAGTGTAAAGCCGCCACGCGCGCAAATTTTATAATGGTTTATTTACTGTATTCAAATATCAAAGAGGTAGGTTAAAAAACAAAAAAATGATGATTGGCTGGATAGGCACTGTATGTGATAACACTATGACCTTGAGCTGGTCCAGCGTAATACGGAGCTTCCATAGAATAAGTCAACATTCACACGGTCGTAATTTTTTTTTCGCGCACTGGATTTTCAACTCTCGGTGAATAGCTGAGGGTTGAGAATCCAACAGAGTGAAAAATCCAGTACCTACGCGAAAATAATCCCGACGCAATTTTATCACGTCTGTGTGAACGTGGACTTATATTTTGGATTTTTCTTTCTGTTTTCGACATAGGTTATGTATACGTCACTACTTGTCATGGTATTCAAGGCCGCTGATCAAAATTTAGAACGCAAATTTTTTTGAACTTTCTATCATGGGTGTCGTATTCATGGTTTTTCGGGTCACTAAAGCCGATGGTGGAGTTAAAATGGAAATCCAAAATGGCGGCTACAAAAATTTTCGAATTTTCCATCATGGGTGTCGTTTTCAGGGTTTTTCGGGTCACTAAAGCCGATGGTGGGGTCATAATGAAAATCCGAAATGGTGGTTTCAAAAATTTTCGAATTTTCCATCATGGGTGTCGTTTTCAGGGTTTTTTGGGTCACTAAAGCCGATGGTGGAGTTAAAATGAAAATCCGAAATGGCGGCTACAAACATTTTCGGATTTTCCATCATGGGTGTCGTTTTCAGGGTTTTTCAGGTCACTAAAGCCGATGGTAGAGTTAAAATGGAAATCCAAGATGGCGGATGCGAAAATTATCGAAATTTCCATCATGGGTGTCGTATTCAGGGTTTTTCGGGTCACTAAACCCGATGTTGGGGTCAAAATGAAAATCCAAGATGGTGGCCAAGAAAACTTTAGAATTTTCCATCATGGGTGTCGTTTTCAGGGTTTTATAAATGGAAATCCAAGATAGCGGATGCAAAAATTGACGAATTTTCCATCATGGATGTCGTTTTCAGGGTTTTTCGGGTTGCTAAAGCCGATGGCTCGATGGCGAAGCCAAAATGAAAATCGAAGATGGCGGCTGCTTTTTTTTTAATGTTCCATCATGGTTGTAGTTTTCAGATTTTTGAGATCGCTAAAGACGATGGTGGACTTAAAATGGAAATCCATAATGGCGGATGCAAAGATTTTCAAATTTTCCATCATGGGTGTCGTTTTCAGGGTTTTTCGGGTTGTTAAAGACGATGGTTTTTTTTTTTTGGGTGGGAAATCATCAAATAACTTCTCCCGCTCTGGGTGGAGCGGGGGCATGTCAGACTTTTACTGACTAAAACGGCAAAAACCATGAAAACGACACCCATGATAGAAAATACTAAAGTTTTCTTGGTCGCCATCTTGGATTTTCATTTTAACGCCACCATCGTCTTTAGCGACCCCAAAAACAATGAAAACGACACCCATGATGGAAAATACTAACATTTTCATTTTGACCCCACCATCGGCTTTAGCAACCCCAAAAAGCCTGAAAAAGACACCCATGATGGAAAATTCGAAAATTTTCACAGCCGCCATCTTGGATTTTCATTTTGACTCCACCATCGGCTTTAGCAACTCAAACCCTGAAAAAGACACCCATTATGGAAAATTAGAAAATTTTCGCAGCCGCCATTTTGGATTTTCATTTTAACTCCACCATCGTCTTTAGCGACCCCAAAAACCATGAAAACGACACCCATGATGGAAAATACTAAAGTTTTCTTGGTCGCCATCTTGGATTTTCATTTTGACCCCACCATCGGCTTTAGCAACCCCAAAAAGCCTGAAAAAGACACCCATGATGGAAAATTCGAAAATTTTCGCAGCCGCCATCTTGTATTTTCATTTGACTCCACCATCGGCTTTAGCAACTCAAACCCTGAAAAAGACACCCATTATGGAAAATTAGAAAATTGTCGCAGCCGCCATCTTGGATTTTAATTTTGACCCCACCATCGGCTTTAGCGACCCGAAAAACTCTGAATCTGAATAAGACATACATGATGGAAAATTCGAAAAGTTTCGCAGCCGTATCTTTTTTTTTTTGTTGGGGTGGGAAATCATCAAATAACTTCTCCCGCTCTAGGTGGAGCTAGGTGGAGGGCGTGTCAGACTTTCACTGACTAAAACCCACCCGTGTTCCCTCACTTGCCTGTGTGCCAGAGGCCGCGGTATCTCTTTCGAACAACCTGCACCCCTGGCAGACATCGGCCCTTGCAGACCCCATCTGTTGCTACTGACGTCTCTTTGAGGCGCAGGTAGAACACAACGCGCCGTCGACCCGGGGGTTGGTCCTTACCGGACAGCGAGCTACTCATTACTCGCCGTCCGCAAGCCCGTGCCTACGGTGGCCGGGAATCAGCCTGGGACTCCCGACGCCCAGGACGTCTCCTGCAAAGGCCACGGCTGTGAGGGCGCATGGACTGCATCTCTCTCACGTGCGCCGCCTCCCTCTTTGCGAGCATAACTGATTCGCTGAAGGAGGCGACTGCTAGCCATGCACTCTCGCTCCGTACCATGGCCTGGGCCAGGGTCGGACGCGAGAGATCTCCGCCGCCGATCACCTCCACGAGGACACGGCGGTGCTCCGCCCAAGCTGGGCAGACCTCCACCGTATGCTCCACCGTGTCCTCTGGGCGATCTTGACAATGGAAGTGAGCGTTGAATGAACGAATTGGTTTTTAGACTCGGACAAACCCGGGCGTTTCCTCCCGCCCTATCCGAAACAGCCATGTCCGGTGAGGACCTGTGTCAGGCGAAAGGTGAGGACGCCGTGCCGCCTCTCAAGCCACTCCTCAAAGAGGGGACTTACCGCCGCAATCGTGGCGTGCCCAGCACTGGGTTGCGACAATCGCACTTTCTACGTCGCCATGAGATTCTGCCGGAGCTCTGTCCGCCGTGCCGCGATTTCCCGCGGCAGCGGAGTTACGCCCCGACGTTTGGCCTCCTCGCGCCACTCCCAAGTGTGCGCGAGGACCTTTGCCTCCAGATCCCATGGCGGCAATCCGGCAAGGAGGCCCGCCGCCTCACCGGAGATCGTGCGGTATCCCCGGATCATCCGGATGGCCATGACCCTATGGGCCGCCTTCAACCGGCGTGCTGGTTAGCGTCTCAATGTAGGCGCCCACACCGGCGCCCCGTATAGGACCATGGCCCTCACGACCCCCGCGTAGAGCTTCCGGCAGAAGGCGTTTCGCCCCCCTAGATTGGGCAGGAGCCGCTTCAAGGAAGCCCCGGCCCGCTCCAGTCTGGGGGCCAAACGTCGAATGTGCTCCGCGAAGTTCCACGGCTGTCGAGGACGAGTCCTAGGTACTTCATCGTCGACTCGACGCCGATGTGATCCCCTCCCACCGTTATCTGGTAACCCGTCAGTGGCGCATTCCGAGGTCCATGAAACCACATGGCCTCAGACTTGTGCAAGGCCACCTCGAGTCCCAGTTGTCGGATCCTATCGACGATTGTCGCAACCCCGTGTGTCGCTAAGTCGGCCGCCGCCTGGTACGACCTTCCTTGCGCCAGGACGTAGTACGTAACCCAGTCGTATCCGATGTCCCACAGATGCGGCCCCAGGACCGATCCCTGTGGGACACCGCACGACATCTCTCGCCGGTTCCATTCTCCTAGGTGACCGGGGTAGATGACGGCCCTGTCCGTCAAATACTCCTATACTCCAGGGCAGGGTGTTGAAGGCATTGGCGATGTCCAGAGACACCGCCAAGACGACCCCACCCCGGGCCACAGCATGCCCCGTCGTGAGGGCTCGCACGCGCAAGATGGCTTCCACCGTGGAGCGCCCCGTGCAGAAACCGAACCAAATCCGGCCCCACCCGCACCAGCCGCCCGACGAGGCTGTCTGCAATGACTCTTTCGAAGAGCTTGCCCACCTCGTCGAGCAGCACGATGGGCCGGTAAGCGGACGGAGAGTCCACGGGGCGCCCCGGTTTCTTGATGAGGACCAGTTTCCCCGTCTTCCAGTGAAGTGGGAACCGGCCCTCCTCCAAGCATGCGCTTAGGATCCCTCTTAGTTGAGGCCCGAGAGCCTCCAAGGCCAGGACCCAGGCTTTTCCAGGGAAGCCGTCGGGTCCTGGGGCGGTATTCTTGGTATTCAGCCTACGTACTGCCACTCTCAACTCTATCTCGGTCACCTCTGGTGCATCGTCGTCGTCGTCGGTGTGGTCTGCGTTGGGCACCGCAGGAGGCGGAGCCATGGGCGGGGGAGCATGCTCCCCTCGTGAGGGGAACAGAGAGCTCACCACGTCCTGCACGAGCTGGGGCCGGAGACTGCGTCAGCGGGGGAGCCCACGGGCGGATTTTGTCCCCCACCATTTTGTAGGGGCGTCCCTACGGGTCTCTGCGGAGTGGTTCCGGGAAGCCATGTCCGAGGTATGTGACGTGGCAATGCCCCGGGTCCAGGCAGGACTCGCTTCACGCCAGATGTACTGGTGGTCGCCGGAGCTTAGAGCTATGCGCAAGGCGTGCATTGCTGCGCGGCACCAGTACCCCAGGCGCCGCAGGCTCCGTATCCGCTCTCCGGATACGGAAGCCATTCAGGCGAAGCTGTACGAGGGGTACAGAGCGGCGAAGACCACCCTACGAACGGAGATCCTGTGGGCTAGGGTACTAGCCCGCGAGGAGTCGCTGGAGACTCTGATCAGAGACCCGCAGGGACGCCCCTACAAAATGGTGGGGGACAAAATCCGCCCGTGGGCTCCCCCGCTGACGCAGTCTCCGGCCCCAGCTCGTGCAGGACGTGGTGAACACTCTGTTCCCTTCGCGAGGGGTGCATCCTTCCCCGCCCATAGCTCCGCCTCCTGCGGTGCCCGATGTGGACCACACCGACGACGACGATGATGCTCCAGTAGTGACCGAGGTAGAGTTGAGAGTGCCGATACGTAGGCTGAATGTCAAGAATACCGCCCCAGGACCCGATGGCTTGCCTGGAAAAGGCTGGGACCTGGGCTTAGAGGCGGAGAGAGGATGTTTGGAGGAGGGCCGGTTCCCACTTCACTGCAAGGCAGGGAAACTGGTCCTCATTAAGAAGCCGGGGCGCCCCGCGGACTCTCCGTCCACTTACCGGCCCATCGTGCTGCTCGACGAGGTCGGCAAGCTCTTTAAAAGAGTAATTGCAGACCACCTCGTAGGGCGGCTGGTGTGGGTGGGGCCGGATTTGGCGGAGAGCCAGTTAGGTTTCTGCAGGGGTCGCTCCACGGAGGACGCCATCATGCGCGTGCGAGCCCTCGCGACGGGGGATGCCTTGGCCCGGGGTGGGGTCGTCTTGGCGGTGTCTCTAGACATCGCCAATGTCGTTAACACCCTGCCCTGTAGTTGCATCAGGGAGGCACTCCGGTATCACCGGTTGCCGACCTACCTCTGGCGTGTGGTCGAGGCCTACTTGACGGACAGGGCTGTCATCTACCCCGGTCACCACGGAGAGTGGAACCGGCGAGAGATGTCGTGCGGTGTCCCACAGGAATGTGTCCTGGGGCGGCATCTGTGGGTCATCGGATACGACTGGGTGCTGTACGCCGACCTCCCTAGCGGCGTCAGCCTAGTTTTTTACGCTGACGACACGCTGGTCCTGGCGCAAGGGAGGTCGTAACAGGCGGCGGCCGACTAAGCGACACACGGGGTTGCGACAATCGTAGAAAGGAGCTGGGACTTGTGGTGGCCTTGCACAAGTCTGAGGCCATGTGTTTACGTGGTCCTCGGACTGCGCCACCGACGGGTTCCCAGATAACGGCAGGACGGTTCACATCGGCGTCGGGTCAACGATGAAGTACCTAGGACTCGTCCTCGACAGCTGGTGGAACTTCGCGAAGCATTTCCGACGTTTGGCTCCTAGACTGGAGCGGGCCGGGACTGCCTTGAACGGCTCCTGCCCAATCTAGGGAGGCCTAACGCCTCCTGCCGGAGGCTCAACGCGGGGATCGTGCGGTCCATGGCCCTATACGGGGCACCGGTGTGGGCGCCTATATTGAGGCGCCAACCAGCACGCCGGTTGAAAGCGTCCCATAGAGTCATGGCCATCCGGATGGTCCGGGGATACTTAAAACTTTCCTCATGTCATGTTTCTTCTCTCCATTACTGTTTTCATGTTACCAGGGCGACAGGGAGCGAGCCATGGGCTACACTCCACTCAGCATGATGGACCGACGCCGCAGCATCAACCAGCCGGCGGAACAGATCCAGTTCCTCTCAGTCGTGGTGCTGCCCTGCTTGCTCATGCTGCAAAACGTCTTCCCTAACACCAGTGGACTCACTGACAACTGCAGGTCAGCATAACTTTTCGCAACCATTCGACATGATTCGACATGCTGTTATGTCTTGCTTGCCTGCGGCAGCGTATAACTGTCGCAAGAATAGCCGCCGTACTTGTATGTTTGATTTAAACTGACATAATTTTCGGGTTTTGGATTTGTGAACAGCGTTATGAGAACTTTCTTCGTCAACATTGATTAGTATTCGTTGAACTACGTGAGGACCGCGGGACGAAGTCATAGGTGATATTTTGAATGTTTAATAGCATAAATAAGTTAGTACCTAATTGATATCAAAGTAATTAATATTTGATTACTATTGAATAGCTTCAATCAATTAAGATAAAACTACTGGCAATTTAATCGTCACTATTTTCTATATTTTTCTACATGGGCACATATTGGTAATTCTCTGATACTTCGTTACTCTACGTACAAGTTGAAGTAATATTAATTTACACATGCAGCAGTAGTAAAGCAGTGTGTAAGTGGCGTGACTTACAAGTTTATAAGTCGTAGGTTCGAACCCCGGCAGGCGCTTTACTTTGTGTAAATTATTTCATCACCACTCCTCTGAAAACGGTGAAGGGAAACAATTTGAGGAAACATGCATGTCCTAGAATAAAAAAAATGAAGACATGTGACAACTACCCTAGCCCGCACTGGGCCCGTGTAGTAGATAACGGCCCATCCTGTCTCACAGAGAGGACGCCTATGTCCCAGCAGTGGGAACGTTATGGGCTGATGATGCAGCAGTGTGAACTCACTTTGCTCGCAGTTATAAATAAATTACAATTCATCTAAATGTGGGCCCCACTGAAACTTGGCATCCAAAGTTAAGCCCAAGAATACAGGGCTATCTTCAGGATTCAATTCTTCGCCCTTTATCAACACATTTGTTTTCACCTGCCTAACGTGAGGTAGCGTAACTTAATGCATTTGTTTTTTTTTTAATTAAGAAGCAAATTATTAACATTGAACCAGTGAACTACTTTTGAGATTGCGCTATTTACATCGTCATTAACCAGCTGCTGACGTTTAAGTTTAAACAAAACTGAAGTGTCATCCGCAAACAACACTATATCATGATTATCCTTTATGAGGTAAGGCAAGTCATTAATATAAATAAGAAACAAGAAAGGACCAAGAATTGAGCCCTGTGGGACTCCCACTGATACTATGGATCCGGGAGATCTTATCCCATTTATATCAACACACTGAATCTTTTTACATAACTTTATACAAGTATGAAATAAGAAGATCTAGAGCGGTGTTCCGCCTCCAGATCCCGTAGTGGCGTTTAGCTTTATTGTAACTGGAAAATCACGTTTATCAGGGCAATGGGAAAAATATTGTAAAGGGCCTCTTAACATTTATGAAATTGTGATGAATGTTGCTGTTCAAAATTTTCAAAACTAAAAGTGAGTATGTGGGCAAAATACAAAACATGACTGAAACATTTCTGTGGAACTAAACTAAAAAACATGTTATCGACAACTCTACGAATTGAACCAAAATACGCAATGATTCATCATCGTCATCCATCATTTCAGCCGAAAGACGTCCACTGCTGGACATAGACGTCTCCCAAAAGGGGGGTTTTGCCATAATCGCCACGCTTGGCAGGCGGGTTGGCGATCGCAGTATGGTGGACAAATGCATAGAGAACGCTGCTGCCCATTCTCTAGTAAGTCCCTTAGTCATGATTCATTCATAGGACAATAGATTTCAGAGGGAACGGCGCGTACGCAGTCCCTACTATCAATAATTACGCATCCGAGTTATCCACATTAGGGATAATCGCAGGGGTCAACCTGGCCGCAGTGCAATGGGAAGGTCTCGCCCTGGGGGAACCGCCTTAATGATCACGGTATCCCCTATGCCAGCCAGGTAAGTATAACTTTTTCGCAATTCAAAAACGTGACGTGAATATAAAGCGCCATCTAGTGAATAGAATGCGTACAAAACACCATTCCTCTCACTCGTGCCATATTTTGTTTAGAGACTGGTTTCAGCGGCGCGGTACAATCGAAAGTAAAAGATTGTTTCATTGAATGGGTCGATGTGAGCCATCGTAAAATTGACTGGATTTTGACGATTTTGTTTCGTATGTTTAAAGTGCTGAACCTATTTATTATTATGGCTTTTTATGAGTTTTAAATTCTTCTCTTCTTGGTCGGACAGGCCAGGTAGAACCAAAATCTTTTTAGAATAGGTACTGTGGAGACTTGGACGAGCCTCCAAGTACCGGGTGTGTAAAGGGTATTAATTTAATACATCAAGGGGCGCTTAAACTGTGGGTCACCACGTTTATTTCATGACTTTAGAAGATTATTAGATGCTTACAAAGTCGCGCCTGTCATTACAATCAATGCTCACGGAACAAAACCTATCTAAAATTATTTGAAGTTCTTATTTTAGAACTTCCTAAATGCTCGAACATAGACACAGCCTAATCATCGGCTGCCAGTATGTGTGTGAGGTTTTTCAGTAAGCAAATAACCTCTGCATGAAGTACGCCCACCCTTGAATAAAAGGGTTAACGTAGTCATTCATCAGTACAAGTCTTTTATTCACAGTGTTCGAACAATCAGGTGGCACCTACCTATACCTATAAGAATGTTTACCTAACTCGAGGAATAATTTACAGAATGAGGTACCTCCCTTGCAAGAGAAGGCTCAAGTCAGGACAAACAAACCGCGTGTCTGACACCATCATAAGTGTCGGCGAAAACTAAAAGTTAATTCGTGCCAATATGCACCCACAAAAACTAGTTTTGTCATGCTAGAACCTCATCACGCCAAAACCTCGAGGAAAAGACGCGACGTGTCCTCCTTGACACAAATTAATCAATGTGAAAGTTCACATCAGTCCAGAAGGGTTAATTAGAGAAGACCTTAACATCAAAATCTTTTCCTCCATCGGACGGCATTAAGTCCGAGGGAAGGAAAAGGTTAAGAAGTTAGTCCGCCAACGGTCATTGACACAATTTAAAATATGTTCATACTCAAGAGGTAAATTCTAAAAACGCACCTACTCCTCTCTCGTTTCTTTCTGTTTAGTGTTAGTCACTGCTGACAAAACCCTGTGGGTCCCATTTACAAGTTGAACCAATAATGTCAACTCAACACTCTGCGAAGACTACGCTCCTTTAGCAAAGTTGGTCATGACTTCGAGTGAGTGAAGGTAAAGAGTCCTCATCTATAAGCTGAACCAATGTTGTCAACTCAACACCCTTTGCGAAGACTACGCTCCTTTAGCAAAGTTTGTCATGACTTGGAGTGAGTGAAGGTAAAGAGTCCTCATCTATAAGCTGAACCAATGGTGTCAACTCAACACCCTTTGCGAAGACTACGCTCCTTTAGCAAAGTTTGTCATGACTTGGAGTGAGTGAAGGTAAAGAGTCCTCATCTATAAGCTGAACCAATGGTGTCAACTCAACACCCTTTGCGAAGACTACGCTCCTTTAGCAAAGTTGGCTGCGGCTTACAGTGAGTGTCCTACCCCCTCTAGGTGGAACCACAGATCTCAAAATTACTTAATACGCGAAGCTACATAACACGTGTAACTATTTTCTGGAGTATGCCCATGCTAGTTCGCCGTTGTGAAACCTAGCTAATGAAGACGAAGTTGTGATGTCCTTCCCTCGGACTCTGCGTGGCTGTGAAGAGTGTCACCCGGTGAACAGGTGTCGCCTCGCACGCACGCAATAGCGTCCGATATTTTCTCAGAATCACATGTAATAAATACAAAGGAAAATTTATGGCAAATTTTTAGGCATTAGTAAAATGAAAAAATAATCAAACTAAAATAATATCCTAATGTTTACATCTAGCTGATATTGTCATGACAATAAATGACAATAAAAGAATCGATTTGACAATAAAAGTTAAATTTAAAATTTAAAAAACCCCCGACCCAAATAAAAAAACTCTAAAAAATAAAACAAAAAAATTAATTGGTCTTTTAAGTGAAAATACTAGGCCACCTCTGTTTGGCGTTTTCTTTGACCGTCCCCCGACTTGACAATACGTTGATCAAAATATTACCTACAACTAAGACCAAAAAAATTTTTTTTTTCTTTTTGGAGTGTTTTTTTTGGGTCGGGGGTTTTTTAAATTTTAAATTTAACTTTTATTTCCTGCTTTTAAACTTAATGTCTCGCTTAAATCTGCGCAGCTTTGCGTTAGTTTTCCACGGTGAAGTTTGTTACTAATCTATCCTCATTCCTCGTCCTGATCACCATTTATCCACAACCTATTCATTGAGACCTTTTCAATGAGCCCAAACACGATACTTCTGCTGTTTGTTGGTGAGTAACTTGGGTATCCTGGAAATTCCAGGTGTTGCTCCAGCATCAGTTCAAGGTTACTTTGTTCGTGTAGTACCTATCATTGAAGTAATAGAATACCAAATTTCGACTTGTTCAGACCCGTGGAAGATGGTCAAATCCCTTCACCGACTAGAAAAGAGCTGATAATTTTCAAACGGCTGAACCGATTTTGATGAAACCTGTCTAAGAACACTCCCGACTAATTCACCTTTCTAACAAATAAAACAAAATCGAATTCGGTTCATCCGTTCGGGAGCTACGATGCCACACACACACACACACACACACACACGGACTCGCACACTACCACACACACACACAGTCACAGACACAGCCACACACACACACACAGACACACAGAGACACACACGCAGACGCACCCGCTCACGCACGCACAAACGCTCACGCACGCACGCACACACACACCACACACACACACACACAGACACAGACACAGACACGTCAACACCCCGTCGTTTTTGCGTCGGGGTTTAAAAAGGGACGATAAAGAAAAACTATAAATTAACGAGAAAAGGTTTTAACCTAACATGTACAAAAACTTTTTCCAAAAAAAACAAACGACTTCCGAAAAAACACTACAAAGTGAAAAATAATTTTAATTTCGGAAGGCGGTGACTTTGGTTATGTATTAAAATTTTTTGTCACCGCCTTCCGAAATTAAAGTTATTTTTCACTTTGTAGTGTTTTTTCGGAAGTCGGTTGTTTTTTTTTGGAAAAAGTTTTTATTTTTCACTTTTTAGATATAGTACCTACCCCACTAATTCGAAATTTCATCATCCTTGGCGTCAAAACAATGTATATTTATGCGATAGCAGCAATCGCGGTTTATTTACTATTATTTTTTGAAGAGTTCCGTTGTCTGTCTCCGAAACGCATCATCAGATCTTTATGAAATCTATATAAAAAATGGGACCACACGGGAAGCACGAACTTTCAAATAAAAAAAGGATCATCAAAATCGGTTCACCCAGTCGAAAGTTGTCAGGTAACAAACATAAAAAACATACAGTCGAATTGAGAACCTCCTCCTTTTTTTGAAGTCGGTTAAAAATATCCCTGATCCTTCTATTATTAAATTTTCTAAACTTATACTTTAAAATGAAAAATGTTTCTATAAATTGCCCTTTATGAAATTTTTTTATAAAATCTTTGTGAGTTTCCCTAGAACTTCTTTTGAGTTTATTCAGTTCTAGGGTTAAGTTTTTAATTTTAGTTTTTTTAGCATATTCGTATGCGACGTTTTTCTTTGTAGGCGCTATTTTTTAATTATAAATGATGCGCTTTCGTCGTGTGAGTAGTCCCAGCGGAAAAGTGTCGAATTTCTTCATTTCAGTTTAGCAGATATTTTGTATGGTAAATACAAATTTGTGCATCCATCCATTGGGGAGCTATTCAACAAAAACTGTTTCCGCTGGGACTACGCCATCCTAGCGGCACTTTTTTTTCCTATGGACGCAAGAAAAAAACTGCATTCAATAATTAGTGTGTAACGAGAGGTAAATGTGTACGTTGAAAAGAAATTTGTGTGTCATTAAACTGCGGAGATAATCAAGTTGCCGCTGCGCTGACGTTTGGCTATTTGATGACAATCATATAAAACAGTTTAAATTGTAATTGCAGTTGTAATTTTTTACGCACGTTGCTTTGAATTTGTGTATATATTGTGTGAAAACAGAATTTGGAAAAATTATACCCTTCAGAAGATATTCACGTAAAAGTGAAATAAGGTTATTAGGTCCGACTACTTAAAATAGGAAGTCTAGAGCCTAACTTATAACGTTTATTCGTTTCTAGTAAGGGTCTACAATGTCTTGCCAAGTTTCATTTATGTGCTCTTTGTAATTAATGAGCAATGGCATAATTTACTACGACTGGACCACTATATTGTATGACACCCGATTGTAGGAATTTTTAAAGGAAAAGAAGGATAAAATATATTCCAATATTTAGTGTATTAATGCAACTATTCACATGTAAAATTTCAGCTCATTACACTAAATAATTAAGGAGATATAATAAAAATACCAGAGCAACCGTAATACATGGATAAAACGACCAAGTTTGACTGGCTACGAAAAGGCGGCCTTGCAGTATAAAGAGCTACCGTTCTAAAATTTCCAGTGTTATACCATTATTGGATTGGTACAGGTGGGCACACAATTCTTGAACAAGTAACTAATATATTCGTGATAAAACTATCCAGTCTCAAGCTTTTTTCTTAAACTTACAAAATGATTACAAGAAAAATAACTGCTCGTCCTCATTCCTTTCGGTAGGCAATGAGAGCTGATCAGTTTCTTCCAACATGGACATTTGTTCATTCCCAATATTATGATCGACAATGATGCTGTTTTTAAATGAATCGTCATTGTGATCGTCGTTTTCCTTCGACAAGGATTCATTCTGAGGCTCTGAAACATAGCTAATGGGATTAGTAAATGGATTGGTCTGACCCGATTCGTCCATCTCTTCCTTGTTTTCGGTCTCGAACACTTCACTGGATTCTGCCTCTGCACTCGCCGGTCCTGGCTGCTTTGCTCATTATTTTGTTTTTCGTCAGAAAATAAATCAGCACTATTATCTACATCATCGACGCTCTCCTGTCCGCTTTCCTCGGACGTTGCTTGTGCAATTACTTCCTCTTGCACTATATACTTATGCCACGGATGGCATCTGCACCCGAACTCTTCTCTTAATTTGTTGCAAATTGTTTCGAAGGTCATACCTTCATGGTATGTATACCTATGATAAATGCAGGCAGCGCCATCCATATAAGCTCTTATTATGAGCGCCCAATCGCTCTTACGTCATCCATATTGGTTGGCTTCTTCAATGGATTCATGAATAAATTCCTCAATACAATCGTAACGGTTCGTGCCCGTAAAGAATTTGTCGTTCACAGGCCAAAAATATTCATAGGCCATCTTCTTTGTTTTCTTTATCACCAAAATAATAAAAACCACTTTAATTGTCCTCTTCTTTATGGGATAGATCTCGCCTTATCATATTTCCTGAGCGCCCTGGCTCAATTTTTAAACTTGTGCAGTATTCCGGGCTCTGCACACGCCTTATTAATTTTCGCTGTGCGTTTTATTATAGAAACGTTTTAAGGGGGTTTCAGCGGCGGCCCGTTCACCAATTGTGGAGACTCGGACGACCCTCCAAGTAATAATAATAATAATTCTTTATTGATACAAGTCCTTACAATATGCTTAGTAACTAGCGAAAGTTCACAAATATTAAAGGAACACAAAGTTGAAACCCTGACTCCTAAACTAGGAATACCTGTGACTTAGGAGTCAGTGTTCTACTGCCACTTGGACGCTTTAAACCCTTATGGAAATTAAGAGCTGGTAAGGTGATATTATACAAAAGATTGTATTATGTAGTGATATAAAGAGAAAAATATGAACAACAAAGTAAAATAATACAAAAAAAAATATTATATAATAATTAAAAGTTAAATTAAAATTAGATTAAAACAAGTAAAATGGCTGTGTGGTTGATTGTGTGTGTGAGTGGGAGTCGTGTGTTTTGTTGCGTTATGTGAGTGCGTGGGTGTGTGACTGGGAAACGTGTGTATTTTGTGTTGTGTGATGGTGATATGAGGAGCCTTAGTATGTGAATGTAGTGGAGGCGAGAGTAAGAGTAAGACTGTGTTTTACTTAGTAAGAGGTCGAGAGGTCTTCTGTAATATTAAAGAAGACGGTGACTGAATTACGTGTTTTGAATGGGATTTTGTGACTTATGTCAGGGTTATTAGTAGTTCCTCAGTTTGAGCGTAGTCTAGTAGGTACAGCATGTTCTTCAGCTCACCCTTTACATCTTGTTTGTTTAACCTTGCTATTTGTGTGGACTTATTAATGTTTTTGTAGACAAGAGCGCTCAGCACATACAGCTGTCTTCTGGCGAAGGAAGTTCTATGACTAGGGGTAGGGCAGACAATCCTTTGACCACGTTTATTTGAGTCTGGGGGTGGTACTTGGTTATGTTTCCAGAGAGTCGCTCTGAGTACAAATAGCTGTCTCACAGTTAAGTAGTAAGTACCGGGTGTATAAAGCATATTAATTTAAAACATCAAGGGGCGCTTAATCTGTGGGTCACCAAGTTTATTTCAAGACTTTAGAAGATTAATAGATGCTTACAAAGTCGCGCCTGTCATTAGAATCAATGCTCACGGAACAAAACCTATTTAAAATTATTTGATGTTCTTTTTTTTTGTTTTGGGTTTTGGCTTCGCACGGTTTGTGCATTTAGCCAGTGTCAAGTAATTTTTCTTTTCCATCAAGTAAATGGCCCGATATCGGGCACGAAGTTACAAAACAGTCATAGTCGTCTTTAGTCAGTCAAGTCACAGTTATTGTAAAGCGGTAGTAACTTTACAACAACCTATTAGGAGTTTTTGGGGGGAACACGAAAAGTCCACGTTAGTCACTTATTTTCACCTTCACTACATTTGTGCACTCACACGTAATTAAATTGCATAATTCACTACCAAAATTATACAATTTTATTCGCTATTTCACTAAATTTCATGAAAATAAAATGTCGTGCGACATATTCCAACGCGATCCCGCCAAAAACTCCTTGAAGTTCTTATTTTAGAACTTCCTAAATGCTCGAACATAGACACAGCCTAATCATCGGCTGCCAGTATGTGTGTGAGGTTTTTCAGTAAGTAAATAACCTCTACAGTACCTAACCTTTAGCTGTTTTTTCCGAATGACAAGCACCATAAATCGTACGGAAAATTGTAGGTGAAAGACACAACTTTGCCTAGAAGGATATAAAAAAAACAATGTTGATCTTTCCAGTTTTTTTTTCACGCGTGAATAACACACCGTTCTTCCCCGGCAGTTACATTCTTTATTGCCAAGGACGAAATTTCTTTTTTCACTGCTATTTTGCTAAGTTGTGGCAGGTAACACAAAGTTTCCATACAAAAATATCGTTGAAAAGTTGTTTGGGCCCAGTAGGTGGCCACATAAGTTTTTTTGATAGTCGACATTAAAACGACAGTACCTACAAAAACAATTCACCTTAAAATAAATATATTAACATTTTGTTACAGGAAAACGCAAGAGGCTTGGCATGAAGAGATCGAGATCCGAGGCCAGAAGCTGTGGCGACAAGACGACTCCATCCCCAACGGGAAGAGCAGTCGCTTCTACACACAGTCCAGGTTGGAGCAGGGAGAATGAATAGATATTGTTTTTAAATGTAACTAAATAAACAATGGTTATTTTTAAATGCTTCCGTGTTTCGATTTTTGAGTCCTGTGCAGCAGCATAAGGCTTGCCTCGTGGGAATGGAACACAATGCGGGTTGTTCTGTATCTACACCATCCTTCACTTCGCGGAAAGCAGCCATGATGTTCTTCAAATTGCACTAAACGGGAAAAACGGATTTCTATTTTCCAAAGTAAGGGTGACGTTAACATTTTGACAGCATTTTGAGTGTGCAAACCACTCTCAAATGAGATGGCTCTATTACTTTACTCTTTGGTTTGTTGATACCATAGACTGGGCCGATGTCAACGATTGGGATTATAGCCGAGGTAGGTAGTACTCTTACCATTAAAAATCTTAGGTGCTTTTTCGTTAGTACGCTAGTCGTAGCTATTAATTATCCCAAAACATTACGAACCATGCAGACCAAGAGCTAAGCTTGTGTAGCTAAGGAAATTCTTCATACTTGTGTTCATAATTTGCTGTCTACACAAAAGTATGAAAGTTACCTCAGATACGCAAGCTAGCTAGACTAACTTAGCTTAGCTCTTAGTGTGCAACTGCCATAACAGATAGAAGCTGAGCATTGAGAATCTAGAGTGCATCCCAACTTGTCGATAAAGCACTCTGTTGGATTTTCAACTCTCAGCGTTAGGCAGTGCGTTGAAGATGCCGTTCGCGAAAAGATCTTGCCGCGATTACATTACGTTTACGTTTACGTGGGCGTAGCAGTTGATGAGATGACAAGGCTTGCTTGGGGTTCCCACAGCAGTCAGTAGGCCTTGTCATCTCATCAACTTCCCTATAGGAATATAACATGTTCCCATCACATGTTTAGTACAAACTACAAATTGAAAAACGCAATGACATGATAGCAAATTTATTTATCCTAATACGATAGACATAATACATTGTATTCCAATTTCATTTGGTGTACAACGAAAATACATGTAAATTATACTTCTGTGTAACTAAACAGTCGATTATTATCTAGTGATGGACACACTTTATAGCTAGTGACATAAAGCTAACATTTCCCATTTTTGTACACCTCGAGTGTCAATCCTTATCTGAAAACTTTACAATTTCTATAAATAATATTGCCAAACTCCTTTGCACCCCTGTAAATAAAGAAACACGTTTTTTTAACTATAACTATTTTACAATCTATGTTATTCAGATTACTTTTAACTTTCGCTCTTTCAACACACTAACGGTGCAATACGATTTCATACAAAAATGTTCAGCCGCTAACACATCTTTACATCTATCCATAGAGTAACACACAATAAATACAATCAATTTCCTTAACGAAATTATAAAAATGAATTAGACATTAAAATAATGAGATTTATAATGCATTACATGTCCAAATATACATGGCAAACCACAAAACATGGGGACCAACTGATGATCTTGATCGATTTATGAATAATTTCAACAATTCCAATTATATTGCTCAATAATTTAAACAATAACTTATTTTTGTTCTAATACATATTTATTATCTGTGAAAAATTATGCACCTCAAGTCCTTCACTGTTCCATTTTTGGATAATGAAAAGAGCATTACTTTTTTATTATAAAATATAATCTGTGGAATGCTGTGCTGTGTAATCTGTTGCCTGAAAAGTTTGCATTCATTTCTTTTTATTTAGATTTCACTGAAGATTATTGCAAATTGTGTTTTATAACAAAAACTGGAAGGCAGGGTCATTGATTTGTTTGTCACAACTGCAATAACATTCGGGGAGGAACTTTAAACCTACTACTCACTTGCTGCATCTGGCCTCAATAAGCTTTTGGCTGTCTAATTACTATAGAACACATTGTTGCAACACAGACACTTAGGTATCCCTCGTACCAGACAGACAGGCCTATTATGTCCATATGCCTACTAATATCTCACCACAAAACTGTACTTTTTCACTATTTAAATTCTTTGTAAGAGTTATATTTTTCACAGTAATTTATAGCAAAAACTAATCGGACATATTTACATTTATTTATAGAGAATCTGTGTTGCCAAAGTCCTTGCAAATTGTGAAGACATTTGTAAATAGTAGGATCACACACGAAGTAAATGTGTGCCTGGATTTGTAATTATGAACGCACACATTTAATATGTAACAATAACTTCAACATCAAGTTTAACATGGATAGTATTGAAAAAAAAAAAACACGAGTCTTGGACCTCCTTTTGATAAAAATAGGCCAATATGCGGTCACACACAAGGAGGATGGTTTTAAAGTTCGAAGCTCGCATCTGGTTCCGGTGTTGTCTATTATGTGTTCCGTATCTTGCCGGGGACGTAGCTCTTGTCTATGGTGGGGTCCTGGAGGAACATGTGAAGGCACCGCTCGTTTTGCGCCAGCGGGTGGCCAGCGATCTTGTTGATGAATACTTCTAGACCTGTAAAAGATGAAATATCCATAAATTAATATGTGAAACAAAAACTTTATTTTTAAGAAAGTTATGCGGACAGAGGAGTATATTTGGCACAAGTTTATATGGAGACGGAGTGCAGAAAGCTAAATTTTTATATTATAATGCATTAGAAATACAAATGTCACAAGTGTTCAATTAATTATGGTCTACTTTCGACCACTGGACGAGCACTAGTTTGTATTAATGGCCCAGTTTTAATACAGACAGACAGTAGGGACCAATCGAGTTCTGATAGCACTATGAAGAGTGTAGAACCTCCTTCTAGTACCTAAAAACTAGCTTCTGCCCGCGACTCCAAGTGAAAAAAAAACGGCACTGCATCGGCAAATAGTAAAGCTTTTATTAGTGAAAGAATTATTGTAATAGGATCAGTACCTTATACAAGACTAAATACCTCAAGCAATCTAACATCTTTACCTCTTAATAATATTAGTTTAGGTATGCCTAGATTGAATTAGTCTGATGACTACAAATGTGCCAAAAAAGTTCTGCGAAAAAAAACGATTGCAGGAAATAATTATTAAGTCCGCCCAGTTTTATGATTACACGATACCGGATAGCCAGAATATTTGTTTTAAGTACTAATTTTATTGATATCACTGATTATTCACATGTATTGCGAAAGGGTAATTAATAAATATGGTGCGATATGTTATGAACATACTGTTGTACATAATAAAGACTAATGCGGGTGAATGTGTTATCAATGGTATATTCACTGTTATTGAGTATTGTGTTGTGTCATTGATTTGTAAAGTACTTTAATTATTACAACCTAAACTGACGATCGAAAAAGTCGATCTTTTTCCTTATTTACCTCGAATATCTGTCGATGGGCCACAGATTGGCGGGAAATCATCCTCTTTATTATCAGAAGGATAAGTGTAAATTAATTGACGTGTTAACTAAATACTTTTATGCGTTAAAAAAAAAGAAAATTAATGTACCTGCCATGGACTGACTTAATAACAACTTTATAATTAATAGGATAAGGTTTAGCCTTAATACGTCTTTTTACCGTGAACAGATTGTTAATTGCCATAGAAGAAATCTCAAACACAGTGCAATGATAGTGGACTTAATAGAAAAATGTAATTTAGAAAAAACATGTACATTTTTAATAGGATAAGTTTCTTTTTTGGGTGGGTAATCAATGTAATCATCTAATAACTTCTCACGCTCTGGGTGGAGCGGGAGGGCGTGTCAGACTTTTATTGACTAAAACTCAGCCGTGTTCCTTCAGTTGCCTGTGTGCCAGGGGCGACGGTATCTCTTTCGAACAACCCGCATCCCTGGCAGGCATCGGTCGTTGCGGGCCCCATCAGTTGGTGCTGACATCTCTTTGAGGCGCGCGTGGAACACAACGCGCCGTCGACCCGGGCTTGGTCCTTACCGGACAGCGAGCTACCCATTACGCGCCGTCAGCAAGCCTACGCCTACGGTAGCCGGGGGAAACCTATTCAATGCTCCCATTTTATTTGATTTTTCTTTACTATCAAATCATCATCATCATCTTCAAAATATAGGCATTGTATTTGAGAATTCAATAGAAATATCACGATCTGTCAGTAACTTTTCAAATTTTTTTTTTTTTACTTAACCTGTACTGTTTACTGTATTGCCCAGATTTTAGACAGTATTTCAGACCAACCCTTCCAGAATTGGTATATGTACTTTTGCGATTAATCTAAGTATTTTATAGTAAAAAGAATATATAATTTATTGACGTTTTGTAAATAAATATTGAACAAGGAAACAACAGTCTCAAGTTGGCGGCTAAAAGTTACTTACATTTATTTTCCAGATTATTTAAATATAGCACATTTCATTACTTTATCGCGAGAGATATCTACATTAAAACCTCGAGATAAAACAAGTTGTCGTAAGTATTGCTGTCTACGGTATACCATGCTGATACACCTTTATGTATAGTCACTGCATCACTACATACTATAAAACAAAGTCGCTTTCTCTGTCCCTATATCCCTATGTATGCTTAAATCTTTAAAACTACGCAACGGATTTTGATGCGGGTTTTTTTAATAGATAGAGTGATTCAAGAGGAAAGTTTATATGTATAATACACCGACCTCCACGCGGGCGAAGCCGTTGGCAAAAGCTAGTATTATTATAAAACAAAGCGCCGCGCGCCGGTCGCATCTGTCTGTCTGAAAGCTATAAACTCAAAAACTACCGAACAGATTTTCATCAGGTTTTCACCAGTGGACAGGAATTATGAGATATTATGGAATTATGGGGAAGGTTTAAGTGTATTATTCACTAAGCTTTTGTGTAAATTGGCTGAAATATGAAGATGATTGTTGAGCTTTACTGCGTGAGCCGCGTAAACCAATAGTTATATGAAAAGGCAGGCGAAGCTGACAAAAAAAAAAATCGGATTGAATCATTTAGGGATAAGTATTTAATTTGTAGTCACCTACAAAGTTAACAGATATTTAAACTCCGTTTGAAATAAGATTAGACATTTAAATAAACCTTTTTTACAGTCCGTTCAACTGATTTAGACTTCTATTGCGTTGGTAGCATGATAAATGACATAAGCAACAGTAAACAGTTGGTATAGTAAACACTTTTTTGTTTTTAATGCCATCTGTATGCCTACGGAATAGAAGTCAAAATCGGTTGAACGGACTATAAAAATGTTTAAATGTCTAATCTTATTTCAAATGGAGCATAGCTAAAGTCTAATAGGCAACGTAACCGAGAATATTGACTGATTATCCTTTTATTTTACAGAACATCACGCCTGTATTGCCCCGAAAGATTGGGCTGAGGTTTACCTATAGTAAGTACACTATTGTCATCAATCGGGCACAAATCCAGAATCTGGGCTGTTACTAAGAAATTCATTTGGAAAAACCCAATAACACTGTCATAACTGACGTGTTACCAATAAACAAAAACAGCTGTATTCATAAATCAGCTCCACCTGTCGAGCGTAGGTCGTATCATTAGTATCATCGATGCAATAATACCATTCGTTCGTACAATTTGACGCAACTTCACCTTGCGATGCACTAGCCCCGCTGAGTGTCTCGGGAGAGACAAACTATTCGCGTCTTAAATATGTGTGCTTCGTGGTCATGCAGATTTATTGGGTGTGCGTTCATATACATACGTGGCACACAATTTAACAAATAACGCACACAACCGTACAGGGTAGTTACTGGCTTTTGCACAACGAATTACGAAACTTACCGAAGTTTTCCGAACAAAGTTGGCTATGCGACTATTTTTAAAGTAGCATTGTTTCATGAATTGTCGCTACTTATACAACCATTACTTTGTTATCATTATTGTTATTATTTTTATATTACGACGCCATTGTTAAATTTATTTGTTTTAGTTGTGTCGCGACTTACATATACCAGTAATTTAGCTGTATGAAAGGAAGAATGATTAATTAAACCGGCAGGCGTACAATTGAGTAGTAATTTAATTGTAGTGAACTTGTAAGTGATAAGATCTGCCCTTTAGTCACAGCATTGCGTCAGCTTTGATTTTTTTTAATATGATACTTTTGGAATTTCTGGGTGTATCTTGGACATTACCGACGTCCGAGGAAACCAGCATCCTAATTGTGTAGCACACTTTCAATTAGAATCTGAATCATTTTCAAGTTTGTTGCTAATAATAATATTACAATATTTATTTCAGATCAAAATCCATATGTTGTTAGTAAAAGTCTTAACCTAATGTCAATAAAATTCTATATACAAAATTGAAACGACTGACACCTACGTATGCAGCCGTACCCAGTGAGCCAGCATGGGGCTGTCCCATTTATCACACAATACACTCAGGATGCTGTGGGAGCTAGCACGTATTCTACCGAGAATAGAAGCGCACCGTTTCCGCATTATAGCATGAAACCTATCAACCCGGGCCTCAGTGAACATCCCGGAAGCTAATGCATTGCTTCATATGTTCCAAAAATGCGTAACCTAAACCGTAAATAACGCAATCAATGTTGTTGAACAGTCAAAATGAAAACCATTCCTACTCTTTTGCCCGCGGATCCGCCCGTGTGGTTGTCGGTTATCGAGTAAAAAAATAGCCTATGTCCTTCTCCATATCCTAGGATATATCTCTGCCAAATTTCATGACGATTGGTTCAGCGATTTAGGCGTGATAGCGTAACACACAGACAGAGTTACTTTCGCATTTATAATATTATTATTAAGTAGGGATATAAGTCTGAAATCACAAACCCGTCTTGAGGGTCGTGATCAATTGTCGTGCCTTCTCTGTAAGAGAAGAGGCCTTTACCCTGCATAATCACAATCAGCCTAGGAATTTTGTATCATAATTTACGAAGAAGTTATTTTTGAGTTGCTTTCTCTCTTACTTCTCAGAGTAGTCAGATAGAAAACACCGACCTAATCTAGTTTGAAAAAATATGATTGGGGTGTAAAAGTGTTTGTACAAACCTACTACTTACAGACATAAAATCATTTATTATTATGTACTTAAATGAAGAACATTCGTTTCATGCAAATCGAATGCTATAATCATGTCAGCAAAAGGTAACAAATGTTTTACCCTAACTATATTTAAGTTAATGTTTCCTACTACACACTTGCCCTAACAATATTAAAATGAATGCTTCCTACCTATTTATTTACACATGAAGAGAGAAATGGGTCAACTAACTGTATCGTATACTCAATATATTATTGATGCTACTTTAAATGGAACATTTTTGTTATGTGTATCGACTATTTTTATATTGGCACCCTTTCAAACTATGTATTTACGCCACAAGTGAAAGACGCCACAAGACACCAAATGTCACACAGCATTATTTTATTATTTTCTAGACATTATAAGTGCAGTAGGTACTTTTAAACTCGGACAACCTAATTGGAATCTAGCAGCCAAACTTACCTATTTCCAGTTTATAACTATGAAAGTATACCATCAAACATTTTTTAAATGAGTTATGCCAAAACTTTTTTGTCCATTTCTATCAACAATTAAATCATCAGTTATGCCCAAACATCTTCAAGTATGAATCAAATCGAGTTTGATCTGGATCAGTGGCACAATTTTTTTTAAACAATTTGTCACCGAGGAGGACATTATAATGACCTTATTGGCGAAATTCTTCAGAAAGGTAAGGTGCAGTACTCGCAACCGGCGTGCGTCTATGACCAGGTGTACTAACGTAAATGAAGCAAAAGGAGTATGTACCGATAGTAGCAGGTGGCTTTCTGTAGTTTCTGTCTACCCTCATGGGAAAAAAGAGTGAGTGTGTGACACTAACAAGATTCAAATGTAATTCCTTTCCTTGACAAATCATATTCATAACTTACATATTCTGCCTGTAGTTGATTTATTTGAAGTAAATGCTTTGCGTTTGAGTTTCATTTGACTCTGCACGAGATGATTGATTAAAAACCAGTAACAATAATATTGAGTATGATTAAAGAGATAAAGATCAGTTGCTTGGTCATTAAAATGGTAAATATGGCATGATTCATACAATGGTCATAACTTGTATAAGTGTGTTGTATGTAGCAATTATGTAAAGCATTTGTACTAAGCACATGTATGTACAATACAGGTACTGAAAGATAATCAATTGCTTTCATATTGTTATGAACAGATAGATATAAAAGATCTTACAGCTTTATTAAAGTAATTTCATCTTTGCCGAGAATAAACTGAAAGTATTTATTTCCAGGCTTATGTCCAGCAGTGGACGTCTTTCGGCTGATATGATGATGATGATGATGATTTATTTCCATCAAATGATTACAGCCACTTTTGAATTGTCAAGAAGTTGACCATTCAGAAAGATGAAGGTACTCACTCACCCATTACAAAGCATGAGTGAGAAGAACGGAACAAAAATTCCATGGACAGTAATTTAAACTAAATAAAAATGTTGCAACATCATTGCAACTACAAGTACTAAAGAAGCAGAGTAATGGCCATGCAAATAATTGTAATAATTAAATTATGAACAAAAATTATTGCTGTCTGCACATTTATATATGGCTTTACTACTTCTTTTGTAGCTACATATTAACCTGTCTACAAAATGTCAAGGTTAAACTCGATTATTATTACGTTAACTGACTTCACCTGCAGGAAAATTATGATGAAACACTGAGATGTCATTCAAGAAAGCAACATAACAGGTCTGTTGGAAATTTCTATTGAAATAAATAGTACCTTTGTGCTCTTCAATGTTTATATAAGTGAGTGCTTAATAGTAAGGTTTGTTTGTGGGTGGAATCGCACACACTTCTTATATAGAGGTTAATTTTTTGTGTGTACATCTATAAATATTATGAATCAAAACTATGCAACAGATTCTCATGAGGTTTTCGCTTACATTTAGAAAATTTATTGCAGAAGGTATGTGTATAACATATTCTTAATAAACGTCTAACATTATAATAAAGACATATTGATGTGTGGTCAAGTGATAAAAACCATGGGAAGCTTGGGAGGGTCACCAGTTATTAAATAAATACATACCTTTTCTACGGTCTTCAATAAATTCTTCTTCAAAAATACCGTCATCTCCGCGGAATGGTAGCTGTCTTTTGAGGGCTTTGCCTGGTAGAGGTGGGACAACAATCTACAACAAAATAATTAAGTATCATTACAAGAATAGAATGAAGTTCTATAATAATATTAACTTTGGTCTTTTCATGTACAATTACATAGTAAAAAGATAATAGTAACAAGTCAAACTACATTTTTTATTTAATATTAAATTAAAACTAAGTTTTAAAGCATTGAATTCAGTTTTATTATTCAAAGTATCAAAGGTCAAGTTTACTAGTATTAATTAAAGCCATGTTTGGTATGGAATGTAAGCTACAGTTGATAAAAACTGTAGTGAGTCATACTTCTTTCCCATCATATAAAAATTGGCAACTTTTTCACTCTCAAAGGCTACTAATAGTTTGTGTCAAGCGACAATTAAACTGGTATCCTGACAAAAGCCTTGTTTGCTGGTGGAGTTCATTTTACAATCATATTGTAGTTGTACGGTAGACATTGAAAAATATGCAGTCAAAAGTTGATGACTAATAGATTATCATGTGTTTTGTAATGTTATTAGTCCATGAACTTTTTGATTCAGTTTAAAAACACATTATAGTTAAGTTCAAAACTAAATTTAATTTTCAATTCAGACCAGAGGCTACAATCGGCATGCAACCATATGAATGTCACCAGTTCAGTGCCCTTTCTTTATTTAAACTTAATAAGAATACAATGATACCACTGACCCACAGTTTTACTCATATTTTGTAAACAAAACCAGTAATAAAATAACAAAATAGAGCAAAAAACTATAAACATACATTAGCAAAGGCGAAATCTGTTATCAAATTAATTCGGAGACTGGTCAATTATGATTCACACGTATCAATAAACATTTTTGTTCACTGATAACAGACAAAAAACACGCACTCATTATCATTCACCAAATAACATTGGACTTACCTTACTGTCTCTCTCCAATTCGTTTCTAAGCCATTCGAAATCGCTGTACCGCCGTCTGACGCTTGATTCCTTAACTTTAAACACTGGCAGGTTCGTCTGAAAGCAAAAAACTTGGTTTGCTAGATTCATCTTATCGTATCGGCGTACTGTCGCGTCCGTCCGAGATACGCCCACTAATTCGCGTTGACGCGTCGGTAGCGGCTGTTAATCTAATTATATGACAATAATAGAGTCAGCAGCTTACCCTCATGCGAACTTCGTAATCCGTGTAACGTTTCTTCCCTACACCCATGGTCGTGACTGGGTTCACAACGTCGATTTCTAGGAAGTTCGCCGGTGCCGCGTAGGCATCATCCAGGGTCTGCTTCTTCACATTAAGTCGCCTCGTTGCGTCTGCTGTCGTATCTTCAGCCATCATAACTCTTTATTTATTGTAACAATCACAAAAACTATGAATAGGACGGTCCACTTATCAAAAAGGAAATGAAAAATGACAAGAGTAAAACATCGTTTGACGTTTCAACAAATATGGCGGAGTCGGCAAATTCAAAAAACTACCAAAGTTAGTAGAATATAATTAATGTTCTGACCGATGACTGAATCTAAAAGTTTATTTTAATTTTGAAATGCACAAAAGTTACAGTTATATTCTTCTAAAACGGGGACTATTTACGTAGGATATTGTATCAGTTTTACAAAACCAATAAATAACTATATTTGGGGGCGACAACACAAATAGGTTATTTGAAATATTCATTGACAGAGGAAACTAGAAACTACTATTCTGCCACACTATGAAATCACTGGCAAAAAAACCGAATGATTCACGCCGTGAAGGTAAACAACAGTTTTTGTATTGTTTTTCATCACATAGGCATGAAGTCGCTCAACTTGTTTTATCGTGTTTCTTGTAGGTATATGGTTGTTAAAAGCAGCGGCGGATTTACACATTTGCCGCCAGTAGGCTATAAAATTTTTGCCGCCCGTCCCTACTGTTTTGAATTGTAATATTGAAACGCTATTGGAATATTAAAAGTCACTCACAATTACCTACTTTACACAGCGTTTAGTAATTTTTCATAAACAGACATTGGAATATTCGGTATAACTACTGTATGTATAGTTGGTAGGTACTAAAATATTGGAATTTTGTTAAATTTTTGAGACTTCTTTTCTCCGCGTATGTTTTTTTTCTTATGGCAAAAAATTGAGCCAAATTTGCCGCCCTAGGCTCCAGCCTACTCAGCCTGCTGGTAAATCCACCACTGGTTAAAAGGTCACAAAAACAGAAACAATTTTAGGTTCATTTATAATTTATTTGTCTTATTTACAAAATTATCATAGAAACTGACTCATAGGATCTTCCTCTCGCCTCTTCTTCATCTTGTAGGCCTCCAATTCATCTTCCGTGGGCGCCTTTACATCGAACATACTGTTGTACGGACGTTTCCTCTCGTCAACCGATAAAAGATACTCTGCACGTTTTTGTTGTCTTTCTTCCATTTCCAGAGCCTGAAACAGGATAATGCAATTAAGTTTCCTATTTTTATTTATTTTGGACCCTTTGAATGATAAAATGTCATTTCTTTGCAAGTAATCAGAATGATTAAATTAATTGCCTGGGATGTAGCAATGCGGGGCGGCAAAAGCCTTGCTTACTTTTTCACGCCTCTTGAACTTGACAGCTTGTTCTAAAATGTAATCGTAACTAATAATAAAAATGTGAAAGTGAGTGCGGCTGAACGGATTTGGATGAAATTGGGTACATGGGTAGGTTAGGACATAAGATACTTTTTATTCCCATGGGATCGAGATTTATGCGGGTAAGTATATAAAGGCGCTTTAATTATACCTTTTTCAACTTGTCCTCTTCCTCCTTCTTTCCTTTCTTAAGTTCCTTCTTCTTCTTCCTTTTGGCTTTCTTTTTGCTTCTCTTCTTCTTGCTAGTCTTCTCCGTTTTAGATCTAATTTCTTTCTCCGTGTCGGAAGAACTGCTGTCTGAACTTGAGTCTGATGATGAGGATTTATCTGATTTTTCCTTATCTGTGGAAATCAATATAGGTAGGTTATGAAGACATTTCAATAATATCATTAATTTGGTAAATGTAAACATAAATATGATTTACAAAAAAAAACTGATACAAAGACAGTTTCGCTTAAACATTGGTATTCAGGTGCATCCAGTTCTATTGGAAGCTGACCCCAAAACAGTTGATACAAAATCCTACCTTTTTCTTTCTCTTTCTTTTCTGTGTGTTCTAGTGAAACGGCTGCTTTTTCTTCGGGAACTTCCAATACCACAGACTTGCCAGCCTCGCCGACGCAATATGACATCTGAAAATCAATAAATAATTAAAATAAAATACAGTATACTTCGTCAAACTTGAACGCCAATTTTTTTATGATATTATTTTTTGAGATTTTTTTTGTGAAAAAAATATGTTTTTATTTGTATACCTTTATAAAAGAGTGGCAACACTTGTAGCCCCACTGTCCCTCGTGCCAGTATGATCCCCAGACTGACGTATGATTATTTATCAACACATCCTCTTCGTATTTACTCCTGAAAAACAAATTTAAAATTTATAAGGGGCTTATAGTCTTCCGATCACAAACTGGGACATGTAAATCTTGAATGAGATTTTCAATACCAGTTGTTTATTGAAAATTCAAGAACTTCCCTGAGAACTAGGTACTACTTTTAGTTATATGTAAAAAAAACAAAAGATACATTTCATAACATCATTTCTGTATTCACCAAAGGGTTAGGATAGAGGTGCACCTATAGTACAAAAAGGCAATGGCAAATTTCAGATGGAAAACACATTCACAATTTACCGTTGCCGCTGAGTCCGGAATTGGAGCCAGTACGTCATGCACAGTGTTTGTGACTAGTATACTAACGAGGTACGTATTTTTTTTTACACTAGATATAGTTGAAAAGCTATTGATACTTACTTAGCAAGTTGTTTCTCTGGCCCTTCTACTAGTGTTCCATCTCTATTGTACCGTGTGAACACTTCTGTTTGTGCCAGTAACAGTTCCTTGGGTGGCATGGCAAGATGTTCCTCACCACCGTATTTCTCTAAAATTGATTGTTTTACCTGGAATGTAAATAAAAAGGTGTTTTTAATTGCATTTCAAAAGTGGTAATGAAGATTCTACTTGGTTTTGGATGAACATGATGATCGAGGAACACTTTTTATGGAAGCGTTTTTTGTAAGGTTCTGTTTTCAAAGGGTGCCGAATTTTCACAGAATTACAATTTTCACACAATTTCAAAAAACTTTTATTGCCACTATTACAACAAATAATTAAATAAAGTTAAAAATTAAAGGCGGTCCCCGTACAAGAAGCGCGTTTTGGCGTTTGTAGGGAACTCTTCGTGTGGTTAGTCTGAATTGCACTCGGCGAGTTTTTTAAATGCATGCAAAAATTGGGGCATGTTAATTATTCTTTGACGCGAAATACTGTATAAAAGGGAATGCTTATGTAATGCTGAT
The DNA here is from genome assembly GCA_949091785.1 of Polymixis lichenea. Lineage (NCBI taxonomy): Eukaryota > Metazoa > Arthropoda > Insecta > Lepidoptera > Noctuidae > Polymixis > Polymixis lichenea. The sequence goes on from OX420942.1 coordinate 931,507, forward strand.
CACGTCCAGGCCGCGCGCCTGCGCCTATGTGAGTAATGTGAGGCGAGCCGGCGCACCTGCCCCTTGAAGTGGTCGCGGCGCGCGCGGTACTGGCGCTGCAACAGCTGCAGCTTGGTGGGCTCGGCCAGCAGGTGCACGTCCAGGCCGCGCGCCTGCGCCTATGTGAGTAATGTGAGGCGAGCCGGCGCACCTGCCCCTTGAAGTGGTCGCGGCGCGCGCGGTACTGGCGCTGCAACAGCTGCAGCTTGGTGGGCTCGGCCAGCAGGTGCACGTCCAGGCCGCGCGCCTGCGCCTATGTGAGTAATGTGAGGCGAGCCGGCGCACCTGCCCCTTGAAGTGGTCGCGGCGCGCGCGGTACTGGCGCTGCAACAGCTGCAGCTTGGTGGGCTCGGCCAGCAGGTGCACGTCCAGGCCGCGCGCCTGCGCCTATGTGAGTAATGTGAGGCGAGCCGGCGCACCTGCCCCTTGAAGTGGTCGCGGCGCGCGCGGTACTGGCGCTGCAACAGCTGCAGCTTGGTGGGCTCGGCCAGCAGGTGCACGTCCAGGCCGCGCGCCTGCGCCTATGTGAGTAATGTGAGGCGAGCCGGCGCACCTGCCCCTTGAAGTGGTCGCGGCGCGCGCGGTACTGGCGCTGCAACAGCTGCAGCTTGGTGGGCTCGGCCAGCAGGTGCACGTCCAGGCCGCGCGCCTGCGCCTATGTGAGTAATGTGAGGCGAGCCGGCGCACCTGCCCCTTGAAGTGGTCGCGGCGCGCGCGGTACTGGCGCTGCAACAGCTGCAGCTTGGTGGGCTCGGCCAGCAGGTGCACGTCCAGGCCGCGCGCCTGCGCCTATGTGAGTAATGTGAGGCGAGCCGGCGCACCTGCCCCTTGAAGTGGTCGCGGCGCGCGCGGTACTGGCGCTGCAACAGCTGCAGCTTGGTGGGCTCGGCCAGCAGGTGCACGTCCAGGCCGCGCGCCTGCGCCTATGTGAGTAATGTGAGGCGAGCCGGCGCACCTGCCCCTTGAAGTGGTCGCGGCGCGCGCGGTACTGGCGCTGCAACAGCTGCAGCTTGGTGGGCTCGGCCAGCAGGTGCACGTCCAGGCCGCGCGCCTGCGCCTATGTGAGTAATGTGAGGCGAGCCGGCGCACCTGCCCCTTGAAGTGGTCGCGGCGCGCGCGGTACTGGCGCTGCAACAGCTGCAGCTTGGTGGGCTCGGCCAGCAGGTGCACGTCCAGGCCGCGCGCCTGCGCCTATGTGAGTAATGTGAGGCGAGCCGGCGCACCTGCCCCTTGAAGTGGTCGCGGCGCGCGCGGTACTGGCGCTGCAACAGCTGCAGCTTGGTGGGCTCGGCCAGCAGGTGCACGTCCAGGCCGCGCGCCTGCGCCTATGTGAGTAATGTGAGGCGAGCCGGCGCACCTGCCCCTTGAAGTGGTCGCGGCGCGCGCGGTACTGGCGCTGCAACAGCTGCAGCTTGGTGGGCTCGGCCAGCAGGTGCACGTCCAGGCCGCGCGCCTGCGCCTATGTGAGTAATGTGAGGCGAGCCGGCGCACCTGCCCCTTGAAGTGGTCGCGGCGCGCGCGGTACTGGCGCTGCAACAGCTGCAGCTTGGTGGGCTCGGCCAGCAGGTGCACGTCCAGGCCGCGCGCCTGCGCCTCCCACGCGAACAGTTGCGCCGCCGCCTGCGCGCCCGTGTCGCCGCTGAAGCGCACGAAGTTCTCGCCCTGGTAGTCCGACCTGCGGGCGGGGATGTCCATGAGTGTCGGGCGTCATGTTGCAGCGAATGCTGAGAGAGCCTTTCGTGGCTCTGCCCAGTAGCTGTCAAAACTTGATACGATCTATCCCGTTTTGATAATTCTATAAAATTTTACTAGTTTGTATAGATCAGAATTGATCTACATCTACATTAATAATAAAAAGAAGAAAGATTTGATAGTTTATAATGAATACATTCAAAAACGACTATACCAATTTTCCAAATTCTTTCACTAGAAAGCTACATTATTCCAGATCAACATGAACTTTAAATTTCATGTGGATGAGGTGACAAGCAAAGTGTTTAAATAATAGTATTATTAATGACTACTTTAACTCCAATAACATCTCTTTCACTTTATTATTCATTCTACAATACAACAATCTAACCAAAACGTTATATCCAATCCAATTAGTAATAAAACTTTGACAATAAGCTTACTCTTGTGTTACAGGATTCGGGTTATCCCTCATAGATCGCGTCTTGGGATCATAATAGGCAGAATTGGGGTCCAAGTTACGCAAGTACTTCGCAGTGTCCTCTCTGATACGCAAGTTACGTACTGTAATACGTTGTTTGGAGTCCACCTGGAAAGTAAAAATAATAATATAGTGAATTCACCTTAACAACAGCTATAGACTGTGTGGAGGAAATCTTACCTTAGTACCAGGCATGTCAACTTCATCTACATATTTGTCTTCATCTTCTTCGGCATTGTCATCATCCTCTGTAGCTGTTGGATCTGAGACATAAACAAATACTGCAGTTACTGCCTATGATAAAAGTGAAAATAGCCTACTCTATGGGAAGAACATAATATAATAAGTTGAATGATTGTGATATATTTTATGTACAAAAAATCTCAGAAACTATTTTTTAAACTAGATGATGATTATGTTGTGAACCTGACAATTTAATATTTTAATAATTAGAGCTTCATAAATATTTATACCTTGCTCCAGATTCTTAGCTCTGAGCTCCCTCTTAGCATCTTCAACTTTCTGGTACTCTTCAATGATAGCCTTGTGCTGCAGCGGGTCATACCCGTTCCACCTATCCCGCTTGCCATCATAACTTAGATTCAGATTGGGCTGGGCAAACTCGTCGGCTGCTATTCCAGCATTTGTGAATCTTGCTCCAATCTGGAATATTATGCAAGTCATGCTTGGTTTAAGAATGTCTTCAGTGAAGAAACAAATGATGTAATGACAAAAAAATTATTAGATGTTAAAGATCATTAATTTATTTGGTTAAAACATGAGTACACAAGGCATGCAACATTATATCACAGTCACATTTTGCCTTAATGTTATACTAAATTTAAAGGTGGCTTTCTGTAAGTTCTGCCTACCCTACCTTCATGGGGAGAAGATGTGAATGTACGTATATAAATTGGTAGGATATGATATAAACACCACAGAACTACACACTACTGTTTATTGCTCTTCCCACATGGCATTATGCTTCTAGTCTGAGTGCACTGGTGCACGGGGGCCCAGCAATGACAGGCTGTAGGTAGGCTTGAACTCAGTCAGGCGCTTCACTTTGTGTGAATAAGTTATCACTACTGCCCTCAAAATCATAAAGGGAATACATCGTGAGGAAACTGGCATGTCAAGGAAATCGGCAGGACATGTGACACCCACCAACCCAGCCCGCACTGGCCGGCATGGTGGATTACCACGTGTATCTACTACTACTACTAGCTGTAATACTGGAGACAATAAACTTTATTCTATTCTGGTATGGCCCAATCCCTCTCACAGAGAGGAGGCCTGTGTGCCAGCAGTGTGAACATGACAGGCTATGTTTAGCCCAAACTTTTCATCATGTTGTGCAACAACAGAAAGTTTCATAACATTGAAACTTACCTTTCTGGGCCTGTCTAAACAATCCTTCTTTTTGTGTGTCATAGCTCCACAGTTCTCACAAGCTCCCTTTCTGTATTTTGTTGATACTTTTGTCTGTAATATTAGTAAACATGAATAAAGATTGGGAGAACTATTTTCACTAAAGATATTTGTGGAGGTCCTATGAAGTATTTGTGATAAGCTTATGTTCAAAATAGTAGTTTTTTTTTCAGTATGCCCCATAATATGGACTCTTACAATGGGGTTCAGAAATACATCAGTTAAGAAATTGTTGCTATACTCACAGTATCAACTCCCTTATGATAATATGTGTCAAGTCTAGTAAAGTCGCCCTCCTTGTCTTCCTGTGGACGCTGATGCTTCAGAGTAGGTCCAGCAGTGCCGTAGTACCATGGTGCCGAAGATATGTACTGAGGAATGTGGGGGTTTATGTCCTTTCCTGTGAATCGAATGTTAAAAGGACTGTATAATGGTTAATTTTAGTAATCATTACAATGAGAATACCTGTAACTCATATCAAATTGTTGTCAATAACACAAATGTGAACAGAGGCCTTAGCTTTTTTGTTAATTAGCTCTTACAAAACTGCTTGTTTTGGTAAAGGTATCTATCACTAAACTTATAACATGAATTTATTTGCTGACACGTTTAGAGGTTAAAAGACGATAAAAACATGCGAATGTTGTATTATTTATTCACAAAAATATTGATTATGTTTACATTAAAGTTTCTAGGTTATACGAAAAAATTTGCTCATACCTGTCTCATCAACAGCAGCGGGTGCTGTACCAGCTTTACGAGCCTCTTCTAACTCTTTAGCCTTCCTCCAGTCTTCCCTGGATTTCTTTTTAGGTTCCTCTTCTTCTTCACCAACATCGTCTTTATTGCGCAATATCTGCGACACAGCGTTGCGAGCACCGGTCGCCATTGTGTGAATTTACACTGTTTTTCTGACGATTATCACTTGTTACCTGTTATTGGAAAATAAACGAAGTCGTACTGTTTAACATTGCTTGCCTTGCAGCAGTTTTGACATTTGTTTCTTTTATTAATTTTGCAAAATGGCGTCGCATTTTTGACATGGTGACAAAACGTTCAGAAACGATTTTTTCAGTTTTATTGTGATTTCAATATTTATGGACGAATATGATTTGATTCTCCTATTTCATTTTGTAAAGTCAAACCAGGCAAATAGGCACTTTTAAACGTCAACATTTACGTTAAAATACAATTCATTCTAGTCGCCCCTTCCAAAATGTAGTTTCGTATGGAGAAGTCTCTTAAATACAATAGCGGGACCAAATCTTGTAATGTGGGTTTTCTGAAATGACGTTCACTAGGTGGCAGCACTGTGACGTCAGGTCCGGGCACCTGTCAAAAGTGTCAAAGCGCCTACGGACTGAATGGTGAACGAAAGAATGAAACGAATGAGATCAAAATTTTAAGTTCATTTTCGTACTGGAAGACCTATTGTCAATGTGGCGCCAACTGGTGGCTTCAATATTCATGAAAGCCCTTAATTTCTGCTACGTATATTTAATACCCATTTTGTACCTGTCCTGAAAAATGTTTAGCTCAAACGGCATAAACGGAATTTCACAATAACACTGGTCCCACCATTATGATGCGTTAGGGCTGAAACTGCGTTAAGCGGGCGCCCCCGCGGTTCCATACTAAAGTGTACCGACCGTTGCGGGGACACGCGCGGTGCCCGCCAGCGGTAACACGCACGGGCTTGTTCAGTCTTCGCTATGTGATGCGGGCCGCACGCACGCTCGGAGAAAACCAAGGAAAATGTCTTTCGATACCGAAAGGGTAATTGTGGAAGTACAGTGTCACCTTGCCTTATGGGACCAGGCAAATGAACTATATAAAGACCGAGATGTACGAACAGCGGCATGGCTAGGTAAAGTTATTTGAAAATTTTGAAAATATCAGTGATGCGGAAGAAAACAACAGGTAAACCATTACATTCTATTTATGTTCTCTATGTGTACCTAATTTTAATCAATCCACGGGTAGGTCTTGTTACTTACTAGGTTACTATAAGTTAAGCTAGAATTATAATATTGAGTCGTGTATCCTATCATCCATTTTATTTATTTCATTTTATTTTTAACTTCATACAGTTGAGTTTGAGGACATCTCAAAAAATACTGCGATCTTACCACTACACCTTACCATCTGTGACGAAATAATCAGCGAATTTATCGCATCGTATACGCGTCTTTTTGGGTGTTCCCGTGTTCCCGAACCGGGTGCGGTCCGAGGGGGGCGGGGGTCCTAGGGATCATGACCCCCCCAAAGCCGTAAACGTTAAGCTTAAAATAGTAATTTTTCGAAAATATAATCAATTTTCTTATTAATTTGTAGGTAGTCTTTGTCTGTGACCCTGCGACCGCGCTTGTCCCAAACCTCCCATTAATATTATTATACTCTTTGTCCCAAACCCTTAGTCGACGTCACGAATACGGCACGGTGTCATGACAACATCGTAGACATTATTGTCATCTTATCTAGATCTAATAAAATTATGCAGAATACATAATATCGCTTTAACAAAACAAATGGTATTCTCTTTTGAAACGTTTAGAGAACGATAAAGTAGGTATTAGAAATTTATTAGCCATGATATCAAAAGTTGATTCAATATAACGCCGCGCCAGAACTTTTAGGCCCCATTGACCAACTGTTCTGCGAGAAATGTGCCCTGCCCACTGCCGCTTAAGTTTTGCAATTCTTCGGGCTATGGTTACGGTTGGTTCTCCTGCGGATCTCTTCATTCCTGATTCGATCCCGTAGCGAAACTCCAAGCAGAGGCCTCTCAATTGCCCTTTAGGTGACTTTAAGCCTTCATAAGAGGCCCATTATGAGCGACCACGTTTCGGTTCCATATGTCATCACTGGCAACGGCAACACGCACTGGTGACAGTTTGTCCTAAATAAACGTACTCGTCCACAACTTTGAGTGTAGCGCCTCCGACCGTTACAAGAGTGGGTGTTATATGGGCATTGGACATGATCTTTGTCTTATCCATGTTCATTTTAAGCAGAAAGGACTCAATCCACACAAAGTAACTTTTGAATTATGGGCGTTTGAAGTTTGACATTTCATGTGCTCTTCATAATGTGGGTTGAGTCGGGGTAGCGAGAAAAACTAGTTTCCGTGTACATTTTAAAATAGGGTTTACACTGCATGATAGATTCGACCCTCAGGAGTACGATGGCATACTTAAATCAATTTTGGCCAAAGTTTGGATTGAGTCCTTTCTGCTTAACTACGTCCAATATTGCTAAAGTCAAAACGACGGTGTCATAACTTTGAGGGCAAAATACAAGAGACTGGCCCAACCCAAAATGTGTAGGTGTAAATAATTGTACACTTTTAAAGGTGTAAACCAAAAATTAGTGCGTGCTAATGTCAAGAATGAAAATTTAATTTAATTTAAAAAAAAACTACTAAGATCTCCGTCATCTGCTGTTGATTTTTGGAGGACGAAATCAGGTACTAAATACCGGTCAGAATGATTTAATTCGTTGTTGTTTTGGAGTAGGTACAGGTATGATCTCGCCATTATAACGCATCATAATGGCGGGACCGCGGGACCAGTGTTATCGTGAAATTCCGTTTATTAAGCCGTGTGAGGTTTTTCAAGACAGGTTCAAAATTGTACGAAATGGGTACTAAATGTACGTGGCAGAAACTTTCAATTACAAGAGTTGGTCTCGCCATTCTATAAATAAATTATAACATTTGGCACGTTTTTACCGACCGATGAATGGTTGCTATGCCTCACAGAGTACTTTATATACTATACTGAAATTGCTATGCCTGCTAGGGGGATTCCTTGCAGACGGTGTATCGACTAGTCATTATACCCCGCCTGCTGTGTATTTTGACTGAGTTATCGACGGTTGAAAATGAGCTATTACCTCGCCATTTTGACTACGTATAGTCCACCAATGAATGATAGTTGCTTCGGGCAGCTAGATGGTAGAGGAGTTTAGGTAATAGAAAAAACCTTCCAACATAACCATAATTATATTTATTGTTAAGTCATTTGATATAATACTACAACATTAATTAATTTAGACAAAGACAGCACTACATTTTTCTACAGTTTACGGCGGGCCCTAGGACGGTGGTAAGATGGCCTTGGAACGTAGATACGTTCGTTGCTATCCCCAGTTTGAGTGAGGGATTCTTCCAAAGGTTCCGCGCGAGGGGTGAACAGTTTGCGACGACTTCTGGTTACGCTGAGGAGAAAGAAATGTTTTTGTTGGGCGTAGTACTACATCTATGCTTTAAGCTGTGGTAAGACGGGACCCACTTAGGCGTTAGTCTGATTTACTAAAGTTCGCGAAGAAATGCTTTGTGACTCAACCTTTATCTGTTAGTAATAATTGCATCAGTCCACAGCCTAAATTCTCCTCGAATTCATGGTTACCCTCACCGACACACAAAACTGACAGCGACAAACCATTACCACCGGAAAAACTGAAAACTTCTTACTTGATAGAAAAAAAAACCTAATTTGTTATCATGTTTCAGAATCATGACGCTTCTTAGCTCGTTGAGGGCGCCTCGAATTTCTAACTTCCCTAAAGAAAAAAGTATAGAAAGAAACGATAAGATTTTGGAAGAAAAATAGATTGTAAAAAGAGGCCCAATGCAAAGTACAAAATAGGATGAACTGACCTTTTAGAAGGGCAACTCTGTATTCCGTATAAAGGGGCCAGATTCTCTTCTGCACCCTTTTCAGGCGATGGTATATCTTTAACATCTTTCTTAGTAGCAGGCATATCCATAGTGACGTCAGAGAATTCGTTCTGTAAGTTCACAATGTCCTTTAGCTTATCATCACCACATTCCTCCTCCTGGTTCTTCCTTCTTCGTAATCTAAGAGGTCTTTTACGAGCTTTGCTTTCGCATTTCGCATGACTTTCTACTAATATTACTTCATCCGTATCTTTGCCTTTATCAAATTTAGTGTCATTGATTTTAGTTCTAGTTTTACGAAAACTGTATTTTTTTTCGTCCTTGTCATGTTTGTCACTGCTTTCGTTTGCTACAAGCAAGTCGAATTCAGTAGCTCTGGGAGCAGTTATATCTTTGTAAATGTTTTCGAATTCTTCCGCCGTGTTATCACCTTTAGCCTGGGAATAGTTCATTGTTTGATTGGGTTCATCTGTGGATGATGCAGGCTCCAATTTACCTTGTCTTTTAATGCCTGCTTTAGTTCCATTTGGTTCTTCAACTGACGACATTGGTTCTAACTTCATTTCCTTCTTAATTTGTATTTCATCTTTTTCAGGTTCTATGATTTCTCTTATTGATAATCTAGGCTCTAAATAAGCTTTAACACATTTCTTAACAGATAGCTGATCTAATACCAGTTTTTCAATAGACTTTCTAGCGATTTCGACATTGTCTACTTTTTCTTTAGTTTTCTGCGCAATTGGTGAATCGAATCCATCGAATATATCTACAGAGGTAGGTTTCTTATTTAGTTTAGTTATATGTATGGACGAAATAACTTCTGGTTTCGTAAAACTTTCACCTAGTAGCTTCTTTATTGTGCTAGGTTCAAAATCATCAGTTGCAGCGTCTTTCACTATTGACGGTGACCTGTCGTCATTACTTTTCATTAACTTTTTTAACTTTTTATTAGAGACTTCGACATTTGCGTTGATATTATCAAAGTATGTTGGTTTTTCTTTTACTATGGCAGGTTCTTCCTTACGAATCTGTTTAGGTTTATTGTTATTTTCCAACACATCATCAAAGAATGTTCTCTTTTCTTTCAGGATTTTTATCTCGCCGAATATAGATTGATTCGTTCTGACATCTTTATCGTCTTCCTTCGAAGCCTTTTCAAATTGTTCAAACTGCCTCAGTGACACGTCACTTCCTTGATTAGACTTGAAAGATCTCATTATTTTGCCAACCAGAGTTTCAGACACTCTTTCCGTAGCTTTCATATTAATATTAGTTTTCGCTCTAATCAGGCTGCTCACTGATTCTAATTTTTCTGAAGCCTTCATGTCAATGTTTGATTTACCTCTTATTATTTTGCTCATCGGTTCTGATAAACTTTCAGTCGCTTTTATGTCAGAATACGACTTTTCTCTAACAATTGTTTTAATTTGTTCGTTTGTGGCTGCTTTCGGAGATTTTATTTCTACATTCGATTTTTCTCTATTTAAGGGTATTTTAAATAGATCAGTTTTATCTCCTTCTTCAACATTCTCCCTACTTTTAGCCACATTTGTCACGGAATCTTTGACAAAGTAAGTACCTCTAAAGGAATTAGGTTTCCTTTCCATCGAGTCTTCGCTAAAGTCACTGGTCTCATATTGACTTTCTCTAACAAAATACGTCCCTCTGAATTCTGGTTTAGTGTTTTGGATAGATTCATTTTTTAATTGAATTACGTCATCTTCATCTCTTGAATAATTTCTCAAACTTTCAATATTTTTGTCATATGTTATTTCACTGCCGTATGTCATATTATTAGCATCATTTTTCATACTATCATCGCATTTATTTCTTGTTATAAAATTTTCATAAGTGATACTTGCACTAGTTTTCAAACTTCCATCACATATGTTACTCGATATCACATTATCATAAGTCACATTTGCATTGCTTTCAAAACAATCGTCGCATTTATTACTGTGTATAACATTACCATCATTCTGACTTTGATCACACTTATCATTAAGTCCATCATTATGATACGTTACATTTGTGTCTGCTTTTACAATGTCATTAAATCTGTCACTATTGTTGTTTATCACATCAACTTTTTTACTAGAATCAGATTCATCTTCACCTGTAGCATAAGTTGAGTTTTTGGAGTCATCATTTGCAAGTGTTTCATGTGATTTCTCAAGGTCACTATCACATTCTTCTTCAATATAATCTATTGTATGTACGCTACCGTTGTCACGTTTCTCGTTTTGCAGGACTATAGATATGGATCTGTTGAGTTCTTTTTTGAAGATAGGTTCTAAGCTTTCGTTGAGCGGATCATTCGTTCCTTCATCAGACTCATGTTCGCTGTCTGAGAGTGACAATACGTCTTCGTGTGATGGCGATGTGTCTTTGAAAGCTTTTTCTGTAACAAAAACAATGTTGTTAGGTTTGGCATTTTCTTGTAACTTGAATACAACTGCATTATTCTGAGAAGTGTCAAATTGCAAGTTATTGCAGAAATAAATATTTAATTTAAAATTTTCCTTACCATCTCTCTCTTCTATACAAGTACGTAGATGCTCAACTTCTTTTTCAGCTCGCGCTCTCGCCAGCGTTTCTACTGTTAATTTCTCCTAAAAACAAGATAATTCATTGTATTTTATTTCCAAAAGAATCCACGATACTAAAATACATCGAATCACTTAAATAAATGATGATTGTGCTCACCTCTAATACTGCTAGTTCTGTCATGAGTTGTGCAACCTGTAAGAGTAAAGATTTAATCATTACTGTCTTATTTAAAAACACTGTCTATACTAATATAATAAAACTGAAGAGTTTGTTCGTTTGAATGCGCTAATCTCTGGAAATACCAGCCGGATGTGATTTTTTTTGCATTTGATATATTGATATCGGGCGATGCGATGCGACGCAGTGAGTAGGGGAAACAAAAAATTTCACGCGTACGAAGTTGCGGGCAGAAGCTAGGAATTTTACAATTTACGTATTGTAAAATGACGGTGCTTACTTTATTCTGCAGATACCGTGATGGCGTATCAGCATTATTTTTCGGAGGCGCCGGCACCTTGGATAGCCTGCTCTCGTATTCTTCTACCATATCTTCCATCTGTAATTAACATACGGTAGATTTAATTTATCCATTTACGGCACCTGGCGCTGACTGGAAGAGGAAGACGGAGACCTGGGTGCGGATGTAAATTGAAAATTGGGCCAACAGCATTGGATTGAAACTTAACTTTTAATTAATTTAAGTCTCCTTTTTAAATTGTATTCCGTCATGCGAACTCATTACAATCAGATGATAAATAAATTGGGCTTTATTATGGTTTCTAATTTTTATACAACAATTTAAACTCAAACTCAAATTATTTATTTCAAATAAACCAATTACAGGCACTTTTGAATTGTCAAAGAGTCGGAAAGATGAAGCTAGTTGCCCATTCCAAAGCGTAGTAGGTACCTATGGAGAAGAACCGGCAAGAAACTCACTCTTTTTAAATCAGGAAATTGTTACTTATTAACAATTTGTTACAGAAACCTGGTAACATCATTTATGTTCAAATTATCAATGTGAGAATGATGTAAAAAGACGTGTACATTAAAAGCGTCCGCTATGCAAATAACTCGTCTTGTATATCCGAAGTCTGTCTATCCACGGAAGCTGTGCACGGAGCCTTAAAATCTTTAAATTCCTCTAAAGGGGTCGGACCTGACGGCTTACCACTCAGCTTTTTCATAAGAACACGTGATAGCCTGTGTACTGCATTACACATAATTTGTAATAAATGCTTGCGGAGGGGTGTTTTCCCTGTAATGATAAATGATTTTATTTCTGTATACTTACTTCTGTAACCTACTGGTTTGTACAAACACTTTTACACGTCAATCATATTTTTAAAACTTGATGAGGTCGGCGTTTCCTATTTGACTACTCTGAGAAGAAAGGCCGAAACAAACTTAGAGGTCAGAGTCTCTTTTAAAGTCCAGACATAATCTTGGTCAGATCATGTGGATTGGTGTCTGAAATGGTCTTTTGAGAAAAGAACCACACAGATTGAGTGGACCTGTCCAATCAGTGCACGCATTTATCATTAATCATGCAGCTCAACTCAGACCTTGAGGAGCTCAACGATTTGACGAACAATACCAAAGAAAGGAGATTTGGATAGGCCGCATAAATTACTCAAACTCCCTGACCATGACTAAATGAAGAAAAAAAAACACCCACACAGTCATCATATTCACAATAATTAAAGCAAAATAATACTTTACAAAATAAATATTCATGACATTGTTTAAATAAAATTCATGATGTGTCTATACAACGTGTAACGGAGAGGGTGCATACATACCAAGGGCACGGCTTCTTTTCTACTTATTTGAACAATTATATCAACAAAAGTTCAAGTGGACGCGTACATGGACTTTCAGAAGGCTTTTTATAAGGTGGATCATACACTGCTTTTAGATAAAATAGTACTAACGCTGGGGAACGTGCACCACTTCGTCGCCTTGTTGATTTTTACAGCACGCATTTTATAAAACTGGATATATTTTGTCTTTCTAAGCAATTATTTAAGAAAATGGCTCTGGATATTTTGTATAGCCAGTAATATAAGTTAAATTAAGCTAAGTAACACAGCAATATTGTGGCAGCGACTATTGTTTTGTTTTCTTTTTTTATCACTAGTCTTCAACACTTCTTTTAAGCTTTAGTTAAATCGTGGATAATGGCGTGGGTTACATGTTTGGCAAATCTTAGTTTAAGATTTATCAGTATTTTGTAGCATGTAACTGTTTTTTGTCCCTAATAAATAAATAAATACTACATATATCACAATCAGTACTTTTAGCATTCGGTAATGCATATCTTATGCATTTAGTTTTTTCCCATTTAATACTAAATTATTAGCAGTGAACCAATTTGAACTTTTTGCTGTCTATCATTTTACTAGACTGAGCGCAAGTTCACCTAGTCCGTAATGCTCAAGTTATAAGAGCCAGGTTTTTTGATTAACGCAGTCAAATACCTTGGACAGGTCACAAAAGATTCCTATGGCATCTTGGGCATCCTCCCACGCTGTAAATATGTGTTTTAATTAGGTGACACCGGCGTCACTCGTACACCGTCCTTTGGTGAACCCATATTGCTGATCGTGTAATATTTTGTTGGTGTTAAAATGATTGAGCATTATCTTTTCGAACACCTTGCTGAATACCGGTAGCGCGGATACTGGTCAATAATTGTTGGCGTTTTTGCTGTCCCCAGATTTGAAAAGTGGTTATAACCTTACTATATTTAATTAAATCCGGGAACACTCCTTGATCTACACACAAATTAATTGTTCTTTGATCTACACACAATGGAGATATTACAAACATTCTCACCTCACACCGTAACGCTTCGAGCTGCGCCTCATAATATTGTTTGGTCATATCCTTGGCCTCTTCTACTAACTCACGCATAGTGTTGGCAGACTCTTGTTGACGTTCCTCCATAGATGCCAACAGTTCCTTATTACGGGCTTGAGATCTGAAAATTATTTATTTATTTCTTTTATTTATACACCGTGACATTTTATTCGTCTTACAAAGGTGGTCTACTCAATGTATCCGACATAAAATACCTACAGGCGCGATTAAAAAATTGTTACCATTCATTCAGAAAAACAAAAGAAGAAAAATAGAATTAGAAACACGAATAGAATTATGAAACTGTTAATAATGTTTACGTATCAAACGGTAGAAGATTTCTACTTACCTACCATAACAGGGTGTTCAAAACTACAGCATGCGTCTTAGTGAAAAAGATTTTTTTTTTAAATAAATGACTAGTAGTCATTGGATACATGAAGTGGGCTGCCGTTGTAAGACGACTGTAATGTCACGGTGTATATACTTTATTACACACCACAAAAATACATAACAAAAAACAAGGTACACTACAAAATATACAATGGGCCTTATCGCTTTCCGCGATGTCTTCCAGGCAACCTTTGAAAAATTATTTCTTATGCGAGACCATCCTTCACTGGACTGCTACGATGGTGATGATAATTTATTTATTTTATTTTAAATAGAACGGCCGAAGCCAGTTACACTATTTAAACACATAAATATACACATAACAATATCTACATTACAATATCTACAATCTATGTATTTACACAGTCGTGCATTCTTCTCACAAAAATTCAAACATTCTGACAACATCATCTTCCATTCATTCGCAAGCATATCGAGATCTGTATTCGAGTTCAGGAGAGCGTTAATAGCGGTTAATTAATGTCCGAGAAATAGGTGACTTGGAGTGTGCAACAGTACGGCAAGTTGGAACAGCCAGTAAGCGGTGTCTTCTGCCACGACAGTAATTGTCCGGGGCAAATAGATTGCAGATCTCGTTATGTAGATCAGGAACATCAATAATCCCCCTAAGAATTTTAAATATTACAGTCATCTGATCGCGCGACCGTCTTACTTCTAGAGAGTTGAAACCTATGCAACCCAAGAGGAATTTAGTCGGATATAAGAAAGGATGTAATAGACTCATTAGATTCGTACATTCATGCTAACGAGACAAAAGCAGTTTTGTGAAATATAAATACGAAAATAAGACAGCTATTCAAGAGGATAATGGTACAACCTCTCTGAGAGCACCTTGGTGCTTGGCTGGAGCCTTCAAACGGAGATCATTTGGTTTATTTTACAGAAAAAATATACTCACTGCACAAGTTCAAAGTGTAACCTCTCATTATCTGACCGCAACTTCATAACTTCCGAGCTGCAACTGATGGTCGTGTCCTGTGTGCTGCTCTCTAGCGTCGACGCAAGCATTGTGTGGTTTATCTCTGTATAGAACAAATATTATTAGGTTAAGGCACGCAGAATTTCACGCATGGAATATGTAAGTAAAACGTACACAAAATACAAGCTATAAGAGTGTTAACAGAAATGGGCCCAAAATGGTCCCTAGGGGTACTCCAATTTTAAGAAAAGTTTTAGCAGATATAATATTATCAGTAGCTGTCTTTTGTTTACCATAAATTTTTACTTATATTAATATTATTATAAGTATGTTTCTTTAATTTAAGTTATGTATCTTTAAATAAACTACCATTGTAAAAAAAAAACATTCGCTTACAAACTCGAATGCCGTAATCAATTCACAGAAAGTTGTGAAATTATTGACTTTTCACTCACTTCAATTTTGGTCGTAAGACGTATTATTAATCAGAGATTACAGTAATCAATCTAAATATGAAGATTCATTGAAACCACAAGGAGAATTATACTCAGCAGTTTATAAAATGAGTTGGAGTGTAGTCCTCAGTGGCAGGTTACGGGCTAAAGGGTTGTGGTTAACTTACGTATATCCTGTGCGACGGCTGCCAAACTGAGTACATGTTTAGTTTCGTGCGCGTACTCCGGCGACGGGTTGAGAGTCACCACCATACTGACGGCTTCGCCCCGCGCGCCCGATAGACCCGTGCCGAGTAGCCGAGTCAGCTTCGATTCTCTGAGGAAATGGTTTTACAATGAATTCTGAAATGTTGGAAAACGATAGGTGCGTGATAAAAAAATTGTAGCATAAAATATATCAAATGTCCAAAATGATTCGCCAAAATCGTTGTATTTGCTAAGTTTCAAAAATATTTTGGTTCCCCTACCCTTGATGCCATATGAAATAAAAAGTCCATCATTATCATAATGCGATTATCAACTCAGCCTATCGCAGTCCACTGCTGGACATAGGCCTCTCCCAGGCAGCGCCACAGCACTCTATCCTCCGCGAATGCGATTAACCATTATAGTATCCCCCCCAATGGGGTTCCCGCATTGTCGTTGCGGGGGGGCTCAGTAACCGTGGTCACGGTGAAGCGAAGAGGAACCCCAAGGTCGCCGCTCGTCAGGGCTTTTGCCTCCAAGCCGACGACGTAGCGGCCAAAAAGTAGGTTGCGGTGAGGTGCATTGCAACTGAGGCGGGCCGCGATGTCGAATGGGAGGCATCGCGGCTGAGGGTTACAGGCTGCGGCGGAGGAGGAGTGCCGGTACTTCTGAGTAGCGGTCTTCGCTTCCGTGGCCTGGACGGGGCCGCCACCGTTTGATGGCGGACACGGTGGGGCCCCAGGTGAAGAGGAGTGTCGGTATAGCGTTGCCCGCTCTCTCTATCTCCTGCGGTCGAAAAGTGGTAGGCGGCGGGGCCACTGTGCTGACCCGTCGCAGGAGGACCAAGGGTGCCAGACACAGGGTCGTCTGGGGCCCTTATGTTATTTGGTTTCTGGGGTGATCACGGCGTGCCATGTGTCCTGGTGCGCCGGTGATAGGGGTTAATCCCCTCCGAGGAGGGTCCGGAGATGGACAGCCGCGGCGGGTTCGCGGATGGCTTGCGCGTTTCCGTGTTCCCGCCTCAAGCGGCACTGGAGGACACCGTGGAGTTTCTAGAGTCCTGCTCCACCCAGAGCGGGAGAAGTCATTTGATGATTTCCCACCCTCAAAAAAAAAAAAAAATATTCATTCTGTTCGGCAAACTCGAGCGCGTGGTTACGTCGAAAGAAGGTACCTTCCGATTTTCGCGCGAACGATTTTTGGTTAGAACGCGGGGTAAATATTCATAACTCGAACTGTTAACTACCTGTAAGGCACCATCGCATCGTTCCTCGTCCTCTGCTTCCTCCGCAGCATGTGCAGACAGCGCTCCAGCACGTGCAGCGAGGAGTTGATGGCGCGCGACTCCGCCATGCGCGCGCCCGTGTTGCCCGTGGCGCGCGCGCGCTCGCAGCCCGCCAGGTCGCACAGGCGCACGTAGGCCGTGCGCACGGGGCCTGCGGCTGCGGAGGCATTGGGAGTGCTTACATGTAGCATAACACCACGCCTGTGTTCCCCGGTGCGGCAGGTAAAGGAATACTAATCCCATTTAATACAAGGTGAGCCTACATGTTGCCATTAAACAGGGATGCCCGATGTGAATCGATCTTTTGGAAGATCGATTCATGGCCATACAATCTACCGATTTTTTTAATGATTGATTCAACAGGATGCGATCTTCGCCGAGATCGGATCGTATGCGCTATAGATCGTATGAAAAAATCGTATCACCTAAAACCTAAACGTCAACCGAAACGTACCGTACGAACAACAACAAAGTAAGATTATCTACATAAACATTGAACGAGATTAGTTTCGACTGTTTCGAGTTACATTAATCAAAGCGGTCATCATTATCCTGTCCTTATCCCAATTTATTTGTGGTCGGCGCAACACCCATGACAGGTAACACATAAATATCTCGAAAACAGTTAGAAAGAAAAATCATAAATACAAGGCCACGTTCACACGGACGTAATAATATCGGGGCGGGATTTTTCGCGCGCTGGATTTTCAACTCTTGGTAGTGAGCCGAAGGTTGAGAATCTAACAAAGTGCAACTCAGCGCGTTGAAAATCGAATACTGTGGTTTACTGTTACATTTTCATCTCTCGGTAAGTACCGTAGTCGGTACATAATTTTGTATGTAGGTAAAGGTACTTAATAAAATAAATTAAAAAGTGCAATTAAAAAACTGCGACGATCACCCTAATTGGATTATTACTTCCAATCTGTTTGTAACTTGAACATAACTAGCGAATTGTAGGTGTACTAATACACTCCTGCCCAACCCCTCTGAAAGAATGTAATCGTAATGTTATGAAGAAATCTCATTTCCGCAACTTATTCTATCCGTAATCTTAAAAAAACACTTACTAGAATAGTAAAACAAAATAACCTTGTACTAATCGTAATCAGTTCAAGTTGATCTACTGTATTGCTCTACTCGGTGACATAGTTAATACTGCAGCCGACCGCCAGCCACGCCCGGCGCGCGCGTCGCTTGCGCACCGTAACTAGTTACGTCTCGCTACTCGTCCGGGTGCTGGGGTAAGCGTTAAATGGCTACTGCGCTCGGCTCACCTCGGCTTAATTTTATAAAATTGTCTGTCTTGTGATGGTCCAGTGGTTAAGGCCTCGCCTCTCATGCACGAGGTTGTGGGTTCAAATCCAGACAAGTACTAATGTGACCTTTTCAATTTATACATATGTACCTACTTTCTGGGTTTATCTTGGACATTACTGACATTGGTGAAGGTAAAACATCGTGAGGAAACCTGTACCAAGCCCACGTACGCACGGGCGAATAGTTAATATAAGTCTGAAATCGCCAACCTGTCTTCAACAAACGTGGTAATCAATGCTTGTCTTATGAGAAGAGGACTGTGCCGGCAGTGGGACGATAATACTGCCCTGCTAATTGTAAATGCAGTACTTGCAAAAAAGCGGTTTCGAGAAAAACGCGGAAATCTAAAAGTAAAATTTTCATGCAAGTGCTGTGAATCTCGTTATCAAAAAAACATACTTCCAGTACCCAAATATTTTTATTTTTCACATATAGGTTTGCCCCTAAGGATGCCATTTCTGCAAAAAAAGTGAAAACCCATAAGTGTCGATTACTGCAGATACAATTAGCAGGGCAGAATAGGCTGGAATAGTTATTATTATTAAGTATTAATACCTGTCTCAGTCAGCATAGTGATGGTGAATATGCAGTGCGAGCGCGACGAGTGCGCGTGCACGCCGGTGGCGGCGACCACCAGGTTGTGCTTCCCGGCCACCATCACGTCGTACGCTTCCTCGCCGGAACGGACGAAGGCTTGCGTCGCACCCTGTGGGTATTTTATGATTGTAATTGTACTCATTTAATTGTTTTAAGTTATTTGCATGCCAATATTAATAATAAAAAGAAGAATAAGAATCGCCAATGGCCAGGGCACGTTGCTCGCAGAACAGATGGCTGATGGGACCAAAAGGTTCTGGAGTGGCGACCGCGTACTGGAAGACGTAGCGTTGGAAGGCCTCCCACAAGGTGGACCAATGACCTAGTGAAACCTGCAGGAAACCGCTGGATGCGAGAAGTACAGAACCGGTCAAAGTATCAGTGCCTTCAGCAGTCATTCGGCTGAAATGATGATGATGCCAATATGGACAAAATATACGTCACTTATCTTTAAGATATTTGTAATTACCTGTTTTAAAAATAAATTATTCTATCTGGAGAGCGAGTGATTTTATGACCTGTACCCTAATTGCGTAACTCACGATTAATCGTAATCTGTTTCGTTTTGAAACAGATGACTAATCCATTGCTTTATATGTTCGTAAAATGTGTTTGCTCAACAACGTAAATAACGCAATGAATATTGTTGAAGTGTCAAAATGAAACAGATTATGATTAATCGTGAGTTACGCAATCAGGGTGCAGGTCATTAATAATGGTTTTAGGGATCCAGTACTCGAGGTTATCAAGTATAACTTCTAACAGTGTAGGGACTATAGTCTCTAATTCTCTAGAGGTTGATAACCCAAGTATCGAACAAACTTTGATATTTGTATGATGTTACCATTAAATTACTTTTTCATTCTTCACTTTCTCAGAAACAGCTTTCCAATTGAGTGAATGAGAAAAAAAAGGTTTTTAATGAGCAAGAGCGAACGCGTGTTTTGGCAAGATAACATAGTGGTGTCGCCTGACTAGAAGTGTGAATCTTTAACTTTTTAGCAAAAAGGTGGTAAAAAGTAAAACTATCGCTTATAAAAATTGTGTGCTATATAATTTACCTTCACATAAACATTTCCAGAAGAGTCTTCTCTTATTCTCAGTTTCGCCCTCTTGTCCGGAGGCGCCAGTAAGTCGTAAACGGCTTCATTATAGATCTCCACAAAGGACACCTGTGTGTGAATAATACAATTTTGTTAATAAATTATTAATATGTAATAGTTCCATTTGTTTTGGTCTCAACTGTGTTTTTTGCTCCGTTGGTGTAATTGCTGTTTGGCATTCCAGTTGGAGGATAAATAAATAAATAAATAAAATAAACTGCAGTCTTGAGCCTCAGTCCTAACACTCTATAAAATATACAAGCCAAAGTGACTGTTCTAGCCGAAAGCGGTTGTCGCGCGAATACGCGATCGTTTACATGAGTTATGATGACGTACAAACGCGACTTGATTGACCGCACAAATACGTCATATTCATTTAAACGAGCGTGACAATCGCGTACTCGATCTCGGTTAGCACATGGTCGTAGGCACAGATATAGATAGACCTAGTTATCGCAAGTATCACGATCTGTATGAAAAACAAGCGCGCCATTTTTTGACTACCTACTATGACGTCACAAGCACTATTTAGTGATAGGAAAACCAAATCGATTCAAAGACGCCGCCGCGTGTGGCACCCGATCTTATATTCTGTAATACAAGTAAAATTCAACATTTTATCAAAAACACGAAAAGTTACAGAAACTTATCCATTATCTAACTTCATTAGTTATGATCTTCAGTTAAGCGCTCGTTTAAAAAACTGATTTACCCACCTATGATTTTTAATGATTACGCTTACATTGCCTACTGCAATGGACCTCATCAATCGCTTTTCATTAGGCGTGATCGAGGTCAAGAGCAGGCACTTTTAGTATTAAAAAAAATTGGTTGCCTGTAAAGTCGGTATACGGGCGAAAGTTTTACGTGACAACGACTTTGAGTGGTAAAATAATTTTAATGTGAATATTCATTCGTATAGTAGGAAGAAGGATGAAATAATAGTAACAATTTAAAACATTTATTTATACAAAGAATTATATTTAAAACATTAATTTATACAAAGAATCTCGCACTGAATTTCATATTAACAAAATTTTATTTTTACCTTTACACATACATACGTATTTATATACAAATATACATACAATAACTTGCACTTTTTATGTCTGTCTCTCTCGCTCTTAGGCGGGCTAACCATGCCCGAGTGGAAGGGACGCGTGCCTCTCACTCGCTCTCATTGTGAGCGCATAACGTGAGCGGAGCGTAACGCAGTTTCTTGAAGTGTCACCCGGCAAACCAATTTATAAGACGTTGTCACGTCAAAAAAATTACACACGTTTTTGCAAATGCTTAATGCAAATGTTTTAAATACTTGTGCTTTTGATTCTGTGTTTTTTATGTTGGCTTTATGGATACCAAACAAACAATTACGTTCGGGAACTTTTCAACACTTGCAAAAATAATTGAATCCTTGATTTTATTAAAATTTTTGCCAAAAATCTCATCTCAGCATCCTCCGTGTGTAGGTAATATCGGTCACTACAAGATTCACTGCTTGATCGACGTTAATTGGGTTTGTTATGATGACAATAAAAACAAAGCTCATGAAAGCTCAGTGCAGCCTATAATACTGCACAACGTAACTTATGGTCTTATTGATAATTAAGTTCTTTGATAATAGGTGAGAGTTGACTCAACTGTGAAGCCAGAAGTACATTTTTATTGCACAGAGACTGCCTATTAATAATAATAAATGTTATATAGGTAATATTAATTTTAAATAAATAATAGGTGTTAATATAAGGATAATATCGAAACTGTGATGTACATAGTATGAAAAGTTTTTGTTGTGACTTAATGGAATTTTCGTTATGTTTTCCCTTCAAATAATTATAATTTTAGATGTCTGTGAAAAATATCTAAGCTTGCATTATACCTTATTACTTGTTAAATTATAACTGTAGTTACAATTATGAAAACGAACTGTGATTGTTAAAATATGTGTTTTTTTTTTTTAATCTCTGTCTATTAATACGTAATTTTATGTTTAAAAATGTTGGTGTTGTTGTCGCTGTTTAGTTTTAAATTATGTGTTTTGTTGTTTTTGTTTAATTTTAGGTTTTAGCTTTGAAAGAAGCTACATTTATTTGGCTTATTTATATTTTCCCTATCAGCTTTTTTTAGTTTAAGTACGTATCGGTGCCAGTATCGCAATGCGAAAGCATTCTGAAATCAGACAAATTTATTCTATTAAAATTCAACTTTCACTTCAACTCTGATACCTACACTATAGGTACCTAATAATATATATACATATAACAAAATAATTGTATACAAATCTTATGTCGCTGCATATGTAGGTACTTAATTCACATTAATATAAATGAGATTACATAAGTGTTTTCTTTAGCAAAATTTTTAAATAAACGTTGTAGGCCTACAGTTTCTATTCTTTATTTTCATTCCTCTAAGTACCTGGTACTTATTGACAGGCCTGCACTGTCCTCCCATACCTAATATCACCGTAATTTGAAAACGTTATAAAAGCCAATTATTTTTAAAAGAGTAACCATGGAGTTTCTTGCTGGCTCTTCTCCATAGGAAGCGAAAAATTGGAACCGTGCACCTAGCTTCTGACGTTTCATAAGTGCCCTTGCAGGTTTATGTGAAATAAAATATTTTGATTTTGAAATTCGTATTTACGAATACGGTGTTACTTATTTCGTATAAGCACCCAATTGACCACACCTATTCCCTCATTTTAATAATAGGTAACTACGTGATATAAAAACGACGCTTTTGGAAATGTCTCATTGACGCACCATAAATCTTGGTCACCCTTCTTCTAACATGCATTACAGGCTGTAAGTTCTGTAGGTCGTGAAGTCCTAACATGAGGACTATATCGATACTGTCTACATTTTCTTCGAAATCGTATCAGTGGTTAGCAAAAAGAATGGGACCTCTACTAAGCTCCGTTTTAGAGAACTGCGTGGCCGCGCGGTTCTCCGTGTTTCAACCGCGCGGCCATAGCATTTAAGTTCTGTAGATCGTGAAGTCTAAACATGAGGCCTTTATTCATATTGTCTACACTTTTTTCGAAATCGTATCAGTGGTTAGCAAAAAAAATAGGAGCTCTACTAAGCTCCGTTTTAGAGAACTGCGTGGCCGCGCGGTTCTCCGTGTTTCGACCGCGCGGCCACGGTTAAACCTTTACAACTTTCTGAATATTGGATCTACGAATTTGCGACTTTCACTATTAGTGTTTTACAAATTCCTTCGTAATATTGACGTTGTCGTTTATCTTCCACGACTTTGTGGCCAAGCAATCGAAACAGACACGTATGTCTAACGTTTACCGCAGTCTATGAATATCACCATCCTACCGTGCTTGGTTTATTAGGTCCAAAAAAACTGGGTATCTCTGGAGTAACCATAATATCTTACCCAAACATAGTGTCGGATCCTGTTGGCCAGGTCTATGGAGCTGACGGTGAGGTCGCCGTGTAGCTGCACGCTCATGCGGCGGTACTTATCGCGAAGTGGCGCCGACACGTGACGGAGGCGCTTAACCCACTGGGGATAACAATTTATAATGTTAGTGATGACTATAGAATCAAGTCTTCTCCACTGCAGGCCACTATACATAATGTTTGGCCTCCCCATCCAACTATTGGAAAGGAGGACACCTACGTTCAGCATTGGGTGAATCTGCGTTGAAGAAACATGTAGAATTTACATTGCAGCAGTCTATAAGTATATGCAAATAATAGGTAATTTGGCCTTTAGGCCTTTTATTTTGACCTGTTTTGTCTTGCAGTGTCTTAACACCATTTGGTTTTCAGAAGTATTAGCAATGTTGTGTAAATTTACATATATCAGCAATGCTTGACTACAATTTACTATTACTAAATCAGCCTCATACACATGCATTCAATGTTTGCCTAGCTATTCTTTTAAGACACTTGCTCTTGAAAGAATGGGAAATAAATTCACAAAAATCTGCAAAGAAATTACCTGTAACTCATAATCCTGTTCATGATGACTGAGCTTCTCAGCACCATTCTCAGCAGGTCTGAAGGCAGGTTGCTGTGCAGCATCAACCAGCCGGAACACATACTCCAGGGAACGAGGTACTAGACCAGGGGCGCCCACTGTGCCCATGAGAGTGTATGTCTTGCCTGATCCAGAGGCTCCATAAGTGAGGAGAGTGAAGTTCTGACCGTCTGGGAGCTTTCGTAGGTTGTCTTTGACCACAGATTCAAATATTTCCTGGAACATAAAAGTTTGAGTTTTAGGTAGTGCTATCAAAACTATTTTCATGATGATTAATTTAAAAATAAGCAGCTTCTCAGAGTGACCTTATAGCATTTCATATGTGTACAAAAGGAATGCTTTGTGCCATATTACATTCAAATAACAAAAACTGTACATAGCACAGCATCCATATAATTCATACTGTAACTAGGAATTATTTACTGTACAAATTGAGTAAAAGCTTTGGTCTCAATTTAATAAATACAGTGGAAAGTTTTTATAATGTCTTTCTCCTTGAGTAAATCTTTTAATGATTTTTTGGTATATTGGCGTATGCTAGGTGACATATGGCAAATATATTAATTTTATGTTTCGTAACGTTAATTACCTACAGAATCAAATTCTTCTACCATAACAGCTGTGCTGCTGGGGAGTTTGTTGCACCACTTCTTCTTATCAACGAAAGCACTAGGAAGTGGTGAAGGGCGGTTTGGGGGACTGATCTGATGTAATTTTGAAGTTCAAGAAGTGCTGACACCAGCTTAGTTTGAATAAATGACTTTTGATTTAGATTTTTTTTCAATATAATGTGAAACTTCCTACAAAGTACAAATTAGTTCAATTTGGTTGGTTTACTTTAATACCCATGCATTGATACACTATTTATAGAGGAACAACCATTGTCTATTATGAGGAAATAAATTCATATTTAGATGTTGAGTAAATATATTTTAACAGTATTAGGTCCTGTTTATGTTACCAGTTTACAAAAGGCTTAGACCAAATCTTTGAGGTGCCAAAATTTCTAAGAAAGACACCTGATGTTGATGTTGTGAACATCCACCTTGCTTTTATTATTGGTAATTGCTTACAATATGTGAGACATTACTCTTACATTGCATTGTATTTAGGAATGTAGGCCCCAAAATTATTTAACTACATCGTCATCAATTTCCCGCCCTTAAAGGGAACCTAGTCGCGGGCTCGAACTCACTAGTGGGCCTAGCTAAAAAGCACGCTGTCTCACCAGGCATCGTGTCCGACAGAGGTAGAATCAGTGATGAGCAGTTACGACACTAGTCTACATGCACAACGTTATTGAGTGAGACACAGGATCATTTATAGTACAACAGGCAGGTAAAAAATTAAGAGTAGTCCTTCGGAAGATCGGGTTTTATGCAAAAACCAGTGCATAATTCAATGATCAATTAAATTTATTGAACTTTTCGATATTTAAGCTTTGTCGGTACCGACTTGGTTTTCCAAATTTTTCACTTTTTTTATTACGTAAACACGCCCAAAGTTAGGTTAAATTAGCAAGAAAAACGAATCTTTGTTGGCTCCTAACATTTTAATGGCTTTTTATTTTAGTATTCTGTTTCCGTAAACACAATATTCATAATGAGACAAAACCATAACATGTTTCATTTTTGCTGGACATTGTCGAATAGTGGAGTATTAACCCTCCCGAAGTTTGTATGTTAAAAATGTGGACTAGATTCACCTTAACACAATTTATTTGGGGTTGGAGTAATATGTCTTTTTCTTCCATACTTTTCTATTAATCGTATTTTCGGTAGTCACCTATCCAGCCATATCATCATCCACACGATATTATAATTTAATAGGATAATTTAAATACTTGTGGAACAAATATTTAAAAAAATTACGATTAGTCAATCAAACTCAAAATCAAAATATTTTATTTCACTTATACCTGCAAGGGCACTTATGAAACGTCAGAAGCTAGGTGCACGGTTTCAATTTGTCGCTTCCTAGTAATTGGTTATTTCTCTTTCTTCACTTCACATAAAGAAACCTCTACTACCAAAATAAACACTTGGTCCCTTGAGTTTCGTCAGATAACTTTACATACACACATAACGCCGCATAAAGTCACGCCTTTTTCCACGGGGGCAGGCAGAAACTACAAAACACCACCAGCTCGATCCTTTTGCCTCGTTTAGATTCATTATCTGGTCATACATACGCCGGTTGATAGTACTACGCGCCTGGCCTGAGCTTACACTGTAATAAAAATCAGAAAAACTAGGATAGTACACTATCCTAGTTTTTCTTTTGCATGAATGACCTCGATAAGCTGACCAGCTTGGTTGTGCTGGTCTAGGAACTAGGAGCTTATCAAGCTGGTTAGCTTGATAAGCTGACCACCTTGGTCAGCTTACCAAGGTCATTGATGCAAAAACAAATGAAAACAAACTCACTCTCTGATTACACTCTACGCCGAAAATCTTGGAGAATGTATACATTTTGGAGACATTGTGCTGGGTGCGCCGTCCGTGCCCCGCCGTAGCAGTATCCAAGGATGTAACCAGACATTTGTCTGACCGGATTTCATACAAAGTATTGGGAACTTTACACGGCTTCAGTCTCAAGTACACCTGCACTAACTCCGGCTCCTCAATCTCTGAATCTTCATCAAATAACTCCATTAGGTTCGTCCCCTTTTGAGGCCTCGGTCGCATGAATGGATTTTGTATTAGCGGAGGCCGAGGCTCGATAAACGAAGGAATGTCTCGCTTCGACACGTCGTTGTCGGAAAATCGTTGTTCTAACATTTTCTTAACCTTATCACAAAGCACTAGTTTACAAACTCATTAATTTAATTGTAAAATATAACAACGAACAAAACAAACGGCAACGGTTCAACTTTTGAATTAATTACATTTGATGTTTCCATTTTCGAATGTTGGTAATAAAAATGTACTCTGTGTGTTGGTAGAACCGAACTGTCTATAAAAAGTACTCTGTGGAACCGAATTTATCCCCTGGCTGGAGGCTCTTAGCTTAAAAACTAAAAGTCACCGCAGGAAAGCCCGGTTAAGCAGTCACGGCCTCTCAAGGTCAACTGCGAGATGCCATACCCAAAAAAAAAAAAAAAACCGAATTTATTGAATCGTAGACCATAAAGGAGAGTAATATCACGGGTACCGTAGATTAAAAAACCACAACGAGTAACGGCTAGTGGTGGCAATTAATGCGATTTCGCATAAATTTCATTAGCATGTGAATTCATGAGTATTAGCATGCTAAATGCTATTGCTATGTTATTTGGTAATATAACGATAGTATGAATTTTGTTAATATGCGAATTAAAGAGTGTGGTCGCCTTAGGACGTCTCCTAGCGAGCGTTTTTAACAATTTAAAACCTTTTATTGTTTAAGATTGTATGAACTTTCCTTCATATTTTATCCAGGCTTAGGACTGGCAATAAAATTTTCTAAACGGGCGTATTTATACGTTCATTTGATCGTATTTACATAATTTAGTTTTGTATTTTACACATGTACACGTTTATACACAGCCACTTCTCACTACTTTTGACTACCTCCTATTATTCATAGGTAGGTAATGAGTTCTCAGTTTCACACTAAGTATTATCTATTTTAAGTGCAATATTAGGCATAAGACGAAAGAATTGTATTGTTTATGGAATACGTAAACTAAACTCTCACTATTACGTATGTACCAAAGCGTATTGAACTTTGACACAATACGAAGCGCGCCACGCGCGTGCCGCACAAATTATTATTAAACAATCACACGTATTCATTCAATATACGTCCCTAAGTACGAGCTAATCAAAGACAATAAGATAATAACTGCTTAATCTCACTCTTCGCAACATCTGCTAAATTGCTAATAATTTCACTAACAACGTCAGAGTCACGAGAAACAAATAGATTTAGTGTTCCCGACTTCCCGCAGGTGCGACGAAGACCGCACACTGCCGCTGCATGCGTCGACGCGTATGATAGCTATGAAGTACGAAGCGATGAAAAGTCACACTTCACAGAATTTCGCAACTACATTTCATTTGCTAAATGCTAAATGAGCATTCGCATGCTAACAATGATCGCGAATGCTAATTGATCATCACTAGTAACTACTGTAACGCTAACGAGTAAGAGCGTTTTCAGATTATCCGATCCAATATCGGTATCGGAAATCGATACGATATCGGGGCCAGTAAAACATGTGAAACATGTACCTGTCTTGCACATTATCCGCTCCGATATCGGATATCGGATCCGACACCGATACGTTGAAGGCACTTTCGGACGGCCGTGGGCTGTTGGACGATATAGTTTGTACGTGTGCTATACGTGTATCTATATCGTCTCTGTGTGCGCAGAGCCAGAGCCCGATGCGCGGCGGTATACACAGAGTACATTTTACATAGGTAATATAATGTACTCTGTGCGCGGCGGTCATTTGGCTTGTTTACTAGTTTGGTTGTATAAAATAATGTACTCTGTGTTTGGTTGTCTTCATGGCGTCGTCTTCATTTAATACGACACACAGAGTACTTTTTGAATACGATATAGGTAAATACATTAATTGCACTGGTAGAATCTAAACCATTCTTGTGGGAAAAAAACTCACGAGGAATATAAAAATAAAATATTCCCGAGACAATAATTGGCGAGAACCATGTGAATACGTTGAAGTGGGATATGAAGTTTTGAATCAGGGTGAGAAAAAAAAGACTGGTGAATTTATACTTTTCAAAACAATCTAAAAACAGATGGTGGTGTCGGCTCTTCGGAAATCGGCTATTGGGATCCTACACCGATATCGGATCGTATAATTTGAAACGGTGGAGTTTTTTGCCCATTCTTCTCCATACGAAACTACATTTTGGAAGGGGCGACTAGAATAAATTCTATTTTAATGTAAATGTTGACGTTCAAAAGTGCCATATATGTGCCTATTTGAAACAAATGCTTTGACTATTTTTTGACACAGAAGACCATTACTGCTGTGTATCACCAGTCTGACTCTGTTTTCATTGTCATTGGAGTTTTGTTGTGATTTAGTGTTGAGTAGGTAGGACCAAGTAGGACATAAAAGAGGCGGTAGGTACATTTGTCCCGTACATGACGTCAAAATGTAAGAGCGGCTCGGTATCGCAGACTACAATATTGCTCGGTATTTTATAATGTACCACTTCAAATTTAATGTCGCGGCAGTCGCGAAGTCGCGTTGCTAATTGCTAACTCTCCATCTCCGTAAAACTATAGAATTTAGGTCAGAGACTTAGCGAGACGGATGCTACAAATTACGTCATTCAACAATGAACATTATCGTGACTGCGTTTCGAGTCTCGAGCGAAAGGGAAATACGTTGGGATTCACATTATTCACATGACTAAATACCGTTTTTTTTTTTTTGGATGGGAAACTATCAAATAACTTCTCCCGCTATGGGTGGAGCGGGAGGGCGTGTCAGACTTTTACTGACTAAAACCCACCCGTGTTCCCTCAGTTGCTTGTGTGCCAGGGGCGGCGGTATCTCTTTCGAACAACCCGCACCCCTGGCAGGCATCGGCCCTTGCGGGCCCCATCTGTTGCTGCTGACATCTCTTTGAGGCGCGCGTGGAACACAACGCGCCGTCGACCCGGGCTTGGTCCTTACCGGACAGCGAGCTACCCATTACTCGCCGTCCGCAAGCCCGTGCCTACGGTGGCCGGGAATCAGCCTGGGATTCCCGACGCCCAGGGCGTCTCCTGCGAAGGCCACGGCTGTGAGGGTGCATGTACTGCGTCTCCCTGACTAAATGCGACCGTGAGGCGCGCATTGAAGCGACCAAGCGACAGTTTTGAACGTCAGTGACCAATGCAAAAGCTTTTTATTTAATGCTTTATTTTTAAAATTATTATTTTTTAAACGATTTTGTATTGTTGCCACTTCTGGGCTTTCCGAGCATACTTTTATCAAAGCAGGCCAGGTCCTTACGGAAAGAAGGAACCGGCTCAGTTGCAACAAAGTCGCGCAAATTTTACTTTTACATCGTAATTTCTAATTTGTAATGTTATTAACTTTTTTATCGTGTACTTTAAATTACATTCGTTTCATCATTATTTACCTAATTATAAGCAATATTTACTATGTTAATCGTTTCATATTACTTTGCGATACTGGTTAATAAATATGTCTTCAATCAGAGTTCATACTTTTCGTACTGCATTAACATCAAATGTCACATTTGTAGGTACTGGTAACTTCAAACGTATCGCAGAGCTTCAGTGCGCGTCGCCCAAGTTCCAAACATCATTGGCCTCACCTCATTTGAAGTAGGACATTGTACTGGTTCAGTGCAAAAAAAGAGCATATTCTTACAAACTCTTTTTCAGTGTCATATCTACCCAAAACTATTTTTTTTTTTTTTTTTATTGATTTTGGCTTCACACGGTTTGTGCATTTAGCCAGTGTCAAGTAATTTTTATTGAGATCAAGTAAATGGCCCGATATCGGGCACGAAGTTATAAAACAGTCATAGTCGTCTTTAGTCAGTCAAGTCAAATCAAAGTTATTGTAAAGCGGTAGTAACTTTACAACAACCTAATAGGAGTTTTTGGGGGGATCACGAAAAGTCCACGTTAGTCACTTATTTTCACCTTCACTACACTTGTGCACTCATACGTAACTAAATTGAATAATTCACTACCAAAATTATACAATTTAATTCGCTATTTCACTAAATTCCATGAAAATGAAAATTCGTGCGACATGTTCCAACGCGATCCCGCCAAAAACTCTCACCCAAAACTATTGTGAATATTTCAGATTTCATTCATTCGTCGTTCATGCTTTCAAGTATTCACATATCTGTTCCTCTTGATCCTGTTCCACGTAAATAACGGTTCCAAAATAACAGGCTGTTATTTCAAATGTGGGAATTCTATTGTGTGTTCTCTGTTACCACAGCACATGAGTAGATAAACGGAACAGAGACAAAGCTTCTTAAGAACGTGCAAAATTGTTACTTATTTTGGTAGAGTTGTCATAATAGGTGAAGACAAATTATACAAAACATTTGTTAATTAGTTTTATTATTCAGTATGATAGAATAGTTTACAAATTACTTACTCTAATAATTTTATTTTTATAACTTTTGTTTTTTAATCATTTTCATGTTTAGCAAGCAAAATTAAATTTAAATACAAAGTTTCTAGTCCATGCTACTAATTGTTAAAGAGTCCACTCGTAAGGAGACAATGCTGGCTGCAGCAGCAGTTCATGATAAAATTCGTGTTATACTATAAAAATTAAATTAAAATACAAAAACTCGTGACTGTGCAAATACCCGTTGAAGAGTTCCCTAGATCCTGGCTGCAGCATCAGGTTATATCTATCATATTATTACATTGTCACTGAGGTTACGGTACACAAAATTTCAGCTCAATCAGACATCGGGAAGTGGTTCAAATCTTACTTGCAATATTTGAACTTAACACACATACCTACTACATACCAACCCACCCACATACCTACAAATATTCAGTAAAAGCTTGTAATAACAATAAAAATACACACCGTGTATCCGGGTATCCTCTTCTTATTAAAAAAAGGATCATAAAATAAAATAAAATAAAAGTACTTACTTGAAAAATTAATAATCAAATATTTACTTACTTATTGTACTCTTTGGGATATTTAAAGTATGATTTATTTTTATTTTTTCTAGTATTATTCATACACACAGTACAATACACAACCATTATTAATTTTATAATACCACGATTCAAACTTGCAAGTAACAAAACTAACAACGTGCGTCGCACTGTCCCTGAGATTGTCCACTGGCTGTACCAGCGTAATGCGGTTTTTTCCAGTCTCGCCGCATACGCGACAAGCGGCCAGTGATCACGCACACATGCCCGCGTGCTTGTAATAGTGCAACCGATTCGCACGGTTAAGTTGTATGAAGCTTTATCTCTGTTCCATTTATCTACTCATGTGACCATAGTTTTAACCTGTTTACTGTAACAGCTGTTCTTAGGTGGTACATGTAAAGTAGCAGGGAAAACAGTGTCTGGGTTAGCATTGTAATACTTATAATTGTATAAACATTAAAAAAGAAACTTATGAATTAGCTTATGTTAGGAGTGGGTTGTAACAGATAAAATCGCATTCCTGTTCCACCAGTTCCTGTTCCTTGTACACAAAGCAGGTGCTTCTCTTATTAAATAAGGTGCAACATCTATGCGAGAAAAGGAAAGAGCTTGTAACGATGTAACAGGGCGTCATAGTGTAACAGTAACAGTTTTTATCTCATTCTAAGGTAACTGTCGTAAGCATGAATAGAGAAAAGCGTGTGACTGTCGTGAGTTGGGATTTTATAATTTCGAGGAACAGTAGCTGTTATTTCAGTTTGTTTGTCACAGTAACAGTCTGTTATCATCAGATACTAGAGATGCGCAAAATGTGTCAGTAAAAAGAAATGAATAAGTATATCTTTTCGCTTAGTGAAGTAGTCCACTCATTCCCTTCAGTACTTTATTTAGTTCAGCGAATCAGAACGAGTACCTATCGTAGGATAACGATAGTGATTGACAAGTTACGACAAATGATGCACTTTTCTAGTTCAGTTTTAGACGTAAGTCGATTTTTCTTCATGCTTTATACAGGCTTAGGACTGTCAACCTAGAAATATTAAAAACTGAAATCATTTTTATTAAGTGGTAGGTATGTTTTGTTTTTTTGTTACTGATACTTAGAAATTTTTGTCTAGGCTGGTGTATTTAATTGAAATAGCGAAAAGAAAGACTGAACTAAGTGAAGTAGAGACACATTTGAAGGACTACTGATTGAAATAAAAGTTTATTTTGTGATATGAAATAGTTCATTTCCTTCAATCGTTCGCGAACTACCCATGTCTATCAGATACCTGTTATATTGAGCTGTTACGCTAAATACACCTCACTCCTACTTTCATGCGGAAAAATTGATTTATCTGAAAAGACACTGATTCCTTACCACAAAATTTTATTTAAAAAACAATCAGTCAAATTTTACAAATGTCGGATGTGTACTTGTTTAGTGTTTTACAGTTGTTTATTTTTGTAAAATAAATGAAATATAATCAATGCAGAGAGAAATGTGACGGATTTAGTGTGGCATATCACTTGTAAACGACTCAATATTTGTTTGAATATGAAATGTCATTGACC
Organism: Polymixis lichenea; assembly: GCA_949091785.1. Taxonomy (NCBI): domain Eukaryota; kingdom Metazoa; phylum Arthropoda; class Insecta; order Lepidoptera; family Noctuidae; genus Polymixis; species Polymixis lichenea. The sequence continues at coordinate 964,701 of OX420942.1, forward strand.
AACGTGAAGAATTTGTGAAGATGCGATTATTTTTCGTATTTGGCGTCGTGCCATAGTTTTAATTACAGTTTTATCGAGGATACGAATCATGAAGTGGTCGGCGCTAGTTATTTTAACGTTGTTGTGGGTTCAGGGGGTCGTTGGATTCTGTCCTTCGTTGTGCACCTGTAAGGGAAACAAAGCGGCTGATGGGGCGTTAGCGGAGCCCCAGCCCGGGGAGCTGTTGAGGCTCAAGTGTGGTGGAAGCCCTGCGCAGATTACTGAGCTTAAAGAGATAGATTTAAGTAAATTATGGACCATAGTAGTGAGCTTGTAAGTATAACTTACAACCAACTTTTAAATGTGCACAAAAGCTAGTTGAATTCTAAAAACCTTATTGTCTTTTCAGAAATCTATCAGGCAATGCGATTTCAACCTTATCAAGAGAGCTGTATCTGCCGAATTTACAGAAACTGTAAGTGTAGTATATACACTGCCATAAATTTCTTATGGGGTCATAAAACATGTTCTCACAGAATATTTTATTAACCATGTCATCATAAATAGTAGTACAAAAGTTATTAGTGGAACAGTATTGTATATTTCATGTTCTGATCAATTAGTATTTACTATATAGCTTCTGTTTGGCAGTGTAGCTGACATCATGTCCATTGTAGATTTAAATGACACTGATTTCAATGTTTGTTTACATGAATCTAAAAATATTTCACATACATGCAGTGAGTAACAAATGTTGAGTGGTTTATACCAGTGAGAATTAGGTTTGATATGATTCGGAATTATGTTTTTGATTTATGTGCAGCTCTGTTGTAAAATCAATTAACAAAGTAATAACTATATTTTTGTGGGTCTTTAATTATAATCTAGAAGTTATTGGCACCTAAGCTAAAGTTTGCAATTTATGATCAACTATGGCTTTCTATGAGCAACTTTACCCATGAGTACTGTACATAAATATAACTCAATTACTAAACATCTGTTGCCGTCACTTAATATCAAAGTGATACAAAAGCAGAAAAAACAACTATTTATAGAAAAAAAATAGTAATCAAGAGTTATTTATATTAATATTTATCAAGTGTTTTTAGTATTAATCTGGCAGTTTGAGTACTTTATGCGGCCTACCCAAATGTCCTATCTTTGGTATTGTTCATCAAATCGTTGAGCTCCTCAAGTTCTGAGTTGAGCTGCATGATTACTGATAAATGCGTGCACTGAATGGACAGGTCCACTCAATCTGTGTGGTTCTTTCCTCAAAAGACCATTTCAGACACCGATCGACATGGTCTTCACATAATCTGACCAAGATTATGTCTGGACTTTAAAAGAGACTGTGACCTCTGAGTTTGTTTCGGCCTTTCTTCTCAGAGTATTCAGATAGGAAACGCCGACTTCATCTAGTTTAAAAAAAATATGATTGACGTGTAAAAGTGTTTGTACAAACCTACTTACAGAAATAAAATCATTTATCATTTATTTAAGTACAGTATGAGCATGTGTACTGTTAAGTACAGTATGGGTAAGATTTCTCATGGAAAGTTAAGATGCCATAGTTGATGGTACTAATAGTTTATGTAAGTTCTCTGTTCTCACTGAAGACCCAAAACAAGAAATATTGATGAGCTTTGTTCCCAAAAGTGGGTTATCTTACCTTATACATGCTACTTCTCTATTATACATGCTGCTTCCCTATTATACAGGCTACTTCTCTATTATACAATTTGAATGTCAGCCTAGAAACGTTTTGCATGGTAATCATAATTACAAACTAGAAATGTGTGAAGACTGGAACAGCACATCATGTTATAACAGGGATTTAAAAGCACTTCCATTATCCAGATAAGATCTGCGTACTATTTAGATAACCCACATCAAGCACCTTATCAGGTTTATAATAGACATAACTACATTATGATAACATGCAATAGGATAACAGTATGCATGTTTGTTAAGTGAATGATCTTAATTTCTAGTTAATGTAATTTGTTTTCATTTGATGGAACATATAATAGTTACGTTGGTTGGTAGCAGATATATGTTGCACATTGGGATTATTTCCTCTGACATTGAATATCAATGAATATCTAATTGACATGTTTTAAATTACATGTCTTATAAAATAATTACACAAATAAAATAAACCAACTAATTAGTCAAATTATAGCCCTCTTCCTCTCTTTTTATAGTTTATTGCTGAATATGCCTGATGAAAAGTGATGAATGAGGTCTATAATGGAACAAGAGTGCCCAGAAGATGCCTGTTCACTCTTGCTTTGAAGGCAGATATCTCTCCTACTTGGCTGGTCCACACTGATCATGTCTTTGTTAAACCTACCACCTAAGTTCACATTGTGGAATCCAATAAATATATTGACTATTGTGAACTTATAATCCCCCCCCTCCTCGTCCCTCTGCTGGTCAAAGGCCTCCCCTCTCCAAACTCCACCTGGGGCCTATTTAATTAATTAAACCGACAGGCAACAATTCAACAAAAAAAAAAAAAACATTCATTTTCTGCTTTATGAAGCCACATATTCCCGCCACAAGGGGCCAACCAACTCATTTTCAATATGGATAAATTTCTATTTGGTCTCTTTTTTTCACAATTTATGCATCTTCTTCTTCATAGGGATCTAAGCAGAAACCAGATAAGTCTGATAGAGTCAGATGCATTTTACAACATGACATCAATCCAGAGACTTGATCTGTCCTACAACCAGATCAGCAATGTTTACAAGGAGATGTTCAAAGGACTGACAAATCTAGAGCGCCTGATACTCTCACAGAACCATATATCAGCGATGGCAGCCGGGACTTTTGACTATCTTGTTGGATTGAAACAATTGTGAGTAGAAAATAATTGATAAAAATTTGCCTGTAACTGTCCCACTTAAGAGCTAATTTCTGATCTTTTATACAGAATTATTTCATCTATTTTTATCATAACCAAGCATTTGTCTTCCTCAGGGACATAACTGACAACCCATTAGTTTGCGACTGTGACCTCCTCTGGGTCGGAGACTGGTCACGCAACACAACCGTTAAATTAGTGGGCAACCCGAAATGCGCCTTCCCTGAAAACATGGTCAACAAGATAGTGCGGAAACTGAAAATATTCCTAGACAGATCCGCATGTGGTAATGCACTATCTGGGAACAATTTGATAGTGAAACCAGCACATGATCAAGTTGTTTTCGTAGGGGATACATTGACACTATCTTGCAATGCTCCTTTTGCCTCAGTATTGGCGAAATACGAGTTGCGATGGATGCATCCCATGCTCGAAATATGTGACGTCAACATCACAAACACAGACATGCAAGAAGAAGGCTTGGCAGAGACAACAGTCCACTTCACCAACATCACAAACCATCACATGGGGAACTGGACTTGTATGTATAGCGACCAGAATCATATCAGACATAATCATACAGTTGAAGTATTGGTGCTATCAAATTCTACGCAATACTGTCCCACGAATTACACCATAGATAATAAAGGGTTGTATTCCTGGCCACAGTTGTTACTAAATCATACAGCTATCGTGCCTTGTCGGAGTGGGGAAGGTGTGGCTTATAGATCCTGTAGCACTGAGGCTGTCTGGGGCCCAGCTAACACAACTGAATGCTCCTACATCAGTAATGTAACGAAACTACTTCAACAGTTTGCGCTTCTGAATGTGAGTTTGGTGCAATTTTCTGCAGTGAATGCTACGGAAAGACTAGCTATGTTGATTCAGGAGAAGACGTATCCGTTAGCTGAGATTATCGATGCTGACGATGTGTACTTTATTGCTAAAGCTATAAGGAATTATATGCAGTATATTGCAGAGGAGAAAGATCTTGGTGAGTAATTTTGTCTTTATTTATTATTGCAACTAAAATGGAAAGTAGTTTATCCACACTTTAATGACGATGTCTACACGATTGTAACCATTTTAAAACTGCCCATTAAAAAAAAAAATACTGGTCTAATTTTCTTTAGTAAATGCAGTCTGTTGTCACATTGTGTTATATGCTTTTCCATTATATTTTCATCATGAATGTATGTTGTAAGCTTTTCCTAATGTGCCCGAAATCCGGGGTCATTGAAATGTATGATAAAATCGTAAAAGAAAAAAATACTCGTTTCGATTGACTTTGTCCTTTTTGCTCTATTGACGTACATAACGTATTGATGATTATTGCTGTGCAAAACAATTGTTTGTATGAGCTACAGATTGTTAATATTACAATGCGTTAGGGTGTTGTACATATCAGATATTATTATATATCTTTGTAAACACACCTAGGATACAATGATATTCCTACTATATAGTTACAACATTAGTGAAGTAATTTATGATGATATTTTAAGCTATACGAGAATATAAGGTTATGCCTTGGTAAAAAGATAACCCGTTCAGCAGGTGGCTACTGCTGCCGACTGGCCAGCTCAAGGTTCGGCTAACGAAAGCTGGAAGCAATTTTATTGTACCCCAATTTCATTTTCTGAAACAGTAATATTTTCTTCCAGGCCCAACGTTACTCGACGTGATAAGTTCTACAATGAACATCAGCATGCCAGTGCTGGCTCGCGCCGAGTCTAAGTACGGCGTGTGCACTGACATCGCGCGCGCCGCCGAGGAGATATCGCAGCACATCGCTAACATACAGGGACAGAAGGTATACTCAGAGAAAAAGGCTTTGTTTTGTTAAAGGCACGCATACACTATGAGACACTATGTAGTGTCGTCTTATACAGGGTGGCGGGGACAGCGACGCGCACCCTGTTACCTCGGATCGAGTACATGTTGCTGAAGCCCCTGCGTTAAAATAGTTTGGTGGTACCTAAAAAAATATTATGCTGTTCCATACATTTTGACGGCGTAGGTATAACATTTTTGTGTGAAACAGCAATTATTTTTAATAACTGGTGGTCTAGTATTATGTGCTGAATTCCTAGTTTTAGTTTGCGTGTCGATATCCCTGCCACCTTGTATTATTTTGTTGCACTTACAATTTTACATGTTTTGTTTGAACTTGTATTGCATCGAGTTCGGTTTGTGAGCATGTCGCGTGTTCAGTAATGATTAGGGTTTGTACACAGTTGCACGCAAATATTCCAGAACATGAACTTCTATATTGATTTTGTTGCAGCTTTTTTGTTGAGGACAGCTATATGTATTGCTTTTTATTTCATAATGTTTTGTTGTGTTAGTTCACCATTGATTTTATTAAATGACCATGTATCTTATTCCAGTCAAACCTAGCTGTGGAGCATTTCCGAGTCAGCGAAGGCTTCAGCGGCGCGACGTGCGTGTGGTACAGCGCGCGGCGCGGGGAGCTGCCCCGCCTGCACTGCACCACGACCAACCGCACGGTGGCACCACTGCTCACCGTCACCGACGCACTCATACATGCTAGCGTGCAGGTAACACGACTTAGTACTTCAATTCCCGAATTTCACAAGTTATGTGTAAGCCTCATGCAATAGGGGTCTTTTTGCCATGTACCTTGCACAAATCCAGGCTGACTTACAATTTCAAATATTTTACAGTACCCGGCGATAAATATTGCACATAGACCTTTGGAAAGAGACAATCGGCTAATTTCGGCTTCGTAGAGCGTTATCTCTGTCGCACACTACCTATGTGACGTTTTGTCAGTCGTTGTTCAAGTGCGATAGAGTGCGGTCGCGTCCAGTTCAAAATATATATATTTAGAGTTGTTAACACCCCCAAATTTAAATAATTTAAAGTTGTACTATGGCATCTTTAGGAAAAAGAGGGAAACCTTTACGAGGTCAGTCACGCGAAATTATCTACAATGTTTATAAATATTTTGGAACCGAAGCTGACCGATTAAAAAAAATGTAGATGAAAATGTAAGTTGTTATTTTAAGAAGGTTCGAGAGCGAGTTGCAAATGCCACTGGAATTTCAAGAAGAACTTTGAACAATATATTAAACGAAGTCAGCACTGAAACACATTCTACTGAAATTAAGTTCAGCACTCCAAAAAAAGGGAGACCAAAAAAGCAATTTCGTTTGGATATGGATGATTTTGATTATGATGTTGTTCGAAGAATGGTGTATGATTTTCACTTAAGATTTAATGAACTGCCAACAATAAAATCATTAAAAGCTAAATTATCTGAAGCTATTAATTACAATGGGTCTGAAAAGACGTTGAGAAAAGTACTTCACGAGATGGGATTTCGGTTCACTAAAATGGAAGATTTCAAAAGGTCAACGTTTGATAATAGTTCATGCGGGAAATGAAAAAGGCTTTGTACCCGGCCTTTTTAACGTATAAATCCACGAACACTACAGGTGACTATCATAATGAAATGAATAACGATAACTACGAAAAATGGCTGGTTAATCAATTAATCACAAATATACCCAGTGATTCTGTTCTAGTTATCGACAACGCACCCGTTTAATCACAAATATACCCAGTGATTCTGTTCTAGTTATCACAATAAATATGTTGAAAAACCCCCCAACTCAAACACCATTAAACAGGAAATAATCAACTGGTTAAACAGATACGAAATTCCAGTTGATCCAAAATTAACAAAAACCCAGATTTACGCTATTATATGTCAGCACAAGGAGAGGTATACAGAGTTTTCCGTGGACAAAGTACTTGCCGAACATGGGCACACTGTGTTGCGATTGCCACCATATCATCCGGATTTTAATCCAATTGAAAATATATGGTCTCAACTGAAAGGCTATGTAGCCTCTAGAAATATGGGTATGAATTTAACTACAGTAAAAACATTATTGACTGAAAAAGTAAACATGATCGGGGCTGAAGAGTGGAAAAAGGTTTGCGATCATGCAATCAAATGTGAGAATGAATATAGAAGCATTCAACACGGGTTAGACAATTACACTGATAGACTAGTGATAAATACGGCTGACAGTGACAGTGATATTGACCTCTTTGAGAGCACAGTTAGTGAAATGGAAGTAATTGAGAATTAGAATTATTATTATTATTCGTTTATTCATTTTATACCTTATTTACTACATTTTTAAATATTTTTATAAAAGTAACTTTAAAAAAAAACATTTAAAAATATAAAAAATAGCGGTCCGCCGGTAACGGGAGCAGGGTCCAAGCTACCGGTGGTTAGGGCTCCAGAGACAGGAACCTCCTCACGATGCGAGCCGTATCGAGGAGTACTGCCTTCTGGATCAGGCCTTTGATCCAACCGCCTAACGAGAGCCTCGAGAGATGTTGATCGAGGCTTTCGGCCATCAGTCCATTGGCTGATACGACAATCGGCACAATTACAGCCGAGTTCATATTCCACATGTCAACAACCTCGTGTGCTAAGTCGAGATACTTAATCTGTTTCTCTTTCTCAGCTTTCACGAGGTTCCCGTCATGCGGAATGGTAACATCGACTATCATTGTGCGGCGCGCTAACCGATCTATCACCACTATATCAGGCTTATTGGCTACAATAGTCCTGTCAGTAATGATAGACCGGTCCCAGTACAACGTGACATGGTCATTTTCAAGAACTGGGTCGGGCACATACTTGTAATACGGTACCTCAGAATCCACAAGTTTATATTGCAAAGCAAGTTGCTGGTGAATAATCCTGGCTACTTGGTTATGTCTGTGCAAGTACGCGCCGTTAGCCAGCCGAGAACAACCAGAGATAATATGTCTGATGGACTCACCTGGATGGTGACATGCCCGACACACGTCAACCGTCCCGTCCTTCATAATATGTCTCCGGTAGTTATTCGTCAGGATAACTTCATCCATAATTGCACAGACGAAACCTTCAGTTTCCCCGAAAAGGTCACCAAAACGTAGCCAGGATACGGACGCCAAGAAATCAACACCGGGTTCATGGAGAGCCCGATAGAAGCGCCCGTGAAGCTCCTTGTTTCGCCATATTTCCTTGCGGTCATCGATAGTTAGTATAACAGGTTTGCGCCAGTTCTCTTTAGCCATGGACAGCGGGGTGAGCCCCTTGTCCACTGCGATCACATCACGGTGCATGCCCACTTCGGTTTTAAAAAAATATTCCCTGAGGCTGCACACCTCGCGGTTGTGGAGGGTCTTCGCATTTAAAAAGCCTCGACCCCCGCACTTCCGCGGGATGTACAGTCTCATCACCGATGATCGTGGGTGATGCATCCGGTTTGCAGTCAGCAGTGTACGGACTCGTCGATCCAGGGCGTCGAGTTCAGTCTGAGTCCATTTGAGTATGCCGAAAGAGTACATCAAAACAGGCATGACCCAACCGTTGAAGGCGCGCACCTTGTTTCCGCCTGAAAGAAGACTAATTAATACCTTCTTCAGGCGACCAAAGAAGCGCTCCCTCAACGATTGCTTCATGTCAGCAGTGTTGATGCCTAACGCTTCCGACATACCCAAATACTTATAGCTTTCGGATGAAGAGAGGGACCTGAGGTGTATGGAATCTGAGAGTTGAATTCCCTCGGATTCCATAATCTCACCTCGCTTTACATGCATGACTGCACATTTGTCCACACCAAATTCCATCCTGATGGCGCTACTAAAAGTTGCAGTGACCTTCAGTAGTTCCATCAGTTGCAATTTGTTGGGGGCAAAGAGTTTAAGGTCATCCATGTATAGGAGGTGAGATATAACCTCGCCACCTCTCCTCAGCCGAAAGCCAAGACCTGAATCCTCCAGCAGAGTGCTTAGAGGATTCAGGGCTAAGCAAAACCAAAGTGGACTCAAGCTGTCGCCCTGAAATATTCCCCGTTTGATCCATACAGGCTCATCATTCCCTTGGATCTGTGGATATCCTGGATAGCGAAGGACTGTTCTCCATTGCCCCATGCACGACTCAAGGAAGGTGCGTAGAGTTGCATTAATTTTGTACAACTCCAGCACTTTCATGAGCCATGCATGTGGCACCGAGTCGTAGGCCTTCTTATAATCTATCCAGCATGTCGACAGATCTTTGCGGGATCGACGAACCTGTTGGCTTATGGCCATGTCGATGAGGAGTAGCTCCTTAGTACCGCGGGACCCGTTCCTACATCCATTTTGAGAGGGAGACATGATCGAGTTATTCTCAATATGCGTATTAATTTTCGTTCTCAAAATGGATGTAAGAAGTTTATAAATCGTCGACAAACATGTGATTGGTCTATAATTCTTGGGTTCCGCGGGACTACCTGACTTATAGAGCAGGTGGGTAACGCCTGCTGTTAGAAACCGTGGTAGCGACCCAGACTCTAAGGATGACTGGAATTGAGATGCCAGTCGACTGTGTGAACTAGTAAGCCATTTTAACCAAAAGTTATGCAGTCCGTCCGGTCCCGGTGATTTCCAAATGAGTAACGGACGGACTGCTCTGGCCACGTCTATTGGCGTAATAAACACTCGTTCCATTTCTGGTATTGGTTCACACAATCGCTCGACATCCTGCATCCAGTCTGCCTCAACGTGACAGACGGGCACCGACCAAATGCTCTGCCAAAATGCACTCGTGGCGGCATCATCCGGGTGGCACACGTCCATCACATTTTGTTCGGGTCGCTCCCAAGCTCTATATACCCACCTCTCATCGCTCTGGAACATGCGGTTCTGCGTGTATCGGTCAACCCGCCGCTTATACCGCCGAATACGGTTCGCCCATGCACAGACTTTCTGCTTCAGGAAGTCGATGCGCTCTGTGACACGGGACATGTATTCTGGAGGACTGATTCCAGTCCCCGAGAAAGCCCGCTTCACAAAGCGCATCACTCGTGGTCGTGTGTTGCCCTCCCTGAAGCAGTATAGTTTGCCGATGAGTACCCTGGCCCCATCAATACGACGCTCGATCCTGCACTGCCAGGCTGGTGCGGCTGGTTTCGGTCGAGAAGCTCCGTCACAGCTTGGAAACTTGACGTTAGCTAAACGACATGCCGCAACAGCCGCGCAATACAGGATCGAGTGTGTATCAACGAGATCCTCGCTGCTCTCAAAGAAATACGTAAGCTGCGAGTCCAAGGCACACACCAGCGCCCTATTTTTTTTGTGCATAGGTAACCGTGGTAATCGGGGTCTAAGTTCGGTCGGAGTGGACCGATACTCGCGAAACGCATCCTCCAGTGCGCTCCTCAGTCGGGTGTTGTACTGGCTACTTACTGTGGCAACCCTATCATCTTCTTCAACACGATTGGACCGCGGCGAGATTGCATCCATAGGTGACGCATGTCCCGCGGTTTGTGTCGGAGTTGGAACGATACGGTTGCTCAGTACGTCTGAGCGCAGCCTATCAAGTGCGGTGTCGTCCAACCTGTGATTGCGTTGGATGACCCGCACCTGATCCGACAGTCGTTGGGCCGAGACGTTGACGGTTGGTTCTAGTACCTGAAATAGAGACAGCATCCTTTCGCGGTACGCAGTGAGGTTAGTTCCCCCCTCTGTAGACCCGTAATATGCGCGCATGACGTTCTCGTTCATAGACTGAGTCCATCTCATGCGCTGCACACAACCACCGGCAGCGGGGACCCGGCTCGGGGCCGGATGACCCCTAAGTCCCAAGCTCCTCGGTGGCCGGCCTCTCCCCTGCCGACGTACAGGTGTTGGCGACGTCGGCGGGGAAAAATATTCGTCGCTCGAGCTCGACGCAACTGCCATGGCCGGTGTCACAGCACTCTCAATGGGGCTGGGTTCCGGCGGCGGCGAGGCGGAGCCGAGCGACGACTCCGGGGGTGGTAGGCGTGCATTTCGAGTTGCTGATCTCGTCAACATTGCATGTTAATCATATTCCATATTTTTCTTCATAGAAGGCTGAATTTGACAGCCGTCATTTTTGGGTATTCTGTATTTTCTTTTAGTTTTTTCATTTTGTTTATTGTAGATTTATTTATGGTTTTATTCTGAAGGCTTTGTTGTGATTTTTGTACTATGTAGCTCACGGGAATTAATAAAAACAGGAAATAGAAATAAAATTATTATTATTTTTATTACAATGTCTCATTCTAACAATAGGTGTAATGGTGTTTATTATGTACACTACAGCTGTAATTTTCCAAAATAATTAAATACGTACACATAATGTGAACACGTTTTTTTTATTTTATTTTACCCCAACCTAACCCCATCACTTATAGAAAAATTGGTGTATTTTATACAAAGAATAAAAATAATTATCAAAAGAAGCAAATCATAATTGTTTTAACAGCTCCTAATAGATACCGGACTGTTTGTATTTCGTGCGACAGAGATAACGCTCTACGAAGCCGAAATTAGCCGATTGTCTCTTTCCAAAGGTCGATGTGCAATATTTATCGCCGGGTACTGTACTGAATTATTATCCGACTAGCCCTGTGCCTGATGGATTTCCTGGAATAAATATTAAACTTTCGTACCCTACTTTAACCTCTTGGGGATACATTTTCAAAAATTCTTCCTTTGAGCTTCGTTACAAAAGGAACTCTTGTGCAAAATTTCATGCTTGTAGACCCAGCAGTCACCTGCTGGGCCTAAAGGCTGTGCGTTGTTTGTTGAATTAATGAAAATAAAAGTTTTATTATGTAGATGCACTGGCATTCCAGGGTCGACTTAGCTCTCAAGTGCATGTTTTACATTCGGAAACTACAATTACTCTCATTTCATTCCAGATACCTCAATCCCTACTCTACAGCTCGACAGACTCGGGCGTCCTCATACAATCTCACCCACAAGACCTGCTCATTTCCGTCTACGAAGACGCAGCCCTATTCCCCTTACTACCAGTCGCTGACAACGACGCTGATGCGCGTCTGACGCAGCACAGGACTAAGGACTACTACGGAAGGGCCACGAAACGAGAGGATATGAATATCGAGATCACATCGCCTGTTGTTGGCTTTCAGCTAAGTAAGTATTGATCATTATCATTATGTTTCAGCAAAAACACGTCCACTGCTAGATATAGGCGTATATGCGGCGCCTTATTCACCAGCCCTGTGCTTCTCGCATCCAAGCGAATATCTACCCAAACACTATGAACAATATTTTATTGATTTATTATGGCACTCCAACGACTAGTTCACATAAACATTAACAGAGGGCTTAGTCATAACCTATATGGTATGGTGGTCCTCGCAAAAAAGTAGCTAAAGTTTTATTATTTTATTGCATGTGACAATAAAATAATAAAACTTTACCCACTGTTTTTCTTCCAATATCATGAAATAAGAATAGAATAAGAATAAGAATAATTTATTTAGCAAAAAGAAGAAAAACAGTGCATGTTACGTTATTATGATATTACATTTCTGCACAATTTTTGTGAATAATGACCCCGATGCTAGGAAAATCCAACACCGGATTTTCCTAGCATCGGGGTCATTATTCACAAAAATTGTAAAACCAATAGGGGCCATTTACAAGATTAGGGAAGCTAAGACGTAACAGCAGCAATAGTATATGAGTAAGCGCGTGTGATGTGGTGTAATGGGGAAAGTGTATGAGTGTGTGATGTGACTGATTTGTGTATGAGTGTGTCATGTGTGACGTGTGTGTGTAGAGAGAGAAAGTGATTTGGGGTGTTTGTGGCTCACCCACAGACACCCCAAATCACTTTCTCTCTAAGTGCTCATGATACTAATAGTTATGTTATGTTTTTGATGTATTTTATTATATATTAAGGCACTTAGGTAGGAGTAGTGACGTATAATACGACGGCCAAATTAAATAAATTCAATAGTACCCTAAACAATAAGTTAAATATTCTGGGCGTTCATAATATGGATGATGCAAATAAATTGTATGAGGATTTCTTTTCAGTAGTGCAGACTGAACTCAGTAAAACTTTAGAAAAGAAAACAAAAAATATTTGCCCTCATTTTGTAGTTAGTGACTGGGCTACTAGAGGTATTAGGATAAGTAGGGAAAGACTGTTCGAGCTGTATGGCCTTAAGCCTTACATTAACACCGAAACTTTCAACAAGTATGTTGCTACATATTCCAAAATTTTTAGAAATATTTGCAAGTTAGCTAAAGCTTTGTACATTAGCAACAAGATCAAATCAGCAGAGAATAAAATAAAAACAGTTTGGAAAGTTATAAATAACGAAACTAGTAGGAAGAAATACGGATTATAGCGAATGTAGTTTTTGTATGTGTTGTGGGACAAGCCGGTTTGGGTCTTCTTCTTACTGTCAGGCTGTTATTGACGCTGTATGGAAGAGTAGCATGTTTTCGCATGACTGCGCGTAGTAAGTAAAGTTGTCGAACCGTTAGTGTTAATAGTCCCTGTAAAGTTGCCGCGTTGGGAATCTAAAACATCTTTTTAGAATGACCTTAATTACGGCTCTCTGGGCTCGTTCCACCTGTATGATGTCGGTCTTGGCGGCTCCTCCCCAGGCAGTGATGCAATAGCTTAGGACTGATTCGGCTACTGCCGAGTAAACAATCTTAACAGCGAAATCTGTTGGCCCTTAGCTTATTAAATAGAAAAATAAGTTTTCGTATTCTTGTCGACACTGTTTGTACAATATAACAATATTCATTGCGTTATTCGCGTTGTTGAGCAGATACATTTTTCGAACATATGAAGCAATGGTTGATCAATCTGTTGAGTTACGCAATTAGGGTGCCGTTCTAACATTAGTTTATTCTGTATATTTGTTTCACCTCCTTGAAGTTAGCGTTTTCACAGATGAGATATTCGGTCGGATAGTTATTCCTAGGATAAATATTATTTGAAAAATTGACAACAACTTATCCAACGAATAAAGAGAGTCTAATAACTTTATTCTTCAGGTACTTTTATCTGAGGATTGAAAAATTGGCCCTTAAGGCAACCAAAATGTGTATAGGGGTTCGATATTAATTTGAGTATAGGTTTTGATATTAATGAGTCGGTCGTATAGATTATTGTGCAGCCATTACGGTTACGTAAACGAAAGTAGATTGTATCGTTATATCGGATACATACAGACGAAACAGACCGTTAAGTGACAGGTGTTATTATTAAATAGTTGCTTAATCAGTGTGGTGGTAGCATTAGTATTATTGTATTGGGTTATAATAATGATTTTCCTTTATATTTGAATCTGAGTCGACCAGCATTGAAAGGATCACGGTCAAAAAGTCCAACAGAATTGAAATATATTTCAGATTATAGCTTATAGTTAGTTGCTCTATTTCATACTATGGCAAAAATAACTAAGTTCGCCGGAAAACAGAGATAGAACCAATTAAAAAATTAGCATTATGTAGAAATAAATACCGAAGATGTGGCTACATCTATCATGTTGTCATAGACTGAAATAGAGTTTACTTGGGGACTTTATTATGATTTGATTGTGTTTATTTTTATTTTCAAATTCAAGTAGTTTTATTTGGAGAACACAGGTAAAGTACAGATGTCAATATTATTAATAAAAATGAATGCTATGTCTTGCCGTCAACGCCGCACAAATATTTTGATTATAATTTAATTTAGTAATAAATAGGACAAAACATTCACTTAACATTACAACAAAATAAATTGATAAAACAAGTGTCAATAGATTACAATTGGTCGTCAAGGTACTCATTAATTGTGTAATATACTTACTTTTATGTTTAATAAATTAAGGACAGCCTTTTTCAGGACATGCTTTTCATAAAAAACCGCCAAGCCAAAAAAAAACCTACGTAGTGTGGTGACACGTTTGTTATGATTTGAATTTAAGGAACATGAAATCGATTTTTTAAAATCAATTCTTAGAGTATTTTATTTTGAGCTGAAACTATGTATTATTATTATTATTCTATACCAGCTGTTATCTTTAGTGCTTAAGGATAGCAATAGGGTTTCTGTTACACCCTGTATAATTACGATTCTGGCATTGGATCCCGCCAACTGGCACTTGTTGCAGTTCTGTTGGTCTTACGGCCAGCTTTCATACAAATTTGCCTGTGATTCTTTGGTAAATTTTACTAATTTTTATTGACAGATATGCCAAAATGGTATTCATTAAAAAGGGGTAACGGTTCCTAAGACAGTTTCCCCAGTATTACTTATAGATTTGGATATCCCCATATCGTTTCAATTAGAAAAAATACGGTATATTATAAGTTTATAATTAAAACTCAAGATTAACTTTCTGTTCAACATTTCCAGGAAACGTAACGCTTCGAGGCGAGTTAATGGAGCCCATCATAGCGACAGTGCGCGCGCGGTCTGTGGGCGGCGTGGACGGCAGGGCCGCCGTGTGGGACCCGGCCACGCGGCGCTGGGAGGACAACACCTCCGGTAGGTAGCTTGTGTTACTGTGTGGGCCACAGGAGGGCCGCCGTGTGGGACCCGGCCACGCGGCGCTGGGAGGACAACACCTCCGGTAGGTAGCTTGTGTTACTGTGTGGGCCACAGGTGGGCCGCCGTGTGGGACCCGGCCACGCGGCGCTGGGAGGACAACACCTCCGGTAGGTAGCTTGTGTTACTGTGTGGGCCACAGGAGGGCCGCCGTGTGGGACCCGGCCACGCGGCGCTGGGAGGACAACACCTCCGGTAGGTAGCTTGTGTTACTGTGTGGGCCACAGGTGGGCCGCCGTGTGGGACCCGGCCACGCGGCGCTGGGAGGACAACACCTCCGGTAGGTAGCTTGTGTTACTGTGTGGGCCACAGGAGGGCCGCCGTGTGGGACCCGGCCACGCGGCGCTGGGAGGACAACACCTCCGGTAGGTAGCTTGTGTTACTGTGTGGGCCACAGGTGGGCCGCCGTGTGGGACCCGGCCACGCGGCGCTGGGAGGACAACACCTCCGGTAGGTAGCTTGTGTTACTGTGTGGGCCACAGGAGGGCCGCCGTGTGGGACCCGGCCACGCGGCGCTGGGAGGACAACACCTCCGGTAGGTAGCTTGTGTTACTGTGTGGGCCACAGGAGGGCCGCCGTGTGGGACCCGGCCACGCGGCGCTGGGAGGACAACACCTCCGGTAGGTAGCTTGTGTTACTGTGTGGGCCACAGGAGGGCCGCCGTGTGGGACCCGGCCACTAGAGGTCTCTAGGGTTCTAGAATCATGCGCTGAAAACTCTCACAGCTATGTAGGTTTTACAAGTTAATGAGTAATAGTCGACCAACTTACGACGGACTTATTCTGTTGTTCTCTGAGTGAGTTTACAAAAATGTAGTTTTTAATATGTTACAAAATATAAATACTGTAAAAATAATAATAAGTTAATATTAGAATTTAGTCAAAATCAAAAATCACAATCAAAATATTTTTATTTTACATAAACCTGCAAGGGCACTTATGAAACGTTAGAAGCTAGGTGCACGGTTCCAATTTGACGCTTCGTATGGAGAAGAGCCGACAAGAAACTCCACGGTTACTGTTTTAAAAATAATTGGCTCTTATAATATTTTAAAATTACAGTGATATTAGGTATGGGAGGACAGTGCAGGCCTGTCAATAAGTACCAGGTACTTAGAAGAATGAAAATAAAGAATAGAAACTGTAGGCCTACAACGTTCTCTCATTCACAATATGTAAAAGAATCTACATGAGTAAAATCAACCTATTTAAACCAAGTGACATGATTTCCATGAGAATCACTAATAAATACACGATATTACAAGTGTTGTATAATGTCAAATAATGACGAGAATATGTCAGAAAGTGTAAAAAATAAAAATATTAAAATTAACATTGTAATTTGGGAGCAGTTAATAGACGCTCACATAGTTATGGTGCTAATGAGTTACCAGGGAAGCCACATGTGCAGAAGGAATTAATGCCAAACTTCCTTGTCTTCAACGTAGTCTTTTATCTTATAATATGCTTTTTTGATAAGGACACGTTTGATGTGAGTTTTAAACTTTCCATCGCTAAGTTCTGTAACCGACTTTGGCAACTTGTTATAGAAGCGGATACTGTTTATTAGAAATGACTTGCTAGTTTTAGTTAATCTAAATTTTGGAATCACAATTTCATCTTTACTACGTGTATTTAGGTTATGGAAGTAGCATCTTTTTTTGAAAAGAGAACTTAAGACATTTAGTTTTGTTCGCATTGAGTTAAAGATTATTACCCGCAAAACATTTCGAGAGAACAGCTAGACTATCGTTGACATGTAAGACATCCGTATCTTTTCTATCTATTCTAAAAATAAGAGAAATGTCATCAGCGAATAAAATTATATCCGAGAAGTTAGCCATCAGGTAAGGAAGGTCATTAATATAAACTAGAAATAAAAAAGGGCCAAGAATTGAACCTTGAGGCACGCCCATCTTAACTAGAGACCCCGAGGACGTTGCCCCGTTAACATTTACTTTTTGCTGCCTGTTTGATAAATATTAAGGCATTAGGAAAGCACAAGATCAGCAGCTCGTCCACGAAGTCCGTAGTGGTGTAATTTACAGATGAGTGTAGTGTGGTCAACGCAATCGAACGCTTTTGAGAGGTCATAGAAAATGCCAATTGCACCCTGGGACTTCTCCCAGGATTCCAAAATGTGACTGATGAGTTGTACTCCCACGTCAGTCGTTGACCTACCTTTCGTGAAACCAAACTGTCGACTATGTAAAATCCCATTTGAGTTAAAATGTGACAACATCTGGTCTAGCATGATTTTTTCATAAATTTTGCTCAATGCTGGAAGCACAGATATAGGTCTATAATTAGAGGGATCAGTCTTACTACCCGATTTGAAAATTGGTACTACTTTACTATGCTTCATTAAGTCGTAAGGAAACGTACCAGTGTCTAAACATTGATTAAATATGCCTGTTAGGACAAGGGCAATTGTGTCAATGATATCTTCAAGAACCTTAACGGAAATGCCCCATAAGTCTTCAGTGTTTTTTATGTTAAGACTTTTAAATGCTGTTTTAATTGTGGCAACAGAAATGGGTTTGAATTCAAAACTTGGAATGTCCTTACTGAAGTTTTCTTTAAGAGAGATTCAGCTAATACAGATGATGCGGGAGAGATTTCGTAACCTCTATTGGGATGTTGGTAAAGAAATGTTCTAAAGTCTCAGCAACTTTTAACTTATCTGAAATGGTTTCATTATACATTTTTAGAGCTAATTCAATCTGATCTCGCTGTTGTGTGTTTCCAGTTTCTTTGTTAATTACCTGCCACACAGCTATTATTTTATTTTTAGAAATACTAATTTTGTTACTTATTAATTTAGATTTAGCTTGAGCGCATACTCTTTTAAATATCTTAGGATAGTTTCTTACATAATTATGAAGGGCCAGATCAGAAGTCAATAAGTTTTCGTGATACAAATTATATAAGATATCTCTGCTTTTTTGAAGGCCAGCTGTGGCCCATTCGCTAAATTTTGGTTTAGCAGTGATTGTAACTTTTTTTACAGGACATGTTTTATTGAATTCTTGGCATACTGTAGAAAAAAATTAAGGAAGAGTCTTTTATTTTACAATTAGTAAATACATTGTCTATATATGAAGCTGTGGTTGCTGTTATTCTAGTCGCTTCATTAAATATACATTTTAAATTGAATGATTTAAACAATGAGATAAGCTTACATTTTTTTGGAGAGTTAACTAATTTAGATCAATATTTAGGTCACCACACACGAAAACTAATTTATTATCTTTAAAAAGTTTACCTAATATTTCTTCCATAATGATCAAAAATGATGACGAAGCTGGTGGTCTATAAACAGACAAGAAAGTATGGCCCTCAACCTCTGCACATGCTACCTCACATAAGCGATCAACAGAGCAAGCAGTGATATCCTTTCTGTCCTTATATCTAAAACAGCTATTGCATAATATCAAAGTACCATCCCCTATCGAAGACCTGTTGTCTGAACTGGCAACTGAAAAATTATGTACATTAAACAACATCCTATCTGGTTTTAACCAGGTTTCACAAAAACATAGGATATCCATATGATATTTATCTATTAACATTTCCACGTCTAGGATTTTTCCAGGGAAGCGATTTATATTTTGGTGATACAGTAAAATATTCTTATTACGCTTCTCTTTTGTCGTGGCTAAAAGTTTAAAGAATTAATTACAGTATTATTAGAAGGACTAGATAATACTGTTTCGTCACTTAACCTAGTCTCTCTTAGATGTACAATATCGCATTAGGTAACCCCGTAATGATACGTGTTAGTTGGAAAATAAATAAATAAATTTACATTTGCAGAATGTATTGTAGCTTGTACATGCTTTTCAGCCAAAATGTTAAGTTTGTTCTTGGGATAAACTCATCCCAACTACGGAACCCTTCATTGTGCGTGTTCCGACTCGCACTTGGCCGGTGTATGTATATTTAATTGTATGCCTCCCCGCAGTGCCCATGGTTCATACTAACACCAAAAAATATCTTCCACAGATTGCAAAATATCCCACGTGGTCTCCGAAATGATTATCATAAGCTGCACCAAGCTGGCCTACGTAGGGCTCCTCCAGAACGTTGAAACTGGCATCTACGGAGCGCGCACTGACGGCGCGAGGTTCAAGGTATCCCACCCAGCTGTCTACGTCGGGAGCCTTATTCTGATAGGCTGTGTCAGCTGTGCCACCCTCACGTACATCATGTGCTACCCAGCCATACAAATGGCGAAGAAAACCAAACACGCCTTAATAAATACATGGATTGCAATAGGGTTGTTATGCTTCATGTATACGCTGGGCATTTATCAAACGGAAGATGTCAAACTGTGTCAGATTTTGGGACTTTTAATCCATTATTTGTCACTATCCTGTTTGCTGTGGATGTGTGTGTCCGCCAGCAATATGTATAAATGGGTGACGAAGACGCATAATCCTGTGAGGACGCCTGAAGATGATATCCCACCAGATGTCCCCGTTCAAAAACCTATCCTAGGGTTATACCTAGTAGGCTGGGGTATAGCGTTAATAGTGTGTGGGATATCCGGTGCAGTGAATTTAAAAGACTATGCAGGCTATTCCCAGTGTTTCCTCAGTACGGCGCCAGCATTAAGCGCGTTATTCGTTCCGGGAGGGATTTTATTAGTGTTTTTGTTAATATTATTCTTATTGATACGGTGTACGATACGAAATATGAATGTGCAACTCTCAGAAGGTACGCAAGCAACTGAAAATGTTGATCTGGAAATGTGGGAACCACAGAGCAATGAACGGGCGGAAAGAAGGAGTGTGAAATCCGCGTTAGATTCTGAAGTTGAGGATATAGAACATACTCCTATAATTCAGTTACGAGCGCAAGTTATTGTCATGTGCTTGTACATGTCTGTGTGGGCGTGTGGGGCCATCGCTGTGTACCGACCCTTACCAGCATACCTACCCTACCAAGAAGATATATGCAGCATAGTATACGCTGTTTGCGCTACTGTTCTAGGAACCTTCATCCTGTTTTTCTATGGTATAGCAAGGAGTGACGTTAGAGCACAATGGTCTATGATGCACTGCTATCTACAGAAGAGTAAGCAGTGTTGTAGGAATAGAAGCGTTTTTGACGCTAATCAGCAGAATTTACCTACGAATCAGACGACCATGGCTCCTACCCTACCGATACCTAATGATAATAGATCTAGATCGGGTAGCAGAAGTTCTAACAGAACGAATTCTAAAACAAACAATAGTGGTACTTACAAAGCTGCTGCAGAATTAAACGGACAGACATTACAGAAAGATACACTTAAAAACACAAACGGAAAAGCCCCAAATATCAATTTAGTTGTACTACACAGACAACAATATAGATCAAACAATTCTATGATGACGTACCCAGACAACGGGACAGTTGGACCAGAAATATTCTACAATCCGAATCAAATGAATGTAGCAAAAAAGTTCTTCAAAAAACAACGACAGAATATGAAGAGAAATTGTCTTGAGTTACCGACGAGGAGAGATTGTGATAATGACTCCCATTTCTCGTTACCACTGCCAACTAAAGAAGCCTATAATGGCGTTGCCAACATTATAAACTCAGGCTCTAAAGTCAATAACACTAATATACACGTTGAACGATCAAACAACGGTATCAAAGAAACTAGAAACGTTTTAAATCCAAATCTACTCGAAGAAGAATCTAAAGATAATTACAAAAGTTATTCGACTGATAAAAAGTCGTGGAACAAAAATGAAGATCCCAAAACAAGCAGGACACAAATCATGAATATTTATACAAATGTACCGGAGACTTTGGTCCCTCAACATCAGATAGTGAAGGCAAATGTTCCTAAAAACTTTAACGGACAACGCAGCAGTGTTTCTGAAGAATGCTTGCAAAGCCATGCGAGCGACCAGCCAGAAATGAGAACAATATCCCAACAATGTAGTCTGGAATACAGTTCTGCATCAGAAATAGCAATGCCTAACACTTGCTCCGATCAAACGCTAAACACACATTCGGAGTTAACGTCACTCCAAGAAACGCACAGTGCCTTATGTTCGACTAACGAAATAACAGATACGGAAAGCTTTGGGCAGTACATAGACTATCTACAACCTGGGAAGCAGGACAAAGAGAATGTCATAGACAAGTCATTACAAGACATATCTGAAGAATGTACCATGAACTCTGACGATATCAACAGATCTAGTACTCCACAACGCTTAGAAGCTGGCTCGGGAGAATTAGATAATCTTCTCCAGAGTCAGGATATGGAGGGTTCCAAAGAAAAGATGGATGATGATAAAGATACTTTCTTTATGGCAAAAACAACGTATGATTTCGAAACTTGCAGCACGAATGCTAGCGAGCAGGGCTTCGAAAACGAAAGTGATATTTACTGCCCTAATTATCAAATGTCGGAAGTCAGTATTCGAAGTCATGGCTTATACGCCCCTTCACCGTCTTCCATGTGTCCAAACGAAATAAGTTTTAGTAATGAAGACGTTTCTAACCTAGAAAGTCAGTATGTGAACTACGATCCCGGTTGGAGAAAAACGATTAAAAGCAATCCTAAGTTAGGGAAGTACGTTCCGACGCCCGCGTTGAGTTGTCCCGAGGTCAATCGGGACAGTAGTCCGGTGTCCTTCGCGAGTGAGATCGACGAACTCTATACTCAGATCACGTGTAGAGAGAGGGAAAGAGACAGAACGCCGAGGAAAGAGACGGGGCTAGACGTGACGTTAAACAGTGACGTCACTTTAAAGCCTGCTGACAGTGACAGTTGCGTCAGCGAAGCGGTTTCAGACGTTGAAATCAAAGGAGAAACTACAGTATAGTTAAAACTATAGACTTTAAAGGCATTTTGATACCTATAGCACATTTTTAGGTAATTTCTTATAGCCTTCCTTTAGTGTTTTGGGACTTTTGAAGTAATATGGACTCTTTGTTATTAAAAGGGGCTGTTGTTTATGTATCATAGAGTTTTGAGCAGCTAATAGACTTAACAGTTTACTATAGTGTGTGCTAGAATTAACTGGTGTGGTGGAAGATTTATACTAATGTATAGAAATGTTGACTACTTGCATTTTTTATTGTATATATTTTGCAGTCTTCGCAAATACACATGATTTTCTCGTCTGTGTTAGTACAAACATAGTTTAACATTAGAAACAGAAAAAATGTTCCAAATTTTGCACGCACAGAAACAAAAATCATGTGTTGTTGCCATTATAAAGAATGATGTGGTCTTAAGAGACACATGGCGCTATCATTCCTGCCTACCCCCTGATCTACACTGAACGACTTAAGTTACGTTAAGTAATTAATATTTGTGACAACAGTATGTGCCATTTAAGGGCTTGCTTGCAAACACTGTTTGAAATCCTTGCTGTTTTTTTATGTATTTTATTGGTAGCTATTTAAACATATCGTAACGACCAAATCGAATGATTCATTCTCATATGAGTACTAGGACATTCTTTAGAAGGAATCTATATTGATATTTGTATACCACCTGCACATTTTGCATGTTCTTTACTTATGATAATTAGGTTGAAATATCTTAATCTCTGGAATTGCCAGTAGAATTTGAAAAATTATTTTTGTATTTGATAGCCCAATTCTAGAAGAAGACTATAGGCTATTATCATCACGCTAAGACCCTAAGCAGCCGAGCTAAAAGCAAAGTAATTGAGAAAGAACGTTGAGCGAAAACGAACTAATGGCGTGGTCCGGCGACGCGGCGCCAGCGGTAGGTCGGGGGACAAGTAGCACGCGGACGACACCGCTTGCAAAAACAGGCTTTCAAGAACCTTGTTATATTACCACATAATTGCCTCTCGGACAAAAAAGTTTATTTTCTGCATATACATAATTCTAATTTCAGTTTGAAGCATTTTGGTAAATAATTTCTAACAGTGTCTGCAAGCAAGTATTTCTGTAAAATTTCTCTATTAGCATTTAAGTTGTATATGTTAAACTGTATAGCTATTTATTATTAAGTTTAAAACAGTCTGAGTAGGAGGTAAAGCTTCTGTGTTGTGTGACGTATGCTTGAGTTTAAATACGTAAAATTAACAATAAAATTAATTGTACCATACTTTCTATTAGTTGGAAGTGGTAGAACACTGCCATTATCAACATATCTCTACAAATGAAGGGCACAGGGAAATGCCCATTAACATTTTCATTGTTTTGAGTTATCAAATAAACCTAGCCGCACGTCTCCTAGCCACAAGCCGCAATCATACGCAGCCTAATCTTTTATGGCCTGGATTATTCTAATGTTAGATTTTAAAATTAGACCAAAAAAAAAAAAATCAGCCCCTTATTTCATTTTTAAAATAACGTGGTCCGATTGGCCATAGAAAAACGACGAGAATGGTATTTATAGTTCATTCAAAAAAGGTATAATTGTCAATGAACCAGGTACTTCTTTTCCGGTGCCCTTCAAATATTGTAACCACTGTTAATTTAAAACCAACTGTATATCAAACGCCAATGGACAACTAAAAGGAAGCATGGTAAATAATTAAAGATAAAATGTGCCAAATCCCATGAGAATTCTCCGTAATCTTTTGTACTTAATTAACTAAACATTTGTAAGTAAAATTGACTGAAAATGCCCCCCGCCTTATGTCTAGTCCGCGTTTCATGCCGTTGAGGGTGAATTGTAACTCTGACGATTTACCCCCTTATTTATAAATGTTGCTTAAAGTTAAGTAATGATTAGCGACTGATTAACCATACATTTTTGACGTTTAAACATCTCTTAAATTTAAGCAACGTTTATAAATAACAGGGTTAAAGTTAAGAACATAAGAAGATTTTCGTTTATAAAAGTATGTCTGCGTAAGAACTTGGAACGCTAAACAAATAATAAAATAATGAGTGATTCAAGGTTTCTTATGATTACAGCTACTTTAGCTTTAATAAACTGAATCGTTGATTTATATAATATCTACTATTATTGTGACACTCCCGGGAGTCTTGCGTCGCTTTGTGGATTAAGATGTATTAATTTGGCAGCTAAAATGTATTAAGTTCTGTAATTGCTCAATTTATTTCCAGTGAACAACGAAATCTTTATTGTAAACAAACCCAGTGAAATATCCTATCAATTTCGAGTTATAAATTCACCCCGTACGGACAAATCATGTAGAATCTAACCCCATCTCATTTTTGTACAGTTTAGTGGAGGATAAGATCAAATGTTTATTAAACAAGGTTTAAGAGAAACGTGAAATAATATTTTTCGGGGTGAAACTATTTTTTCAAAAAATCTTGGGTACATTTTCAAAATACATACATGCGTGAACCGTTTGAATCCATATTCATATGGACACAACATCCTCTCTAGAGTTCGTAAGGGTTTTCATCACCTAAAGTATTATTTCACCCCTCTTGCACCTCGTTTAAAGGATTCGTGCCTATTCGATGTCTGGCCTAACTATGTTTTGGCTTTTCTGTAGTTGTAACAAATGAGACAACTCACTCTATTGTCTATTATTTTTAGTTCATAAGATTTATCCTAAAAATGAGTAAATGGAAACGGAGCAGCTATTTGTGGTACCTTGTCTTAAGCCCACTGAACACATTTAGGACTGATTTCACCAATGAAACTGAACGCTACGCGATCAGTACATTTGTACAAAATGCGTTCAATAGCTGTCAGTGACTATATTCCACAAAAATGATGACACTGACAGCTCTTGAACGTTGTTTAGATGTGCTGATTGCGTTCAGTTTCATTAGTGTTCGGTGCGTTTTGCGCTAGACGCACTAAAATTTGAAACATCTTTCTGTTTCTTTCAATTGTTTGAAGATGAGAGAGACATAATGACGTTTGAAGTGTTTAGTACTAAACGCATATAGTAATTTGTGGAGCAAGTGGGCTTTAGTTGAGTTCAGCATTTATTAAGCAAACATTAATAAAAACTAATAAGACGTGTGCGGTTGGGAGATTGCCGTCACGAACGAAGTTCTTTACGCGATACTCGCGCGCACACATACACTCGTATATGATAGAAAGAGACAGAGAGAAAGTCGTATGGAAATAATTATTTCCCCAATAATGATTTGTCCTTACCTGACGATTTCTAATAGTCAACTTCTACCGCAAGCTGCGGTAAGGAACTACGTCCAAAAATGTTGCAACAAAATGCTATTTAAGTGCATCATTTATAAAGGACATTTTCTTCCAATTTGATCTGAGGTTTGTGTTAGCTTTCCTGACAAATAATTCTAAATACAATCTATCTGTAAATACAGTGTGTCTCATTTGCTACAACAGATTTATGTAGATATAATAGTAGTAAAATTAATAAAATTCTCTAAACAGCTATTGTGATATAAAATCTTCCTTTTCGGCGCAGTCGAGTGCGCCCTAGAGACTGTAGGTCGCTTTATATATTATTATAATACTATGAGATTTGTGAATATTATATGATAGCGAAAATTTATGAATGGTTAGCTTTTGTGGAGCATATTGCGTATTAAAGAGGCGTTTGCACTTGTTTTTGTTTTAATTATTTAAACCGTAGCTTTTGCCAGCGGCTTCGCCCGCGTGGAGATCGGAAATTATCCCACGGGGACGTACTACCGGGATAAAAAGTATCCTATGTGTTAATCCAGGTTATAAACTATCTGTGTGCCAAATTGCATCCTAATCCGTTCAGGATTTTTTGCGTGAAAGAGTAACAAACATACATCCATCCATAGTCACACATTTTCACATCTATATTATTAGTAGGTTATAATAGGATTCATCAAACCAATTCTGGACCAAAAAACGAACCAATTATAATATCTCTAAAGCATTGTGTTGTCCAAAAAGTCAAGATGAGTATAAAATAAGTAATGTGGGTCCGCTGAGCTTTATTATTATGATAAATGAACTGCCGGAGGTTGTCAGGAGTGCCACTTGTCTATTATTCGCGGATGATCTAAAGTTGCTTATGGCCATTACAGATAAAAGTGACTGTGCACGATTGCAGCAAGACATAGATCATGTAGCTGAATGGAGTAGGAAAAACAAACTGCAGTTTAACGTAAAAAAATGCTCAGTCATAACGTTTAGCAGAATGAGGGAACCACAACATCACGAGTATAAGCTTGAAGGCACATCGATTGAGCGTGTGGAAAAGGTACGCGACCTGGGCGTGGGCCTGAACACTGAGTTAACATTTCGTGACCATGTTGTAAATGTTTGTAAGAAATCATACAGAGGTCTGGGTTTCGTTCTTCGACGGGCATCGGGGTTTACAAATATAAAAGCAGTTGTAGCATTGTATAATGCGCTTATACTCAGCTTGAGTATAATGCTGTCATATGGGCTCCGCATGAAACAAAATATAGTCTCACTAGCACTTTGCCCGCGACTTCGTCCGCGTGGGTTTCGTATTTCCTCTAAAAAATTCGAAGGCTGATTTTTCAATCGATAGATAATTTTTATTGACATCTGACAGTTTTTGTATGAAAGAATAGGCTACCTGAAAGAGCTATAATGACATCTAAAAATAGGAAACAGTATGTATCCAGAAATATGCGGGTTAATGGCTATAACAAAACAATTAAGTTTTTATAATATTTCTTTATAGACTACATTCTTGGTCGTTCTGGAGGTGTTACCAATATGACCAGGCTGCAAGATGAGCTCACACGAGAGCATGCTACGTAGAACTGACCATGGGAGAAACAGGGCTGTCGCAAGTCAACTCCTGCAAATTTAAGGGTTTGACCCTGTGATTTATTTATTGTCATCGCAAAGCAAACTTTTAAAGGGAACTGAAGTCTTTTGAATTCGAAAGGGAGATCGTTCGGGATTAATGGAATACGTGGAATGAAGACTGTTTCTCCCTGGGAAGACCCAGTTAAAATGGTAGCTTCAACAATATTACGATGCAAAGCTTTTACTTGTAGCCTAGTACCGTTGCATAGTTTTGGGGGTTTCAAATTTCTAAGTAACATCACAGGTGTGCCCACGCGCAGTGTTAGTTTATGATATGGAAGTCCGGCTGGATTAATAGTGTTCAGAAACTCAACCGGGTAGTGGACTGCTTCGTCTGTATTTACCACCGTGTCTATTGAATTATATACCATTTCTGTGCCGTCAAATGATTTCAGCAAAATATCATTAATTACTGCTGCTTGGTCATTTTTAGGTGTCATTATAGCTCTTTCACGTAGCCATTCTAAAGGCTTGTCCTTTATTTGAGCTACATCTGGATAAATTTTTTCTATAAGGTCTTCGACTGTAGTTACTACACTACATAATTCATCTGTTATAGCTATCATCCCGTCTGTTTCTGGATACATGCCGTTTCCTATTTTAAGTAGAAGGTCTGAAAAATGGCCAGCAGAGACGTCCCCTCTCAGATGCACTCTCATATTTTTAGTCACTTTTAGAATTTTCGTAAAGGGCCATAAATAAGATCTTTTAAAGCATGCCTTAATTTCATCAGCGCGCGTTCCTTTTGGTATTACCGGTAAAGTTTGACGAAAATCGCCAGCTAGCAACACTGTCATACCACCCATTAAAGAATTGTTGTTTCTTATGTCCTGTAGAGTCCTATTTAACGCTTCAATAGCTCTTTTGTGCGCCATAGTGCTTTCATCCCAGACTATTATTTTTGCTTTACGCAATACTTCGGCAAGATTGCTTTGCTTTGAAATGTTACACATTGGAATTTCTACGTTAGTCAAATTAAGGGGTAATTTCAAAGCAGAGTGCGCCGTTCGACCTCCTTCCAATAACGTAGCGGCGATTCCGGAAGACGCGACTGCTAAGGCAATTCCACGAGTACTTCTAATCTTTGCCAAGAGTAAATTGATGAGGTATCTCTTACCAGTCCCACCTGGGGCATCCAAAAAGAAAATTCTTCCCTCGTTTTCATGTGTACTTGAAATAATTTCATTGTACACTAACTTTTGTTCCTCAGTTAGTGAATTCGCATTGATATTGACAAATGATGCTAAGGCAAACACATCGTAGTTAACTTCATTAATATACGCTCCTAATTCACTTTGAAACACTTCTAATGTACTCGGTTTCGGTAAACCGTATTCTTCTAGTGCACATCCTCCAAGTGCCAAGCATGCTCCTTCTATTTCCAACAGACACTTACTAAAAATCTCATCCATGAGGTGTTCTACTCCGTTTTTTACCTGCCTCTCAATCTGTCGTTTAAAGTCTTCCGACAGGTATTCTTTAAATTCATCCCACAGACTGAACGGATCTGCCAGTTGACAAAAAACTAACATGATCGTAAAAAGCTCTCTCATCATGTGCGGAGATTGACACAGGGCTGCCTCTTGTAGTGCTGTATGCCAATGTTGATCATCTTCAAGTAACCCTAAAGTCTTGCAAGCTGATTTGAAAGTCGGTAGTACCACACCGTTGACTGTTTTTAATGCTTCAAAAGATAACGGACCCCGGATTTCATGTAAAAGCAAACGAAGGTGGTAGCACTCAACATTATTTGGATGTACCGTGTATACTCTGCCTAAAGCGTGGTCTCTTTTAATGCCTGGCCACCCAGCTACATCTACCCCTCTTTTCCTCCTTTCAAACCGATTATTGTTCCAAACATAGTATGCAGGTACTTCGCAATATAGTAGGGTTTTTGCATAGTCATCTACTTGACATAATTCGAAAAAAGACATGAGTGTCGTTTTTGGTGGACAGGATACCTTATCAGCTAAGTTTTCTGGGTTGAAGTACACTCTTTGACCATTTTCTAAATGCACAGCGAGATGAATTACCGTAGGAAAACGCTCATGAATAGGAAACCCGAGAATACGCCATACTGCCTCTGAACTACTTATATACCTTCCACTTTCGTTGATTAGGATCGTGATGGCAGGTAGCGCCATCAAAATGACCACTCCTCAACTTATAAACGATGCACTTTGAAAACTTTAAATTCGCATATCTTTCGATTGGAAAACCAAATGTTACATTGTGTTTTATTATGACTGTAATTTTATGTAGATATGTATTCGTTAGTACCATTCTGGCCCAATAGATGTCGTTGCATGTATCTAAATTCTTCTATACAAATTTTCACACCCCCTCAACCCCTCTCAGGAGGTAATTTGGAAAAACAAAAAATGCCAAACTTCATAATTTACTTAGATAGATGTTCGTGCCAAGTTTCATGTTTATTAACACAAGTAATAAGATTTTCCATACAAACAAAATTCCCCCTTTTCACCCCCTTAAAGGTTAAATTTCCAAAAACCCCTTCTTAGTGCTCCCCTACATTATAATAGGAAGCCGTGTGCAAAATTTCACATTCCTAGCCCCAGTAGTTTCGGCTGTACGTTGATATGTCAGTCAGTCAGTTCTCCTTTTATATATACAGATGTTGGAGCGCATACAAAACAAATTCACTAGGTTTTTGTACATGAAACTATACGGTGTCTATCCCTTGTATCCGTTGATGTACCCAACCTTATTCGTTATCGGTATGGTCGGTTACAACAAACTCGAGACAAGGAGGGACTTAGCTATTACATCATATATATTCAAACTATTACGTGGTAAGACCTATAATTCCGGTATTTTGAAGGATGTTTGTCTGAATGTGCCTGACAATTACGTTGCGCGGCGATCTATTTATTTACGTGTTCTCTGAATGAATTCACAAAAATAATGTTGTATGTGTTATGTTATTTAAGATAGTTTAATTTAGGACCACGCTACCGCATTAGGAATTCCTGTAATGATAGCAGTGTTTGTGATAAATAAATAAATAAAATAAAAATAATATTTAATAAAATTAAAATTACATTTATTAACAATAATATTAACATTACGAATAAACAATAATCGGGCAAAAAGAATGTCTTTGGTATTTGAACATGCTTCAAACTACTTATTATTATGTACTATACTTACTATTTAATTTATTTACAAGTCTTTTATAACATTTTAAATATTTATGCAACAAGTCATAAACATTTAAATGCACAATAAAGAAAACATTAAATTTTATAAATTCAGAATAATACCACAAAACAACGGCACGAATTGAAATATTGAGAAATGTCATGGTTTTCAAAATAATTCCTTATTTTATTATAAAGCGTTATTTCTCCAATTAAGCCTGATTTACACGGTACGTTTTAATTGTCTGTGGCATACCACAAGTTGAGCAAAAATAACAGTTGCACCGTCTCTAGGTAAACAGTGTGGAAGTAGACGGTTTTTTGGCTTTTATTTAGGTATTAAGTTTGTTTTACGTTTTATTATTTATTTTTGCTCGAGTATAGTTGCTGACATATGACAAATAATAATAATTCAATTTTAATGTTTTGTGTTTCGTAGTGTTAATTACGTATTTCTATACGTAATTAACACAACGAAACACAAAACATTAAGTTCTTCTAATTGAACAGACAGCTGTGCTCTTAGAGAGATTTTTGCGCTTCCCAGCTAAAGCACTAGGAAGTCTAGGAGTAATAGTGTTCTGTGGTAGTGAGGTGCAGACGTTTTGGGGGACTGTCTTATGTAATTTTGAATTTCAATAAGTACTGACTCTCAGCCTAGTTTGAATAAATGACTTCTAATTTGATTTGCATTGATTTGGTGCAAATCTTTTGTTGCTTCAGTTTGATCGTTTGTTGTAGACTAAAAAACAAATCCATCGTGTATATCGGCTTTAGGTAAGAAATGGAAATCAGGCTAAAAATAAACAAAAAACATGGTAACTTATTATGATTTATGGAGTGTGCTATCGCGGCAACAACAACATAATTCTATTGTATAAATAAAGTATAAATCTATCTAATCACTATGGATTAATATGAATATGTAATGGACTTTGCTATCATAATAAAATATCGTACGATCGTTGCCGTGGCCGCGAAAGAACGCTCACATTGTTATATCTATGGCACTGCATGCTAAATCATATATTATTTATAAAATATTTGAGCAAAGTTTTAGTATTACAATTAAAATACACACAATCACTGCACCAAGTTTCAGGGAATTTCAATAGAGGTCAAAATACAAAATAACGCTCAATTCCACTCTCCTAAAGTAGTCTCTTGTTTATCTCTATTTCTGATTATAATACCCCCTTGACACCTTCTGAAATTGGTTTTCACGTATCACTCATTATTTCAAAAATTTTTACCTACATTCATACAAAATATTCAATTTGTTCGCTTCAAACTTCACAATCCGAGCACACAAAACAACATGTTTAATAGCATTTACAAATTTCTTAATATGAGAGGGTAGAGTAGGTACTAAAATTTCACGCCTGCGTTGGTACCAATCTAGCTGTGAGTTCGCGCCCCCTGTCTGCGACCGCACCAAACACACGACCCATCAGTCCTCTTGGTATCTCTTCTATTAGTTTGTCTTTAGCTAGAAAAGAAAATGACATCATTCATTGAATAAAATATTGACATGATTAGTCAGTCAGATAAGCCAGTGTATTCATAAGACCCGCCTTAAATTGCCGGTTTAGGCCTTTCCCAAGTTTATAGGCAGATAGGACATAATTGAGCATAGGATGCATCGCGTGAAGGTCACGTATTAACACGCGGCAGACCCAGTGTCCCTCATCATTCGTGGTCTTGGACTTCACCTGATCGACTTTTCGTTTGCATGGCATGAATGGAACGTTTAAGATGAAACGTGGCTATTTATTATGGGCGCAACTCAAATAAAAATATCCTATTACTGACCCATTGCAAAGCAAAGGGCTCGTCTTATACGGGATGTGCATTGATCACCACGCATGCTCAACATGGGTTTGCACAACTTACCTATAAGAAAATCTAGCAGCACTCCAGTAAGTTCCTTACTGCTAGGATCAGGCTTGGCTACTAATCGGAGTGTGGAGGCCGTGCAGTACTGTGCACTGGCCACTAACTGTCCAGCGCAGTCTTTGTGGCCCACTAGAAGTGCTGGCGCGGAGGTGCGGAGACCTGGCTTTACTTGCCACCAGGCGGCTCCTGCAATAACGTGGAAAAAACAGTGAAACTGTGATTGATTCTAATACTGTAGTTGTTAATAGCTGAATGTCAATTTTAGGTGCTTACCTATGGAAGTTCATATAGGTATATGGAGGTCGGAGTTTCTGGTACCTATATATATATATATTAAATTAAATATATATATATGTATATATATATTTAATAAATATTTTTGTGTAGGTAATTTGCAGCTAAAGCTTCTCGCTTTGATGAGTTTCTTGTTACAAAAGTCTCGTCACGTTACTAAAGTCTGCGACCCATTTTTTTTTCTATGTTTATTTATTTATTAATAACCCACTTATATTTACAGTTTGCACCACACCTCCAAGTCTTTGGACTGTCCTATTCGGAGATGAATTAATAATGGTTTTCTCGGAATCAGTTACCGCGTCACAATCAGATTCTAGCTCGGTGTGTGTTCCAGTTATTTCGGTAAATTTTCTTCCTTAATATATAATGTGTGTAGTGATCAAAGCCTTCAAGTGAACGAACCTCTAACATAATTGAGTGCTCCAGTCCAGTCGCAGGCTCTGGAGCTGGCCCAGCTACCCTCGCGATCATTCAGTTCTCCGTCGGCCAGCCACCGCTCCGGGAAGTGCGGCCACTGAAGCAAGTACAATGGGTTAATATTCAAGGGTATCCGAAAAAATAAGTCAACTGTAGCATCTGAAAACAAGCTAAGTCGGGAATTTGACCGGGGTTGGGTTTAGTGGCTCCCTTGGTCTCAGTGTCAACCATGCCCTGACCATCATTATCATCTGTCAACCATGCCCTGACCATCATTATCATCTGCCTGCCTTTTCCTATGTTGGGGTCGGCTTCTAATCTGACCGGATGCAGGTGAGTATCAGAATTCTATATGGAGAGACTGTCTATCTGACCTCCACAACCCAATTGTTGGGTAATATGATACCTCTTGGTAAGTCTGGTTGTCAGATTTTCGGGTTTCTGACGACCCGTAACTACTGCCAAAGATCCACGAATGACAGCTGGGACCGTTTTATCTTAGAATTTTGAGTTTGATGGTTGGTCGTATTTTGAATTGTGAGCCATTCAGCTAAAGTGGATGTTCATGTGACATCCGCTCTGGTCATCTTGTTAACCATCAACACTCGTGTGATGGATTGGAATTTCTCAAATCTTGCATGAAAAAAATAATTAGACCTGCATAATATTTAGAACCATTTGATACGCTTCCGTACCGAATCGAACATTAATCAATGTTATCGTAGGGGTCCTATTGTATTAATAAGATTTTGCAACGTGCCAAAATATCGTAAAACCATGCTTAGGAGGCTGGTAGTATGGTACAAACCTGTATGAACTGAAGCGCTCGATGGCAGAAAGGGGCCGGTGGGTACTGCCAGTAGAGATTCGGATGTGGAGCGCTGATCATTGCGAACTTGCTGATCATAGGGCCGCGAGAGTGGACGAGATACCTGTAACGAGAATGTACTTATAAATACTTGTATTATTATGTTTAGCCTAGGTACGTTCAATTAGTGTCGGCAGCAAATAATTTTCAAGAGGCAACACTTGTTGGTTTTGATAATCAGGGAGCTTTATTCTATCCAAAAAGTTTTCGGATTTCATAAAACAAAAAACTTCTAAAAAAAGACTGCCTCGTTGGTCTTGTGGTCGCAAGCGCTACTGCTGAGATTGACGTCCTGGGTTTGATTCCCGGGTCGGGCAAAGTGTTATTTGGTTTTTCTACCTGTAATCCCAGTAGCAGCCCGGATTCTGAATTTGTGCCTGATTGATAACATTAGGATCTCCCTCACATGCTACTTAAACATAACTCGCGAAATGTGGGAAATATCGAAAGGTGTATTCATACCTCTGCCTAACCCTTCGGAGAATACAGACTTGATGTGATGTTATTTGTAAGTTTGTAGTTTCTTTTTTTTTTAGTGGGAAATCATCAAATAACTTCTCCCGCTCTGGGTGGAGCGGGAGGGCGTGTCAGACTTTTACTGACTAAAACCCACCCGTGTTCCCTCAGTTGCATGTTTGCCAGGGGCCGCGGTATCTCTTTCGAACAACCCGCACCCCTGGCAGGCGTCGGCCTTTCCGGGCCCCATCAGTTGGTGCTGACATCTCTTTGAGCCAATAAGTTTGTAGTTACATCTGTTTATTGCGCGGCGCTTCGATTAATTGCCTACTACCCTACGTACGCAATGTTTAATTTCTTGGATCAGAGAATGCAACAAAAACATACCTCATATCAGTGGCTTATCGTGACATAAGAGGGAAAGTCATAGACTGATAGTGAGTAATGACGCTTATTCATCGACTATCTATCAATTAAACATGACCTTTTAATCTATCGTACGACATATAACGCGTCACCAAACAAATTGCAAACCATTCCAGATTGTAGGTACGATTTGATAAAATCACGACTTAAGAGGTGTGTGTGACTCCTTTATAAAAATAGAGGGTGATTCCAAATTCTACGAGTAGGTACCTACTCTCCCTAGGTACCTATTTTCTTCCGCAGACGAACCCACCGCACGGCTTTCCCACTAATCAATTGATAATGCGCTTAGGAAATCCGGTTTCACGGAAAAGAAGCGATCTATGAAACGTCAAGCACAAAAACCTGTGATGAAAACAGACCGTCATCTTGATTTCCCTCCCTGCACACAGAAATTACTTGGCACCTATTTACCTATTACATGAGTAACTAGTCGAAAGATTCCGAGATTAACAACATACACCCTCCGTCTTGTTAAAAACGCGATCTAACGGTGATTTAAGACTAAAACCCTGTGCCAGTTTTTGCATTTCCAACTTTATTTCGATTTGGTTAAAGTTCTTAATCCAAAAATTACAATTTAGCACCGGACTTAGTTGTTAGTTTTGTAAAAGGAACTACTTCGAATAGGTTCTCATTTCTAAAACAGGCTCGATGGTTTATATCATACTTTATGGAAAACCTTGTTTTGTAATATGACCGATTGAGTTTTGTCCAAACTACAAAGGGCACTTTGTGACGTCATCATAGCTGTCAAAACAACACTATTTCGGCTCTGTGCCTACGGCCTGACCTCTGAGATTACCTCTTCCATTTACGTTCACGTATCGGTGTGTGTACTCATTATCTATCCCGTTCCGTCCCTAAACGACCTTGCTATCGCTGTCTCTTTCTCATGCTGTGCTTGACGGCAAGAGTCGGGCCGCGAACAGGCCCGCCTACTTCAGTACGCTTTTATTTACGCAAGCGAGTGGTGTGTGTACAATCAAAAGTGAAAATAATAAAAGTTCTCGAAAACGTTGAGTAACGTTCGAAAAAATAAAAATAAAATTTTAAGGTAAGTACAATATGAATGTTTATTTTTCTCAGAGAATTTCTCTTTCGTACGAGATTATTGTGGTTCCTATTTATCTCGGTTTATTACCAGATTTATAGGTTTACTTAACATCGAATCAATTCAATTTCGAATTAGACTCCGATCTCGGGTTCAAACCCAGACGGCCAGTCTCAAATCACGTATTATTATTACGTGAGTGGAGAGTGTTTTAGTTCCTATCTATCTCGGTTTGCAACCAGGTATATAGTTATACTCCGATCTCGGGTTAATGCCCAGACGGTTATAGTCACAAATCACGTATAAAACGTGAGTGGCCCGACCTGACACGAGAGCTGGGCCGACCGGCCCCGAACTTTGATACGATCGGGCAGAAAATCTGGTCCGACCGAGCTCGGAGTCTGGCCCGACCGGGCCCGGAGTCTTGCCCGACCGGGTCCGGAGTCTTGCCCGACCGGGCCCGGAGTCTTGCCCGACCGGGCCCGGAGTCTTGCCCGACCGGGTCCGGAGTTTGACCCGACCGGATCCAAAGGTCGATCCGCACGATCTAGAACCTAATCCGACCATGCGCAAAATCTGATCCGACTGGGCTTGATCAAACAGGCTACCAGACAGACCCAACCAACCATTTACTCTCTTGCGCCCATTACCCATTTTGCGTCTACGCCAATTACCTACTTAAACGCGTTTTTCTTTATAATCGACAGATGGCGACTTCACAAAATTTCATCACATTGGGTGAACTGTTCACGCGAACATATGATGAAGAAGAGGAGGAACTTTTAGCTAAAGTTAAATCCATCATCGAAGAGAGTCTCCCAATTGGTTGGAAGGACTGGAAAGTCATTGATTGGTCCAAGGAGGAACTCCTCGGCAGGAAAACGGACCACAAGATCCTGAATAAAATTCGTTTCGCTATCCCATCAGTGGAGCTGGTTAAAGCTTTCTATCCTGAAGCGAAAGCAATCGGCGAAAAGGCCTACAAAAACATTAAGCTAAAACTATTAGACTGGGATATCTGTAGGGCCCTTGTTACTAACCCGAACCACGTAGCATCAAAACTGCGCGGATCTTCTGCGCAAGCAGAAATATTCAAAAGGGCAGTAGAGACTGTAAGAGCGTCTGTTTGTTCCAGAGAACAGATCTCAGACGCATTAACAACTGACGTAGAGTCGCATAAAAACAGAGTTAAAAGCTACTCTAGGTGTAATTCCGAAAGTCGAAATAAACAAATCAAACACATAGGGCGGAAGCGACCCAGACTTCCATCGTCTTCATCGGAAGAAAATTCGGTTCAGCCAGCTAGTGACCACTTTTATTCATCATCACCGGAGAGAAACTCCCCCAAACGCAGACGCTACTCATCATCACCTTCCTGCTCACCAAAAAGAAATGCTACCGACTCCAGACTAGACCGTATGGAGGGTATGATACAAAACCTATATGAAATGATGAGCACAAATAAAAATGAACATAAACTCGATAATTCGAGCTGGCGCGCTCCCAGTCTGATACTGGTTTTACCTGATGAATACACCAATGAAACCAATAATAATTGGGACATATTCTCACCGTCGACAAAAGAGAGTGAGCCTGCCATACCCAGAGCAAATCCAATTGTGGAACAACAAGGTCTCAAATGTCAAAGACTTGGGGAACCAACATGGAATAAAATTCGCTACGCTGACTCACAGAAAAAGCTTCAAGCCTCACCAGTTTTCCATTGTCTTCGAGTAAATACTACAATGTACCAATACTCCCACCCCAATCAGCTAAAGGATCTGCTGGGGAAATGTGACTCCGCGTTTGGTACCATAACTCATGGACTTTTGGAACAACGGCTGAAACTTCAGGAAGCCCTGAAAAAAGTAGCGGAACAACACCCAGAGGCCACGGAAAGCCTAAAAAAGATGCTAGCGTCAGAAAGTGAATTCCGCTCAATATCCGACGACTTGCTTCAATACACTTGTGGCAAACGCGCCGAAGTAATTGAGTCTCGACGAAAACTGTATGAGCCGAAGAATAATTTTTACCGATCGGTCCTCAACGACATCCCGCCATCGGGTACTCATTTATGGGACGAAAACAAATTACAAGAGGCAATCAAGACACATGGTGTCTCTAAAATTGCTCCGGCCCCTCGCCGTATATTATCAAACCATATGTATACAGAAAAGGAAAACAAACCAAAGCAGCCCCGAGACCTTAACTCCTTCAGAAAACCACATCAAGGGGTCAAAAAATTCAGGAAGACGGAGTTCAAACAGCGACCTCAGAAACCACAGTCATCGAAAGACCATAAACGTCACAATTTTAAGGAAAGGGGTGGAGGGGAAAGACGGCGTTATCTTTGACAACCAATGCTTTCGGGCGGGACAACTAGCAGACCACATATCTGCTTGGGAAAATTTAGGTGCGCCAAAATCCATCATAAGCATCATAAAAGGCTACGTAATCCCGTTCTCGGAAAAACCACCAATCACAACCTTAACACCATCATTACTGGAAAAATTCCGAACACCAACTTCCCCACTGATGGACCAAGAAATTACAAAAATGATTCAGCAAAATACCATGACAAAATTAGACTGCAAGACTGGCTTCCTCTCAAAAATGTTCCTAACACCAAAGTCAGACGGACAATGGAGACCAGTTTTCAACTTGAAAAGACTGAACGAATTTGTCAAGCTACAAAAATTCCGACTGATAAACCATCGAAAACTACAATACTTTCTACACAAAGGAGACTACATGGCCAAAATAGACCTTTCACAAGCTTATCTTCATGTACCAATAGCAAAAAGGCACTGGCGTTACCTAGCACTACACTACCGCAATTCAACCTACGCACTAACGGCGCTTCCTTTTGGTCTGAGTTCCGCGCCTCAAATATTTGCAAAAATAATAAACTGGGTTGCCAAGTTACTCAGAAAACTGAACATACGATTAGTCGTGTACCTCGACGATTTTTTGATAGTGAATCAAAACCCACGGCTTCTGAGAAACGAGGTGTCAATGGTTTTAGAGACTCTTACAAATCTGGGCTTCAGAATAAACCGGGAAAAGTCAGTGCTAAACCCAACAAAAGAAATAACGTTCCTCGGAATAAACTGGAATACAGAATTGAATCTAAAAAGCCTCCCTGTACAAAAAATACAATCACTGGAGAAAACCATCCTAAAAATCATAAGGAGCGAAAAATGGAGTTGGCAACAAGCAAAGTCGATTTTGGGCAAAATGGAATTCGCTTCGTTCGTGATACCGCTAGCTCGACTACACTGTCGAAAGATTCAACGTACCGTGAACCGGTTACCAGAATCTATGCCCAACATACACTTCAAAATAAAGTCAGAAAATATTCAAGAGTTGCAATGGTGGTTGGCAAACTTAGAACAAAGTTCAAAGATAATTCTGAAAGAACCGGAAATCCATCTAGTCACCGACGCCTCAAATACGGGATGGGGAGCAGAGTTAGAAGACGAACTGATCTCAGGACTATGGAATACCTCTCAAAAGAAATGGCACATAAACAAGAAAGAAATGTTTGTCGTGTACAAAATTTTGTCCAACTACCAGACCGTACTGCAGAACAAAAGCATCCTTATACAATGCGACAACAAAACGGTGGTTGCATACATAAAGAACCAGGGTGGAACCAAATCGGTATCACTCCTAAAACTTGCAGGAAAAATCTTGAATATGGCGATACACAAGAATATAGACATACGAATAGAACATATTCCAGGTCAGTACAACATAATATCGGATCATCTATCCAGGGGCAAAACCTTACCAGACTGGCACCTATCGAACTGGATACTGAAAACAATTTTCAGAAAATGGGGCACTCCATGCATCGACCTATTCGCAACACAGGCATCGGCAGTAGTGGCAAAATACGTCACGCGATTTCCATGCCGACAGGCAGAATTTGTGAACGCATTCACAAGGACATGGGACTACAAACTAGGATGGATATTCCCTCCTCCACCGTTAATACCCAGAATCTTACAACATCTCAACCAATGTCGAGGGACCTTCATATTGATAGTTCCCAGATGGGAGAATGTCTTCTGGCGACCAATACTCAAGAAAAGATCTGTAGACAAACCTTTCACAATACGGAACCTAGTCAACCATTTGATAGACCTTCAAACCAATCAACCTCCCCCCAAAACACAAGATTTGTACTTGGAAGCATGGAAAGTACGGGGTGGGCCGATTTAGTGAAAAATTGGTCAACCAAAGAAAAACAAATTCTAGAGACTGCATGGCGCAAATCGTCTCTGGGCACTTACTCGGCGGCATGGAAAAGCTGGTGCGTGTGGGCTAAGGAGAAAAAAGTTTCAATAAATAACCCGAATCCCACAGAAGTAGCACAATACCTGTGTTACTTATATTATAAGAAAAACATGTCATACAGAACTATCTATCTGCACAAATCAACAATAGCAACATTCTCAAATCCTCTAAATTCTGACAAAATATCTACCAACCCCCTAATAAAACACATCCTTAAAGGAATTTCAAATACAAATCCTCAGAGCTTACGAACGAAAATATGGGATGTAAATAAATTATTAACCTGGATGCGCCATAATCCTCCGGACCCAAGCAACCTTTTTCAAATCTCCAGACATTTAGCGATACTACTGCTTTTATCATCGGGAAGGAGAATACATGACCTGACCCTTCTTAGAATAGATGCCGGTTACCTAGAACAGTCAGAAAATGAAGTTATTTTCTGGCCACAATACGGGTCGAAGACGGATAAGTACAAAAATGTACAATCGGGATGGAAACTAGTGAAAAACGATCAGGAACTATGGGATATTGTAAACTGGGTTAAAAAATACATTAACGTATCACATTCAAGGCGACACGCCGGTCAAATAATTCCTTATTTATTTGTTAAAACACGGGGAAAAACAGGTCCGGCCTCTCGATCTGTAATAGCTGGATGGGTGCGAACAGCCTTATTGTCAGCAGGAATCGAAGCAGGTGCAGGTAGTACCCGATCCGCAGTGGCCACTTACAGATTTAATAATTGCCTGCCACTAGATGAAGTATTGAAGAGAGGAAATTGGCAAGGCCCAAACAACTTTTTTAAACATTACTATAGAGAGATTGATAAGTCTGCAACCAGTGAGGCTAATATTAATAATAAGAACTTGATCATTGAATCCTTTGTGCCATTGTAAGATCTCATTTATTTTACCTATGTTGTTGAACTTGATTTTATACTAAGTGTTGATTATTGTATCTATACCTATGTATAAGGGAGATTATTACTTAATTAGTAAGTATTCAGAAGTTTGTTTATCGGTTACTTTTATCAAGAAGTTAATTTGTTTTTTATTAAGTATTATTATAAAGGAGAGGACTGAGCTAAGCTGAATTTGATTAGAATCTCCTTTTGTGATATACCACAAAGATAACACGTAAGTTTATGATGTTAAAAGTCTAAAATATCTTTATTTACGTTATATCCTCTAGAATAAAACTATGTTTATTTTTAATAACTTCTTTCTTTTCTGGTCATCAACTTCTAAAATCTATCCAGTAATTCAATTGTTCCTTCTTTATGATTTTTATCACAGTACGCTGCTGTGCTGAGAACTAACAAGCCGGCAGATTTAAGACATATCTCAGAGGTCAGGCCGTAGGCACAGAGCCGAAATAGACCAATTTTCCCCCCAAGGGGAAGAAAATTGATATTTCGGGTCTTGCCATAGGCCTGACCGGGGCAATTTACTTGCCGGCTGATCTATGGTACTGAAGTAGGCGGGCCTGTTCGCGGCCCGACTCTTGCCGTCAAGCACAGCATGAGAAAGAGACAGCGATAGCAAGGTCGTTTAGGGACGGAACGGGATAGATAATGAGTACACACACCGATACGTGAACGTAAATGGAAGAGGTAATCTCAGAGGTCAGGCCTATGGCAAGACCCGAAATATCAATTTTCTTCCCCTTGGGGGGAAAATTGGTCTATTTTAACATCGTGCGACAATTTCCGGAGTAGGTGCGTAGACGCATGGCAGACGATTTGTGCTCGTTCAGCTACCGTATCTGATAAGTTTGTACCTACGTACGATTTTTTTGCAATTTTTATTGCTATTATTAGATGGGTATGTACAGGGTTCAGAAAAAGCGTGAGTCTACGATTAGATACAACCAGAGAATCGTTTATTGACCCTAATAAATTGTATATGTCTGTACTATGAACTCTGAAGGTATACACATATTGTATGCGTGTACTGATGCGTAATCTACAACGATCGGAAGACCAAATTTGACGAGAATATGTACCTACCTACATAAGTAAGCAGGGACCTAATGGATGATCTCGTTGATTTATGGCAATTATAACTAAGCATAAGATAATTTCAGTATGTTTTTTTATTTTTCCGACTAAGTATGTAGAATAATTTGTTAGGTATTCATTAGATAATGCGTTATTTTAGGCAAACTATTTTTAATGTGTCGTGTTTTTGAGTTCTGATTTTTTTGAAAAGTTATTATTGTTTCTGAGCTATAAAGTCTTGTGATTGATGACCTGGGGCCCAAGTCTGCTATTTTTATAAATTCGTCATTCCAACACGATCCCATTGTCATTTTGCTAAAAGTTTGTAAACTGCTAAATTCATAATGGTCGATCATTGGTCGGTCAATGGTGTCGTAATAGAATTGTGTCATAATGGCATTGTCATATTGCCATTATTATAAAACCCGTTAGTAGAAATGATTTTCCAAAAACTACTACTAAATTTGAACATTTATTCATGCCCGATTTCATTTAAATATATATTTTTACATATTACTTATTATTATATACTAGTTTATTAGTGTTAAATTTTAGCAGATTACCGCCTAAGTCAGTCATTCATTTGTCATTATGTACGAGATTACCAATAAATGCCATTTCTTTCAATGGAGTGTCAGTGGCTGACCATTGGAAAGTCATAATGACGCCATTATGTTAGTAGATTACCAAACTTGTCAAAATCAACAATTATGAAATCAATGATAGACCATTCTGACACTATTGTAATAGCAGACTTGAGGCCCTGGAATGGTTAGGTGTGTAACCTCGATTGGCAGCCTGGATGACTCGCATCTTATTACAATAGGTATGTATTGTATGTAGGTACATATTAGGTATAAAACGCAACGTCTCTGTGCTTCATCTCATATTTGAAATAATATCTTCTACATACAAGAAGGGTAGGCTATAGATATATTAAAGTGTGCCGGAATGCCCGATGGGTAATACCATCGGGAATACCACGGCTTGTAGAAAAATAAATGATCTTACCATGCAAGCATTCCCCCAATACCAAACCCAATGACAGCAGCCTGTCTGTTTTCCGACACACCAAGGGCTTTCAACAACGCTGACAACTCCTCAACAGCCCGCGGAGGAGACAGGTCACTCCTGGAACCTCCTTCACTCCCCCCTGTTCCTCTCAAATCCAGGGTTAACACATGGTGATCCGTTTCTGCCAACCGCCTCACTACATTAGTCCAGTTCGGTCCCCATAGATTGCCGGAATCTGGAGCATCCTTGAGGATCAGAACTTTCTGGCCTGTTTTTGGACCTGTTTCCACGTAGTGGTATTTGACTCCCTGTAAACAAAGATAAGGAAATAATAAGTAAAAAGACGCGTTCTTATGTGGATTGGTGTGCGGTCCAGATCCAATGACCAAGATCCAAGGACCACCAGGGCCTCAAGATAAACAACAAATTTATTTCATGACAGAGAGTTGTTTGAGTCATCATTTATTTTTCTACCTATGATACCTATCTCGGTCTGGGGTTGCCGAATAATGAGTCAGACTACCTACACGATATTAATCATTAATTAATTTCTAAGTAATTTACATCATCTGCCATATGGATCCAGTAACAATTTTCAATGGCGCAAGCATCAGATATGTTGTCGACGGCGAGTTGTTCTGGCACTTGATCTCGTGCTTTCAGGAGGTGCTTGTAATTGAAGGCTCCTAAATAACGACAGCCATAGGAAGTTCCTATGGCTTCCTATTGGGAACTTCACTGCCTTAGAAGGCGACTAAGGGATAATAATGTTAAGTAATAATGTTAAGGTATTTATAGTAAACGTGCCTCTTTTATTAACCGACTTCAAAAAGAAGGCGGTTATCAATTCGACATGTTTTTTTAAATGTACCTAATGTTCGGGCATAACTCCGTCATATATCGAAAATTTTTGTCTGTCTGTCTGTTTGTTCCGGCTAATCCCTGAAACGGCTGGACCGATTTTGACGGGACTTCACTGGTAGATAGCTGATGTAATAAGGAGTAACTTAGGCTACTTTTATTTTAGAAATTTTATTTATTTTTATTAATATATACTTTTTTGTCAAATTCCACGCGGACGAAGTCGCGGGCACAGCTTGTTGTAAATAAAATTTAATAATAATAATAATGAATCGTTTATGTAAAACAACCGACTTCCGGAAAAACACTACGATTTGAAAAATAACTTAATATCGGAAGTCGGTGACTTTGGATATGTATTTTAATTTTTTGTCACCGCCTTCCGAAATTATAGTTATTTTTCACTTTGTAGTGTTTTTCCGGAAGTCGGCTGTATTTTTTTTTTTTGGAAATTGTTTTTATTGTTCACTTTTTGGTTATAGTACCTACCCCACACCAATTCGCATCATTAAAACAATGCATATTTATGTGATGTCATTTTTTGTAGAGTTCCGTTTGTCTCCGAAACGCTTCATCAGATAAATATCAAATTTAAATAGGAATATTACCCTTTCGAATAATTTTTTTTTGCAAATCTGTCTATATGACGGAGTTATACCCGAACATAAATAAAAAAGAAAATATAAACATGTCGAATTGAGTTAACCTCATTTTTGAAGTCGGTTAAAAATGGCTTATTTTATCAGCAGATCTTCCAGTGCAATACCT
The DNA here is from genome assembly GCA_949091785.1 of Polymixis lichenea. Lineage (NCBI taxonomy): Eukaryota > Metazoa > Arthropoda > Insecta > Lepidoptera > Noctuidae > Polymixis > Polymixis lichenea. The sequence goes on from OX420942.1 coordinate 1,009,213, forward strand.
ACGTGATCCGATGCAGGTTGCTTACAACTGTTTGTTATTAACACACTATGTTTAATAAATGATAACTGAAATGTTACCGATACATAATTAATTTATATATTTTTATCGGCGATTGTTTTGGTACTGACCATGGGACAAGATGATGACAATTTGTGAAAAATCAATTAAAGGAATTTAAATCTATAACAGGCAATTAATTAGCTATAATTTTTATCAGCGTTCGAGAAGCTACGCAATATCTTCTCGTCCCAAATACCGCCGAAAGTCTTTGACCAGTGCGTGTTGCCCGTGATGACCTATGGCACTGAAACGTGTTCGCTCACAATGGGCCATATTAGTAGGCTTAAAGTCACCCAAAGGATTGCCCTTTGGGTGACTTTAAGCCTCTCGGAGAGGGCTCTGCTCGGAGTTTCCCCACGTGATCGAATCAGAAATTAAGAGATCCGCTGGAGAACCAAGGCAACCGACATAGCCCGAAGAATTACCAAATTTAAGTGGCAGTGGGCAGGGCACATTGCTCGCAGAAGGTTTGAATTGTTGGTTTTGAGTTGTCGAAGGTTTTGGAGTGGTGACCGCGTACCGGAAGACGTAGAGTTGGGGGGCCTTCCACAAGGACTGATGACCTTGTGAAGACCGCAGGAATCCGCTGGTTGCACGAAGCACAAAACAGGTCGAAGTGGCGGAGCTTGGGGGAGGCCTATGTCCAGCATTGATGATGAAGCAGATGATGATGAATTATTATCATAGTCACCTGAGACTGCTGAAGAAGGTTACAACGGAATATTGATTTTATCTAAATCCTAGAATATATATATTCATTCACTCTACGACGTCACAAAGCCAAGGGGCATACTGAAAAGCCGTAACAGTTTCCTTAAGTGGAACTAAATGACGGCAGTTCTAGTGCAGCACGATTCAAGCCGTGACTGCTTAAACATCCCCAGCTGAGTACGTTAAGCCAGCAGAAAAGCTCCCACCAAGCCACCAACACATGTCCCAACTGGAAATTTCTTAACCGACTAACAAGCCAGGTGAGTCGCTGCAGGTACAACTTAGTCAGGTAGGGGTACTCCAATGAGTCACAGTGCGACTGCGGTGTGGCCTATTTGTAAAAACACCTTTGCTATTTAGAGGACCCATGCGAGGCCGACGCCGACGCTAGAACAGCGAAGGGACGAAGAAGAAGAATATATACGCAGGTATGCAATATCATAAGTTCATAACACAGTGTTGGCAGACATGCCAATACCAAAGCATTCCATACAAATATAATTTCATAATTTTATTGTAACTAAAACTCACCAATACTTTTATATAACAATGAGTACCAATAGACGAGTCTATGGTCAGCTCAACCGGCGGAATGTTCTCCACTTTCCTCCTGTACCCCTTCCACAGCTTCTTCACAGAAATCTCTATGATTTGCCAAATTCCCACAAACACACACGTTAGGATTAACTCCACCGCCTGCCACCCGGAGATAACTTGCAAAACTTTCAAGTTCCGTGCACCCATGATGTGATCGTGTTGATGACTGACTGGCGAGCTAACGTGAAGCAGTGAGTATGTCGTGATAGGCTCAAAGGTCTAAATAAATTACTCCAATGGACACGGACGACGCGTTCTTATCAGTTTTATCAAAGTTTTGTTCGAAGCAAGCGGATATCACGCGTGTTGGATAAGTGTGGACACTAAGTAGGTTTGGGGCAGAAGGTGAAATTCGTTTTTCGATAGCTAATTAGTTTATGCGTGATCAATCGCACCACTTTTACACAAATAGGTAATTATCTTAGTTAGACTTCCATACTTCCTCTTTTGAAATTAGACCAAGCATTTTGTACCATGGAGTAGGATAGTTCTCAGAAAATTTCTCTTCAACTTTAATCATGTCTAACCCCCCTTTTGGGCATAGGACACAGTGGAGCATACGGTGGAGGTCTGCCCGGCTTGGGCGGAGCACCGCCGTGTCCTCGTGGAGGTGATCGGCGGCAGCGATTTCTCGCGTCCGACCCTGGTCCAGGCTATGGTACGGAGCGAGAGGGCATGGCTGGCAGTCGCCTCCTTCAGCGAAGCAGTTATGCTCGCAAAGAGGGAGGCGGCGCACGTGAGGGAGATGCAGTACATGCGCCCTCACAGCCGTGGCCTTCGCAGGAGACGCCCTGGGCGTCGGGAATCCCAGGCTGATTCCCGGCCACCGTAGGCACGGGCTTGCGGACGGCGAGTAATGGGTAGCTCGCTGTCCGGTAAGGACCAAGCCCGGGTCGACGGCGCGTTGTGTTCCACGCGCGCCTCAAAGAGATGTCAGCAGCAACAGATGGGGCCCGCAAGGGTCAATGCCTACCAGGGTTGCTCGAAAGAGATACCGCTGGCACACAGGCAACTGAGGGAACACGGGTGGGTTTTAGTCAGTAAAAGTCTGACACGCCCTCCCGCTCCACCCAGAGCGGGAGAAGTTATTTGATGATTTCCCACCCAAAAAAAAAACGGCGTACCTCCACCGTATGCTCCACCGTGTCCTCTGGGCGATCTACGCTGTGGAAACACCCAGGCGTTTCCTCCCGCCTTATCCGAAACAGGAACCTCCCGAAACAACCGTGTCCGGTGAGGACCTGCGTCAGGCGGAAAGTGAGGACACCGTGCCGCCTCTCTATTGCATAAGTAAAGACCTATTTTTTTTATTAATCGTTTATTTCAGGCATTAGCAACCATAAAATTAAAATTGAAAACTTATCCTAAAACAAAACAAAAGATAAACTAAACAAATGAACATAAAAACAAAGTAAAGACAAACAACAATAAAACAACCCACGATTTCACACCAAGGAAGCCAAAACAAACGTACCCAGTAACAATGGTCAATACATTTATTTTGTCACCCTCAGTAAATGCACAGTATGAAAAACAGCTTTGACAATACTATTTTGACTTGCCACCACATGCGAAAAGATCGACGACGCCCTCAGCTTTACGAGAGGCATTATTTACCCCATATTTTCCCGTGGCATCGTGGTCAAATCCTAGACTAATAGGTTCTGATTTTACCATCACAGTTATGACGTCATAGCTGTGTCTGTGGTGCCTGCTATAACAATATAAGAAGATGCCTTGCAACCAATTCAACGAAAAGAGAAAGTGGTTACAACATTGTTTGTTATGGCTTTGAAAACACATTTCGAAATTGAGCCCTCTCATCTGAGTTGTATCATCAGGGCATCGCCTAAAATCCTATTAATATTTAACGCTTGGCACAGATATATACACATTAATCTACATAAAATACCTTAGCTGTAAAGTAAAAATCAACTTTATTGAACCTTCATATTTTATGCCCCCCCCCCTACTGCTGAGCAATATGCACCTTTATAATTTTGTTTGTAGAAGATAGTACTATTGCCTTCTTTTTTGCGTATCGACTATTTCTCATCGCTTGTTTTGAGGAGCGGACCTTCTGGTATCGATTATTTTTTGACGGATAACTGGCAAAGTGCGTTCACTATCTCATAAGCGATGGTCGATAGTAGCATTGATTTGTTGTCTTGTTTACACTTACTGGAACTGGGGTACGCTGTCTCCTTTCAACGCTAATTGTTTGTTTACATGCAGGGATGGAAGGTTTGTAGGCTACCCTCATAAATTAAAAAAATAAGTGCTCTGTTTATAAAAGTTATGACTGCCTGCATTCTTTGTTATTTAAGTCATAAAGTCTGTCAATTAGCATAACCTAATTAAAGAGATACGAGTACCTCAGTTAATAAGCATTCCCTATTTAAAATATAACTAATTCAAGAAGGACGTAGGCAATAGTTTTCTATTAGTCCACGTTCGCACGTATCCCACGTTCCCTGGATTTTATACTCTCGGCGATGAGCAGTGCGTTGAAGATCCAGTACGCGGAAAAAACCCGCCGCGATATTTTAACGTCGGCAACTACGGCATTATTTTTGTTTGTGGCGCGTTCATAGCCGGCATTTTAAAATGGATATAAAAGATTATATCTACCGGAATAATTTTATACTTATATAATAACTATTTAACCTTATTCAAACTTTACATAATTTAGTGAATAATATGTTATTCATGGCTTTTTTTATTAGATTTGCTAATCGTTTACATAAACTACTGTAATAAATGCAACTGTACCTACCATATACCTTATCAACAAACGTAAACAAGACGAGACAGCGAAGTAGTCCATCAAACGATTACAAAAAGGCTCAGTGTTTACAGAAACAAACCTTTTTGTTTTGGCGGGACAAGAAGACGCGTACATGGGCGTTAGGGTTTATTTAAAAACAAATTAAGTGAGGTCTGAGACGGTGGGCACTCAGTTCGGGCTGAGAGGATAATGTCAGCGACATACTTAGGTTACAATGTGAAAACTAAGTGGGGAATTGGGACGGTCTTTTTAGGATATAAACATGTTTTTTGAAGTGGATGCTACTTAGCCATTGATAAGTATGTCAAAAACAAAAGTGGAGGATACAAGTTTTAGACGAAAGAGATTTGAAACTTGAAAGTCTTTTGATAAACTGAAGACCTTGGGATAAACCATCTATTCAGTCAACAAAACTTAATTTTAATAATAATTTCTACATTTAAGTACACGGGTTCATCTTAAACCATTATCACCAGTCATTACATTTAGTACCTAACACCTATTTAATTCACAGACTTAACAGCACACGTACAAGAATCCTACACAGAATATCTGATGAGGTCACGTCGTGCAACGTATAATAGATATATTCACGCTTAATGGGTAGCGAGAGGACATGCAGAAATGGCCAGTCACCGTTGCTAACGACGGCTAAAGGCCAGCCATAGTTATTGTGACGTTTACTCTGCCCAGACTACCTTTCAAAGGATAAAATTGATTTTCAATTTGATATTATGAGACGCCTGCAGTAATGTCAGGAGCAATGAGTTGCAGATGTGTGTTATTATCGTTGCGCTTGTTATTTTACAATGTGCTTATCGTGAAGTGAAGGTAGTATAATAATGTGGAGTGATTCGCGAAGTGCTTTGTATTATTCAGTTAATTCTATAGCGTGCTGTGAGAAAATTTGTGAGGAGTGTTGGTTTGTGTCGTTGTAGGTAGCTAGCACCTACTTTTAAGTGTAGGGATTATTTTGTCAGATTTGAAACAATACTTCGATACTTGAGACTGGGAGTCATTAATTGAGTTCTAGAACCTTATCTAAGAATTATTTAGTACCGCTTGCTTTTGCTCACTATAGATTAACTTATGAATTTTGCCTAGACGAAGAGAGTTGCATTTTTAATTTACCCTCAGCTTATAAATGATCAATGATCACTGATGATGACCGGGCCCTAAAGTTCAGTGTAGCCTAAGGAGACTCACTTTTAGCATTACAACCAGCGTCATGTTCTGAAACCATCATAGTCCTAACAAAACATGCTTGATGTATCAACAGACAGACTTATCAATATACATACAAGTAAGTATCTAAGGCCAAATCAAGAATGACCCCCCATTTACGTTAGAATTAGAACGTGACCCAACAATACAAGTACAGCGATCGCAGATAACTTTCCTAGTCGCAATCTTCACTACTTAGGGCATGAGTAGATATGAGTGTATATTGAGGGGGTATAATAAGGGTGAGTGCACAACTGTGTGTGCAAGTCATGCTACATTGTTAACATGTTTCAGATGTCACAGTAAGTTAGTTGTCTACCTTTTGTTTCTTGTAACGAAATCGATATATTGGTTTATTAGGTACTCTTTATAATGTACACCATAAAAAATACAAATATAAATGTAGACATTTTACATAGGGTGACACAATGGGCGGTCTTAGTGCTAACAACGATATTTTACAGACAACCTTTGAGACGATACTGCAGGTAGTGGTGTACCATTACCATTTACAATAAATACATAGGTACATAGAACATATACGTATACATATTAATAACAATAAACAACATAGCAACATACAATAATATACAGAAAATAAGAACAATGAACTATTTGTAATGATGATGTTTAGGGAGAGATCTAAGTGTTTTAACTAGAATTTTAAAAGTGGACAAAGATTGAGCACGCCTTGTCGGCTATAACTAGATGGTTAGGTTGGGCATATATTGAAGATCAACTGGTGTTCATTTCTTAAAAGAAGCGGTATCTCAACAAGGTCCACGTTAGAATTAGACCTCATATTTATAACATTTCTCTGCGGGATATAAGTGATATTTTTCTCAATTTCCACCCAGCTTTATAAACTTAAATAACAATTTGTTGAGAAAGAATGTCGTAATCCTTCTATATAGAGGAGAAAGATGGAATAGAGTACGAGGAACCTGAACCTTTTGCATAAGACTTAGATTTATGTAAAACTTTCCATAATTCCACAACTTTATTACAACACCCTGTATCTTCACGGCTACCCTCCTAAGAGGAGGTGACAGGATGCGTCGTCACGTCTCCCAACCCTCGCACTGACACCTTTGTGTAACACCCTGTATATAAGGGGAGATTGTACCTATCTCTGAAACAGACAATGTTATCTTACGAAAAATATGTCTTTTGAATAACTTTCGTGATTTTTTAAAGAAAGATTTGAAGATGTGGCTTTTTTTTAAGTCACGTTATCATGACGCACCGTAGCGCATCGTATTTAATTTGATTATACCTTCAGGTATAGAACACTCTGACATGCAGGTGAATTAAAGAATGGAAAACATTAGCGCTAGGAACAGCGCTAATGTTAGGTTACAGGAACGAGATCTACATTTCAGGGATACAAAAGAGTTAGAACAAATAACTGATACGTGACGCATAAAGCACGATAAGCCGTTGCTCCCGGTCGTCATTTGTAGATCTTTGACAGTCGTTACGGATAGTTAGAAGCCCGAAAGTCTGACTACCAGTCTTACCAAGGGATATCGTATTACCCAGGAACTGGGTTATGGAGGTCAGATAGGCAGTCGCTCCATGTAAAATACTGGTATTTAGCTGCATCCGGTTAGACTGGTAGCCGACCCCAATATAGTTGGGAAAGGGCGAGGCAGATTGTTATTGATACGAGATCACAGGTTTCGCAGTTTCTAGTTATTTTTAATTTTCTACCAAAGCATTTTGGTGGTACCCATATATAATAAACCTAACAAAAAAATCTCCATTAAAACATGGAGGATGGTTGAACGCAGTGGTAGCGCAGCGGGCGATCAACATGGCGGCATAATGGCACATTGTACAGTATCTATTAATTGTGAATACATAATTCGTGTGACTACACTTTATAATAAAGACGGAACTTTAATCCTTAAGCACGAATTGGGGATATTGCTTCTGTGAAAGTTGTGAAACAGCTTTTTGATATGGCACGAACACTTCAGTCGAGATTAGCGTTAATTGACTTTGCTTCCATCACAAACCTCGATTATATATTTGCTCAGTTTTGCGGCTTGGATTTCTTTTTTTTTGGGTTTTGGCTTCACACGGTTTGTGCATTTAGCCAGTGTCAAGTAATTTTTCTTTTCAATAAAGTAAATGGCCCGATATCGGGCACGAAGTTACAAAACAGTCATAGTCGTCTTTAGTCAGTCAAGTCAAAGTTAAAGTTATTGTAAAGCGGTAGTAACTTTACAACAACCTAATAGGAGTTTTTGGGGGGAACACGAAGTCCACGTTAGTCACTTATTTTCACCTTCACTACACTTGTGCACTAACACGTAACTAAATTGAATAATTCACTATCAAAATTATACAATTTAATTCGCTATTTCACTAAATTCCATGAAAATGAAAATTCGTGCGACATGTTCCAACGCGATCCCGCCAAAAACTCCGCGGCTTGGATTGCAACTGCATGTATTTCAAATGTACATATTATAATTCAAATTGTAAAGGTTGTCTGCAAAATACGACCTTACGTTGTACAGGCTGCTTATAAAGAAAATAACTTTAATCATATTGGAACTGTCAAACTAATTTAGAATAAGCCTTCAAATTTATTAGCAAAGGTTTTTTGTTTCGGAAAGACGAACTAGCATGGCAGGCGTGACGCCGTTCACACGAAAGGAATAAACGAAATATTCATTTAAACTCACACGACAACGTGGTACTACTCGATCCCGGTACGGAGAACCTCAGGTTCCCACAGTACTGACTGTTACATTTTCACGCTGATCTAGAAGGTAGTCGTACATATTTAGGTACATTTCTAACTTGATCAGTTTTTCAAGCAAGAAGAGGAGGTTAGTGATAAGCCAGACTTAATACTAACTCAAAAATCTTCCCTTTAACTACTTATGGATATAATACGTAAACCCGGAACGACCTCACCCAGAAATACCCATTTCGATCGCGGACAGTCCTTCCACGTCAAACTATGACGTCAATATACTCAGCACCAAGGGACAGATCGTGCGATTGTCATGTTAATGTCGCGCCGCGCCACCAGGGGGCGTCCGCGCCCTCTCGCGAACTGATTAATAATTATTTGACACTTCCACCTCCCCTTATGTACTGGAGATGTGAAGACATTGTTATTTTATGGAAGGTATATGGATAAAAATCGGGGTATGGATATGACTTAGGTAGGACGTAACGGAAAGATTCAGTATGCTTTTGTTTGCTTTGATAATAGAAATCTGAATGTAAGAGGGGCTTGTGGCTAAGATATAACAGCTGCACGGGTTAATCGATCAGGTTTAGCTGCATTTTGAGAGTCAACATCTTTACTTAGGTACCCAGACGCGTTCGTGCCTCGGAAAACACGCAAAGCCGTTAGTCCCAGCTGTCATTCGTGGATATTTAAGAAGGCCAAAAGTCCGACCCGACAGCCAGATTTACCAAGGGGTATCGTGTTACCCAGTAACTGGGTTGAGGAGGTCAGATAGGCAGTCGCTCCATGTAAAATACTGGTATTCAGATTTAGCTGCATCCGGTTAGACTGGAAGCCGACCCCAATATAGTTGGGAATAGGCAGGCAGATGATGATAATTGACATCTGAATGTCTAATAATGGCAGGATTTTTATTACGACAGTTAGTTGCCTCAAATCATCACGATCTGCGCATTGATACATTTGAATTTGTTCTTCTCAAATCGTTATGTTAAGAAGACTACATGACAATCATGATTATTAATGAAAATCTAAAGATCTCCTATGTTTTTCTATCACCCTTCATAATCAGCACGTCGAGGCATTAATCCATCCAGGTAAAGCCTATTGCTGATAATATTACAGGTAACCAGAATTAACTTAAACCCTATTCTACACAGTAAATTAAATTACACACCACACAAGCACAACACCCTGTCCTACATAACTATGTCATTTGCGGTTTCGTGTCTCGTGTAACACTACCCTTACTAATCGGATTTACCTCGCAAATGACACCCCATTAAAACCTACAACGCAAAATTACGGTAACATACGCTGACTTAAAAAAAAAAAAAACTTATTTATTACAAACTTAACTTTACCACTACAGAAATTTGCGTCTTCTAACATCTCTTCGTGGAAATGTTCTGAGTGTTTTAAATGGAGCTGCAAAAATAAATTGGTTTTCTTATAATATGAGGCTTCATGTTACACGGTAAAGAAATAGTCCGCAACAAGATATCTTTATTCAGTATTGTATAATATAATTTGATAAATATCTCGGTTTGGGTGTGAAATTCAAGGCGTTTATTTTGTTAAGAACTTCATAGGTATTATATGTGTATCAATAGTTCGTGGTATTGATTGTATGGTCTGTAATTTCACGTGATTTGTGTAGTGTAACTTTTTTTTTTGTAATGATATTAAGCCACATGTGGCCTGGTTTTTAGCAGAGTTTCTTTGTCCGCTCGCCTTGTCGCTACGCCTTGATTGAAGTACTCACACTAATGCATAATACAGCTTTAATAAAGTAAGTTGAATAACAGAACTTGCCCAGCACGTATTATGACAGGATTAGACTTAATATACTTCCCTAAGGAACTGCCCAACTTATCGGTTTTTTATTTTTATAAATGCTTCAACAATAGCAGATTTAATACAGATATCTCTTTGCCTACCTATTTACAGCAAGAGAGAATAAAGAATAATAATATACAATTTTGAAATCTTGGATTTTATTATTACCATCGGACTCATAGGAGTCAAATGTTTGTCCCAAACCAAGGAAACATCAAAGCATATGTCTGGACGTTCATAAAGTTTTTGATTCAAGATTTTGACTAAAGTAAGTTTATGATAATACATATTTAATTTACATAGTTATGAACAGTAGACAGCTTTTAAGTTGATCGGAAAGACCCAAGTTTAGATCTAATAAAATACCACCCATGGGTCTGCAGTGAATAGATAATACGCAAATCCCTCTTCCTTTCAGTTCACTGTACGCAAATAAAAGTAGCTTCCACAGATCATTAAAATCCGTCCTTCCTACATGAAAAAACGAATGAAAAAGCGCGCCAATTCGGTTTACAGTCGTACCGAGCGGACTGTCCATACTTTTTTTATTTCTTTTTTTTTCGTAGCATTAACATGCACCGAGTTCGGTCGGTAACTGCGTTACGCGAATTACTCTGTGTACAGTTGGAAACGCAACCGATTGTTGGGTGATTGAGAAGGAAATGTAGATGGGAATCTAGATGTTATCATCAAGGGTAGTAGGTCGATATTGGCGTGATGTTTTAGTTCGGTAGTAAGGTAAGTTGGTGCGTGCATTGTGCCTGAGTGCATTACAACAGGGTACAATACGCGAGAGCCACTCGTTACCTACTTGACTGTGTAACTTCGTTTGTGAGTTCGCGTTGCCTCGTGCTCGGTGTGGCGCTGGAGAGCTCGTCGGACTTAAGGGGCTTATTTCCGATAAAAATTATGAAGATTATAGACGCGAAATACGACGTATTTTATACATTCATTGGTACCTAATAACATTCTTGGTATGAGACTACTATTTGTTCTCTAGTATTCAATAAACCAGTTTTGCGTCTTTAGAGTGTGTTTAACTAAGTAGGTACTAATATATTGACTATATTATGCCAGTCTTTAAATATTAAACGCTATATTTTTGCAGAAATGTTAACAAGCTAACAAATTGAGTACGCTAATGATATTAAAACTAAACATAATGAGAGTAGTGATTGAGTATTACATATTTATATATCAACATTACACCAAAAACACATATGCTACGAGGTACGAATCACGGCTACGCGCCGTAGCACGCCTACGCCCCGTAGCACGCCTACGAGCAATTTCTTCCATAGTTTTCATTCAAATAAAATTAATTGCTCCGTCTGCCAGTTGTCCACTCCGCTCCTAAACCTGAACCCAGCATTTTGATTTCCTCCACGAGGGTGCGTCAGTCGCTGCGAGAGCTCGTAACACCTATTATGGCGCCCCCTACAAAAAGATTTATTCAAAATGTTATTTTACACCGTCTATGTACCCTGTTCTATTGTATTCAATCGTTCCATGTACAATGACGTTGTAATTTGAAATAACATTGCGTTCGATCGTTCGATTTTCAACTTTATTCCCGTGAATTATTAAAAGATGTCACCCGACGCCATTTTGTCGACGCGTAGGGTGAGTGTAACTGTTATTGAGTCGCGTTATTGAGTTATATTGAGTGGCTAATGGGTACTGCGTTGTTGATTTGTAACGCATTATGATACAGTTGTTGTTTGAGAAAATGTTTTTACAGTAGCTAGTTAGTGGTAGTTGCTTATATTCGATGAGAGTAAGTTACTATTGGTATTAGGATGGCAAAAGAGTTCTAAAATACATGTGCCAACCACCACATGAGTTTTGGGACTCTTTTATTAATCGAATAAAAAAGTACCTACAATGCACAACGATGTAGTAGGTACCTACCTAATAGATGCCAGTCAATATACCTAATACATGCTACTACTACATAAAGAACTGAGAATTGTGTAACATACTCGAATAAAAGTAACATTATCGCTATATCCACAGTTCATACAAGTTCCTATTCACAAAAGACCTAAAGTTCACCTAACAACATATCTCCAGGTATTCATTATAGCCTGCAAAACTGGTGGCCGGGTATCTGCTAACGAAGCCAATATGCCCGACTGCCCGGCAGTAATGAAGCATTCGCGCTGATGACGTCGAGAACACCGTTAACAATTAATTTTCTTCTTCATTTTTCTTTTATTGGCTCTTCAGTTTTTAAAAAGGAGGTTTACGGAAAGAAGTATTTTGTTCGAGTGTTAATTGGACCGCGTTATTATATTTTGAAGACTGCTGTTTTATTATATTTAGCTTTTGATTTGTTATTGCCTTTTGATAGGTACCTAAATCGTATAAAACTTAAACTCATTTGATAATATAACACGCACTTCTAAAAACAAATAGGCCTACAAACACTTTTCTACCATATACCACAAAAAAACGCGCCATTTCGTCTCTATCCCAATTTAAAAAGCGTAGCAATTTAGTGTAGCTTTTTCTTCCCAGTTTCCCGGGGGACTAACAAACCTAGTATAATCTCCACTACAAGTGACAGGCAGCTGCCACTCTGGGAAGTGGCTTCGTTACAGCACGAGAGGGCGCCCGTGTCGCATCGCAGTTTCACGCCAGCTCAACTCCGCTGCTTGAAATGATGACAATTATACAGACTTTGAGAAGGTTTTGTTAGTTTACGTGTGTTTGTAGGTAATGGGTGGTTTAACTGGATGTGTAGGTTCGTTTTGTGAAGGAATTCCCATTTTCATTTACAGGTTTTTCTCTGAAAAGGTTTAATTATTCTGAAGGTTAGAAGTTCATTAAGGTTTCATATAAAACCTTGTTAATTGTAATATACCAATCGTGTTATTTTTTATACCTACCTAATATTATTGTGCTTTCATACCTAATAAGTAGGTATTACAGAGGTGAAAGTCAACTTTCAGTAAAACATGCACCTAATGCAAAAGCAACAGTTATTGAAATAAAGAAAACTATGTCGAAAAAATAACCAACCAGCCAAGAAAATAATTGGATTTTTTGCCTTGGCGGGATAGCCCATCGATCTTTTTTTTGGGGTTGGCTTCCCACGATTTGTGCATTTAGCCAATGTCACGTTTAGTTTATTATTATTCGTTTACAAAGGTAGGGAAACTAGTCAGTAGCTAGATATATTCCACATCGACATTATAATATTAAATTCCAAATGACAGGTATTCTTCATTGTATTTTTCAGTGGCAAAGACAATGTCAGTTTCCCCAACCGTAACACAGATGGCGCTACGAGTAACATAACCGAGGGAGCTTTCTTAAGTGAATGTAGATTGTAAAGCCTTGGAAACCGAAGTTTCGACGTTGCCGAGTCAAATTGTATGTATGTTGCTGAAGATTAGATTAGATACACCACGTAGTACATGCAATAGGCTAATAGCATTGGACACGATGCAGTACTTTTGAAAAGAAAATGTAGGATACCTAATTGTTATGAACAAATATTTTTTTGTGGCAAATTAAGTGGTTCTTTGACATTTTGACTTGGCCTATAGTCTATGTTCAGTAATTGGACAATGCTTTGCGTTGTTGTTAAACATTCAATTTGTTCTTTTTTTTTTCCGGAATTGTAAAAAGCAAGATGGCGGTGTTGGTTCCGATTATGGCCACGCGCCAAAAGTACACTGCAGCGCTATAGCAAGTTTGAAGTCTATAGAAATATGTAAATTGACTACAGTTATTGGTCTTGTCTCTACCGGGTATCGTATTACACAGTAACTGGGTTGTGGAGGTCAGGTAGGCAGTCGCTCCATGGAAAATTCTGGTACCTATTCAGCTGCATCTGGTTAGACTGGAAGCCGACCCTAACATAGTTGGGAAAAGGCAGGTAGATGATGACTACTTATAGTTATTGCTCTGAAATAATACGCACTCGTTTTATTATTATGTACCTACTATTGCTCTTTAAAGCTCATAAATACATTTCGTAACCTCAGTTTATTCCCGTCTATTAGTACCTAACTGATCGTTGATAGGCTTTTGGTAAATCGATATCGGCTTTATTACGATAACGAAATAAATAGTAGTTATACATTCTAAGCTATTTGCTTCTCATAAAATACTGCTAATGGAAAACATAACTTCATAGGTTCATACTACAACTAAATATATCGTAAATTGATGTCAGTTGTTGTGCGTTGACTTCAACAAATGCTGACCAGTTTTTAGTGTTCAATACCCAAAGGTTTAATTTTCTTTGGTCCTAACGGAACCCTATTACTAAGGCTCCGCTGTCCTTCCGTCTGTCACAGGGCTGTATCTTTTGAACCGTAGGTACATAACAGGGAGACACTTAAATTTTTCACGGATTGTGTAGTACTATGGCCGATATAACAAACAAATAATAAAATAAAATAAAGTTGAAAATTAAAGGGGGTTACCATGCAAGAACATGTTTTTTTTCGGCGTTTTGTGCCTTGTGGCCCGGAACCCTTCGTGTGTGAGGCCGACTCGCAATTTACCGCTTTTTATGTAAAGATCATTAACTTTAGGAATTAAACTCCTGCCTGTAATGGACTTATACATTCCTAGAAGGTACATTATAAGGTGTGTTACATGATATGGTAAATTGAAGTGCCCCACCTCCGGCATTACTTAGGTACGGTGTCCTTTTGAAATAATAAAATTCGATCCATTAAACCCACCGACCCACAGAAATTGATTGGTTCAATAAAAACTGATGCTTCTGTAAATTATAAAATGTATTGCAGTAAACATTTCAAAGAAATATTTCACCGTATTGTTATTTTCTAATCAATACCCGCATGCACAGTAGTGTTCTGTTGTGGATAATTATAATAAAAGATATACCTCTACTTATGTAGGTACGCTTTATAAATTACGGATCCTTAACAATTTTTTTTTGTTGGGCTTTTGTTTTGTGTCCCACAGCTGGGCAAAGCCCTCCCCTTTTTCCTTAAAAACCTCCCATATCTTGTGCGTTTTCCGGCCATGTTTGCCCTACAAACATTATCAGATCATCACACCACCTTCGCCGTGGTCTACGTCGACGGCGCTGTCCTTCCTCAGGCGTCCAGTGAGTGACGATCTGTGCCATTTTACCATAAATATGATTAAAGTTGGGGGGGAGCTCTGCATGAGCAGTTTAAAGCGTTTAGTGAGATCTTTCATGGCCTAATAAGAACTCTTTCATTATTCAACAAAGTGGGACAGACAACATTTTGAATAGAAATTCAAAATAGTTCGAATAAAAACATCACAAATCTAAGTTATTAAAGTAATTAGTGGTTACAATTTATGCATACTATCCTCACATTGACCACGATTAACATGTTTATCAGCCTAGTGTTATGAAGTTGTAAAATATTAGCGCTAGTAGCCGCCGCGGCGGAAGCGACCATCGTTTCCGCCCAGACAGCCGTTATCTATTTACGACTTGTATTTATGGTGTGGCACAAAACGGGAAAAATATTCACAACCACACTTAAACGATTGTATTAACTTATTTACAGGCTTTTGATACTAAAATTCGCATATTTTGTAACCATGTTTGTTGTTTAGTAATGATTATGTCTCATAATATGTGCAGATGAGGTATTAGGGTATTCCAGTCATTTTGGAAAAGTGTCTTAATTAGATTCTAGAGTGCTAATAAACCACTAAAAAAACACATTTTTATTTAACCAATTAATGCCATAAAAATGCATTTAAATTTTAAATTTTCAAATTTCTCGCGTAATTTGACGAAAACGCTGGACGCAGTGGAAGCCATATTGCTTTGCGGGTATGATGTAAGTTTGCTAAAAACAAATACGCTGATATTTTATAAGACAATTGTTTATAATTAAAAAAATGAGTTATTTTTCTACAAAACGTTAGTTTGCTGTTCCTGAATGCAAACTGTTATTTATATAAAATTACTTTGGTTACGAAAATAATAAAAGTACAAAGTTGCGCAGTTGACATGCTGTATGACGTAATAACATGACGGCTACTATTTCATGGTGTTCAAAAACAGATTAAAAACTGAGATCTTTAAATTGAACTAAAACTAATATTTTTCCGACTGTACTTTGCCTAAGCTATCTCAATACTATATTTTTAGATTTTTTTTCGTACAGAGTAAAATACCCTATTGTCATGACACATTTCTGAGTTGGTGTTCTAAAATAAGGGACGTAAAGCTGGCACACAATTTGCCAACAATAAACCTGAGCTGTTTGTTAATATACTATGTACTACTTGTTCGCAAAAACTTAGGTCTTTTAAAAAAAAAGATGCGATTTCCATAATCTAAATACACGTAGTAAAGATGAAATTATGTCTACATTTCTTTACATTGCTCTCACATATATAAAAGCAACAATACTTACATACCCAGGATTTTGTAATATCTCGATCTAAAAGAGTTTCCTTGTAGTTTCTTGCCCGTTCTTCTCCGTAGATCTACGTTTTGGAATTGGCAACTAGCTTCAACTTTCCAACTGATCGACTTTTTGACAGTTCAAAAGTGCCTGTAAATGGTTTAATTGAAATAAATGCTTTGAGTTTGAGTTTGCATTATATGAACTAAGGGCTGGTTTTTCAACAGTAGATAAATTTTAACTGAAAAATAAATTTGACAGGTTGGCATATAATCTACACAAAAGCTGACAAACCGACATATTTATTCCTCAGATAAAAGTTATCTGACTATTGAAAAATCAGCCCCATGACACGTAATAATACTCAAGAGTCCTACAAATAACATTTCAACGATAATTTTATTTATTTATGCAAACGAGACAGCTGGCTAAACGACAACATTGAGTTATTGATATCATTCGGCCTCCTTTACTAGCTCTATGGCCACTTGTGTCCACTCGATGGTCCAATTCCATTGTCTATGGTCACGTATTGCCATTGTCCACTGGTTCTTTAGGGTCGTGAGATTGACCACTTACGGAAAGATGTCCTACTAATTTAAAATTATTTTTTCTCCCTGTCACTCAGTAAATATTGAAACGAGAAGTTGCTGTGTCCGAGATAAAAGAACGTGTTTGGTATGATAATAGACCTGTTTACCTCTAAACGGGACGATTATCAAAACAGACGGGATGCTGCGTGTTATTTTAACTGGACCGTGCATGACTCTATGGTCGAGATGTGACGCGTAGAATATTTAATTAGGGTGCTTAGAAGCATATTTTTTATCCAAACAAATAATGCTACCCAAAGTCCGTTATACTTATTAAATTCAAATTAATAGAATGAAAACAGGACTAAGTATATATTTATCATGTGTGCTTAAAAAAAATATCGGTAGTCAATTCGTGTATTCACCCTAATGTAAATTTGTAGCTGTCACTTTCGAACTTTGAAAATTTAGAATGTCCCAGATAATAAATCACAGAGTATCCCTATTGCGTACAAGCGTTGTCTTCGATTGGCTATGTGCTTTTGTATCGATTACAAGCAGTTAAGTTCTCTGGTAGTCGGTGGGTGGACTTTAGGTGTGCGTGAAATGGATACTGCCCTACTGGGCGGGGTCGATGTCAGCCAATCCTGTAAGTGATACTCTACTTCTTCTCAACGAACAATGAGCAAAAATCAACTTTAACTCTACGGGACAGGGCTTTAAATCGCATCGTGTTTGCTTGTATTCTTGAAAGCGATACCCTAGTTCTTTATTGCGTAACGTATTTGAAATTAGACTTTGTTGGCTGGTGTTAGAATTCGAAATGACGATGCAGTAGTATGTAATTGATATACCGTGTCTAAAATTGGTGTTATTTGCATTGTTGGGTCGTTAGAGTTGACTTGTATATTATATTGCTTTGTACTACATAGGCCGTATGTAAATTCAGTTGTGTGCCTACTTTCGGTAAATCATTAACGATAGAATAAAATTTAATATAAATAGAGGTGATATTGTACTCAGATATATATGGCTTTTTACCTAATACTTTCCTATTTATAGTGTTTTTGACTGGTAGAGGTTGGCATGGCAACTTCTACTACCTTCTGTTAGGCAAAGGCTTCCCTCCATGACTTCCAGCTCGTTCGATCCAGGGCTAAACTGGACCACTGGTTGTTTGTTTTTTCCACATCGTCCCGTCATCTTCTACGGGGTCTGCCGCGAGGCCTTCTGGCTGCGTCAGGGCTTTACGTAGTGGTTATTTTGGCCCACAGCTCATTGGGCATGGGTACGGCAAACGTGGCCAGCCCAGACTGTGTGTAACTTGTGTTTTGGTAAGACAACTATGGCGACTAATCGGTGTGTATAATCTATTGTGTGGTTTCGTTGATTTGACAATTTCAGTTGACAACTCATACATGCTGCTTAATCTACCATATTCTTGAGTTGTTTCATGTCAATCAGCATTAAAGAAACAAAACTTCAAAACCTAGCTACAATTAGATGCCCATAAACAGCTAAGGTATCGACGCAATACTCTACATAAAATTTAACGGCCAAAGACAATAATTCTCCATAGTATAGCCAGTTGCCTTCTCTAAAAATAGGTCGTTATGTATTTTTCATTCAAACATCGAACAATACACGAAAAAATCATTAGAAAGGGGAGGAAGGGAGCACCTGACGCCGGAAGTCATTAGTAAATAGATGGACACGAAGAAATGCGATAACGCCCCGCTCTCCCCAAAATTACTGTGCACCAACTTATGAAATACATTTACAACAATTACATCACAAAGAACTTTTGACTTTGCAGCCTTAGTTTACGGTTGATTTTTAATAAATGACGAGTTTGACAGCTGTCAAAAATAAATTTGTTTCTGGATATAAAAAATGACATTGTGTGGCCAACACCAAAATGTTAACATCTATTGTTACAATCTAAGGATTCTTTTGGCCATAAAAGATAAAAGTTTTTTTTTTAAATCCTTTCTGGTGGATTTGAATACGTTTTACTTAGTTAGTCACTTTATGAATTGTGTTTAGAATTACGTGCAAGAACAGTATTTAAATTCTCTATTATCTCATGAACTCGGATATCTCACCGGCATCAGGGCATCAGCTTCCACCAATAAGATCCAATCCTTAAGTGAATCTTAGATAAAGGAATTGTCTTCATAACTACTTAATGTAAACGTGTGTTAAACTTCCAAACTCAAATACGAAAGGTAAAACAAAATTGAGCTCAAAACTCGGGGTCCACGCCCACTCGACCCGCTTAGACTCGACCCGAATAATAATACCTGATGTCTTACTACCAATTCAGTGCCATTCGTATGTCAGGCAAAGTGTTATTTTAATTCTAAATAACTTATTTTAATAATTAAATAAGTTAAATATTCTATGTATAAACATAGAATATTTAATATTTTTTTTATGATACATAGTTTATGCTGATATTCCGTGATATTTTTTTATATTTTAGAAGTTAGTACCTACTTGTTAACCTTATAAAAAAATATAAATAATCACGTTTAAAGACTGATTCGATAAATACCATCATGCCACTGGCTCTATGTTTGTAATGATAATTAACAATAATCTGTGATTTTGACTACAAAGTACAAAGCGTTACTATATTAAAAAAGGATAAGTACTTACTTGTTTCATTAATGATTTATTATTTAAATTTTACACTCACTGTGGTATAAGCGTTAAATAGACACTTTTCTGTCTAACTATACATCGACGTTTTTACGCCTATCAAAACAGGAATATCCAGATAAATTTTTTCGGGTCGAGTTTAAGCGGGTTGAGTGGTCGCGGACCAAAAACTCGTCAGTTACTTGTCAGTGAAAAATTCGATGTAAAATGAATAGGTAGTCAATTCATTTACTCAAAGCCGACCAAAAATATGTATGCTGTAATTGACTTCGGAACACAATATTACATGCCAAAATCCTGTACTTTCTACTGTAATCTCGTGTAGGGTAGAGAAGAAGAAAAGGCGTCTGAAGTCGTTCCAAAATTTTTTACAGAATAAAAATAATCAGTAGGCAAAACTGGTCCTCTCGTTAAGCGATTCTTACAATCTTCAATCCTCAGAGATCCACAGACTTTATAAGCACGAGAATCTTACATCTCTTCGTTCAAATTCCCCCAAATAGCTAGAAACTCCTGGCTAATGAAATTCGCTATTTACAATTCCACCCGTTCGAAGTTAACCGTTCGGCTGCGCTGGTGTCATAAAGACCCCATAACTCTATAACTCGTCACCCGAACCCCATCCCGTTGTCGCTTATTAGCTTACCAAAACCAACAATCGTGATTAAATCGCGCGTGAACTAATAAAATAATAAGACTCTTGCTCTCAACGAACGATCGCGGCGTAGGGTTACATGGTGCTGCGTTGTTCGACATTGATTTGAGGATTTTGTAATTGGAACAAAACAAAATGAGTCGATTCCAGCCGGTCTATTCTGTAAAAATTTTAACGTGAAAACGTTAGGTAAAGTGAGCTGTCATTCCACTTGACACTATTGACAGCTACCTTCACCTACGTTTTCACGGTGAGTTTTTTACAGATAAGGACTGCAGGTTACCAGCTTTTATTTATAATGTTTCACGTTAAATCGTTAATTAAAGATCAGTGGTGCCCAGAGATGATGACCCCGACTTACTTAGGTCACGAGTTTTAACTTAGGCGCCTCACTTTACTTTGTGTAAATAATTCCAACACTACTGCTCTCAAAACGATGAAGAAAAACATCGTAAAGGAACTGGCATGTCCTGGAACCAACAAATCAACGACATGTGACATCTCCCAACATACTCTGGGGCCGCGTGGTAGATTACAGCCGACTCCTTCTCGAAGAGAGGAGGCCTTTGTCCTGACAGTCGGAACATGGGCTGGTTATGCTTAAGCATGTTAAATAGTTTGATTTTACAAGTTAACGGTTACTACAGACTAGTGTCTTGTAGCTTGTCTTTTGAATAACTTAACCTATGAACAAAAATGTTAGACCGCTAATCTTTGGAAACATCTTACATGAAGTATTATCCATTGTTTTAGCGATTAACCAAACAATCTAATACATACATTCATCGCCAAACGGATAATTAATTCACGATCATGATGATACAACACAACAAGCGTCAACAAAATGGTTTCTCAAGAAATTTAACGCTTCGTTCTATTTAGCGCAAAAAATTGCATAGAGACCGATGACGTACGGGGGCTGAAGTGGGGGGAGTAAATTTCATTACAATTAGCTGTCACGTCGTATGAATAATTCATGGCCGGGGTCTGGGAGTCCCGCAAACAGTGAAGGGTTGATTGTTGCCGACTGTTTGCTGGCGACCAGTAATTTGCGCCGGCCATCGTTCATTAAGCTGCGTTGACGTTAGGATTTTGATGTTACCGATAATTTGGTTGTGATTACTGATTAGGGTCGTAGTTTGTAGTTTGGGCTGGGTTTGGCTGTGTGTTGATGGGCTTTAGTTGACTAGGGAATCACTGTTATTCACACATTTATGTTTCCATTACAAGGTAAAGGTTTCCAACATCAACCATAAGGCAATCTCGTTCCTGTATGTTCTAAATGTGACAATAGCAATAGGACTAGAGAGTATCTACTTACCCATCGTTTCCCAAAAGAAAACAAAAAAAAATAGAAAGTTGTGACTCAAAGCTATTCGTAGAGATTTTTTTTAAATATTTAATGGAGTTCGAGGTAATGTCTGAAACATTTTGAAGAAAGTGAGTTTGTGGAAAAAATTATGGTTAAAAATTTTGAAACTTTCCATGTTAAATACTTGATTTAAATTAAAATTGTAAAAAACGAAATAGTAAAATAAAAGCAAAGTCATAAATGCACACGAAATGGCCTTAGGGACCTAGCTATGATCACGACATCTACAATTAGCTTTGCCCGACCTTTCCCATTAGTCATAATCTGTTGATCGTTTTTATCTCATCTCTTCCTCTCAAGAGCAGCTGATACCTGTCACACATCTCTCAAAACTAAAAGAGATCAGAGTTCGTTACATCAACCTCATACCTTCAGGTCTAAATATATGCGCGACGTGTTGACATTGTGTTTAGCTGTTCATTACTGCAGACGAGTGATGTCGTGATGTTAGTCGAGATATCGCCTTACGACACAACGGTGGTCGTGTTACACTTTCAAATGTTAGGACTAAGGTAAGGGAGATAGCGATTTTGTCGTCGTGTAGTAAGTTTTGTAATTACAAAACCTACTACAAGACGCCAAAATCGCTATCTCCAAAAATTTTTTCAATGACTTTGTTATAGGCATGTTTTTGTTAACTTATGGAATTGATTCCAATTATGATCAGAATTCAATTTTGCCGTCGCTGGCCTGGATTTTTAACTCTAAATTTTATAGTTTGTATTTTTATTTCTGCATCACGTTGGAAAAATACTCCACTATTATTATCCCGAAGGGGCTGAAAGGTTCTGCAGTAGTGACCGGGTACCGGAGTTGGAAGGCCTCCCACAAGGTGGACCGATGACCTAACGCAGGAATCCGCTGGATGCGGGAAGCACATAACCGGTCCATGTGGCGCAGCTTGGTGGAAGACTACAATGGGCGTCTTTCGGGTGAAATGATGATGATTGTCCCGAAGGGTGTGAATACCTTCCATTCCTTGCTGCATTTTTTCCACATTGGTGACTTAGCTAAAAGTGAAAAGTGCGCTCGCTTATCCCTTACACTATCTTGGTGGACTGGTGTGCGCTTGAGTCGGTCCAACTGCACGCCTGCGCCGGCGCCACGGCATCCGTCCTGTTCTGTCATGTTGCTCCTATCTATCTCGCACGCAATGTATGATTACCTAGTACTGAGATATTTTGTGCCAACATCACTGAGGAAGAAGGAGTTCTAACTTTCGGGATAATTTCGGAGTAAAAACATGAAAGCATTAACTAATATTCCGCCCACGTTCCCAACACGATTGTAAAGCTGACTGAGGAAAAAGCTGACAAAGCTGAAAGACAAGATGTTTCAAACTACAGTTTGCTCGCTAGCACGGTATATAGAGCTTCGTAATTAGTCTTATAACAGTCATTTCCTTCGAGAGCAATTTGCGTCACCTAAAGCTGAGCCATGACACTTTCAGGATTTGTTTTTCTGATTCGGAAATATTTCGTCTGCAGCTTAGAACTTATCTAGCTGTTTTTATTAGGGCTAGTTTTCATGCAATCAATTTTTTTTTCGAAAAAAAATTTTGGTTGTTTTTAGTGTTATTTCTATGTTCATCAGATCCCGCGTAAAATATTAATTTTCAAAGACAATCTTTTTTAGGTAAGTAATTACTTTCGAATTGCTTTTATGCGTTGCCAAAGAAAGAGAAAAACAAACTCTTTACGACAACAGAAAAACAGTTAATCGTTTGCAAAATCAACATCACAAATACACTGATGTTTTGCGTCGACATCGCCCAATATTATTTCTACTTACGGAGACAACCTAAACAAACACTCACATACTTCCGATATGACATTAGAACTTTGCAAAAAATAATATTTAAGTATTAAATTACGAGGGATATCTATGTTTTTCCAAGTTCTCACGTGGCATGGCGCCATAGAGTTTTTGTTCTATTTTTCTGGCGTGAGTTGACAGTTCTGGCGGGAGTTAACGTAATTACGTCATTGAGTGTCTCTGGTATTGTTATTTCTTATTCTTTAGGGGGTATTTTTGGGGCGATCTTGGAGATATGAAACTGTTGAGTCAGCAGTTTTTAGTAACGGTTCCCTTGATAAGTGTCAGCATAATCAGTATATAAAACGTTCCCGCTGCTGGGATACAGACCTCTTCTCTGTGAGTGGGAAGTAGTCTACTCCTCTAGATATGTTGACGCAACTATTTGCAGTAACTTTAATGTTGCATTACAGAATATTGCAAATATGTTCACGTGGAATAAAAAAAGGGTAATTAGTAGATATGAAATCAATCTGCCTTGTGTTTTCCCCACTATTTAGGGATTGGCTGCCAGTCTAACCCGATGCAGCTGAGTTCCAGCATTTTACATGGAGCGACTAGACAGTGTAGATAGGCACCTGACCTCCACAGCCCTGTTGCTGGGTAGGTAATACGATACCCTTTAGTTAGGTAAGACTAGATGTCTGAATTTCCGGCATCTGACGACCCGCAACGACTGTCAAAGATCCACGAGTGACAGCCGGGACCAACAGCTTAATGTGCTTTCCGAGACACGGAGGGGTCTTGGTATGGAAAGATGATCACCCATTCCCGGACCAACGGCGGCAAGTTCAGTTTAACCTGATCGATCGACCCGTGCGGCTCTTATTACTTAGCCTCAAGGCCTTTCAGGTATTTGTATGAGATAGAGCACTTATTTAGTATGATTTCCTAGTGTGACATTTTGTATGAACTCACTTCTATCAAAATTAATTATACCTTCTCTTTGGACTTACTCAAACAAAACATCAAACCCATCTTCTTTATTAACTAAGGGGCAGCCACCAGAACACAGTTTCGTCATTAACTAACAAAAAACTTCTTATAAACCTTTAAAAACTGTAAGTCATTTTGACCCTAATCACTTGATGCGTTTAATACTAAAATTGCAAAAAACATGTGTAATCTTTTTTTGATTAAAAGGCAAGGGAATGAAATGTAGTCATCACTTATAATTATACAGGTTGGGACGAAGGGAGGGTGACGGGGAGGGAGAGTGACGTGCCGTGGTGATAATGACAGACGGATTGTGAATGAAAGCTCTTGTGTTGTAACGGAATTGATTAATTGTTTTAAATAAGTAAATTCGGGAAGCCAAATGGACGCTTCAGGTATAATTTATTTATCTTATCCACACACATATAGACAGACAAGAAGAAAGTAACAGAAAAATACGTACCTTTACTTGAAGTGCATTATTTTAAGGTTAATAATGATGAGGGTTTGTTGTATATTCAAACTTATTAGGTCTACCTATTTACAAATAGTTATGGATTGTACTCTTATCTCTATACTTGTCACCTTTAAAATTTCATCTGGTTTTATTCCTATAAAATAAAATTCATTATACTTTTTCTAACATTATTCTTTTAATAAGTTTACATCATTCTTCCAACACGTTATCAGCACGAAGCTGCTTATTTTAAAAGAAGATAATGTCGGAGAATAGTATGAATTTTCAAGGAATCAAGATGTTAATAAACCGAGACGGATACCCGACCTGGAAGTTCAAAATGAGGATGCTTCTCATTCATGAGGAGCTGTGGACGTCCATCACTGGGTATGATGATTCTGATAAAACAGCGGAGGATGTGCGCTGTCGTAATGACCAGAAGGCGTTGTCAAAAATATGCCTTACGGTAGACGGAGGTGCAATTTCGCACGTAAGAAATGCGAAAAACGCTAAGGAGGCTTGGGGTGCTTTACAAAAAGCATACGAGGATAAAGGTATGGGTCGAAGGCTCTCTCTAGAGCGTAGATTATACAAATATACCTTGACCGATTTCCAAGACATAGAATCTTATATCAACGCCATTATGAGTACTGCTCAAGATCTTGAAGACATTGGTAAAAAGATCGACGATGGATCTTTGGCTGCGATTATTCTCGGAGGACTGACATCACGGTACGAACCGCTGATCATGGCTTTAGAGAACTCGAATGTTGACGTAACCAGTGAGTTGGTTAAGGCAAAGCTATTAAACGAGCTTTCTAAGGATCCGCACCAGAATGAGGTGGCTGCGCTACGTTCAACAGGTTCTACAAACAAAAAGCATAAGCCTATAATTTGCTTTAAGTGTAGACAACCAGGACACAAAAGTCCCGAATGTCCAAATAAGAAGGATAAGAAGGCTATGAGTGTGTCGGGAAAGGTTTTTAAAGGTACAGATTGCCATCATAGTGAAAAGGTGGAACAGGCTGTTGTAAAGGAAATGGCTCTTTCGGCGCCGGCTGCAAATGATATGAAATGGATTATTGATTCCGGTGCAACCATTCACATGACTCCGCATCGCGAGTGGTTCAGCAGTTATCGGCCAGTACAAGGTGGAACGATTACTGTGGCGAATGGACAAAAAATGGCAGCTGTGGGTATTGGTGATGTATTCATTGATACGGAGACTTTGGCAAACAGAATAGAGAATGTAGTTCATGTTCCTGATTTGAACTGTAATTTACTTTGAGTGAATAAAGTAGTAGAGAAGGGTTTCTCTGTAGTTTTCAGTAAAGAAGGCTGTACTATCTATGACTCAAAGTGTGATGTAGTAAACAGTAAAAATGTTTTAGCGTATGGTTCTGTATGTGATGGGCTGTATACTGTCGATTGTTCAGTTAAAATGTTCAATAATGTTTCAGCTAAACTTGTGCACTCTGATTGTTCCAACTTCCAGCTTTGGCATAAGAGATTAGGACATCTGTGTCGCATTGGCATGGACTTACTTAGAAAAGGACAGGCTATCGGCGTGGAGTACACGGAGGTTGACAAGGAACCATGCATACCCTGCATAGAGGGTAAGCAATCTAGAAAGCCCTTCAAAAGCTTAAAATACAGGAAGGCTACATCACCACTTCAATTGATTCATACCGATGTTTGTGGACCTATGTCTACAAATTCGTTTACAGGTAATAGATATTTTATTATTTTTATAGATGATTATACACGTTTTATTTTTGTGTATTTTATGTCTTCAAAAACTGAAGTCAAAACTAAGTTTTGTTCCTTTCATTCTCATGTCGAGAGACAGTTTGGTGGAAAAATTAAGACTTTGCGGTCAGATAATGGAACTGAGTTCATTAATAAGGAATTGATGGATTATGTTCAGTCCCTGGGTATCGATTGGCAAACGACAGCACCTTACAGCCCTCAGCAAAATGGGGTAAGTGAACGGTGTAATCGTAGCATAGTAGAGAAGGCTCGGTCTCTATTGTCACATGGTTCTCTTCCAAAAGCTTTTTGGCAGGACGCAGTGGAGACAAGCGTCTACTTGAAAAATCGATCACCACACCGCGCGCTTAGCGGTAAAACACCATTTGAAATGTGGTTTGACAAAAAACCCGATCTGTCTCATCTGAAGGTTTTTGGATGCAGAGCACTTGTTCATGTTCCATCGAGTCAGAGATGTAAATTGGACATGAAAGCAGAGGAACAGATTTTTGTAGGATATTCAGCTGATTCTTGTACTTACTATTTCCGGAATGCGGCAAGTCCTAGACGTTTACTAAAGTCAAGAGATGTTACATTTTTTGAAAATAACCTCACTGGACTGAAGGAAAATATTGAACCTATAGGTACTGTGAACTCTGATATTGTCAATTTGCTTTCACAGTCACCATCGCCAGCTGTTTTAAGACAAGAAGTACTATCCTCCTCTTCACCTGGGAGATGTGAGGTAGATGCTTCTAGTATAGATACTTCTTTCGTGGATGCTGAGGATACCGATGTTGAAATCAATGAAGCAGTCAATGATGAGGTCAACAATGTTGATGATCAGCAGTCAAGTAAAACTACAGATTCCTCAAATGAATCTAGGCGATATCCTTCAAGAGTTCGCAAACCACCGGATTACTTCTCATATAGTTCGCTGCTAAACGATGGTTGCGATGATTCAACTAATTATCGTGATGCTCTTAACAGCGATGAGAAAGATAACTGGATTTCAGCAATGAAAGATGAGTATGATGCTCTAGTCAGAAAGGGCACATGGATCTTGGTAGACAAGCCAAATCTTAAAACTTGTATTCCTAGCAAGTGGGTTTTTAAACTGAAGCGAGATGCGAAAGGTGGCGTTGTTAGGTATAAAGCGCGCCTAGTAGCAAAAGGTTTTCGACAAAGAGAAGGTATCGACTACCACGAAACTTTTTCTCCAGTTGTACGCAACTCGTCGTTGCGAACCCTGTTAGCGATTGCTGTGCAGGAAGATTATAAGGTCCGGCATATGGATGTGGATACGGCGTTTCTGAATGGCAGTTTAGATGAAGAAATCTACATGACGCAACCAGAAGATTTTGTTAGGGAAGGGGAAGAGTCGAAAGTATGTCTTTTGAAACGGTCGCTCTATGGATTGAAGCAGGCACCAAGAGCCTGGAATACAAAGTTAAAACTGACTTTGTCAGTCCTTGGTTTTATGCAAACATCTGAACCATGTATTTTTAAAAACAATGCGAACTTAGACTCTTTGGTTCTGGCTGTATACGTCGATGATCTAGTAATCTTATATAAAAATGAAACTATGCTTGACAATTTCAAATGTCAATTTGAGAAATACTTTTCAACAAAAGACCTTGGACAAATTACTTTCTTTACGGGAATAAATATTTGCCATGATAAGTATGGAATGAAGCTATCTCAGAGTACATACATTGAAAAGATGCTGAAAAGATTTAACATGCAAGATTGTAAGGGTGTTTCTACACCACTGGTCAAGAAAATACTCGAGCCTGGTACAGATGAGTGTGAGTACCCTTACAGAGAGTTGATCGGCTGTCTCATGTTCTTGGCTGTAAATACTAGACCAGATATAGCCTACACTGTGAGTTACTTGAGTCAATTTAACTCTAAATTTGATCAGTCACATTGGAATATTGCTAAACGATGTCTACGTTATCTGAAAGCGACAAAAGATTGTGGTATTACATACAGGCAAGAAAAAGGTAATACTACCACTTTGACGGGTTTTTCAGATGCAGACTGGGCAAACTGTCCAACTGATCGACGATCCTACACTGGATTCTATTATGAACTTGCAGGCGGCCCTATTTCGTGGGAATCTAAAAAACAGCCTACAGTGGCTTTGTCGTCCGCTGAAGCTGAATATATGGCATTGGCTACAGCAGTAAAGGATGCATGCTTTTTAAAAAGACTGATATCCGATATAACAGGTAAGTCGCTTAACATAGTTTTGTATACGGATAGTCAGAGTGCACAAAAAATAGCCATGAATCCTGTTCACCACAATAGGACAAAACATATAGATGTTAAGTTCCATTTTATCCGAGAAAAGGTGAACGATAAAACCGTTGAACTTAGGTATATGCCCACCGACAGGTTACCTGCAGATGTTTTGACGAAACCTTTGAGTGTAACCAAGCATCGCAGTTGTCTGCAAATGATTGGTATATCCTAGTTTTTCGTAATAGTTTTTCTAACTTTTTTATGCCTTTGTGTTATGAGTACAATGCAATTAACTTTTTGAGGGCGCATGTTGTATATTCAAACTTATTAGGTCTACCTATTTACAAATAGTTATGGATTGTACTCTTATCTCTATACTTGTCACCTTTAAAATTTCATCTGGTTCTATTCCTATAAAATAAAATTCATTATACTTTTTCTAACATTATTCTTTTAATAAGTTTACATCATTCTTCCAACAGGGTTGTTAACCTTAAAAGTGTTTTGACATACGTTTGTACACCCAAGAGCACCATTATGGTCTACACCTTGGAGCTATTTTTAATTTGCTTACAAAATTGACGATTTAGTACTGTACTCCTATTGAGTCGTCAATTTTGTAAGCAGTTGTCAGTTTTGTACGAAGAACTGTAAGCCTTCAATCACAGATAGACCCAGGTTTGAACCATGAAGTGTTAAATATATAAACCTTGTTTTAAAATAAGATCATTCTGCAGACACCGCCAGCAAAGTCAATGATTCAATGCAAAGGAATCCCAATTGGGTCGGAAAACTGCATTGATTTTATAAACCCAATAAATAGATCTGTGGCGCCGACACTGACAAGTAAAAGTGTGTGTACAGACCCACTTATTGCCCACAATTAAGAAAATAAAATAAAATAAAATCAATAAAATCGTTAACCATTTACCTATGGTTTCCACTTTAATTCTTTAATTTCTTATGGGTTAAATAAATGCGCTTCTTGGTTCAGTCCTTATAATATCCATTTTGAATCATGCCTACATGCTCATGGTTGCATTGTACCACCATTTAGTAATGACAATAAAATACCGGAATTCCGCTCTAGTAACACGCTATAAAACTTCTTACGCAGATCTGCATATCGATACAGACTTACCTATAATGTCAGTTTTATCTTAATACCAATCTTAATGATCTAACTAACTTAACATTCTATTCACAACAAGTACTGATTAAATTTAACAAAAAGCTTTATTCCCTTTCATAGCATTGTATGCAATATTGATGTTAATCGCGATCACATTGGATGCGGTTATTGAAAAAGTTGTATTCTCATTATTCCATATAGGGCAGGATATTAATTCAAATGCATTTGTTCGTTATGCCTTACCACCGTGTTTGTATTCCAAGGAGTAGGTAATTACTTTTGGAATGGTTTCTACCTAGCGGTAGTGTCGTGCCCTGAAAATCAATGATGCGTTAGCGACGTTTTTAATTTATCTTCCTGCTTTTTTTCTTTAATTTTTATTTGCAATTCCTGGAGTCTTATAATTTTCTGATTTTTAGAAAAGCTGCACATTAGGTATTTTCCTTCCAATATAATGATGATCTCTTCATCATCATCATCATCGTTTCAGCCGAAAGACGTCCACTGCTGGACATAGGCCTCCCCTAAGCTCCGCCAATTTGACCAGTTCTGTGCTTCCCGCATCCAGCGGACTCCTGCGGCCCTCACAGTGTCACCGGTTCACCTTGTGCGAGGCCTTCCAACTTTACGTCTTCCGGTACGCGGTTGCCATTCCAAAACTTTTGGCCCCATCGGTCATCTGTTCTGCGAGCGATGTGCCCTGTCCACTGCCACTTAAATTTGGTAATTCTTCGGGCTATGTCGGTTACCTTGGTTCTCGTGCGGATCTCTTCATTCGATCACGTAGGGAAACTCCAAACATAACCCTCTCCATTGCCCTTTGGGTGACTTTAAGCCTTCTTATGAGGCCCATTGTGAGCGACCACGTTTCGGTTCCATATGTCATCACGGGCAACACGCATTGGTCAAAGACTTTCGTCTTGAGACACTGCGGTATGTGGGACGAGAAGATATTGCGAAGCTTCCCGAACGTTGCCCAGCCGAGTCAGGTTCGACAATTGACCTCTTTCTCTTTCTCTTTTTCTTTCTTGTTCTGTTCACAACAACATATTGTAATAAAATGATGAAAGGTTAGTTTACTGAATAAATTGAGCGACTAACTGACGTACGATGGTGTACCATCGTACGTCAGTTAGTCGCTCAATTTATTCTGCTCGTGTCTTTAGATTATGTTCGACAAGACAAGTTCACATTACACGTCACCTTTCTTAGTACATTATACTTAATTAAGACACCGTGTCCACTGTCTACGATCCATATTTATTTACTGTACTTGATGCATGTACCTAGTGTTTAAATTAGAAAAGAATCATCTTCTGTCTATAGCCTTTTTCCGAATATGTTGAGGTTGGCTTCCAGTCTAAGCGGAATATTTTACACGGAGCGACTGCCTAACTGACCACAACAATCCAGTTAATGGGTAATACGATACGTCACTGTGACAACCAGTACTAATCTTACTGAGGGCACCTCAGTAAGATTAGTACTGGTACCTACAGACTTTAGAGCTTCTGACGATTCGTAACGACTGTCATAGATCTACGAATGATATCCGTCACCAACGGCTTAACCTGATTTCCAAGGCATGAAGGGTCTCAATATGTAAAGATGGTCACCAATCCACGGACCGTCCGCGGTAAGCGTAGCTTAATCTGATAAATCGATCCGTGCGGCCGTAATTACTAAGCCACGAGAATATTATACTAGAAAAGAATATGGTGTATGAAATAATCAATCCCGTCATTTCTGTAGATACCTAGTCAAAAACTGTTAGGTACGGAGTGATTCTCCACTCCATGATACATACAGAATGAAGTTCTGAAAATTTGACGGCTCATCTGGAGACTCGCCTCCTAGATGCAACATGGGACTAGAAACCCGGTATAGTTATGTGTAGCGTTGAACCAGTAAGGAGTGTCGTATCTGTGTGCTGCATATTGTTATGTATCTCAAACGGCCGTCTGTTCTGGCTGGTTGGTTATGTTCTTATGTTATGAATCACATGTGCACTGCGCAACGTATGCAACCCGCCCGCGGTGTGCCTTGCATGCTTAATACCGTGTCAGGTATTAGTAGTAGAAGAATTATGGGCTTCGATTTTGAGTGGAAGGGAGAATTCTGCGGGAGGATATATTTTTTGATTGACTGGTGTGACAATTGCAGTTGTATCAGGTTAGACTGGATGTTTATAGCCCATAGTTTTGGAAAAGGTTATGCAGATGACGATGATGATGATTGCATCGTTATTATTTGTTGAAAAGAAGTGCATCTTTTACTGAAAGTGCACAGTTGATCCGTTTAGCAATTTTCTCAATTTAATTTTGAAGAGTTTCCCCGCTCCCTTATTTCCTTGAAGACGTGGGAACTGTCGCCTGCCGATGTTTGTCCGAACTGCTCGGCTTGGATGCAGTCCGCGAGATGTTTTTAAACATCCACTACTGATCTCGCGTTACTACTGCACACATTTCATGACTAGGGCTGGCACGATGCTGTGTTTATTTTTGTCTATGAGATAATGGAGAATAAAGTTTCACTCACTCATGACAATAAAAACAGAGTAGGTGATGAAATTAAATAATAATAAAATGAATAGTTAATACTAATATAAGAGTTTCCGGATGTTTTTGGGATTGTAGGACGTAAAGTCTTAATCCTGCGGTAAATTATTTAAGCGTAGTCTTTATTAATAGTTAATTCGATATCATAATAATAATTTAATTATTACAGACTGAAGAGAAATGGACTCTCATGATTTATGTTTGGCAATTGCAAATTCCATACCAAAACTACTTTCCAAATCACCTGCGTAATGGTTTTATTATCGTAAAATCCCTTTTACCTGCCAATTCCAAATCTGCTAAGTATTGTCAGCCCTGTAGCCGCATGTCTGTTGACTTGTGTTTAAAACTGAGTAAATAGGAGAGGTCTCAAGTTACGGGATCGATTTTAAAACAATATTCAGCCACGGACGGAGGCGCCTGCGAGCAAACATGTCCAACTGGACCAGGGGTGCTCAACATGTCCAACTGGACCAGGGGTGCTCAACATGTCCAACTGGATCAGGGGTGCTCAACATGTCCAACTGGACCAGGGGCTGGGTGCTCAACCTGTTTCTTTAGAAGGAGGATGAGCTAAGGTAGCCTGTAAAATATTATTTTTTCAAAAGTGGCCATTCAATGGTACCTACTATATTACTAGTACTAAGATGGTCCTATTGATGATTTTAATTGTTATAATTTTGTTAATACATACGTGTTACAGTCGCGAATCATCAAAATCAACTCAGCCTACCGCAGTCCACTGCTGGACATAGGCCTCTCCCAGGCTGCGCCACAACACTGTATCTTCTGCCTTCCGCATCCAGTCTGTCCCAGCCATCCTTTTTACGGTCATCGGTCCATCTAGCTGGGGGGCGTCCCACACTATGTTTGCTGATACGCGGTCTCCACTCCAGGACTCGTCTGCTCCACCGTCCATCGGTCCTTCTACAAACATGGCCAGCCCACTGCCACTTCAGCTTATAGAGTATAGCTTGTAGAGTAAGCAATCCGGTTCTTTTCCGGATTTTTCTTTTTTTCGCGAATCATATTTTGTCCAATATACAGCCTGACACTGCGGGAGGCCTATGTCCAGCAGTGGACGTCTTTCGGCTGAAATGACTTAAATTTTGAACAGCATGAATAAATAAATAAATAAATTAATTAATTTATTTATTTGCCTCCCCGCTTTGTTAGACGTGCCTGCAGCTAGGACTAACCTGCTCAAGTTTGCCCTATGTCGCGAGCTGCGCGTTTGATTACAGTATCGGAGGATATATTCGGGCGGAACCTGCCGAAATTCATTGGGATGGCACAGATTTTGATTGAGGGAGGTCTGAGTACCTAAATTGTTTGTTGTTTTATTGTTGCTTTATTTGATAATAAGTTGTATTTTATTTTGTTTTTTGTAAATTTGTGTGAACATTGTGACTTATAACATCATCTTGGAGAATCTGTTAAGGTGTTATAAATGTAATTTAAATAAAAAAAAAAACTGTTATTTACTTAGCAAGCTAAACGAATTTGTGTGGGGTAGTGTACCACAGCTGAAAAGGGAAAAATACAAGTTTAAGTATTTAAAAAAAAAACTACCAACATCCAAAAAAAAACTGCAAAGTGAAAAATAACTTATATCTCGAAAATAGGCGGCAAAAAACAAAACAACAAAACTAAAGTCAC
The DNA here is from genome assembly GCA_949091785.1 of Polymixis lichenea. Classification (NCBI taxonomy): domain Eukaryota; kingdom Metazoa; phylum Arthropoda; class Insecta; order Lepidoptera; family Noctuidae; genus Polymixis; species Polymixis lichenea. The sequence continues at coordinate 1,043,305 of OX420942.1, forward strand.
TGACTTCCGAAATTAAAGTAATTTTTCACTTTGTAGTGTTTTTCTTTTTAAATGAGCGGCTCGCCATCACACAGATAAACCCTGAGAGGTTTTCGTTGTGTGGTTAAAATCAATTATGTAATAGGTTAAGTGTTATGGAAAATAAAATAAATAAATAATAATAATAAATATGTATAGATTGCACTGTGAAACATGCTGATTCATTTGAGTTTGCTTCTCCTCAGATTGACAATCGCAGACTTATGTTAAAGAAAAAACACAACCCCTCTTTCACGTTCAGTAGTTAGGTAAAAACTCCAAGAGATTCGGAGAACACTTGGTTGAGACAAACAGTTTGGTTTGTGTTTCGAAACCAATCGAGATGATGTGAAGATGTTGAGCAAACAGGGAATAAAGCCCGGTGTCATGATGGGAAACAGACAATGTATTTATGTTTAAAGAATAGTTTTAATTTTGTACACCACACGAATTAAATATTGTGGTGGTGGTGGTTGGTGGGGTAGTTGGCAGTGGTGGTTAGGTAGTGGTTGGTTCTCATAATAATAGTAATAAGTCTATCACGTTCATTCTTCTGGAACACTCACAGGCCTCCTCTTGGTGAGAGGGAGTGGGCTAAAATCCACCTCGCGGGCCCAGCGGGTTGGTAGATGTCACATGTCTTCGAATTTTTGGCTTAGGACATGCTGGTTTCCTCACGATGTTTCCCTTCACCGTTTTCAGAGCAGTGGTGATGAAATAATTAACACAAAGTAAAGCGCCTGCCGGGGTTCGAACTTACGACTGGGAAGTCGCAGCCGTTACCACTGGACCATTTCTGCTCACTTTTTGTGGTTGGTTGGTTGGTGGTTAATGTTTTTTTTTTAATTTATTTGTCGTTAGATAAGAAAATAAACGTGGAACTGCAAACGATTATATTTTAGGAAAATTAAAGATAATGTAATTCATGTCCTGATTACCACTTGGTATACAGGTGAATTAAAGTTTCTGGTATATCAATCTATAGAGTAACCGTCCCACAGCAACAGGCAAAGGGTAATTATAGTTACCTACCACCAGATTAATCGACAAGAGTGGTGTTACAGATCTTATGAAATCTCTCGAAGTATTATACTAAACCTGACATGTGAACCTAAAACTCACCAAATTCGTGGTATCGCATACTTAATTATTTGATGTCTTAATTTTGACACCATGTAGTGTGGGTTGGCTCTGCACACATCTTAGGGGCTCCATGGTTATTATCTTACTGAGTTTGGCGTCTACGACTACAGAGTCGGTTACCAGTCTTTCCTGATGTGGCCCAACATAATTAGTAGGTATCTACATAGTTTACACAAATTAGCTTCGTTTGATCCAACTAGTTAGTGGATAATACCAATATGGTATAGTTAAGTTAAAACCTGTCACACTAGAACAAAGACGTGTTCTAGTGCGTCAGGTGACCTGCGAGTGATCAGCTAGTTAATGCAGTAATAACGTTCGTTAACATAATCGTCACTTGTATCTGAAATTACTCGTAAATAATACGCGATTACGGAATTATATCGTGAGATGGAGTAGCAGAAGTACCGTGTTGAACATCATCAGATCATTGCCCACTGCTGGGTATCTATTAGTAGACCTCCATAAACGTCGTTTCCCAAAATTATACTATCAGCACTTTGTCTGCGTGAAGTTTTGGCTCCCAACGCATTCCATCACCCGCTCGCTCTACTACCTACTTCGAATTCACTTACCGTTCTTTACAACTTTTTTATTTTTGATCGGCTCCTAAGGGTCGTCGCGTGATTTTACGTACCCTATAAACTTCTTTAAGAATTGGGCTAAAGACGCAAAAATTTATTTTTTCAAATCCGACTTGTAGTTCCAGAGGTTACCCCTACATACAAACTTACAAACTAATTTTACCTTTTTATAATTCGTATAGAAGTTGATACATGGCTAACTATTTAGTCTTCTTCTTGCGTGTATGTTTAACCCAAGGCTTAAGAGAAAAACCTCATATCCTGGTGATAAGAACAGTCGGCTTATTGGAAGTAGAGTTTATTAAAACCCAGGTTGTGCCAGAAGCACTCAAAACAACTTCATATTCGTCATGTTGGTTATGGCAGGTTCGTCTATACGGACCCATTTGTAGAGCAGCAACTACCTAATTTTGGGATGGGATTATCTAAAGGCTAGCAAACAGGCGTGACGAATTTCTAAGAAAATTTCATGGAAATTGTACTACCAGAATCACGTCGCACCGTCGTCGTTGCGCGCCTGTTCGGGAGATTTAATTCATAAAATTAAATTCCTTGTTGAAAAGACAGATGGGTCTCTAATTTTATTTTTTGGGGTGTTGCCATAAGTACATACATCAAAATCAATAGACACAATTACAATCTATCTGCAGTCTAGAATTCGGACCTTCTACACTCAATGCCTGATGTCGCGGACAGGTGGGGGCCGCAAAAAGTAGCGGTCGATCGTCCCGGGAAAAACAATCAAAAGGCGCCGCGACATCACAGGAGCCGCTTTGATACCGGGACAATTACCGCCCCCGCGCCCCGCACACCGCAGGGAAACTCATTTTCCAACGCGGAGTAAACCTGTGCACTTATTAGATGTCCACCAACTTATGTGTGCTGCTGAGGGCAATTAGTTTGAATGGTGTGGGATTAGAATAGGGTTGAATTTGGAATGCTTTTGAGTTTTGGAAATACAAGTGTGTTTTGGTTAGTTTGCGCGACAACATCGTTCTTTTTACTATTGGGGCGTTGCTCAATCAACTTTAACATAAAGGTGTAAGGTTTATTTTAGAATGGTGGGAAGTTTTGGAACAGCTTATACAGATGTCCCAACAGTTCTCGCGCCGCGGATTGGCCGTCAATCATCTCGCGATTCGAGTCCTGACAAAGGAAAAATCCTTGAACGCGAAATAACTTGAACATGATCAAAGTGCTATGTTGACACCGTGAGTAAACGCATGGCGAGTTAATTTCGCCTTTGACTGAATTTATGGCGGGTGCGGGTTCAATTCCCTGTTACAGACATTTTTTGTGACGACGCGGTGTGGATTGGAAGCGATTACTGCTAATTTGATGCTGTGAATGTGTCGCCTTATAGGCGGAGAATTGTGTTGTTCTGATATTGATTGAATAATGGAAAGATGTGAGCGATGAAACGTGTGGCGGTGTCGTTTATGAAGTGCTGGAATTACTTACTATAAGGGTATTTCTAGTAAAGAGCTTCGATTCTATGGCTTCAATCCTTCAACAGTCATCTAAGGTAGTACATACTAAGCACCTGATTCGTTTCAGGTTTTTGTTGAGTCAAACGAAGGACAATTTAAAAGCCTTCTGACTTTTTACATGCCTTTATTAGAATTTCACAGAAAATGTTACCCAACTTTGAAAATACAATAGTGCTTCCATAATTTTTTAATTACTTTATATCGCTTCAAGGATAATAATAGTACCAGCCCCTTACTATCCCACCGCAGGACAAAAGCCTCTTCTCATACACAGAGGGCACGAGCACTGATCACCACGATTGCTCAAGACTGGTTGGTGATATCAAGACTTATGGTAAAACTTTTTCTGCCTGAATACGGGGCTTTTAGCTACTTTGTATGTGTCTATTTTAAGTATCTGTTTTTATAAAATTTTTTGTAACGTGCGTTTTGTTTGTGCAAAATAAACATTTTTTTTTCCGGGTTAACTACCAGCACTTGCCAGCGGCTTCGCTCGCGTGGTGGTTGAAATGGTCGGGAATGTGTTAATCCAGGTGATAATCTATCTGTGTAATTTCAATCCCAAACATCCAAATCCGATCAGCCGTTTTTGCGTGATTAAGAAACAAACATCTAAACAAGTAAAAATCCAAACATACAATCTTTCACATTTTATAATATTAGGAGGATAAGTCTAGGATTCTTCTTTCTTCTGTCAGAGATGTCAAAGATAGAAGATAGATTCTGAGGTATATATAAATTGAAAACCCACATTGGTACTTTCCCGGATTAGAACACTTAATCTCGTGCTTGGAGTGGCGACCGCGTACCAGAACACGAAGACTGGGAAGGTCTCCCGCAAGGTGGACCGATGACCTTGTGAAGGCCGCGGGAATCCGCTGGATGTGGGAAGCACAAGACCGGTCGAAGTGGAGGAGCATGGGGGAGGCCCATGTCCAGCAGTGGACGTCTTTCGGCTGAAATTATGAACCTCGTGCATAAAAGGCGGGCCTTAATCACTGGGTCCTCGCGAGAGGTTATGTAAATTGCTGCATATACTCCAATTTATTAATCCTGCAATCGTCAACTCAAACTTTTTGCCATCACCACAAAAACCCGAGTTAATTTGTCTTTTACATTCCAAGACACGTCTTAGCAACCGAATGAAACTGGAGATTACACGGATCCATTCATCTCATTCACATGTCGTTGAAACGCGATAACCCTGACAATGGCACACCAGCGACAAATATGCCTACTAATTTCACCTACCAATTTGCGGGGCACATTCTTTTAAGAGTAGGGCTGTCGCGAGATTGGATGATGTTGTTTCAAGTATTTTACAGTAGAAAGATTGAACTTTTTCACTCTGAAATGGCTACCAGAGTAAGTTTATGCTGGAACATCATCATCATCTACTGCCTAGCCTTTTCCCAATGATGCAGCTGAATACCAGAATTTTACATGGAGCGACTGCCTATCTGACGTCCACAACCCCGTAACTGGTTATTTACGATACCCCTTAGTAAGACTGGTTGTCAGAATTTCGGCCTTCCGACGACCCTTAACGACTGTCAAATATCTACGAATGAAAGCCGGGACCAACGACTTGATGTGCTTTCTGAGGCACGGAGGGAGCTTGGTATGTAGAGATGGTTATGGACGTTAGACGGTGGAGTAACATCATACTGAATAATGCAGTGTTTGGAAAAAATCATCCCTGGTTGGGATAACCTGTTAAAGCTCTGCTGTGTGCCCTTTAACGCCAGGGTAAAGAAGCCATCACTATACAGTACGAGTCTTTATAATGTGCACATATCAAAATGAGGGAATCTATGCTTAGTTTTTTCGACGGAATAAATATTAAAAAAAAGTCTAAAGATTTATTTTTATTTTTTATGGATTTTTTTTTTTAATGTTGTTTGCTACTGTGACTCCACTGTAAACAAAACGGTTTAACTTTTAAACTAAATGATCTATTGCGATGAGACCAACTTCATAATGATTGTAAGTAATTAGGAGTCCTCATAAAATGAAAATTGTGGAAAAAAAAACTACCTTCAGTTGAAAATAAACATGGTTTTTACCATAAATCTGTTTTTTTTTGTCATAATTTTTTACAATAATCGTAAAATTTCTCAATAAGACGTTTTGTTTACACTGAGGTCACAGTAGCGAACAGCATTTTTAAATTCCATAAAGAATATTAAAAAATATTCTGTTTTTTTTAAATATTTTTTCTGGCGGTAAAGTTAAGCATAGATTCCCTCATTTTGATATGTGCACATTATAAAGATTCACACTGTATTCATGGTTCTCTTCAGCTTTTACTTTTATATGTTTTTCGATAACTTATGTACTAAGTACATCTTATGTGCCGACCATGTTGTTGTCTTAAATAACGAATAAATGAAATCAAATTGAGTACCTATAGATTTTGAATTATCATTAAAATAAACGGTAGCTTACGATTTAACAGTAATTAGATGCAGAAAGAGCTTTTAGTCCCGTATTACATAACCTCATCGGATTACTTACTACAACAAAACTAGTTTCTACTAATTAATCAAAGGTCTCTAAACTAGTTTTAAGTACGGTAATGGTTTAGTCTTGGATGAGGTTCTGTAATACGGGCCTTAGTGTTTTACTCATCATAATTACTTTTGAACGATACAAAAAAACCTACAATTTAAAATTAAAAACCAAATTCAGCACAGCCCTGCATCCCATCATACAAATCGGTACCGTTTGACATGGCCGCTTCCTCCCGCCGTTTTATTCATTCATGAGCACAAAATGGCGGAGTATCGGCATTATATGTTCATTTGCGGCGCATTGGGCCGACACGCGGTCACACCAGCAGTCTTCCACACTTCACAGCTTCCTGCTCTCACATCAATTAGCCGTTTGTAAGGACAATGGCAAGCGGTGCATGCTAAATGCAATCTTTGTGCTATCGAAAAATCTGATATAACTTTTAGCCGTAATTGGGCGTCTCATCTCACAGGAACTATGTTTTTTCTACGATAAAAGTAATAGCCTATGCCCCTTTCTGGCTCATACATAAACTATCTCTAGCTCTACGCAAAAGATTCCTGTCGTATTCGCTCCGAAGCTGCGTGAAAAATACAAAATGAAATTAGGACAGTCTACCAAATCAACAATACCACTTTTGCATATACTTAAGTAATAGCTAAGTACAAGGGTTTATTAGAGGCATGATAATAGTAATACTTATGGTGATACTACTGTTCAACAGGATGAGAATGGCAAAAATGTAGTACCTTCAGGATGAGATTGTTAAAGCTGGGAATATTGAAACAAACAATTGAACTTGGCGAACAATTATATCAAAAACTTATTATTGACGGTAAACTCAACCATCGAACGACTAGTTAATTGGCTTGTGTCTATACTAACTACTAGAGGAGAAGTTCTTACCACTAGAGAGATTGTTCTCACCACTGGAGGCTAAGTTTTTACCACTAGAAAATATGTGTACTTACTGGCAAGTGTTTACCGCTCGAGTGCAAGGAAATATTTCCCCATACCTCATTTATGCCCTACATATAACCCAATGATATAGGATCAAAGTATCTCCACACTAAATCTGATTAGTGTACCATCCCAATCGATCACAGTTCACTTCATACCCACGGTATCATGTCGCCAACTTACGTTAACTGCATAAAATATAAAGTAAATTTGCAGCCGCCACGTGCCGCTTCATCAGCGCCCTTTGTTGTTGGGGGGTGAGCAGCGGTCCGGGTGCTGACGAGTATTTTGCACATTTTAACATAATATTGTAAAACGAAGGCCGATGGAGGTGGAGAAAGAGTTTTGAGATAAAACCTAATGTGGAGCACTGAGGTCAGAACACTTTGTCTTAAGTAAATTGGCCTAGTTATGATTTGGAACAATTATATTTAATCTACTCTTCGTCTACTTTTCTTTCGCAGGTATGTTGGAAGAGATTTCTTTAGAAATAAGCATCACCTCTGGCCCTCTTATTCTTCTGAACATAAATGGGAGTATAAATAAATCTTGTATTAAAAATCTTGTCTCCATCAGTGTTTAGATCTTTTTCGTCTTCTGTTACCGTTCCAATTCTTGAAGTTTGGCCATCAACTGAAGGATATTATTGAAAATTCGGTTTCACTGCTGTTCCCAGTTTTGCTCCTAATCTGAATCTGAAACGCCTCATGCAATGAAGTACGGAGCTCCAGATTGGTAAGGAATAAATCTACGGTCATATAGATCCTCTGCGCTATCCTTCGTGTATTTCAGTTTCGCCTTCAACGACTGAACTGTATTTATTACCTTCGTCTAAAACCAAGACATCTACGTCATCACCTCAAGCTTCCAAACGCAAGACGTACGCCACTATATTTACACCATGCGCTACAAATCAATATCAGCCAATCGAAGCGTCATTTTTTATTCAAACTGAACCCTATACAGCGGGTTCGGCAGTTCGGCTGGTAATTGTCAAATTAGCGCGCGCAGATCAAAGGCGCCGGCGATTTGTCGCGTTCAAATAATGTGATAAGTTTCGCGCGCGATTACGTTGGGGTGGGGTGCCAGTGACAGAGGGAATGAGGAGATTTATACTAAGTCATTTAACAATTATGTGATATATCAGGACAGTAAAGTGTCAGTGTCTCAGGATAGTTTGTCAAAAGATAACCTTTAGGGCCTTAGGGCCGGTTTTTTGATCCGTAGTTAACTCTACCAATGGTTAAAATTAGTAACTAATGGTTATCTAATGGTAATAGTAGATCTGAATAATTGTAGCGCAGCGTGGTTTTCACTGCCAAACAAATATGAATATTACTATAGTCAAAATAAAGTAGAGATTTAATCTTCCTTAAGCCCGCGAGAGCATGATGCGGATAGACAAATAGTTTTTTTTTTTGAAACTTTTTAAGGAAATGTAGGTTGATATTGGTTTGCAAACAATCAGATTTAGATGATTTCAAAGAGTACCTACCTAAGTTCCATTTCTAAGCAATCTGGGGTTTTTTCGACCGCAATTGCTGCATAGTACTGTGGCACTGTATGTCCGCGAAGGAATATGATATAAACGATTGATGTTGACATGATAAACAATCAGAACTAGCTGTCACATTGTCTAATTACCTCTCGTTCATTCTTCCTTCCCTACATTGTCATTCAGACAGAGTTTGTTTATTTAGATATTTGTATTTTGTTTGTTACTCAATCACGTACAAACGGCTGAAAGGATGAAATTGGCGTACAGATAGTTTCCAAGCTGAATACAGATTACTTTATATTCCGGTAGTACTTACGTTCCCGTGGGATTAGTTCCAACCTCATCCCGGGTGAAAACGCTGGCAAATCTAGTAATTCAATAAAGTTTTACATATTTAAGCTACATTTTCTTTTCAATACGCATCGCTCGCTACGACTGCCGCCGCACAAAGCGTGTTGTTGACTCTATGCCCCTCGTGCTGTCAGCTAGGGGAGCAAAGTATTCAAGTAGGGCAATTTGTTTTGTTCCTCAGTAACGGATTACTATTAGTAATTTTATACGACAATATGAACCTAGTAACCTTAGCAGAAGGTACGAGAACTTTTAACCGGTAATGACGATTAGAAGAAGGAATGTTTTAGATCGGAGATTTCAAGAATTGATTTTGGTTTTCCCTTAATTTGTTAGGTTGTTTGTACGTTTTAGTTTTGTAGTCTTGATGATGATAACTATCTTAACTGTAGACAATTTCAACTTTTATTTAATTTTACTTCAAGTAAAATACCCATTTTACTCTATGAGAAAAAATCTAAAAATACATTATTGAGATTGGTTAGGCAAAAAGCAGTCGGAAAGTGTTTGTTTTAGTTCATGAAATACAAAAATAAATTTTAAAATTCAATTCAAAGATTTCAGTTTTTTTAATCTGTTTTTGAACACCATGAAATAGTAGCCGCCATGTTATAACGTCATACCGCCATATAAACTAAGTAATCAACTGAACAACTTTGTAATTTTATTATTTTAGTAACCAAGGTACTTTTTATTGAAATAATATCTTACATTCAGGAACAGCAAACCAACGATAAGTAGAATAATAACCCATTTTTTTATTATAAACAATTATCGTATAAAATATCAGCGCATTGAGCGCACACAGAAAATTGACGTCATACCCACAGAGCAATATGGCGTCCACTACGTCCAGTTTTTAGCAAATTACGCGCGAAATATGAAAATGTAAAGTTTAAATGCATTTTTATGGTAGCAATCGATTAAATAAAAAAGTTGTGTTTTTTGTGGCTAATTAGCATTTTAGAATCTAATTAAGACACTTTTCAAAAATGGCTGTAATACCCTATTGTTAAAATTTGTTCCTATTTAATGGTGCTTAAGATACAGAATGCGCCTAGTTTGGGTAACGGTACATCTAAAAGTTATTGAATGTTGAAATAAACGATTTTAACTCTTTTTTTTAAGATGTATGATAAATTTGGCTTTTCCTGCAAGAAAATCCAGGATTGCTAATATTTTGCTTAGATTATTATCGTCACTTTTTCACCTCCAAGAATACAAACCCACAGCTACGAGTGGGGCTTGCTTGGTCTGTTACAGTGTATCTCTGTCTCTGTCTTGCCAGCCTGGCACCTTTATGCTCTTGACTCCTGATATCTTGTTCGTCGCTGTTCAACCTATCCTTTGGTCTAGGTGCACCGAAAGCGTTGAGGGTATTTTTTTTCTAGGTAAAAGTATTCTAGAGTCTTTATGATGTCCTGCTCAACGAAGGTGCTAAGGTACGTTATGGTTATATGGTATTCATAGTTTTTTAAATAGTAGTTAAGTACGTAAGTAAGGCCCAGAGCCCGAATTGTTGGAATTAGTCCCTTCATAACGGTTTCATCCTTGGAAATTGATTTACTTTCGTAAGTGAAGCTGAATATTTCTCATTGCAGTAGAGCAGTATTGTAGCCCGAGTTGAACTGTAGGTCGTAGGTTCGAACCCAGACAGACGCTTTCATCATCATCATATTAGCCGAAAGACGTCCACTGCTGGACATAAGCCTCCCCCAAAAGGGGGGATTTGCCATAATCGCCACGCTTGGCAGGCGGGTTGGCGATCGCAGTATGGTGGTCAAATGCATAGAGAACGCTGCTGCCCATTCGCTAGTAAGTCCCTTAGTCGCCTTCTACGACACCCGCGGGAAGAAATGGGATGGTGCTATTCTTTTACGTCCGGCACCACACGGCACGTGCACTTGTGCCGTGTGGTGCCGGACACAAGTGCACGGACCGGCGCTTTACTTTGTGCAAATTTATTCATGACCACTGTTTTCAACATAATAAAGGTCAACATCGTGATGGAACTGGCATGTTTCAGAACCAAAATTCGACGACATAATGACGGATACCAAACCGCAGTGGGCCCGCGTAGTGGATTACGGCCCACTCCCTCTCACAGAGAGCAGTGGGAACATTATAGGCCTATTATGCCCATTGCAGTTCAATTATTAGATATTGCAATTTTTCGTGTTCATGGGTCGTAATCGTTGTAAGTAGCTACGATAATTGACTATTCTGCATTGGCAGCACATAATAGATAAGAGTGTTCTAAGTTTTATAATGAATATCTAGCAATTGTTTATTTATGGAAATGTGTTAAACCTAAGCATTCGTTAGCCTTTGTATTCCGTCAGTAGGCACTAGAACAGACTAGAATAATGCATAAACAAATAATTTATAGGAACATTCATTATTGTGCATGTCTCGTTACCAACTCGTTCATATCATTATCGAATTCCTCGAAACTTTAATACCATTGTAAAACAAAAATAAACAGTTGCTATCATTATCGGAGTTAAAAACCGCCACTCACGAACATTTGTGATGGCTGTCAGCGACGCAGCGCTAACTCGGAAAAAAGAATTAAAAAGAATTTAAGAAAAGAAATAATAATCGTGAGGCGTCCGGTAGCGGTCGCTGGGCGGCGGCCGGCCGGCCGGTCGCGACGCTATTGTCCGGCCGTCACCAGTGACTTTACAAAATACTAACGACCCAAAATGTTTTTAGAAAACAATTTAAGAAGCTTCCGTTTAAAAGTTGGTTTATTTATCCTATTGTGCGTAAGCGGATCGTTTCGTATCGTAATTGTTGACTGACAGTCGCTGGTAGCTGTGGGAAGCTAAGAACTGTTTTTTTCTTGAATCAAATAAACATTAATAATATTTCAATTCAATATGGCGGCCGCCACTGTAATTATTGTGGTCTGTTATTGGAACGGCAACTGACGTGTGAAACGGAATTTTGAACTGTTCCTAATGAAAATAGATATTATTTTAGTTTTGGAGTTTGATATAAATTATTTTGTTTGTGTAAGTGACCGGTCGGTGTGCATTCACCGTAACAGCGCCAGAAGGTGTCGAGTATTAGGAAGTCTGCACAACTATATCATTAACTTCTTTTATAACGGATTGGTCCTGAAACTTGTCAAAATATGAACCAATAGGTACCAGAAAACGAATTACAATATCTCATAAATTAGAAGCTTAACTACTCAATTTCTTTTAAAATGATCCTATTGCTATGCTTGCTAAGTAGGCTCTTTTTTCCGTGGTGATAGCCTCATGGATATCCTCCGTCTGGGGAGAACGTAGGGTTATGTCAGACTTCTACCGACTAAAACCCCACTGATCCTTCTACTGCAATAAGTCGGGGGCCCGGGAGATATTGTACATTCGTCGCAACGCCGACTGGTGTCAGCCCGCCTCAGTGGGCCTCATCTCTAAGTGTGGCTGATATGCCACGACCGCATGTCCTCTCATAAAGGCACATGCAACACTGCGAGCCACTTTTTCGACCCTGACTGTCGAGCGACGACTGTTCAGCCCCAGTATTGCCACCCCCAGGCTCCTCCTCATGGTGGCCGGCCTTGCACTTCCAAAAGTTTCCTATGTGGTCATGTGGAGCCTTAAGTAAAGTTCTTTCTTTTCTTTTGTGAATTGCATTTCCTTCCATAATTTCCACTGGCTGTACCGGCACATATCCTTTCATTACCCGTTTCCTGGCACCATTTCTCACGAAGTTCTTGTGTACCAACGCGGTGGTCACGGTAGTACGAGTATCCTCACCATTGTTCCCACCACAACTAGCGGCTAATAATAGCGTGCCTATTACCGACCCTAACGTCGATTGTACGAATTGCCGTCATCCGCGCTGCAATGAGGATGCTGCGATCCCGGCCATTGGCTGACGCGCCGGATGCCCGCCGTTCGCCCACTCTTGCGCACCTCCCTAGCGTGTCAATCTTTATTACTGGCAGTAACTGGACGTTTATGTGATTGTTTGTACGTATATAGGATCTATAAGGCATCTATTGATGGTCACAGTAGAGTTGGTTGGTTTAACATTACGAAAAACTTACCCAAATGCAGGGAGTAGAAAAACTTGGTCTGTTTTCAAATAAACTCATACATAACTACGTAAGTCCTTGTGTTAAAAGATTTCGTATCGGTTATTTCATGATGACTCGCAGCGACTAATGCTTGGTTCCTTTAACAACAACGAATCGTTTTGCTTACCAACAATGGTAGCATTTTATTCCAAAACTGGGGCATATATACAGTTGTTTTTTGCAGCTAATTTTATCTGTGATAGCTACTTCTTTATGTCTTTCCTTCATTTTTAGTAAAGATACAAGAATCTTAATTTTGACCAATAACGGTCCGTGAAATAAAGGAACCCGCTGTTCGAGAGAAGATAATGGTGTCTGCAATGAGAAAAATAATTTAAAAAAAATATTTTATTTAAACAAAAACCTTCAACAATGCTTAAAAACTAGGTCACATGAACTACAGAGAATAAAGGTTATGCAGATAGAGTAAACCCTGACTCTCAAACTAGGAAATCCTGTGACTTAGGAGTCAGTGTTCTGCTGTCACTATGGTACCAAAAACCTTTACTAAAAAGTGTGTTATATCGGTATACAAAATCATGGCAAAAAACACAGGTTTGAAAGTACAATGAAATTATTTCAAAAAAATAAATTAAACTAAGAGTAAAGGAATTGATTAAACGGAGTTGTAATGTGTGTATGTATAATTGTGTGCGTGGGCGTGGAGGTGTGTATGTAAGAGTGAGCGTGTGTATGAGGGGGTGTAAGAGTGCGCAAGGGTGTGTATGATTGAGTTTGTATATATTCACATGTGTTCTAGTGTTAGTATTTATGTATTTTGCTGAAATTGCTAAGATTGCAATGAATAGAAATGGGTAGAAGATGTTTATACGGCTACTGCCGGAGGTGGAGTAGTTGTTCTGTTCAACCGTAGTCCTGATCCTGAAGCCTACTTTGTACCTTAACCCTGACTGCATGGTGATTTAGCCCAGCGATTTGAATGAATTTAGCAATGTTTCTGTAAATGAAAGAGATCATGATCTAACTAAGATCTAATGTTACCAAAAACATTGTTTACTTTTAAGGAAACCAATATTGTGAAATGAGAATAAATAAATGAATTGAATTGGATCTTAAATCATCAAACTGTATCGAATTCTATCTATGAATATGATTTGACCCAGTTTGAGCATACGGTCTAAAAAGCTCTCTCTATCAGTTTTCATCCTAGATTAAACGCTTACATGTTAGCATAGCATACTGATGATCTTCCAGATCGTAGCTTAAAGCTAGAATTAAAGCGCAGTTGATCCCATCCATGATGATGTGTGGATCCAAGATTATATGCTCAGATGAAGTTGGAGTTTCTTGCCAGCTCTTCTCGACGAATTCGATTCGTACACGTAGCATCTGACGTTGCATGCGTGCCCATGTAGCTTTATGTGGATTAAAATATTTTAAATGGGGATCGGTTTCCAGACTAACCAGGAATGTTACATGATGAGGACAGAACAGATACCTATCTGTTCTCTGGTAACGACTGTCATAGATCCACAAATGACAGCTGGGACCAACGGATTAGCTCCCTTTCCGAGGCACGGAGTGGTCTTGGTATGTAAAGATGAGAGAGAAACCATGGTGGTTTGAATTTCAGTGCTTTATTTTGATTCAAAACCATGGTTCTGGTCGTAAATTTTGCAAGGCCGACTAAAATTATCAAAGTTTTCAACAACTTCAAAGGTTAACAAACTTACATACGAAAACTGTGGATGAATAACATCATAGAGACTTAAGAAACGGAACAGCTGAATTGAAATAACAATACTCCATCTCAGTGTAATCCAATCAGCTTCATAATAAAATATGACAAAAATTAATGTTTATTTTTATAACAAGCTCGAGTTCTTATTTGAAAAAAAGAAAACAATTTAAAGCTGACAGAAGCTCAGTGAGCAGCGAAACGTATTCAAATATCGAAAATTGTTGACAAATTAAGTTCCCTACGACTCCCTTACCACTTGAGAACGACTCGACGAAATTTTAAACTGTCTAACAAAGTTCCCATGGCCCGTCCGAAATGGTTATGTAACCTGTAACAACAGTTCTTAAAGTTCATTTTTAGCTGCCTTTTAGTTTCCGGGATGCATGCCTATGTTTGTAAAGTTATACGGAGGGACGGTACCGAGCCGTTCGTTTTACTAGTTACTCAATTAGGCCTTTTGTATTTGTTTATCTGAGTTTGTATAGCGGCAGAAAGGGATAACTATACATTTTGATACGTATTAGAAAGAGACAGGCTATGTAAAGTAATTTGAGACAGTTCTTTTCACTGGCGCGGTAATACGTTCCTATTTTGAATGGCAACACGAAACTGGCGGGAAATGCATTCAAATTGTGTTCTGTTTTTACTTTTTCTAATTTGCGTAATGGCCGCCTGGCTACGATTTCTTTGATACTTTCTTTTCTGAAAGCTTTTCTGACACGGTTGGAGTTGATTTTTTAAATGATCAGTGAATGTTTCCAGTACTATCATTAACAAAGGCGATGTTATTTATTTTGGACTCCTCCAACAAAGAATACACAGACTCAATAATTACAGTCAAACGTAGGTAAGGATGTGTCGTTTTTAAGTCCTCATCAATTTTGCGTGACTAATGCATTGACAAATACGTCTCATCAACACTGAACGCTGCACTGAGCAATTTCACAATCGATATGATTTAAATTCCTGATCTGAGTGAACATTATTGACACTTGATCTTTTATTCCTGTTATACACTCAATAGGACGGAGCGCGTTGAGCTGTCTGGAGCTTCAAAAACCATGATAAAAAGTAGGTATTTATTTGATTTTTATAGCTCTCTAATATTTGTAAGTATTTATAGATTTACGGTTTTCCCAGTACGTATAGACAAGTCTTAAATTATATTTTTTAGATTAAGTATTATGTATTTGCTTCTTTAGCTCTTTCACAATTATCTACGACTTTACGAAATGGAAACAAACCGTTCCATACATCTCAAAAATTTTATATCCTAGTTAGGTACCGATTATACACCGTGAAATTTTAATGGTTGTTTTCCCGCAGCGAAATGGTTTTGTCTTGGTATTACAATCGTTTTATAAACAAATAAAATATTAGAAACAAAAAATGCCAGATTAACCATTGTGAAAAATCACCATGTGCCAGAGTTTATTTTGCTTGAACATTTATGCATCGTCGTTCCCTTTGTCGGAGGTGCGTGCGAGTCGAGTAGTACCTACAAGTTACCTCTAGTGTTGTGTGTTGTGTTGTGTGTTGTGTTGTTGTGTTGTGTGTGTGTGTGTGTGTGTGTTCTCTTGTGTTGTTATTGTGAGTTGATGAATAATTTTTAAATTACTTTAAAACAAAAAAAATCGTATTTTTTTAAACTTTTACTCTATGCTTCGAAAGTACTCCTTCTGGCAAGTTGTTCTACCGCGGGAAAACAACCATTTAAATTTCACGGTGTTTAATATACATACATACATATTCAGACTACACTTACTGTTCCTAGTGCTGAGACACAGGCCGCCCTCAGGCAGGCCTCATCGAGAGGGAGTGGGCCGTAATCCACCACGTGGGCCCAGTGCGGGTTAGCACCTATGTCTTCTATTTTTTTATTCTAGGACATACCGGTTTCGTCACGATGTTTTCATTCACTGTTGTAAGACCAGTGGGGATGAAATAATTTATAGAATGTGAAGTGTCTGCCTATCTTGTTCGAACTTACAACCTACAACTAGTAAGTCGCGGTCGTTACCACTGCGCCACCACTGCTCCTCATCCTTACATAATTTAAAAACTTACTCGAGTTTCTTTACTTTTTGTAGGTAAGTAACTTTATTCAAAAGACGTGCAACCCTTACTTTTAGGTAAGGTACAAATCTATGCCACCCTCGCTCCGTCTCTGATTGAGCAAATATCGTAATATCAATGTGACTACGATCGCGACCGATGGTGCATAAAACATCCCCGGTACTAACCCAAATAAACTTGGGATGGGGTTATGCGAGATGGTGTAATTTTTTACAAAATTCTATTTAATGGTTTTAATGTTCTTTTAAGGTGTTGGAGTATGTAAATTACTTTGTTGTAGACAGGTTCCGTTTCTATATTTTTCTATTTATTATTTTAATATTGTACAGTCGTTTGTATCCATCCCTGATTTTTCTAAAGCAGTGAATCCTCTGTGTTATATCCAGTTTGATCGACAAGTTGAACAAAGTCTGAAAAAATTCAAGTAACTACTAATTTGCTCTTCAGTTTAGGTGCTACATTGAAAATTCAGCTGGAGGCTTTGCAAATTCGCTTAACATATTAACAAACTCTACCTAACTGACATCCTTATTCTCTGGTAAAACTGTTCATAAATAAACTTTATATCATTTTATTAGGCAGGTACTCAAAGTTCTATTGCCTATCGCCTATTACTTCATCCTTCCATCACATGGCCACCCTCGATCCCGATCCTCGGTAATGAACTGTGCCTCGTGGCCGTGTGCAAATCTCCTTACATTTATTGACGCACAATCATACACGCCGACACTTCGGGATTTATTTGACTCCGGATTCCGTGTCTTTTGAAGTATTTTTTACGCAAATGAGGTTTATAAGTAGTATAAAGTGATCTAAGTAATTAAGCACCTAGCTTATTATAATTCAAACAAGCGAAAAGCATTTTTGAAGCTAAGTGCAATAACAATATAAAGTATCTAGTTAAAAAATCACTAAAACAAAATAGAGCTTCCTCTTTTGGTAACCGAAAACGGTGGCACCGGCCTCGATTTACAAGTTATAGAGCGCGGGTCCGAACCTGAAAAGGCGCTTTACGTTGTGTAAATTATTTTATCACCACTGTTCTCAAAACGGTGAAGGAAAACTTGGAACCGGCATGTCTTAGAACCAAAACTTCGAAGATATGTGGCATCTACCAACCGCACTGGGCCCGCGTGATGTCATACGGCCCACTTCCTCTTACAGAGAGGAGGCCTTTGTCCCAGCCGTGGGAATGTCATAGGCTGATTATATTAATTCAAATTCAAATAATTTTTAATCTTATCGTTTTCGCAAGTTATACCAGTGTGTTCACAAAATAGACATTTCTTCTACTCATAGACTAATAAAATGTGTGATAGATGTAGCGTACGTTGCGCGGACGTTACGTTTATACGCTCTTCCGCTACTTTGTAACTTAAGAGTGTTAGATTTATTTAATCAATCAATCAACTCAGCCTATCGCAGTCCACTGCTGGACATAGGCCTCTCCCAGGCTGCGCCACAACACTCTATCCTCCGCCTTCCACATCCAGTCTGTCCCATCCACCTTTTTAAGGTCGTCGGTCCATCTAGCTGGGGGGCGTCCCACACGCGCTGGGGGGATTTATTTAATGAGTAAGTACAGCTAATTAGAAAACCGATCTGGGGGCAGTGAGATTGAATGTTTTGCATTCAACACATACAGACGTGCTCATAAATGCACAATATCAGTAAATAAATTAATGCTTGCATAATCAGTGACCCAGTTTTATAGTGTGTTACATCAATAAATATTTTAGTGATAATTTAAAATAATGGACTGACGATATTATAGTCGTATTACTTGTATATGGAAGGCAGCCCCTTTAATCGCAGCGCGATGATACGACGTAGCCCTCCACCGACTCCGATCCCGGTACCAACACCGGCACGGACACCGCCCCAACAACCAAGACAGGACCAAGATGAGACAATTGAAGTTGTGACCACTCCGGAGATTCAGAACTGGATGGGGTCCATTGAGCAGTGTCTGAATGAGGTTGTTGCTATTGCTTCTGAGGGAAAGCTAAACGCTGATCAGAAGCTGAAAATAAGCAATCTCTGCCGGAAAGTTGGACATGGAGTTTCGCAAATGGCGGTTCAATACCAGTCCTTAAAACAGAAAGCAATCCAAACCCATACCTCCCTTAAAACCATGACCGAAGCCCGAGACCTATCAGATTGCCTAATGGAGATGAACCGGACGATTCAAGAGTCCTGCACGAAACGGGAAGCAACTTCTTCATCTTTTGCAGAAATGGTCAGGAAGGGGTCCAACACCTTTGTTCGTCCTAATACTTTTAGCTCCGTGGCTATTTATCCCAGTGACAACTCAAAGACCAGTGACGAAACCAAGAACATGGTCCAAAAAATCATATGCCCTGGAGAAATGAAGCTGAAAGTTCGAGGCGTACGAAAAATTGGAAAAGGTGGTCTAATAATAAGCACTGAGACTAAAGATGACCTAGATAGGCTCAAACAAACAGTCCAACTCGCTTCGTCAGGGCTCACCGTCGACGAACCTAAAAGGCGCAAACCTCGCATAATAGTAATAGGAGTTCCCACATCGCTGGCTGAAAATGAGGTTTATAAATGTATTTATGAACAAAATTTGGCCGACAAACTGCCCACCATATCCCTAGATACATTTTTGACCTCAATAAAACTAAGCCACAAATCTGGCAGGAAAGATGCTGAGAACTGTAACTTTGTCATAGAAGTTCCAGCCGTCGTACGCAAGGCCCTCATCACACAAGACCGGGTATTCATAAATTGGACGTCCTGCCCAGTACGAGACTTCACATTAGTAACGAGATGTTATAAATGCCAGCAGTACGGTCATGCAGCCAAAACATGCAAAGTTGCTGCCTCGACCTGTGGACATTGCGGTGAAGAAGGACATATATTACAAGACTGCGCAAAAAAAGCCGAAGCTCCTAAATGTGCTACATGTTTGCGCTTTAAAAAACAAGCCAACCACAAGACATTAGACGCAGATTGTCCGGCCAAAAAAGCTGCCGAAAACAGGTACATCAACTCAATCGATTATGTAGGCGCCTAAGAGCGCCACATCCTTGTTTATATTTTAGGCGTAATCTTTATTGTTATTTCTTTAGTTTAGTATGGATGTTAATTTATTTACCAATATAGATAACTCATTTTTAACCGTGTCGAAAACATGTGAAGTTGAGGAGTGCAGACAATATCTTTCCGACTATCAAAAATCATTAACTATACTGACCCAAAACATTCGTAGTATTTATAAGAACATAGATAGCTTTAAAATTTTCCTTCATAGACTTAACTTTGATTGTGATATAGTTGTACTAACTGAGTGTTGGCTAGCAAACCGCATAGGTAACCTCCCAGTAATACCTGGGTATAACTTACTGCATACTACAATAAATTGCAATCAAAATGATGGTGTGGTAGTTTTTGCTAGAGATTGTTTACAGGTCACAGTCGAGGAACCTACTCTACAAGACTGTATGAGTAATTGCTTGGTAATCAAAATTGGCGCAACTACAGCGATAATCGCTATATATAGGTCGCCTTCCGCTAGAAACTTAGATTCTTTTCACAATTCCTTAAATCAGATTTTTCAAGCACTAAGCTCGTTTAAGAATGTAATACTAACAGGTGATTTAAATATAAATATTGGAGCCGAAATCTGCGATGCAGGGACCGAAAATTACCTTAATATCTGCTCATACCATGGTTTTCTTCCCGCTCACACTTTGCCTACTCATCAGAGCGGTTCCTGTCTAGATCATATGATGATCAAAACCAGCTTATCATACATTACGCTCGTTACTAACTCAACAATTACTGACCATCACGCTGTGCTACTTAGCATAAATTTAACGCTGCCTAAGCAAAATCGTCCCCTGACCAAAAGCAAATTAAACACAAATAAACTCGAATATGATTTATGCAACCTCGATTTTAGCTTAGTTTCTGACGCTAACTTGGCTTTATCGTACTTAATAAAACATGTCCAACAAGCAATATTACGTAACACGACAGTTTCTACTGTGGATAAAAAACGTTATAATATTAAACCTTGGATTACTCCTGGACTAATTCGATGTATAAGACATAGAGATAAACTTCATCAGAGAACAAAGAAATACCCCGATAATCTAATAATTCAAACCACCTATAAAAGATACAGGAATTTCTGCAACAATTTGCTAAAGAACTTAAAAAATAATTACGATAAAAACGAATTAACTAGAGCAGGTAACAATAGCAAACAACTTTGGAAACATATTAAAAATGTCACCAATATGTCTAAACAGCGTGAATCAAATTCGAGTTTACTGCTTACTAATGCCTCGCCACTCCTTTCAGCTAACAACGTTAATAACTTTTTTGTCAATGTTGGGAAAACTCTTGCGGAACAGATTCCGACACATTATTGTGACCAATCTTACCAGCCAAATAGCAGTAACCTGAAATCTTTTGCTATGCTCGACACTGACGAAGACGAAATAACCCGAATTATTTCTGGGCTAAAAGATGACTGTGCAGTTGGATGGGATAACATAAGCAATAAGATCCTTAAACTCTATAAGCATATTCTGGTACCTCCCTTAACGCATATATTTCGAATCTGTCTTTCCAATGGAATTTTCCCTAGATGTCTAAAAAAGTCAATTGTAATACCAGTATTTAAATCTGGAAGTAAAGACCTAGTTAGCAATTATAGGCCAATATCGTTACTCCCCTCAATATCAAAAATATTAGAGAGAATTATAAACAGTAGGCTAGTTAACTATCTGGAAAACAATAACTTCTTATCCCCTGCGCAGTTTGGTTTTAGAGCGAAATTATCCACAGCCGATGCGGTACATAACCTGACCAACTACATCTCAGAAGAACTCGGCAAAGGGAACCAGACCCTGGGAGTCTTCCTTGATTTAGCCAAGGCCTTCGACACGGTGTCCATTTCTGTCCTTCTGAATAAATTAGAGACTATTGGACTATGGGGAACGCCGCTGAAACTATTTGCTGACTACTTACATGACCGATACCAATGCGTTAGAATTGATAAAACCATCAGTGATGAGCAGAAAACGACGGGTTTTGGTGTTCCTCAAGGAAGTATTCTGGGCCCTACGCTATTCCTGATTTATATTAACGACATGTGCAACCTTAATATTAAAGACGGGAAAATAATATCATATGCCGACGACACGGCGCTAATTTTTACCGCTAAAACCAGTAATGAACTGTTCGAAATCGCACAACTAGGTTTTGATACTGTGACAAATTGGCTTCAAACAAATTTACTAACATTAAATGCTGACAAGACAAAATACATTCGCTTCTCCATGCGCAAGCCTCAAGCTAACGTTACTAACCCTCAACTATATGCCCATCAATGTGGAAACCGTTCAGTCAACATGTGTAATTGTCCTTTTATCCTCAAAACGAGCAACATAAAATACCTCGGTGTAATAATGGACGACACTCTGTCTTTCCGAAATCACATTGAAAGTCTCGTTAAAAGAGTGCGCAAATTAATATTTGTTTTTAAAAAATTGCGATCATTTGCAGACTCAAAATTAATCAAACAAGTTTTTTTAGCCCTATGTCAATCAATAATTCAATACTGCATCACATCATGGGGTGGCGCACCAAAAACTAATCTGCTTCCTCTTGAAAGAGCTCAGAGAGCAATTTTAAAGGTAGCAAACTTCCATCCCTTTTTCTTTCCCACAGATCTGCTATATAATTCCTGCAACGTGATGACTGTCCGCCAAATTTTCATTTTGCACTTAGTATTAAAACAGCACACCATGCTTACGTACACTGCTGACAATACTAACAAAAGACGGAATGATATAGTATGCACATCTAATACAACCTCGAAACATGTCTTTGTAGAAAGGTTTTTTACATTCTTAGGCCCATTTCTGTACAATAGGCTAAATAGAAAACTAAGTATCTATAAATTGAATTATTTTAGTTGTAAGAAAATTATTAGTACATATTTACTAACCATCGCTTATGCACAGACAGAAGATCTACTTGTTGTCTGCAAATAGAACTACTAACATGCTATTTTTATTTTACCTTTTTTTCCTAATTTTAATTTAGTTATTACATTATACACATTGTTAATTTATTACATTAAGTATTTAAGCACTTCCTAGCCTGAAGCACAGGTTCAACCTAGTTCAGGCAATAAGCATCTGTGCCCTATTTTAAATTGTTAAGATACTCTGTAAATGAAAATGTGTCCCCTTTTATAAATAAACGATTATTATTATTATTATTATTATTATATTGAAAAAAAAAGAGGGCGAGAGGGCGAGAGGGGGGGGGGAGGAGAGGGGCTTGTGGCTAAGTAATAGTAGCCGTACGGATCGATCGATCAGGTTAAGCTAAGCTTGCCGCGGTTGGTCCGTGGATGGGTGACCATCTTAACATACCAAGACCTCTCCGTGCCTCGGAAAGCACGTTAAGCCGTTGGTCCCGGCTGTCATTTGTAGATCTTTGACAGTCGTTACGGGGCGTCAGAAGCCCGAAAGTCTGACAACCAGTCTTTCCAAGGGGTATCGTATTACCCAGTTACTGGGTTGTGGAGGTCAGATAGGCAGTCGCTCCATGTAAAATACTGGTATTCAGCTGCATCCGGTTAGACTGGAAGCCGACCCCAACGTAGTTGGGAAAAGGCTAGGCAGATGATGATTATATTGAAAAAAAAAAAAAAAAAAAAAAAAAAAAAAAAAAAAAAAAAAAAAAAAAAAAAGATCATAATAAAACGCCCAGATTTATTTCAAGTTTCTGTACAAAGGCAGAAACATGACGTGATCTAGATTATATTGTGTGGTTACCAGTTGTAAGCACCAATTGCTTTTATTTTTTGGATTGCTAATGTCAGGTATTTTTGGCCATGTTTAAAAAGTAAAAAGCTTCGTTTTTTGTTTCATTTGGCATTAGAGACACATTACCGAATAAAAAAATATGATTGCAAATCGCATTTTCAGATTCCCACGTGAAACTATAAAAGTAAATTAAAACACAAACAAAACACATATTAAAATGTTGACTTTTTTCAATTGCCACTCAAAATCGAGTGCTGTTTGCAAAATACAGCTAAATTGTGTAGAAAAGCTAACCCTTTGTCTTCCGAGGGTCGTTCGTACCCTTAGGAACACTTGATTAGTGGAGGGTTATTCGTCGTTTTGCGGTTATGTTGGGAACTTTGTGAACTAATTGTTATATTTTGACTTTGTAGCATTGCAAGGGTTGAGCACTTGATTTTGTAAAGTCCTATTGACTTTTCTTAAAGAGTTTTTAATGTGAGTGGCTTTCAAATTGTGACTTTATTTTAGTTGTATAGTTTCGTGGTGTATTCGTTTATTATTTTAATATGAGCGTGAGAGAAAGTGCATGTAAGCTAGTGTGTTATAATGTGCCCAACTTGACTTCTTGAGGTTTCTCACGCAACTTTTCTTAAGTTGCCGAGTGGTATTGCCTTGATTTTTTAAGATTGTATAAGGACCTCCGTATATTTTTGCATTCAACGGTTTATATTGCTTTATAGACTCGTAATTAAATATTTGTACATTGCCATAACATTTCATCTGTTCTGTGGCCTTAACACTTGCTCGCAAAAAGAATACCAATCTACTTTCAAGACCAAAACCATTTACATTAATGGCACCTCCGTTGGCTTCAACCAATGGGCCACTCCAGGTATTTATAAAAAGTAGAGCGAGACTATACGAGTTATATGGTGAGAAAAAATACAGGTTTGATAGTCCTTTTCTAGAGTATGTCCAAAATTATTCAAAATTATTTAAAAAAATCTGTGTTTTTGCTAAATCAAAATTTTTAAGCGATACAATAAAAAATTCCAATAATAAAGTAAAAACCACTTGGAAAATTATTAATAATGAAACGGGTAAGTCGGTTAAACAGGAAGAACAACTAGAGATTATGGTCAACAACAAATTAGTTACTGAAGCTGCTGACGTAGCTGAGGCATTTAATGAGTTTTTTGCCAACATACCTTTAACTACGACTCGCAACTAAAATTCGTCCTCGTCTAAAGCGGAAAACCTTCTGCATAGTAGTGTGCCCAAATGTAGTCGCTTATTTCCCCCCTATCTAGCTATTACTTTTAATAAATGTGTTGACTTAGGAACTTTTCCCGACCTCATGAAGAGTAGTAAAGTCATACCATTATTTAAATCAGGTAATAAAAATAACGTTGGAAATTTTAGGCCTATTTCTATCTTACCGGCATTTAGTAAAATATTTGAAAAGTTAATACTCAAGCAGTTGCTAAGACATTTTAATTTAAATTGCCTCCTTCATGATGAACAATATGGCTTTACAAAAGGTCGTTCAACTACAGACGCGGGTGTTGCTCTGCTGAAACACATATTTAACGCATGGGAGAACTCACAAAATGCCATTGGAGTTTTCTGTGATCTTTCCAAAGCATTTGATTGCGTGTACCATTGCTATTGCGTAAACTACGTCATTACGGTGTTCAAAATGAAGCTCTCAACGTAATAAATTCTTATTTAAATAATAGGCACCAGTGTGTAGATATTAATGGTGTGAAATCGTCCGGGCTACCAGTTCAGTTAGGTGTACCTCAAGGCTCAATACTGGGTCCATTCTTATTCTTAGTGTACATTAATGATTTACCATTCTATTTAAAGGGTATCTGTGACGTTGTACTGTTTGCTGATGATACCTCTCTTATCTTTAAAGTAGACAGGAATAGACAAGATTTTGACGACGTAAATAGTGCACTCTCAAGGGTTACGCATTGGTTTACCACGAATAATCTAGTTCTCAATGCCAAGAAAACTAAATGTATAAAGTTCGCTTTACCGAATGTAAGAAATCTGGGACCCAACATCGTCTTAGATGATGAGGTGCTTGCAACTGTAGAATCGGCCGTTTTTCTTGGCATAACAGTAGATGCCAAACTTCAGTGGGGATCACATATATCAAGCCTAGCGGGAAGGCTCAGTTCGGCCGCTTACGCCGTCAGAAAAGTAAGACAATACACTCACGTTGATACAGCTCGGTTAGTCTATTTTAGTTATTTTCATAGCGTTATGTACTACGGCATTCTGCTGTGGGGTAAAGCGGCTGACATTCAAAATATTTTTGTTCTTCAAAAACGAGCTGTTCGTGCAATTTACCAACTAGGTGCTAGAGTTTCTCTGAGAGAATTTTTTAAAGATATTGGTATTCTCACGGTGGCATCACAATTCATCTTCGCTAACATCTTATATATTAGGCAAAATATACACTTATACACTAAAAACAGTGATACTCATAATATTAATACTAGAAATAAGGACAAACTACGTGCTCCCTTTCACCGGCTTCATAGGGTTCATAACTCATTTGCTGGGCTTGGTATAACCTTCTATAACAAGCTTCCTTCTTCTTTGTTAGATTTACATTTTAATGCATTTAAAGCGAAAGTAAAATCAAATCTTTGTTCGAAGGCATACTATTCTATCAACGACTACTTAAACGATAAGAATTGTTGGTCGCTGTGATTGGCTCAAGACAACGTTTATGTTCTTTCACCAGAATTAGCTTAACTACTGACAGGTCATATGAATTACTTCATATCATTGTTTATTTAACTTGACTGCATAAACCATTTTTTATTTTTATTTTTCATTAATTAAATTTTCATTTATCGTTGAATGATGGTTATATGCTATTATTGTATAGAATCAAGTTCTTCCAACATAACAGACAGCTGTGCTGCTGGGGAGTTTGTTGCGCCACTTCTTCTTCCCAGCTAAAGCACTAGGAAGTGGTGAAGGGCGGGCGTTTTGGGGGGACTGTCTTATGTAATTTTGACGTTCAAAAAGTGCTGACTCTCAGCCTAGTTTGAATAAATGACTTTTGATTTTGATTTTGATTTTTTGCTCGACGCTCTGTTATGGCAGTCTAGCCGTATCGTAAATACTTACCATCGGGGTGTTAGTTCTTACCATTGGAGTGCAATTCCTTACCATCCGGGTGCAATTACTAACCATCGGGAGTAAGTACTTACCACCAGGGTGCAAGTATTTACCATCGCGGTGCAAGTACTTACCATTGGGTCGTAAGTATTTAATTTCCCGTCACGGGGCAAGTACACCACCAGGGCAAGCAGACGCTCCTAGTCTAGACGAAATACATTTCAAATGTTCTTTTAAAATATCTCGCCATTTCGGTCAGGATGCATTTATGGTGAATTTGTCACGATCGTGATTCCCAACAGTTTTTTGTTTCTTATCTATGTCTTAAGTGGTATATGGGAGGAGAAATGGTGACTGCTGATCGTACTTCTTGTTCAGTGCTTTTTATTCTATTTGGGGATTTGTTTTATCCGACTACGGTGAAGCAAAAGGGAGGATTATGAATTTAGCCGGTATGTAGTACCTATGTACCTACAATACATTCTTACAGTACTGAGCGATTATAATCATAAGCTTTAGGCCAACGTGGCATACGAGCACGGCTTTCAGGGGAGAATATTTTCTTGTTTCATACATTTTAGAGCGTGAACATTTTTTCAGTAGTCGGGTTTTAGTTTTAGAACTTAATTTTTTAGAGGGTAGAGCTATCCTCTAAAAAAACTCCCATCCAATCACACATTCCTACAATGTTCAATGAATCGGAGCATTTTTCCAGTGACCGGGCGCTTGTCATCATAATGAACGGAGGTTCGTTAAATGTTTCAAGAGCTCTCAGCACTCATCCAGCATCCACTTGATCCTACTTGCGCTGGAGATGGACGCGCGGCTGCCAAAGGGTTGACATTTTGATGGTGAACTTTTAGACCATTTGGTAATTTTATTTAAATGTCTTGCAAAGTTGAAACTGTTTGATAATACATCCATTATTTTAATTAAGTTCTTGATTTTACAGACAACGCACAGCCTAAACCGCTGGGTGTGAACTTTTGCATTAGAGGTCGTTCTATAACGAAGGATTTTTGAAAATTCACTCCCTGATAGGGATTTATAATTTGTACGGAAGAACGACATTTTTGCCCATTCGAAATGCTATCGGGCACACGACTTTGTCAGTAATAAATATGGTTTATTTTATAGAATAATATAGTCACAGATTTGAATCTTTCAGACGTTTTCCAAGCTTATTTTGGTGGTTGTATGATTGATTAAATAAATGAAGTAATATTTATTTAGGCCCAAATCTATGAATTAAAGTAAAAAAAATAAAGGTGAAAAAGGGAAACGCGGAGTAAAATATCTACTCTATTATTAACAGACGATAAAAAAGAATAAACACGTAGTAGTTTTACTACATTTCATCTGCTCCTAGTGTTAAAAACTGCACACTACTTACGTGACACACTATCAATCAGAATCTGGATCAATTTGAAGGATAATTATCGTTATTCCATTGCTTCATATGTTCGAAAAATAACGCCATGAATGTTGTTGGACTGTCGAAATGAAAGCAATTCCTAGTTCCTACTGTTACTGTGTTCCTGCATTACCCTTCCGCCCCTCAATCTAAACCAACATAGGCACAGCACACGAAAGCTCACCAGATAACATAACTAGTAACAACATTCCCATAACAGATAGCGACGTAACTGCATAGATATCTATCAAGAGGTTAGTTCCCATGCCTGCGCAAGCGCTTGACTTTTGACACCAACACTCACTTGCTGCTCTTTCACTTTTTAGTATGGACAGGTCATTCGATTGGTGAGATGGCGATGTGGGTAGAATATTTTAGATAATTTAAAAACTAAAATACGGTTTTAGAGCGTTTTTCTTTAAATTACAAGGATCTATGAATTTGCATAGAGCACGGAATCACGGAGCACGCATTAGAAACACCATTACTATCTAATAATATAATCATACCAAGCAATTAGCTCAATCAAACTATAATGTTCCCACTGCTGAGACAGAGGCCTCAGTGAGAGGGAGTGGGCCGTAATTCACCACGCGCGCCCAGTGTATGATTCTAGGACATGTCGGTGTCCTCAGGATGTTTTCCTTCACCGTTTTGATTGCAGTAGTTATGAAATAATTTACATAAAGTAAAGCGGCTGTCGGGGTTCGAAACTAGGGCGCGACGCACGAGGTCCACTGCGTCACCACTGCGCCTTTAAGCGCAATTAGCGCTGCGTGCAAATTCGGCTATCATATTATATATCAGAATTGTCACGAGCCGTCAGTTTATGAGTAAACGATGACGACCACTGACACGCGTCGTTGACAATACAGCCTCCTGCAGCAGCCATCCGGGCGTCTCCGTACTCGATAGATACCGGAATCACTAACGAACAAAATCTAAAAAAATCAACGAAAACAAAATCGAGTTAGAAACAGAATCAGCAAAAGAATAAAGCATCAACCGTACCGATGCGGCGAAGCGATAAATATAGTTAAGAAGGAATTGTTCGTCAAAAATACGAGTAATTTTAATTGCGTCGCTGATAGAGGCGGCATTATCGCGTTATTAACGCTCTCTGCTCGCTCCCCGCTGTATTCGTTCAGCTTAATGCTTCTCTGATTTTTATGACAATTACTTGTCCTTTGTTCTGTCTAGTTTGATGAGTAGCTGTGTTTATTTTGACCTTTTTGTCTAAAATTTTGACGTTACGATGTCTTAAAAGTTAGAAAATCGTCTCGTTCAGTAAAATTTTCTTTTAGTAAAGGTCTCTGTGGCGTGCTTACTTTAATTTGTATGATTAATCAACTCTGGATAAGTTTGGTCTCTTATAAATATTTGGATTGAAGGAATTAAATATTTTATTTCAATCGATTATACAATTACAAGAAATCTAGTTTAGTCCCATCTCGGCACCCATGAATTTATTTCTCATGCCCACGAAACATTCTCATCTATACAACCGTGCCGATAAATAAGTTCATGGGTGCCGAGATGGGACTAAACCAGAAATCTGTATATAATTAAGCTTAGTTTGTTTATTTGTTTAAACCAGCTAATCTCTGGAAGTACCAGTCGGATTAAAAAAAAATGCCCAATTCTTCAGGAAGGCTTCAGGTTATTTAACATCACGAGCGCAAAGAGCGTTAAGAGCCGAGAAAAAGTAAGAAAGAACGCTAACCGTAAACGAATCGGAGTAGGTCGAAAAACAAGAAATATCACGCAGACGAAGTCTCGAGCAGAAGCTAGTAAAAGATATCTCACTTTGATACCAGCTGGAGTTTTTAAAGAATACGATGCAAAAGCTGCTTCTACACATTTTGATTCCAAATCCATTTTTTCCGAAAACATCTCAAAAACCACTCACAAACTCCACAACCCAATCTAAAAGCGAATAGCCCTACATTATACACAAACAGCGTCAGTGTAGTGAATGTAATACACTGACAATCTCGGCATATCATCTCTGCGCACAAATCGAATCAGCCGCAATCCCAGAGACATATTGTTCAGCGGGAACGGATCCAATCTGTGGATTTGTTGACGTCGCCCGCGCACCCTGGCACCCCTGCGCCTCGGGCCAAGGAGTCATGTTAACGAAATAATTTCGATATAGATTTACATGAGGAATTTGATTGTATAGAGTGAATACTGTTCGCGAGACGGATATTGAAAGAAAAGTAGGAACGGAAATTGAAATGCTCAGTGGAAGATGTAGTACAAAAAATTTATGAGTTTCCAGATTTATAGATTGGAGATAGTAGTTTTAAATTATGTTTATCTTTTTTATAAAATTCAACAATTCAATTCAATTCTGTCTTTTTATTTCTTTCTGGTATCGAATTTGTTGCACATTTTTTTCACAAAAAGAGACATTAATGGTGTATTTGTATTATCGGTCTTATCTTTCATACGCTAAGCGTAATAAAACGAATACAAAAAAGAATGCAGGAGCGAGGGCCTGAATTAAAAAAAAAAATCAGCCTATATTGTTCCCACTGCTGGGACACAGGCATCCTGTGTAAGGGGGACTGGGCCATCATCCACCACGCGGGCCCAGTGCGGTTTGGTGGATGTAAAATCTTTGAATTTTTGCTTTTAAAGACATGCCGGTTTCTTTACGATGTTTTCCTTTATCATTTGAGAGCAGTGTGCAGTGGTGCTAAAATCAAATAAGTACACAAAGTAAAGTGCCTTTTTGGGTGCGAACTCCCGACCCTACTCGTAAGTCGGGCCCGATACCACTGGGCCACCACTGCTCAGTCGGGGCTCATACCACTAGCCCACCACTGCTCAGTCGGGGCCCATACCACTGGCCCACCTCTGCTCAGTCGGGGCCCATACCACTAGCCACCACTGCTCAGTCGGGGCCCCTACCATTGGCCCACCACTGCTCAGTCGGGCGCCTATGGTGTTTAAATAAATAATACTGTTACAATGTTGATAGTACGTTGCAGTTTGTGATGATACTTTTTATATTACTGTCAATTGTTTGCATGTGTCTGCTTGGGAGCTTTATACAGTAAGTTATAAACTTAATTACATTTCAGTCAGACTGAAAGTTACTTTGAACCAACTAAGAATAGTTCGGACGATATACGATACAATATTTTGGAGCTTACACTTGTTCATAGACTGCACTGCACTGCTATGAATGCAAAAATATACTTCATCATCATCATCATCATCATCATCGTCAGCCTACAGAAGTCCACTGCTGGACATAGGCCTCTCCAATTGCACGCCATTCAGCTCGATTCTCGGCAACTCTCATCCAGCTGCCAGCCAAGACTGTCGCTCCACCTAGCTTAAAGGCGTCCTACTTTAAGTTTGCTGATTCGCGGTCTACACTCAAGAACACGCCTACCCTAAAGGTCATCATTTCTACGGCTAATTTGGCCGGTCCATTGCCACTTTAGGTCGCTAATTCTGTGAGCTATACACAACTTTGGTACTGTGCCGGATCACCTAATTCCTGATTCTATCCCTCAGATACACTCCAAACATAACCCAAAATACTTAATCTAATCCGAAACTAACGTGGGTACATTATAATATCCGGTATCCCCACATCTTCCAAACACTCAGTATTAAAGAAATCCAAAACCTCGTTACGGGCAGATTCAACAGGAGCCTCGTCATGAGGGACTTGCTACATTACTTATTCATCGGCGACTAAACGGGGCATGAAACATTGGGTTATGTTCTCATTCAGACGTCACTGCTCCTAATTGTGTGGGGATGCCGGTGTCAGATTACTGAGGGTCTGACTTACGATGGGAAATGGTTAATAGAATTTGAATTGAAAGTTTTTGTGTAACCACTGGACGTTGGTATTATTGAACTTTGGTTTGGTCTAGTTTTGTAATATTATATTTCTTAGAGCACTGATAACAGCCCTGACTTACGAGTTGTTGTAGGTCGCTGCAAAGTAAAGCAACTACTTGCTTGGTGCTTTGCGTAATATAGTCATCGCTGCTCTCAAAACGGTGAAGGAAAACATCGTGAGGAAACTGTCCTATAACTAAAAGTTCGAAGATTTTTGACATCTACCAACCCGCACTGAGCCCGCGTGGTGGATTACGGCCCACTCCCTCTCACAGACAGGAGGCCTGTGTCCCAGCAGTGGGAACGTTATAGGCTGAATATGTAAGTGTCTGTGTAGAGTTATCCATTCATGAGCTCATCTTTATTGGTTTTTTGTGTGTCTTGTATTAAATTGAGACAATTTTTTATTGATTTGTTGCTTTTGTACTCCTTGACTTTTTTACAGTTCCGATAGGTACCGGATTATTATTTATTATTTATTATTATTAATCGTTTATTTCAGGCATTAGCACCCATAAAATTAAAATTGAAAACTTATCCTAAAACAAAACAAAAGATAAACTAAACAAACGAACATAAAAAAAAACAAAGTACAGAAAAATAACAATAAAACAACCCACCATTTCACACCAAGGAAGCCAAAACAAATGTACCCCATAAAATCAAAATCAAAATCAAAATATTTTATTTCACATAAACCTGCAAGGGCACTTATGAAACGTCAGAAGCTAGGTGCACGGTTCCAATTTGTCGCATAACAAACATAACAATGGTGAGTACATTATGACGCAATCATCGTCACTATCATCACTCTGCATAAAGACGTCCACTGCTGGGCATAGTGATAGGTCTCTCTCAAGGAGTGACTTACGATAAGCATTAACATCTCTCAAAACTTTCTTTCTATTTTAAAACACCTTTGTATTCAATTCGTATGCTCTTCATAACTTCGTTGCGGTCGTCCGACTGACCGCAATGGATAGTCAAAGTCACGGCAGTTACGTAACAACGGTTACTATAATGACAGCTCTACGGACAGATAGACCCACCGCAGTGAGACGGTACTCAGGCGTCAAGTACCTATAGTCTCAATCTAAATGAAAGGAATCAATACTCTGATAAAATGTTTGAGGATACTTAATAGTGAGATCTATCACAAAACTCGAGAGATGATTGTGTAATGGAATTAGCCATATTGATATAACCATACATGCACAAAATCATGCCCTGATCCCATGGGTGTAGGCAGAAACTACACAACGCCACCTGCTACGATCCTTACATACTTACTCCTTTTGTCGTCGCTTAAAACCATCTCCTCATTTAATTAGCTTGTCATTATTAAAAGGCTCTGCAACGTCTCGAGAACGTCATGTGAACGAGGAGAAGGGATTTTGCCACAGTATTACGTCAACATATATCAGCGATAAAAATATCTTGGTTTATCAGACAAAAAGATAATATAATCCAATTGAGAGAGTTGTCTATTATTGGTCGGGAATGACCATCAGGGTTGCGTATCAACTTAGCGTTTAGCCTATTGTTATCCATTTCAATTACGCTATCGTTTACAAGTAAAACCTATTTATTATCTTCAAAACCAACATATTCTTTCGTATCAAATAGCATGTCTATCTCTCTAAATTTCATTTCATTCATCCTATCCCCGAAAACAGTCTCCATATTGCGACACAGCTTTACCGTTCCCTGGAATAGCCCGGGGCGTCTCCAATATCTGCGGCCGGCGGACCGAGCTCATCTAGTTATACGAGTACGTTCAAAATAACTCTTTGTTATACCTATATTGAACTATTGTGCTCTTTGTGGCACTAACTTCGTTTGTAGACTCGTTTTGATTTTTGTTCGTACTTAAACAGCATGTTTTATAACAGAATGTCTTGTTTTTGGAATGAAATGAATTTTGCTGTTTACCTAAGTCTTCATAGAAGTTGGAAGGTTAAAATTTTGTTGTTGGCGACCTTTTCTGCTTCTTTTCTCTTTAGATGGGTTGGGTAGGGTGGATTGAAGGAGTTGCAAAGTTTTCAGAAGTTGGAATGCTTCTTGAACAGTTCTTTTCTCCATTTAAATCTCCAAGTCTAATCTCATTCCACTGGGTAACAGCCAACGGGCTCCGCCTTGACCACAAACGCTTAGATCCTACAAAATAAACCTTTGAACACCTTGAAATTGAGACTATTGTTAAAAGCACGTTACTAATAGCATTCTACTCAGACAACACATACATAACGCCAGGTTCCCGAAGGGTTGGGCAGAGATGTCCCTATACCTAGTACACCCACATATCGACTCAGCTAGCTATCTGCTCAGATATATCTGTAATATCAAAACACCCAATCAACTAAACCCCAAAAACAATACGTTCTAAATCTAATCCGTTCAGAATTAACAACATTATCTTCTGCCGAAATTACTCCTCGTCTCATGTAAACGAGGTCCAAAATCCCTTTGTGAGCAAGAAACGTTTATATTACACTTAGAAATGACGTCACAGCCTCAGGGTACCAATTATGTGCACAAAGTAACGCTGGCTCGCATCTACTCGCTTCCTTCCTGACATCTAATGTCATTCTGAGATCGCTACCATTGCGGGTAGTCGTAAATTGTTTTAGAAATTGCTTCGGTCTACTGTTGATGGTTGATGAGTACCTAATAAGTTTGTTAATGAAAATGTGGAGCTGTAAAGATCGTTTTCGTGTTCATTTTGAGGTAATGAAGGCGGGAGGACATTGTTATTTTGTACCTTGGTTTTTGGTGACGATACTTGAGTACTTCCGGAGATTTCTGCATGGGTATTAAGGCCTCGCTTCGCTATTATTCTTACTGATTTTTAATCAATATTTAATTCATTAGCAAGCGTAAGCTTTATCACATGTTGTTATGACAAGATTGAAAAAGGTAAGGTCTAAAACTAAAACAAGACTACTGAAAAATCCCGCTCTAAAATGTATGAAACAAGAAAATATTAAGTAGTAGGTAGTAGGGTAAAAATTAGCGCTTTTGCTCTGTTCGTGCAATCTGGCATAACAAGGAACCAGGATGAAGATGCAACTGTGCACTTATATGACCTGTAATGATTTCCAAATATTAATTAGACAACCTTTTAATTTCCAAGCTCGAAGAGCACTAACTTAAAAACTAGGCTTAAAAATAAGAGGCTAATAATGACATATTTTCAATTTTGTATTTCGTATTTAAAAATGATTTTATAAAATCAAAATCAAAATCAAAATTCAAACTAGGCTGAGAATCAGCACTTTTTGAACGTCAAAATTACATAAGACAGTCCCCCAAGCCCTAGTGCCTAGTTCCTAGTGCTTTAGCTGGGAAGAAGAAGTGGCGCAACAAACTCCCCAGCATCACAGCTGTCTGTTATGTTGGAAGAACTTGATTCTATACAATAATAACGTATAATTAACATTCAACGATAAATGCTAATTTAATTAATAAAAATAAAAAATGGTTTATGCAGTCAAGTTAAATAAACAATGATATGAAGTAATTCATATGACCTGTCAGTAGTTTAGCTAATTCTGGTGAAAGAACATAAACGTTGTCTTGGGTTAATCACAGCGACCAACAATTCTTATCGTTTAAGTAGTCGTTCATAGAATAGTATGCCTTCGGACAAAGATTTGATTTTACTTTCGCTTTAAACGCATTAAAATGTAAATCTAACAAAGAAGAGGGAAACTTGTTATAGAAGGTTATACCAAGCTCAGCAAATGAATTATGAACTTTATGAAGCCGGTGAAAGGGAGCACGTAGTTTGTCCTTATTTCTAGTATTAATATTATGAATATCACTGGTTTTAGTGTTTAAGTGTATTTGCCTAATATATAAGATGTTAGCGAAGATGAATTGCGATACCACCGTGAGAATATCAATATCTTTAAAAAACTCTCAGAGAAACTCTAGCACCTAGTTGGTAAATTGCACGAACAGCTCGTTTTTGAAGAACCAAAATATTTTGAATGTCAGCGGCTTTGCCTCACAGCAGAATGCCGTAGGACATAACGCTAGGAAAATAACTAAAATAGACTAACCGAGCTGTATCAACGTCACTGGTGCCGATTCTCTTGTCACAAAATTCTCTAAACTAAACTAAAAATCACTAAAATTTAGTTTATTCCTGTCAAACGACGATTTCCCATTCTGAAATTGATTAAAGTGACACAACATAACTATATTTTAGTTTGACAGCACTAAGATTGTACTTAGTGAAAATGGTAACTTTGTTGTCAATTTCATTATTCTATTCAATATAAAATTTTGATTGCCTAACTAAATCTGACTATTTTTAATCGCGATTTTTTAATCGCGATTAAAAATAGTCAGATTTAGATAGGCAATCAAAATTTTTGATTTAGGTTTTAGATTTATTGACAACTAATTTTAGATGTGGAATAAAATTAGTTGTCAAGAACTAAAATTCACACTGACACCTCGACTCCGAAGTCGAGGTGTCAGTGTGAATTTTAGTTAAAAATAGATTACTGTATCTTTTTTTCCTTTTCTTTTGCTTATATCTCGAAATTGGTGTGTCCTATCGTAAAAATAATGAAAATTTCGACCCCCTTTATAACACCCCATACACCTCTAAAACTCAACATGTAGGTAATAATTTTTCATATTTTCGATACAAAAAGTAAAAAAATCCATTTAAAACACGTCGAGGCTGCCCCCCCTGCGCGATTCCGGCTCTAAAAAAAATCACGGGGTAGGGCAAACGTGGAGTCGCGTTTGTCAAATTCGATTTTAGTTGTGTCAAAATTATTTTTAAATTTAGAGATCTTTTTTTGCAGAATAGCTTTAAGATTCTCAAAGCCAAAAGTAAGGAATTTTAGTGATAGTTTAGTTCGGTGTACAAGAGAATCGGCATCAGTGTATTGTTTTATATATATTTTATACTTAAAAATATTTCAGACCCTATAACACACTAAAATTGTGAATGTAACAATGGAGGATAGTCAAACAATCGATCTTTTAGACGCATACAGTCAAGATTTTACAATATTCTATATTGTTTATCGATATAAACTCGGGCAATATCGATCTCCGGCAATATATCGCACGGAACCCCGCCGCGATGCTATTCTATGCTAATATTTAACGCAATGCCGACTACTCCGCTTTTTAGGGATCAGTAATGTTTTTGGTAAACATTACTAAGCAGATTTGGTATATTTCCTATATTACCTTTGGGCAAGAAAACATTAATTTCTTATACCTTCATTTGTTTCTTCTCCGTGAGGGAAGGGACCTCAACACGGCGGATATAAAAATACAACACATCACACTGCATCACATGGCATACGTCGTAGTCATTCATTTAATTAATACCTAAATTGTATTTTCTTTGTGTTTTTCAATTTTTTATATATTTTTGTCACATTCATAAAGTTTTGATTGTTTAGTAGTTATTAGTATCCCGGGCTGGCTTAGGACTGAAATTACGTACTTATAGGTAATGTGAGTGAAAACAAATTGAGAAGACTTTTGGGCACTTTTTCTGTTAACAGCGATGCGGACAATTTTTTGTTTCTCGTCATACATGATATTATTATTATTTAAAGACTGTTAGCTTTTAAATTAAGTTTGTAAATTAAACTTTTAAGGGGTTGGAAATATTTCAGTTACTTCGTGTTAAGGGGCTGTTGTACATTCGCCACAAACTAAAAACACCACGAAAAAAAGTATGTGTAAACTCGCCACAGCTTTATTTTCATGAAGTAAATTCGACATATTGTTTATTTCCGTACAGACAGCAGAAAAATCAAACGGTAAGTAGAATAAAACGTTATTTATAAATTTTTCATAATCACAGAAATTCACACAAAAATCGCAGTTCTACTTACAACTAAAATGTACGCTAATATTGTCTGGATTTGTTCGTTTTTAAAGCCGCGTTGTCAAGGACAGCGTGACCTGCGTCATGCGTGACACGCCTAATCCTTATAAACGTGTATTGCAAGTGGCCGATTTGCTTACAACATTACAATTATAACAAAAACAATAGAAAGATAATTAAATCACAGTAATACCAACGTTTTTACACGCTTTATATTAGCTTCACTTGTTTGTTTGTTTGTTTGTATGTTTGCATGTAACCGACTCCTTTGGACGCTATTATGACCCACTTTAAACGGTCAGATTTCATTTAAACTTTTTAGACTTATCGAGGACTTATGACAATTTAATAATTTAAAAAAAAACACGCTTTTGTAGTTAGCAAAACTAAAAAAATAAAAATAAATAATAGTTAAAAACAACTAAAAAACACGCTTTAAAAACTAAACTAAAAAGTAGATAATAAATCCAACTAAAAATAATAAAGTTAATAATTTAATTCTATTAAAAAGCGTGGGGTGCTTGGTATTAATTGATTATAAAAATACCTCAAAAAGCACCCCACGCTTTTTAATAGAATTAAATTATTTTCTACTTTTGAGTTTGGTTTTTAAAGCGTGTTTTTTTAATGTTAATTTACGTCTACATAAAAAATCACAGATTTACTTACAACTAAATATGTGAGTATATTTATTGCAATATATATTTATTGCAATAGACTGATTTGCCTGCAACATAACGAAAGATAAATAAGTATATTTTATGTACTTTATGTCTAATAAAAAATAAAAAATCATAAGCAACCTTAGTAACTATGTCTAATAATAACAGTACTTAATTCTTTGAAACGATTCAACATACCACTGACTGAAATGTAATCATAGACTAAGACAGCGTATGGTACAGGTCTATAAAATGCTAGGTTAATGTACTTTCATAATTTTAGAAATCACTTTATTTCGAGCGCTAAAAACCAATAACTTTGCTTGCTATCAGTATTTTGTGCAAAAATGATGTACCGATGAAGACTTGTGAAGAATTTACACATATGTTTTATGCAAGTGGCGAATACACTTTCAATGTATGGAGTATACAAAATGTGACGAATTTACTTTGTGGCGAATGTACAATAACCCGTTTGCTTTACCCAAACCGCGCTATCGATTCGCGCATTGAGACAAAAATAGTGCGAGGGATGCAGATGGTCAGAATTTACATTGTTCCAATGATTCATAGCTACATGTATGCAACGCCATTAATGCACGAGCTTCTGTTCACCATTTAAGGGTATATATAACACTTGAAAATATAACGATAATTATAAATCATAAAAAACTCCGTTACGCCACCAACTTAATTACACTTTTTCTAATGCACATTCGACCTTTATTTCTCTGCATAACACATGATCTACATCGATCAACAGCTAGTTAATTTAATTATTGCAGCTCGGTTAAGGCAGTGCCAAGTATAACACAATTATGTTGCTCATTACGGTGCACGGAACCATTATGTGTGATGGTATATCGCGCCTGACAGATTATTTAGAAACATCTGCTTCGTATTTATTTAAGCTGCTAAATGAGGTTTTTCGAAATTGCAATCATAAGTCGTAACGAGGGAGTTTTAAAGTAATTACATATCTTTTTTGAATTGGTTAGATACAATATATGCATATAAACAAATGATTGTAACACGTGCTGTTTTGCATCGAATTCAGAAGCCTAATGTGTTTGCTCGAATAGGAAAAAAATGATCTTTTAATTTAATGTTAATGTTGGAGGTGAGCATAATCAGCCTGTAATGTTCCCACTGCTGGGACACAGGCCTCCTCTCTGTGAGAGGGAGTGGGCCGTATTCCACCATGCCAGCCCAGTTGCAGGTAAACTTAACCTTATCCCTTCTATCACAGTTAAAACTCGTATCTAATGAACTTAAATCTTCCCTTTTCCCTGTTTCTTGTGCTTCTACTCACAATCGCTAGTTCATTTAAAGGGAACGCTACAAAATAGAATAGAAAATGTTTGATGTTAACATACATTATTATTAGGTAGGTATTTAGTAAGATAACATTTTGTTAAATAAGATTTAATTTGCTAAGTCGCTTAAAAATGGAAACCGTTGAAGATATTATTAAAGTCATTTTAGCAAAAATTATATGTTTTGTTCTCATTTCGAATAAACTTGCTTCGTGAACACTATACCAAAGGAGTCCTTTTATCGCACATATTGACAGTTTAAATCGAATTCGATGGCAAATCGAACGGTTGTGGATACTTAGCTGTGCTGGGGTCAGACTGACCGATAGAGGTGCTCCAAGATTGAATTGCATCCTAATAAGTCAGAAGAAAGGGAGGGCATTCAGAGGTGATTTACGTGACGTAATTTGTTGCGTCCCAGACTTTTCAATTATAGTTAGGCTTTGCATGTCATAGCTATTCACAGCAAATTTTATTTCTGTGGTTTTTTACTGCAGTAAAGGTTAATGAGTACGTTTTAAGGTACAGTGAACTAGTTCAAATTCCTATTTCTTTGTGTATTTTTATGTATAGGTTTATATATAAATACTAATACTTGGTAAATAAGTTGCGAACATCTACGGAGTTACTGCTACTACTTGCTTTGGTATACGCCTATACGGCAAAGAAAATTAATCAGCGCGCAATCTTTAACCACGAATTCAGCATGTAATTCTAGACCGAAAACAAGAATAAATAATATAAAAACCAAACTAAAAAGTAGAAAATAATTTAATTCTATTAAAAAGCGTGGGGTGCATTTTGAGGTATTTTTATAATAAATTAATATCAAGCACCCCACGCTTTTTAATAGGATTAAATTATTTTCTACTTTTTAGTTTGGTTTTTAAAGCGTGTTTTTTGAGTTTTTTTTAAAACTATTATTTATTTTCTATTTTTTAGTTTTGCAAACTACAAAAGCGTGTTTTTTTCTATTTTTTTCAAATTATTGAATTGTCATAGGTCCTCGATAAGTCTACAAAGTTTAAATCAAATCTGACCGTTCAAAATGGGTCAAAATAGCGTCCAAAGGAGTCGGTTACTTAAATACAAACAAACAAACATACAAGTGAAGCTAATATAAAGCGTGTAAGAATATAGATAAAAAAATCAGCTGTTTCACAGAAAAGTGCAATACCTAACCTACGCGGTCAAAATGTATGGAGTAGCAAATTTTCTTATATAACCGACGAAAAATGTATATGCTAGGGGGCTCTAGCATCATATTCTGGGTACCTAACAGTTTTCGCATTACTTTTTTTGCTTATACAATTTGGTTTTAGGTTTCGTGTTAGTATTACGCATTGATAAGTACCTGGCAACTTGTTAACAAGTACCTATTTGAAGTTTTAAAGGTCGCGATAGGAAGCATTGAACTAAGTATGTCCTAAACCTGAATCCAAAGCCACCTGGACCTGATGTCTATGATATCCACAAAATAAGCAAAAACTCACATTAGAAGAACCTGTTCTGATGTCACGAATATTACATAAACATATTTTACCTCAGTTCCTAGAACTTCTTACGGTGTAAAAGTTAATTAGGACATGCAGGTGATACCTGTTTACCTTTCTTGTATCTAAATTAGAATAATACTAAAATATTAACATTTATGCACAATATATCAAGGAAACATTCATCCGTATTACTGTCCTGTACTAGACCTACACGGATTCAAATGAGGAAAACTGGAACACGTCCATTGCATTTTACCCTAAAAAAAAACTCGACCGTAAATGACAGCGCAATCGTATCAAGAAAAAAAAGTAACAATTATAATATTAAAACAAACACATATTAATTAAAGAAACATCCATGACTAAGACATTATCACTCGAATAAAGGTCATAATTGTTAACCCGAAAAAAAAGCGCGCGACAAATTGACGCGTCGTGTCGTTTTGCGACAATTGATCGCAATCTTAGGCCGGATACCGATCAATTAGTGTTTTAAGCGCTGTGCACATGCGACGGTTGCGGGAGACCATACAGGTTGGTATCTGCGTCAGGTGGACCGCATATCGTGTGTGTCTCATGCTTCATGAACTTTATGGGCACTTAGCGGTGTATACTTTTGTCTTAATGTGTCCTTTTTATTTTTATGGAGAAAAGAGCCTCAAGATCTCTGGATCTGCATTCTGATTAGAAGTAATAAAACTGGTGTTCAAGCAAAAATGATTTCAATTTGAGTAAACTTAACAGTCCTGCCACCTTGGATGATCAGCCCTCTGCCTGACGGTGTTCCTTTCCACCACGTTAAGTGCCCTTTTGCGGTACCTAATTGCTAAGCAGAACTTCCTTAGCATAAGCATAATCAGCCCAAATTGTTCCCACTGCTGGGACACAGGCCTCCTC
Source organism: Polymixis lichenea (assembly GCA_949091785.1). Classification (NCBI taxonomy): domain Eukaryota; kingdom Metazoa; phylum Arthropoda; class Insecta; order Lepidoptera; family Noctuidae; genus Polymixis; species Polymixis lichenea. The sequence continues at coordinate 1,085,202 of OX420942.1, forward strand.
TCTGTGAGAGGCAGTGGGCCGTAATCCACCACGCGGGCCCAGTGCGGGCTGGTAGATGTCACATGTCTTCGAATTTTTGGTTCTAGGACATGCTGGTTTCCTCACGATGTTTTCCTTCACCGTTTTGAGAGCAGTGGTGATGAAATTATTTAAACAAAGTAAAGCGTCTGCCGGGGTTCAAACCTACGACCTTATATACTCGTGTCAGGGTCGTCACCACTGGGCCACCACTACTCTCATTCCTTATTAAATATCTTTCTTCTATCGGCCATATCGTTTTTACCAAATAGAGATGTAACTTTGCGTGATAAATATTGCAATTTCGCATGCCATGTCAAAGGCAGTGTTGTATCAGAATATCAGCTTTCAACAATAGCTTGAAACTTAAAACTTACAACCTGAGACTAGGCTTGCACTAACATGCAGCTGGGCACACGTATATACCTAGTACAATTTTTAGATTCATGGCATGGCCGTGTTACCTAGAAGAACATTGTTCAAGCATGCAAGCGCAGTCTTTTTATTAATTTTCGTTATTATTATATCTTCATGTTGCGTGTCTTGTCATGTCATGATGTAGTTTATAATAATATTTGCATTAATATGTTTGATGATGGAAATTCGCTCCAGGCCGAACACGAGCCTTAATGTAAACAATAGCACTAGTAAGATAGAATTGTAAGTACAAAGAGTACCTGTCTACTTGATTGATTTGTAATACTGCTGAAGTTACTTCTCTCGAATCTTTGCAAGACTGCTGCAATTAGATACTTCTCTGCAATCTGCAAGAACTATTCATGCAATCGCTCATACCGTGGTAAAATTAAAATCCAGTCAGTAACACAGTAGCGACTAGCAGGGCTAGTACGACCAACAGTAGTTAGTGTGTAACGCAATTTCCCCCCCCATTCTTACTGAAATGGCTTTCTTTTTGACAGTTCAACAACAATAATTGCGTTATTTACAGACGAATTTTTCGAACATAAGAAGCAATGGATTAACAATATCCTTCAATATGATTCAGATTGTGATTGATAGTGTGTTACACAATTAGGGTGTAACGTACTTTATCGACTCTCGTAAAGGATTTTTCATTATTATAACTGCTGGAGTTGAGACTAAAAGAGAGGAATTGTCATATGCGCACATACTTGGAGCGCGAACTTTAAAAAGCACATGCAAAACATAACTTCATGTCCGATTTCAGCGATTCGGAATGTTATCCATCAAATATTCTTTTCATCAATCCCATTCGATACCTGAATTTCACTCCAATTTCTTCCCCGCAAGTGTGCACATCACTTAACAAACAGATGCCTGCCATCTGCCTGCGTCCTAATACGACATCCACATTAGTAGAACAATGCAATTGTAACGGCCATTATGCTAATATTGAAGAGTTATTGTTATGCTATCGCTATTGCCATGTATGTACGTAATTAGGCAGGCGGCCGGTGATAACTCATATTCAGACATTTTTTCTTAGTTAAGTAATTTTCTTATTGAATAGGTTGTGGGATTCCCTAAATAGGAAGGTATGATGAAATGGGTGTCTGAGGGTTGTTGTCAATTTGTTTATGATGTATTCGTGCGGCTATCAAATTGGCAGTTTATTGTGATCAATTATTTGACTGCGTAAGTGTTTATAGTTGGTTGGCCCTGTGTTCAGTGTTCACAGTGTTCTGTGGAAAGGCTTTCGGCAAAACTCAAAACTCAAACTCAAAGCATTTATTTCAATTAAACCATTTACAGGCACTTTTGAATTGTAAAAAAGTCGATCAGTTGGAAAGTTGAAGCTAGTTACCCATTCCAAAACGTAGATCTCTATGGAGAAGAACGGGCAAGAAACTCCACGGACACTCTTTTAAAATCAAGTTGAAATATTACAAAATACTAAGGTGATATCATATTCTGGATTCCAGAACACCCTGATTTATAATAATACGTAAACTATGACCCGTCTCATCGTCTGTTTAACTTTTTCCAACCAGCTGAAGACCAGTATTTCATATATACAAGCGACTATACTTAGTGTAACCCTAAATGCAAGGCAAAGACTTCTTCTAATCTGAGAAGATCTTCTTTTATGTTCAACATATTTTTTTTCCGTGTCTACGTTTAACTACTACGTATTCGCACAGTTAGCAATTTCAGACCATCAAGAAAGTGATGTGAGGCCCTACAAAAAAATATTTATGTCTTCACCAAAAAAGAAACACAAACTCCGCAATCTCTCGACATATCAATATCAAAGTGCCGCTTAAAGAATATAAAAACGCGTATATTTTGATTTCAATCGGACTTGCAAGATTTATAGGACACCTCGCGAGCGATCCTGCCCGCCCCCTTGCACCGCGCCATGATGATATATCATTGGTAACTATACACCATAAGATGATAGGTTACCGATAGAATCATTCAGATGTTGGTCTGCAGTGGTGGATATGATATGGGAAGAAGTAGGTACGGAGGTTTGGTTCGAGATGTCATACGAAACAAAAATATTTAGGTAAGGCGAATTTGTGCCGTGTGGTGCCGGACCTAAAAGAATAGCAACATCCCATTTCTTCCCGTAGGTGTCGTAGAAGGCGACTAAGAGGCTTACTAGAGAATGGGCAGCAGCGTTCTCTATGCATTTGACCACCATACTGCGATCGCCAACCCGCCTGCCAAGCGTGGCGATTATGGCAAATGCCGCCTTTTGGGGGAGGCTTATGTCCAGCAGTGGACGTCTTTCGGCTGATATGATGATGATGATGATTTTAATTTAAAGAACTGTTAATAGAGTTTGCTGCCCGTTCTTCTCCATAAGTACTGCTTGGTATGGGCAAGCAGCAGGAACAGCTTCGTCTTTTTGACAGACCAACCCCTTGAAATTCAAAGTGTCCGTTGAAATTTATTTGTTTTTTCATTTTATTTGCTGGTATATTGGCATGGCTAGCTGACATATGACATTTTTTTTTTTAAGTTCTGTGTCTCGTAATGTTGATTACTCTGACTACCTATGTATAGAATCAAGTCTATATAACTAAACAGACAGCTGTGCTGCGGGGGAGTTTGTTGCGCCACTTCTTCTTCTCAGCTAAAGCACTAGGAAGTGGTGAAGGGCGGGCGTTTTCGGACTGTCTTATGTAATTTTGACATTCGAAAGGTGCTGATTCTCAGCCTAATTTGAATAAATTACTTTTGATTTTGATTTTGATTTTTAATGCTTTGAGTTTGATTTTGCTGATCGCGTTTAGTTTCATGGGCTAAATTTGACGTTCATAGTTGGTTATGGGTATTTCGAAGGAAGGTAGGTCGAAGTTTTGAGGATTCTCCGAATTTTAAGAAATCCAGTGTTCTGGAACGTGGAGATCCTTGATGGATTTCTGCGCGCTGCAGTTTACGCCTTATAGCTAAGATGATGATGAGGTTGAAAAGGTTAGATAGCAGTTGCTCCCTGTAAAAACACCGAACGCCAACTTCAAAAGAACAGTCTACGTTAGATGTTGTTTTATGAGTAGGTACGGTGGTCATCACTATTCCTTAAACCCCTTAATGCTTATTTCACTTAAAAAAATATCTTCTATCTAAGCAGTTATAATACATAACTGCTTTCGAGATTCAACCTCAACCCCTTAAAGATTTTTCCGAAACAACGCCTTCCAGAGAGCTTTCAACCTTTAATTACTCCAGAATCCCGAAAAAGACCTGAGCCCAAAAATCCAGGCAATAGTGTGGCCACCCGACAACAATTAACATATTAATGTTGGTCGGTCTGCAATTACTGGCGTTAGGTGTGAGTTGCCCCCGGGGGGGTCGCTTATTGTAATTATGTTATTTATATCTTCATTCGCCGATCATATCGGGAGTAAGGTGTCGGTATCGGAGATGGGTGGTGGGATCTTCAAGGTAAGGGTGCTAGTGGGGTATACAGCATTCGAGATCTACAAAGACAGGACAGTGAACTGTGAAATAGTGTAATGCTAGATGCAGACATCATTATTTGGCAGTGATACCTATAGGCTTTTGGTCTGAACATCTTTAGCACCTAATTGCGTAACAATACAATCTGAATCATATTGAAGGTTATTGCCAATCCATTCAAACTCAAACACAAACCCAAAGCCTTTATTTCAAATAAACCAATTACAGGCATTTTGAATTGTCAAGGTCGGTGAGTTAGAAAGATGAAGCTAGTTGCCCATTCCAAAGCGTAGGTACCTATGGAGAAGAACGGGCAAGAAACTCCATGGACACTTTTGTTAAATGTCTAAAGTCTGTAAATCATGATATACATTGCTTTATATGTTCTAAACAAATATCTGCACAATAACGTGGGTAAATAACGCAATATGCTGTTAAACTGTCAAAATGAAAGCCATTCCCACAGTTAGTGTGTGACGCAATAATCCCGCAGGATGTGGTTGGTCTCATTTTAAGATCTTTTTGTTAGGATACATAAGTTTCTTATCAGGGTACACGGTACACCATATTTATTTAACCATTTATGTACTGTGGAGGCTCAGACGAACCTCCAGGTACCGGGTGTGTAAGGGTATAAAATTAAAAGATTAAGGGGCGCTTAAACTGTGGGACTCCACGTTTATTTCATGAGTTCTGAAGACATTCAGATGCTTACAAAGTCGCGCCTGTCAATAGGATGAAAGCTCACCGGACACCGCCTACTTAAAATTATTTGACGTTCTTATTTTAGAATATCCTAAATGCTCGAACATAGACATAGCCTAATCATCGGCTGCCAGTATGTGCGTGAGGTTTTACACTAAGTAAATATCCTCTACAGTACACACACACACACTCTTAAGTAAACAGACAGGTGCAAATGAACAGAATATAAAATAACATTACGCCTTATTTCCCGAAAAGGTTGGGTAGAGTTGCACCTATAGGACACACACAGTTATGTTTTAAGTCCCGTGTAATAGGGGGCAAGCCTATTATACTCAACCTGGCACAAAGCCAGACCCCGGGCTGCTACTGAGAAATTCCAGAAAGATAAATCCAATAACGCTTCTCTTAATCTTCTACGCTAATCTTGTGATTCCAAAATTTAGATTAACTAAAACTAGCAAGTCATTTCTAATAAACAGTATCCGCTTCTATAACAAGTTGCCAAAGTCGGTTACAGAACTTAGCGATGGAAAGTTTAAAACTCACATCAAACGTGTCCTTATCAAAAAAGCATATTATAAGATAAAAGACTACGTTGAAGACAGTTAAGTTTGGCATTAATTCCTTCTGCACATGTGGCTGCCCTGGTACCTCATTAACAGCATAACTTTGTGAGAGTCTATTAACTGCTTCCAAATTACAATGTTAATTTTTAATATTTTAATTTTTTACACTTTCTGACATATTCTCGTCATTTTTGACATTATACATCGCTTCAAATATCAACTATTTATTAGGGATTCTCATGAAAATCATGTCACTTTGTTTAAATAGGTTGATCTTACTAATGTAGATTCTTTTACATATTGTGAATGGGAGAACATTGTAGGCCTTACAGACTAGATTTATAGACGATTTTCTATTCTTTATTTTCATTCCTCTAAGTACTTGGTACTTATTGACAGGCCTGCACTGTCCTTCCATACCTATTATCACTGTAATTTGAAAACATTGTAAAACCCAATTATTTTTAAAAGAGTAACCGTGGAGTTTCATGCCGGCTCTTCTCCATAGGAAGCAACAAATTGGAACCGTGCACCTAGCTTTTGACGTTTCATAAGTGCCCTTGCAGGTTTATGAAATAAAATATTTTGATTTGATTTGATTTGCTGCCCGGCCTCGGAATCGAACCCAGGACCTCATGCTCATCAGTAGCGCTTACGATCACTAGACCAATGAGGCTGACAAAGATCAGAACGTATACACAAATAAGATGAAACTCAGAATCTTACGACATCGTATCTCTCTCTAACGGCCTACACCTCGAGGCTGATATGCAGAGATACCTACCTGTTGTAGCTTAGTTATAAGATATCTACATTAAAGTGATCCGACATAAATCTGCCACAGATTACACTGCTCATGACATGATTTATGTTTGCTGCTCCAGGTTTGGTTCTTTCTTGTATAACAATACTTGGTAGTTTCCTATTTACATGGAGGGTGGGTATTCCGCCACGTCCTCAACTACTCTCCATATATAGCATCACTAGCTTCTGCCCGTGACTTCGTCCGCATGAACTTTCTTGTGCCCCTCCCTCTGTCGCATCGCATCGCCAGCACGCGCTATTTTGTACTTCGTTTTCGCTCAGTTCTTAGACTTTAAAGCGTTAGTAGAAACATCTTCAACGATTACAACCAATGAAATTGGTAGGTAATCGAACACTGTATTTTATGACGCGCTGGGATGCTCTCTGTTAGATCCTCAATGCTCAACTTTACTCTGATTGAAAAACCAGTGCGCGAAATGAAACTTCGCGTTAAAAAATCGCCCGTGCGTATCTGGACAAATGGAACCATTAACTCCTAATACCCGAAAATATTTAAGAACAATGACCTATCAATGTTGAACACGTCACTATGTTACACATACTCCCCATACTTCAGCAAAGTCGGCTAAAGTCAAACACATTACTCTGGCTATATTAACGTCACCTCACCTCGACGTCGCGACGGCTGCAGAATTTTTATCACGATTCAACCCCTTGTGTCAATCTGAATGAAAAAAGTTTCAAGCAATCCGCGGGTTGAATACTGAATCAATCGTCTGGTTCCAGTGATTGTTTGAATCAATATTTGGGCAAGACGAGGTGACTTTAGAGAGAAAAATATATAAAATCTTTACGTTATTTTTTCTTTTCGTAATTTTTTCACAAGAGGTCTTTTAATGGTGGACTATGTGGTCTTGGTGATTTACCACATTTTTTTTTCGGTTATCCTACTTTTAGGTTAAGTACGGTCACTAAAAGAAATAAGTAAGCAGGGTCGTCAGATAAAGTTGAAGTTTAGTAACAAAGCGATGGATGTTTTCAAATAAAATTTAATTTAATTACTCAATAGAAAACAAGCAGTTCATTTACCAAATTAAATTTCATTCGAAAACACCCTTTGGCTTCTTACTAAACTTCAAGTTCTATATCCGACGACCCTGGTTACGTATCTCTTTTGGTGACTCTCAATTTTTCGGCTGTTCCTAATTTTCTTTTTTATTAAAATACCACCGTAAAAAAACTCAATAATACTTTCCCCATCCTGGGAATCGAACCCAGGGCCTCATGCTCATCAGTAGCGCTTGTAACCACTACATCAACGAGGCAGTCTTTATTTTATGTAGGTAGACTATTATTAAATTATGAACACAGAGGTGACAGAATTCAATACAATAATTTCATAACGTTTCACTACAAAATATCAATCACTTGATATCCTAACCCCCATTGTCCAGAGCGGTCGAAGGGCAATTAAATCCATCTCCCACGGGGCACAGCGGCGACATCTCTGGGCAGCAATTAGAAGCCCATTAATTACCCCCTTCCCTCCCACCCCCTGCGGCTGTGACGTTACGATGTACCCGAGGTTAAGAGGTCACGGGTACTGGGAAAGATTAGGGATGATGACCTTATTTTGTGATTTAGGTGCCTGATATATGTATAAATGTGGATTCGAATGTGGAATCCGATGGATACGAGAAGCACAGAACCGGCTGAGTGACGATGCTTGGGGGAGGCCTATGTCCAGCAGTGGACGTCTTTCGGTCTTAATGAAAAGAAAGAGAAAACAAATGTTATAATGTCACAGAATCATGGGCATTTCAAAAAGACAAGTAAGGCCGAGTACATAATAAAACAAATCAAATAATATGTAATCAAAGCACGAAAAAAATTAACCTAGTTATCTGAAAATGTTAAACACGAGATATGCTTTTAAGAACAAATTGTATGAATGGTTAATTCATAACAACTTCTATAGTATAAAACAATTCCTAGAATGAAAATAGTGTTGTTGTAATATAATAATAATTTTGCTATGGAAATTGTTATTACACATATTTACAAAAAAAATACAAATACAAAAATAGTTTATTGTGACAGATAGAATATTACAATACATTTAAACGTGTTTGGAGCCTCCTTTTAAGCAACGATGCCTGTATTAGAAGGCTCCGCTCTTTTACATCATTATCGTACACTTGTACTAACTTGAGCTAATATAGCGTACCTTAAGGGGAAATATGCAATGTAAGTACATTTTTCAGTATTTAGGCTATAATTAATCTTGAGTAAAAATAAAAAATAAAATAATAATAAAAGTATATAAGTAAAGTTGCAATTTAAATTAAAAACAGTAAAAACAAAGCTTATAAAACTTATTCCCAGTTAGGGCATGTGATGTAGTGTATATAGTGTGGTGTAGTAAGTAGTGCGGTGTTGTGTGGTAAGTGGTGAGGCGCGCGATGTGGTGTGATGTGTGGCATGGTGCGTGGTGTGGTGTGAGGTGTGCGGTGTGTGGTATGGCGTGGTGTGGTGTGGTGTGGTGTGGTGTGGTGTGGTGTGGTGTGGTGTGGTGTGCTATGTTGTGTGTATAAAGAGGTGTGTGGTGTGGCATAGTATGTGATATTTAGTTATGGTGTATACGTATTACGTGATATATTACGGCTACTCAACTTGTTCCAGGAGTGCCTCTGTTTCCTCATAGGTAAGTGGTTTTATCCAGTCTATTAGACTTTTTTTACACTCGTGGTAATTTTTATTGTATACATAGACATGTTTGTTAATTTTGTTATAGAGGTAAGTAGAGCGTTTATTGAATTGCTTGCATGCAAATTTAGTTTTAGTTTGGGGAACATGGACAACTAAATCTTTTCTTCTCTTAGATTTTATGTTATCATTATATGGTAGACTTTTATGTTTTTTTAGTATGGTTTGGGTTACATACAGTTTCCTTACAGAGAGTAAATCACTTATTTGGTGTAAGCTTGTAGTGGAGAATCTTATATTTTTAAAATACATTATTTTTATTAGTGCACGCTGCGCTCGTTCTATGTTTATAAATTTTGTTAATATTTGCATGCTATGTTTAAACTTGGCAAAACATGTCTGCTCTTTGTTTTCTCTATTGTAAGACCTTTTTATACCATGTTAATGTTAATATATAAATAAATAAAAAACACCTAATAGGAAAAGATTGTGTGAGAGATGAAAATTTTACCTCGGAAGGAAATGATAGAGATGTATGAAAAAAAGGATGTGCTGTGCCGACCCCAAATAAATTGGTATAGGGACAAATGAATAGTGGACTTAATTTGTGAGCCAAGGATTCAATAAACTCTACGTACCTATAACTGGTATCAAACGTTGAATGGAACTCGTGAATTGGCTCAAAAAAAATCATGAAATTATCCTGTTTATTATTGGCATTTCTCAAAAGTAGTGGAAAAGCCTTTTCTTTGGAGGCATGTTCTACAGTAATTTATCATTCTTGGACAATATTTATTGGTAGATACTTAACAGTATTTATGTTAAACGATGGGAACGGTTCTGAAAAATAAAATAGGGTGGACATGGTGGACAAACTTACATGATGAAACAATTTCCTTTCTTGACTAAACTTTTAGTCCTACTTATTCATAATTATCTGACATAACTACTAACCTATTAACATAAAACCTATCATAACATCACGCCTTATTTCTCCGAAGGGTTGGGCAGAGGTGCACCTATATTACAGTCACATTTCGACGGATATGTTTATGTCCCATGTAATAGGGGGCAAGCCTATTGTCGTCAACCGGGTACAAATCCAGACTCCAGGCTGCTAATGACAAATTCCAGACATAAAAACGAAAATCTAATAACACTTTGCCGAACCGAGGTGGCCTAGCATTTTCATTAGCAGTCCCCCGACTTGACAATACGTTGATCAAAATATTACCTACAACTTAAAAGACCAATAGATATTTTTTTTTACTTTTAGAGTTTTTTTTTTGGGTCGGGGGTTTTTTAAATTTAACTTTTATTTCCTGCTTTTTAAACTTAATGTCTCGCTTAAATCTGCGCACCGTTGCGTTAGTTTCCCACAGTGAAGTTTGTTACTAATCTATCCTCATTCCTCGTCCTGATCACCATTTATCCACAACCTATTCATTGAGACCTTTTCAATGAGCCCAAACACGATACTTCTGCTGTTTGTTGGTGAGTAACTTGGGTATCCTGGAAATTCCAGGTGTTGCTCCAGCATCAGTTCAAGGTTACTTTGTTCGTCTAGTACCTATCATTGAAGTAATAGAATACAAAATTTCGACTTGATCAGACCCGTGGAAGATGGTCAAATCCCTTCACCGACCAGAAAAGAGCTGAAAATTTTTAAACAGCTGAACTGATTTTGATGAAATCTGTCGAACAACATTCCCGACTAATTCACCTTTCTAACAAATAAAACAAAATCGAATTCGGTTCATAGGTTCGGGAGCTACGATGCCACAGACAAACACACACACACACACACAGACACGTCAAACTTATAACACCCCGTCGTTTTTGCGTCGGGGGTTAAAAACGAAAACCTAATAACACTTTTCCCGACTCTAGAATTGAAATCAGGATATCATGCGCAGGAGTAGCGCTTGTGATCCCTAGACCAACGTAACTAGAAGCATCAATATTGCCAGGCATTTGTAGCACTTTTCGTTGGATCGTCAATGTTTTTCTTCCATTCGATTAATCAAAATATTCGAAATTTATCTTTTCACAATTTTCACCATAAAGGCCCATCCATACGAATCGTACTAACCGCAGCGATTCGCTAATGAAGATATTTGGGGCAGTACGCTATCTCATTGTCAATAAATAATGTCGCCCGCCCCTGCCCGCGGCGCTCTCTTCCGCCCCGGTCGTACACGCCACTTTTGTAACCTCTTTTGTTACGAAATCGATATGAACACACCCCTTTAGCGATTTAAAACGCCAAGATATAATCTGAAACACCTTAATAACGTACAGGTGTTCTGATTGTGGTGTTTAGTTAGTTCTGTTTTGATGTAATTTACTTATTACTACGTTTTGGTCACTATTTTTGTATTCTCCTTGAGGAATTAAAAAAAGCATATTACGAATGGACGTATCCTGCACTTAATATATTTTAAGAAAGATCCAGTACAGTGCAACATTCATTACACAAGAACTCTTGCATAGTTCCCACAATTTGCATATAACATTCTCAGAGACTGGCAGACTGCTTTGCTAAAAAGGATGTAAGTATGTTTTCTATGCAAACGTACGATGAGATAAAGTCATAAAATATCCGTACGTTATGCAAGCAGGATTTTTGATCCCAAGACACCACATGAGCGGTAGTTTTATTGGTTACCTACATCAACTTGCTATTTACACTAGATACTAAATTAAATTACTAGCAAACTGTACAAATAAAACAAAAGAACACTTAGGCTTCGAAGTACTCGTCCGCATCGCTGTCATCAGGAAACGTGCCCAGAAGACTGGCAGCATTACCACGTTGAATGGCAATGCTAATTCTTTGGCCAGAGAACGATCCAGCCCTCTGGTCGCGTGAGGTGTCGACCAGTCGGCGAGAAACATGACCCGAGCGTTTCGACCTCGGTTACAATAGGTCGAAAGACTCGAAGGTTACAGTATTTGCACCGCTTGAGCCGCAGCAGCGACGCCAGCACACTCCGCCGTGCCAGGAACATGAAATAGCGCCGGTTGCGTCTGGCCTACCCACCCACCTTCTAAGGCAGCAACATGAGCGTAGCTCTGGTGTTGAAAATGAAAGAGTCGATGTCATATGTCAATTAAAACACCTAGCTGTTGTCCTTTCTCAGGCTCAAATATTGTTTTAATCACATCATCATAATCATCATACTCAGCCTATAATGTTCCCACTGCTGGGACACAGGCCTCCTCCTGTGAGAGGGAGTGGACTGTAATCTACCACGCGGGCCCAGTGCGGGTTGGTAGATATCACATGTCAACATTTTTTATTCCAGGACATGCCGGTTTCCTCACGATGTTTTCCTTCGCCGTTTTTACAGCAGGGGTGATGAAATTATTTTCATAAAGTAAACCCACGACCTACAAATAGTAAGTCGGGCCCGATACCACTGAGTCACTACTGCTCTCAATCTGCGCCTGATATCAATGTACCGTCATTTTATTTCGTCACTGCTCCTCATAATTAGTTCCAATCCAACAGTATCGGTCCATGTAAGTAGATGAAATCGAACCACCGGCCGCGTGCCTCAGTTTTTGCGTCAAACCTTTTCGGTGACTTGTTTTTGCGTCGGCGAACTTGGCTCAGTAGCGGAGACGCAAGTGGATGCAATTTATGACGTATTCCGACGCATCGCGAGTGAGACATTACATTCCTTTTAAGTTATAACTGCGCTCAAGCTTTTTCTTGTTTGTTAGTAGATTTTGCGTAGATATTTTTTTTTCGATTCTGTGTCGCGGATTTTGAGAGGTAATTTTTTTTCTGGGAGCTCTAGCGGTTTATATGTTTTTTATATCTTTCCAATATGTTATAACTTTACATATATTTGAGTTCTAAATGGAATCTTTTTACCACATTGATATGACTTCCATTCGGCTATGCCATTTCAACGGAAAAGGTGTGTTCTTTCTTTCGGGAGCTTTTTAATCTGAAACTGCAGAACATAAGTACAAAGAGGTAACTAACTGAAAATCTTAAGTGGTGGTTGTGGAACTACCATCTAAGATTTTAAGTTGTCGTTTTTTTAGGTGTAACTAATCATTCTCAAGCTTCGATCTAATACGTTTGCACTTGTTAACCCAACAGCGTCATTACCTCTTCTGTTGGCTTTCACCGCTCCGTTCCACTCACTGCAAAAATAAGTGCGAATCTAAGATTGAAATCGATGCTAGCAACAATAGCTCACCACCACGAACTTGAGCGCAGTCCCACGGTCTTGCACTTTATAATTATTTTCACTACATATAAAGCTGCAATTATCTTCAATCACACTTCGTTAGGAACGAATCTGGTGTTATTAACACTTTGTAGGCTTTTTACCCGCGAACCAATCGGCCGCCGCCACCGCCATTTGCAGTAATTACTCATAAGATGGTGGAACAAGATGGCCGACTTCAGTCACCGGTTTTTGTGGTGATTTTATGTTTTAATTGTAATTAGCTTGTATGGTGTGCCGGTGTGTAATAGATCATTCATTAACACGTACTTACATTTAATGGTGTTGTAAGGTTTATTTTATGGGGATTGGAAAACTGTTCGCCATTAAAGTTCTGTGGAATCTTGTTAATTATTGGTCTTATTTCGCGATCAACTACGGTACTTGCGTTTAAAATAATAACGCACAAGTATTCGGTTGCCTGTAGTCAGCAGTGCATGAGGTCTATACAGCTGTTGTCTGAAGCTTTGTCACTAGTTAGACCGGCACATGAGAAAAAACTTTTCTTGACTCGTATAATATGGGTATTTCGTCCATCTACAGCTTCATAGGATACCTAAAAGGCTCATAAAGTAGTTTTGGCTCTACTATTAAAAGAATAAAACAAAGAAAAATGGTTTATTCTGCACACTCAAAACGCACATTACAAAAAAATAAAAAGAAACACGCAAAAAAGACAAAATACACGCATACAAAGTAACCAAGAGCCTCGTATTCAACCAACGAAAGTTGAGCCATTTTCATCAGTGAATTACTTTTATTAAATTTGTGAATTGTGTGTATTTAACATTTTGCCTATACTATAAAACTTTAACGAGTATCTAATTGAAAATTAAGCCATAAAATCAATTATGGAAATAACTAAATCAACCTATCTCTACTTTCATTACACACCTATCATAAAATTAATAGACATGGCAGCAAAAAGGTTTAAAAACTCGTAAAACACGAATTACACTTTAACAAACATTCCGCTACAGCAACTAATGTGTAGTGGCTACTGTAACAACGGTGTCCCGACTCCCGTTTAAGCGTAGTTTAGCAGATGTGAGCGTAAAAACACGGCTTAGCATCCTCGTAGTCCGCGATTATGTCATTACAGTGTAGTAAAAAATTAAAGGGCATTATAGTATGCGATGATATAGTGCAATTAAATATGGCGGCAAAAATACCGAGGCGCGTTCGGGAGTCGTCGGCGCGCGATCGCATTGCCGAAATGTTCGTGCGCCCGCGCTTCGTAGCGATTGACGGGAATTTTCTTTTTCGTGAACGGTTTTTAATGAGTGTGATTTTGAGCTGAAGAGGTCAACACTCCTGTAACTGTTATTTACAAAGCTAGGGAATCGCGGCTCAGCGGACAGAGCTCCGGCGGGATCTCATTGCGACGTGGAGAGTGCAGTGGTAAGTCCCCTCTTTGAGGAGTGGCTTGTCCCTGTTTCGGATAAGGCGGGAGGAAACGCCCGGGTGTTTCCATTGCGAAGATCGCCCTGAGGACACGGTGGAGCATACGGTGGAGGTCTGCCCGGCTTGCGCGGAGCACCGCCGTGTCTTCGTGGAGGCGATCGGCGGCGGTGATCTCTCGCGTCTGGCCGTGGTCCAGGCCATGGTACGGAGCGAGAGTGCATGGCTAGTAGTCGCTTCCTTGCGTCCTTCCACTGCTTCCAGCGAAGCAGTGATGCTAGCAAAGAGGGAGGCGGCGCACGTGAGGGAGATGCAATACATGCGCCCTCACGGCCGTGGCCTTCGCAGGAGACGCCCTGGGCGTCGGGAATCCCAGGCTGATTCCCGGCCACCGTAAGCACGGGCTTGCGGACGGCGAGTATTGGGTAACTCGCTGTCCGGTAAGGACCAAGCCCAGGTCGACGGCGCGATGTGTTCCACGCGCGCCTCAAAGAGATGTCAGCAACAACTGATGGGGCCCGTAAGCGCCGATGCCTGCCAGGGGTGCGGGTTGTTCGAAAGAGATACCGCGGCCCCTGGCACACAGGCAACTGAGGGAAAACGGGTAGGTTTTAGTCAGTAAAAGTCTGACACGCCCTCCTGCTCCAGCCAGAGCGGGAGAAGTCATTTCATGATTTCCCACCCAAAAAAAATAAAAAAATAAGGAGATCTCCCATTTTCGTATTTCGATTTACTCAAACAGACAGTCAGCATTGTTTTTTGTAGAAGCTAATATATGTCTTACCAGTAAATGATAAATTATTGTATTTCTGTAGGTAGGTTTGTACAAACAGTTTTACACGTGAACCATATTTTACAAACTAGAAGAGGTCGGCGTTTCCTGACAACTCTGAGAAGAAAATCCGAAACAAACCCAGAGGTCTTTTTAAAAGTCCTACACATATATAGACATAGTCTTGGTTAGATCATGTGCAGACCATTTAGATTGGTGTCTGAAATGGTATTTTGAGGAAAGAACCACTATTCCTGTTTACCCCTAACTAACTAAATCATCATCTTCGTAGCCTTTT
The DNA here is from genome assembly GCA_949091785.1 of Polymixis lichenea. Taxonomy (NCBI): domain Eukaryota; kingdom Metazoa; phylum Arthropoda; class Insecta; order Lepidoptera; family Noctuidae; genus Polymixis; species Polymixis lichenea. The sequence goes on from OX420942.1 coordinate 1,100,574, forward strand.
CCCAACAAAATGAATTAAAATGATCCTAAAAGCGTGCTAAAGCCGTAGAACTCGTGACTCCTAATCGTTAGGCAGTGTCTTAGTTGCTGGGCCACAGTTACTAAATAAATTAGAGCCTATAAAATAAATGGTTCAGTTAATGGCTACATCGTAGCAGTTTAATCGGCTCGTAATGATACCGTATAATTAAAGGCGACACCAAAAAAGGCACAGTTCGGTAGTCGCGCATCGCACGAATGTTCTCTTTGCGTCTGCGCACGCCGCCCGATACCGATTTATCAATCGGTTGAAATTTTATCAATCGGTATCGAGATCGGATTTGGCAGAGATGGTTATTTTGTTTAAAATCGATTTTAATTAAGGCATATTTGGGTTTTAATCTTTACGTTCCTTTTCTCAATGCTCGTAGGTACTGATGTTTTTTGGTAAACTAAAATTATTTTCATATTCATAGGTTTATTCTTAACTAGCTCCTTCTCACGACTTCGTCCGCGTGTAATTTCTTGTTCCCGCGCCGCGTCGCTTCGCATCGCCCGCGCTATTAGGTACTTAATATTTGCTTAGCGTTCATTCTGTTTTACTCACTAGTTTTGTTATCAATCTGATGGGCTCTGTACGTACAGGTTACACAAGTTCAGCATTAATAAGCAAAGGAGGAACTCACCACAAGGTTTTCCGGTTATAATCAACTTGTGTGGGATGTGGAGCAGCTGACACAATACGATTACACTTTTATAGTCTGCATCATCGCCCCGAACGATTATTGTCAATATAAGGCTAAGTAATTTCATCCGCAAGGGTCGATCGTTCAGGTTCAGCTATGCATGTCGCGGTTGGTCCGTGGATGACAGACCATCTTTAGGTACATATTTTTTGTGGAAGTAACAAACTGAGCGTATAAACAATTATATATTTTACGGTATTTTGAGCTTTTGAGCTTGTCGGAAATGTGGGTCCATTTTGCATAGTAGGTAGGTACATAATTTTGGAAATTATCTGGCTTGGCAAAATGGACGTTACAACAACATAAACGTGAAAAAAAAACCATACAAATCGTATATGCTAAGCGGGCGAAACCGCAGGTGTAAAACTGTTGATAAAATAATATATACACAAATAACCAGAAGAAGGCAAGAAAATTAATTAAAATTAAACCAGTATGTAGGTATATTATTGTACAAACTTATTAGTTGATATTGTTGTTCATTATTTGAGGAGCATTTAATCGGTTTTAAAGTGGCAAGTAATAACATTTTTACAATCCTTCACTAAGTATTTTTTAAAAGCTTTTTTGCCCACAATAACTGCTCGGTGGCACAATAAAAATAGCTTATAGCTCTTAACATGGACGATCTCGTAAAAATGTATCTGTCGTCTAATTAAAATTAGAAATTGCTTGAGAAATATTATTTCCTACAACCATTTTAAGTATCGGATATCTATGCTAATGTAAACAAGGACGGTTTATTCTGCCGTCGGCTACTTTGAACTTAGGTACTTAACCAAATGGTTAGATTATCGGGAACACTTCCACTTATTATTTGAATTTGAACTTACCGTATTATTTGCAAAAAAGCAATCGGTAATTATTTATAGAAAAGCGTTGAACAGGAAGCGTTGTTTGTTGAAGTTAATGGTTGTAGTCGATAAGTTATGAATAATGCTTAATATTACACCTTTTTGCATTTAAAACGACCTTTCTACAAGTAAAAAATAATCATATTCTAAGTTTGTAACACACTTTCAGAAGAAGTATGTTACAAACTTGCTTAGAATTCGTTTATTTTTCAATACAAAACTCAACAAAACTGTTGACAGTTCAGAAACTTTATTCATCCTTCATTTACTTGGATTCCTCAAAAAAAAAAAAACAAAAAGTCAAAATATTTTATTTCACATAAACCTGCAAGGGCACTTATGAAACGTCAGAAGCTAGGTGCACGGTTCCAATTTGTCGCTTCTTATGGAGAAGAGCCGGCACGACACTCCACGGCTACTCTTTAAAAAATCATTGGCTTTTACAATGTATTCAAATTACAGTGATATTAGGTATGGGAGGACAGTGCAGGCCTGCCAATAAGTATCAGGTATTTAGAGGAATGAAAATAAAGAATAGAAAATCGTCTACAACTCTACAGTCTGTAAGGCCCAGAACTTTCTTTCAAAGTCACAATTTGCTGAATTTATTTAATTTGTATGATCCATTTATTTATTTAGTTATGTAAAACAAACCGTTGTACGTTGTATATTACCCTATATATTAGAAAATAATTTAAAGTAGGTTACTGTACAATCCACGATTTTAAAAAAGAATTTCTAAGTCAACAGTTTAGAAATTCTTATAATTTTATTTATAATCCAATTTTCTCTTCCACATGTCCATTCTCAAACTCAGGTAATTCCAAAGAACAATATTAGTTTACAAATAGCTTATTAATCAACCCTCCGCCTGCAACGGACAACTAATAATAACTTTAATAAGTAAAATAATAATACTAAATAGTAATTAGCCACTCTATTAACCCATATACATCAATACGTTTTTGTTACCTACAATGCACATAAAAGATAAATTTCACACTCGAAGAGAATCAATTTAAATTCTTTATAACTATAACTGTGAACATTAGTACGTTTTGTCGCGCCATTTTAATAGACAACTGGTTTGCCCTATTATGCCCAAAAATGGCGGATTTTATAATAATATGTGCAGGGTTGCCATTGCATGCCTCGCTCGTAATCAGATGGTATGAGGTAAATTATTGTGTGTCTTAATAGTAGTTTTAATTTTTAATTATTATTGGTAATTTCTGCTTCTGTAATTGGTTTATTTAATATAATTGGCAGGCACTTATTTTTTGTCAAATTATCAGTTTTAAGATAATGATAATCGGGTTGTTACAGTCTGATTTAATACGGTGACTGCTTGGTTTGCTGGTTTTTTACTAGTTGATTTTATCTTTTTAACAAAATAGTTTATTCTACTAAGATATTCAATTTCTATGTGGAGCTACTCATCAATTATTGTTGTATTTCACTATCGATCAATATGATAAATTTAAATCTATGACACAGAAAACAATAATTATGATAATGTCTTGAAAATAGAACCGCCACTCTTGTAGTTATCCTATCTTCTCCGCGGTGACTAAAAACTCGCCATCCTTCCTTCACGTGAATACTCCATTAAGATTCTTTCAACACACTGGAGAGCCGATAAATCAGGCAAGACAACGATAGTAGGTAACCATCTAGTCCCACACGTTTTCCTACTTACTCTATGTGCCTAATTTTAGTCATTTACTTTATAGTTGTTTTGCATTGCGCGGTTTAGGCTTAGCACTAACTGCGTTTAATTTTTGAAATAAAATGCGCCAGAAGGAGGGTTTTGTTTTTCGAGAGTATGTATGTATGTATGTATGTATATTGTTTGGCACGCTCTGCAGCCTGAACGGTTCGATGGATTTTAGCTTGAGAGGTGTCGTTAGATTCGTATTTACTGTGAGAGTGACACTGGGTATATCAAAATAATATTAAAAAAATGACGAATTTTTAGCGTCAAATTCAAATGTTTGGCACGCTCTGCGGCCTGAACGGCTCGATGGATTTTAGTTTGCGAGGTGTCGTTAGATTTGTAATTTCTGTGAAAGTGATATCGTAATAATAAAAAAAAAACGGTCATTTAAAAAACTAAAAAACCCGACTGCTTTTCTGAGTATTCATGGAAAAGCCCTAAAACAAGAAAGTCGTTGTACCCGATTGCACTTATAATCGCCAGTTGCTAAGGCGATGCTTATAAGCAGATAAATTGTAGCAGTCGGGACCCATTCTAGAAATGGAGGCTTAGTGAATTGAGAGCACATACCTATATTACATTGCAGATTACTCCAATCTACTGACTAGACGGCTGACTTTCTAGAATGTGTCCCGACTGCTACAATTTATCTGCTTATAAGCATCGCCTTAGCAACTGGCGATTCTTAAGTTAAGTGCAATCGGGTACAACGACTTTCCTGTTTTAGGGCTTTTCCATGAATATTCCGAAAAGCAGTCGGGTTTTTTAAATTACCGTTTTTTATTGATTGATTGTCCTCATCTGCCTAATCTTTTCCCAACTATGTTGAGGTCGGCCACCAGTCTCAGTTATATGGAGCGATTGCCTATCTGACTTACACTCTCTTATACTCTTGGTAAGACTGGTTCTCAGATTTTCGAGTTAACAACGCGTATAGTCTGTCAAAGATCCACTACTGACAGCCGGGACCAACGACTTAACGTGCTTTCCGATGAACGGTGTGATCTCGGTATGTAAAGGTCACCCATCCACGGACCACGGCAAGCGTAGCTTAACCTGATCGATCGACCCATGCGGCTGCTATAACTTAGCCACGAGCCGGGTCTTTGCTTGACTGTCTACGTGTTGATTATACATTTTTGCTTTAATATTTAAGTTTCTCTGTCCATTTGAAAATGATTAATAACCACTGGTATTGAAAGTAGAATATAAATTGAAAAACAAATGTTTATGAATTCTAAACTATTAAACTGACATTGAATTATTTATGATCATCATAAATAATAGAGTTATTACGTTTATTTAATTAATTTCGATCAAAATGTATTCACTTGCTACACCTAAACATGAAAGTATATTTGAGTAGGTACCTACTTAAAGTTTAATCACGGTCAGGTCGACACGGTCGTTCTAGTTTCTTATATAAAAACACAGTAATGAACACTAAAACAATTTGATAATGATTTTCTCTATTTGATTTTCGTTTGTAAGCTACAAAAAGGGCACAAAACAATTGGGTCAATTTGGTCCCATAAACCAAATAATATTGAAATGAGGCAATTTCAGTTGTAATTTAACCCAAACTACCACTGCAACCGATATTTTAATGTACAGAAAAAAACACTTTTGCCTATGAACGGAACCATAGTACAGTCGCGAAAACAAATACCATACAGTGGCGTAAATTAAATAGCGTTTACCTTGCTAAACAAAAAGTAACTTTGAAAAAAAAAAGACCTACTTCATAATAGTCTTACCATTTACACTATTTTAGGGTCGGTTTCTAGTCTAACCAGATGCAGCTGAATATCAGTATTTTACATGGAACGACTGCATATCTGACCTACACGACCCAGCTTGACTGTCATAATCTGTCTCACCTTTTCCCAATTATGGTGAGATCGGCTACCAGTCTCAATTACATGAAGCGGTTGCCTATCTGACCTGCACAACCCATTCATTGGGTAATATGATACTCCTACCTGGTCGTCAGAAACCCGGAAGTCTGACAACCAATCTCAACTGGTTGTCAGACTTTCGGGTTTCTGACGACCCATAACGACTGTCAAAGATCCACGAAGCACAGCTGGAACCAACGGCTTAACGTGCTTTTCGAGGCGCCGAGGGGTCTCGGTATGAACCTGAACGATCGACCTACGCGGCTGTAGAAATAAAACTTCTTAATATAGTACAGTTAACACTATGAAATAAGTATGAAAACTTAAGGAGAAAATCTACTTTGACATATGCGTAAGTATAAGGTATTAATGCTCGTGACTGTACATCCCAAATTCCACATGCTATCTAACCTATCTTAACTATGCATTAAAAATATGCCGTCCACGACCCCTGTGACCGCGGCAGGGTCAAGTACCCACCACCGCTACACCGGTAGCAACAATTAAAATTTCATAATGAATGGGACAACGTATACTTAAACAGTAAGTAGTATAACTTTATCTTCTAATTAAATGTTAATAAACAAAAACTGCAGCGTTAGGGTTGTGGTTAGTGTAAGGAGGTAGCGTTTAGCGGGATGTGGCGGACCTTAAGGCAAGGGATTCTTGGTAAACCACGTGTACACGTTTTAGGGATCTAATAGGTACTAGCACTGTTCATTGTATAGGCTGGAGCGAATAAACTGTTTGCCATATTTTTGTTTTTGTTTTATTAATTATATGTAGTTAAAAAGTAGTAGAGGCGTACTCTTAACCAAATTTAAGTCTTGGCAGGGCTGTCGACTAGCTGATAGTAATTTCTCAGTTTACCAGCCAGCAAAGGTTGGAAGGCCACTGAAGACTTCTAGCTCGATAATTCGGACAAGCCTGGTTTTTTCGGAGAGACGTATTTTCGTAATAATTAATTAATTAATTTAATAAAATCGATAGTAGTTATAGTGGCTATTGCTGCAAAAGTAGGGTTCCATCCAACCGTCCATATTTACATAATTCGATATCAGCTGTTTGTCATGCTATACAACACACCCAAACCACAAGCTTACGCGTTCGACGTCCGCTCCGCCCGGCCGCCGCAGACCGTATGCGACAAAAACTGACCGGACCTGTTGTAACGGCCTGCGCCGGCGCATCGCCCCGCAACACCTATAGAGCTGTAAATGCGAATTTGCATCGCCTTAGATTCAATTAGAGATTAAATTGACCTCTTGAAGTTTTTAATCGACTGATCTCTTTGTAAAGGGGCGTTAATTTGAAAAGTATTTTTATATGAGTGTATGTTAAGAGCTCGTAAGTCAAGTTAAACGGCGGCGGCGGATGATTTTATATTATAATGATATTAATTATTATCTCGGTATAGGGGGTTGCTTAGGGTATAAGTTAATCACTCCCTGTTATAAAAACCTATTAAGCGATACCGCGGTATGTTGGCTTTTTGCGAGGGCTCGAGGAGAAAATAAAAGCGACGATAGATAAAATTATAACTGAAAATAGCTGTTGCTATCGTAGCTCGGAAGTATTAAAAGTATGTTGATCGGTGATTGATTATCATAACTGAAATGAAAGTTAAAACTTCTCATCTCATACAATCCGCCTTCTGCCTATGAGGGCAGGCAGAAACTACAGAACGCCACCTTTACATACCTAATCGAATGCTTAATGTTAACAAAGCGAAAATGCTTTGTTAACATTAACACATCCATAGCCCTAGTGTGAGTTTCTTTTAACCATCTCGACTTATAAGAAACTCACACTAGGGCCTCTGGCCATATACTTACGCGCGTTGCAAGTATATCTTTGCACCTTACCATTCTGAAGAACACCATCAATAAGGTCACTATATTTCCTGCCAAGATAAAACTTGTACATTGAAACAATATTGATAAACAGAACAGTCGTTCAAGGGGTATCCAACAACTCTATACGCATAACCTCGCCAACAAAACTGTTACACTATAACGATTTTTATGAAAATCAGTTGCAATTAATTAAATAAGCGCTCGCGAGCCGGCCGCGTATTAATTGCCGTATTGATGAGTTATGATTGTTAATTAGTGATTACACCGAGCTGGTCGCGCGCGAGTGAGCGCCCCAGTCATGTGGGTCACACTGGGAACTTAGGTTTATGTTGGTCGAGTTAGTGTGAGGTACGCACCCAGCCAGAGAGACGGCAGCCTGGGCCCCTCAATTTCAAGACAATATTTTTCTTCCCTTGAACTGCACGATTACTGACAAATGCGTGTTACTGACTGGAGAGGTTACTTAATCTGTGTGGTTCTTTCCTCAAAAGACCATTTCAGCTACCAATCTACATGGTTTTCTCATGATCTGACCAAGAATATGTCTGGACTTTGAAAGAGACTGATCTCTGAGTTCGTTTTGGCCTTTCTTCTCAGAATAGTCAGAAAGGAAATGTCGACCTCATCTAGTTTTAAAAATATGATTCACGTGTAAAAATGTTTGTACAAACTCACTTACAGAAATAAAATCATTTATCTTGTATTGGCACTAACACTGTATACAGAAGAGAAAAGGTAGATTTTTGAAGAATATAACAGTTTAAACTACAATGAAGTGTTTAGAATGTAGAACGTTGGGAACCTAGTGCTGTGGTGAAGTTTTTCCCTCATTGCTCATCATATTTGACCTAATCTCAACAGATGGTTAGAATGTAATAATCTCCATGAGATTATACTTGTAATAAGTTGGCCAGAAAAATGGTAATACCATACGATGGACTTTGACTGAACAAGACAGTAGAGTTTGGAGAGACAAAATATTTGAGTGATTGCTGACGGAACATGTATAGAAATTGAAAATGCAGACTGTATTTGAAAATATGATCGGAAAGTAAACGTTGTCGGAAAGCATAAGCAGGAATAATGCTAGGAAAGAACCAGCCGCTTCGCATGAGTACTTATTTACATATCTTGTTTATGAACTCTTTCCTTCTTTCCTACTTTTTATTGTGAAATCCAAGACTCGTACTCGTATATACTAAATTGTTTTTCGACTGTTTTATTGATGATGAACAAAAGATATGCCATAGATCAGATACAGTGAGCACAACATACAAAACACGTCTATACATAGATAATGGGCAAGACAGAAGGATGTTTTGAAATGAGACATTACTTATACTAGTTAAACATGGAACAAATGGAAAGGAATACTTCACAGTCGATGGACCTGTCAATGATGTTGGTGACAATATTGTGACAGAAGTTCATAATGACTGTTGAGAGAGTAGTCCAGGGAGTGAACATTTCAATTTGTTTGAAAGTAGAAGCAAAACAGCACTAAAATATGTAAATAAACGCAATACCAATTGACATGTGATCGAATGATACAAAACAACATGCAATCGATCGCGAACGTTATTACGATTGCTATCACACGCGAAATGAAGCGGTCACAGTCGCTGTAGCGAGCGATTGAAACGGAACATTAAGGTTTTAAGACATACGACGAACGAGATCGATTTGGGCCAGATTCGTATCTTTGTAACTGTAAATACTCACTCATATTATGAAGTGGGTTTGCCTGTTTGGTGAATTTGGTTTTGCAGAGCTAGGTAGCTTGATATTTGGAAGAGGTATCATACCGGAAGCTAACTGAATTTGGTTTGGCATAAAATTTCACTTCCGCAGCTCGCTTAATCCGTTCGTATTCTAAATATTACTAGAATTATTACTCTTTTACCAGACTATGGCCAGGGTTTTGATTTTGACCGCTATGTATGCTTGTATGTACGTTCATCTGTTCCCTCATAACTTCTAAACTACTTATTATAATTCGACTATGGACAAAAAGTTACGAATCATCATCAATCAGCAAAAATGCTATATTAGCACATTTCAAATGTATGTTTCTGAGTTAATCCCAAGACAATTTAAATAAAAAGTACGTTCAAAAACTATAATCCGTATGCTGAAAATATTTCAGACAGAAATGCTATTATAATTTTGTAAGTGTTCATGATACAGGCACGCGACCACCTTGACCATTTTTGTGCCTATAAGGATGTTTTGATTTCTGTCCGAAATATTTTCTTTCTTTATTTTAGGGTTTTAGTTTTTGAACTTACTTTTTATTGGATGTAGAGCTGACATACCAAATGCATTGGAGTAACCTACCATAACCATAACACCATTTATTTATTTATTTATTTATTTATTTGTTTATTTCAGTTAGATGTTCACAAATGTTACGAGTACAGTAATATGGTACAATATATAGTGCATTGAGTATTATCTCCTGGCACCCAAACTAGGTTTATAGCCTGTGACTTGGGGACCAGTGATTCCATAAGGGAAGATTTACATGTTTTTGTAATAGGTACTGTGTTTACCAGTAACATGGTTAACAACATTTGACTAATAATTATCATACTGACGTAGGTGTGTCCTTCATTTAAAATAGTGTTAGAGTTAATTTTACAAATGGCATTTCCACATATTCCAGGTCCATGTAAGACCGCATCCTTACTTTCAACGAACTCTTACTTTATGTCCAAACCTACATGTAGAGCAAACAAGAAGTATTTATCACCTTCCCTCTTTCTGCTGACTCCCAAAGAAAGCGTGGGTGTAACTAATTTCCAGCTAGCGTATTTCTGTAATACTCAGAGTTGCTATTAATAGCGTATTCGTATGAACATCTTACTTACTTAGGCGCTCGGTAGAAAGGTAGTCACATGTCCTTTCCAAGATAATTACCTATCCGGCAGCTCGTTCTATGCACACATGAGCATTCTTACAGGATTCCGCGTAGTATAGGGTTGGTACGAGAGAAATTACAGCAGTCTCGTCATCAGTATCACTTTGTTAGGCTTGTTCTCCCACAAAATTTCTTGTTTTAACATAAAACATGCATCGCCCTCCCGCGATATTACTTCTTTTTCTCTTAGTGTTCTTTCTTTTTACTTTTGAATGTGACGTGAATTTCTTTTCTTTTTACTCAACTCCTTAGGATTGTAGCGTGAAGTTAAATACATATAACCTGCCTCAAGAATTGAACTATCAAATGCAAAAACAGTTTTGCAAATCCGTCTAGCAGTTTCAGAGATTACAAACAAATTTTACCTCCATAAAATATTAGTACAGATGATATCGCGATTTGATATTGGCGTTGTTGTTGTCAGTGGAAGTAATTTAGTTTCTATGCTGTTTGTCTAAGACTATAAGTCTTTAAGTTTCCGATTTTTCTCTTTCACTGCTGAAAATACCACAAAAAACTTTCAAAGTTAACTGTAAGTTTTAACATTTTTTTTTAAATCACAGTTCAAACTTTTCTTTATTATTTCATCTCTTTGAACTACAACTTCATAGGGTGAACTAGGACTGTTGTTAACGTGTTGTTGTAGTGAGCATTTGTCTGATCCAGTGCCAGCCCTAGCCTACAGACTAGCTCTTTAGTATGGAAACTAGATGACGCTTTTTCCATATCATTTGTACAAGTTGCCGGCAGGGGATAGGCAGCAACTTGTTTTTATTTCGTGCTCAAGCTAATGAATTCTAAAATTGTTGTGTGCTAAATTAATGATGTTTCCGCGTGGAATACCTAATGTCAGGACGACTAGATACTTGGGTGAGATACGTTCGCTTTCTAATTAGGTTTTGATGAAGGAAATAATTGTAGTGTTGATAGTTAAATCTTTTTGATAGGCTTTTCCTTCAAGCTGTGCTTAAAATAAAAAGCGGTAGTTCGAAATACGAAGGTTACAGATGTGTACTTAGAAGATAAAATGTCTCACGATTTTTATTTGAGAAATTCCTTGTTAGAACTTTGACTATCATTACCTACGGGCAGTCGGAGGGCCGCAGTACCGCGTTGCCGACAAAGTAGCAGTCTGAAAGATATTGGTCATCATCATGTGCCGAGCCTTTTCCCAACTACACTGAGGTCGGCTTCCAGTCTAACCGGATGCAGCTGAATACCAGTGTTTTACATGGAGCGGCGACGGGCAGATGATGATATAAGGGGCTGGAAAAAGAGTTCTCGTTTTCACACTGCGCTCTCTCGATATTATTTTTGTGATGACGAAGTAGATACCGAATAAAAGAAAAAGGTAAGGTTTTTAAAGTATGAAAGATCTTCGATCGATAACAGAAATCATTCCTTATGTAATTTAGTATTGATTCATAACATGGATATTTTGTACCGACAATAATCTTTTCAACATCGTTTAGGTGTCAGATTGTTGGACCTACCATCTAATTTACAGGCAAAGCCAAGCAGACATACATATACTTTTTCCATTGCAGGTATATTGTATTCCTGCAATGGAAAAAGTTAAGACCCATTTAAAAATACATCAACTCCTCTTTAACGTCCTGTTTTCAAAACGTGATCACATTGGCTACATAAATAACATTACAATTATCTACTTATTATTTGAATGCCTGATTACAATTAGCTCGATTTTAATTATATGCAAAACGTGTTCACTCTAATGTTTAATTTACCTACTATCAAAAACATGTTAAACAATAAATTATACGAAACCAGCTCTGTTTTATATAATTTATTGTTTAACATATTTTTGATAGTAGGTAAATTAAACATTAGGGTGAACATATTTTTATAGCTTAACCTATGGATACTCATTAATTTGTTAAGTCTATTATACAGAATAGGACCTAAAAACACATAAAATCGATTAGCAAAAGCATGTCTAGTTTGAGGCTTTATGCAAACTAAATCCTTCCTTCTTTTGTCGGAAGGTACTGGGTCAAAAGGAAGTGCAGTGTGCTGGTGTAGTACTGTACTTAGAATGAATAATTGCCTAACTGTTAATACATTACATGCAATGTAGAGCTGGTGCGTAGGAAATCTAAATGTACGAAAGGTAGCAACTTTTAGAATTGCTCTGAGCACTCTCTAGAGGGAGTAAAATTGTTTTTGCTGCACCACCCTAGGAAGTTTTGCAATAGCTAAGAATGGATTGACACAAAGCTAAACCAACTTGTATAATTAATTTATAGTCGGCTATGTTCCGTAAATTCTTAAAAAACATATATTAATTTGCGCACTTTAGTACATAGTAAGTCGATATGTTTACGTAAATTTAGATTGGAGTCAATAGTGACACCTAGATTTTTCTAATGGTCAGCTTTAGCTAAAGTAGTGCAACAACATGCAGTGTCAGCGTACGTGCTACAATTATGTGCGTAAATGTCTATATTAATTAGTAAACGGTAGGTATGTTAGTATTTCTCATTGCAAATAAAATGTATTTTGTTTAATCTGCATTTAATATTAGGATGTTATTATGGAGCCAATCGGACACTATGTTAAAACCATTTTAAGCATGTTCATAGACCTCAACTCTTGATTTAGCTGAACAGCAGAGCGGTGTCATCAGCATAAGACATTACGATACCATTTTGAACTAGCAGGCTGCACAGTTCATTCATTTAGATTAAAAATAACGTGGGCCCCAAAATGCTGCCTTGTGGAATTCCAAAACCACTATTTCTACGTTCAGAACTTGTATACTGACCTATTTTTACACATTTATGACGCTCGCTGAGATAATCTGCAAGTAGTAGAAGGTGTGCTCCTCTTATCCCTATTGTTTCAAGCTTGTGCAAAAGTAAAGTAGAAAAATAGTGTCGAAGGCCTTGGCGAGGTCTAGAAAAATACCAATTGTGTGCATACCATTATCTAGATTGGTAGCAATATAATTAGTTAATTTGTGTACTCAGACCAGTAGATATTTTGGGCCTAAATCCAAATTGATTATCTGAAAGTAGTTTGTTATCTTCCAGATATTTTATCAACCTACGGTTAATGATTTTTTCTAAAAGAGTCCTGTTGACACTGAAACGGGGCTGTAGTTATTCACACAGTTTTTGTTTCCAGACTTGAATACAGGAGTGAAAATAGCTTTTTTAAGGAGTTCGGGGAATATTCCTTTAGGTAAACATAGCTGAAAAATGTGGGTTAGCGGACTCCAAAAGACATGTGCGTTCAAATCCGTGCTAAGCCTAAGTTACTTGTTGTATTTTTCAAAAATATTTTATTAGAATTACTGTATTGTTTTACTGAAGCTTGACATTTACGGTAGGTTATTTAACGCCTAATTAGACCGGAGTTTCCAAGACCGTTTGCGGTTCATAAGATTGGAGTTTCAAATTCTAGGCACGAAATGGTCTTTTTGTCATGAATTTTTTTGTTATTTTAATATAAAGTATTTGTCTATTTTGATTTAGTATCTAATATTTATAAAGAATTTAAAAATCAAGAATAATTAAATACTTTCATAATCATTTCATACTATTCATTATTGCTATTATTTAACAGAACTGTGATCTTAAATTACACCAAAGATTTATATTTTATAATTTGATTTTGATCATTTACAGATAACTTAATATACTCGTATATATTTTGCCAACTGACACAAAGGGGTCCCTAGACAAGTGACATCTTTGCTGCCGGTATGAGTATGACGACGTTCCGTGATGCGATGGTTCGAATACAAGTTGAAGCAATAAATACTTTTTGAATGAAATAAATGTATTCTGTGGATTATTCGTAACGAATTCAATGTTGTAGCAGTGTAACATTTTAAAACTTGAGGGGTTGGCGCATACTGACGCTGTGTGTACTCGCAAACGGCGTGCGAGTAGGTATGAACAGATGTATATAAACAAGGCAAAAGGAGTAGGTAAGAATAATAGCAGCAGGCTTAGCACGAAAACCGTAGACAAGCGTTTTGTCGTCGGAAGAGTAGAAAAAGGTGACGTTTCCGTGTAGTTGACAGTTTTGTAATGAGAAATATAGAGAAGCGATTTCTACTCTACAGTAGAGTAGAAATAGAAAGCGTCAAACTAAGCCTGCTGGTGGCGTTCTGTAGTTTCTGCCTCTCTTCCGCTTCCCTAACGCCTTCTTCCCATGGGGGACTATGGGACGAAGGCGTGAGTTTATGTATGTGTATGGACATATGTATGTGTAATTTTACTGCAGCTCACCCTAAGAGCAGAGTTGAGAAGTCTCATGATGCGCTTGCTCAACCAGCACATGATCTTAGAACCGAACATAATAATAATGACATCTTTAGCTTTTTGTTTTTTGCAGCTGGAAATGAGGAAGCTGATTAGGTTATATAATTTGAGCTGCACTTCATTTCTCGAACAAAAATTGAACCCGTGTCAAATGATTTAGCAAATCAGAGGCTGAAAGATTTGCCGCCAGTGCAACAGCCTCAGTGGCGTGCAGTCCATAAAGACAGAAAGACACTGCCTACCCTACCTAAATCAGATAAATATGTAAAACTAATATTATTTTATCAATAGACAAAAAATCTTTACGCATAAATCAGCGCCACCTGTCGAGCGTCGGTCGTACCATTAGTATCATCGATACAATATCCCGTTCGTTCGTACAGTTTGACGCAACTTCTCATTGCGCATGCACTAGCGCCGCTTGGTGCCTCGGGAGAGACACGAACTATTCGTGTCTCAATGTTTGTATGTTTGCTCTCGTGGTCATACAGATTTATTCAGTGTGCATTCCTATACATACGTGGCACACAATGTAACAAATTACGCACACAACCGTACAGGTTAGTCACTGTCTTTTTACGATTTTTAACAACGAGTCGAATTACGAAAATTACCGAAATTTTCCGAATAAAGTTGGTTCTGCGACTATTTTAAAAAGTAGCATTGTTTCATTGAATTGTCACTACATAAACAACCATAATTTCTTTGTCGTATTATTTTCATATGCCGAGTAATTCCGACGCCATTGTTTGTTTTGATTTATTTGTTGTGGTTGTGAGCTATGATGGCATATATTTAAGATTTTAACATTGATATTGTATATGGTGTGAAAAATAGATAATATTCACTGTGAAAGTTGTTCAGGTAGTGTGTGTAAAGAGAAAAGAAAAATTATGCATTTTCAAAACTATCTAGCGGTGAACAAAAAACAAGTATCATGAAAAGTAGATATACACCGGATTTGCAATTAATAGGTATAAACTATAGGTAAAGTCAATCGTAAATTCAATACAAAACAAAACAATACATGATTCATTTAATTGCCTCACAGGGCCTCAAGTCTGCTATTACAATAGTGTCAGAATGGTCTATCATTGATTTCATATTTGTTGATTTTGACAAGTTTAATACTACTAATATAATGGCGTCATTATGACTTTCCAATGGTCAGCCACTGACACTCCATTGAAAGAAATGGCATTTATTGGTAATCTCGTACATAATGAATGACTGCTAAAATTTAACACTAATAAATAATATGTAAAAATATAATGAAATCGGGCATGAATAAATGTAAAAATTTAGTAGTAGTTTTATGAAAATCGTTTCTACTAACGGGTTTTATAATAATGGCAATGCGATAATGCCATTATAACACAATTCTATTACGAGACCATTGACCGACCAATGATCGACCATTATGAATTTAGCAGATTACGAACTTTTAGCAAAATGACAATGGGATCGTGTTGGAATGACGAATTTATCAAAATAGCAGACTTGGGCCCCTGGTTGTATGCTGTGTAGGTAGGTACAGCAATCGGTGTTCTGTTTTTTTTTTGCCTTTTTTAAATTTCTGCCTACCCTGTCTAAAAACTCTGTGCACGCCACTGAACAGCCTATGTGCCAACAGTAGACCAACGGTAATAACTTAATCACGGACCTACAGAACACATTAATACTGAACCGATTTGTAAAGAAACATAAAACAGTCTGCTCTAACATAAATTATCATACATTACACATTTTGACTGCAAACTACGGCCTGCAACAAAGTAGTACCGAAATAATAACTCTATCGACAAAAGAAGGAAACTATCGCGGACACAGACTAAAAAATGCAGTTTGTAAACATGGCTAATAAATCTATCGTAGCCATTTGCATGTCGGTGTATGCGCTAATTCATGCGACCACGTTTATGTAATGTGTACATGCACCAGTATTTGGCGTGTTTTATGGACGAATTTTGCCTTTTTTTCTTGTTTTGTTAAAATGAATGTGATAGTGAAGTTTTGGAGTTCGATAATATCCCACGGGAACGTGTTGCCGGGATAGAAAGTATCCTGTATATGTTAATCCAGGTCATAAACTATATGTGTGCCACATTTCACCCAAATCTGTTTAGCCGTTTGTGTGTGATCGAGTAACACACATCTAAACATACAAACTTTCACATTTGTAATAGTAATATCTGGATGACCGAGCTTTGCTCGGTTTTTTTTCGTTTTGACTTTCTAAAAATAAAACTTAGCTAGATCGATAAATAAATAAATAAATAAATACAAGAATTGCTCGTATACAGGTATTAGATTAGTGTTAGTATAACTATGATAATAGGATTTATCCAAACCCCTGCATTTATTATCATCGGATTCGAACGTGCTGCAACAATCTGATAAACATTGCACAGGAATTGGATGCAACTTTTCGAGATGTAAAGTAATTAAATATTCTAATTAATTCATCTTCTGCAAAAGAAAATATAGTTTTGATGCTTTAAGGACTATCTTTGTAATTATCTACAAGCATGGCGGAATTTGGTTTAGATTGATTGCAATGACAATCATCATCATTGTTAGTCTTGTTTTTTTGTTTCATAGCATACGGGCCCCAGACGACCCCGTGTCTGGCACCCTTGGTCCCCCGTGACGGGTCAGCACAGTGGCCCCGCCGCCTACCACTTTTCGTCCGCAAGGGATAGGGAGAGCGGCCAACGCTATACCGATACTCCTCCTCCCCTCTCTCCCACCGCGTCCGCCATCAAACGGTGGCGGCCCCGTCCAGGCCGCGGAAGGGAAGAACGCTACTCAGAAGTACCGGCACTCCTTCTCCGCCGCAGCCTGTAACCCTCAGCCGCGATGCCTCCCATTCGACATCGCGGCCCGCCTCAGCTGCAATGCACCTCACCGCAACCTTCTTTTTGGCCGCTACGTCGTCGGCTTGGAGGCAAAAGCCCTGACGAGTGGCCCCACCTTGGGGTTCCTCTTCACTTCACCGTGGGGATGACCACGGCTACTGAGACCCCCGCAACGACAATGCGGGAACCCACTGGGGGGGTTGTTAGTCTTGTCACTTCGACCCACTGCTGAGTAATAGACCTCCTCTCTTTTATGCCATGTTTCCCTGGTCTGTGCTGTCACATCCATGTCTTCCCGCGATCTTCTGTATGACAATATTAATCAAATCAATAATCTTAGTTAAGTAATACAATTGCTATCACTGGTTTTGTAATTTTGAGTTACGCAA
The DNA here is from genome assembly GCA_949091785.1 of Polymixis lichenea. NCBI lineage: Eukaryota > Metazoa > Arthropoda > Insecta > Lepidoptera > Noctuidae > Polymixis > Polymixis lichenea. Next base: position 1,118,082 of record OX420942.1, read on the forward strand.
CTGAACTTACAGACACGTCTCGTAGTAACAATTCCAACATCATCGTTACAGAAAAAGCTATCTTCTTTCCTTCTGTTAGCAATAATTCCTACATACATAATGCTAGTACTCCAGCAACTTCTGGTAGTAATAATTCTAGTAAAGATAGTGCTAGCAATAAAGTAGTGGGCGGCGTTACGGCCTGCGCGTCGCGACCATTTGCATGGATGGTCGTTCATGCGACCACGGTTTTTATATCGCGAAGTATAACCACTTTTAAAATACTGCAAGGATTACTTATAATGTCGAGACTACCTACTGGAGATAAAAGTACGATGATATATGAAAACATTGGCAAGGCTAATGTTAAGAGTATTTTGGAACGATACTAACTATAAAAAAAGCTTAACAATGATATTTTTCAAAACCAACCGGATAGCAGCGATGGAACGACTATGGATTTTGCCAATCCTGGACTTGCTATAGTGACTAAACCATTGGATATTTGATAAAATGTTTGTATGCAAACTGAGAACGTCATTAGATAACCTATAATGTTCCCACTGCTGGGACACAGGCCTCCTATATTTTTGTGACGGAGTGGGCCCTAAATCCACCACGCGGGCCCAATGAGGGTTGATAGATTGGAAAAGTTTGAAGACATGTGACATGTGTTCGAAATTTCGGTTCTAGGACATACCGGCTTCCTCACAATGTTTTCATTCACCGTTTTGAGAGCATTGTTGATGGAATACAGATTAGATAAGTGTACCAATTTATAGTAGTTTAATTTATTGGCGTTTCTCACCTCTATAAGTACTCTTGCTTTTACGAGGTAGGCAAGGTAGGTTAAATCAAACAATATCTATCCAATGTATTGTGTAATTTCAATATGCTATATTCTTTCTAAACCTGACCTGAAGTTTAGTATACTCTTTATACTCCATCAATTCTTATTCATAAGGTCTTTGTAATTAATTAAAGCTCTCTATTCGTTGTCAATTATAACTAATAATTGTATAGAGGATATTCCAATTTTCGGATGTGTGTGTGTAGTTTTGAAATGTATGCCTCATGATATACCCAACTCGTAACCTTCAACTACTTTAATTTTTCTGTCGGATTTAAGAAAATGTCAAATAAATTGTTGTAGCGTGGTCACCCTGTCTCACCGTCGGCATCGTATTGGCATTCGCAACATTATAAAGTTAATTATTGATAGTGTGGCAACACTCGCCGGAATGTCAGGTGTTAATAGACATTTGCATACTATTGTGATAATCACTATTAGGAAATTGTTCGAAAGAAACTCGTTAGTTGCTGGGTGGCTGGTTAGCGGGCTAATTGTGCTGCCCAAGCTAATTGTTCCAAATCATGTTGGTGATCTTCATTGACTTGGGCTTATGTCATCTCTATCCAGCAAACTCCGCTTAATTTTTTTGGAAATAATTCACCCTAGAGTGATATTAACCTTTCGAAAAAGTTCAGTATAATTTTTCACGACTGAGAGTAGGTTTGTATATGAGACTTACAGATCCCGATTAGTTGAAACCATTCTAGTAAATAACTTTTTCAGGAACGAGACTCTACATATAATCTTCCTCGCGTGACTGCACTTCGTACATCACTTGATCTGCCTAGAAACCACAAGTCTCTCTCTTTATCAGGTAATCTGCAGCAGAGCCCATCCGCCCGGCATATCATTACCCCGTTAATCCTTATTTAGATCACTGTTAATCCCGGCAGGTGCAACCATATCACTTGAACACATTACCCACGCTGTATAAATCTCGCTTTACAAAAGAAATCTCAACATCCATCGATTGAAATTTAAGTCAACCCGTGCTGTAGTAGCGGCCGCTAATTCAAGCGTACCCATTTTATTTATGTCTTCATACGCGCCGCCGATAGGCCCTAATTACGCCGCCGACGCAAAAACGCTAATCGCGCATCGTACACATACGGACGCACCCTTAAAAACGATTTACAACGTCATCCATGCAAGGCAAACTCAACCTTGTATCAGCCATGATTGATTCCAAATCCAAATAAAAGTTCTTTAGCTTATGGCGTTATTAAAGTGCAGCTCCACATGTAAATCGCGGTCGTAAAGCCTTATATGAATTTTCTTTTCCCGCTCTGAATTGATCTTTATGATCGCCGCACAGAGTTCAATTCTCAACCTTGTGTACACCAAAGAGTGTTACACCGTTTTCCTAATTCAAATCTGGAAATCTACAGATATCGGATTTTGGATTCTGCGAATCGGGGGACAGGGTTCAGATTTGAATGTGATGATGGTATAGATATAGGCTGATTGCACTACGAGATATACCGATGCGCAGGAGAAGCGTTAATGAGCGCGGGTACCTTCGGATTCCTTGCCAGCAATGTTAGTATATCGGCTTTTGTCGGCACCATGCGACTTTTTGCGATGTCCAATGATAACAATGACCGGCAAGAACGAAACGAGATAACGAGAAATGTGATAATGTTCTCGTTAATTAATTAATGTTTTGCGCTACATTAAGTTATTATTAGAATACGGAGATTTTAACGCCTGCGTGGTGGCTGGTTAGATTAAATGTTGACTTCAACAGCATGCACGGCTAGTTAAAGGAATTTTAGGGAAAAGGTGAACAATAAAGTTGCAGCTGGTGATACCCGGTACTAATATCACTATTGTAACGTCCTCAGTGTATCGTCACGTCACGTGTCGTCAAACATTTCTCGGCAAAACATTGCTTGGCCATAATGTGGTACTTTGATAATACCTATCCCTCCCAAACTATACAGTATGGTCTGGTCAAGGTGGATGAATTCATACTTAGTAGTTTGCCAGATGGATGGACATTCCAGAGAATGATATTCAATCAGGCGAGAAACACAATATCCAATATGTATGGTAAGGTTTTCGGATGATAATTTTGATAAAGAACATGTTTTTAAGACATTATCCTACTAAAATTATAAACGCGAAATTTTGTAAGTATGGATGGATGAATGTTTGTTACTCTTTCACGCAACAACGGCTGAACGGATTTTAATGAAATTTGGCGCACAGGTAGTTTGTAACCTGGAATAACACATAGAATACTTTTTATCCCGGCACTACGTTCCCGTGGGATAGTTTTCGACCTCCACGCGGGCGAAGCCGCTGGCAAAAGCTAGTCGTCTATACTAATAATATTAAGTAATTTAGGGGTACCTAATCTCCGGAACGGCCGGACAGATTTTGTTGAAATTTGGTATGGGGATACTTTGAAACCTGAGACAGGACATATCTCACTTTTAATCGACATACCAACCAGGTTGGCGAAGCCGGGGCAGAAGCTAGTTAGTAGTAGTTATAAAAGTGGACACATTTCATTTACAGAGTATCTTAACAATTTAAAATAGGGCACAGATGCTTATTGCCTGAACTAGGTTGAACCTGTGCTTCAGGCTAGGAAGTGCTTAAATACTTAATGTAATAAATTAACAATGTGTATATTGTAATAACTAAATTAAAATTAGGAAAAAAAAGTAAAATAAAAATAGCATGTTAGTCGTTCTATTTGCAGACAACAAGTAGATCTTCTGTCTGTGCATAAGCGATGGTTAGTAAATATGTAATAATAATTTTCTTACAACTAAAGTAATTCAATTTATAGATACTTAGTTTTCTATTTAGCCTATTGTACAGAAATGGGCCTAAGAATGTAAAAAACCTTTCTACAAAGACATGTTTCGAGGTTGCATTAGATGTGCATACTATATCATTCCGTCTTTTGTTAGTATTGTCAGCAGTGTACGTAAGCATGGTGTGCTGTTTTAATACTAAGTGCAAAATGAAAATTTGGCGAACAGTCATCACGTTGCAGGAATTATATAGCAGATCTGTGGGAAAGAAAAAGGGATGGAAGTTTGCTACCTTTAAAATTGCTCTCTGAGCTCTTTCAAGAGGGAGCAGATTAGTTTTTGGTGCGCCACCCCATGATGTGATGCAGTATTGAATTATTGATTGACATAGGGCTAAATAAACTTGTTTGATTAATTTTGAGTCTGCAAATGATCGCAATTTTTTTAAAACAAATATTAATTTGCGCACTCTTTTAACGAGACTTTCAATGTGATTTCGGAAAGACAGAGTGTCGTCCATTATTACACCGAGGTATTTTATGTTGCTCGTTTTGAGGATAAAAGGACAATTACACATGTTGACTGAACGGTTTCCACATTGATGGGCATATAGTTGAGGGTTAGTAATGTTAGCTTGAGGCTTGCGCATGGAGAAGCGAATGTATTTTGTCTTGTCAGCATTTAATGTTAGTAAATTTGTTTGAAGCCAATTTGTCACAGTATCAAAACCTAGTTGTGCGATTTCGAACAGTTCATTACTGGTTTTAGCGGTAAAAATTAGCGCCGTGTCGTCGGCATATGATATAATTTTCCCGTCTTTAATATTAAGGTTGCACATGTCGTTAATATAAATCAGGAATAGCGTAGGGCCCAGAATACTTCCTTGAGGAACACCAAAACTCGAAGTTTTCTGCTCATCACTGATGGTTTTATCAATTCTAACGCATTGGTATCGGTCATGTAAGTAGTCAGCAAATAGTTTCAGCTGCGTTCCCCTTATTCCAATAGTCTCTAATTTATTCAGAAGGACAGAAACGGACACCGTGTTGAAGGCCTTGGCTAAATCAAGGTAGACTCCCAGGGTCTGGTTCCCTTTGCCGAGTTCTTCTGAGATGTAGTTGGTCAGGTTATGTACCGCATCGGCTGTGGATAATTTCGCTCTAAAACCAAACTGCGCAGGGGATAAGAAGTTATTGTTTTCCAGATAGTTAACTAGCCTACTGTTTATAATTCTCTCTAATCTTTTTGATATTGAGGGGAGTAACGATATTGGCCTATAATTGCTAACTAGGTCTTTACTTCCAGATTTAAATACTGGTATTACAATTGACTTTTTTAGACATCTAGGGAAAATTCCATTGGAAAGACAGATTCGAAATATATGCGTTAAGGGAGGTACCAGAATATGCTTATAAAGTTTAAGGATCTTATTGCTTATGTTATCCCATCCAACTGCACAGTCATCTTTTAGCCCAGAAATAATTCGTGTTATTTCGTCTTCGTCAGTGTCGAGCATAGCAAAAGATTTCAGGTTACTGCTATTTGCTGGTTTTTGGTAAGATTGGTCACAATAATGTGTCGGAATCTGTTCCGCATGAGTTTTCCCAACATTGACAAAAAAGTTATTAACGTTGTTAGCTGAAAGGAGTGGCGAGGCATTAGTAAGCAGTAAACTCGAATTTGATTCACGCTGTTTAGACATATTGGTGACGTTTTTAATATGTTTCCAAAGTTGTTTGCTATTGTTACCTGCTCTAGTTAATTCGTTTTTATCGTAATTATTTTTTAAGTTCTTTAGCAAATTGTTGCAGAAATTCCTGTATCTTTTATAGGTGGTTTGAATTATTAGATTATCGGGGTATTTCTTTGTTCTCTGATGAAGTTTATCTCTATGTCTTATACATCGAATTAGTCCAGGAGTAATCCAAGGTTTAATATTATAACGTTTTTTATCCACAGTAGAAACTGTCGTGTTACGTAATATTGCTTGTTGGACATGTTTTATTAAGTACGATAAAGCCAAGTTAGCGTCAGCAGTATTGTAAACTAAGCTAAAATCGAGGTTGCATAAATCATATTCGAGTTTATTTGTGTTTAATTTGCTTTTGGTCAGGGGACGATTTTGCTTAGGCAGCGTTAAATTTATGCTAAGTAGCACAGCGTGATGGTCAGTAATTGTTGAGTTAGTAACGAGCGTAATGTATGATAAGCTGGTTTTGATCATCATATGATCTAGACAGGAACCGCTCTGATGAGTAGGCAAAGTGTGAGCGGGAAGAAAACCATGGTATGAGCAGATATTAAGGTAATTTTCGGTCCCTGCATCGCAGATTTCGGCTCCAATATTTATATTTAAATCGCCTGTTAGTATTACATTCTTAAACGAGCTTAGTGTTTGAAAAATCTGATTTAAGGAATTGTGAAAAGAATCTAAGTTTCTAGCGGAAGGCGACCTATATATAGCGATTATCGCTGTAGTTGCGCCAATTTTGATTACTAAGCAATTACTCATATAGTCTTGTAGAGTAAGTTCCTCGACTGTGACCTTTAAACAATCTCTAGCAAAAACGACCACACCATCATTTTGATTGCAATTTATTGTAGTATGCAGTAAGTTATACCCAGGTATTACTGGGAGGTTATCTATGCGGTTTGCTAGCCAACACTCAGTTAGTACAACTATATCACAATCAAAGTTAAGTCTATGTAGGAAAATTTTAAAGCTATCTATGTTCTTATAAATACTACGAATGTTTTGGGTCAGTATAGTTAATGATTTTTGATAGTCGGAAAGATATTGTCTGCACTCCTCAACTTCACATGTTTTCGACACGGTTAAAAATGAGTTATCTATATTGGTAAATAAGTTAATATCCATACTAAACTAAAGAAATAACAATAAAGATTACGCCTAAAATATAAACAAGGATGTGGCGCTCTTAGGCGCCTACATAATCGATCGAGTTGATGTACCTGTTTTCGGCAGCTTTTTTGGCCGGACAATCTGCGTCTCCTGTCTTGTGGTTGGCTTGTTTTTTAAAGCGCAAACATGTAGCACATTTAGTAGCTTCGGCTTTTTTTGCGCAGTCTTGTAATATATGTCCTTCTTCACCGCAATGTCCACAGGTCGAGGCAGCAACTTTGCATGTACTGTACTGCTGGCATTTATAACATCTCGTTACTAATGTGAAGTCTCGTACTGGGCAGGACGTCCAATTTATGAATACCCGGTCGTGTGTGATGAGGGCCTTGCGTACGACGGCTGGAACTTCTATGATAAAGTTACAGTTCTCAGCATCTTTCCTGCCAGATTTGTGGCTTAGTTTTATTGAGGTCAAAAATGTATCTAGGGACATGGTGGGCAGTTTGTCGGCCAAATTTTGTTCATAAATACATTTATAAACCTCATTTTCAGCCTTTATAAAGGAATCATTTTCATTGCCCTTATCCCAATTTATTTGGAGTCGCCGCAACTTGACTTACCCTTCCATACCTCTCTATTGTGAATAAAAGAATCTAATGGATTAAATCAATTACAAAATATCCACAGCCTACACAACTATGATAGTTTCAAGAACGAATGCTAATTAGAAAGTGGGTATGCAGATGTGTGATGCAACGCGCATGCTAAATTGCGGCGAAGTTATAAATCAACTATTGATTAATGAAGATTGTTTTTATAATACCTAGAACTAGTGGTAAATTGAGTCGTTTCCTAATGGAATGATTGGTATGTTTCCAGGAGGTAAGCAGAGTTCAAATGTGTTTATAGTGGAATTACGGGTGAGTGGATTGGTGGACTGTATTATTATGAAAGGCCTGTATCAAATCGAATACCTTTAAACAAGCAATTCTTGTATTTCTGTATTTATATATATAATCTGAATCTCGGAAACGGCTCCAACGATTTTCATGAAATTTAGTATACTGGGGGTTTCGGGGGCGATAAATCGATCTAGCTAGGTTTCATTTTTAGAAAACGTCAAACCAAAAAAAAACATAATCCATCATAGGTCATCCAGATGTTAAGCTAATTAAAAGAGCTGCCTTTTACTTGTGACAAACATGAATATGAAAATATTTTTGCCGGATAGATAATTCAGATAATTAAATGTCAGATTGTAATTTGTCCTGGGGTGGGGCTTGTGGCTACTGGCACTGGTCGATTGATCAGGTTAAGCTACGCTTGCCGCGGTTGGTCCGCTGATGGGTGACCATCTTTACATACCAAGACCCCTTCGTGCCTTGAAAAGCACGCTAAGCCATTGGTTCTGGCTGTCGTTTTCGTGGATCTCTAGCAGTCGTTACGGGTCTTGAAACTTGACAACTAGTCTTACCAAGACGTATCGTATATCCAATAACTGGGTTGTGGAGATTAGATAGGCAGTCGCTGCACATAAAATACTGGTATTCATCTGCATCCGGTTAGACTGGAAGCCGACCCCAACATAGCTGGAAAAAGGCAAGCAGATGATGACATAAAGCACTAGGAAGTGAAGGGTGGGCGTGTTGGGGGACTGTGTTATGTAATTTGACGTTCAAACAGTACTGATTCTCAGCCAAGTTTCATTTGATAAAGATTTATTTATTTATTTATTTATTTATCACAAACACTGCTATCATTACAGGAAATTCCTAATGCGGTAGCGTGGTCCTAAATTAAACTATCTTAAATAACATAACACATACAACATTATTTTTGTGAATTCATACAGAGAACACGTAAATAAATAGATCCTGTCAGCCGTCTCATTCAGTGCGTGCAAGGCGCGCGTCAGTGGCGCTTTGCTGAGCAAGTTGGTTCTTGCGCGTGGCACTGCTAGTAACCGTGGCTTTCGTTGCCGCGAAACGTAATTGTCAGGCACATTCAGACAAACATCCTTCAAAATACCGGAATTATAGGTAGATTGTGTGTAGATAGGTAAATTTTGTCCAACCCTGTAGATATAATTCCTACTTTATGTGGATCTTAGATCGGGTGATCATCAGGGTTGTGCTTGTATTAGGTGACGATGATCTGGCCTAAGGCAGGAAGTCCATTGTTAACGATAAAATACACATGGAGAGTCTAGGACTCTTTTCTTCGTACACTCAATGACGAATATCAAATGATAACTTCCAACCAAACCCTACTACTACGAGCGTTTATAATTATTTATCGATATCCAGGCGATCGAGTCCAAGTGAGCCGGAATGGAGTCATTACACCGCACGAATGGCTCCAAGTGGCTGGCTGCAGACTCGGACCCTTAATTACGGAACATAAGTCAGTCGCGCCGTGTTTGTTTCACTCTTTGCGCTAATTTGTTTTAATGCTATCTGATCCTGTGGTTTTTGGTAGGGTTGGGCAGCGAAATGAAGATTGTCCTGTTGTGATATGCGGGAATGAGGTGTGTAGGACTAGGAAGACGATACGTATGGATAGTTCAGGAAAGAGTTAGACCAAAGGAGAGACGGGTAAACTGTGTGTAAAATGTGATTGATAGGCAGGAATTTGTGAGCACAGAGATGGCGGGTGATAGGGAAGGATAAAGAGAAAAGAGATAGACTGAGGTAATCCCACATAAATAAGGATAAGAAAGAGCAGGAAGGCACAGACATAGTCAATATAATGGGAAACAATCGGGGCTGGCATTTGACCGAAGATAGCTCAAAATATGAAAAAATAAGTAGGTACTTAGACGTTCATAATTTTGACAACCCTGTACGAAGTAAGATAAACACAAATCTATAGGTACAGTACGCAATAAAATAAATGTCGCAATCCATTGCGTCTTATCAACAACGGAAGCTATCAATGTACAGTTGATAACAGGCAATGAAATAAGAACATTATTAACAGCAGTATTCAAAAAAACATTTAGTTTTATAAATATTCACGATACATTTTATAATTGACTGTTCATCAGAGATAGTAAAATATTAACGGGTATTATTTTAACTGAATTCAATGAATACAATTTGAATGTGTCATTTAGTGTGAAAATAATTTATTGATGCGGAATCATACGCATTAAAATTCTGTAGCATGAATTCAAGGAAATGAATTTAATTGGCAGTGGTGGTAGCTTCGAATTCCAGTACAAAAATTATAATATTTTCGCAAGTGTGGTCTGTGATGATCACTCCCGTGAAATTGAAAATAAGAGTTTTGAAGAAACTATCTTTAGGGACCAATAAATAACAGGTGATCAAAAATTCAGGATTCATTACCACTTGGAACCGCCAACAAGCAACTGACAAACTTTTTTATTTTCCATGGCAAGGCAAGACAAGGCATCACGCCATACAGCCTATATGATCCGACATTAAAATCGTACACGGCACATCCGGAGATATCATAATTAAGTCTTACGGGCCGTGTTCAAATTAAATTATGTACGAATTAAAGGTAACGGCGCAATAAATCGGACGCTGCGCAGGCGCCGCCGTTACGCGCCTTGTGATGTATCGCCCGACACACCTATGCGATACCGGCTGGACCACTGCGTGGTGTAAAATGAAGCTGGATTGAGAATTTTTTGCAATCTATTGAGACCCAATTTAATGTTTAGAACACCCAATTCACTCTTTTACGACATAGACTGTATTAAGAAGTTGCCTTTCGCAATTTCTTTGCCTCTCATTTCTTCCTTCTTTGTTCTCTGCATGAACAACATTTCTTGTTTTTGCATTTATTTGTACTTCATCATCATCATCCACAGCTTGGCATAGGCCTCTGTTTGCTTGTCCCAATCCCCACGCTCCTGTGCCAGCCTTATCCAGGTTTTACCTGTGATGACAACAATGTCGTCCACCCATCTCGCCGCCGGATGACCTACAACTCGTCTACCACTCCCTGGCCGCCACTCTGTCGTAGCCTTACTCCACGTGTCATCACTGCGCCCTGCCAGGGTCCTGCCCAACTGCATTTGTACTTAGTTTAGCTGTATGACCTGACGCTTTCATCATCATGGTGTCAAATCGTTTGCCTACACATAATCCCCTCAGTTGTAAAATAAAGCTTTTCTGTAGAAGTTTATCCAAAAGTCAATTTCGGGAAGCGTTGTGCATACAAATGCACTTTTGTCCTTAATAAAAAAAAATAACCGACTTCCAAAAAAACACTAAAAAGTGAAAAATAACTTAAATTTCGGAAGGCGGTGACAAAAAATAAAATAAAATACATATCCCAAGTCACCGACTTTCGAAATTAAACTTATTTTTCACTTTGTAGTGTTTTTTTTAAGTTTTTTTTTGTTTTCTTATTGACCGCAGGAATCCCGATCCGAAATCGCTGTAAGCTCTTCTCTTATCCCACAACTCAAATGAGAATACAACTTAATCTGAGCACCGCGGCTTCCATTTAGCCGTGTTTGTTTTATTTCCGAGAATCAATAAACAGCTCCGATCATATTGGATGCGGACTATCGCCATGCTGAAACAGATCCCCGATACGCTCAGCTGCGCGCTTTTTGTTTTAGATTCGAGTATGGATGTTGAAGATTACATGCATATTAATGAGAACGATTAAGTTGGAAAGTTCTTGGATAGGAAATATTAACAAACACAAACAAAGGCAAAACTAAGAGAGATACCTACTTGTAGAAGTAGCTGAGCAGAGATCGCCTTTTGTGATAAGACGGCTCATCGCCGATCACACCATGCCCCTGATGCCATGATACAAGTTTTCTATGGCACACAAAAAAGATCTACGTAAAGAAAATATTAAATAATCAGACCCAGTTAATCTTCTTAGTCCTGCTATTCGCTACTGCTAGTCGGCTGTTCCTGTAACTCATCAATTCATAAATGTGTATGTAGATTAGGTGCTATGCCATAATCTTCTTTTACATGCTAACATATTCGGAGTGCTGTGGCGCTATCTATCTGTCACTCTAATAACAAAAACAGCAAAAGTTAATATGATCTGGTAAAGGACAACTGCGTGACAAATTGTCAATGGTCATTTAATGATGCAGATGAGTCCAATAAAACAGTTCTTCAAAACGTAGGCCTATCTTAAAGTCAGTTTACAACAAAGGTTACCACTTATAAAATGCCTATAATCGCCACTTAGCAGACTGATCAGTGATCACATTATGCTAGCATTAATACGCATCAATAGATAATGTTAGGTTTACCATACATAATATAAAATAAGTACGGTTTAATAATTCATCGTTTATGAGCAGGCTTGTTTCCTACAATTAATTCCAACGATCGGTCAATTATTAAAGTTTACTTTAGAGAAAACATCGTAGAAATTAATGTCTTTGAAGTTGAAGACCGTTGTACCACAAAACATGGAATGCTTGACCTTTAAGGTGCCGTTCGAATATTGAATCAAAAACAATGGAAGTAAGAAAAACGTACTGTTTCTGAAAATACTTGAAGGATGAGTCAAAGTCAATAGATAATTATAGTTTCAATGATTGTGGCAATATTGGTCCAAGTATAGACCCTTTAGGAATACCACCGCTTTCCACTAATTAGGTGCGAGTTCTCATGAGCGGGTACGTAGCTGTGTAGCAAAAAATACGAGAGACGGTATAAAAAGTTAATATTAATTAAATTATGTATTGAATATTTTCTCTGTCTACTGTTATATTGGATAGGGGACATAAAGCGAGCTGAAAGCGGGAAACGAACCGTACAATGATGAATTAAATCTTATATGAGATATAAAAACTCATCAGGGTCGAAATAAACTACATCTGGGATATACTGATGACATCCAGTGTAAAATAATTCAGTTATGGCTGCTTCAGCAATCTTAGCATACTCTATAACATAAATTAGATATGCGCTGCATAGACAAAGACTTTAATAATTTGTGAAAATACTAGTTTGTGTAGCTAACTACACAAACTAGTATTTTCACTCATATAGACTTCATTTTCATTCATATAGACTGGATAATACGATCTTTCCTCCAGCTTTCCAAATCAGTCTGTACCTACATAAGTCTACAATCACGATGTAAAATGCTTCATGTTTGAGGGCTGATTCTTACAATACAAGCTCTGGCTTAGTTTGGGAATCAGTTTTAGTACCTTAGGTATAAATAAATGAATACTGTAACTGTGTACCAAATTCTTGTGAATACTTCTTGACTTTTTACTTTTACAATTACTAGAGGGTATTAATAATAGTCCGCTGCCATTTGCACCACATACAATCTGTTCACAGAAGCATGTCGTGGGGTCTACACTCCGTATCTATCGACACACAGTCAATGGCGGATGCTTTTTACTTACAGTGTTTTGTTCACTCATTTATCATAGACGTTTTTCTAAACACATGCCTGTGTAAATTTTGAAATAATCCCAATGTTTCATATTCACTAGAGTAAAACCTAGTTAGGTATTAATAAAACGTAAAGTATCGATAGCATCACGGCATCACTTGTAGGATTAATACTTTTTTGCAATATATGGCAAACGGTTGATTTCATTCATCTTGGTCAAGAATTTATAGATTTTCATTGAATGAGGTAAACTGCCGCTGTCTTAGTTTTCCAGATTAATTGAATCAGTTTCAAGCGTGGGTGTGAAGTTAGCATAATCATATTTAGAACATAACTCGATTGCGGAAATATTGAAATGGAATATCAAAGCAGCTATTTCAAGAACATGCATTGTGTAGGCTCTTTGAAGAGACACGCATAGTCACAGGAATGCAGTATCTTTGATGCATATTTCTAGTTTCTAAGCACTTTGTTTTGTTTATTTAATTACGTATTATTTATTGGATTATTATGTACCTGCTCTCCGCTTGTAGTAGTATAATAAGTAGTTCTTAGTCAAGGTGACGTTTTAGCAATTGGCGGCATTTTGCCTCTCAACATAAAACGAATTCCACGCCTTCACGATATTCCTTCGACCACATTATATCGTGTATCTTTATTTTAAACAATACATTTGTCTACAACTTTGTCTCTCAACATCTTTCGCTATCCGCTGTCTGTAGACCCAACTTTTTCCTCTTATATCATAAAGGACATATTTTCACTGTATGCTGTAAGTTTTTCTTTCACCCTTGTAAGTTGCTTTACTTCAGCACTCTTTTCGATCATCACTCTCTGCGGTTAGAAGCATCAAGCTCACTGAAGCCTATCTTATAACCAAAGCTTTTTACAGTTCACTTGCCGCTGTCAGTGAAACCACATCTCTCCTCTCGTCGTGAGTGCACGAAGTCTTCAGTATATCGCTCGCAGTTTTTGCTCCACCCACATTATATGCAGATGTCATGAAAGTAACACCGCTAACACTGTTCTCTTGCTTTTTGTGCTCTCTTGTTAGTCAATTATGTTGGCAATAGTAATTACAATGTTAGGAAATGTTGCCCTGTGATAATGTTGCCAGCTATTACGAGTATAGTTTACTGGATTTTAATGGAGGAGTGATGGATTAGTAGTGGAGCAGGTAACGTGATCGAATTTAGGTATTGTTGGTTATCACCAAACCTATTTTTTTTTATGTAATGTTTCTACATTTATATCTTTCCTAGCACATATCCCTGTGTCATCTTTTACATAAAAGGAGGTCCCTATGTAAGATTTACTGTAAAAGTTGGACAAGTTTCTGCACCTTTTATTTATTTATCTCTGTAATTTTTATGGTGTATATATTAAAGAGTATTGTATTCTATCTATCTAAAATGTGATAGGATTGACCTTTAAGGGATTCTCACTGTAGATTTGGGTTTCTGAAAATAATAATAATGAAAGCCTTATTTCTTTATTTAATCGTTTATGTACACGTAGGTGTATAAACAGACAAGATGACAGAAACAGAAAAAGTAGTATAAAGATTACCTCTAATTCGTAATTACTTAGACCAAGTTGAATCATCGATCATTGATCATCAATACAAAATTTTGAAGACAATGTCGACCAACAAGAATTACCAATCATGCAAGCAGCTAATAATTACGGAAAAAATGCATCCACTCAAATAAAAGACACCTCTATCAATAAATTCGATCACCATCTCAATACAAACGATGCATATTCACTTAATATTCCACGCTCATCACCGAACAAATTGTCGATACTACGAACTTTTTGTCGCTTCCATCGATCGACAGCGATTGAGTCTTTGGCCTGTAATTAAGTGACAAAAAGCGCTGGAAGCGGAGCCTGGAGGCGGTGCGTGGCGATTCATTACGAAATACGTAAAAACATGCGTCATTACGCTCCAACGAAACGCGAATCTGCTGCTGAATACTAATGCGAAATTATTATAGTCTGTATAAGATTAAATTATTTTGTAATTAATTTGTTTGGAAATGGAATTGAGGTGTAGAATGTAGTGCGGTAAACACTACTCGCATTGCTCTTGCGCAGAGCCAAAGATTGGTAGGTCAAATAAGTAGTTGTGAATATGTCTATGTTAGTTGTGCTAGAGGTTAGCATCCTATTGAGGACGAAGGTATTATCAAAGATGAAACTAGACAGAAGCCCATAATGTCACTGCCTAGCTTCTGTTAGTCAGAAGGATAGCTCACTTCAAGATCACTTAAGCTAGGCTTTCACTGTGAGATTTTTACAGAATAGTCAAAAGGATGTCGAGTTCAAAATATTACACTCCAAAAATTGGTAGTTTAATAGAACTACCAATTTTTCATTCTTCATAAGTCGTATAAAATGCTGC
This sequence comes from Polymixis lichenea, assembly GCA_949091785.1. NCBI lineage: Eukaryota > Metazoa > Arthropoda > Insecta > Lepidoptera > Noctuidae > Polymixis > Polymixis lichenea. Next base: position 1,133,318 of record OX420942.1, read on the forward strand.
AAGGTTTCACTAGTCCGCAATTAAGTAGTGGTTCTTCTTTTTTTTTCTTTTCTTTTCGTGCCAATGGTACCTACTCATACTCTTTTTTTAAATAGTTTGAGCCCAGTACGTGGCCACGTTAATTGCGGCCTCAGTGGCATTCTTCAGGTCGTCGGAGGTGCTAGCGATCGGCCACTTAGAACACTCCAGCAAGTGAGGCATGGTATGATATTGATCTGAAGCTAGGCACTCTGATCGTACTGATTCTACATTTCAGGTTATCGACATGCGCAGTGCCCCATCTGTCATGTTAGTCTTTGCGTCGTTTCTGTTGGTACTGCTGGAAGGTGCTACAAAGCAAAAATATCAGATGCGACACACTTCCTTGTAACCTGAACAGTTTATGGTCCTAGTACGGACACACAATTGTGTACATAGTGGCAAGCATTTGTGCGTTCTTATCTTTTATGCTACGTGCCGTAGGGAACTCGAAGAATGGGCCATGACTGCTTCAATTATATTATTCTCGCCAAATCAATTTCATCAGAACTACGGTCAAACCTTTTCGGGCTCTTCGAGGTTAAGATTTCCGGGCTTATTTTTCACGTGTGTAAGCACATAGGCAACTCCTATATATAGCTTAATATTGTAGATGTCACACACAATCTTGGATCGCGCAAGCTGAATTTACCACGCAATAGCATCATTATATATCAACATCAATGTCCCGACATCAATCGTCGGACGGGTGCCCCACCAGACTCCTGTAGACCCATTAGGTCCGAGGATCCTCCCTGTTGTATAGAGGATGAGTGTACTTAAAACCCTGTTCCTCATGCCTCTATAAGTAAAACAGTCACGTTCAGATCGGTCGAATGTTTAGGTAGATTTTTCTGCCATGAGCTGCTCCTACTCTTTATCATTTCAGTATGTTGCAAAATAAGATGCCTCAACTTCCCAGCAGTGTGTCTCACCCACTAAAGGCTATCGCCTAGTCACGTACGCGGCTAACAATTAACATTTCGAGCTAAAGCGATGCCAGTGGAGATGCGGACAGCTAATATGGGTTACCTCTTAATTACGACGGCGCCTTGAAAGGAGCGTTGCGTGTGCGCCTTGTTTTTGGTGTGGGACATGATTTAGATGGCTTTTAGCTGCGAATTTGTCGGTTAGAGTGTTTTGTAATTTCAATTGTGTGTTTATTGTGACCTTTTTCGTGTGATAGTTTATTGAAAAGTGTTGAAGTGTCATAAAAGAAAGTGAGTGTTATTATTTGTCAGTAGTTTTAGGAAACATCAAACTAGTGAGGTTTAGTTGGGGTGAGAAATAAGAAAGATAAAAAGCGTTAGTACGAGGGTCCCACGTCAAGAATTTCGCTTTTTCTTCAACTCCCAATGTAACGTCGTTTACTCTATGTTTAATATACTCAAAGTTTATTTTGACTTTACTTTCAGCTTCAGCACCCCATGAAAGCGACACCCATGATGAATCATTTGAAAATTTTCGCAACCGCCATGTTGGACTTTCACTTCGAACCATGACATGAAATGTTAATTTTATGTAAGAAGAGAGAGAGAGTTCTATTTTATATAGTAAGGAGATTTTGATTTCTACAATTTTACTCTCACCGCAAGCTGCGTTAAAGAACTTTGTTCCAAAACTATGTACAGAAATTGACATAATGGCAACGTTGCAGGAAATCCAAATTTATATTCCAATCAAAATATAAAACATTTCTTAATACGACGCAAATTCGTGCCCCGAATAACCTTTGAATTGTCCAGATAACCTTAAATATGGCACCCCGCGGTTCTTACATTTATCTCGCGCCGGTCCGGTCCGGTCCACCCCAAGCTGTGTGCCTGACGTATATCGTATTGACCGTGAAGGATATTTGCAAAAAAATTAAATCGTCTTAAACTTAGGGGTGAAAATTGATTGAGACGTTTATAGGGTGGCCAGCAGAATTACTTTCCAAGGTGGGGTGAAATCAGGGTAAAGAAAATATTTGAATTTTTCTTGATGTTTTGTCCGAGGACGATTGGCCACACCGTCTCTTTTGTAGTTGTAATTTGCAAGAGATAGAAAATACCCGTCATATGGATGGACAGGTAGAATAATTTTGTACACATTTGCAATAGACACGCAGTCTTTTTTAGAAATTAAGTTAATACTTAATTTGAATTCAATGATTTTAAGTACCTAGTTTAAAGAGTTTCGGTACAAACGATAAGCTCTGGACAAATGAAACAGCCAAAAAGACTAAACTCTAGCCAGATTGTGATTAAGCTTAAGTACTGTATTTCATTTTGTCGTGTTAGAAAAGTCTACATCCATTTTAGAGTTGGAAAAATACTACTAACACACAAAAACTTACCTATAAACTATCTTCCACTGTAAGTACCTATGATTTCTAATAAAATGGCTATAATTACCGCCAACAGTTACATCAATGTTTCCAATTCGCCATTGTAGCTGTCCGTACTGTGGGAGCCACTTCTTGTGGACTAATTGTCAAGATTAGCGCTCTGCGCTGCTGCTTGTACGCGTTTACTAATGTTATAGGTACATACAGATGAAAAGAGGCTGATTTTGTTTGTGTGTTGTACTTTATAAAAAATGTGCTGTTTCATAAAAAGAAACAACACCTACGTAATCAAAATGTATGTATAACGTGGGGAGGTTCAGCATCATGTACTGAATCCATAGTTACAGGTTGAAGTCGATGTCCCTGCCACCCTGTGTAATTACATTTTCAACTGGTTAGCCTCGTGTTTAATAAACTGGAATCTCGTAAAGGCAAAATTTTCTGACAACTGGGCTTTACAAGTGTCTGCCATATGTCATACAAACTTGTGGCAAGCCTTGAATTCTGATACCATCTCACTAAGGCATGCATCAGATTAAAGAAATATATTAGGATCAACCAGAGAGCCAGGACAAAGAAGTATGTAACATCACCCCGAAAGTTGGAAAACCCAATTTTACCTACGTACCTGAAAGTAACATACATGATGATAATATTCAGAGCGCGGACGAAAATATTCAAGTTAGCCCAGGTCAAATAACTAGTGTAAGATGATCCCGTTAGAGTAGGTATCTGTGACAAGGAGACGACAATGGCGTTTCTTATGTGTCGATTGATTTACTGCTCAATTTCCTATGCTGATCTGGGAATGATGGCGTATTGAGCAACAACAATCAATTTCTAGTACTTGTTGAATCGTAAAAGGAATTAAATGTTTATTAGTTAATTGTTAATTGGAGTGGTGGAAGAAAGAAAATGACCTTTAAGTGGATAGTAATTTGATGAAGAAGAGGAGCGAATCATAATTGAGTTTTTCTTACAGTGTTGCAGGGATCAGAGGGGCAAATCCCGTATTTTCAAGACCGTCATTCGGCAAACGATCTTGAAAATACGAAATTGTCAGTCTCAATTTTTCAAAAATACCTCTCTAATTTTCATATATTTTTGACTACGTAGTTTTGCTATTTTTGATATTAAATGTCAAAGAGATGAGATTGCGACTAGACTTAGAATGTTTTTAGTGCGGGATTTTTTATTAAATAAAATATTTATATAATTTAAAAACTAAAACTCTTAAAATAATAATATGTGTAAGTATATTATAATGAAAATAAGGACGTCAAAAAATTCGTACGCATCGTTGTCAACAGGAAAAGTGCCCAGAAGGCTGGTAGCATTGCCACGTTGTATGGCAATGTTGATTATTAGGGCAAAAATTGACCAGGCCTCTTTTAACACGAACTTGGAAAACTAAGTGGGCACTCGGGCACACTCGTTTTAACTCCAAACGGTGGGAACATACTCCTACGGGATTTGGCCTTGTTTGCTCTCGAACTGAAAGAAGATATATTAGTATTAGTAATGAGGTATAGGACTGGGTGACAAGTATAGAATGAAACGGCACAATTTATGAGAACCTAAATGTCTGGCAATGGACTTTAAAAATGATGAAAACGTTGAATAGTGAAGACAGTACAATTAACTCTCTGCAAAATTAAAATTATGGCCAACAAGCTTACAGGCAAAAACAATTGAAAATATTACTATCGTGTACAAAAACCAAACCATGATCTTTCGACGCAAGCTAGAAATCAAGTAAGTTTTCTCACACAAACTACTGACATATATTCGTCATTAAGAAGCGTTTCCCATGATCATTAAAACTTGGCAATATAAACGATAGGTATGTCAATGATAAATATCTGTCATTGTAATTTTTCCGTTGGTCTTCACTTTTAGACCAACTTATTTGCATAATTATACTTTCTGAATAAATTTCTTTATTCTCACGACTTGATGGAGAATAACCTATTAGGGGTATCAATTTAGATAAATATTATCAAACTTAAAATTCAGACAAAGCCCGACCTGTTGTGATAGTTAATAATCAGGAATGGTTTGGAATTATCCATCTTAGGTTCACTCTTTGAGTTGGCGATTACAGCAGGATTTTTTTTGTTAATCTTAGTCAAAATATTTGTAGAGTAGTGCAATAAACATGACATAATCTTCCGAGCTCTCGCCAAACCAAGGTTTTGATCCTTATCCTTAAAAACCCATACAAACGTAGCACCCTATAAAAACCACATCAGAAGAGAGGATATGAAAAGTGAATCTCTGTCAGTGCGGCGTTAGAATGAAATTTAATTTAGGTACGACAACTCACGGGAGCCGCCGAGCTTAAGTCCGGTGGAGCTGTATTACGTGTTGATATTGCTATGAGTCAAGCTATTTTTAGAATGAAAGAACTTCGGGATGAAATTGAAGTTGGAGTCGTCTACATCTTGTTGTTGGAAGGTAGAGTTAATTTCTTGTCAAGAGCAGTTTTGTGCAAGGTTCTAACAACATTTTAAACAATTTTGTCATCGTTTGGAATTCCAGGTCTTCATTAAACATTAATTAAAACTCTTACATAAATTTGTCGTTATTTGAGGGCTCATTAGTCGACCGAAGTGCACTCAGTGACTGAAGTTAATTTATTTGTGAGCGAATGGACAATTCCAGAAGTGCGTATTAGGCAAGTGGCACCTTTTGAATAAAACGTTACGGAAACAACGAAAAATTAAGGAAAAAGTACACCAACTGTATCACATAAAAACGTGCCAGTTGTATAATATGCAATACTGGAATTGTTCATTCGCCCACAAATAAATTAACTTTAGTCACTGAGTGCACTTCGGTCGACTAATGAGCCCTCACTTAGCTAGCGCTAGTCGCCTTTAGAAAATATTACAGATATTATTTAAAAGTCTCGATTCGCCGACTAATAAGCCGATTTGAGATTAGCTTTTCACCTACTAGCAAGCAAATGATGTATATGGAATGATGGTTGTGGACTTAACACGCTTTTATTAGCTTCACCTGTATGTTTGTTTGTAAGCATGTTTGTAACCGACTCCTTTGGACTTGATTTTAACCCACTTCAAACGGTCAGATTTCATTTAAACTTTGTAGATACCGTTCGTTTCGAGGACCGATGAAAATTCTTTTTTTTTCTTTTGTTTTGATCCATAATGTAAAAAAAATGTAAAAATTCTGAAAAATCACGCTTTTGTAGTTAGTAGACCTAAAAAATAGAAAATAAATAAAAAAAAGCGTGGGTTGCTTTTTGAGGTATTTTTATAATCAGTTAATATCAAGCTCCCCATGCTTTTTTGAAATTATTTTCTGCTTTTTTAGTTTGGTTTTTAGATTTTTATATCTATAACTTTTTATTTCGAATCTTCTGAAGAAATACGTCGTTCAACTCGGGCAAAATTATTAGCACTGTCATAGAGTTAAGTAATGGTAAAACAGCATCAAATGCCCGTTAATCACTTATAAAAGAAGTGCAATACAGCCGTATCTACTAATTAATTATGTTCACAATACAATGTGCTATTATATCTGGAACTTGTTCGTTTCTTTTGTTATTGCATCACTTAATTGATGGCGAGCAATTAATTACGTTTCATTACGATAAATTGCCTTTTAATGGTGTTAGGTAATGTATATAAGTTTGATTGTAATATGGCTGACATCCTTAAGTTCTATAAGTGATAATAAAACAGGATCTTGGGTGTTGCGGCCACAAAAAAGGAATTTAGAAAGATTTTCAAGGTTGACATTTTCAATTTCTTTCATCTCTTCCTGATCGCAATCTCACTGCTGAGGGTCATGAGCCCGTTTCTAATTATCAACGATCTTCCTTCATCTGTTAAGTTCAGTGGCTTGGGGACTGCGGCGCTGATGGGTATCTCCAATTTCTGGGATATTTGATCCGACCACCGTTTTAGGCTTTGACGTCTACGTCTTTTGCCTTACATTTTTCCTGTCACCATTAGGCGTTCCATGTTGTTGGTATCTCTGCGGGCAATGTGGCCAAAGTATCTCATGACACATGCAGTTTCCTTCATAGGCGAATGAAAATGAACACGCAATAAGGTCCAGGCCACTGTGAGTCCATCACAGGGAGTATAACAGTGATTTTCGCAACACCTCACTGAATATTCAATTTTGTTTACAAAGACCTCGTGTATAACAAACTGACATATATACAATTTTCATGGGAAGCTTCCTTAGGCATTGCACCTCTTTATCTCACTTGCGAGAGCTTACTGTAGAGTGAGTGGGACAGAAAGAGGATAATGCATCAAAGAAATCCCGGTTTTATCCCGGGATTCAGGGGGGCAGTTGAGTGGACAGCTACAGTGAACTGTTAATTCGTTGATATTGCGGGATTTGAGCCTCTTAAATAATTGATGGACGGTGAGAACGCTAATTGCAATGAAATTTTCAAGAAGAGGTAATTAAATCCTTGAGATGGACTTAAAACATGAATTGTGCGAAAAGTCGCTAGTACGAGCTTGAATGACGTGGGAATTAGATAACATAGAGTGTAATGTCTGTGGCTTGTTATGCTCTGCAAGTAATAGGGACAAGTTACGCAGTATTATGTTTATGCGTTGATGAGACGGTAATCTGTCAACATGACAGTACTTAAGATAGTTGGCGAGAGAAAAAGTGGTCTACCGTTTCATCATTTTTGACATGAAGAGCTTCGTCAACGATAAAACAAGAAGGAAATCGGAGATTGATCTTGCTAAAACTTCAACTAAGTGTGATCCGCCTACCTGGAGACTTGGAAGCTTAGTGCATGAGGTTTCCCCGCGAAACAAGTGTCATAGATATGAGGTAATGTAGCCCAATGCATAACGTCCTGGCTTTTGTACGGGATTAGAGGATTGACTTTATACCCAATTTTGTACCTAAATAGGTAATACGGACGACAAATAAACTGTATTAGTAAAACACCTTACGTACTGCCTTACTGTCTAGCCTTCTATTGCCTCACTGCAGTGCGGAGGCATCTTCTCATGCACAGAAGGCACGAGCATTGATCACCACGCTAGGTCAAGTCGGGTTGACGATGTCAGACTTATAATAATTTTAAGTGCACCTTTCACGTTTTAATTCACGTATGTTAGTGATGCTTAAAATTGACTTAGGAAGTATGATGTACGTACCTATTTTTCTAAGTTTAACAATTTAAAAAGAAAAAATGCTTACCAGTTCGTGGGAATTCAGTCCAAGTAATAACAGCTAACTGATCCCTTGGTGTAGTGGTCGCAAGTGCTACTGCTGAGCAAGTGCTCCTGGGTTCGATGGCCAGGTCGGGCAAAGTGTTATTTGATTTTTCCATCAGGAATTTGTCAGTAGCAGCCCGAAGTCTGGATGTGTGCCCGGTTGATGGCAATAAGCTCGCCCTTATTACATGGGACTTAAACATAACTGGCGAAATGTGGGTGTACTGTAAGTACATCCCTGCCAAAACCCTTTAGGAAATATAGGCGTGATGTTATGTTATGTAATAACAGCTATAATATCGGCAATACTCAATAAAACCCCTACGATTAAACACACAAGTGACAAGTAGTATCAACCCTAACTGCCAACAATTTACAACAAACGGTCGTTGTGTGACGTACTAATGCGCCATTGTTCAACAAATAGTGTGTGACGTCACCGAACACTGGCAAAAGACAAGACAGAAGACAGTAACAGAATGTCAACAGGCTGCGAGGGTGGGTTAGGGCGTGGTTTGATTACCGCGAACGTTTCAAAGACGATGCCTCTTCCTAGCAGTACGGTAGCCCTCGTATCGTCATCCATCATCTGCCTAGCCTTTTCCCAACTATGTTGGGGCCGGCTTCTAGTCTTACTGGATTTAGTTAAGTAGGTACCTGTATTTTACACGGGTCAGCAAAACAAGCGGCCACTGCGATTGCAGATTGTCAGAAAAAAAAGAGTCTATAGAAGTAGGTAATTCTTTAACAGAAATCATATTAGGTATTTCCGCAAACATAATTATCTAGACAAACTGTTTATTTTAATTATTAAGTATTTTACAATGAGAGCAGATGGCTCAGTGGTATCGGCTCCGACTTACGCGTTGTAGATCTTGAGTTCGAATCCAGGGAGGCACTTTACTTTGTGTTTTAAATTTCATCACCATTGCTCTCAAAACGGTGAAGAAACCGGCGTTTCCTAGAACCAAAACTTAACATGTGACATCTACCAATCCACACAGGGCTCACGTGGTGGATTATGGCCCACTTCCTCTCGCATGATGATGATTTTACAATCCGTTAACAATAAATTTTAATCCCTTAAGACGCGCTTCACATGCTCGCGTGAAAGAACCGCATCCTTACATTGCACAAACAGGGGCCCAGCGGCAGGGGTGCCATTGTCTTAACACGAACACTTCACTACATGGAGTGCGTGCTTTTTAATGCACCGATGTGCACTTCACTGCCTTTGGGAATTCGATGGTTTAGTGCCGATGAGTGGTTTGTAAATAAATATAGCTATCAATTAATTATTATGGCTTTCAAGTTTACGGAAAATAGATATCGGAGAATGAAAGAGAAGTGCCGTGAAGGCTGCTGAAGAAATGACTGCTTATGTCTAACACACGGAAGTTTGAAAGCGAGAATGGTAGGTAGAAAATAATGATAAAAGCTTGAATAGTATCTGTTTTGTGGTCAGAGGGACTACTTTAAGTGACATTCTATTAGCGATAACCAAAGAGATTCTAGATACCTGAGTAAAAAAATAATCTTTTTGGCGATATCTATGATGGATAAGTCAAAAATGTTTTGGTTTGACATTTGCCCATTTGTCAGATAGGTAATCGCTCCATGTCAAATACTGGTATTCAGCGGCATCCGGTTAGACTGGAAGCTGACCCCAACATAGTTAGGAAAAGGCTAGGCAGATAATGATGATTTGCTACCGAAAAGCTTATGTCAATCCTGTTTAAAGTCGTTGTGGAATTACCAAATCATTGAATTAGCTACTTAATAATCTCAAATCTCTTTGAGAAACACGAAAAGCTTTGAAAGCGATTGCCATTTGTTTAGACCCTCAGGACTTGATCAGGGTCTTTGCTAAAATGTCTAGGACCAAAGAGCAAAACTCTTTGCCATTCTGTGAATGGATAGCGCTCACTAATGTCTCATTGCCGTTTCTAGGAGAATGTAACATACTTAAAAACCCTACCTACTCAAAAACCTTTGGCAACAAAAAAGTCCCACGACATCTAACACCAGCATAGTTTAAGAGTCAACAAACACGGATTCAATCAGCCGTTCAAATTGTACGCCGGCGCTAATCCTTAATCTTGTGTAGTTCCTGATGGTTCAATAGAGGGCGCCACCCCTGTTGGTGCACTCAATGGACTGAACGTTCCGTTTTCAAATAAAGTGTTGATTGGAGGATAGATGGAAACGTTTTTAACGGCCAGTGTTGGTTTAGAACACCGTTCAAAATGATATCAGTTGATTTAACGTAGAGGAACGTCATGAAACCAACTTTGGATTTTTTGGGATTGAAAGTTGCTAGGATAACTGTAGTTGCTAGTAATTGCTAGATTTAATTTTTGGAAATGTAAGGGAAAGCTAAATCTATTATTACCTACAGCTAGACTTAGTTAGCCGCGAGAGAGTATGCGAAATCAATGAATCGAAGGCGTAGAAATCTATTTTATATCGATTGAGAAAAACGTACAAGCTCACAAGAAACTTACATTATGCATGTTGAAGTGATTTCAAAATACTAAGGAAAAATGTTTCACCGAATCCTTAATCCGTAAAGGTATTTCCTGATGGCCAAATAGAGGGTGTCTCCCCTGAAGTGTACCTACTCGATAGAAGCTTGTTTAAACGTTGAGTTGAATGGAAAGTGATTTAAAAAATAAAACATTGTGAGTTTTACAACGTCCTACAATGTAGGAATGTAAGAAGTTTGAAAACCAACATTGTAATTTACATCGGAAACAGTACTTGTAAGCCTAAAGGCGAACAAATGCTCACTTATCTTGCTTGCATGCTTTTTATTTTATTATATAATTTACGCCACACTATTCTTAACGAAGTACTGCTACTCCTGTCACTAAGTTCACAATTAGCCTCCTAATGTACCCACTACTAGGACATGGGCATCTCTCTGTGGCAGGCAGCGGGTCGTACCTACACGCCGGCCCAGTGTATGTCACATGTCTATGAATTTTTGGTTTTAAGACATGCCAGTTTCCTCACGATGTTTTCCTTCACCGTATTGAGAATAATGGTGATGAAATAAATTTACAGCAAGTCAAACTCCTGTCAGGGTCCGAACAACTCGTAAGTCGAGGCCGTTACCACTGGGCCACCGCTGAGCTCCGTCGGTAACTTGATATCGACCAAATTGAAAATTGCTGAGATATTAAACTCGGTTTGTCTCAAGTGCTTCATGTTTTAACCTGTTATAGGACTCACAGCAATGTAAACTATTTGCCTCCATGTCTAACGAAGACCTCTCGTTATTCATCTCTCTATATTCCATTATTGAACCATTTTCCTGGCAACATTTTGGCAACAAAGAATGAAATGGACAGTTGCTCCTGCGTCGGTGTGACGTCACAGCAGAGAACCAAACTTTGAGTGTCGCTGTGATGAGCATTCATCTCATGCATCTGTCACAAGACACACGCTGGAGCGATTGGTCGATAGTAATACGTTACCCGCTAGTATCATAATCAGCCTATTCCGTTCCCACTGCTGGGACACAGGCCCCTACTCGGTGTGAAGGAGAGGGACGTAATCCACTACGTGGGCCCAGTGCGGGTTGATAGATGTCATATGTCTTCAAATTTTTGCTTCTAAGACATGCCGTTTCCTCATGGATATTTTCCTTCGCTGTTTTGAGAGCAGTGGTGATGACATAATTTACACGAAGTCAGGAATTGAGACCTACAACTCGTAATTAAATCGCGGCAACACTGGGCTATGCTTATGAGTGCTCTTAGGGCTGTGAAAATCAAATTAAAATAATTTTGTCCAAACTGTCCAAAGTATGCAATTCATATCCGAGTGCGTCTCGAAACTCTGCAAAATGACTCCAATTTGTGAAACTGGGCTCGATAATGATTTTGACTTTTACTGACTAAAACCCACCCGTGTTCCCTCAGTTGCCTGTATGCCAGGGGCCACGGTATCTCTTTCGAACAACCCGCACCCCTGGCAGGCATCGGCCCTTGCGGGCCCCGTCTGTTGCTGCTGACATCTCTTTGAGGCGCGCGTGGAACACAACGCGCCGTCGACCCGGGTTTGGTCCTTACCGGACAGCGAGCTACCCATTACTCGCCCTCCGCAAGCCCGTGCCTACGGTGGCCGGGAATCAGCCTGGGATTCCCGACGCCCAGGGCGTCTCCTGCGAAGGCCACGGCTGTGAGGGTGCATGTATTGCATCTCCCTCACGTGCGCCGCCTCCTTCTTTGCGAGCATAATTGCTTCGCTAAAGGAGGCGGCTGCTAGCCATGCAGTCTCGCTCCGTACCATGGCCTGGACCAGGGTCGGACGCGAGAGATCGCCGCCGCCGATCACCTCCACGAGGACACGGCGGTGCTCCGCCCAAGCCGGGCAGACCTCCACCGTATGCTCCACCGTGTCCTCTGAGCGATCTTCGCAATGGAAACACCCGGGGGCTCGATAATGATGGCAATCCAAAAAAAAATTGTCTATAAAATATATCAATAAAAATAAATAGCATGGAGAAATTATCTATCTAACACCAATCAAAGGAAAAACAATCGACGCCGACGGTTAGATTTAAAAAATCTTTCAACCCGCTACCTCCTACAACTTCCAACATCAATAGCGATATTAACTGTCACTGCAAGAATCGCTCGTTTGATTAATCGCAGCGACAGACAGCCAGACAGACACAGGTGAGCTCATTCCGAACTAATTGCAAACACCAACCGCCTTTGTTCAAGTGATTGTTACCTTTTGTGCCAAGATTACATTCACTGAAGTCATTCTCGAATGGCACTAGCGTTCCTTTTGTCAGAATCTGATCGAGCTGTCATTGAAATCGTGTTTATAAGTTATTACGAGTGAAATTGGAGTATATTGAGATGATTATATGTAAATTATTGTCAGTTGATTGCGACTTGTGTGGTAATTGGTTTATGATACGTTGGAATAAAGGAAAAGAACGGCTAACGTTGTTGGGAGAATAGTAAGTGAAAGAAGAATATCACAATATCGTCTGCGTATCTTTGGAGCAAACCAATCAACAATATCGTTTTCCTATTGATGTACCTGCCTTTTCCCATGTTTGGGTCGGCTTCCAGTCTAACCGGATGCAGCTGAACATCAGTTTTTTACATAGAGTGACTGTCTTTCTGACCTCCACAATCCAGTTACTGGGTAATACGATACCCTTTGTTAAGACTGGGTTGTTAGACTTTCGGGCTTCTGACTACCCGTAACGGTCCACAGTATGATAAATGCCTCAAAAATCGGACATCGCTTTTTGTAATCGATAGTATACACTATTTTTAATGCTAGAGTAGAACTTGCATATTCTAATTCAACCTAGAACCAGAGCTATAATTTATTTAATATTTTATTCTGGTTTCCATAGATATTAAAAAAAAAAAATGTTATAAATAATTATGTATGCAACATTTTTGTGTTTTAATTACAGTATGCGATAAAGCCAAATGTCTGCTATTTTTCGAAACGCAAAAATAAGTTTTAGGTGTAATTTAAAACAACTTACGTGTTTTTTTTTCTGTAATTTTGTGTTACGTCAACCTGCTTGTAAAATATCAGATGCATAACACGAAGGAATTCGGATTTTTCGAGTTCAGTATATTATTTGTAAATAAAAAATCTATTACTTTAATTTTTTTAAGTCTTAAATTGTTCCGTGTGGTGCCGGACGTAAAAGAATAGCACCATCCCATTTCTTCCCATGGGTGTCGTAGAAGGCGACTAAGGGACTTACTAGAGAATGGGCAGCAGCGTTCTCAATGCATTTGACCACCATTCTGCGATCGCCAACCCACCTGCCAAGCGTGGCGATTATGGCAAATACCCCCCTTTTGGGGGAGGCCTATGTCCAGCAGTGGACGTCTTTCGGCTGGAATGATGAAGTGAATGTGAAAATGTTCGTAATGTCAGAAAAGATAAAAAAGGGAAGCATCTCTTCCAAATGTTAAAATTTCAACTAGTATGCCCAGGTGGCTGTGGAGCAGCATTAAGCCAAGCATTTTTATCTACGATATAATCATCTAACTTATAATATACTTGTCTACATAGTGTGCGTGCATGCATGATTTAAATTTCTTTTCATTTAGTTCAAGAATATCGACTGTTATATTATTATAACATTTTACACAGTACCCCATAAAAGAAGTGTGTACTTTAGACGGCTTAGACAATCTGAAACGTGGTTGATCTAATTTGTTCCTATTTCTAGTGTCAAAATTATGCCTGTCATTTATCTTACCAAAAAGATATAGATTCTCCATCCACATCCTATAGCATTTGGCAATAGTGTAGCTCTCTATTTGTGTAAGAATTTTTGAAATCGGATGAGAAGTTTCGGAAATTACCCCTTATTATGCAAATTCACAAATTTTGTCTATTTACAGGCATCAATAAGTACTGCACCCGGGCGCCGGGACCCACGTTGGAATAGAAACTAATATTGTCTCAATAGAAATGAATAAAAAAATTGTGTTCTGAGTGTTAACTGTTAACCCTTTTATCAGAGAAAATTTTAAAAACCATAGAATCATCATATCTTCGATTTCCTGATAGATTTCCATCTGATTTTTTTAAAGTTAATAGTACAGCTCTGAAGAATATTTTAAGATAAATATTAGGGAAGGAATAAAAAGGAAAAATAAAATCGGGAGTTTTTGTTTTTCTATTATAGAAAAATCATTTCTGTTTCGCCTATAGAATACCTTGTATATACTGCCAATTAACGTGCTTTGCATGCGTGCGTGCTAAGAACGGCGGGGTCTCGATATATTATGGACCATCTACGGACCGACCTCGGCAACCGTAGCTTACCTTCAATCGACCCGTACGGCTGTTACTATTTAGCCACGAGCCCTCGTATATCGGATTCCTATTATAAACAGGAATTTGAAACGACGGTTAATTTTCAGCTCTTTATAACGTAGATACCACAACTACTAAGTACGCTAACTGCTTATGTCAAAGTCAAATAATTTACTTAAAATAGGCACATAAAAGGCACTTTTGAACATCTAAATTTACAAAAAAGGAATAGAATTGATACTAGATGATTCCAAAACGTAGTTTCGTATGGAGAAGAATGGGCAAGAAACTTCAACGTTATTATTTTAAAATGTTTCGCAATATTTGTATACATTCATATTATTATATATTTGTGAAGAGGATGCACCTAGAATGAAATTACTTCACCAAACTATTTTGGTGAAGTAACCACTTCACCAGTGACCAGCCATTCCTACATATATAGTACAGAGATACTTACGTAATTACCTACACAACATTTTAATACCCAATTACCGAGTCGTGATCATAAGTAAAGTAAGCCCGGCTTACGTACAGATCAAAACAGACAAATTAAATCACATTAAAGTGCCCATTCACAGCTTCCCAAATATCGGTATAATCAGAGTGAGTCGTTTTATTCTCGTCATCTCGCTGCTGCTGAATGATATTTGATAGTGGCTAGGCCCTGGTTAGCGATAAATACGGCCCATTCAAATATCAATTATTTGTTCCTCCATGTTTGGCCTAAATATAAATGTTGAGCGTTAGATATTAGATCCTAATATCTTTATAATATAATCCTTCTAATTCCTAGTAATATTATAAATGTGAAAGTTTGTGAGGATGGATGGATGTTTGTTACTCTATCATGCAAAAACTACTGAACTAATTTAGATGAAATTTAGCACGCAGATAGTTTACAACTTGGATTAACACATAGGGTATACTTGTTCCGGTAGTACGTTCCCGTGGGATAATTTTCACACTCTACACGGGCGAAGCCGCTAGCAAGAGCTAGTTTGTTATAAATATTTATAGTGAAATTTGGTGGAATCATGCATTTCACACAAAGCTTTTATCTTTTGAATCTGTTTATGAGAATGCGCTGTATGTAACTTACTGGACGACCAAGACTCGGGTAATAATTTATGTTCATCTCACTCATTATAACTAAAACTTCCCTGAGGTCTTACTTCTGGAAGTCCTATCTCTGCTTACATAAATCCATTGAGATTATATCACTCTTTATCAAGGAACTGGTACTCCAACTCACACTACAACTACTGAAAGTAGTAATGTCTATTGTCTACTCTTATACGCTTGTCACCACTAACTTCGACCAAACCCCACAAATGAACCCCATTCAAATATAAATTTATTGTGGGTAATGCTAAACGCCTCAACACTCGTACTAATTATTTTGTTTGTTCCTACCTTTGTGTTCAGCTTCAATAGCTTGAAAAGGCCCAGCATAATGCAAGCTAATGTGGTCAGATATTCGTACTTAAGCTGTAATGTGAGATGCTACTATAGTGTGCCATTCGTTTTACATATCGGGTTTTGTTTTAAAAACGCTTTGATTATAAAATCTGCTTTGAGAAATGATAAACGGGTATTAATGGATAATCTACACCGACTGCACCTGCTTTCTTATTAGGATTGTATCGTAAACGCTTTGTTTTATTCTATTATCTAGTTGTTTTTGGACAAGTGCCTTATATCTTGGGTTTTGAACTGAAAAAAGTTGAGTGTCTAAGTACTGTACGGTGCTGGATTATTTTTTCCGATTAAATTGCTATAATTTTTTTTTTTAATTGGTTTCATGGTTATTTATGTTTACATCATGGTATTTTTTATATTTTTCTGTAATCTAAATAATATTTTCTAATTTTGATTCATTTTCATGTATTCTTTTACATTTTTCACTTTTAATACTTGTATTTCTTGCTGGATTATATTCGAACGCAATGTGAATTGTTACTAAATAAATTTAATTGAATTATGTTAATCCGCAATGCTGTATCCAAACTATGAAGACTCATTCATAAGATGAATTTTCCGATACTCGTAACAGTCGTAGCCTTGTTTCTTATATCTATGGTTGCGCCAAAATAATAAGAACGATCTCAAACTGCGGACCGCAGGACCAAAACATCCGCACGCATGATTCAAATAAAGAACAAATGACAAACAATACACGTAATACCTCAAGCCTGTCATACAAAAATACCTCAATATTAGGAGCACGAAAACGAACCAATTAATGAGGTCCTATTCATCACGCGTTGTCACCTCCATCGGTCAAACACAATACACCAGTTTGTCCGACAGTCGGGCACAGGAGGAAGTTCACACGGACAGTAATAAGCCTCCTACTGTTTACCTAAGAAACTCTATGGATTTTTCTTTCATGGGAATTTGAAACTTATATCAGTGACAGTTGGGTTGGTTTTATGGTGGGGTTTGTTGGAAATGGGTGACAAATCCACAACACCAACTGTGTTGTGGATTTGTTTTTCGAATAAGTGTGGAGGTATGGAAATATGATTTAAATGTAGAACAAAGTTCTTTCAGTGTGGAAAGTGTGTCAGGTGGAAAGATGTGAATAGCTCCTCTATTCAGATCTTTTGAATATTTTTGATCAGTAACAGTAGGTACAGTTGAGATCAGTTTTAGTTGCTATACTAAAATACTTACATTTTAGTTGAAACAGATACAAAATGTAGGTTTAGAACATCATCATCAAGCTCATCCCCCAAGGTCTGCCACTTCGATCGGTTCGGTGCTTCCCGCTCCCAGCTGATTCCTACGGCCTTAACTAGGTCATCGATCCACCTTGTGAGAGACCTTTCAACTCTTACGTCTTCCGGTATGCTGTCGCTACTCCAGAAAGTTTCGGCCCCATCGGCTATCTGATCTACAAGCCACACGTCTTGCTCACTGCCACTGCTACAACAGAACATAATATTCTAAAAATAAAACATAAAAAAGTTATAGTTAAGTATGTATATTTTGAATCCTGCATTGATCGAAGTAAGAAAGAAAAAAATGTTGGCAGTTTTATTGAGACCAAAATTCTCAAAGGACCAAATATCGCTTCAGAAACAAAACAATATCAAATTGGTAATATTACCAAACCTTATCAGTCTGTCTACCCCAAAATAGGAATAATACGTCATTGTCCGGCCACAGCGGTAATAGGCCGCTGTTTTTCTAGTTAATTGGACAAGAAATCAAAGGAATGAGAGAGAAGTGTCAAAGAAATGTTTTTCTTGTCCTTCATTCAATAAGCGATAACGCTATTAATGTTATAGATTGTTTCTGTGTTAGGGGGTCCGGGGTAGATAGAAAAATAGAATCAGATGATAATGTTCTCAAGACTGTAAATTGTGGTCTTTACTTTGTGGTCGGTCTGAAATTTAACAAATAAAATGCAACTTAAATAAGTAATTAAATAAAATTATTAAAAATCTTCAAAACATTTACACATTTTTAAATCAAACGTAACTTACATCGATGCACATGCACACAAACTCATGTCTTTTTCTCTAGACACAAATATCATAAATTTAAATGAGCTTAAAGTACCTACTATCATACAAAAAACTTAAAACACAGATAAACAAACAGCTTTCAATATCATCGCCAATGTTAGCAACATAGGCGGCTTCATAAAATACATATCCCATAAATTTAAATTGCTGATTTCAATTTCAAATAACGACTAACAACACCAGAGACAAGAGTCATTTAAAGATTTCTAAGCGAAACGCCATCTTAAATTTTACTTCAGCTTGAGAACAAAAGTTGTAAACTTTATGTCACTGTGCCTGTTTAATATTACAGGCATGCAATACTATTGTTGTTAATATAGTTTTGCTATACTGTGGTGCTGGACTCATCTATGGCCTACAAGCTTGCCAATGATCGTGCGCACTTATGGCGTGCGTCGACATCCAACGATGCCGCCCTCTCGCGCAGTCGCGGCGACTTGAAATAAGAGGTATATCTGCAACTTTGATATTATACTATTGCATGTGACTACAGATTAACTATATTTCTTAGCAAATTCCTTTTTTTAGTTTAGTTTTACTTAATTTAATTTTAAAAGAGGTATCTATTTTGTAGGGAGATGTTTTTATTTCTTACGATAACATCTTGTTTGTAGCATCCACAGAAATGCAGTCCGCACAACTTTATACTTATTAAGAGGGTGAGAGTGTTGTTATACTTATACAAGTAACATGCTGTGTGCCCGATGGGATTTCAAATCGGAAACAACGATGAACATTCATACAATCTTTCATTCTCTATTTAACCCCTTTTGGGCATTTTTTTTTTTGGAAATCCTTTCTTAGGGCTCACCTTCGTTATGAGGAACGCTTGTGCAAAATTTCAAGCTATTGGGTTTTAGGCTGTGTGTTGTCAGCGACTTGAATTTGTATTAAGCAGATTTTGTTTTTAACACATTATCAGTCTTTTTCTTACCATTTCTATAGCAATGTATAAATAGAAGCCTAGAATTTGGCTGCAAGCTTGGCACTTTCAGCAGCGTCCATTAACTCCATGTATCGTGCAGACAACAGGACACGCTGGACACGATATTATTAAGTGCCCATTGTTTGTCTGACAGCACCACATTTACACTTCAGGGTGGAGTCATCTGTGAATCTCCACCTGAGCAGGTTTTCTTTGCTTCGGCCTACCTGAGTTCCGAGTCCATTTGTAGACTTCAGGTACTGAACAAAGTAATTCTCAGTTACTGAAATAAGTCTCAGAACGACAAATGATGTGTTTTAATCTATGCTCCTCTTTTGAATTCAGCAGTGTCTTTCAAAAGTTATTTGCAAAAAATCCGCGACCAAGTGAACCCTGTGGCGGCAACAGCGTGCCACACGCGCAGCACCCACTGCGTCGTAACGAAACACAGCGTTTTTTCTAAGCGCAGTGCGTGTTACCAACGAGCGTCCAATAAATCATCGGGCGGCCGCCCCTTGATTTAATATTGTCATAATAATAAAAACGAGCGTTAACGTACTGAGGAGTTTGTCAGCTGATGTTGAGTATAGATGCGATGTTGGTTTAAAATAGGTAGAATAGTTATTAGATACATACATGCAGTTTGAACCTGTCTTTTGAAAATCTTCTATGATTACCTAACTAATGTATGAGTTTAGGTAGTATTTCTGACTGATATCTTAACTATTATTCTAATACATAAAATATGTATCTTTAAAGTGGTATCAGCTCACAGATTTCTTTTATTTTAAAATTTAAATTATTTCTTCATTGGATTATAATTGTATTTTGTAGTTAGTTATCATGAGCGAGTAAATCGAATGTTCAAATATGAGAAATGCCCACCCTACATGCTAAACTGTCTCATCTGCATCTCAGTCTTTGCCTGCCATCAGTCTCCGCGTTTTATAGCTGATGACCTTTTTTGCCCCACTTCGGCAAAGCTTTTGACGCCTGCGCGATAGCTACTTTAATTTGCCGCGGGTCGGTTAATGCGGTAGAAACATCAATAACACTTAGCACCGCGGCGGTCTTGCGGACCGGCCGGCCGTAATTAGGGGTTAAAATTGACACGTTAGCAAAGTGATGGGATATGAAGCGTATATTATACTTTATTTTGAATTTTTAATATAATTTTTTGATGGTTTCATTTGAGGGTTAATTTTAATGATTATGGTTAAAACGGTTTGATATTGATGCTGTTGAGTTGAGAGAGGCAGATAATGATTCTGACCATATAAACGTTTGCATCTTGTAAATTCTTAGATAGTCTCAAATCCCTTTATTAAAATAGGGTATTAAACGATAGTCATGGTTCAAGCTTATGTTCGAAGCAAACACCAACTACTTCTAGAACTACGTTTTGTAATCACGGGGAACTACGTTTTGTAAAAGATGTTCAATTGTAGGTTTTACTTAATTTCTAAATAAAAAATAATTCAGGTCCTTGTAAAAAAGTTTTTTCACTCACCTCACTCCGAAAACAAATAGGCCCTGATGTGGAGGTACCACATCAGGGCCTATTTGTTTACCTATAGAGTTTCATTATTACTTCTTAACATTAAGCTTATCAGCAGGAACCCTGGCTGCATTACTGATAGCATCGTATCGTGATCATTAATCGGACTGGATCCTGAGAATGTCTCCCTGCAATCATTAAACGCACCACCTGCCCATGTCCGGCACTTAATTGTGCCTGTGTAGGCCAAAAATCCAGAAAGTGCTGAAAATTGGAAAATTATCTAGTTAATCTAATATACAACGTGTAACGGAAAGGGTATATACATACCAAGGGCTTCTTTGGATTAAATCAAACGATATTGGAAGGGTTTTTTAATCCTATCTCTACATGTTCGGAAGTTATGGGAATTTTTAATACATTGATACCGGAAATCAAACTTTTCAAATTGAAATAAACACATCACTCGGAAGAGATTTATCGTGATATTGGCAAGAAACACGGAAAGTTATTGACCTACGTAGTGCGGTTTTTTTTTTTTTTTTTCTGGGTGGGAAATCATCAAATAACTTCTCCCGCTCTGGGTGGAGCGGGAGGGCGTGTCAGACTTTTACTGACTAAAACCCACCCGTGTTCCCTCAGTTGCCTGTGTGCCAGGGGCGGCGGTATCTCTTTCGAACAACCCGCACCCCTGGCAGGCATCGGCCCTTGCGGGCCCCTCTGTTGCTGCTGACATCTCTTTGAGGCGCGCGTGGAACACAACGCGCCGTCGACCCGGGCTTGGTCCTTACCGGACAGCGAGCTACCCATTACTCGCCGTCCGCAAGCCCGTGCCTACGGTGGCCGGGAATCAGCCTGGGATTCCCGACGCCCAGGGCGTCTCCTGCGAAGGCCACGGCTGTGAGGGCGCATGTACTGCATCTCCCTCACGTGCGCCGCCTCCCTCTTTGCGAGCATAACTGCTTCGCTGAAGGAGGCGACTGCCAGCCATGCCCACTCGCTCCGTACCATGGCCTGGACCAGGGTCGGACGCGAGAGATCGCCGCCGTCGATCACCTCCACGAGGACACGGCGGTGCTCCGCCCAAGCCGGGCAGACCTCCACCGTATGCTCCACCGTGTCCTCTGGGCGATCTTCGCAATGGAAACACCCGGGCGTTTCCTCCCGCCCTATTCGAAACAGGAACCTCCCGAAACAGCCATGTCCGGTGAGGACCTGTGTCAGGCGGAAGGTGAGGGCGCCATGCCGCCTCTCAAGCCACTCCTCAAAGAGGGGACTTACCGCCGCAATCGTGGCGTGCCCAGCACTGGGTTGCGACAATCGCACTTTCCACGTCGCCATGAGATCCTGCCGGAGCTCTGTCCGCCGTGCCGCGATTTCCCGCGGCAGCGGAGTTACGCCCCGGCGTTTGGCCTCCTCGCGCCACTCCCAAGTGAGCGCGAGGACGTTTGCCTCCAGATCCCATGGCGGTAATCCGGCAAGGAGGCCCGCCGCCTCACCGGAGATCGTGCGGTATCCCCGGATCATCCGGATGGCCATGACCCTATGGGCCGCCTTCAACCGGCGTGCTGGTTGGCGCCTCAATGTAGGCGCCCACACCGGCGCCCCGTATAGGGCCATGGCCCGCACGACCCCCGCGTAGAGCCTCCGGCAGGAGGCGTTTGGCCCCCCTAGATTGGGCAGGAGCCGCTTCAAGGCAGCCCCGGCCCGCTCCAGTCTGGGAGCCAAACGTCGGAAATGTTCCCCGAAGTTCCACCGGCTGTCGAGGACGAGTCCTAGGTACTTCATCGTCGACTCGACGCCGATGTGAACCCCTCCCACCGTTATCTGGGAACCCGTCAGTGGCGCATTCCGAAGACCATGAAACCACATGGCCTCGGATTTATGCAAGGCCACCTCGAGTCCCAGTTGCCGGATCCTATCGACGATTGTCGCAACTCCGTGTGTCGCTAAGTCGGCCGCCGCCTGATACGACCTCCCTTGCGCCAGGACCAGCGTGTCGTCAGCGTAGCAAACTACGCTGACGCCACTAGGGAGGTCGGCGCGCAGCACCCAGTCGTATCCGATGTCCCACAGATGCGGCCCCAGGACCGATCCCTGTGGGACACCGCACGACATCTCTCGCCGGTTCCACTCTCCTAGGTGACCGGGGTAGATGACGGCCCTGTCCGTCAAGTAGGCCTCGACCACACGACAGAGGTAGGTCGGCATCCGGTGATACCGGAGTGCCTCCCTTATGCAACTCCAGGGCAGGGTGTTGAAGGCATTGGCGATGTCCAGAGACACCGCCAAGACGACCCCACCCCGGGCCACAGCATCCCCCGTCGTGAGGGCTCACACGCGCATGATGGCGTCCACCGTGGAGCGCCCCCTGCGGAAACCGAACTGGCTCTCCGCCAAATCCGGCCCCACCCGCACCAGCCGCCCGACGAGGCGGTCTGCAATGACTCTTTCAAAGAGCTTGCCCACCTCGTCGAGCAGCACGATGGGCCGGTAAGCGGACGGAGAGTCCGCGGGGCGCCCCTGCTTCTTGATGAGGACCAGTTTCCCCGTCTTCCAGTGACGTGGGAACTGGCCCTCCTCCAAGCATGCGCTTAGGAGCCCTCTTAGTCGAGGCCCGAGAGCCTCCAAGGCCAGGACCCAGGCTTTTCCAGGCAAGCCGTCGGGTCCTGGGGCGGTATTCTTGGCATTCAGCCTACGTACCGCCACTCTCAATTCTACCTCGGTCACCTCTGGAGCATCGTCGTCGTCGTCGGTGTGGTCCGCGTCGGGCACCGCAGGTGGCGGAGCCATGGCCGGGGGAGCATGCTCCCCTCGCGAGGGAAACAGAGCGCTCACCACGTCCTGCACGAGCTGAGGCCGGAGACTCTGGGTCAGCGGGGGAGCCCACGGGCGGATTTTCTCCCGCACCGTTTTGTAGGGGCGTCCCCACGGGTCTCTGTTCAGAGTCTCCAGCGACTCCTCGCGGGCCAGTGACCTGGCCCGCAGGATCTCCGCTCGGAGGGTGGTCTTCGCCACTCTGTACCCCTCGTATAGCTCCGCCTGAATGGCTTCCGTATCCGGAGGGCGGATACGGAGCCTGCGGTGCCTGGTGTACCGATGCCGCGCAGCAACGCACGCCTCGCGCAGAGCTGTGAGCTCCGGCGACCACCAGTACACCTGGCGTGGAGCACGTCCTGGCTGGACCCGGGGCATTGCCACGTCGCATACCTCGGACATGGCCTCCCGGAACCACTCCGCCTCGTCGTTGATGTCGGCAGGCCTGTCCGGTGGTGACACCCAGGCCTGCACGATCGAGGCTTCCAGGAGGAGCTCCCGGTCCAGCCGCTTCAGCGCCCACCGCGGACCACACGGGGCCTGTTGGACCGGCGCGCTCGAGGCCTGGGCGGAGACGTCAAACCGGATATACCGGTGGTCGGAATACGTCTCCACCCCTTCCATGACGCGCCAGTCGACGACACGCGGTGACAGAGCGGGGCTGGCGAACGAAATGTCCACCACCGACTCACCCCGCATCCGCACACACGTGGCGACAGAACCCCGGTTTAGGACGACCAGGCCCACCTCTAGAGCCCAGTCCTCCACCATCCTACCCCGCACATCCGTCAACCGGGAACCCCAAGCCAAGTTCTTGGCATTGAAGTCCCCGAGGACGAGCACGGGGAGGGAACGAAACCCGACGACGACGTCTCTCAACTCCTCAAGGGAGTTGTGGAACTCGGCGAGAGTTCGGCTCGGGGAGAAGTACACCCCTACCACTGCAATCTCCCCGAACCGTGCTGCTACGCAACCCCTTCCTCTCTGGATACCCTCGAGAGCCGGGGTGCCGGCGGCGGCCGACGAAATTATGGTCACTGAGCCGCTCAGGTCCTCCACCCAGTAATCCCTGGGCGGGACAAAGTACGGCTCAGCGACCACGGCGATGTTAATCGACCACTGCGCCATGCTCTGGAGCAACAGATCCTGAGCGGTGGCGCAGTGGTTGATGTTCGCCTGGAGGAGGCGAAATGGAGCCGTTATTGGCATTCCATTTCAGCCCCCTCCGGAGCCCCCTGAGAGGGCCCTGCCGCGGTGGTAGCGGCGGCGACGGCGATGGTAGGGGTGGCAGCGGCGGCGGCGGTGGCGGCAGCTACGGCGGTGACGGCGGTGGCGGAGGGCTTGCCCCTGCCCCGGCTCCTGGTTTCGGCGGGTGGAGCGCAGGCCTTGCTCCCAGCCCGGTGTTCGGCCGGCTTGCCAGCTGCCGCACATAAATAGCAGTGCGGCGCGGCATTGCATGAGCCGGCCTTGTGACCGGGCTGACCGCAGCGGAAGCAGTGACCGCTGCGGTCCACCTCCGAAGTGCATTGGACTCCGACGTGGTGACCCACCTGACAGCGGAAGCACCTCAGAGGTCTGGGCTCCAGCAGCTTGACCTGCGCGGATACCCAGCCCACCAGGAGCCTTCGGCCCTCCTCAGTGATTTTTCGGGCCGCCGACACGGGGCAGCTCACCGTAACGGTTCGCATGCCCGTGTTGTCAGGACGAATGGTGCCTGCCTTCACCTGCTCGGCAGAGCATCCCCCAGTCCTGACTATGGCGGCCACCACCTCGCTCTCCGTCACGGAGTCGTCCAGGCCCAAGATGCGCATGTCAGCGCACTTGGTGGGCCTGGACACTCGGGCCTCGTCCGCACTTATGGACGCCCTTAGCCTTTCGGCCAGAGCGTCTGCGGTCGGGCCACTGGCCGCACCAGGGACCTGCAACATCCGGACCCCGGTCGCAGTGACCCTTATGCGGAGGCCGTTGGCGACTCCTATTTCCGCCAGGTCCACCGCCGCCCTCGCCTTCGCGATCACGTCGCGGTAGGACACGCCCTTCTGTACCGCTTCCGGCTGTAGTGTGATCACTACAGCTGCGGACTTCGGGGCGCGTAACCTAGCCGCGGCGCTTCGCTTTTTGGCACGCTGCCGCCTCTCCTTTCTTTTGGCCGCCCTCGCAGCCTTGCCCGCCTTCCTCTTCTCCCCGGCCACTTGCCATTCGGCGTCGGCCGGAGGAAATTTGGGAGGCGGGGCCGTCCCTCCTGGCACCACCACAGCTGGGGCCGTCACCGCCTGCGCAGCCACACTGCCCTTCTTAGGCTTTGTCGGCACCGGTTTCGCCGGAGTCCGTCCCGGCTGCGGTGCCGATTTGGCCGTGGCAGCTGTGGTTGCGGCATAGGTGCCCCCCCTCTGCTGCTGTCCCGAGGCCGACCGACTCGCTGCTAGCGGGGGCCGCAGGACTATTGCCTCCAGGACGGAAAACCGGCTGCTGAAGGCAGCCAGCTCCTGCCGCACCAGGTTCAGCAGCCGGTCCTCCTCTGGCACGGGTCCACCCTGCCCATGTCGCGCCCCCTTCTGAGGCACCACCCTGGGGCCAGCTCCTCGGAGCGCTGCCATGGTGTCCGACGGAGGTCCGGTGTGGATGCCCTCCGCTGCCGCCATAATGGAGGCTATGGCTGCGGGCACGGCCTTGTCCTTAGAGGCGTACGTCCTCTTCAAGGCCAAAGCCCTGACTGCCGTAGCCACCGCCTCCGCGAACCTCGCCATTCGCTCCGACTTGGAGCCGCCGGCAGCGTCCGACTCCCCGTCAGACGACTCCGAGAGGGCCCTGCTGCTGGTCCCCCCAGAGAGCTGCCCCTCCATGGTTAGCGCCTCGGCTCGCTGGGCCGCCTCCACTGGGCCGGCTTGGCTCAGTACGCCGGTCTCCTTGGTGGTCAGCCCCTTGCCCAGCCGGATCCCACCCTGGCGACAGACCTTCCCGAGTTTTCGGGCCGAGGTCATGCCACCGTCCGAGGATGACCCCTGGCCATCCTTCGGTTTTGAGCGCTCCTTGAGGAACTCATTGGTCCTCTTCGAAGCGCCCACTACACGCTCCGGACTCTTGAAAGAGCCCTTCGCGCTCGATGCGGCGTCGGACTCCGACCCCGCATCACTCCCCGCCTCTTCATAGTTTTTATTTTTATTTATTTTTTCCATATTTGTTCCCACGAGTAGATACAATTTATTTCCCAAAACTAGTGGTTCGCACTAGAGACTAATTTAGCTACCCATTAGTCAAGCTAACAACCTCCCTCACGGTGCGCCGCCGCTTGGAGGTTTGGGGTAATTTTTTATAGAGGATTTCTTCCTCGCGGCCCGGGCGGTTAAGCCAAGACCCTCGACCCCCGTCAAAAGTCAGAGACATGACCGTGACAATCTTCGGGGCTACGAGATTAACGGTGGCAGAAGGAGAGGACTCCTTCTTGCCTGCCCGGTGGCAGGGTAAGTGCACACCGAGCCCGCTCTTACTCCGCCGCTGTGCGTCTCTGCATAGTCGCAGAGAGACACGCGTTGGAGCGTTCCTCCGACAGGATATTCGCATACGGGCAACGACACCCCTTAGGCACGCGTACCTAATGGGGGGACATTGCCCGCATCCCAGGGTGCACCGTCCCGGAGACTGGCCTTTCCCCCGGACGCATCCAGGGGAAACTCCAGCCCACGGGCACACGAGGAGGTTTCCTGTCCCAGCACCCCTACGTAGTGCGGTGACACGTTTGTTATGATTTGAATTTAAGAAACATGAAACCGAAAAATTGGTATCAATTCTTAGAGTATTTTATTTTGAGCTGAAACTGTGTATCTATAGTGATTCTTTACCAGTTGTTATCTTTAGTGCTTAAGGAGAGCAATAGGGTTTCTGTTACACCCTGTATATAGCCCTGCAGGTTTAATTAAAAACTATTTAATTATTATACAGGGTGTAACAGAAACCCTGTTGCCTATTGGAAACACTGGGAAGAGACGCCCCCGATAGATTAGAAATAAATAAAAACACGTGACCTTACTGGTGATGTTCTTCAGAGAGGTCAGGTGCACACGTAGTAGGTACTCGCACCCAGCGTGCGTGTATGACCTGATGTATGAACGTAAACGAGCCAAAAGGAGTATGTAAGGGTCATAGCAGGCGGCGTTCTGTAGCTTCTGCCTCCCCCCAGAGGAAGAAGACGTGAGTTTTTGTATATATGTGTACATAGATACATCAGGCTTAAACATAATTGGCGAAATTTTGGCGCCAAGTAACATGGGAAAAGGGCAGGAAGATGATGAATTTTATGAAATAATTTGTGGGTGTACTAAAGGTACACCTCTGCCTAACCCTTCGGGGGATACAAACGTGATG
This sequence comes from Polymixis lichenea, assembly GCA_949091785.1. Taxonomy (NCBI): domain Eukaryota; kingdom Metazoa; phylum Arthropoda; class Insecta; order Lepidoptera; family Noctuidae; genus Polymixis; species Polymixis lichenea. The sequence goes on from OX420942.1 coordinate 1,160,847, forward strand.
TTACAGTATATTATAAAGACATAATAAAGGTTCGGACATGATTTCACAACAGCCTTACGGCTATTCCCGAACACCTTTTTACAAACTAAGACTGGCAATGCGCATGTCGATTTGCAACTTCTTGCTGACCAGGCCACAGTGACAAAAAGCCAAAATATAAGCAATGAACACGTCCCCCAAATGAAAAGTAATAATTTAACATTCCCGTTGGGAACATCAATCAGTAGGTAAAAAACATAAGATATCATCTATAAAAATTATCCGTGGTACATTTAGCTGCGCCCGCGCCGCGGTATGGCCGGAATGTCCACCGCGCATGCGTCGAATTTGTTACACGCCCTCGTTATACGCTGAGGTAAAAACTGTGGGACTTGACGGATTTTTGGGGATTGGGACAAAGGAAAAGTTTTAGTGTACCGATTGACCATTTTGGTTCTATCGTAACCAAAAACTGAAATATTATCCGGCTGAGGGTGACGAACCAGGGAGCTCGTGGTTAAATAATAACAGCCACTCAGGTCGATCGAAGGAAAAGCTACGCGTGCCGTGGTCAATTTGTGGATGCGTGTTCCTTACGGATGGTATTTCGAGACTCCTTCGAGCCTCGGAAAACACGTTGAACCGTTGGTCTCGGCTGTTATTTGTACATCATACATACATATTTGACAGTCGTTACGGGTCGTCAGAAGCCCGAAAGTCTGACAGCCAGTCTTACTAAGGGGTATGGTATAACCTAGTTACTGGGTTGTGGAGGTCAGATGGGCAGTCGCTCCATGTAAAATACTGGTAGTGACCTGCATGCGGTTAGACTAGAAGCCAACCACAACATAATTGGGGAAAAGGCTAAGCTGATTGGATGACGAACATGACGAACTCTTCGTCCTGGTCAGAATTGCTCCTAGAGAAAACCCTTCCAGGATCGGTGCTGTTTTCGCTTCATGGCAGCAACCCGAATTTTGTGAAGAACCATGGAACCATGGATTCGCTGCTGTTGGCGAAAACCTCAAGCTGTTCTTGATGGGTAGTCAATAGTTCATAAGTATAAGCATAATCGGCCTGTAACGTTCCCACTGCTGGGACACAAGCCTCCTTTCGGTGAGAGGGAGTGGGCCGTAATCCACCACGCGGGACCAGTGCGGGTTGGTAGGTGTCACATGGCTTCGAATTTTTGGTTCTAGGACATGCAAGCTACCTCACGCTGTTTTCCTTTACCGTTTTGAGTGCAGTGGTGATGAAATAATTAACGCAAAGTAAGTCGTGGCAGTTACTTACCACTGGGCCACCACTGCTCCCCTACTTATCAATGATTGCGTTTAATTAAGGGTTCTCAGTCCACTGTCCACTTTGAAACACTTTAATTTTTGTTGTATTCTACAAATCGCTCTTTACCTTAAACTTATACCACACCACCTCACTAATGACGAGTTTGGGAAAAACGTTTAAGTCGAAGATTGCGCAGGAGTCATTCGTTACGGCGTGCGGCGACACTCACGTATAATGATCTAACACCAAATGTATGCTACACTGTGTCTAGTTGGATGTTTGATAGCTTTTGGAGGAGGTTTTCGATAGGCTTTAAAGGTTTTGCGAAAGATGGAGCCACTTGATATTGAGGAATCGGCAGATAGTTGATTTAAGTAGAGAACAAGTTGGAATTACATTTTACTCATAGTCCCTACCTTGTACGTGTGGTTTGGATACCAGTGGTAGATCTTATATATTGATATTTTTAAAGGAGTGTTAGATCTTTAACTTTGCGTTTTTGGCACTAATTGTCTGTTATCATCGATGTCGATGTTGTTTAACCTGTCAAAAGAAAACTGACAGACATTTTCATTTATTGCTAGGTTAGGTAGATAGATTCCTGCTTTAACTTTCGAATGAATGAATGATCTCTTTATTTGCTAGATTACTATACTGGGTGGCAGAGACATCGACGCGTAATCTGTTACCATGGATCAGTACCTACGAGATTGTGAACCATACTGCTGTGAAAAAAAAATCATTTGTTTCATGGAAAAGTGCAATGCCTTCGCTATCAAAATTTATGCATACAGCAAAGTATTTTTAACAACCGATGAAAAATTTTGTCAAAATCATGTGCTGAATTGATGGTAACAGTTTGTGCGTCGATGTCCTTGTGACATGGTGGTGAGAATTTATTTTAGGTCACACTACTTTCGACGATTTTTGCTTCCTTAATATTCTCGTGTCATTGTGCAGACGACTGAACAAATCTTCACAAGTCTCATTCTTCATTCCACAAATTCATAGGCACACTGTGTCTCTAGCAGGAAAACGTATAATCACAAAGAATAACATGACGCACTCGGTAATGAGTTCTAAATGCGCAGGAGATGACGGATCTGACTCTCACGGCCTCGCGATTAGCGGTCAGCTAAATATCTGGCATTATCTGAAAATTATGACCAATGTGTTCAGAGGTCATCGGTGGGTCAGCTTGAACTTTTTATATAATGGTCCGAAAAGACGGGGCTTCCGCGCTAGGATTTTGGGGTTTTTCGGCTGCAGAAAGTGTTTGCAGTTTATCGCATCGAAGTTTTTGCTGTTGTGTTGGTTTCATTCAGTACCTAACCATCCCGGTGGAATAGAATATGTCGCTGTAATGCATTCTGGGTGAAACCTTTTTGTTTTAATAATACATGCACTTCACAGATAAGTTATTTTCATCATTATTATCATTTCTGCCGAAAGACCTCCACTGCTGGACATAGGCCTCCCCCAAGCTCCGCCACTTCGGCTGGTTCTGTGCTTCCCGCATCCAGCGGATTCTTGATCTTAGCCTTATAGTTTAAAGGCACCATATTAAAAGACTGATTGTATTTCGACGTACTTCACATGACCTCCTAGATCACTCAATAAGTAATAACTACTACAGTTACTATCAGATGTAACTGTGAGGTTAACTTCGGGTTAATTACTCACCAAATGTAACGCTTTAAGTTAAGTTTATTAATTGCTAAACATTTATTTAGTTTTTACATCTGTCTGTCTAATGCCTGGGAACTTACTGGCTCTTAAAGAGCGTTGATGTCTTCGAATTAAATAAGATCTTGTTTTGGTATTGAGTACTACGACGATTTTATTAATAGGTTAGCCGTCAGGCTGACGGCTCATCAGATGGTGGACGGTAAAGGCAGCCGACCTAGGTGTCTACCGCGAACCCCTCCCCTACACCCATCAAATTGAATTGCCCATTGACCACGTTCGCGAAAACGTGAAAATTACGCGGCAGGATTTTGAATTTTTAGTATTAAACCGAGCATAGATAATCCCACGGAGTGCATCTCAGCGCGTCGGAAAAACTTTCTGTTCGATTTTAAACTCTCGGCGCTAAGCAGTGCGTTGAAGATCCAGTGCGCGAAATAATCCCAGTATTTTTACGTGCGAGCGAACGTGGACTTATGTATATTTTCCCTGGCGTACTTATACGATAAATTCGTTATTATTTTTCCAGAAAAGTCATTGCAAAAAGAGCTTTATTCCTTCAATAATTCGTCTTCGTCGTTGTGAAAGAACATGAACAAAAATATGAAATATTTTAATTTGAAAGTTAGAAAACCCAAGCTAGACAGACGCCACATCCCGGTACAGTTCACTGACCGACCTCACAACCTACCTAATTACAAATATTTGTTTACAATCAACAATCATAGAGATAATTAAACTTAATTATATTCTTTCTTTCAGAAGCCACACACCACAGGGTGGTGTCTCGCCACAAACTAGATAGATACAGAAGGCCAGCTCCATACTAAGAGCAGGATGCGGGAACAGGCGCACGCGCCATAGACGCGTATAAAGCACGACGACCTCAAACCATCCAAACGAATACCAGTGGTGAGAGAAGAGCGCTGGCACTCGCTATACGTAAGGTTTGTTCCAATCCTTGTTTTTCATTTTATTATTTCCACTTCAACAAATATCAACTAACTTCAAGTAATAAGTTAAGAGCAGTTTGGATTAAAAATAAACAAATCCACATCATTAGACATTTTCTTTCCCATTCTCTCGTCAATGGTGTTTGTAAATATTAAATCCGAAATTATTTAAAATAAAAATGAACAAGTGGTTAAATGAGAGTAACTTCTATAGTTTAAAAGAATTTGAAGAAGTATTGATGCCCTGTAGGTCAAAAACCCTGAAATTTTGCATGCTATGTATTTAATCATCCATCTCTTTCTCTCATATTTAACAACATTGTTTGTATATGCGTCTATCGTGATCCGTGCGTTTTCGCCTGTTGTATTCAGCTATCCTTCTGTACCCATCTATTCTGTGATCTCGCGGCGGGCGCTCGGTTCATTAATTAAGAGATGTCTTCATCTCAGCGGCGCGGGCGCACACAGAGCTTCTCTTAACAATGCTATCGGGTTACTGCATAAGATGTGGTGTACAATGGTTGGACGTTTTGTTTTATTTAGCGATGTTTCTGGGCTTTGGGTAAAGATAAGTCTTTTGAAGTTTGGCAATGTGATGTTGCCGGTATTTCCTCATCACTGACCTGTACGGCTAACCCTAAAAAATATAGGAGGACCTGACGGATCCTGACGAACACGCTGTCAACCTATACCTATATCAACTATACCTGTTTGGCAACCTATACCGATAACAACTACTGAGCTACAAAACAAATGAGAAAAGACGAATGATAGTGCTAGTTCTAAACCTAGATTTAGGTGCCTATGTAAGCCAAGAAACTCCATGGACACTTTTGTTAAATGTCTAAAGTCTGTAAATCATGACATACATTGCTTTATATGTTCTAAACAAATATCTGCACAATAACGTGGGTAAATAACGCAATATGCTGTTGAACTGTCAAAATGAAAGCCATTCCCACAGTTAGTGTGTGACGCAATAATCTCGCAGGATGTGGTTGGTCTAATTTTAAGATCTTTTTGTTAGGATACATAAGTTTCTTATCAGGGTACACGGTACACCATATTTATTTAACCATTTATGTACTGTGGAGGCTCAGACGAGCCTCCAGGTACCGGGTGTGTGTAGGGTATAAAATTAAAAGATTAAGGGGCGCTTAAACTGTGGGACTCTACGTTTATTTCAAGAGTTCTGAAGACATTCAGATGCTTACAAAGTCGCGCCTGTCAATAGAATGAAAGCTCACCGGACACCACCTACTTAAAATTATTTGACGTTCTATTTTAGAAAATCCTAAATGCTCGAACATAGACATAGCCTAATCATCGGCTGCCAGTATGTGCGTGAGGTTTTACACTAAGTAAATATCCTCTACAGTACACACATACGTCTAAATAGGGGTACGGAAAATATCATCATCATCCCTTTCCCAACTATTTTTGAGGTCGGCTTCCAGTCTGACCAGATGCAGCTGAATGCCATTATGTTACGTGGAGTTACTGCGTGTCTGACCTCCACTACCCAGTTACTGGGTAACACGATATCTCTTGCTAAGACTGGTTGTTAGACTTTTGGGCTTCTGATTACCCGTAACAACTGTCAAAGATCCACGAATGACAGCCGGAACTCTCGTATGTAATACGAGATTGTGTCTCGGTATGTAAAGATGGTCGCCTACCCATCCACGGACTGACTGCGGCAAGCGTAGCTTAACCTGATCGACCGGCCCTTGCGGCTGTCTGTAAAAATACATCTGCAAGAATATCACACGCAAGTATCGACCATTGTTTGTTTGTTGTTCATCAATGGAAACTTGTAAATGGCCTTCAGTTTCATATTGTTTACGAACTCTGCTTAAGTTAGCTGTAGATAAGTTTCCCAAATACTTAGAATTAAAAAAATCATTTTAACGAATCAAACTCTCAAGTTTACAGAGCCATAAAGTGTAATGGCTATAAAATTAAACAAGGCTGTTTATGAATTAGCGAAATGCTGGCATTTGCCACCTGCGTTGTTTACGAGAAAATTAAAAATTGATGACACAGTAATCGTTATATTCTAACTTATATCGTGTTAAAATGGCGTAACCATTAAAATATTCCTTTAATAACATAATCATATATTTTCTATTGATTATAATTTACTTGGTAGACAAGTAACTACCATACTTTAACTATTAGTACTTAATGGAAAATTAAATTAACTAACAGAAAAGAAATTACAAATTATAAAATACAAATTGCTTGAAAACAATATCAAATTGCGACCTATAATTATTAACTTAATTTACGAAACAACTTTTAATTAAAGCGGCGTGTACACTGTAGTTTTTATGTCGCCCGTCAGTTGTCAATCATGTGTACTACGCTTTAGAACAAAACTGTCGGCGGTCTGTACATAGACCGATGGATCTCAAAATTAAGGTCGGGTGTAGATGTATTGATGTATTCGGTAAATTGCACTAATTGTGTGGGATATTAATCTTGTGGTCTACCTTCAGCAAAAGTCAATGCCGTAATCCAACCGGCATATTACACAGTAGGTACTAATTAGGTAGGCGGTATTTTTCAAATAGATATTTGACTACTTAATACATTTTTTTTAAAGACTACTGAATTTTTGCATTAAATCAAACTTCAAAAACTGCTATTTAAAAATAAATAAAAGCTTATCGTGTAACTTGTAATAAGAAAACGCCTTTTCAATATAATTATTACTGTATTTGGTATTTAATACACATACAAACTTGATGAAAATAGCAATAGAAACTCATTAGCAAACGAATTTAATGTAATAATTCAATATAATATTATTAAGGACTCTTTTATACAAGTATTTGGTTTCGAGGCTCGACGAGAACTGCCTGTTAAAAAAGACGAGCTTCCAAACATCATCTTTTCCCTCCATTTCATTAGAAAAAACAGTACTTTTCGATTATTGTCAAATGAGATCCTTTTAAACTTCATAAATAGACTGATACAGAAATCATATGAGTCAAATCACCTACTATTAATGTTTCAATTTGTATTTAAAATTAACAAATCTTATTATTATTTGGTAATCATGATTGGTAATCGGCCATCCGATACCGTGTTGCCTCCTGGCAACACACAACAATCATAAATATTATCAATTATAAATCATGGTATTCTTGCTTGTAAAAATTTAAATTAAGAGCAGTTGTTATGGTCCCGATTTACGAGTCTTAGGTCGTGGGTTTGAACTAAGTGTAAATAATTTCATTACCACTGATCTCAAAACGGTGAAGGGAAACATCCTGAGGAAGCAAGAACCAAAAATTCGAATGCATATTGTGACCAACCCGCACTGGGCCCATTTGGTACATTGTAGCCCACTCCCACTCCAAGATAGAAAGCTTGTGTCCCAGCAATGGGAACATTAAAGGATAATTGCTGTGGCGTAACAATAAAATTGTAAACGCGTCCATAAACTTTGAGACTCGCTACAGAATGAGACTTCTAATCCCTTTAAGCCCTATAATTCCGAGCATTCGCGTAATTTCACATTATTCTTAATTATTAATTATCTGCATTACTGTAATTACACTTTACTTCCACCTGTACCGAATGAAATATCATAATGATGTGGTTTTTGCCGTAAACACTATTGTATGGTTATAGGTGGGGGCCACGCGAAACTTGCTGAGCGTGTTCTTGGGAAAAAAAACATTTGAATCGTTCTAGGTTAAACCCTTGTTCTAATAAGTACTCAAATGCTAGTTAACTTTAAGACTTTCTTAAAAATAATTTGTTCCTAAATTATAACTATTTGCATCATTATTTTGGTTGACGCTAAACGGGGTCATTGAGCTCATCATCATGAACAACTTAAACAATAGAACAAAATTTGAAATATTTAATAAAATTGCTGTTTAAAACATTTTGTTTATTTATGATATGATTTTTTTTAGTCTTCATTAGGAACTTCTTCTGGGTACTTCTGGAATCATTTTGAAGGATATAGTAATCTTTTGCTTCATAAGCTCGAAAATTTGTCAGTCCGACAACGTAAATAACGCAATGAAAGTTGTTGAACTGTTATTATTAAAGCCATTTCTACTGTTAGTGTGTTACCCAATTACCCTTTGACCCTGGAGTTTTGGGCCAGCGAGGCGTATGGTTATTCGCCAGTTCTGTTTCTGAGTTACGTGAGACAGCTAAACCTAACCTAGGTTTAGCTGCTTCACGCAACTACAACAACACGACAACGAGTCAAGAATGGTACTTACTTCACCTTATTTAACGCCCATAATAACACGTATTTCTATGTTTGTTAATAAACTTTGTAAAACAATCTAGCAAATCGATGTTTTGTAGTCATAAACGTGGTAGATAAAAGCAACTTTGTCAACATAATATTAACAATTCCGATAGCTACATTGTTGTGTGACATTTTATATAATTAGATGCAAGGTGCTATTCTTCCTTGCATCCTATAAATACATCGTAACTTTAGGTGTTTTTATTACTTAACTATTTCAAAGGGTATTTATTCAACTTAATTTATTTCAGAATCGTATTCGTATCTATTCATTCATTAAAAACGAAGTCATTTTACAACTAACATGAACATGTTATTAATTTAATTTTAGGTTCATCGATTGTTTTTATTAATATTGATAACAATGCAGTATTGACGTACCTATTACCATATTATGGTAATAGATTTATTGACAAAGAGAGGCCTAAATGGATACCTACGTAGCGTCAATTTATATTGAAAAGAAGATGTGTTGGACATTCCTGTGTCGGAAAAATCTACATAAGTATTAATACGTGAAGCAAAAATCTTGTAACTACCCCTTTTTACGAAAATTACGCGGACGGAGGAGTATGAAATTGGGCTTAGTTAAATATTTTTTAATGAATTATGATTGAATTTCGACCACTGTGCGACCACTATTACTGTTGAATCTGTGATGCACGCCTTGTAACTGAAGTCATACCTAACCCCTTTCTCTCATGGAGGTAGGTCTCAAAAACTAACACAACGCCAAGTGCTACAATGTTAATTTTAAACTTTCTCATTTAACTTACATCCACAAGCAAACAGAAAAAAATTGTAAAAAAGGTCCCAATGACTACAGTAGTAACTCAACACTATTATCTCTGCCAACCCCCGTAAAAGATAGCGCAAATATAGGTTGGCAAAACGGTAGAGTTTCAAAGCCAGGTGGTCGGGCTTGACGCTATGAAGCGTAAGTGCAAAATATTGTGTTACATTACCTGCGCCTGCGACACGGCCTATAGACCTATATCGTGATGTATCAAGTTTAGACCAGTAGCTGGAACAGGGTCGACAGAGGATCCAGTTAATTTATAATAGGTGGATAGATTATATTGGCCCGTGGTAAATTGGTTGTTAAAAAAGTTGTTGAAAAACGTGGTTTTATCAAAAATCGATTTGTGATTTTCATTTGTTTAGAATTGGTTTTACATCACTGTCAAAATCACAGTGGTCTTTGTTCTCGTTACAATAAGGTTGATGTTGAGTTGCTACTTTCGAATGTACAGCCACTCTGAACGGACTTGTAGATTGATGTTGTTGTTAAACATTTGTGAAATTGTCACAGAAATGGTATTATTAATGGTAAACCGCCATCTTGTTTTTTACAAGATGGCGGTTTTAGTTCTGATTTCAAAAGATCTTTGTACCATTGTAGGTACTTAGTTTTCAAATTTTTCGTTTTTATACTAGTATTCGTGCTGACAACCCCATTGAATGAAATGTTGTTGTTTCCGCCCAATCTATTTGATTACTATTCTATAGCCTAAAAAGTTTTCCATAAGACTTATTTTGTGCTTGTACAATTTGTTTTAAAATTGGAATTCTCAAATCAACCTGCACGGGCTATAAGATTTTTTTTGGAGAAGTTTTACGTTGAATTTAAACGATCCCTCAATCATCTCAGGTGAGTGGCACAAGACCATACGCAGGTAATTCACTCCAAAATTTCTCGTCCATTCACTAATAAAGTTCTTGATATTCGCTATCCGGTTTCAGGTTAATTCCAAGTACTTGGAGGTGGCTATCGGCATTCATCCAATTGATCGGATTATAAAACAGCGAGGGAGCGGGCGGTGTCGCGTTTCCGAATCTGTATGTGACCACAATGAGCATGCCGTTTCGCGGTAAAACGTGTTAATAATGTGATGTGGTCGCAAGTAACAGGCGGTTAGCGGGTGAAAACAGTCAGGCTAGGTAAAGTACTAAATTTGTATGTAGGAATAGTCGTTGGTTGATGCAACATCCAGCAGATAAGCAAGTGGCCAGAATTTAATAACAAAAATATCTTAGCCCACTGACCATTTCATTTGAAAACTTTTTCCCTGTACCAAGAGAAATGAGACAATATCACACCATTACTTCCACAATAAAAATTGCTTCAATATTACAAACCGCACTATAAACCTTTAGCAAGAAAAGCTCAAACTCCAAAAATGTGTCGAATTGTCAACTAAAAGGACTGCGTAGCTACTACGCCGTAGCTGACATCACCGCTACGCCATATCAGCTACGCTGTCGTAGCTGATAGCCGAACCGCTACACGACATTATTTCGTGAATTTTGTATCCGCCGCCATTTCTTCAACACCCTACCGCTGCCGCTTATGCCTTATCCAGTAGTAACACGATACTAGTTCCCGCGGCTTTACATCCCGACCCTAATTTTATGGCTCATTAGCACTTTTGCTCATCCTTTTTGCAATAAACCGATGTGTCGTGAAGCATCGCTGATTTTTCGTGTGCCTCGCTTTTATATCCGTGTGGCTCTTATGCCTGAACCACCGTGTATACCTTGGGTATCAGTTACGAGTAATTATAAAAGCATTGAGTTGTATAAGCGAGCTATTATTTAGTGTGTATTGGATGTCAGAAAATTGCTGTATTAAAGCTGTTGTGTTTTATTGAAGCGAAAGATTTTAGCTGTCCGTTTGTTTTTCTATTATTTGTTGCACATTGTTTGGTTTAGTTTACATGCGTTAAATTATCTATGCTGCTAGTTATTCGTTTAAAATCAAAGGCTTCCCTAATTGTCACCTTCATTATCGTTTCTTTGTCAATCTTTATACCTAGTCTCACTGGAGACCATAGGCAACAACCGTTACCTAACATTCCTAAATGTTTCCTTAGAAAACTTTGAACTGGAGCAGATGGGGAATCGATGGAACACTAGAAGAGGTACTTAGGCTTTTTTTTTAATTGTTTTTTTGTGTGCAAAACTATCAATACAATGTATGTGAGTCAAGTAACGTGAACAGCGCTATGGACTTAATTATTATTTAAGTTACTTATGTTTTTCTGTATGTAATATTGCATAATGTAGCGGTTTGTTGTTCCTATTTTAATAAAATAAACTAAGTAGTCCTTTATTTGACTACTTAAGTCAAAGGTATTGTATACTATTGTGTAGGTCGTGTGACATAAGCCCGCACTTAAGTCACGCTTTTCTGTGACTTGGAAAATGGACTACTTAAGTCACAGTAAAGCGTGACTTAAGTGCGGGCTTAGGTCACACAGTGCTATGAAGAATATTGACATTAATTACAAATAGATATATTTTGACACTAACCTTCTACGCATACATAGGTCAGCTATGCCTTTTGCAATATACATAGATGCTTTTACTGGAGAATTCACAACTTAAGCCTGTCCTATAAGCCTAATCGTTCCTTCATCGGACCGCGCTGGGTCAGCCCTCGTTAACATTTCTGCGCACGATTACCGCGGCCTGCGCAAGCGGCGCCGTTAGACGCGCATGCCCTAATTATTGTCAACACTATTATTAAATCTTGTTTACTTCGTTGAGTTAACATAGGTACATCTTGGGAGATTTTATTCCTATTACATTAACGAATATGAGAGTTTGTTTTAGTTTATAATATGGCCTCCTAGTCCTTAGTATAAAGGTTAATTTAGGCAAGACTTGTACCTATAACTGATGCATGTATATCCATCTCCTGGTATCGCCCCAACGACCGGTATTTGAGTGTCTTTCGTATAATTCAAAAAATCTAAATGAAACTATTTTATTTCACATAAACCTGCAAGGGCAGTTATGAAACGTCAGAAGCTAAGTGCACGGTTCCAATTCGTCGCTTCCTATGGAGAAGAGCCGGCAAGAAACTCCACGGTTACTCTTTTGAAAATAATTTGCTTTTACCATGTTTTCAAATTACAGTGATAATAGGTATGGGAGGACAGTGCAGGCCTGTCAATAAGTACCAGGTACTTAGAGGAATGAAAATAAAGAATAGAAATTCGTCTTTGAAAAAAAAAATCCTTCCCTAGTGCTCACTTTCGGAATATTAAGAAATCTTGAGTAAAATTTCATGCTTCTAGACCCAGCGGTTCAGGGATACGTTGTCGGTTGTTTATTTAAATAGTTTGTTAGTTAATTTAGTTTGAGTGTTTACATTTCTATTGTATGCCATAATTTTCCAAGCGATACTTACCTGTGATTTATTAATTTTGTACCAGCACAAAGTGCACTGTGGTCCTCAAAAGTGAAAGTTACATTTTGAGTATTATTTGTTTGGCTGCGGGTTGCAGGTCCAGGTTGGCTGCGACGCATTGGGGCGGAACAAGACGCCTCCGATACCCGATACCTAATATTGATCACTTGTACTGTGACCAACGATGATGTTTTGTAGATAACGCACAATTTTGGCGACCTTTTAAATTAATTTATATCCCTTTTAGATGATTTATATGGTGTGCTAAACTGAGAAGTAATTAGATTTGCTTGTTATAGACCTAGAAAGAATTTTGGCAAAGAAGGTTTTGCTCGGTAACTTTGGCCATTGAATCCTTACCAGATTCTTGCGATATTCATCCAGCAACTTGCAAATGTCTTTTGAATGACTTTGGAAGGCCCATTGATCTATGAAGACCATGCAACTTTTGTTATTTTACACAACAGTTAGGTAATAATGTATAAAAACAAACGAAAAGTAATGTATAAATGGGCAGTCATTTTTAATTTCCTGCCATTTTGCCATAGACTGTACTTTGACCAGATAACGTAAAATTAAAAATGCGCAAATCCCCGCGGATACGCGCGTAGCCGGATCGCGTTACACGCTAATGGAGCGTGCACGCTATCCAGCTCGCAGTCGTGTGCCTAGCTCAAGTATCGATGCTGTTTTTTGGAAATTAAAAAACCTTTAGAGGTAAGAGCGTATCTACACGCTTGGTAGGTGATCTGCAAAGACATAAATAGCTAAGTAAGTAGCTTGCCATAGACATATTTCGTTGTTTTTTCATTGGTTTTTGTGCTTTTTGTGCCAAACTATACATGAACCGATCGTTAATCCCCTACTACACTTTGTGATATAGTAAAATCATGTTTTATTTTTTCTGTAGAACTTTCCTCTTGTTTCAATCATTTAACGTTTAGCATTTTGCACTTATTAGACTTACAAATGCTGTAGGTGAAGGTAATAATAACCTTCGTAAAGTACCTATGTAAGGTGGAGAATGATGACATAAAAACCGGTATATTATAAACCTCCTTGATCTTCCTTCGTCTTTTGTGACATTGTGCAAGGATTAACCGATGAAAAATTCATAAGACCTTACACCATTTTCGGTACTCTATGTACCCAACCAAATAATCTAAATCCACCAGTTACTAACACACTGAACTCCCACAAATGGAACGTAACTTAACAAAGACTCCTATCAGCGGCGTGATTAGTAAAACGTGTGACGTATGTAAACAGACAAACCACGGAGTAAATACAAAGAGGAGACGGCCTAAACAACTGTGCACTGTGATTCTCGACTAAGTCCTGACGTCATCAAGTAGGCGTGGCCTTAGTCAGTGTATTGTTGGCGTTCGTCCTGACAAGTAACAAAAACACAGGGCCGTAATGAAATCCAATTATTGTACTGAATATCCCGCACCTGTCTCATAAATGGAAATACTCATAAAAAATACAATCTCCTATAAATGAAATATTCTATCTAAAATAATTTATTTAAAGTACTTTCCCTCTGTGAGACAACTATTATGGTGCATAGGTACTAGTTGTCTCACGGAGAGCAAGTAAAAAACAACTACCATACCGTATGGTAGTTGTTGTTTACTTAATTAAAAGTACTTATAGCCTATCTAGTTTATTTAGTTAAATTTTAAATGATGTATGTTCTAGATTTCTTTCCGAAGATAATCTAAGACAGCAATGCATTACAAAAATTAATATCACTATTTCAATTTAAAAAAATACGTACCTAGTTGGTCCACAAAATTAATGTAAAAAACGGAGTAAGTAACTTACACCCTGGTACGAAAATTCTGAGTACGACCCTGTTGCATCCTGCACTTAGTGACATCTAGTGTGAGATACTTACGTCACTACAAAGTAAAATCTACAGAACGAGCGAGTAGTTTTGCCATTGACCGGTAGATGGAAATTAAAGAAGTGGGCGGGATCTAACACCCCCTCACCCCGCAATTTGTCACGCGTTGTTCCATAAGGAAATCTAATTACACCATCTCCTCTTTGTATTTGCTCCGTGAGACAAACAGACACTGTTTGTGCTGATGAGATCTGGCGAGTGGGCGACGTCGCGCGCAATTACTTGTCAATTGAACTGTAGGCGCGTGCACACGCGACTGTGAGGGGCAGGCAGAACCAGAAGGACAACGCTATACCTTTTGAAAATTTATATTTCGAAAAGAAAACCCGATTTCACAAAAAAAACTGTTTTGACGTTTGGCCATATTAAATTTTTGTCTATGAAATTCACAAACATTCAATTTGCCCTAGACTGTGCTTAAAATGACTTAGTGATATCAATTAATTATATTGCGGTTCGACGCTTAAGCGAGGCACAGTTCACTTAGTGTTAATGGAGTCACGCTTTAATTTGCACAAAGCAATTTGTGGTCAACTAAGTATAATATTCAAGTGTAGCATCATACTTCTCAGAATATCTTTACAAACTTTAACAGGAAGCCGACACACAACCCTCAATCAAAGCTGCCCGGTATTCAATTAATGAGTCACATAAATCCATTCTCACTTTGTATAGATATGCAAGTAAAAGAGTGACTTTTCATCTTGTATTTTTATGTCTAAAGTGGGTCCAAATATATTGGAAACCAACATCAAACAAAATGTGTCAGTGACAAAACCATTTATCTACTCCGTGGTCAAAACGTATCAGCAGCAACTTTTATGCAGGCGTAACCACGGAAACCTACTTAAACTTAGGCCAACTAAAGCCTTCATTGAAACCTAACCTACTGCATCTCCGCCACACAAAGCCTCCCGCACAGTCGCTGTCGCCTCGGACAAACTAATTAAACGTCAAGCATCGGAAGCCGAAACACAAACAAGCATGTTTGCCCACAGATCGAGACGACCCTGTTGTTAATATTTTAAACTGGCAACATTTAGCGCGCCCTCATTGGACGCAGTCAGCGATGGCGCGAAGCGCTTGTCATTTATTTTAATTTGTCATTTGATTTGACAGCTGATGTCAACTTGATGTAAATTGAAGTTAGAGATTACGGCTGTGACCAATTGCTGCTGGGTGTACTGATTGGAGGCAGTAGCGGATAGGATGGAGCAGTTAGAAGTGGGTACCTACGTCAATATTTATTTGTTGATTGGTACAATATTTTTGTTTTTATTTTGATTAGACACAAAAGGCACAGTAGCTTAACGTTGTGTATGTACCTTTAGGAGAACTTATTTTTTAAAGATCTATCTGGAAATTCTTGCCTTACCATCTGGGAGTTTTCTAGATTTGGTAAGTATTTGGCGGCCAGCCTAAACTCTTTAGATTGCGCATACAAATTGCAACAGCTGATGACAACGACCACGCTCTAAAAAAAAAATTGCATCATTCCAAGACACCCTTTCCGAATTTTCAAACCTTATGACTTGAAGCGTAACTTTAGCAAAAGCACAATGGGAACCCAACACTACCCGCGGTCAAAACGGCGTGAACAGCTAAAAGCCTGCTTACCCCCGTACTGTGGGGCGCGTAACCGTCGGTACGAGTTACTTACGGATGGTTGCGCGTATGAGGGCCCATGGTATTTGTTTGTGGTGGTTAATGCTTTTAATTCGATGTGCTTTTGATGGGGTTTTGGGAAGACGGGTTTGTGATCTGCATTGATGTTTGCAAAGGCAGTTTTAGGACAGTGCGCTTTGCAGTGAAAAACTATCTTTAGTAAAATGTTGATTGAAAGTCGAGTGATTCCGGATTATAAGTTGTAGGTTTCCGCGGCTGTCTGCGGAGGGTTTACACAAAAGGACTACATTCTTAATATTGAAATTTGTCACACAAAAATGAGCTTCTCTGTTTTCAAAGACGTGCTACCAAGATTGAAAAACTTAACTCTCAGAACCTTACCGCCAATTTTTCCGCCAACTAATTTGAAAATCGAACAAAATAAAATTGTTTTGAATCGCTGCGTTCTATAACATCACTTTATTATCAATCTCGCATTGTAAGACGTTGAATACACTATGTTTAGTTATTCCCGAGCATCATAAATCAATGAAAAGCACGGAATATGACTCAGTTGGCATAAAAAGCCACCGTCTTTTGTGTCTTTGTGCCTTACGGAGTTTCAAGAGGATTTCAAAGGGTTCGAGTGCTTAATGACTGCGTTCACAATGAACCAAAACATATTGATGTAACGCGTCATTCAGTATTTTGTTACAAATATAATAATGTTTTATATCAATATGGAAATGTTTTTTTATCTTTTGCGGTCCTCGGTGTTTTTGAAACGTGAAGTAGCGTATCCTATTCATACAATTTTTATAAAAGTATTAAAGGAGTATTTTTAAAGGTGAAGGAGCTTACAGTTCACTTGATAATTATTGAGAAGAAATGATGTTGTGAGGATCTCAATGAGTCACAAGTGCGGTAAGCATTTATGAATATTCGTAATACATACTTGAAGTTCAGGTTAGGTTAGCCCTTTTTAACAAAATAATTATCAATTTAATTTTAAACGCTCATAACTACGAGAGTTTTAGTGCTAGAGTAATTTTTGTGCATTTAAAAGATAGATCATATTTGTAAAAAATTTTCAACGGGATATAATTTGCTTATTACGTCACTCTGCGTGTGCATGCGCATGCGCGCGACCCTCTATTTTCACAATTAGTCGAAATTCTAATTCATATAGCGCAAAAACGTGTTTAGTTGGAACACTGATTCTGGAGTCGTTGTCAAGAGAAAACAAAGCACTACTAGGGCACAGAGAGAAATAACAAAAATATTGGCCAAAATAGGGTAAAAAAATAATTTGAAGTTGACTATTGTCAAAATAACTCCATATATCGTGTCACATCGGCCGTAAATATGCTCATAAATGAAAAAAATCTCCATTGAAGAAAACTCGCATCAAAACAAATCCAATGAATCTAAAATATCTAGTACCGTGCATAAATAATACCTGCGACAGTGCCTGAAACCTTAAAAAAATTGTTTCAGATAGTAAAATAGTTTAAGATGTCGTCTAATATTGGCTGAGTATCTGCTCAAAACTGAAAAAAAAATCATAACCGGTGAAAGCTTACTTCACAAGAAATGCAATGAACCTACTAAATCTAGTATCGGGCGAATACAACGGCTACAGCAGTATCGGGAACCATAGGATATTTTGTTACCTAACTCTAAGTAAAAACATCTTGTATACTCAATACTCAATACTCAAATACTTTATTGCATTCCATAATGTGTACATATAACAGTTGGTATATTAAAACATCGAATCAATTATGGACCCTGTCGGGCACAGCAAAGTTAATTTTTAACAGGAGAGAGGATGAAGGCGCTTTTTGTTTAGGAAAAAATAAATATTAAATTAAAATAGGTAGTATCATTAAAATAGTATCACTAAAATAGTGTCATTAAAATAGTATCATTTCTTTTTATGGTAGTAAGTAAGTATTTATATATTTGGTTTTAAGTTATATTTACATATTGTTATATTATTTATTGCACCATTTACATTATTAACACTATAAATTATAACAAACTAAATATTTATAATTTTATTGAATCTTGTAGACTGTTATTATTAATTGTGCACTGTTTAGCATATTCATTTAAAATTTACAGTATTTTAGTGTAACAGTGTTGTAGTGTAATTTACAGTATTAGGTAAAAATAGTCTTTATTGTTGTTGGAATTTGTCTCGAAAACATTCGTCAATAGTGTAGTAGCTTTTGATTATCAGAAATTGTTTTAATTTATTTATAAAGATATTATTTTTATTTATGTTTTTGATGTTTTCCGGTAACTTATTGTATATTTTAATGGAATGGATTATAACGTTTTCACGAAAACAAACGGCGTGAACTCGTATTGCGCCCGCTTAATTTTTGTAATCAAAATGTGGTGTAAAATGTAATTAATCAAAGTATAGCCTCAGGGCGAGCTGTGCAGTGGGCTGGCTCGTATGCCGACGGCTTTACATTTCACCTGCTTTACACAATTTTTGACGTTTGCTGGTTTTTGATATCGTCATGGCACGTTCATACCAGCAAACTTAGCACGAGAACAGTAGACAAGCGTTTTGTCGACGGAAGAGTAGACAAAAATGACGTTTCCGTGTAGATAGTTGACAGGTTTCCAACCTGTCAACTATCTACACGGAAACGTCATTTTTGACGTCTTCGTCGTCCGAGAAATGTAGACAAGCGATTTCTATTCTACGGCAGAGTAGAAATAGAACGCATCATGCTAAGCCTGCTGTAGGGTTTTAGCCTTGTTCAGTCACTAAAAGAGATAAGTGATCAGAGTGTTCGGATATAGTTGAAGTGCAGTAAGAAACCGATATGTTTTCGAAAGAAATTTAATTCGAGAGATTTACTGTTTGTTTTAAATTAAATTTTATTGGAAAACATACATCGGTACTGGTGGATGTCACATGTCTTCGAATTTAAGGTTCTAGGACATACAGGTTTCCTCACGCTGTTTTCATTCACCGTTTTGAGAGCAGGGATGATATAATTAAATACACAAAGTAAAGTGCGTGTCTGGGTTCGAACTCAGGACCAAGAACTCGTCAGTCGGGCTCCATACCACGGGGCCACCACTGCTTTTGTAAATGCTGTATATCAAACTAGCTTCCGCCAGCGGCTTCACCAGCGTGGAGGTCGAAAACTATCCCACGGGAACGTAGTACCGGGATAAAAATAGGAAGAATGCGTTTTTACCTTGCCTAGGACGAGCTTGATTACTTGTCACTTAAAAAAAAAATGCACCTTTATGTTATTATATTACTCACTTTTTTCTCATGCAAGTATAACATACACACGCCTACGTTATGTTTTATTAAATTTTTGTAACTCGTTATTTATTTGAATAATTATCTACAAGAGACAGTATTACTAAGTAATAATTAAACACTTCGTATCACAAACTAGACATATCCTGTGTCAAATTAAAATTCTAAGCTCTAATACCTAAAGGAACACCTGACTACCATACCTTCTGGATATCATTTAAGAATAAAGCATATTCGACGTACGTTGTTACATTTAGTGAATATTCAAACGCCATGCATAAATTAAAAACATTAACACGGCCCTGCATCGACCATAGATTATAAAGAGCGCGATAACGATCTCACATTCTCACAGGCAGCTTTATGGTCTATTTGCGTATTACACTTTGACAAATGAGATGGTAGGCGTATAGAGAAATTATCATAAAAACGTATTCAAATTATTTCCTATTTTTGCTAATTATTTTGTTTTTGTTAGACTTTATTCCCATGTTCTAAGTCTAATCCAGGGTAATAAATAAAATAGCTTATATTTATAACTTATGCATAAAGCGGGGAGTTTATTTTTATAAAAGGTAGATATTTGCTTGCTAAAAGTTGGTCACGCTGCAAATACCCTGTCAAATATTTACCTATTTTAATTAATTTGTCAATATTAATGTATGGAAATATGAAACTTGAGTTTTTTTGGCGGGATCGCGTTGGAACATGTGGCACGAATTTTCATGTTCATGAAATTTAGTGAAATAGCGAATTCAATTGTATTATTTTGGTAGTGAATTATTCAATTTAGTTAAAGTGTAGTGAAGGTGAAACTAAGTGACTAACGTGGACTTTTCGTGTTCCCCCCAAAAACTCCTATTAGGTTGTTGTAAAGTTACTACCGCTTTACAATAATTTTAACTTTGACTTGACTGACTAAAGACGACTATGACTGTTTTGTAACTTCGTGCCCGATATCGGGCCATTTACTTTATTGAAAAGAAAAATTACTTGACACTGGCTAAATGCACAAACCGTGTGAAGCCAAAACCCAAAAAAAAAAAATGAAACTTCAAAATCAACACTTTAGTGCAGCATAGAGAAATATTTCATACTAGCTTTTCCCAGCGGCTTCGCCCGCGTGGAGGTCGAAAACTATCCCACGGGAACGTAGTACCGGGATAAGAAGTATCCTATGTGTTATTCCAGGTTACAAACTACCTGTGTGGCAAATTTAATTCAAATCCGTTCAGCCGTTTTTGCGTGAAAGAGTACCAAACATCCATACATACATACATCCATCCAAACTCACAAACTTTCACATTTATAATATTAGTAGGGTAGTAGGATTTAATCTACTAATCAAAACAGGTAGCATTTGACCGCAACTGACGACGACGTTAACTTTCATAATGCACTGCCTTAGGTAGGTAGGTAGAGATCGTCTAATTTAAAACTGCACGCCCAACCACAAAAAAATCTATACAAGAAATGTGTATGCAACCAATAGTGCAGTTTTAAACTAGACAATGTCTACTTACATTTTCTTGAAGATGTATAGATGAAGAATTCGTACTGCGCCAACCCCGTTCAATTTGAGTTAGGGGAAGGACTGTAGGAAGACGGCAATGATGAAGTAACCCGTTGATTATGAAGTGTGTAGACTCTAAAGGATCTCTAAAGTTATGAGATCCTAGGGCTGAACGACAGACGTCTTGGAAGTTTTATGTTTGTACACTTGCGCAGACATAATTATTCCAACTTTTCGCAGTTCTATAAATAATTGACATAAACCGCGATGAAATATATTTGATTTCCAATTTGGTCAGCACAAAACGAAAACATGGAAAGTCGACAAGAACAAGACAAACAACCAGACAAACCGTAGAGACATCAAGTACTAAAAACTTTCACGCTACACTAAATAGGAAAATAACAGCAATAAATAAAACAAACATTGAATAAATAATACATTACACGCAGTTTGTCTTTGAACGACAAGTGTAAACAAATGGCAGAATTATTGCTTATATTTGAACGTTGTAGCCAAGTTTTTGTAATCTGCTCACCCTTCTGATGGGCTTAACGATAGCAAGGAAATCTATAAATAATTAATGGGTAAAGAAATATTTAAATGTATTGGTTCAACGGTGCGAGTTTAGATTTTAAACGTTATGTGCAGTCGTGAGCGGAATTATGTTTTCTGCAATTTCCTCTAAAAGGGGCAAAACTTAAAAGGAAATTTACTCAATCTGCCTAGCCTTTTCCGAACTACGTTGTAGTCGGCTTCCAGTCTAACCGGATACAGCTGAATACCAGTAACTTACATGGAGTCACTGCCTATCTGACCTCTACAACGACCACAACTCACCCCTTGGTAATACTGGTTGTCAGAGTTTTGGGTTTCCGACTATCCGTAACGAATGTCAAAAATCTACGAATGACAGCGAACGGCTCTCGATATGTAATGGGAGTCACCCATCCACGAAGCGACCACGGCAAGCGTAGCTTAGCCATCGATCTCACGAACATTCATCGAACTCAAACGAGCCAGGATAAATAACGTATATTTAGCCACGAGTCCCTGTAAAGGGAAACTAACTAGGTACATAGGTACTGCATCATTAAATGCACTATTTGCTAAAGCGTGTCGACTATTATTCTATGAAATGTTAAGTTACTCCGATTGGAATTTCTGCTCTTGGCACCCCGATAATCATGAAAATACAGGCACCTATTTTAAAATTTGAAATTATGAACCCATTAGGCAGTTATCATATTACTTATAAAATATAAACAACATCTCAACCTGTCGAAAGGAAACCATTTTATTCTATTTAGTTTTAAAATAATCGTCCCGGCGGATGGTCGAAAGCTTTCGATCCGAATCCTGCAAGTCACCGCCGACATGTGGCGACTTTAAAATTGGAACGCACCTCGCGAGCGCGCGTATTTACTTTTAATTCTTTTTTTTTATTAATCGAAGGAGTCATTAGATTGTAACTCATAACGGTCAGCGTTTTTTATCGTCTGACCCAAAGACTTGTCAGGTGCCTTTTTAATATTTCGACGTAACTTATTTGGTGCAAAAACTTACAGAGACATTAAGGACTGCAACCGTCTGTCTTTTACTTTAATCGTTGGTACGAAAAAGACTACATTAACGTTAATATATTATTGTCTAGAACTGTCCAGTGATGCCTTAGAACATGAATTATAGATTCAAATCGATACTTTGCATAATAAATTAGTAATATTTGAAATTAACAGCGGTAAGAAATTGTGATACAGATAGCAACCAGTTCGTTAGAAATGCCTTTGTCTATTCTAAAGGTGGACTTATTTAGAAAAAAGAAGAGAAGTACTTGAGAGTGGTTACTTGTAATAAATAACCACTTAATCAGTAAATTAATGTAATAAAACGATAATTAAGATAGCTTCAAAGACTTGAAGATCAAAAGGTTCCAAATAAAACAATCTTCTACTAAAAAAAGCGCACGAAGGGTTCCGTACCATTATCTATAAAAAAGATATGAGCAAATTTAGATTTTCGCGAAAACTTGTAAGCACCAAAATTTACCTTACTTATAATTTTTTGTTTTTTTTTTGGAATTTTCCCTTTATTTGTGCTGTCTGACCTTGCTTTTTGCCTTTCGTGATTCTATGTCAACGGGAAATACCATATAGGTTTTTGACCAAAAACCTATAGGGTACTTCCGGTTGACCTAGAATTGTCAATTTTGGTTTAAAGCGAGGTCTTATTATAACACAAGTAAAGGGAAAATTCCGAAAAATAAAAAAGTTGAAAATTAAGGGTAAACTTTCGTACTTACAAGTTTTCGCGAAAATCTAAATTTGCCCATATCTTTTTATCTTGTTAACCCAGGACTTTGATTTTTATACACATAATAGGGACTATAAACTTCAGTATCTGGTATAAATTTCAACTTGCTAGGTCCACCTGTTCCTGAGAAAATCGGTGGTGACACACGGACAGACAGACGGACAAGAGAGTGATCTTATAAGGGTTCCTTTTTTTACCTTTTGAGGTACGGAACCTTAAAAATAGCATTAGCGACGGGGTTTACCCTACAAATATGCCATACACAAAGTCAGTGAGTACCCAACTCAAGGCTTAAATCGTGAAACTCTAACACTGATTTAGCTACTGTAGCTTAGCACTTCAAATCATTTCGATTCCATCTATCAGACCTTCATCGCGCAACGGTGAAAGAAACTGCTCACAAAATTACATTCACACAAACTTATTACAGTCACCTTTGGCAATCCTTCCTATAGTGATTGATCATCTAAACAAAAGAATCGAGTTTTTGGCGCGATCGCGTTGGAACATGTCGCACGAATTTTCATTTTCATGGAATTTAGTGAAATAGCGAATTAAATTGTGTAATTTTGATAGTGAATTACTCAATTTAGTTACGTGTGAGTGCACAAGTGTAGTGAAGGTGAAAATAAGTGACTAACGTGGACTTTTCGTGTTCCCCCCAAAAACTCCTATTAGGTTGTTGTAAAGTTACTACCGCTTTACAATAACTCTGACTTGACTGACTAAAGACGACTATGACTGTTTTGTAACTTCGTGCCCGATATCGGGCTATTTACTTGATCTAAAAGAAAAATTACTTGACACTGGCTAAATGCACAAACCGTGTGAAGCCAAAATCAAAAAAAAAACAAAAGAATCGAGCGGAAGATCCCACAAGTCGCGCCAAAAATCCGCGTTCCATTTTAATAATTCAAAAATCGTACCGTCAGTTTTTAATATCAGATCAAAGTGCTCAAATCTATGGGCCTAATATTTCATAACAAATTACAAAGACGTCTCGATACATGACACGGATTCATCGGGCGCCCGCCGCGTCCGTCCGGCTTTTAAACAAAAACAAGCCGTCATCTCACAATGGACCAACAAAAAACCAGTATATCGGTAACACAATCTATACATATTAAACATACAATACAAACAATGCGATGCTGATTGAAACGTCAAGCAAATGACGTCTCGATTGATTCAGATCGCTGCATTGTACTTATTAACAACGTAATTACGGCACGCTGAGATATAACTATTTATTTTGTGTCCAAATTTATTATTGAGACGTCGAAAAAAACAGATCACGATGCAATGATTCGTGATTTTTGTACGTCCGTCCCTTTCTATCGATTTTTATATCGATTTCCATATTGAGATCAGTGATGTATCGACAAAAAAAGTTGTTTGTTCTTTTTTTGAACCGAAATTGTTTTATGATGTTGGCATTTTGTGCGTAGCTTTTTAAAATGCGTTGTTACAAAAGTTGCCAGTGCGTGAGGTTTTTAACGGGTCTATGGACAATGAGTTTGTAATAGAGAATTTGATACTTTGTTACATGATAGAGTATTGTAATACTTTTTTTGATAGATGGAACACAATGTAGATCATTACGGTATCATAAACAGTTTAAAAACTTCCACACTGTTTGGAGAACGTGAAAATATTCCTTGGGCCTGGTGAAAACTTTGTCACAGTTCTAACTCTGCTTTTCAATTTTCATCCACCTTCATACTTATGTGTTTATAACCGCTTGTTATGAAACTTTAAGCCAACTCTGTCTGACTCAGGAACATTGAGATGCTGATCTCTCACGTCATCTGCAAATCGACATGGGCGTGTTTTGCGTGTCTCAACTGACGCTGTCGATGTACTCGTAATGCTGATCAACCGATACGTTATTAGAAATCAAGCTCGCCCCGTGAGACTTGTTCTGGTTGTGTTGCCATCTCTTATACCATAATGTAATAATGAAATGGCGGTACAATTGTGATTTTGGATTTTGCTAGAATCTGTATAAACTAAAGTAATTAACAATTTTTATGTTACTAGAATTTATTTTTCGTTCAAATTTCAATAATTTTGTACATTTTATTAATCTATTACTTATGTTGATTCTTTTATTATTGTGAATGTGATAATGTTGTAGGCCCTGTAAACTGTAGATTTGTAGACTATTTTCTATTTTATTAATTATTTGGTACTTGTTGATAGACCTACACTGTCCTCTCATACATATTAAGTAACACTGTAATTTGAAAACATTGTAAAAACCAATCATTTTAAAAACAGTAGGTAACCGTGGAGTTTCTCCCAGGCTGATTCCTGGCCACCGTAGGCGCAGGCTTGCGGACGGCGAGTAATGGGTAGCTCGCTGGCCGGTAAGGACCAAGCCTGAGTTGACGGCGCGTTGTGCTCCACGCTCGCCTCAAAGAGATGTCAGCACCAACTGATGGGACCCGCAAGGACCGATGCCTGCCAGGGGTGAGGGTTGTTCGAAAGAGATACCGCGGCCCCTAGCACACAGGCAACTGAGGGAACACGGGTGGGTTTTAGTCAGTAAATGTCTGACACGCCTTCCCGCTCCACCCAGAGCGGGAGAACTTATTTAATGATTTCCCACCGAAAAAAAAAACACCTTGGAGTTTCTTGCCAGCTCTTCTCCATAGGAAACGACCAGTTGGACCCGTGCTCCTAGCTTCTGACGTTTCATAAGTGCCCAAGTATGTTTATGTGAAATAAAATATTTTGATTTTTGTTTGCCTTTTTAATTTAAGTAGAAAATGCTTGAGTTAAAGCAGGGTGTAACGGCAAAACTCTTACCTATTAACTGAGGGGATTAATCATAATTGTTTATTTGTAAAGGTAAATTGTGATTAGTTTGACATTTAAATGTCTCTGAACTTTATGCATCGCTTATACATAAACCACTTAGTTTATAGATAAAAATGTTGCTGTCACAACACCCTGTAGCTCACTTTGTTCCAATTCTAATTCTTTTCCCAAGTCGTTTGCTTTTCAACACTCAACTTTAAAAAAGAAGGCATAAGGGTTATCCTTTGCCCTGTTTTCAACATATTAGTTGTAATAAAGTTTGTGGGTTTTATGAAATATGAACAAGTAAGTATGTTGGCGCCATCCGATAGGGCTGCCACTTTAGGTAACGGGATGAATAGAATTTTTTTTTAAATAAAAACTTAAGTTATAAATTCAGGATTTAGGTATACGAATTATCTTTACAAGTAGAACTGTTTCTATAGGCCTATTTCTTTTGACTACACATGGCAGGTGTACTAAAGTCCGTTTTCTTTCTTTTATAAGTACTACTTAGACATCCTACTAAAACGTTTAAAAAATTATTATAAAATCCTCTATATCCTACTTCCTACTATCTCACTAATGTTATAAATGTCACGCAAAAACGGCTAAACGAATTTGGATGAAATTTGACACACAGACAGATTATAACCTGGATTAATACACATGATACTTTTTATCCCGATAGTACGTTCCCGTGGGATAATTTACGACCTACACGCAGGCGAAGCCGCTGGCAATAGCTAGTTGATAAAAAATATTAAGAACACCTTGGTAACCCTAACCGCCACCTGTTAATTGAAAACTCGATGAAGTCATGTCGGCCGTCACACGAGATGTGTCGTACTTTAGTAAACGGTGCCATTACAACGCGCCTGCGCAACAGTATGATGTGAGCTTATAAACTTGTACAAGATGGATGACAGCGATTTATTATTACAACTTAATTAAATTGTAGAAGGGTAAGGGACATATGTTTAATAGTTGTTTCTGCATTGTGTGAAAAATAAGGCTTTTGCCCTGAACAACTTACCTGTGGTATTAAAATATACTTCGAGATATCAATTACTTTAACTTGTAACTTACAGATAAATTATAACTTATTCAATTTAATAACAAGAGGTCTGTTCAGGCTGTTTGATGCATGTTCTGGGACGTAGGAGGTGGTGTGGAGACTAAAATGACAGCTGGGATCGACCTTTTGTCAACATGTCAGTTAAGCGATAGTAATACTGAGCTGTAATTTTGGACTAACAAACAAAAAATCAGAGTGTATGTAACAAGATATTATTTGTAGGTTTTCAAAATAACTATCTACAGAAATCAACCCTCGTTAATTTTCATTATAAGTGTGCTAGTCTTCCTCATCCCATATTGTCCGAGTTTTGGTTCAACCGATAAAAAGGCGACTCACGAGTTGCAGGTCATACCAGACACGCGCTTAACTTAGTGTAAATTATTACATCACCACTACTCCCAAAACGGTGAAAGATAAAAACTTTTTCTAAAAATAAAACAACCGACATCCGAAAAAACACTACAAAGTGAAAAATAACTTTAACTTCAGAAGCCGGTGTCTTTGGATACGTATTTAAATTTTTTGTCACCGCATTTTTCACTTTTTAGGTATTCCTTGGTGTATTCTCAAAGTCAATCAAATCAAAACAATGCATATTTATGCGATAGCAGTAATCGGGTTGAATGCTGTAATTTTTTTTAAAGTTCCGTTGTCTGTCTCCGAAACTCATCATCAGATCTTTATCTAATTAAATGGGACCATTTCGGAATAAACCAAAAAATGAGAAAATGAGACAAAACATATCGAATTGATAACCTCCTCCTTTTTGAAGTAGGTTAAAAGCGTGGGGTGCTGTTTGAGGTATTTTTATAATCAATTAATATCAACCACAACACGCTTTTTTGAAATTATTTTCTGCTTTTTTAGTTTGGTTTTTAATGCGTGTTTTTAGTTTTTTATAAGTACTATTATTTATTTTTTATTTTTAGTTCTGCTACCTACAAAAGTGTGATTTTTTGGATTGTTTTTCTTGTCTTTTTTATTTTATTTTTTTAATTATTCAATTGTCATCGGTCCTCGATACGAGGGTCATTCAATAAATACTTAGCCTACAAAAAGTAAACAAAAATTTTGGAAAAGTGGGAATTTATTTTTCAACATAGTCTCCTTTTAGTTCGATACACTTAGCCCAGCGATGCTCCAACTTTTTTAATCCGTCCGAAAAATAGTTTTTGTCAAACTCTGCAAAATAGGCCTCCGTGGCGGCGATGACCTCCTCATTCGATCCATATCTATTCCCGGCGAGTGATTTTTTCAGATTAGGAAACAGAAAGAAGTCACAAGGGGCCAAATCTGGAGAATACGGTGGATGGGGCAGCAATTCGTAGCGTAATTCGACCAATTTGGCCATGGCAACGGCAGACGTGTGAACCGGTGCGTTGTCGTGGTGAAACAGCACTTTTTTCTTCGCCAGATGGGGTCGTTTTTTCTTTAATTCGGCGTCGAATCGGCCCAATAAATCGGCATAGTAAAGCCCTGTAATTGTTTTACCCTTCTCGAGGTAATCGATGTAGATCACACCTTGTGAATCCCAGAAAACGGTGGCCATAACTTTTCCGGCTGATTTTACAGTTTTCGCCTTCTTTGGAGCACGTTCCCCGGTCTGGATCCATTGTTTTGATTGCTCATTGGTCTCTGGTGTGTACCAGTGGATCCAGGTTTCATCGACGGTCACAAAACGACGCAAAAACTCCGCTGGATTCCGCTTAAACAGCGCCAAACACGTCACCGATGTGGTCTCACGGTTGCGCTTGTTTTCTGGTGTGAGTAAACGCGGCACCCATCGCGCCGACAGCTTTCTCATGCCGAGTTCCTCGTGAAGAATATGATGCACTGTTCCTTCTGAAATGCCTACAGTCTCAGCTAGCTCCCGAACCTTCAATCGGCGATCTGCCAATACGAGATCATGGATTTTTTAAATGTTTTCCTCCGTAGCAGCTGTTTTCGGTGCACCTGGACGTGGTTCATCAAAAACCGACGTACGGCCACGTGCAAACTCGTTGAACCAATTCTTGACGGTGGCCATCGATGGAGAAGAGTCACCGTACACAGCATCCAAGCGCTCTTTGATTTCGATGCGCGTTTTCCCTTCCAAAAATAGGAATCGAATCACCGAACGATATTGCTCTTTTTCCATTTTCGTAAAACCGATCGACACGTTCGCTTCCATAAGTTGTCAAATTAAAACAAATGAAGGGATTGGAATGAAAATTTGAAAAAATAATTAAAAAAGAATGTGCTACACTGTGGTAAAACTCTTTTGAAACTACAGCGCCCTCTGGCGATGAGGCTAGGTACTTATTGAATGCACCTCGTATGTATACAAAGTTTAAATTAAATCTGACCGTTTGAAATGGGTCAAAATCAAATCCTTTGGATTTGATTTTGTCGGCTTCGAGTCGGTTATAAACAAACTTACAGGTGAAGCTAATAAAAAGCGTATAAAAAGGCTTCCAGTCCTCCTTACTAAATGCGTTTTTACATATGTACATTATCAGCTGATTATTAGTTTGCACAAAATAAATAAACATATACTCCCTCTCTTAATCTCTATTTTATAAACTGTCTTATTACTACCATTTCTACAAAATCGTTGAAAATCTCGGCGGTAATTAAAATACTGTCAGTCGGTGTGCGCAAGCGACGATAAGATCGGATTTGTCGATATATTCGCGTTGCCAGTCTAAATGCTGGCCCAGCGTGAGTTTTACTGGGAGATGGAGATATCTTAGCTGAGATTTGTGTGTGATATTACCTATGTAGGTACAGATGCGTGTCATTCCGGATAAACTAAAGAATTAAATCTGCCAGTTGCTCCTCAAGTGGAATATCAAAATGGTCTAAGAAAAAGAAAAAAGACTGCAAATGACAAACAACACTTAAGTTTCTACAAGTACTGCTGATTTTAGTAAAAGGGTATCAATGAGTTTTTGACAAAACCAACACAGCAGCACACTTCAGCAACAGCAGCAACAACTTCAACTTTAACGACAACAACTTCTTTCTGTATTTCCGATATTAGCTGTCGAGCCTTTTTCCAATTAGGTATGTTGGGGTCAGCTTCCAGTCTAACCAGATGCAGCTAAATACCAGGTTTTATTTTACATGAAGCGACTGGTTATCTGACCTCCACACCCGTAATACGATACCCTTTGGGTAAGATTTTCTGTATTTCCGATATTAGGTATTAAAATATTGCGTACACCAATCCGCTTGTCATGAGTTATATTGGGACTTTGCGCCTGTAGGTACACTCTGTTCTAATTTAATATTCCTGCCGATTATGCCTTCGTTGAAACTCGTCAAAGCCCGAGGCCTCCGCCCGTTTTCAGATTTAGAAGACCACCATGTGTTTTAAAACCCTTTAGGCCTATTTCTCACCACCCGTATCAGCATACCTACTTGTACCAATTTGTATCATACTTACTGGCTCCTCAAAATAAGTTGAATTCCTTGTGGTCCGCTATTACTGTCGTCTGGTCTCCGTCGTAATGACGTCGATCGGGCGGCGCCGGCGCAGACTGCAGAGTCACTGTCTGGTGCTGTGGTAGTTGATCAGTAGGGACAGTTCGGGAGGATATTGAGGAATGTAGTTTTGAGCATGCCTAGTTTTAGGTATGGTGCAGATTACTTTAAAAAATAAGTTGTATAAGTATGTTAAAATAAGTTGTACAATATATTTTACAATTGTATTTTATTTAAGTATTTATAATACTTTAAGCATTCTAATATATACAGAGGCGGACTTAACTCCAAAAGCGTTTTCTCTGTCAACCCTTGGTGACCTTCGTTTGTGTTTGTTTTAATAATATTTTTTGACATAACTACTAAAGATTAACATAACCGCTTTCTAATTTAAATAATTAATCTAATTCAGAGCTTTGAAATATATAAAATTAAAAGGTTTCATACGTATACCCAATTAAATTTATTTTTGACAAATATCCTTCTTTCCAGATTTCCAAAAGCTGTATCGACACTGGTCACAACTTCATGGTGAGTTAAAATGAATATGTACAGAAATATACTGATTTGGTCGACTTGTTTCACTGCTCCTTAACGTGCTGTGTCATAACCCTCGATCACTCACTTACACACGTCCGTTGTTTCCCACATGCCACAGTTTGACAGCCCCGAATATGACGTCACGATGTGGCAGGCGCCACCTCGGAACCGAAGAAACTGCCCTTGTAACCTGCGATAAGTGTTACTAGGCATAACAAGGTGTCATTGAATCTTTGGAATCATTCCATGTAGGTACTCTAAATATTGATATTTTTTTTCTTTGGATCTAATTATAAAATATTGTAATGAGTCTGTTGTATGAAACAGATGCTTTTGCTGTACAGGACATCTTTAAGAACAATGAAGTGTAGTTTAAGTGTAATTTTGATTTTAGGTTCATAGGTGAAAAAGTATGGAAATTATGCACTACTTATAAAAGTGAAATTTCTGCCAACAAACGGCTTTGCTGTTTATCAGGAGTATTAAAAATATCATCATAATAAACACTTTTACGAATACGTCGTCATCACCTCTATGAATAAACACTTTTTAATTTAATAATTTTCCTTTTGCAAGTAATTGAAGAAGAAAAAAAATGCTTACATTTGTCTCAAATTAACACTTCGATATTATACGGACGGCCAAAGTTTACTTCCTACATTACGATCCAAAAAAAAAGTTTGGTCTACATAATTGATATTAATTTATTCAAATTACAATTACAACACCTTTTTATCCAAGACGATGTTATAAGTCACATGACTACATTAAAAAAAATATTTCCGTGGAAATGTGCCAGCCAATCTACTCGACCTACAAGAATGGGAGACTTGGCTCATAATTTTTTGAACGCTCATTAGTCATTACTTATACTTAATTCATTTCACTTGCAATTCTGATAAGGTAAAATTCTACATTGAAGATAGGTTCAAATAGGTACCTACATACGTTAGAAGCTTCAAAGTAGTATAGCTAACATGATAGCAAAAAACCCATGATCATTACTTAGTCGAAGCCTATTCAATAATTCGGTTTTCATATGTATAAACTACAATTTAATAACAATACTTATTTCTACAAAAACTGTGACATTGATCAATCGTGTCAATGACAAGCTATTTTTTATTTTGGTTTTTCCAATAACTACTTATACGGCAATAATTAGATACCTACACACTGAACACATAGATTTGTTATTCATTTGACTCAGTGTAGGTCATTTTGTTGAAGTATTCCCGTTTGAACACCAAGAGCGCCAAAGTTATGGGAATAACTTGGTGCTCAATGCATGAGTGCTCTAAAAATGGGTTCTCAATCGGGAATACTCCATTTTGCTGGCGTAAACGCAACTTTTTACAACTGTGTAAAATCTTTAGAAATAAATACATAACACGTCTTGTTTTCCCGAAGCGTTGGGCAGAGGTGTGAGGTGTAAATCCACGTTTTGGCAGTTATGTGTAAGTCTATGTGATAGGGAGCGAGCCCAATGCCATCAACCGACACAAATCCGGACTCCAGGCCGTTACAGAGAAATTTCAGATAGAAAAACCCAATATCACTTTGACCGACCTTGGATTCGAACCCAAGACCTCATGCTCAGCAGTAGCGCTAGTGACCACTACACCAACGTAGCAAACACTTGAGAGATTTTTCTCTTTCACCAAACTTGTAGTTTACAGTTCAGGTGTATGCTCAATATCAAAAAACTTAAGAAGAGTCTGACTATTGAGAGTATTCGACATTGACGGACAGAGTTGCACGGAGCGGTGGTGGCCGGTGGCCCAGTGGCACAGGCCCCGACGTACGAGTTGCAGGTCGCCAGTTGGAACTCAGCCAGGCACTTTACTTTGTGTATTTATTTTGATCTCCACTGCTCTCAAAACGGTGAAGGAAAACATCGTGAGGAAACCAGCATGTCTTAGAGCCAAAAATTCAAAGACATGTGACATCCACTAACACGTGCTGGGCCCGCGAGGTAGATTACACTCCCTCACAGAGAGAAGGCAGTGGGAACATAATACGCTGACAGTGCGCTATGCTATGGACAGAGTGATTCTTGGCATGGGAGACAATCTAAACAGAACGTTACTAACCCAACCGAATTCTGATACTGCTTAAAAGATTTGTACACATCAACAAACAACTTTAACATCCCCTGAAATCTCCAAAAATCCGATATTAAAACAAAACACAACGCAACCGCCAACTGTCATCTTCACACAGTTTGTGGTGCCCGCGGAGGGGGACGTTGCAAAAACTAAGGGAGCCTGATTACAAACATTATTATAAAATGACATTGGATTAATCGGGGGCCACCTTGCGGCATTCATTAACACAAATGGATTCACGACTCGTTCGCGGACAATAAAAATCGCATTTATACAAAAAAAACGAATTGATTAATGACATCAGTGACTTAACTACATATAATATACGTTGGAGCTGCCGTGATACACGGTCGCCGCGGACGACACGCGACGCGAGGCGTCTCACATTTATTCATTTTTATTGCCAAAAAAATATGTTTCCAAATGATTAATCGGTGCGTGTTACATGTTTACATAATTCACTGAAGATCGCTACTTAGTTTAAAATTTCAATAACTGATTTGAATTTCGTTGGGAATTCGTAACTATGAGTTATTGTTGACAGCTTTATTGGCACGAAATTGCTTTAATGGTTTTCCAGTTAAATGTTCCATTACAGACGAGAGCCAAAATATTGACTTGCCGATCTAATTCATAATAGGTAGTTACTGGAAAGCATGACCGATTCGCATGCCAGTGAAAACGTAGCCATTTAGATGGTTATCTTAGACTTAACAACTGAAAAAAGTTACATTTTGTTTGTTATTGCTTTGCACACGAATCCTGGCTAACATTACACTCTCACCTGTCATTTTGCATTAATCTTTAAATTATTGTGATCGTTATTCGTGATCGTACTTGTAGTACGTAATGCTATAGCTTTATCTTCTTTATCTCATTTATTTTGAGATATTTAAATTCCATGGATGAGGAACTTAAATAAACTCATCGCTTTCGTAAATGTCCGTTTATTTAATTCTTTTCCGTATCGCTTCACTGTTTTAGGTACCTACATCAAATTCAAACTATTCCAAAAAAATATCCTTCTGAAATTAGCTTTAGCCACCTCCTCTTACTTTTTTCGACGGCTATTTGTCCAAGACAGTCATAAAATAACTCAACATCATTCCATAAATTAAACCAATCATCACAATGACAGCAAAAAGATTACATTAGCCATTTATGACATGACTTGTTGGACAGTGTGTCACGCGACAATCAGTCACACAGCGAGCCACAACTGCACCATACATTTTGTACTAGCAACTCGTTTTTGATGTAACTACTGCGATAAATATGTATTTTGCTGCTTCCGATATATAAAAACTATGTATTGTTGCTAGTATAACCTAAATTGCTCAAGTTACGACTAGCTTTCGATTTACGATTCCACCGTGAGCTGGATAATGTATAAAGGTGTTCTTTTTTGTATTATCATATTTATAATGCTTACAGTTTGCAGTCGTTTGAGTTGTTCTATTATTTAACTGCATTTTGAGTGCTGTCAGCGTATATTTTATCATGTTGAGTTCGTTTGCCAGGCGCAGACGCAGGTCGGCTTGCTATAGAGCCGTCGGCCAAAAGTGGAAGAATAAGAATATTTATTTGCTGCAACTACGGGCTTTACCAGATGTAATAAAATGTGGTTTGTGCACAGTCCATATTTTGCCTGTTTAGGGCATGCTAATTCATTTTATATTAATAAAATCTATTTAAGTAGAAGCAATACAATATGTAACAAAAACCCTGTTGTTCCTTTTAGGGACGTATGCACTTACCCACAAGCACAACATTTACGAAGTTATAATTTAAAAAATAAGCATTGGCTACTCAAGAGTTCAACATCAAATAACTATTAAAATCGACATATTCAAAAAAAATGTTAACAGTATCTGATTTTACAAGTATCCTTATTTCACACAATAGACTACGAGCTTGGCGGCTTTCTTTGATCTAATCAAAATCAGTTAAACATTACAAATATTCATAATTAAATATTTATTTTAATTATTTTTGTTAAACAGTTTTTATAAATGACATGCTTTATTACGTATGTCTACCGATTCTGAAAACGTGGGTAGAAGGAACAACAGGGTTTTTGTAACATATTGTATACAATTTACCACTATTAAGCCTTGAAAATCCTGTCACACTTAAAAATAACAAATCTACAAAGTGTTATGGAAATAACTTTCGGGTTTTCGGTTATACCAATCACATCTTGTATTTAACGTGAACGAAACAAAAGGAGTACGAGTATGTATCGTAGCAGGTGGCATTCTGTAGTTTCTGCTTAACTCCAATGGAAGAAGGCGTGAGTTTTTGTATGTGTGTATCTATCTAGTAGAGTGAAGGGTCGGGTCGAGTCGTCAGAAGCACGAAAGTCTGGCAACCAGTCTTGCCATGGGGTATGGTGATACCCAGTACCTGGGTTGTGAAGGTCAGATAAGCCGACGCTCCACGTAAAATACTGATATTTTTTGCATCCGGTTAGACTGGAAGCTGACCCCAAAAATAAGTTGGGGAACGCTAGGCAGATGATGAATATGTACCTATCTTGTAGGATGGCTTAGGCACCTATATTTTAATACCATAAGAGATTAGATACTAACAATTTGATGCAAGCACTTAATCTAGATTCCATCTAGAACTCCATTTAGAATGTGTGAAGAGAAAGCTACACGAATTTACTTTCTATCTCAGTCTCCTTAAAAAAGCATTACTTAACACTAAAAAATAAACAACATTCATTTAATAAATCATCTTTCAAAAACTACCAAGAAATGATTAAAGACTTTTTGCAATGGAAGAAAAAATGCTACCTATTCAGTAGCTTATCTTTAAATCTACTATCTCCTAAGTAGCAATCGTACTAGGTGTAATAACAAAACTAAGTCTAGGCTAAAGGATGTAACTACCTAAGTAACTTACCTACCTCACCAGTCAGAAAATTCAAAACCAAATTAAAATCTTTTATTTGCGTTATGAAATGAAATAAAAACTAAAAAAAAAAAACAACCATCGAGTACGAAGACAATGCTTGTGCAGTCCTTAATTTTCCCCATCATCGACTATGGTGATGTGTGCTACTATGACCTGAATGCAGATCTCCTCGATAAACTTGACCGTCTTCTCAATAACTGCATTCGATTTGTTTTCAATCTGCGTAAATACGATCATGTCTCTGCGCATCGGTCCCTTCTTAAGTGGTTACCCATACGGCAGCGCAGAGAGCAAAGGGCACTGACCACCTTGTTCTCATTTCTTGATTCTCCCTCTTCCCCTATTTATCTAGCTCCCCACTTTCAGTACATTTGCGCTAACCACAATAAAAATCTACGCTCATCGCATAATCGTCTTCTTCAATGCCCCACTCACCACACAGACTTCATTCACTCTTCTTTTTTCGTCCAATCTATCTCTCTGTGGAATGCGCTCCCCCGAGAAATCAGAATGGCAACCAACCGATTGACCTTCAAAATCAAAGTTCGCGAGCATATTCGCAAGAAGTTGGCAGTATCATTACAACGATAATGTTCTCTCATTGTTTGTCTCATTTGTTTTAAAGTAAATTCGTTTATTTATGTATATTTATTTATGCTTATATTTATATATGGATAGGCATATAATTATGTATATATATTTTATTGCACCTACCACTGTTTGTCTCTGCATCACCCAAAGGTCGACTGGTAGAAAATGCCTATGGCATTAAGTCCGCCTCTGTACATGTTTGTGCTTAAAGTATAAATAAATAAAATAAATAAATAAACAACCGACTTCTAAAAAAACACTAAAAAGTGAAAAATTACTTTAATTTCAGAGGTCGGTGACTTTGGATATGTGTTTTATTTTTTTGTCACCGCCTTCCGAAATTAAAGTTATTTTTCACTTTTTAGTGTTTTTTTGGAAGTCGGTTGTTTATTTTTTTTGAAAAAGTTTTTATTTTTCACTTTTTAGTGGTTCACATGTGCTTACCCCTTCACACCATCCCGG
Source organism: Polymixis lichenea (assembly GCA_949091785.1). Taxonomy (NCBI): domain Eukaryota; kingdom Metazoa; phylum Arthropoda; class Insecta; order Lepidoptera; family Noctuidae; genus Polymixis; species Polymixis lichenea. The sequence continues at coordinate 1,197,835 of OX420942.1, forward strand.
CGTGATGTTATGTTATGAACAGGTGTAAACAATAGACAGACATGAGATTTCACCAATTCCAGTCCATTTGCTATCATTTATTGAGGAGTTCCGTTGCCTATCTCCGAAGTTCTTCATCAGATCTTCACCAAATTGAAATGGGACCACTCCGAGAAAGTACTCTTCCAAAAACCACCCAAATCGCTTCAAGTGTGCCTATAAAATTTGAAAAGTTCCCTCTACTTCTCCAGGATCCCATCATCAGATCCTGACTTGATGATCATGAGACCACCTGGGAAGTATAGCCTTTCAAACAAACAAAAAAAAATCCAAATTGGTCCAGCCCTCTTCGAGTAAAAGTTTCCGACGAATTGAGAACCTCCTCCTTTTTGAAGTCGGTTAAAAAGGAAGATTTAAGTAAGACTGGAGCAGCAGGAGAAGGAAAGAGGACGTATAGTGACCTTACTGGTGATGTTCTTCAGAGAGGTCAGGTGCACACGTAGTAGGTACTCGCACCCAGCGTGCGTGTATGACCTGATGTATGAACCTAAACGAGCCAAAAGGAGTATGTAAGGGCCGTAGCAGGCGGCGTTCTGTAGCTTCTGCTTATCCCCTGGGCGTAAGATTCCCGCGCGCGTCAGATTGTGGCCTGAAATAAACACTAGACATTATATTTTAACTGATTCTTCGTTCTGTCGCTTTTCTTACAGACTTTAAAATAAATGCATACTTAAAACCGAAATCTTGTAGGACCTATGGTATTCACCTATACCTCCACATTAAAAAATCATTAAAATAAAATAAAAATGTTTCCTTCACCGCATCACTTTTCAGTATTCTTATCATCAAAATATGTCCATACTTAATTCGTTTGTTTAAACCTCTAAAATAAAAGCCCTTTCCAAAACAATAAAATCTTTATATCCTTCGGTATTTTAATTGAACCATATCCTCCAAAAAGAGCTCTTTAATCGTCAGTGGGAGGATACAGCCTGCGCAGACGCATCTCAACAACATAATGAGGATCACTCGACTTCCGTATAATGGGCGCTTTTTGTTCTAAACCGCAACATCTTATTATCCTCTGAATTCTGACCTTGTCTACGTTAAATCGTGGAAAAATGTTAGTTTTTTCTGTACATTTACAAATCTTAATGATACAAGGTGTAAATGGCAATTGAAAAACCTACACTAGAATTATGATTACTATGAATGCCAAAAGAACTTCGTATCTTAGATCTTCAATATGGCAACCTCTTAATAATTATTTCATAAGCTAAACTGGTGAATAGAATAAAATATGTTTTATGTGCTTTAAAACATGGTACATTAAGTTCTTATAGAGGGTAAGTTTTTATCCAGTGTGCAAACTGTAACCATGAATTTAGCATATCATTCTAGACCCCCTAGCGTTGAAATTTTACGTCAAACGCAAAACCATGAATCAATCATTTCAAGTAAACAATCGAAATAATGAAATGCAGTAATGTCAAACTGTCAGTAAGGCAAAGGACATTTGATGCTTACAGCCTACGATACGTTTTCTATTTTGAACATAATTTGACATAATTCAAAGCGTGGTAGATTCCTACTGAGAAGAATGGGCAAGAAACTCCACGGTCACTCTTTTAAATAAAAATGTTGTTATATTGTAGAACACAGGCTACCATAAGGGTGAAGAGCCATTATCATCGCGCTTGGAAAACGGATTAATGAAGAAATACATTTAAAAGTTCAGAAAATAAAAATCTTAATCGTGAATACAGAAGACATTACAACATTCGCCAGCATAATAATTATCCAAAAATAGCAAACACCACGTTTTATTCAATCTTCGAGTCAGTTATCAAAACGCCGACAAAAGAAACAGCGCCAAAAAAAAGAATTTGATAAGCAAATAACCATCAGTTCTGATACAATACAACGTCTATATTGAATTCGCTAAATCCAATCAATATACTGTTGAGGGTTGGGGCCGACTGCGCGCGGGTAACGGGTTCAGTCTATCCGCTCGGTGGTAGTCAGATGGCAAAAGGAATGAAATAAAACACTTATTTCATCAGTTTATTTTTAAATAGGCCTACAACCTCTTTTCTAAAGTTCATAGTGGTCAATTTAAATTTTCTTTAATCATCCTGAGTAGCTTTGATAAATACCAAGTAAATACATTTATTTAGCATACACTAAAAGGCATAATATACAGTAGATAAAAAAATCAAAAACGTTGAAATGCTATTTTTTAGGTAGGTATAATTTACAATAACAAAATGAAATAGTAATTACTTATGGATAATTATATTCAAAACAAAATTGTTTTATTATCGTAAAAAGATGTTGCATTTTCATTTGAAGCCCTGTCTCGTGTGCTAGGTAGCAACCTGTGTTATACTTAATCGTAGAGGGACCTGTTAAATCTAAAAAGCTGACACTTCACCTTTCTCGACAAAAACGATAATGCTATCGATTTTTACAGCTTAAACAAACCCCTAAAGATAATCCGCCCTCTAATCGCTGCCACTGTGACCAACCTCAAGGGGCGCAAGACGCGTAACTCCCGAGGGACGTCACTCCTCAGTCCTCAGCCCCTGTTATTGTTTCAATCGCTCCCAAACTCTGAGTGAAATGAAAAAGTTGGTAGAACCATCAAACGGTGAATATTTATACTATAACAACCACACGTTATCAAACAAGTTTTGATCGAAATGTTGGGAGTTGGAAAGTTGTTGAAACGATGTGTGTTTCTTTTTGATTTTGCATGTTTCTTTTGTTTTTGTAACTTTTACTCTAGATTACAGAGATTGTGTCAGTCGATTACTTTTCCCGCCCCACCGCCTAGCATCGCATCGTGTCAGATGATTACTTCCCCCGCCCCACCGCGTAGCATCGCGTCGTGTCTGTTGATTACTTCCCCAGCCCCAAGGTGTAGCATCGCATCGTGTCAGTTGATTACTTCCCCAGCCCTACCACGTAGCATCGCATCAGTTGATTACTTCCCCAGCCCCACCGCGTAGCATTGCATTGTGTCAGTTGATTACTTCCCCAGCCCCACCGCGTAGCATTGCATCGTGACAGTTGATTTCTTCCCCAGCCCCGCCGCGTAGCATCGCATCGCCTGCTTGCGCTATTACCTACCTACTTCGTTTGTGCTCAGCGTTCTTTCTGTTTTTTTTCCTCAGCTCCTAAGAATCCTAGCGTGATGTTAAGTAGCTTATAGCCTAACTAAAGAATAAGGTTATCAAATGAAAAGTGAAGTTTTCAATTCGGACCGGTACTTCCAAAGATTAGCGCGTTTAAACAAACTAACTAAAAAAGAAACAAAAAAACTCTTCAGCTTTATTATTCGTAGGATAGATTATGAATATTTTTTATTTTTTTTGGCTTCACACGGTTTGTGCATTTAGCCAGTGTCAAGTAATTTTTCTTTTAGATCAAGTAAATGGCCCGATATCGGGCACGAAGTTACAAAACAGTCATAGTCGTCTTTAGTCAGTCAAGTCAGAGTTATTGTAAAGCAGTAGTAACTTTACAACAACCTAATAGGAGTTTTTGGGGGGAACACGAAAAGTCCACGTTAGTCACTTATTTTCACCTTCACTACACTTGTGCACTCACACGTAACTAAATTGAATAATTCACTATCAAAATTATACAATTTAATTCGCTATTTCACTAAATTCCATGAAAATGAAAATTCGTGCGACATGTTCCAACGCGATCCCGCCAAAAACTCATTATGAATATCACCTACAACTTTTACTTGCAAGTAAGTTAACATTTTGTGCTTTCACCGTCTTATTACAAAACGCGATCTAACTTTAGGTCTAGCCTAAAACTCGTAAGTCAGTTTTTCCATTACCAACTTTTCTTCCATTTGGATAAAGTACTTAATACAAAAATGTTAATTTGGCACTTAACTAAGTTGCCAGTTTTGTAAAAGGAGCTGTATTTCGATTTAAGTTAGATTCTTACTTCAAAAACAGGCCCGACGATTTAAACCATACCTTGTTTTGAAATAGGTAAGGAGATCAATGATCAAAACATACAGGGAAGAGTGGAAAGCTGTAGACCATTGCCCAGCAGTGGCACAATACAGGTTTAATAATAAAAATGTCCAATAGGTAAGTATAAAGATACAGGATACCCTAGTTTAAGAGACAGAGTCTAATCTATTGTGTACAGATTTCTGCAGCATCCAACTGTTTTATGTAATTAATTTCTACCATAAATTCAAATATTGTAAACTTAACGTTCAATTATCTGTATTTTTGGGAAATAAAATAAAATATATTATTACAATAGGTACATCACTACTATTACATTCACCCTTAATAATGATTAATTTGGCTCAGTTTCAGTAGTTTATTATAACTAAGGTAGATCATATTTTCAGCATTGCTGTGGTCGTAATAATCCAGATACTTAACATCGACCCTTCTAAAGAGTTCTGTCTTTACATGTCAGAAGCCCGAAAGTCTGACAACTTGTTTTACTTTAGTTAGTATTTATTTAAAAAAAAATATATTGGGACTTGTGGCTAAGTATTAACAACCGCACGGGTCGGTCGATCAGGTTAAGCTATGCTTGCCGAGGTTGGTCCATGCATGGGTGACCATCTTTATATACCAAGACCCCTCCTTGCCTCGAAAGTACGTTAACTCGTTGGTCCCGGCTGTCATTCGTGGATCTTTGACAGTTTTTACGGGTCGTCAGAAGCCCGAAAGTCTAACAACCAGTCTTACCAAGGGGTATCGTATTACCCAGTAACTGAGTTGTAGAGGTCAGATAGGCAGTCGCTCCATGTAAAATACTGATAAACGGCTGCATCCAGGTTGACTGGAAGCCAACCCCACTATCGCTGGGAAAAGGCAGGCAGCCAGATTATGTTGACTTAGTTTAGTTTAAAAACCGCGGTTCCTTTTCATAAAACTCCAATTTTACTTAGCTACAGTGAATAAACCCTCCCAACTCTTGCTAAACAAATCGTTATACTAAACTGTTTGTTAGGTAGGTACTTGGTAGATCACCTCAAACCACTTCAAGAACATGTTCCCATAATTTTATATCACTTTGCTTCCAAAACCTTGACATAATTGCAGTCAGAGCTACTCGCACATTAATCTAAACGTTTCTATATTACTTATGTGCTAATATCAAAAAATATTACCATCATCGTAGCTAATGTTACCGCTAATACACTCATTATATCTGACCTTGTATACCTACCTTCTGTAAAAACTTTTATATTGTTAAGTTTATACATTTATGTACTTAGGTTTGTATAGACTCGCCATGACATGCACTACATCGTTGGTATTTTCATGTTTGTATGCTATTTTTTTTACAGTTGTTTTGGTATTTACTTATAAAACTCGACATACCGTCAATTATTTTCTATTTCCATTACTTAGTACGATTATTAAAGAGTAAATGATAATAAATAATAGTTTAAAAAACTAAAAAACACGCTTTATAAACCAAACCAAAAAATTAGAAAATAATTTAATTATATTAAAAAGCGTGGGTTGCTTGATATTAATTGATTATAAAAATACCTCAAAAAGCACCCCACGCTTTTTATAATTATTTATTTACAATTTTTTAGTTAGTTAAAAGCTTGAAAAGCGTGATTTTTAAGTTTTTTTTTCTGTTTTTTTTTTTAATTTTTGAATTGTCATTGGTCCTCGATAAGTCTACAAAGTTTCAATGAAATCTGACTGTTTGAAGTGGGTCAAAATAGCGTCCAAAGGAGTCGGTTACATACAAACATACAAACAAACATACAAGTGAAGCTAATATAAAGCGTGTAAACATAGTTATAAATACCAAAGATGTAGCTGAAAAAAATTGTACTTTTGCTTGTATTTAATTAAATAATCACGAAAAACGACTAAAATACGTTGTTGCCAGCCCACGTGGAATATACGCTCTTATACAAAACGGGTTGGTGATTTTAGAGATATATTTACTCTAAATTCAGTATTCCTCACGATATTTTCCTATAACGATGTCAGTAATGTCAAAGGAACTGAAAAAGTCACATTGGTACTTACCCGGATTGAAAACTACTGAAAAGTGGACTGTAAACTTGATAGTTGGACTCTGCTCATGAAACCCGGAAGTATTTAGGATTCCTCACGCGTAATAACCATAAATATGAACAAAACTATAACCATGAATACTGGTACCGTAATTACCACACCTGTGGGTAAATTCCCTTGAGGTTATGTTACCTTCGTAGGCACAATTTGTTAGATTACAGTCCACAGGTAAATTAGGTCGGGTGTAATTAGAGACTATTGGGCACTATTGAATCCGGATCATGTAACAAACGTGCATCTACGCAATATAGAGCACCTGTGCTGTGGGGTAATTGCTAACAGCTAGGCGTACACTAGAGCAATTTATATGAATACCACTTCAATCTCAGTTGGTTAAAAGAGAGAATAGGTATGCTAGCAACATCTTTGACAGTTTAACAAAAGATACGAATACAAACATGTATACAGTTGATATATGTTCTTTAGGAGAATTAGAGATGCAATCAAAAAGGAATTGGGGCATTCATAAGTTACGTCACACGTTAAGGAGGTGGATCAGCAAAGTGTGCGATAATTTGACGTCACATGTCACAATCTTAAGTATTCAAACTGTAAACTTCAAACTTAAACGAAAACTTAAAAATAATCCAACTCAAGTAATATAGCTATGAGATATTATTTAAAATTGCAAAATATGTGACGTCATACATGTGGCGACATAGACGTGGAATGGGGGGGACTCTAAGAAAACATAAATAGATTGCCCAATAGGAATTCACAATAACCCTATAGAAGACTACTAGACAAATGTCTCCACGATATAAAGCATGCTAAACAAACAACAATCAGATGGAAGTATCCATCTAGTCTCTATCACAAATGTCCTACAACTTTGAAAAGGAAATGATTCCCTCACCACAATTCTTATTGCTCCAACATGTTGGCGAACATATCCGGCGCGTCGGCTCGTTTCCGCGCCGCCGGAAGTCGAGTGCCGTCGCCGGAAATCCATGAGATTGGACAAAAATTGGCAGCGCTCGCGCCTCAGTGATCGAATAACGCGCTGTGATTGGCGCGCGACAACGTGTTAACGATATTCTAGCATTGATAACTTTTATGCTTATTTCCTTTGGGAGATAGTGCGTGTTGGGAGAAATGGATGGCTGAAGTGTTATTTTTATATAGCTGGATGATTTGGTGTCCAAACTATATTTGAGCTCATAATATCGACTCAAGTTTTCGTGGGAGATTATTCTGTTTTCAGGTGGGTAAAAACACCATCCACTCGTATAGAAGAAGGGGCCACGGGATAAATCAACACACATGCTAACACATTAACTATATCAAGTCAAAAGTCATTTATTCAAACTACCCTGAGTGTCAGCACTTTTCGAACGTCAGAATTACATACACATTATAAGATAGTTCCCCAAAGCACCCGCCCTTCACCACTTCCTTGTTCTTTAGCTTGGAAGAAGTGGCGCAACAAACTTCCTTCCTATAGGTAATATTTGTTTAGACCAAAATAATACAAGTGTCATAAAATCCGTCGCCTGTATGATAATTTGCTGCACAAACAAATAATTTATAAACTATGCCGCATTCAAAAAACGATAAAAGAATAGGACAGAAGTTTTAATTTGACTACAAACCTCCCGCTGCACATTTTATTCAAAACACTACAATTTCTTCAAACAAAACATTATTTTATTTCTACTCTACTTTCCATACATACAAAACAACACAATGCACAATATATTAAACATCTGAAAAACATTAAAAAATTACGCCATTGAATACGTGCCTCAACACCAAATATGTACCTACACTTTCTTCTTGAAAAAATCCTTAAAAGATGTAAAAAATCCGCCAAGTGCGAGTCGGACTCACACACGAAGGGTTCTGTTCTACTGTACAATATTCAACAATACATTTTTGTTTCTATACCTTAGTAAAAAAACACGTTTCTCCTTTAATTTGTAACTTATATAATTTACTAGCTTTTGCCAGCGGCTTCGCCCGCGTGGAGGTCGGTGTATTATACATATAAACCTTCCTCTTGAATCACTCTATCTATTAAAAAAACCCGCATCAAAATCCGTTGCGTAGTTTTAAAGATTTAAGCATACATAGGGATATAGGGACAGAGAAAGCGACTTTGTTTTATACTATGTAGTGATTTGCTTGCCTTGTTGTTAGAGCTGCTATAGTAGTAGGTATCCGGCTGCCAGGCTCAAATGGGATTGGGCGGGTAACATCAGCCGCTTACACGATGACCGCTAGGCCTAGGCAAGTCTCCACACAATGGGTGCCGAAAGATGTATGGCGCAGAAAGAGATGTCGAGATGACCTGGATGTGTTCCATGACAGCTGAGAAGTTCCTGGAAAGATTTGGGGGAGGCCTTTCCAAGCAGTGAGACAATATAGACTAATAAAAATAAAGCTCTGAAAATTTCAAGAGTCTACCTATTACAGTTGATAAGATACAAACATGTGTCAGACGGAGTCTTAGTAAAAGGGTCCGGTTGGCACCTTTTGGGTACGGAACCCTAAAACCCCTTCACAAAACACAATCTCTTTAAAAACCATAGTATACATTGTCACATTAACGGTAGCGGTTTTTATCAGCACACCATAATGATGTTTTATGGCAAAATTATACAATAAAAGGTCTCAAATAGGTTCGGTATACCAATGCAGGGCAGTTTGTTCCGTTTAATATACTTTTTTGATGTAACTCATTTATTTATGAAGTGTTTAATAATTTAAGTCATTATCGTGAATGTCAGGTTAACAAACTGATGGTCGCTAGTTGGGAGATTATTGTAGTTTATTGCTTCATCTACGCTGTATTGGCACATTGGCCACAACATTGGTGAGTGGTGTAAGCATTTACTAGGGCGGTTAGCCTTTTTATTAAGCTGGATAGTGTCGAGGGACTTCATTACTTTAAAATACAGTATTATAAAATAAAATACCAGCCAAGTGCGAGTTGGCCTCACACACGAAGGGACACCCCTTAACTTTTTAACTTTATTTTATTTTTATTATTTGTTATATATTGTAACACACACTGTTAAAATTTCAACCGGCTTGCTTCACGTGCTGTACGAGGCATAGAGGGTTCTCGGTATGAAATAGATGTTCCCCCATCCACGGACCGGCCTCGGCAAGCTTAGCTTTAACCTTTAACCCGCTGTTATTAATTAGCCATGAGTTCCTCTTGAGGTCATACGGATTTAAACATTACAAATATCAATTACTTAAAACCTGTTTTAACTTTCAAAACAATGTTCTGAATAATGTTATGTTCTAATCTTTATGCCTTTATGTCGAAAGTAAGTAGGGTTATTTGAGGCACGCACGCAAGTAGTTGGTTTACTTATATAAAAGATTATTTAATTACAAACCAACATGATTATGTTCCACGATAAGAGTTTAATTTATTAAGTTTGTAATGTTACCTTTATAACATGTTACATTTATAAGCTTTACACTTCTTTAGAAATAACTATATGCTTGCTATATAAAATGATGACAAATGGTTGAAATTGTAACCGTTATTTATCATTGTGCCAAATAGTTTATTGTTTGTTTAAACTTAAAATTACTTGAATACAATGAAGAATGAATTCCTCATCGGACTTGGCAGGTTTAGATGTTAACATAATGGTATCATAGAACCACCCTATTCTTTGGAGCATACAAACCTACATAGCCTGTAAAATTAAAAAAAAAGATTTTAAAGATTGTAGGTAACTAGAAAATATCTTCGCGTAAAGATGGATGTGTGTAGAATTTAATTAATTAAGAACAAATGTGTGTATCTTCAAAAGCAATGATAAGGAAAAGCCATATATAGTTTGTGAATAAAGAGTCTCTTTCTCTAAAGCAAAAGAAACATTGACACCTCAAGTAACCTGGTGCCTAAAATTTTTAGGGTTCCGTACCCAAAGAGTGCCAACGGTATCCTATTACTAAGTCTCCGCTGCACGTCCGTCTATCTGTCAGCGGGTTGTATCTCACGAACCGTACTAACTCTTAGTACATCTTTGATAGTACTCAGAAGCCAGATAGTCTGTCAACCAGATATGATGTTTTAGCTTTCAAAATAATACTGTTATTGAAAGACAATAAACAGTGTTTTGATACTAGAAAGCATTAGGAAGGACAAAGATGACACTTCAATTCTTTGTCTTAAAAGGTGGACATAAAGTTAAATCACATTCGTCCTCACTGACGACCAAACAATTGTCGTCGTGTTGCTCATCAACAGACAGTCGCGGCGTCTGAGCACGCACTTACCAATCATCTTTTTGCGTCCCGCTTCAATAAAGGAATATAATTACATTAACAAAGACGTGCCATCAATTCGCTGAATTATTGGCCCAATAAAATTTGAACCAGTCGATATATCAGCATTGTTTTTATTCCAGACAATTTAGTGGGTGTAGTAGGGTCTTATTATGGTGAAATGTGACGATGTAGCGAAGTGCAGAAGATATAGACTGTAATGCCAATTTGCTTGCATTTTGCATGCCTTTAATGTTTTAGTTGCCGAGAAGGAAACTGGAAATAAACATACATGTACTATTAACTTACTTACTTTTAAGTGGAAGCGCCAAAGCCCGCAAAATTAAAATTTTACTTTTATTTATTCATGGGATTGAATAAACGAAGAGGTTTGTATTGATGATTTTAATAATTATAATTCTGTAAATACAAATGTGTTATGGTTGCGAATCATATTTTGTTCAACATACAGTCTGCCACTGACATGCAATTTGCAAAAAACGGGGCCACTCTGGCGCATCAACCTTAAGTACATTATCACAGCCAAAACCAAATCAAAATGAAATGAAATGAAGCAAAATGTTTATATTTGTAAGTAGATATTTTAAGACACTTTTACACGTCAATATTTTGTTGGTCAATATTTAAAAAAATTGATGCGGCATTGCCTAGTTCACTGTTCCCTGAGAAGAAAAGCCGAAACAAACTCAGAGATCATAGTATCTTTTAAACTCCAGATATTATATTATTTTAATTTTATGTGAGTCTAACAATGGACCGCTTTTCCACCTGAAAGTAACCTAAAAGACAATCATACACCGCCTGGCCCTAAGGCAGTATATGATCGTCTTTTGGACCACATACCTTCACATACCTACTTACGTTAAAACAAATACAATATCTTCTATGGAATGTCTAAACTGCGATCAGCAATCCATCCGGCAAAAATAACTTAAGTTTTAAAAATAGATGTGTTCGGTGTTTCTTTACTGACTACTCTGACGAAGAAAGACCTACGCAAAGGTCACAGTATTTTTAAAGTGCAGACAAAATCTTGATCGGGCCATTTAAAGTTTTAAAAATGTAGGTACCTTATTATGTTAAATGGTAAATGGAACGGACGAGCCTGGATCTTACAACACAGGGGATCCTAGTGTGAGGGTCTAGGAATTAAATTCACTTGTATGTAAACTTAGCAAAATAAATGTACCTACCTATTCTTATATCTATGAGGACCATGCAGATTTATGCACGCATTGGAAGGCCCAGTGTGATTATAGAGCCACATCACAAATGATGCCTCACCTCTTGTCGTCTTGTGTCTCGGTGCAGAACCACCTGCACTGTGGAATACCTTTGTGAGTCCAACGATAATGCTGTCGAAGTGGCCGAATTCTAGTGGAAGCTTATACAGGATAGCAGGGGCCCAAGTCTGCTATTTTTATAAATTCGTCATTCCCACACGATCCCATTGCCATTGTGCTAAAAGTTCGTAATCTGCTAAATTCATAATGCTCGATCATTGGTCGGTCAATGGTCTCGTAATAGAATTGTGTTATAATGGCATTGTCGTATTGCCATTACAAAACCCGTAGGTAGAAATTATTTTTCAAAAACGACTACTAAATTTGAACATTTATTCAAGCCCGATTTCATTTATGTATATTTTACATATTATTTATTAGTGTTAAATTTTAACAGATTACCAGGCGGTAATCTGTTAAAAGTCAGTCATTCATTTGTCATTATGTACGAGATTACCAATAAATGCCATTTCTTTCAATGGAGTGTCAGTGGGACCATTGGAAAGTCATAATGACGCCATTATATTAGTAGATTACCAAACTTGCCAAAATCAACAATTATGAAATCAATGATAGACCATTCTGACACTATTGTAATAGCAGACTTGAGGCCCTGGGCTATCGACACGACACTTGTTACTATGTATTCAGTACAATCATTAATTGGACCCCCCCTGCGTTTAAATTTTGCGTCGGTTATTGCTGTCCCAAAGATTCTGATCGCGTAGTTTTCTATGAAACACCTTTTTTTATATCCAACGAAAAATGTATGTGCTAGGAGTCATCTACGTACTGAATTTTAGGGCTGCAGTTTGTGTGTCGATGTCTTTGCCATCCTGTTTAAAATTAATAAAAGGGCATCATCGACACGACGAAGACGAAGGAGTATTCTGTTACAGGAGTATACATACAATATGTAACAAAAACCCTGTTGTTCCTTTTAGGGACGTATACACTTACCCACAAACACAACATTTACGAAGTTATAATTTAAAAAATAAGCATTGGCTAGTCGAGAGTTCAACATCAAATAACTATTAAAATCAACATATTCAAAAAAAATGTTAACAGTAGCTGGTTTTACAAGTATCCTTATTTCGCATAATAGACTACGAGCTTGGCGGCTTTCTTTGGTCTAATCAAAATCAGTTAAACATTACAAATATTCATAATTAAATATTTATTTTAATTATTTTTGTTGAACGGTTTTTATAAATGACATGCTTTATTACGTATGTATACCGATTCTGAAAACGTGGGTAGAAGGAACAACAGGGTTTTTGTTACATATTGTATAACGAACTTTTTATCATAGCTAGCTACGAGGTGGGCCTTCTTTTTCATATTTTTTTATGGCATTTCATCAATGTCACATACACAGTAACATTGTATGTCTTTTGAATGATTTACTGGTAGAATTACAAAGTAATGGCAACTTAATATTTCTTGTAAAGCCATAGATTATGGAAGTATTGTGGCGGGTTATGGATGTTGATCCGAATCGCCATTGATGTTAACAAGCCGTGAGGTGACTGACTAATTTATTAGCTGAAATATTGATAATTCTGATCGTGTCCGTATGTATTGCTTCATAATGTGACGTAGCTACATCATTTTTATTGCAAAAAACCGACTTACCTACTATAAGTTTTTCTTTTGACTCCTCACAGTGGTATTTTATTCAGTGCCACTCAAGAAAATTATACTTAGATACTAACTCATCATCCACATAGGAAGCTACTGTATAGCTACGAAGAAACACTAGGTACCGTAATCGTTTAAATATGTATGTAGGTACACACGGCTACACATCCAGCTACACATTTCCAGTTTACGCTGATCTCGCACTGTAGTGAAATCCTATACAAGGCGAGATAAGTTTATACTGGAAATTTATAGCTTAATGTGTAGCCGTATGTACCATGATAGAGTTTTTGGCATTTCTGCCCAGGGATCAGTCAGCTGGGGAGTGTGGATCCAATTTTAATTTAAAATATTGACCAACAAAATAATGACGTGTCTTAAAAGATCTACTTCAATAAAACAAACAATATCTGCATGACCGAGCTTCACTCGGTTTTTTTTGGTTTGATGTTTTATAAAAATGAAACCTAGCTAAATCGATTTATCGCCCCCGAAAACCCCTACATACTAAATTTCATGAAAATCATTGGAGCCGTTTCAAGATTCAGATTATATTTATATACTAGCTTTTGCCACCGGCTTCGCTCGTGCGGAACTTTCATCCCCTATTTAACTCCCCTAGGGGTTGAGCTTCGTAAAATCCTTCGTTATTCCTTGTCTACAAAATGCAAAATTTTATCTTTCTAGGTCCAAGGGTTTGGGCTGGGCGTTGATAAGTCAGTCAGTCAGGACTTTTCTTATTTATATAGATATACAAGAATTGCTCGTATTTAATTTCAATCAATCAACTCAGCCTATCGCAGTCCACTGCTGGACATAGGCCTCTCCCAGGCTGCGCCACAACACTCTATCCTCCGCCTTCCGCATCCAGTCTGTCCCAGCCATTTTCTTTAGGTGGCGTCCCTCGCTACGCTTGCCGATACGCAGTCAATAAGCAATTTTCAGCTTCCTTACACCTTTTAATACTTACCAACAAAAAATACAAGAATTATGAGTATTACTACATAGCTTATTGTTTCATAAGCGCCTAATAACATAAAATGAACCAGTAGATTTACGTGCAGCTACAGTATAAGGTTTAGAACTGCAACCATGTAATCAAACACAGAACACGAAATTGGTCAATGCTTCGGTATAATATCCAGCAACACCTAGCAATAAACACTGAACTATTCGACAGCTATCAGCACACTATCAGACTCAAATATCCGCAATATAATGAGAATGCCGAATTAATACATTATGATCGACATCGAGTTGTCGCCCGGCGCAATATCCTGCTACAACGGGACTAGGCCACTAGGGGAACAGCCTCCCAACTGAAAACCAATCATCATTCTTCAACTGTAGAGTTGGTTTTCGAATGACAGACTATTTCAATTAAATAGCACCAAAAAGGTTCGATAAGCGTATAGGTAGCATGATTAGATGCTTTTGAAATTAATAAGGCTGTGTTTTTTGTTGATGTATGTTTTATATAGTTTTTAAGTTGTAAAAACAGTAATTTAAATACTAATTGAAATGTTCTATCTGTTATGATGGGCAAGAAAGGTGTAGTAGAAGGATGGCTCCAAATAAGAATCGTCGTCTTCTTGGCATGCAGCGAGCATGTGGCGAGCTTTCTACTTGAAAAACTGGTGGCTTATATGTAATTAAAAATAAATAATAACCTTTTTCATCATTTGCCGAGCGTTTTCCCAATTACATTGGGGTCGGCTTCCAATCTAACCAGATACAGCTGAATACCAGTAATTTTTCATGGAACGACTGCCTATCTGACCTGTAGAGGTCAGATAGGCAGTCGTTCCATGAAAAATTAGTAATGGGTTGTAGAACCCAGTTACTCGGTACCCCTTGGTATGCATAACTGGTGGTAAGACTGGTTGTTAGACTTTTGGGCTTCTGACGACCCGTAACGACTGTCAAAGATCCACGAATGACAGCCGGGACCAACGGCTTATCTTACTTTCGAGGCACGGAGGGGTCTTGGTATGTAAAGATGGTCACCCATGCATGGACCAACCGCGGCAAGCGCAGCTTAACCTGATCGGCCGACCCGTGCAGCTGTTAATACTTAGCCACAAGTCCCAAATAATCTTGTATTTAAAACTAGCTGTCCCGGCGAACTTCGTACCGCCATAATTTATTTCTCCAGTCGCGACTGGTAAAATCAAATCAGTTGGTCGATTATTTCGTCAAAGATCTGTCAAAGTCTTCTGTCACATAACGTCAATCACTTTTTGTATTAGATTGTTAAAATTAATTCTGATCAAATCCATTTTTTTTTAAGTTTTCTTATATACAAACCTTATCCTGACAATAAGGAACACACAAAAAAGAATCATCCAATTTGGTGCAGTCGTTCGGAAGTTATGCGCGTAAATACATTTCTGCGATTCATTTTTATATATATAGAAGATAGATAAATACAAATCAAAGTAAAACAATTATTTTAGATTAACTTTTTCGCAAGGAGCATCTGATGATATTTTTATCTTTATAACAACACCTTTAACACCTAATCTAGGCAAAAGGTTTCAGCAATACTTAAAAGCTAAACTATGCCTATTGTCTTTCTATTCCATTTGAAGATGCAATTGACATACGTACAGTAAAAGAAAACATCGTAAGAAAACCAGCTACAACTCTTTCCCATCTCTAACAAAATCCATTTCTTCCGCTCAACTTTCAAACAAAGAAATCTGAATTGTCATTAAAATAAATCTCAAGTCTCGTATCTTCAAGCCAGTCAAGGGAGGGTGGACAGCAATCAAGTTTATTGAGTTTGGAGGCCAGCCCTGCAAATCATTTTACTATAATGCGATGTGAGGGTGAGCGGGGGACTGAGTGGGACACAAATTGTTTTTTTAAGGTCACTACGCTTTTTGAAAGTTGATTTGGTTGTTTTAAAGTGATGTGTTCTTTTGTTTTTGGATATAGTGAAGTTTATTTCGGGATATTAGGTAGAATACTAAGGAAGTTCAAGAAGTCAAAGTTAACTCGCTACGTACTTATACATCATACTGACTAGTCTAGTCTATTGTCGGAATGAGGAAAACAACAAAATTGAAGATGAAGAAGATTAACTCTCATTGAAACATCCAGATATCTACCAGACACTAAGGACTTCATGGATCGTGTCAATTGCAGTACTTACCTAGTTTTGTTTTTCATTCGACTTGGTATTCAATAGTATTTAAATTATACGCACCTATTAGGTACTGATGGTACTTGTACCTACAGAGCTTTGTACAACCTCAAAATATGCAAACTAAGCTACAATACCATATGTATCTATTTTATGTACTGCAATTTGGGTTGACAGGTAGACATACATAATCTGGGATCTCTCCACCAAATATTTTTTCAGAGGAAGATCCCACCCAGATACTTATCTAAAACGACCATAAAGTTATAAGTAATATCGTCCCTAAAACGGTGTTTCGACATTGGCAATCAGACTTCCACATGTATTAACGCTTCAAACTATTCTGATCGACATTCAACACAAAAGAACCCACCTTGACACCCATCTCCCAATATTGACCGTCACGATAACCCTCCTAATAATTCGCTCCACCACAAATATGCCACAGAACAAGAAAGCAATAAGCAGGACAAATCCCCGAGGTGCGGCGCTCGAGTGTCGACACTAAACGTCGGTGTCTGACACTCGGCTGGCTTGACAAATAGCGGGTAATTGAAAATGGACCCCTGACTGTGGTGCAAGTGATGAACTGGTTGATAAGGATGGAAACTGGAGAAAATGTCTTAACAAAATGTTTTGGAGAGAAAAGAGGAAATCATTATAAAAATGTTTAGTGTATTACCTTTCAATCTTCCGAAACGTATCTGCTTAGCAAACATTTCAATACTAGCAATTCCTGAAAGGCATCTGGCTAGAGCATCTATCAGCATTGGGTGGCCAAGGGTTGAAGAGAGAGAGAGAGAGAGAAATATCTGCCTAGAAAACGCATGGATGACTCACGAACGTTTCTCTCACCCCAATAATGCCTAATTTCTGAATTAACAAACGGATAAATCATAAGCTGCTTAAAGATTTCTGAACAGATTATATTTGATATACACACCTCAAGATCTTTTGCAGAAGTTTCTCCTTCTGCTAATCTATAAGTCAACTCTTATTAATATTACGAGATCTCTTTCATATCTTTCAGGGCGGTTGCTTAAGAAAAATATCTGGATGGGACCGGGGAACATAAAAAACATTGGCGTTTTTAAACGTATAGATATAAAATTACCTTCTAAAAGGACCAAGTCCTTGAATCGGACTAGTTGAAAACATTAACGATTTTCATTTATTTTCCTGCTTGGGGAAATCCTTCCGTTCGCCGCAACAATTTTCTTCACCCATATCTCCCGCTTTCTCTTCTTCCTTACTCCACACCTCATCAGCCAAGACCGCCGGGTTCACGAGTGTTGCCAGAAACAATAACATTACGACAGCAACCCCGCAACCTTAGCCTTTTACAACCACGGCTAAATAGCCCCGTCGCGGCTAAATGTAGCCCTCTGTCGCGGCTATGTTGTTGTTCGGGGGGCTTACGGCTGGCTAAACAAATGACGAGCATTTGGGCATTTTAATGTAATACCTACCCCTGTTAATGGGAGTGAGGTTGGGTGAATTAAATATAGGAGATGGTACCTAATGTCTGGGTTGATTCACAGTTATTAAGAGGTCCAGGAATGTTGATATAGCGTTGTTGTTAGATTGTTAACTTTTAAGTATCAGTTTACTGATTCTGAAACATGCGTTTCATAGAACATCATCAATATCTGTCTAGCCCTTTCCCAACTATGTTGGGGTCGGCTTCCAGTCTAACCTGATGCAGCTGACTACCAGTATTTTACATGGAGCGACTGCCTATCTGACCTCCACAACCCAGTTACTGGGTAATACGATACCTCTAGGTTATAGGTAAGACTGGTTGTTAAAAATAGCCGACTGGCAGACAGTTATCTGCTTAGCTTTACCACAGAACATGGAAACTTTGAAATGGTGGCACAATTACACATATTGCTTATAAGACTGCGATAAAGGGAATCAAAACTCTACTCTGAACGGTACATCAAACGCATATCTACCTAATGAAGCCACATTTACTTAAACATATATAACTATACATATGATAAATTAAAGTCAGTTTCGTGACTACCTCTGTGACCGCTTTGTTCTTCTAAATTACGCGTTGAATTTTGTTGCAGTTCACCAGTTCGTCTTTTGAGACAGGTCAGCTCAAAGCTGCAATGGCACTTTCTTCAAAAGGCCCTTCCAGACATGGATGGCCCTGCATTGTTAGATTCACATAAAATTAAAATAATATAATGTTTGGACTTTAAAAGAGACCATGACCTCTGAGTTTGTTTCTGCTTTTCTTCTCAGGGAACAGTCAGCTAGGAAATGCCGGCGCTATCTAGTTTTTCAAATATTGACCAGCAAAATATTGACGTGGAAATATTGTTGTGGTGGTTGGATATATATATTATTTTTTTGTCACCGCCTTCCGAAATTAAAGTTATTTTTCACTTTGAAGTGTTTTTTTGGAAGTAGGTTGTTTATTTTTTTGAAAAAAGTTTTTTATTTTTACTTTTTAGTGGTTCACATGTGCTTACAGCGTGATGTTATGTTATTAACTGGTGTAAACAATAGACAGACATGAGATTTCAGCAATCCCAGTCCATTTGCTATCATTTATTGAGGAGTTCCGTTGCCTATCTCCGAAGTTCTTCATCAGATCTTCACCAAATTGAACTGGAACCACTCCGAGAAAGTATTCTTCCAAAAACTACACAAAATGCTTCAAGTGTGCCTATAAAATTTGAAGAATTCTCTCTATTTCTCCAGGATCTCATCATCAGATCCTGACTTGATGATCATGGGACCACCTGGGAAGTATACCCTTTCTAACAAAAAAATAAATATCCAAATCGGTCCAGCCATCTTCGAGTAATCGGGGAACATACATAAAAAAAATTAAAAAAAAGGTTCCGACGAATTGAGAACCTCCTCCTTTTGGAAGTCGGTTAAAAAGTGTCTTATAAGATCTACTTAAATAAATAAATCTGTCATTTAATTTAATTTCATAATATATTCCGGAAGGGTTTTCTTTTTTTTCTAGGTTGGGAAATCATCAAATAACTTCTCCCGCTCTGGGCGGAGCGGGAGGGCGTGTCAGACTTTTACTGACTAAAACCCACCCGTGTTCCCTCAGTTGCCTGTGTGCCAGAGGCCGCGGTATCTCTTTCGAACAACCCGCACCCCTGGCAGGCATCGGCCCTTGCGGGCCCCAGCAATTGCTGATGACATCTCTTTGAGGCGCGCGTGGAACACAACGCGCCGTCGACCCGGGCTTGGTCCTTACCGGACAGCGAGCTACCCATTACTCGCCGTCCGCAAGCCCGTGCCTACGGTGGCCGGGAATCAGCCTGGGATTCCCGACGCCCAAGGCGTCTCCTGCGAAGGCCACGGCTGTGAGGGCGCATGTACTGCATCTCCCTCACGTGCGCCGCCTCCCTCTTTGCGAGCATAACTGCTTCGCTGAAGGAGGCGACTGCTAGCCATGCACTCTCGCTCCGTATCATGGCCTGGACCAGGGTCGGACGCGAGAGATCGCCGCCGCCGATCACCTCCACGAGGACACGGCGGTGCTCCGCCCAAGCCGGGCAGACCTCCACCGGATGCTCCACCGTGTCCTCAGTGCGATCTTCGCAATGGAAACACCCGGGCGTTTCCTCCCGCCCTATCCGAAACGGGAACCTCCCGAAACAACCCTGTCCGGTGAGGACCTGTGTCAGGCGGAAGGTGAGGACGCCATGCCGCCTCTCAAACCACTCCTCAAAGAGGGGACTTACCGCCGATTCCGGAAGGGTTAAGTATGTGTTAATACGTCAACTTTAAACTCACTTGTAATAAAAATCTCAACCAAGATCTCTCAAGCCGTGAAAACCGTGCGAAGCAGGGGTGGCTCCCTAGTATCCAATAAACATAGTGGCCTTGTTCTTATTCTCCTTTCCTGTAATATTATTAATATAAAACAAAACAAAATCTGCGGTAATAATCTAACTTGCCGATCCAATAACAAGCCTAACAATATTCGGTCAAGTTTCCTTAGAAATGTTTAAGTAACACACATACCGAGACTCGACTTACAATCTCGCTTTACGCCGTAGCCCTAATAGGGTAATCTAAACTCCTGGTATTATCCATATTGGATACTGCCGGCGTTGTTCAAAGACACATAACTGCAATTAGTTTATATTTTAGGCGTATGGATGATAGTTACAAAGACTGGATACTTACCTACTTGCGAAATTCGACATTAGATTAAACCTTATTTCTTAGTATACATGGAAAGTAGTAGTCGTATCGAGCATCGTATTTTCCGAATTCTTATGAAGATTATAGTTCAATCATATTTTGCATGGGTTACCTCGCATGCGCTTGCTCAAGGTGGGTTGGCATCTTGGCACTGACAGACATACATAACAGATTCAGCCTACAATGTTCCCACTGCTGGAACACAGGCCTCCTCTCTGTAAGAAGGAGTGGTCGTAATCCACCACGCGGGCCCAGTGCGGATTGGTAGATGTTACATGTCTTCCAAGTTTTGGCAATGTCGGTTTCCTCACGATGTTCGTTTCGAGAGCAGTGGAGATGAAATAATTTACACAAAGTAAAGCGACTGTCTGGATTCGAACCTACGACCTACAACTCGTAAGTCGCGGCCGTTACCGCTGCGCCACCACTGCTCAATGACAGACGCATTAGCTATGTATTAATTTATTATAAAACCAGGTTTCCTCATGGTGTTTTCCTTTACAGATACCTATCAGTCAACACCGGTCTCGTATTTCAGATTTAAGTTAAGGAGATGGGCCTAGAAAGTTCTGTTGTTAATTTTAGAAACCTTAATTACGATATATCGATCTCATGTTCTTGACATGTCTTAATCGTAACCTTGTAATACCACCTACCCATATATAGGTATATAGGTATTATACTTAAAGTAACCTACGTATACGCCTATATTCCCCGAAAGTATATAGGTACGACAGTACCTTTAGTACCTACACCAAAAACCTAAATAAAAATAATACCAATTTCTCAGACATCTTTACAACAATCCGTCACAACGGTCATTGAGCTCCATAAAATAGGGTTGAGCTACACGATAACTGATGCATGCATGCGTGCTGTTGGGACAGGTCAGCTCAAAGATGCAATGGCTTTTTTTTTCAAAAGGCCCTTCCCCACTTGGCCCTGCATTGTTCAACTCACATAAAATCCTAATAATAATATAGTGTTTGGGCTTTAAAAGAGACCATTGAGTTTGTTTCGCCATTTCTTCTCAGGGATCAGTCAGCTAGGATATAGCCTGCCTGTAGTTTAAAAATATTGACGCGTAAGTACCTATGCCAAAAAATCTACTTACAAAAGTAAATATTTATATTAATTACAATTAAGATACCTATCCCGTTATTTCCAGGGATCTATAGAAAACTTAGAGATTTCTGAATAGATGAAATATTTTTTTTATATTATTAACCATGCATGACCAGGCCGCAATAAACACGCTATTTAGTTGGCAGCGTGACTTGTCAAAGCGATTTATGCGTGACGTGACCACCGGGACAGGACGTGTCGTCTGTGGTCTGCGGGCAGACAGCTTTTATGTGTGACGCTAACTCATCTTGTGCTTTAGAAAGATTTGGGAAAATAATTAGGTGGCGTTGGAGATGGGTTGGTTGCACATAATAACAGTCGTACGGGTTGATGGAGCAGATTAAGCTACGCTTGCCGCAGTTGGCCCGTTGATGGGTGACCACCTTTACATACCAAGACCCCTCCGTCTCTCTCAAATCACTTTAAGGCGTTGGTCCCGGCTGTCATTCGTGGACCTTTGACAGCCGTTACGGGTCGTCAGAACTCTGAAAGTCTGACAAACCAGTCCTACGAAAGGGTATCGTATTACCCAGTAACTTGGTTGTGCAGGTCAGATAGGCAGGAGCTCCAGGTAAAAACCTGGTATGCAGCTCCATCCGGTTAGACTGGCAAGTGGCATTAGACATAGTTTAAAATAATCATTTGCAAAAACTGCTGGTTTTAAATGATCAAAAAAGTCAAAAGCATTTATTTTAAACAGGCACATAAAAGGCACTTTTGAACGTCAACATTTACATTAAAATAGAATTGATTCTAGTCGCCCCTTCCAAAATGTAGTTTCGTATGGAGAAGAATGGGCAAGAAACTCCACCGTTACTCTTTTAAAAATTTTTAAGCACAATATTTAACATACATTCATTATATAACTAGGTATGTGTGAAAACGATGCACCCAGAATAAAATTACCATACCAAAGTTAAAAGGTAAAAAGAATGAAAGTGAAACAATTACAGATAAATTAATTTTATGACAGATACATAGTGCTCACATATTTCCAAACATACCAATACCATATAATACGAGGGTGACACTGAAAGTTCTTAGAAAATCAAAAACTGAACAAACTAGCAAGTTATTAGTTTTATTATGTATATGTTTTCAAAATAGTGTCCATTTAGATCAATATATCGCTGCATCCGATGGAACCACTGAGAAAAACACTTTGCCCACTCATCCTTAGGGGTCTCTTTCACGGCATTTTGAAACGCAGCCACTGCTTCCTCGGTGTCCATAAAACGTTTTCGTCGAAGTTTTTCTTTTATTTTCGGAAATAAATAAAAATCGCAAGGTGCTAGGTCGGGACTATAGGGCGGGTGACCCAGTAATTCCACGTCTGACGTCGCCAAGTAGTCGATTCTTTATTTGGCGGTGTGTGACGAGGCGTTGTCGTGGTGAAGGAGGATCCTACTTCGAGGTCGTTTCCCCCGAACTTTTTCCAACACAAGTGGCAAACAATTGTTAGTGTACCACTCTGCAGTAACTGTTTTTCGATCCTCTAAAACAGTTGTTGCGTAATGACCTGTCCTTCCGAAGAACAAGGCCACCATCTTTTTTCCCACGCTTCAACCTCTCTTCACTTTAGTTGGCAACTCCTCAGAAGGAAACACCCAGACAGCAGGCTGTCTCTTAGTTTCAGGATCATAACAATAAATCCAGCTTTCATCACCCGTAAGTATGTCGAACACAGCATTTGAGTCATCTCCGTTAAATCTTCGAATCATTTCACGACACCAATCAACACGACGGAGTTTTTGGGCCTCTGTCAAATTATGAGGTATCCACCGGGCATAAAGCTTCCTGACCGCTAAATGTTCATGGAGGATTTTGTGGACTTGACTCATACCGATGCCTAAGCTTGTCCAAATCTGCTGATAAGTCACTCTTTTGTCAGTCTCTATCATACGCCGCACAACACTGATGTTATCTTCAGTCGTCGCCGTAGATGGCTGTCCCTTACGCAGATCATCGGTGAGATTAGTGCGACCACGTTTAAACTCATTAAACCAGTTGTAAACAGTGGCACTAGATGGGGCTTCATCGTCAAAGGCCAATCGAAGTCTATCATAACTGTCTTGTTGACTTAAATGACATCGAAAGTCATAAAAAATCATTGTACGAAAATTTGCTCGCGTTAAATTCCTGCTGACGTGACACAGACAATTTTCAATTTGCCGCCAAATCGTAAACAAATGACAAATGAATAAAATACATACACAATAATATTGGCAAAGAGTTCCATTTTCGAAATTTGAACTTATTTTTTTATTATATCGTTTACAAGTGGCCAGTTCTAAAAACTTTCAGTGTCGCCCTCGTTACATACACAATGGTTGAGAATAGCCCTAGATTAGAAGTACCAATATTAAAACCGCAACACTTCCCGGTTCTCTTTACCCGGTAATTAATTAATCATTTAAAAAACAAATTACCACATTACACGATATGCTCAAGTTTCTATGCTCGTCACGTGTTACAACTAATTCGCGTGTCACGGACGGACGGACGAACATATTAATCTTAACACCGCCCCCGGATAATTACAGACAGGGTGAAACGCATTTGTTGCAGTTTTTATATAACCGCTGATTGCTACTACTCAATATTATATTTTTTATTTAAATATTTAATGTGGTTTTTGTCGTCATTTAGAATTAGTTTGGTAGATGAGCTTCTTTTTAAATATTTTTGAAATCCTGTAGTAGGTACCTACTTAGAAAAACGACAAAGAATTTCGATCGATTGATCGCGTCTAAAATAAAAATTCCAACATACCTAACTTTAGCTCATTACATAAAATGTAATAGTATACGCTCAAAATTTTGAGCATTATGTAGATACCTATGCTACGAAAACAATTTATTGAGCTATGTTTTACGATTGTTTTATCACGATGCTAGGTATTTTATTTTATGAAATATTTTTGAATAATTGTTTTCTTTGAGCATTTGACAATAAACTCAAATTTTTCGGGCTTATATGTTCGAATACGCCTAACTGTGTGACAAAAAACTGAGCGTTTTACAGTATGCTACGTTTTACAGTATGCTACGTTTTACAGTATCCTACATTTTACAGTATCCTACGTTTTACAGTATCCTACGTTTTACAGTATGCTACGTTTTACAGTATGCTACGTTTTACAGTATCCTACATTTTACAGTATCCTACGTTTTACAGTATCCTACGTTTTACAGTATGCTACGTTTTACAGTATCCTACATTTTACAGTAGCTATCCTACGTTTGTGCAGCGCCTTTTATAAAGACACTATCTGTATGAAATTGTCTGGCAGAAAGCAAACAAATTGGAACAATAAAGTAGTTTTAGACGACAAGATAAAATACAGCAGTCAGCAAAAGTTAAAATAAGCTAGCCATACGAATAGGTAGGGTAGGGCGGGGCTGGTTGAGCATAGGGGTCAGTTGGGCAATCAAAATAACTCATAAGTAGACTATACACCACACGCTAACACATCAAATTGCTGAAAGAAGCGGTTGCGGGAGAGAAACTTATCGCGCGACCGCCAGTAAAGACTTGTCAATCGAGTGAAGGACAGGCACGCTTTGTTTATTTCGCAAGCAAAAAGTAAAATATAGTGAATGAGAATATTTCTTCTGTACGAGTCAAATATTATCAGTTAAGTGTTAAACTTCGATAAATTTTGTATATTTTTGATATGTATAAAGGTTTTGGATACAATTTAACAGTTTTTTGATAACCTCACTTTTATTCAAAATTTCCGGGTTCGGGTTCGTTGTGCAATAGTTGCTAGTAATGGATAATCATGGATTCAGTGCGTCAGACATGGAATGTGGATGAAACAGGAGTATACACTGTGCTGAAGTCAAATAAAATTGTAGTTGCAAAGGGTAAGCGTAACGTCGGTGTCATGACTTCTGGGGAGCGAGGGACAGTAACGTTATCTACAGTAGTAACTGCAGTTCACTGTTATGTCACTAAAATAATATGAATAAAAAGTTGATTGTCAAATAGCAATTTTATTTAATGTCTGGTAAACATTGGACCCGTAATTTGGCTAGAATTTCTAACTGCTCAATTTACCCCATACCCTTGCTCAACTTCCCTCATCTATGGGATACGTATCAAACGTCTGTAGCTCTTAAATGCGATTTGTTAGATATAAATTACTAGGGACACTTTTGGAAAGGGAGGAATTACTTGCCAATCAGTATGTATTATAACAAGCCATTAAGACTAAAGAGTAGCTATGACGGATCAAGTGAAAAATTGATCAACTAGCCTCGCCCTACCCTACTTACCTAATTAATGTTTAAGTTTTAGTGTTAATGCTTAACTGCAGAACAAGGAAGAACTAATTGTATATTTCTGGAAACCACTTAATTTGTGGAAGTGTAAAATATATAAAAGGCAATACTCTCCAAATAAGTGAAGGGAGATATTATACCTACAGCTATTTCTAGCTAGCTATTAATAGGCGCCATTATGCATAGTGACAGTCGCTAGTCCATTGTCTACGGGAACTACAATACGTCATTTCCGTCGGCTAAACTTTACAACTATTGTACGATCACACAATCGATCCGTGAAGGGATAACTTTGAGACAGTAATAGATTATATATCTGTCCTTTATTACAGGGATAATAAAACAAAAGATTTACAGGCAGTTTTCCCGATGTTAGATTTTACGGTTTGAAGTTGTATGTTTTCATTACTTTTCCGTCAATCTTGGTATTTGTAAAATCACCATCTAGATTTATATCTTTTCCCTATATCCTTTGGCTACGTCCAGCTTTTTTAAATAGGCCTACCTATTTAAAAAAGCTGGAGTGAGTATTTTTTCCAGCGCACAGCTACATTTTTTCAATCATTTTCCCAAAAGTTCTAAGTCTATTATTACGTTCTTCGAAATATGAAAAGCAAAAGTTTATTTCTGTAGTAGGTACCTATGTATCTATCACCCATAAGGGAGAGAGAGATTGAGTTTATTGGAAAGCTCTTGATTCCAATTTGTTGATCACGTAGATATTAAAATAACTACATAGTGTATCAACTTGTATCACGGCATAATCCATACTTGTAGACTGTATACAAATAGAACTATTCAGCTATTCAATTCTAAATAAAACATTGTATAATAATACAAAACCTTTTAATCACTCATTTTTCAACCGTTAAAACCCTAATGACGCCACAACAAAACATTAGAAAGAACAACTTAACACCGGACATCTGAATAAATCCCAAATCAACATCCAAATCTCTAAAATGTTTTGTCACCAAATAAAAATAAAACTTGGCTGAATAGAGCTGTGTCTGGTTGTGTCTAAACTAAAATCAAAAAAGTTTCGAGCTGTCACTTTGACACCGCCGGCGCCGGGAATCCGATACGGCCGACACGTCAGTAGGCCTAGCCAGTAAATAAATAAATCAATTCATCTAAATGTTGTTTAATTTGAAAGGAAACATCTTTTTGTTACTAGTAATTGTTTGATGATTAATGAGTTTTAACGATTTGTTTGGGGTCAAGAAATCGATAGTCGCTGAAAAACAAACAGGTGCGTGCATAATTCCATGTTTTTTTAAAGCGTAACCTATGAGTACTAAAAACAATATTGCACTTTTGAAATGTAACAGTTTTTCATTGTTTCCGATTATTAACACTTTGCGGGAGACTAAATGCCCCTAGACGTATTTAAAAACAATCAAACTTCTATTGTGCGTGTTTGTCACGTGTAAAAACAAAATCAGTACGTAATTAATTAACAAAACCTAAGGAACCTTATCGAAAATTTCTCACAAAGAAAAATCATTTTACTGGTGATGGAGCTTCGAAATTGCATCCGTCATATCTATTTGATTTACTAATTCGACAGCTATATCAATATTTATAAATCATTTTGTCTCATTATTTGCAATAGGTGGCTTACAAACTACACTTTAAAAATCAAGTGGCGAAATATTTGCATTTACATGCAGACACGAGACACATCGTACTTACAATACTTTGTCTAAGAAGAACATCGACTGTCGACTATTTAAACATTACTCGTCTGTTTCATTAGCCAGCGATACGTCCGTTAATTTGTTTGAGTTGCAATTAACATGTCGGGTCGACGCCCGGCTTTACATTTTGTTGACTAAGCCTTAGAAAAAAAAATATTTAAAAAACTTAACGGCTGCTTTCATATTTGACAGCTCCTCCGCTTACTGATTCGTTCTTAAGAACATACCATAAAGAAGTATTAAAAACTTAATCACTGTATTACGACGTAATAAGGTTGAATTTCGAATTAGGATCAGTAAAACGGTGCTTAATTTAAATTTGTCGGTGAGCAATAATCGGTTGGGCAACGTCAATACAAACTGTTTAATCCATTGTTACGATAATGTTACAATTAATCAGTTGTGAGCTGTTTATAGTTGTTGTTTATGTATCACGACTGATGACTGGTTGTGAAATGAAGCCTGTTGCTTACTATATCATTTAACGAGCATTAGGTGTACTGTATCTGACATTGAAAAACGTTCTAATGTCAGGCGGTAATTTGTTCTGCGGGAAAACTGGTACTTACTACTGGTCGTGCTGCAAAACGGGTACCTAACATATCGTCACCGGAGAGTCTTTCAAAGCGTCTCCTATATGTACAACGACTTCCAACAGGCTTGACATGATGTTTTCGGATGTGGATTCAACACATATATGACTTTTCCATTATTGTTATTACTGATAGAATGTCACATTGGTACCTTAAGTCCTAGGCCCTCAGGCATGGCAAAAGTATTGAGGATACCTTTACTATGCGTTATATAGTCGAAACTCAAGACGAGGAGGAAATAGAACAAGTTTGGATGCTTAATGAGGTATTTTCTACATTTCGATACTAATATTAGAATGCGAAAATTGCCCCTTTGGTAGCGCCACAGCGAATTGTAATTATAGGTCGAGTCGGTCAGTTGTAGTAGGTTTTTATAGATCACTGCCTTATTAATCATTTCAGTATAAACTAAGAGGTCCAGTTCTACCAGATACTTTCCGATACCTACCTACTGGTGAGGTATCGGAAAGTCTCTAGTAGAACTGGGCCTTTTCCGGGACATTTCTATATGGAACTGATGGATCAATTTCATGAAATTATTTTGCTAAATATAACCTAAGTATTTTATTTAGTCGTTAAAAATCCTGACACCTATTTCAAACAAAAACTTTTAAATTCAAATATAATTCTGCGTTAGATTGTTTTCATAACCTAGCATTTGCAATTCATGCTAATCTCATAAATTCTAATCATCAAGTGCTAGATAGCAGGCACAGTTGCAGCCAGCGGCAATAAATTACATTTAAATTACCCACAGTTTTATTCAACCGACACACTTAGATACCATAGACACCAATAAATAATAAGCCGTACTTCTAAACAAGCGAACTTTTGACACAACTCCGCGAACTCAAGAAAAGGCACCGCAAAAGACGAAATGTTACTGAATTAATATCAGGTTTTAATTAACGACAAATAAATATCTTTTGCACTTTAAAATATGGCCGTCCCACTTAATTACGTAATTATTTTATCTAATTAAGTACTAACTGTACGACGTTTACGAACTTACTCGCCGATACAGCTTAAGCGTTCTCAATTTTGCCATATATATCTAGCTTAGCATAGCTTCCATAAATAAAATTACATTTAAAAAACCCGGAAGTTTTCACTTAATTGAATTTCTATCGAGTGTTGTCATTCATGAAATTTTATATTGCCATAAAAGTTATCACTGATTAAGTAATTAAAACATTTTGATGCGATAATTGATCGCTCAGTGTTGCCATTTATTGACCCGTTGTCTATGTATTGTGGAAGGAATTCGAGGTTAATGAATGCCCGCGGCTTGTGTGCATAGTTACTCTTAAGAGGGGTTGCCATAAATGTCGTTAGACGGATAGGGAAGCTTGGAAAAAACTTTATGGCGGGTTTGTTTGTCATAGTCGAAAGATACGGGACGGTAAACAAATATTATGGGCTTCTAGAGTAGGCCTAGGCTAAAGCTCCTAGAGTACCACAAATTTTTGCTGATTATTGGCTTCTTAGAAGTTCATTATTTCTTTGGAAAGCAAGGTGCGTTATTTGACCATTGCGAAGACCAAATTTCCGAACACTGTAGCTACCCAGCTATAGTCTGTTGTGGACAACCTAATCCTGTGCATCCGTCGCAGAATTATGACGATCTAAATGCTATGTCGACGTCATATCAGCTAGACTCCAAATCACTGGTAGACAAGCAGCAAGCCTTTTTTCTTGTCTAGGAACTGTTGTAGATTTTTAACACATTATTCCTAATTTATCTGCTCTATTACGGCTTGAAAGAAAGATACAGTAATACCATTTTTTTATTGTATAAGGAACTCTTAAAAACTTAAAAGTAATACAAACTACAGGTGTAATATTCCGTGTCCTCTAGATACTTATCTATACATATAAAATGCATTGTCCCGAATGACTGACTGACAGATCAACGCACAGCCTATACCGCTCATCGTAGAGGCCTGGAACTTAAGGGTGTGTTCTTTGTATGACGTAGGCAGCCGATACGAAAGGATTTTTCGAAATTCTACTAAAACGGGGATAAAGTTTGTATGGGACAATGGGATTCCTTGATCCAATCTATTTTAAATTTTGCATAAACATTCTTTAATAGAATTAATTGATGGAAACCGTGTTTCTTATTTTATTGAAACTCCTAACGGGGTTAAAAAGGGTAGACAGTTATTTTGTATATAATAATAGATTTCAATTCAAAATATAGAACAAATAAGAAATGTTTACTTAAATAAGTAGATCTTTTGTAAATTGGTATTCTGCACGAACTACCAGGTTGTCATAACTTGGTAGGAGCAGTTGTGTCACATAGCAGCGTTTCTTTCACTTATAGGAGACTACAGCATGCACAATAGAATTAACAACTAAGGCCCGGTTTTTTGATCCGTAGGAAAATTCATATAACCGTTTGTTAGATTAACCATAGTCAACTGATCAACTAATGGTTAAAGGGCTATTACGTTTTTCAAAATCTATTTTAATTGAAGTCAAACGTAACTATTGGTAATACCTAACCATTGGCATCATATTGCCAATCTTATAAGAAATTGTTTCCTAAAATAACTATGATTTTGTGACTAAACGTCTTTTTTGACTGTGTAAATGAAAAACCTTATTATAAACTGCATTAAAATAAACTAAAATAACTCGAGATTAAAATAAAGCTACCTAATTACACTCCGAGTATTCTTAATTTTTCACCTCGATCGCGAACCTCTTCTTAAAAATGTCACGAAACAAGCAACAATCAAACAAGTAACAAAATACCTTTGTAAAAAAGAGTTGCACCAGTAACACAATTAAATGTACAAAACAGATTTTGTGCTTGAGTTAACCATCCGCCATATTGTTTAACCCTCCAACATTGGGTGGTTTATTATTTTAACTAATAGTTAGTTTTTTGACCGTTGGTTCAACTAACAATTGATCAAAAAATCACATTGTTCTAAAATTTAACCATTACTTACTATTTTTAACCATTGGTAGAGTTAGCTACGGATGAAAAAACCGGCCCTTAGCTAACAAAGTTAAAATATTAATTATTGGTAAAATTTGGAAACAGTTAATACATTTTTAAAGGACATACTTACAAAAAAAAAAACATTTTAGAATTTGGCACACAGATAGATTATAAACTGGATAGAATACTTTTTTATCCCGGTACTACGTTCCCGTGGAATAATTTCCGACCTCCGCGTGGGCGAAGCCGCTGGCAAAACCTAGTATTAATATAAGATTTCACTGATAAGCGTGTTCTTTCCATTAAGTGAGTGGACTTAACGAAGTTTGTCATAAGACATGTGTCGCTTTTAAAGGTTAAATATCTTTACCATAACTAAGAGAACAGTATTTATAAGTAGCTCAGACCGGCTGTAAGTTTGTAAGTGTTTAGTTTGAAATCATTAACTTGGTCAGAAATTATAAAATCACATGTATACTGTGTGTGTGTATTATTTCATTAATATTATTGCATAACCTTTTGACTTTGACAAAAAGTTCAATCTAATATATTTTCTAATTTATATTTAATTACTGCCTTATGTCTCATTTTATACGCGTTAATACTAACACACAAGAGAATACTATAGAAAAATAAAAAGCCACGCTACCAGGCGCGTAGATACAAACAGTGGGTTGCACCTGCGTTTTGTCCTTCAGAACATTCAATTACAGAAATGCGCGGCGTACTATAATATAAAGTTAATTAGCAACAATATAAATTGAGTCGCTCGTAACGAATTACTAAACATTACACATTATTAATCTATGGAATGAAATGTAAACTTTTTGTTGGGTGTGTTCCTTTTCCTACTAAAAGGGTCTGTAATTCAAATCAGTTTAAATGAGGAATACGGAGTTTGTTAGAAGGAACTTTTTTGATGTCCCACTCGCATAAAAGTTGGCATTGGTAATTGATATCGGTAAGAGCTTGGCTTTGCCGATTAACGACTTTTACACGGTTGAACGAACAAGCTCTTTAGTCAAACATGAAACTTTACCTTCCATGAAGTAAGAAAAAGGTGCTCAACTGCTCACTAAAGTTTACCTTTTTGTCATCATAATGGGACAATGAAGAAACTTTCGACCTATTATTTGGTATTCCGAGTAATTATTAGCACAGGGTAAAATATCAACTGCACAAGTCAACACTTCTAGAAATTGACACATCCATATTCTGATCGAATTGAAACGGACAGGTTAAGCGCTATCTGGTCATTCTAATAACTTTAAAGGAATAAAATGTATGATGGCTTTAGACAAACTCCGCTAGAGTTTCCCTTCTTCTTACTTAATAATAAGGCATCTTTGTGTATATTTGTTGAAGGGCCTTAACAGTAATTCATTTGGAGATAAAAAATAATACAAAGATGAATTGTTTACGAATATAATTTTATTAACAATTTTAATTTAATGACTGTAATGTAAGTCGATATCATATTTACAATTTGCATTTTTGTTTATTTATATAATACATTTTTACAAAGTCCTCTCGTTGAGTCTACCGCTAACTAGCCTATCGCTTCTCGCGTTTCGTTTGCGGGGGAAATTTACAAAAAATACAACCGTAAAAATGTTGCAAGTTGAAAAATGTAAAAAAATGTATTTTTTCCTTACGTCTGCGAGTAGTGATAGTGGTAGAAATGCTGTAAGAGAGTTTTTAGAAAAAAATTTAAAACATACAAATAATAGAACTCTTGTCTTAGTATACTTGTCTAGATACCAATTTCAAATCCAATCCATTCATTGGAAATTATAGGTTAGTTTACAATTTGTTATTTTCATCTGCTCTGATTTTTTAAACAGTTTTTCACATGCGAAAAACAGCGAGTTTGTCCTGCTATCCATTCATAAAAGAGATTATTTACATTACAATATTTTACATACATTACATTATTTTCCTTTGAATGCAAGTCCCACGTCTTAAATAAATGATAAATGGACCGAAACAATACGTATTTACAAAATAATAGCGTAATAATTTAAAGCACAAGCTTTGAGTTGTTCATTGAAGAATTTAACTGAGTTATGGGGAAACAAGCTCTACGAAGCGATATAAAACAATATGTTAATGTATTTTACGTCGAAGACAATTAACAATTACTAATCGGCTGAACTATGAATTGTTTCGTACATTTGTAGCAGTTTTATTATCTAGTTTGTTACAAACAATAATATTAAATAACTTGCTCTTGGTAAAATAGCATCATAGGTACAAACATTTTCCCCAAATCGACCTTCTAATGTTTATGATGATAAAAAAGATGCCTTCTAAGAGTGTCATCTTATAATATGCATAATCATTATGAATACAAATAGAAAGAAAATATTGAAAATGTAACGAAATTGTTACAATGGTCTAAATACGTTTAGGCAACGTCATTCATCAATAAGATACAATTTCGAAAACAGCTATTATCCAATCATTTGACTGTGTAAATCCGCCCGAGTTCTAAATTTAAAATAATCTACACCCTTCAAATTAATAATGACCATAGATATCACAAGTTGAGTTTTTTTCTCGATTTAAAATCAGGTCGCAATAAATCTGTATTCGATTACAAGTGAACGTGGCTGTAGTTACATTCCTTTGCCCGTTTAGCATAGATACGATGTAGAACAAAGGTTTGATTGACACTTTGACAGCTCAACAATGCCTAAGTGCAATTAAATGGCGCGATTTTATTGCAACATTCACTTCTACGATAACTAACATAGACCTCCTTGTGAGTGTGTTTAGACAGATTTTATTTCTGAATTAGGTACGGCACTTAAGTTTTGATTCTAGGAAAGACAGAAATTCTGACTACGCAGGATTACTTTTTATGTAAACCCAGAATTCATACGACGTTAACAACAATTGTTCCACTGATGCTAATATTGCTGAAGACAATGTCTATATTTAATTAATGGCACTGCTTCTATTTTTGAGTTAACAAGAAAGTTATAGAAGCAAAGCAAGCTGTCAGATTAATGTTTCCACAGAGGACAATATTAGGGGCTATAATAAAATTTATCATAAATGTAGTTTTTTTTTGGACACTGTCTTTTATGTCTATTGTTAAGTCATTAATAATAGTTAATAGACAATACAAACAGTACTTGAATTTAATTTTCCATGTAATTGTCACGAACATATCACCACAGAAATTAAGTACTTAACGATACATTTTCGTAAGAGAAATAAACATTACCTACATATGGTCAGGCTTAATTCAAAAGTTACTGAATATCAATCATCATCGTCTAAAGATTTATTACCGATATTAAAACACCGACTGACATTTGAATGCAACCAATGATGGGTTAAGAACATCAGACAGGTTATGAAAAGATACTTGGTTGTTAGAAATTGCTAAAACAAAGGGATATTCACTTATGTATTGATTTATTTATACGTTTTTATGTGAAATAATTTTTTGTCATCCCATTAGAATAAAAGTGTTATTGTTTTTTTTTAACTATATTATACGAACATTGATCTATGGAGGCAAATCATAAACATAGGAAGTCTTGAATGAAAAAGAAAATTAAATCATTACAACTGGGCTTATGAGAAAAAAAAATATAATCTAAAATCCGTATCACATATTGTTATAAGATAAGAGTCTAGTCTAGTTTTTCTATATAGGTAACCCAAAAATAATTTCAGTATTGTCACTTGAATTTTATTGGTAGACAAATACCTACCTATTATAATATCGTCCCATTGGTGGCTACCAAACAAATTGAACACAACAATCTTTGAAAACTAAGGAAATTCAATTTGTATTAATTATGTAATAGGTTATAAAACTTTTTAAAGAGTCCCTGTATATTTTTATAAATTAAACGTAAAATAAAGTTTTCTAGATCCCTGTAAAAACATTTAAAGATTTTTCTAAAATATGGCAGAACACCGGTAGAGAAAATTAACAAAAATCACCTACGCTCAGATTAAAAATCCATAGGAAAGGGATTTTCATTTTGCACGGTAAAATGCAACGAGCAGTTCATTTTAAATTGTGGCAAACCTTTACTGAAAATCCAAATCAACAACAACTAATATTGGCGCTGAGAAAACGAGAAAAAGGAAAAGGGGCAAATTTTGAATCCCTTGCTTTAATAGGCTAAAAGCTAGCACTTTATCCAAAATAAAACTATCTCTCGGGCAAATTAAATATTGAATACGCTACAAAATAGGAAATTATCCTTCTAACATTATCGTAGAATATTTTCGAGCTATGCTACAATTTTTTGAGAAAATTAAAAGAGATTTGTTGAAATTATATAACAATTTAGGTATTGTTTCTTTTTGGAACATTACATAAATGAAAAAAAAAAACAACAATACAATATATCATCTTGTGATTTGCAAGTAGGTATGTAGGTATAATAAAAAACAAATCAACAAAATTATCAATCCCAATTTATACCTAATAAATTTTTAATGTTTTGAAAAATATACGGGCAATGTAAAAACGATCTTGACACTTTTATACTTTAAACAAATATTATTATGGTTGGAATTTTGAAGAATTCGACTTGATTTTATGGTTTACCTTTTATTTGCTACGACAAATACACTAGGTATTGCCGTTGTAGTTAGGCCTATATCTCATTAAAGATTTGTTGATTTTTAGATATTAAAAACTCTCTCTTACAGCATTTCTATTAACATATAAACAAATAAATGATTGCGGCCTATATGGTAATAAATAATTTATAATAGATATATTTAATTACAATTATATGAAACAACATCACTTTACAACGGAGAGTCGCGGAGTGATCGTGCTCAGGTACAAACCTTCAATAATAGCGTTACTTTACATCTACACCACGAACGTAATTATCTACATCTTTATAATTACTATAACATACAACTAAAAGCTGATATGATAAATAAAATCTATATTTACTGGTAAAAATAGTTAGGATGTATAAATATTTAGGTAAGTAAATGCTTCTCACGGAAACGCATCCATATCAACCGCAGCCGCGCGAAGGGATCAAATAAATTAGCTAACGTTCTGAGTGGGAGTATAAACACGAAATTATACGTAAAATGAACCCTGTTAAACCTTAACAACAAGTAACTTATCAGTGCAGTCGAGTTACAGCTACTAGTCGGAGGCCTCGGCCTGGTACATACCTGAGATACGCCAATGCGGATACTTCGAGCACTCGCTTACACTTTTAACGATACAAATACGCCCTAGTAAACTGGTTTACAATGCCTTAACATCACATACATCACGGACTCTGCGATCTAACTAAAATAATAGATAACTGTGGTCTATATTGCATCGTCAGTCACTGAGCGTCCACGCCCGACGGCGTCGCTATTTAACACTAAGTATAGTCTGTAAATTTATTCTTCGTCCACGTTGATCTCCGAGTCGACAGAGTCCTCATCGTACGTGGAGGAGGAAGCGAAGCCCTGCCCGAGCAGTGCCGAGCGGTTCTTAGCCGCGGCGGCTCTGTCTCTCTGCCGCCGGTTCTTGAACCAGTTGCCGACCTGCGTCGGCGTCAGGCCTGTCGCAGCTGCCAGCTCGCGCTTCTTGGTCGGATTCGGGTAGGGGTCCTGTAGGTACCACTCACGCAGCAATGATCGTGTGCGCTCCTTGAAACAGTGTGTCTTCTGTTCTCCGTCCCAAATGGTTCGCGGCAGTGGGAACTTCTTGCGGACACGGTATTTGTCGACAGGCCCGAGTGGTCGTCCTCGTAGCCTCTCAGCTTCTTGGTAGTGGGCCTCGAGCCATAAAGCTTGCAGCTTTGCGTGGCTTGAACGTTGAAACCGGTGCCGTTCCAGGATCGAATAAAGTTCACGATGTCTTCCAGCATGGAAGGCGACCACAGCACGCGCTCGCAGAACAGCTTCACAACGCTCCAGCTCAGCAACATTGGGGTGGGCCACCGGTAGGGACCAGAGGAATCGCGCCAGCCGCTCCACGTCGCCACTCTCCTCGAGCGTCTCGCACACGGTGGCGACTTGCGCGGCGCTGAAGGAGAGTGTGGGCAGTGGCAGTAGAGGAGTAGGTGCTGCCAGTTCAACGCTGAGCTGCTGAGGAGCCGGTTCGGCACAAGCGGCGGGCTCGGCAGCGCGCTCGGGCGCGGCGGGCCCGCGGTGCGCCTCCAGGATGCGCGCGTGCAGCGCCGCCGTCGCGGCCTCGTCCCACGAGCCGCGCATCGGAGCGAGTGTGCGCGTCGCAGCCGAGCGGCCCGAGTCGCGCCCGGTAGGGGCGGGCCAGCCGTGTGCCGC
This sequence comes from Polymixis lichenea, assembly GCA_949091785.1. Taxonomy (NCBI): domain Eukaryota; kingdom Metazoa; phylum Arthropoda; class Insecta; order Lepidoptera; family Noctuidae; genus Polymixis; species Polymixis lichenea. The sequence goes on from OX420942.1 coordinate 1,235,374, forward strand.
GATTGGCTATCGCTTACGGCTCGGGCGGCGCGCGGGCCAATCGCGCGCCTGGCCGCCCGGGGGGCCGGATAGCTTTCAACCGCGGCGCGGCGCGTATCCGGCGGGCGCGTTTAACTGTGGCGGCGGGGCGCGCGCCCCCCGCGCCGCCATGATCCGTCACGCACACCGGCGCGCCGCTCGCTTGGACCGCGCCTCGTGATCCACGCTCACCCGCCACCTCTATCGATTACCTGCAAACCTGCAATTAATAGCCTCCATACAACAATCCGGGTGGATTACATGCTAGTGTTTGTCCTGTGTGTCGCGCCTGATCGATAAAATAATCATTTAGCGCGTAATTTGCATACTTACCTGCCCATAAATCATGGAACTGACACTGATGATAAATCACTACTGTTACCTATAGACTTCAACGACACATATCATTAGATACAATAATTTTACGATTCCCTTACTAGTTAGGTATTTGTCAGAGTTATTAAGGTTGATTTTGTTTCAACATAAGGAACATTTTGTACATGTTAATTGCTACTTAGAACCGTAGTTCTCGTTCCATGTCTCTGGGTCAAATACAAGCCTCTTTTACCACTTTCAAAAGCCTCATAAAATTGGGCACAATATTTTACATGCGTTCTCCTATGAATCCCTGCGAGTGTCAGTAATAAACTATCACAATTTCCATCTTAGATGAACTGAGACTTAGGTACTTACAACAGCTTAAATCTGTGCCACAAACAAAATTCACCCAAGTATCAAGATCACTCGGTCGCAGTAGCGCCGAGCGAGATTTCAGCGTGAAAGCCTTCCGAGTGTATTAAGTTATTGAACAGCAAACCACACCCCACTGTAACGGTACACAGGTGGCCTCCCCACTCCCTATTCCCCCCACACAGCCCACACCCAGCGCTGGGGAGGGCAAGCCCACGCACATTACGTATTGTCATTGTGTCGCCTTTTTATCTACCACTATTAATATTATTCCGATTTTTTCGAATCTTTTATCAGGTTTGTTATTTTTGCGGCGTGTGCAGAAGTTGTGGTTGAAGTGCCCACTTATATGTCATGACACGAGGCATTGATGTATAGATTTTAATATCATGATCACGAAAATAGAATGGACAAATTCGAGTGTTCGAAATTTTTTACTTACTTTTATAAAGGCTTCTAAATTGAGGAGCACAAAATGACTAACGGGTTTATTTAAATAATATATACCTACCTAATAATATCTATGTAATGTAGCCATGGTTTGCCTACAGTAAAATATTTCTTATGAACATTCGTAGCGCTTACGATACGTAGCTGTTACTACTCGTATGTATCGTCGAGTTCCGTCGGCGACGCGACGGCTCGGTAACGTTTGGCTACTGTTGATCACAAACTTAAAAATGTGTCTTTATTTACGTGTTTCTATATTTTCACTAATATTTTATCCAGCCTTTTAGATGTGATGATGGTAGAATAAAAAAGGTATGCTGTTGATAGTTCCAATTAATTAAAAATAAAACTGTTTTGTCAGAATAAACAGATAATTAACTACCTTGGCAATGCCGCTAGTCTTTTGAGTGTATTACCAGTCGACAGCGATGCGGAAGAATTTATCAAAGCCATATTTTAGTTTATTAGCAGTTTTAGTCAGTTATTAGGTAGGTATATGATAATTTTAATAGTTTGTTAGTTTATTTTAGTATTATAATGTCGGTACTGTTAGCTACCTTAATAAATGCTTTGCAATTAAAGTCTTTTTAACTAATACTATTTACTAATACTATTTACCTATGTATTTCAATGCACTTCTTGTAGTGTCCACTTTAATAGTGCACTCCGTCTGAGTGTCATCATTTGCCGAGCTTCTTCCCACCTATGTTGGTGTCGGCTACCAGGCAAACTGGATCCAGCTGCATACCAGTATTTTACATGGAGGGACTGCCTGCCTGAGCTCTACAATCCAGTTACCGGGTAATACGGTGCCCCTCGGTATTGGTAAGACTGGTTGTCAGACTTTCGTGCTTCTAACGACTCGTAACAACTGTCAACGATCCACGAATGACAGCCGGAACCAACGTGTTAACGTGATTTCCGAGGCACGGAGAGGTCTGGGTATATAAAGATACCGTAGCTTGACCTGATGTTCGATCGACCCGTGCGGCTGTTATTATTTTGCCACAAGCCTCTATTTAGCCCCTAGACCTCCATCGGAGGGGTAGGGGCGACCAGCCCCATCCAACTGCTCATGGGATGAGACAGGGGGATGTGATATCACCGAAACTTTTCACCAATGCACTGGAGGACGTCTTTAAGACGCTGGACTGGACTGGACAGGGTATCAACGTGAACGGCGAGTACATCTCACACCTTCGCTTTGCCGACGACATCGTCATAATGGCAGAGACGCTGGCACAGTTAGACCAGATGCTGCACAGCCTAAATGGAGCTTCTCGGCGAGTTGGCCTCGGCATAAATTTGGACATGACGAAAGTCATGTACAATTCGTACGTCTTGCCGAGTCCAATCCGCATCGAAGGGTAGCTTCTTGAAGTTGTGAAGGAATCTGTCTACCTAGGGCAAGTCATCCAGCTTAGTAAACAAAACTTTGAGAAAGAAGCCGACAGGAGGATCCGATTGGGTTAGGCAGCGTTTGGAAAACTTCGTTAAGTCTTGTCGTCGCCAATACCGCAATGTTTGAAGAATAAGGTCTTCAACCAGTGCGTTCTGCCCGTGATGACATATGGTGCCGAAACGTGGACACCGACAGTTGGGCTGGTCCACAAATTTAAAGTCACTCAGCGCGCTATGGAGCGGGCTATGCTTGGGGTTTCTTTGAAGGATAAAATCAGAAACAAAGTTATCAGGAAAAGAACTGGAGTTACCGACATAGCTTACAGAGTAAATAGGTTGAAGTGGCAGTGGGCCGGCCATATTTCTCGAAGGATCGATCGCCGATGGAGCAGACGAGGCCTGGAATGGAAACCGCGTATAGGCAAGCGTAGTACGGGACGCCCCCCAGCTAGGTGGACCGAAGACCTTAAAAAGGTGGTTGGGTCAGACGATGTGGAAGGCGGAGGACAGGGTGTTGTGGCGCAGCCTGGGAGAGGCCTATGTCCAGCAGTGGACTGCGATAGGCTGAGTTGCTGCTTGCCTCCATCGGAGTCTCGAAAGATCTTTTTTCTTCTTTTTCTATATTGTCTTTCTATCTCTTTAGTTCTGCTGAAAAGTTGAGTACAAGCGCCAAAGAATACTTAGGTGCCTCGAGCCCTTTTGTTATCCCCTTAAAAATAAACCATTTTTGATCTCATATCAAGTGTGTTCTATTTTCGCAGTTCATCTATACGAACGTATTCGGGTCACTTAGCAAGCCGTCCGACATCCACACCGCCTCGGCCGGCAGATGGCAGCGGTGACCGATGTCTGTGCCCGTATCTTTTTTTAAATGTGCTTCGTTAATCTGGACGGAAAAAATACACAAATGAAGGTATCAGCTGTTTATAACACTATTTTTGGCAGCTTTACATTGGTAAAAATAGATCAGCCCTATACAAAAAAAAAAATAGGTTTTGCTTGAAATATTTGTAAGTCATGTTAACTTTTCTGTGGAGTCGATTTTGTCTCTGCCGTTGGTGATGGGGTAGGTAGTGAAAGAAATGTTGGTAGGAACTGTAAAGGTTAGCTGCTTACCGAATTCAACCTTCATGTACATACTGGCCTGAACTGTCAGAAAGAAATAAGTTGTTTAATAGGAGGCGCGGTGCTGTAAACGTCTAGTACGTGGACTAAACGTGAAGTTTATATTCCTACGCATACAGCGTTTTATTCATCATTTTATAGACCTTCCGGTAACCTAGGACTAGTATTTAAACCTCACCATAACAGCTAACACGTATAGTTACAACGACGGTATTTGGTCTACCCTCCGTTCCGTAGGACCAAATACCGTCATTAGCTACAAGGGAACACCTCTGACTCTTCGGGGCGCCAACCGTGACGAAACGTAATATTATAGTTTTTACGAGTAAATAATTTTCATTTATTTTCTACAAATGGCCTGAGAAGTTGTTTTTACACTTTTTGCAGTCATTTATTATAATTACCATTTTAGTGCTATGCAAATCTACAATTGCAAATGGTGTAACTGCCATTGACCTGAATTGCCTACTAAGGAGTATCGTGTTAAATGAAAATGATGAAGAGGTAGGTCCTTAGGAGCAGTGGTGGCCCAGAGGTATCGCCCCGACTTACGAGTCGAACACAGGCAGCCGCTTTACTTTATTTATGTAAATTATTTCGTCACCACTGCTCTCAAAACGGTGAAGAAAAACATCGTGAGGAAACTGGCATGACCTAGAACCAAAAATTCGAAGACATGTGACATCTACCAACCCCCACTGGGCCCGCGTGGGGGATTACGTCCCACTGCCTCTCACAGAGAGAAGGCCTGTGTCCCAGCAGTGGGAACGTTATAGGCTGATGATGGGAAATACTTATAGGTTTTTGAAGATTTTTGTATCTATCTAATTTCAAAATATAAACCTCATCATCTGCCTTGCCTTTTCCCAACTATGTTGGGGTCGGCTTCTAGTCTAACCGGATGCAGCTGAATACCAGTATTTTACATGGAGCGACTGCCTATCTGACCTCCAGAACCGAATAACTGGGTAATACGATACCCCTTGGTAAGACTAGTTGTCAGACTTTCGGGCATCTGACGACCCGTAACGACTGTCAAAATTCCACAAATAACAGCCGGGACCAACGGCTTAACGTGCTTTCCGAGGCACGGAGGGGTCTTGGTATGTAAAGATGGTCACCCATCTACGGACCAACCGAGGTAAGCGTAGCTTAACCTGATCGATCGACCCGTGCAGCTATTGTTACTTAGCCACAAGCCCTTCCTTCAAAATAGAAAAATACACCTACTTATTCTAAAGTAAAATATAACGATAAACGATCACTATTTACAAGACAAAGTTAAGTATCAGTCGAATGACTAAGCTGTTTTGTCAATAGCCGACGCTTAATAGGGGGATACCTTATATCATTACATACTAACATATTAAGATTCTATGCTGTCTGCATATCATGCCAAAACACATTTTTAGATGTTGATCAGAGGCCCAAATTTTCCTACTCATTTAAGCTCTAATTTCAATCTATTGTGGCCCTCAGAATCATAATCCTTCTTGCAGAATCGGATAGGTAAGTAAAGCCAGAAAAATTAATTGTTAAGCTAATTGACTGCCAACAATTGTCCGTAACTACTTACATTCACAAATCACAACTGTCGTCATTCTTTATCAGTCGTTGTGTGTCAATTTCCTTGACATTTAATTTCCCTGACCCAAAGGATGGTACTTAGACTTACCTAATATAGGCACGGTTCATTTTCAGTAGGTACTTAATTATTAATATTTCTAAAATTTATTGTCTGAAAGTGGCACCGAAAACTGAAAAGTTAAGCAAAAATCAGTTGTCATGGTAGTGATGCGGGGGAATGAATGAGGAAAATAACGGGAGGAAAGTTTTGAGTATGAATGTCGATGGCCATAAGAGTAGTTACCAAAAAAACGATGGATGGGATGGATGGGTTCGACTACCGACATGACGACTACTAGACAACTGTGGAACAAAAAGACATGTGCTGCTGACCCCAAATAAATTGGGATAAAGGCAGAACGATTATGGTCTCAATATAAATATTTTGAATATAAACAATTCTAATAAAGCTGCTTTCCTTCACCATAAACATAGCAACATCCACACGTAATGCCAACAATCGTTAATTCTCCAACAATTTGCATTTTTGTTCCGTCCGCGTCTACTCCGGATCGCGGGCTTTCCGCAATTCCGCTTGATTACAACAGCGCGCTAATCCGCTTACAAACGCGAATTTATTTAAAGTAAGAACTTCTTTTGAAGCTCGTTTAGATTTGACAAATATAACTTATTGTTCAAGCCCTTATTAGTCAGTTATCATGCCAATTTCAACTGAAATCAATGTAGGTACTAACGGTACGTTACTTAGTTTAAAATCGAGATTCTTCTTAGAATTTTGGCCGGAAGGTTATGTCTAAGTTAGTGTAGGTATCTTAAACTTCAAAAGGTACAAAAAATCAGCACATAGGTAAGATTCGTTTTAAATTTCACCAAAAAATTAAAAACGCCTATAATAAACTGCCTTTATTGAAAAATCACCAAGTAAAAATGGGGATTATAATGATCGTATAGCTAGTCCTGAAATTTAAGCGTAGATACGCTGAAATTTCAGTACTAGCTATACGAACGGAACATAACCAGGGCAGATACCCCGGTTATGTTCCGTTCGATTACGCTGCTACGCTTTTAAAATTGAATATGGTGGTGGAGTCTTTCAAAGACCGTCACCGTACCGATGTAAAATTTTTACATTAATCTTCTCTAATTTCTATAGTATACAAAATGTTATTTTTATCATGTTAATGTTTCTAGTGAATAAGTCGTTAGTGTACCTTTTAAATAAATAAATAATAAAGAACATTTGATTTAGGTCAGTTTATTATAATGAAACTTTCTCATATCTACAACTCCAACTATACCTAAACCATTAAGTAAATAATTCATCCATCTATTAAACCAATTTGTTGAGCTAGGTCATACGTTTGACCTGGGTCTAAAATTGTGTCCTAATCATATAGCTCTTAAATTATCCACCTACATAGATGACCGGTAAGTATTCATGAAACGCATTAGTTATAAAAAACCCATCCAATTTATGCTCAGGTATACGGAATTTTTGATGAAGTGTCGGTCCGTAATTATTTATTATCTTCTACTAGCTTTTATCCGCGACTTCGCCCGCGTTGAGGTCGGAAATCGTGCCACGGGAACGTAGTATGGGGATAAAAATATCATATGTGTTAAATTGTGCTACGGGAACGTAGTATGGGGATAAAAAATATCATATGTGTTAATCTAGGTTATAAGCTATCTGTGTTGAGTAATAAACACCTCAAACATTCAAACTCTCAGTTTTATAATAGTAGTAGGATGTACTTAAGTAAGTATATATAGCAGCTCGGTCTACGTATAACATTTTCTGTGTACCTATAATAAATTTTAGAGAACACAAAACCCTATTTAATGAAAACAACTACTTAATAGCCAATGAAAATTGGTTTGGATGTTTTAGGTTGAAAATGTAGCAAACAGATCCTTAAATACACCAGAACTGAATAGCCATTTTTGCAAAAAATACCAAGATAGATACTTAAACTACAGTTGAAAATCATTACCAACTACTAAATCAATTCCTACACAAGTCATGTTTGAAAACAGAACCATTAATTTTTAACTAGCGATAGCGACCCGCCTACGCTTCGCACGGGTGCAACGGCGACATGTCAAAAGATCGCTATTTCTCAGTTAAATATTAATTAATATAATTATATAAGTATGCTTGCCTGCTAAACCTCTCGGAATAAATTCTCTAAACGATGGTGAAAACCGGATCAAAATCCATGACGTAGTTTAAATAAGCCAGGGTCAAACACAATCACACAGACAGAAAATTGACTTTGTTTCATGATATCTATGTAAGTATAGATCTATGTACTTATATATAGACGAGTGATTACGCCATGCCTTGAGCGTTATTGGACAGTCGACGTTTGATGTCCACAGTTCGATGCCCGAGCGCGTTACAATGTGTTTTTGTAAAAAAAAAAAAAAAAAAACAACATTTATTTCTAGCAGCACACTAACAACTTTAGGAATAATGGATTGCACATAATATTTATACAAGGTGTAACAGAATGGACGCAAGACTCGAAACCAGCCCGTTCCCAATCGACCACTGAGTCGAATTCAACAACTGTAACATTATACGCTAAATGTATCGTTACATTTAAATGGTACAAGAATATCTTGGTGGTAAAGTAACCCTGGCTTGTAGCCAAGTTGGAAGAGTCACCCTTTTGAAAGCAGTTGTATTTGTAAGTCGTATTTTGCTACATATTCTCCCCAACAAAGCTAAATAAATATTTAACGGAATGTTAGAAGATTCTCATACCATTATCTGTAATGATACGAGTTTATTCTTTATGAATGGCTCTCTCCCGTGACGTGAGGTTTTAAACATAATAATAAATAATTCAATAATAATGTTTCAGGAATAATAGGGTTATTTTGTTAGAGAGGGCCATAGTTTTTTTTAAACTTAAATTATACTGAAAATAATAAGATAACAATTAAACTTTTATTTCAAGAAAGATTAGCATGCGGAATGTTCGGGAGTGATGGCCGTAGAATCACGAGATAGATGGCCGGTACGGAAATCTATTTTCCTTTGCCTTTCCCCTTTCCTGTAATTTGTGCATGCTAGACCTCTTTTTTCTTCTGACCGCATTTAGAGCACATATTATCAAATGGGGTACAGTTCTTATGTATGTCGCAAATAAAACACTGAACCGAATCTTGAGATGTATTTTGTAATCGTTTTCGCCACAGTCAGCACAATTATCAGCTTCATTCTCAGCGTCTTCATCAGACGTATCATATAGTATTGATTCCTCTTCACTGTCACTACTAACAGAAATGCGTTTGACAGATTTTCATTGGCCATCTTAACCTGCTCTTAAACAGCCATCTATCTTTTTTGTACGGGTGAGCTGGCCACATTAATATTCAAACTAACGAACAACAAGTACTTCACCATTTTGAGGTTAGGACAAACAAATATATACGCTCATGATAATAAACTTACAAAAACACAGAGAACTACTAAGATATTAGTTTTACAGGATGCCATATGAACCTACTGTGAATTCTTACTGATACGTAAAAAAATCAAAGCCTCAATTTTTTATTTATTTTGGCGCAGAGTTTTATTTGTATGTGGTTCCGTGGCGCCGCACGAACCGTACTGTTGTAAATACAGCGGCATCTAGTGAATGATGTAGATAATATTCTCATTGGCCATCTCTCCCGTATGACCATCTCTAACGGATTTACCCTCCTACTTTCCCATATAAATTTACACAAGGAAGGAAGGGCTCGTGGCTAAGTAAAAACAGCCGCACGGGGCGATACATCAGGTTAAGCTAGGCTTGCCGTGGATCGTCCGTGGATGTGTGACCATCTTTACATACCAAGACAACGGCTTAACGTGCTCACTTTAAGCCGTTGTGGATCGTCAAAAGTAGGGCTTGCATTCGAATATTCGAATAATTCGAATAATAAAAATGTCCGAATATTCGAATGCAAAAATTGCGATGTTCGAATATTCTACCAATTTCCATAACAACGGACTGCGATCCCTGATGTACACCAAAATACAATTTCAAAGTTTATGCATAGTGAATGACGGCGCAAGCGTGATGTGTGGTATGTATGGTCGACAAATACCTTCGTACCATGAAGTATGTGTAGCACATGGTATCCAATTTGGGTGTTGGATCTATATTTATACAAAAAGAAACAAAATTATCTTGAAGAATAATGGAAGGAGCCAGCAGGAAACACAGAATAGACAGGATGATGACTTGACTTGAGCTTTTGAGTGAGATGGAGAGGTTCTATGGACAGTTATACACGTCAATAAGTAACCCCGTTACGAATCCGGCAAACGACCTAAGAGCTAGGTTAACCTGACATTATACCGAATATATCCCGGATGTCAACTTGTACAAGATTAGGATGGCTCTGAAGCAACTTAAAACAACAAGGCGCCGATGATGACGGATTTACGGCCGAACTCCTGAGGGCCGGCGGAAAACCCGTTCTTGAGGCCCTCCAGAACCTGTTTCATTCCATCATACTCAAGGGCAAAACGTCACAGGCATGGAACAGAGGTGTGGTCTGTGACCTTATGAAAGCTGCAGAAATCCGCTGGATCCAGGAAGCAAAGAACCGTTCGAAGTGGACGTCTTTCGACTGAAATGATAGTGATGACGAAGCATTCCCAAAATACTGTTTTTACTACTCTCAGGAAATCTTTTTTGAATAGGTATATATTACAATAAGTAAGAATAGTGCTAGGTATGTAACATTGAAGATTTTATGGAGGTTTTTTATTTTATTAGTCTACACCGTCTGTCATTAGTCCACGGCTGAGCAAAGGCCTAGCCCAAATCCTTCCTCGATGATGTTACTTGTTATTTAATTGTTTGATTCAATTATAAATATTATAACACGAGATCTGAGATCTCGATTAATAAGACTTGTGTTGTAGTTGGTTGTCTGTGTATCGATCGCTTTTGCATTTTCAGGCTTTTAAGTTCGTGTAGTACTTTTATAAAGCGGTAAAATTTTGATGTATTACTTAGGCTCCTACTGTATCTAAGAAAATGGCAAATAAAGACATGATTATTAAAACAGCTTTTCTTAAGTATTCGAATAATTCGAATACTACCCGAAAAAAAAAACGAATATTCGAATATGAATATAGAAATCAGAATAGAATTTCTGAATATTTGCAAGCCCTCATCAGAAGCCCAAAAGTCTAACAACCAATCTTACTAATGGGTATCGTCGTGTAGGTATAACCCAGTAACTGGGTTCCACAACCCAGTGAGATAGGCAGTCGCTCTATGTAAAATATTGGTATTCAGATGCATCTGCTTAGCGGTAAGACTGGAAGCCGACCCCAACATAGTTGGGAAAAGGTACATCCATGATAAAATCTTGATCCATGTAAATTCTAATTAGGGACATAGGGATTTACTTGAAGAATTTAATTTTAACTTGATCAAGGCTAGGTTGTTACCAAGTCCAATCACGTGTAGGTTATTCTGCTGCTGTTTGAAGTAGAGGATGTCAGACTGCATGACATTATTTCAAGAATACCAGAAACTGCCACCTATCACCCAGGTTTTGACACACCATTTTGCCGTAGGCATATTTTCTGTAATCTAATCCATTCCAAGTACCGCGGCGTGCAATTCCCTGGAAGGTCAGCCTCCCCACCAACTTTACTGACTAGCTTATCTTTTCTCAACGGCATGAGATACTCGTGTTACTCGTACCGACACGACAGGAGAATGTATATCTTGATACTTAGTTGTTGGGAGGGTGTCGGAGGGTCGTTGATGGTAATCCTTGTAAATGGAGTTCAGAAGCACCCCTAAATTGAAAAGTTTCGCACTCTAAATTTTAGATACAAGTAGGTAGCTGTTGTATACCTACGTGTGGGTTATTAGTCGATTCGCACGAATTTACTCGCACGAAACGGGCGTATTGACACTTATTATTTTCTGTGTGTGTGTGTGTGATTCCATTTGTAGGCGAATGTACAACTCCAGAAATACATATCAGGCAAATAGCGACTGATGACGTCTTGAATTTAATGCAATAAAGTTAAGTACTTACCTGTACTTTTTTCTTAACTTTATTGCAGTGTCAACTAATAAGCCCTACTTGTGGTCATTGGATATTACGAACACGTGTTTAAGAGTTCAACTATGATCAGTCGCAATGGCATCCTGCCAAAAATGAACGAAGGTGTCGATGTCGATATGATCATGAACTAAAACTTTGATGTCACGTAAAACCATGGATCCGCCGTCAGGCACAAAAATCATCGGCTGAAATCAATGTCGTCGGCCATTTGAACTGGTTTTCCAAAGTTAAAAAGTCACTTTCCTGAACTTAACAATAACGGTACTTACCAATATTTTTCCTCGCTGTTTGATCTCTCAAAGTAGGTACCTATGTATCCTAAAAACTTTTATACTTTGGTATAATTCCTGCTTATACATAGGTAGGAATAGTCCACACAATGGAGGTTCACCTTTTATATCAAACTAGTCCGTCAATTCAATTTCATCTCTTTCCCAAAAATATTCATTTGCAGAGTGCAGGTACTCGTAGAGGTAGAGCCATAGAGCGGTACAGATAGAGTATATTGAGGTAAAGAGCAGAGGTAGAGGTATAGAGCCAGTGATAAATCATAGTAATGGACGACGGTACAATCACAAGACGTGTCCCGTGTGGTGACCACACGATGTGAGAAAATCTTATAACTTTTTAGCCCAGTTTTGGTTAGATGTTTTAATATTTTGGCACAAACCACACCAAATCATCTTAATACACTTACCTGAAAAATAGTTTATTTGTACTTTTAAACTGTAAGCAGATAAACTAGAAAATTATTTAAAAAAGCCTACCTAAAGCGTTTTCAATTATATTCTGAGTACAAACCCCAAAAGAGTATCAAAAATAATGCAGCAATTTCTCTTTACTAATTTAAAGTTTCATGGCATAGTCTACTGCCTATTCAGGCTAAGCTTTCCCTTTTCACATTGTCACAGTCACTAAATTGATGACATTTATTTCTTCTGTAGATTTTTCATAAAGTGAAAATATTCTAGAGCCTGAGCATCTGCCCAGCCTTTTGGCAACCATTCTGGGATCGGAAAGCGAAAACAAAGTTACAACCTCATTATCTGCCGCCCCTTTGCACAACTATGTTATGTTGGGGTTGCTCCCAGTCTAACCAGATGCAGCTGAATACCAGTATTATACAGAGCGACTGTTTCTGACCTCCGCAACCCCGTTACTGGGTACTGGTTTTCAGCCTTTCGGGCTTCTGACGACCCGTTCAATACAATATCAGAGCATTCTTCACGAAAATAGTATGGTCTAGTCTGATGAGTTTTGTGTTTATCTAAGTGCAATAACTAACATGGCACTCAACAATTAGTTTAACATGCACCCACACACTTACACTCGCACACACTCACACAACCACTCACTCCACACGAACACTCTTTCCTATATGTCAAATGTAAATTTATTATTGTCTAGTTTTAGTTTTCGGGAAACCTTAATTATGTACTTGGGGCGGAGACCTAGGGGCCTGAAATACAGGCTTCGGCTTAGCTTTGGCACCTACGATATTTTTCTATGGGCCCGAGATAGGACAAAATTGTTCTTTGTAACTATTGTATAAGAATATTGTGATGAGAAATAAATAAAATATTATTATTAATAAATAGACACAAAACTCATTGAAAGTTAGCATAATAATAATCTCTCAAAGACACCGCATCACAAGAATGTTTATCCTAATCAGTCTCCAATATCACCAAAACCATGGCCCACATACTTTCAGACCACACCCCCTAAAGATTTTATATGATCCAAACAAAGGCAGCGCTGCAAGGGGCCCGCGCGGTATCGATCTACACCCCCTCCCCCTTCCACTTGGAGCCGGTAGCTCGATACCAATACCAAAGTGATACGATGTACTTAACGTGGCACCTCTAGTAGCGATATCGATGGTTTCATGTCTGTAGTAGTGATACTGGTTTTGTGCGATGTTAGATATTATTAATATTCAGATGATTTAGCTGAGAGTAATATTATGTAGGTACCTTGCTTTAAGTAGTTATTAATCCTAGGCTTATCAGACTGTTACAGAAATGAACGAACTTTACTGATAACGCTCGACTCGTAGCACTCGCTAAACGCCCAGTTCTGGGCTTACTTCGTTTGAGTTACTTAAGCTGAATTACTTGACCTGCACGATTACTGACAAATGCGAGCGCTACTGGACAGATTTATTCAATGTGTGTGGATCTTTCCTCAAAACACCGTTTCAGACACCAAACTACATTAGTCTCACGTGATCTAACCAAGATTATGTCTGGACTGTGACCTCTGAGTTTGTTTCGGCCTTTTTTCTCAGAGTAGTCAGATAGGAAACGCTCTATCTAGTTTAAAAATATGATTGACGTGTAAAAATGTTTGTACAAACCTACTTACAGAAATAAAAATACCATGTATCTGCCAATAAATGGCCATCGACAAGAAGATTCATCCGTTCAACTGTAAATGATTAAATCAGTTTTACTTCATGGCAATATGGTCTAAATTAGATTAAATATAAGGATATCTGCGCGTCTAAAAAGGCATTAAGCAATTCCTCTAAAAGTGATTCATTTCCTGAATTGCCCTATGATTCTGCTATTTGACATTTTACTTTAATAAAGCAATTCATAATTTTGTGACCATTTTACGAGCTTCCATACAAAGCTGTCAAATAGATAAATCGCGTGCTGTGTACGCAGATAATATTATGAATTGTCAGTTTGTGACCATTTTACGATTTTAAATATGATTCATAATATGATCATGTTATGATTCTGCCAAAGTGGCCTTTTTAGACCCCCTGATCTATAAGTTGCAGAAATACCTTTGACATTTCGCACACTTAGATTTAAACAGTTAACTCAAAAAAGCACTTTTTTCAGAAAAGGTCAAAAACTGTTTACCGTCTTTCTGTGCACTGGAGAAATTATCTGTATACATATTCGCTTTGCAAGTTCTACTAGAAAAATATTTTTAAATCTGTTTTATTGATCGATAGGTAGTGAGTGAAGGAATACTATAGTAAGCATAAGTTAAAAGTCCCAATTTTTGACTTAGCTCCCTTTAGATCTAGGTGTGCGATTTGGAATGGGATGACTCAATACGTACAACTAAACCTCTGACACTATGTTAGTCGACACCGTGTAATGACACCGAGTTTCTTAACCCTACGCATTCTACTTCCCGAAATAAAATGCGAACAATACACTATTCCATAATCAAATGAAAGAAGAATAGTGTCTAAAGATATTTCCCAAAGCAATCATAATTCGACAGACAAGAGCGAGAGACACATCCTCTATACATCACAATACCCTATTCTAAAAGTAATGCGTCAAAAATCCCACGTTCCAATGAAGAGTTCAATCGTCAAATCAACAGAACTGCTGCAACGAAATAATAAAATATACAACAGCTACCTCCACGAATACAATATGCTATTTTGCATTTGTAAATTTGAAAGTAAAATCTTTCTGAGCTACTGTCTCGCAACATAGTAGACTCAGTTTTCTTTTAACAAACTGAATGTTGTAGAAAAATGATCCTTATTCCTTGGTAGTTAACAGTGGCAATGCTGCTGGTGGGTATAGCAGACCCGCAAGTATAGATTTGTTCTTCAGACAATACATAATACGTCATGAGGCGCTGTTTACGGTCGCGAGGTATCGCTAGCGGTTTGACACATCGCTTAGCGCGAATGATTTGTGAAGGGTTAAAATCCTTGGATGTGAGTGATCACTCTGTGTGGTGAACCGAAAGATACTGTCGCTGTTTACTAGAAATTCTAGAAAATAAAGCGTTAAAAGCACTTGATAACAATTCTCAAGAAATTCTCACCATTTCAAAAGAAACTATGTTGCTCGTTTTATGATCATGCAAATGTCACAATTTAATGACGGGAACTTACAATCTAATTGAAAAGACACAAAAAATGAAATTTACATATTGTTTTGTGTCGTCTCATTAAATTTAGTAGATACTATCTTTCACCCGCGTTAACCAATTTACACAAAACCTTAACAAATTACAACTAAACCTTCCTCATGAATCACTCTGTCTATTGGTGAAAATTGCATGAAAATCCGTTCAGCAGTTTTTGAGTTTATGACAAAAAGACAGACAGACAGACAGACACAGACGCGGCGGGGGTCTTTATTTTATAATATGTAGTGGTTATTCAAATTCTGTACTATTTTAAAGATGCAAACATTTCCTGTCATAACTACACATTCAAATTCAATTCACAACATAAAAAAACACATCAAGAACAACTTTAATTCCTGCAGAGATCAATGTCTGCGTACATTTTCCGCGTCAACGAACTAACTCCCTCATACCCCTATAATCCGCGGAATAGCCGCACCGCATCGCCGCATAACAAGAATACCAAAAATGAAACTAGTGTGATCACAGAGACTGTAACCCTTGGCCACGGGTGCCACGGTTAGTTAGGCGGGCGCAGGGTTAAGCGTAATGGCACATGAAATCACCCGGAGTGCAGTTAAATGCGATCCATTGTCGACATCAAAGATGAAGTTATGATTGTAATAAGGTTTTTAATGAGTTTTGATATGAATATATGGCTACGGAATTGTTTGTGGACAATTTAAATATCGCAATAGCGACTCACATGACTGTTTTATTATTCTAGAATTGCAGAATGTAGTTATTTAAGAAATAAATAGCTCGAGTCACATCGTTGCTTCACATGGTTGCATTAGATTGCCAAATGAATGCCACATTTAGGGAAGATAACAATGGTGTTAATATCACAATCTTAGATTTACCATCATTTAATTTCAAAGGAATTGAATGATCAGGACATCCTTCCAATTCGCAACACTCAAGTGAATTCTCCAAAACAATTCATGTTCAGAGACAGGCCAGCATAGACCATGATAGATGTCGCAGAGCTTATTTATTAGCATGACAATGTAAGTCGGCACGGCTCGCGAATAGAAATACGGCGAGCAGTGCCGGAACACCCACAAAGGGACATTCGGCCGATGGCGACCAGCCTTCCGTCGTTACGCACTGTTTTGTTATCGGCTACACTGTGGCCTGGGGCAGCCGATGAAGCGGACGAAGAATGGGAAAGTGGACAATTGTAAAAAGTTGACATCAGGACGTCCAGGATTTAACACATTTCATTGTGTATTGAATATTTAGAGTCTTCGGATTCTGCTAATTTTTCAGCAGTAGAATTAGACTATTTGGTTGATCGTGCTTGTTCATATGCCACTGAGTCGTCTGTAATTGTAGTTAAATATAACTACAATTAAGTACTTCAAGATATCATCGCAAATCTTGCTTGACTATCTTTTTTTGACCCACACGATAACTGATTAGATACATGCCGTCTATCGGGACAGGTCAGCTCAAAACTGCAATAGCTCTTTCTTTAAAAGGCCAGATACGGCCTTGCACTGTTAGACCCACAGAAAATCCAAATCACCGTTTTTCTTAACCATTACTAATCTATGTTTTGAAATCGCTCCCTCCCATCCCTCGGGCCACCACTCAGCCCCATACATTCCGCAAGCGTCCTTTGTTCAAGCTGCAGTTTAGCGAAAGCAATTTCGTGTTTTATGCGCAACCAGCAGATACAACGCGGCGACATACGAGATGTGAATATCTGGCGATACACAGAGCTAGGGAAGCTAGAAGATAATGGCGTTTTAGAAAAATCGATTTTGGTAAACAACCTTTAGGTGAATTTTATGCATATGCCACGTTCTTACTTGGACCAGTCAGTACCTACCTACATTATTCTGAAAAAGGTGGAAATTTTTCGCCGCAGTAAATTGAAACTAGGGGGTCTAGAATCGTGTGTTGAATTCATGTTTTCAGTTTGGGCGTCGATTTACCTGCCACCCTTTAAACAAAGTCGATCGAAGTCTAAGGTAAGGTTCATTAGTTTAGTAGATAACATCGCAGAAATATTCAGTAAATTACAGTAACTAAAAGCTAAAGACAGACCCATGAGAAAACAGCGACGGTAATGATCGATGTCAAAAAATGTATAAGATTATACATTTTATAATTTATACATTCCTAGCTTTTGCCAGCGGCTACGCCCGCGTTAACCAATTACCATTTGTTGCACTCTTGACAGTTCCGTTGACACCACCGCCGAACCGCCAAAATGAAAAGATTCAACACTCTTCACAAATCAATGGTCAGACAGACCCTTCAGAAAATTGACATTCTATCAGCAATAATACTGATGGCAAAGTTGATAATGTATTAAGGCCGGCGGCATACTCGGTTTCTGCGGCAAATGCCGGCGGCCTAATAAAACCTGCAGCATACCCGCAAGGCAAAAACCCGCCGGCTGTGCCACCGGCATAGTGTGTAGGAGCCTTTAGAATGGCATAAGCTATGCAAAAGCATATGTCAATCCTGTTGAAAGTCGTTGCAAAGATACGAAAGGCTTTGAAAGCGATTTCCAATTGTCTATCTAGTACCTAGTTAGGAAGACAAGTGTGAATCGTATTTAAAGCGTTAGCGACCTAGATTCAAGGTCCAGGAACACATTTGCACCTACTAGTCTGTACAGAGATCCGAACTGTTAAACATGGGCCTACATTCTAGGATATAGGTACTAGAAGATGTTGCATCAACCACAAGTCTTTAAGGAGTTAGAGAGCTTTCTCTACACTCATGTATGGCAACTTAAGATGATGCTGAACCAAGTTCAATATGATTTGTTGCAGCCTTGCAGCTTCATTGACACCACTGCCGAACCGACAAAATGAAAAGAATCAGCACTCTGCACTAATCAATGTTGCAAATGCAATTTGTATGTCAGTCGGCCACTAATGATCGGTATTTATGCGATCACCCGTCCCCGAACAAAGGGTGATTTAGCTGCGCCCGCGCCACCACACCTATTAGAGAAGCGTCGTCATATATCAGCGCGTGATTAGTTTATGTGACGCGGTGAGCCGGTGCGCAAGAGTTGCGGTTTTGGACATATTACGTGTTGCACGGAATTGCCTTTAGCTGGAGTTGCCAAAAACATGTTTTTTTTCTACTCCTTTCTTGTTTTTCCTGAGAGTAAGGGGATAAGTTCAGCTCATGCCGTAATAAAAAGGTTCAGTCAGAATGGTCATAACAGGTCTTTGTGAAACATAATAAGTACAAATATATATCGAAAAGGTTATTCACAATCTTAAATATTTGAACAACAAACAGCTACAATATAAAACAGAGATAATAAGAAAAACACAAAACTAGACTGTATTGCAGCCCACAACGCTATTCACAGATAAACTATACGATGCATAGTTCAGTGAAATAAAAATCATTACGGCTAAAATTTTAATCTAACTAAGATAAATATAGTAACTTTATTGTGTGGTATTCAACAAATGACTAAAAAAAAAAGAGACATTAACACATTCGATGCCAAGCAAGAAAAATAAAAATAATTAGTTCGTGTGCCCACAACTCGCATCCGAGTCGTCGCTATAAGTAGTCTCGCTAGTCGGGTCCTGGGCATGAACAGAATCATCAATAGCTACTTATTGCGACGACTCGGATGCAAGTTGTGGGCACACGAATCAACTATTTTTCGACCCATATGCTGGGTGCTGGGCATGGAATGTGTTAAACAATAAACACAAGCTTCTGCTTCCTCTTTTTGCAAAAGCTATCCCCAACAGGCTCCGGTATCCACCACTCCATTGACTCCATCTGCCCCAACAATATCCCACTATCTATTTAACACGTAATAAGCTCCTCAAATGTTTTGGCACAAAGTTATCATTCAGGTGCGCATGAATCACGCGCTAAGTCTGCGGTGGCGATCAGACTTGCGGTCACTCTCGCGACACTCCCCCGGGTTATTGCCACCACACTGTCAATGTTTTCACCGAAGTCACTGGAATTATTATCGATTTCACAGAAGTCATGTATATTCTGTAAATTACCAGTGTCGTCGGTGTCTTCTTCGTTGTCCTCACATTATGCTAAGGGTTCATAGTTCCTACACAGGCGTTTAGATATGACGTGAATCTGAGTAACAGCTTCAGAAGCTTTCTGCATAATATCGCAATTGCACTGAATAGTTTGCAAAAAGTTGTAAAATCATTCTCTTTAAACATTTCGAGGCGTTGATTTTCATCATAAGCAATGTTATTCATAAACGTAGCATTTTACTGTGTCAAAATCAATGTTTTCGGAACTATGTTGAAGCTGGCTTTCTGTCTAACTTGATGCAGCTAAATACCAGTATATTACATGGTGCGACTGCCCGACCTCCACATCCCAATTCCTAGGAAACACGATACTCCTAAGTAAGAGTGGAGTTAGACTTTCGTCGTAACAAAGATCTACGAATGACAACCGGCCGAAGCACAGAGGAGTCTCGATATGTAATGGAGGGTCACTTATCCACGAACCTTCGATCGACCCATTCGGCAGCTATTATTTAGCCATGAGAATGTCACTGTGTCCTGTTCAAAGACCACCTAACTCTATCCATTACCTTCCTAAACTAAATACTTTCATCACAGTGTCGTAAGCTGTTTCACCTGAGGGCGACTCTCTGTACATTGACCGTTTAGTTACTTCATCCGTCAGACAGGGCAGCGTTAGAACAGTGATTACATCTAGTATTCTTCTGGGTGATCGCATTAGCTAAGTGCATTAGCAACAGGAAAATAAACCAACGCACATGCTGCTTGACGCTCGCTCGGTTAATCCCGGGAGCGTGTGGGCACTGTTTCATGCGGTACGACACGGGAAAAGCTTAAAAAGTGCTTGCTTATAAAGCTGTTTTGAAAGTTGTGAAAACAACATTTATATACTGGATTGACGGGTTTTCCAATAGACCATCAATAGACAGATTGACAATGGCGTTATCTGTTGCGTTGGATACCTAAACCTACTTTCAGAAATAAATGTAATTTACTATTATGGCCCGTCAATGTTCTCTGCTGAGAACATGGTCACGTCAATATTCTCGTCATCTTTATACTTAACTGTTAATGTATACTAAGATAAACACTTCTATTAATTGAAGTTGCATTTTTTTTCGCAACTGGCTTTCATACACGTTTTTGAAAAACATGGGCTGAACGGTCGCGAGAGACAGACAACAAATGGATGAGCAGTACAAACATCCAGATAAATGATTTTATTTCTTTACGTAAGTAGGTTTGTACAAACACTTTTACACGTCAATTATATTTTAAAAAAACTAGCCGAGGTCGGCATTTCCTATCTGACTACTCTGAGAAAAAAAATCCGACACAAACTCAGAG
Source organism: Polymixis lichenea (assembly GCA_949091785.1). Lineage (NCBI taxonomy): Eukaryota > Metazoa > Arthropoda > Insecta > Lepidoptera > Noctuidae > Polymixis > Polymixis lichenea. The sequence continues at coordinate 1,255,983 of OX420942.1, forward strand.
GTCACGATCTCTTTTAAAGTCCAGATAAAATCTTGGTCAGATCATGTGAAGGCTATGTACATAGATTAGTGTCTGAAATTGTATTTTGAGGAAAGAACCACACAGATGGAGTGGACCTGTCCGGTCATTGCACGTATTTATTAGTAATCATGCAGCTCAACTTAGAACTTAAGGAGCTCAACGATTCGGCGAACAATACCAAAGAAAAGATATTGGGGTAGGCCGCGTAAAGGACTTCGTTCCAGACCATCATTAAAACAAACTGGAAGCAAGAGAAAAAAGAAATGACCCACATAGCCCTCACATTTAGAATGTTAGGTACTGTCATAGCATATCATCAAAATAACATACTTATTTTCCTCGTACAGCACGTAGCAACGGACACGCACTCCTGCAATAATTTCCCGCGCAGATCCGAGCCCCGTTCGCATTAACATTCAATAAGCCATAATGCCCTGTAACAACACCGCGTAAGGATTTGAACATAACATCAACAGCGCCGAATTAACTCTTATGGCGGAATATCTTGGGGATGTATTTGAATATGTGGTGGTGATGGAGCTAGTTGAAACAGCTGTTGGTGTCCCAAGGACGGGTGGGATGGTTGTAATCACCTTCATCGCGGTTGATCATGGCCTCTAGCTACTTATCATATTATAGGTACCTTTTCTATTTACAGTGCATGTCTCATTTCTGGCTAACTGCTATCCATTTTTTTTTTGTTGTCTTTGTTAAGATACTCTCCGTCTAATTATAAAACGCGATGTAACTTTACTTCTAGCCTAAAGCACAAAATTCACAATTTTTAATACAAAAATAACAACTTAGCATCGGACTAAATTGTCAGTTTTGTAAAAAGCACTGCATTTCTATACATATTGTGTTCTTAATTCAAAAACTGGCTTGGTGGTTAAAACCATACCTAAAGAAAAACCAGGTTTTGTAAAAAGACCCAAATTATTTACCTCTATCTTTAACTATTTCACAAATAGGTGTGCTGCTTTAAACACAATTCATTCAGTTTAGACGAGAACTAAACTTTTTTCGTTTTCGTATTTCCAGTAACTGGGTTTTGGAGGTCAGAAAGGCAGTCACTCCATGTAAGATACTGGTACTCAGCGGCATCTGGTTAAGCTGGAAGCCAAGCCAAAACAAAAGGTTGTGAAAAATGGCTAGGCAAATAATGATGAGACGAGAAGTAAATTTGATCGCGATTAGCAAATAGGTACCAGGACAGTATGTCACAAAGGAAGCGTATTCTTAGCAGCTCTTAGAAAAGTATCAGTGATGATGACGAACACATTTTACTTATAATAAAAACTGGGGCAGCGTTCACAACTTATTCACACCATCATCGATTCGCGATATGTATGTATAATGTTATACTGAAAGCTAGCTACTAACCCAACTATATAATATGGCAGGCCCACAGTCGCCCCAACGCTGTCAGCTGTCACTCATACCGGTAAGCGGATTTGTACTCCATCTTCTTGTGTGGCGCGATTTGTGAGAACAAGCCGTATGTCCGATGGGATTTCTCAACGGCACAAATGACGAATTTTCATACAAATTTTCATCTCATATTTAACCTCTTCGTTATAGAATAGAATATTTTTTTTTTATTTCAGACAGGAGTCTAAAGGGTTTGTAAACATTTTACTTAATTTCTAGTGTTGTATATAATAAAAATATCATTAGTCAGATCAGTTTCATCATCTAGATGACAATAACAAGACGATGCTGCTTGATCTCTGCGACGAGCAGGGAAAAAGATTAGCATAACATTAAAAACCAAATCTTTGCACAAAATCTGTTCACAAATTATGGAATGTGTGAACCTAGCTCTTGATCTCATTTTATCATTGCCTTCCAATCTTGTTCCCGCCACCCGCTCCCCGCTACCGCTCATAACTCACCCCTCACCATAAACATATCACAATAGTAGTTCGTCGTTACGTTTTGCAGACTTTCCTTGTATGTCGGGCACACAATAAAATTACTCTCACTGTCGGAGAGCTACTGACAATTTTCTGGTAATGTCACTGTGTAATTACTGTGGCAACTCTAAAATAATAGAGCGAAGTGAAAAGCGTTGTATATTTTGTACGTTTTGTAACGTGTCTCACCGTGACTGAACAACATGGAGGTGTGATTTCGTGATATTTACACATTCATTACATAATCCTAGTCCTGGGTTCGATACCCAAGTCGGGCTAAGTGACATTAATACAAGGAACTTAAACATAACTGGCAAAATAGAAAGAAAGAAAAGTATTTATTGAACTCGCACAGGAATATCACAAACTTCCTACAACACAATACAATAATTATTAAATACATTTAAAAAAAACGAATACACTACTACGCTACACTACTTAATACAAATTAAAATAAGACTTAAAGAAAAAAAAAGTAAAATAAAAAACAAAATCAAAATTAAAAGTCATTTATTCAAACTAGGCTGAGAGTCAGCTCTTTTTGAACGTCAAAATTACATAAGACAGTCCCCCCAAAATGCCCGCCCTTCACCACTTCCTAGTGCTTTAGCTGGGGTGGCGCTACAAACTCCCAGCAGCACAGCTGTCTGTTAAATTAGAAGAACTTGATTCTATACAAACACAGGTAAGTAATTAACATTAGTAAACACAAAGCATAAATTAAATTATTTCCCTTAAGTCAGCCAGCACACGTCAATATACCAACAAAAAATGGTAACTAAACTCAATCAGATATAAATAATAAAAAAACAAAACAATAAACGTAAACAGAACTCAATACCCACATAAAAGCCTCCAGGCATAAAGGGTGTGCCCGCTTACATATGCAATGCTGCATTATTTTCATTTAGATTTAACTTGACGTAATAAATGTTAAGCTAGGCGTAGTCCTGTACGTAGCCAAAACGCCACTATCTCGGCATCATGCTGCGACATTTAAAAAGTGTCGCAGCGCAGGTATAAATGTGGGTGTACTAGGTATATGGTACACTTCTGCCCAACCCTTCGGGGAAACAAGGCGTGATGTTATGTAACTACATTACTTATACAATTATTTGAAGCCTACAGTCAACTGCTCATCAATGGAACAATTTAACACTGGCAGCTTCTTAAGGTCGTAACCGTAAGGGCGGTTTTCGTCGTGCATGTGTCACCACTTACTGATGTGCGGTTGACTGTACCACCTTGCTGATTGACTATTTTTATTTACCACGGCATGAGGTACTTATTCTATTATATTTGGGCTGAAACGAGAGAAAATCGCTGAAAATGTTGTCGGAATAGATAGCTGCGTAAAAATTCTGAGAAAAAAATGTGCACTAATGCTCAACGTTGCCCAGTAGCTAAATAATGTAGAGGGTATTGTTAACAATCGATTTACTAATCTCCACGAGTTTTTACAAATTAATAAAGAGCTTGCACTGTAAATGTAAACGAGGGTGGCTTTGCTAGTGTCATACACTAGTAAACTATGCCGTCTAAATATAACTCTAAATTTATAGCAATAAGAATGATTTTACTATATCCAAAAACTTTTAACAAGCGACCCAGGAATGAACTGTTTTCGCATGCCAGAGGAATTTACACTCAATTGCATTACAATAACGACCTGGTTCATCGTACTATCAATACAATTAAAATAAACTTTAACTTAGACCTTTATTGCTTTTAATTTAAGGTTCATTATCGATCAAACTGTTGTGGTTCAATGGGTAAAAGTAGATGTTTCACGGAATTAAAACGCGGGGTGCCAGCTAATCGGTTGTGGGAGCTTTACTAAGCTCATCGAGTTACTAAAATAATGTTTATGTTTACTCTAAGCTTATATTTGCCATAGGGTCGACATTAAAACCATAAACCCATACGATTCACATACAACCCCATAGGAGCTCCCCTTGCGAACAGCTCAACACAAATCCATTTTGGTAAACTTCACTAATAATAGATTCTGTTAAATTGAAACAGACTTAAATAAAATATACTCGTAAGTGTAGTGTTAGATGTTTTCGACAAATCTATTGAAATTTTGAACATAAATCTTATCGAACAATCAATTCGTTATGACTTTTTCCAGAGGCTCTGGAAATTGTTTCATGGTTTCCACCAAGTTGAAAAATATGTAGTTTAGATAAAGGTCATATTTACCTTAAATTCAGTGACAGACAACGCTTAGCCTAAACCACTGCATCTAGTCGGTCTTAATATCCATATCATAAATACATTTTCAATAATACATACACATACCTACTTATTCCATCCAAACACATGTACACACGCCTTAACTAACCTGCATTTCACACACATAGACCATATTTTTATTTTTTCTTTTTGTTTATAATTTACGTTTTGATTGTTTCTGTAGTATTAGTCATTATTCATCACTTTTATGTTTATCTTGATATTTTATTGTTATAAGTTCAAAACCGTAACTCGTAAGACCCAAACTTTTTGTCTGAAATGTTTGCATATACTTTTAATTTATTAAAATTACCCTCGTTATTATTGTCATCAAATCATATAATAATACCTTCTAAGTATCAGTATTCTTATAGCCATACTCATAAATCATTGTTTTATCTAGCAGTAAAATGAAAATTCAGCAATTGTGTGGAAGTGTGTGGTGTTTGTGAACGAGGAAGACTGACCTGTCGTGATACAGTTTTCACCAGTACGGAGGTCAGTGTGAATTAAGCTCGAACAGCCGCATAACGTACACAGGTATTTATTTATAATCATACGTAATTATACTTGTATTTGTGTGTAAGGTTGGTCCTTACATGTTGTCAAAAAACTTTTTTACTTTTACTTCTGGTATGAAATTTTAACAATTCACCCCCTAAAAAAGGGATAAAATTATGTATGGAAATTCGTAATTTTTGCCGATGGGAAGTCGATAGTCGAGGATATAAAACATAATTGGATATTATTTCAATTCTTTCATTCATTCGTTCAAACGCATTTGAACGAATTTTACTTGTCTACAAACGATATTTTCTATATGAAGACTGTCAAACCGCAATATATTTTCCTCTGATAAAAATATCTGACAGATCAGGTCATTTTTTTACAAGCTTTTATGTAACTTGCAAAATGTATGTAACTATGTTTGTTCGGACTCTTGCAACTCAATTTTGCAGCAGATGTCTTTAACCGATTAAACTGTAATTTTGCAAGCATATGTATATTGCATGACAATGCAATATTATGATGACATGGAGCTGATCTGATGCTGGAGCTGGAAGGTGGCTATAGGAACTCCGCAATATAACGACACAACCCCATCGAGTTTGAGCTCGTTTGATTTATATTGACGAGTACTTTGATTCTATATGGTAACCAGGGTCTGATGCTGGAGCTGGAAGGTGGCCAAAGATACATAACACGTTAAGTGCTGAAAACAACACATGTGTGGGTTTTACGAATTATTACGAGCTACATAACGGAAAAACGCTGTTACGAACTACGCCGTAGTAAATCCCGCATTATAAAATACTAAAAAGTTTAAAATTAAATTGAAAGATTTTTTTTATTTTTTAGTACAAGCTTTTATTATTAAGTACTTGTTAATAAAACGAACTAAACAGTTAAAAATAGGTGTAACATGCTAATAAATGTTCTTTATTTCTCCTGCCGTCAAAATGTAACACGCTTTTATTGAAATAATTGAGATTAAATTATTTTTAACTGTTTAGTTCATTTTAGTAACAAGTAATAATAAAAGCTTGTTTTAAAAAAAAAATCATTACTTTTTTTTTTCATCAAATAACTTCGCCTGCTCTTGGTGGAGCAGGCGGGCATGTCAGACTTTTTCGGACTAAAACCCACCCGTGTTCCCTCAGTTGCCTGTTTGCCAGGGGCCGCGGTATCTCTTTCGAAGCACCCCTGGCAGGCATCGGCCCTTGCCGACCCCAGCAGTTGGTGCTGACATCTCTTTGAGGCGTGGAACACAACGCGCCGTCGACCCGGGCTTGGTCCTTACCGGACAGCGAGCTACCCATTACTCGCCATCCGCAAGCCCGCGCCTACGGTGACCGGGAATCAGCCTGGGATTCGCGACGCCCAGGGCGTCTCCTGCGGTAACTAGGGCCATGAGGGCGCATAGATTGCCTCTCTCTCACATGCGCCGTCTCTTCGCGAGCATTACTGCTTCGCAGCTACCCATGCACTCTCGTTCCGTACCATGGCCTGGTTGATCTCCTCCACAAAACATGGCGGTGATCCGCCCAAATTGGGCAGAACTCCTCCGTATGCTCGACCGTGTCCTCAGGGCGATCTATGCAGTGGAAACACCCGGGCGTTTCCTCCCGCCTTATCCGAAACAGGAACCTCCCGAAACAACCATGTCCGGTGAGGACCTGCGTCAGGCGGAAGGTGAGGACACCGTGGCGCCTCTCAATCCACTCCTCAAAGAGGGGACTTACCGCTGCAATTGTGGCGTGCCCAAGATCAGGCCTTGGACTGACATAACGAGTGCTGAGTTACACCCACAAAAAAAAACCACACAACAGCTTCTTACATCTCTTTCCAATAGTATCCTTAATGCTAAAATTCGTTTATCAACAATGCGCATACGCGGATAAACTTAAATGCGGATAATCCGGCGAAATGTGTCAAACATCGCAGGTATCTGTGTCGAGCACAATGGCGGAGTGCCCGCCACGCATTATGTGGGATTACTGAGATGTTTAGAAGAATACGCGTTGTAGCGTGATGGTGGAATGTAAAAATATCAAGCTGGCTATTTGTAGAAGTTCGGAATGGATAGTTTTGATTAGGGTCTTAGGAAAATAATTTAATCATGGCTAGGATGTTTTTAGATTTAGTTGAGGTATCCTCTGAGACTGAGAGTTCGCAACGTAGTTCGCTTGAAGCCTCAAATCCACATAACGAATTAGTGACAGTTGCACACCTGTGTTAATCTGGTACCTATTAGTGTCTCATAAACATAGATAGACCCACCCATCAATGATCGTTGAACCTTAAAATATTAAATGATTTCCATAGTTATCAATTTCAGTACCTTTTGGAAGAGTGGAATATAATCAATTCTGTTTTCTTGTAAATTCCGACGTTCAAAAGTTCCTTAAGAAATATTTGCCTATCTCCATGGCTTTTTCAATATTTTTGCTCCCTTCACTAATTTACAACGCGAGCTTATTATTTAAAATCTCTACAATATGTATAACATATCAGTAGCTTAACCCTCCAATGCGTGGGTGCGGACATTATCCGCACTAAGCTTGTCTGCTGTCCATTATTCGACTGCCCGACGCCTCTATTGTCCGACACTGGACCCTGTTCATATCGATATTATACTGACACACCTGTCCTGGCTGGCTGGTATCTAAATAACATTCTAAAAATGAAAAATATTAACATATCATTCTGATAAACCCAAAATTGAACTAGACCAATGGTAAATTGCTTCAGGATTAAACAACACATGATGTTTTCTATTGTCAAGTCTAGTTTTTAGATGACGCTCTAAATGAAAATACAGATGATAGGTTAGTTAATCCTACTAATGTAAATTACAGGTATTCAGCTGCATGCGCTTAGTCTGGAACCCGACCCCAATATACTTAGTTAGAAAAAGGCTAGGCATATGAGATAAGTTAAATTAAAGTTTGTCTATTCGGAAGTTTGTTACTAAATCACGCAAAAACGACTGAACAGATTTGGATGAAATTTGCCACACAGTTAGTTTAAAACCTGAATTAACACTTCGGACACTTTTTTTCTCTTTAGTACGTTCCTTTCGGATAATTTCCGATCTCCGCGAGGGCAGAGTCGCTGGTAAAATGTAGTTTATAAATAAAACATTCTTCAATTTGTGAAGGTATCATAATTTAAACACAAACAACCTCTTTTCTGTAAAGCTTGTCACTAAGTTAACTTTTACCTATAAAACTAAACAATTGTATATTCCTGAGCACATCGTAACATGTTGTATGAGGTATACAAATTCATACGACAATCGGAAATGGCGCTCGTTGGGTCCATTGTGAGATAGACAGAAGTGTTCATAAAATAAGCTGTTGTGGATATCTTCCTCATAATATTATGTGTTTTCTTACGTTTTCGTTTTTTCCTGTACCTACCGCTTTTAGACAACATGCGTAGGTATGCCGTACGATGATTGAAAAAGTCTTTTTGGCGCAAATCATTACAAAAAAGGATTTTTGTAATGATATCAAGATTTTAGCAGAAATGATTTTAAACCAACCTACATACAATAAGGTAGGTACTTATACAATAGGTACCTATATGGACTGTACGTCCTCCTAGGATGTCCTCTCCCGGCGTTTCCACTCACATCTGCCTTGAAATACCTTTTGTTAGTCGCCTTTCATTCGTCCCCTCAACATGACCAATCCATCTAAGCATACTATTTTCAATTTTTGTGTCAGTACATCTTCTTTTAAGCAGGTTGTGTTCTATAGTCTCTGACTACCCCCCTGGGAAGATGACATGAGTTTATGTATGTACACATATCAAAAAAAGTTTGCCATCATTTTGAAAAATCGAAATCCTTTTTGTTACGGTAGATTATATTATGATTTCTTCTTTTTTTTAGATTATTTACTTTAAAATATAGATTTAGAATATAAAACAATAAAACAGTTCAATTGTTTTTCCATTTATAAGGCTTTCAGTCCTAGCTTACGCTCATTCAGAAATCTGATTTAGTCAATTTTAACGGATTTTAAATACTTTTTCGTGGAAAGTTGTGATTGAAAAATGCCAAGAGGATTATGAGAAGTTTTACGAGCAAGAATAGTAACTTTGAGGGAACCACCACACACCACGAGAGAAATAGAAAAGAAAGAAAGAAAAATTATTTATTTGTCACAGAAACACGTGCATATAAAAGATGACCTACTTAACATTAAAAAAAAAACATGATAACAACACAGAGCACGCACGCAGAGTTGCTATATCCCAATCCTGTGTCGTGACCACATTGCAGAGGTACCACGGGATGAGTTATTTTGCTGACCGACTCCGCAGTGGCCGCTCAACTGTTCTGACTGCTGCCCAAAAGCGCTATATTAGATTGCTGGCAGCCCGTGACCCAACAATCAACGCTACTATAATAAAAGCAGAATTTCGGGCCGCCTCTGGGCATGAAGTTAGCACTCAGACCATTTGGAATTGCTTACACCAGACTAGATTACGAGCACGGAGGTCTTGGCGAGCTCCTCTGAATTCCCGGCAACGACAACGACGGAGATTGCAGTGGGTTAGGCTTCGGCAAAATGAAGAAGAAAACTTTTGGCAAAACTGTCTCTTCGTTGACGAATCGCGAATCTGTACTCATCCAGATAACCGACGTGTCCGTGTCTGGAGAAGACCAGGAGACCGTGAAAGGCAAAGAACTGCCACTGGAACAGTTCAGCAAGGCGGGAAATCGGTGTCCTTTTGGGGTGGTATAATGATTCTTCCGGTACGCGGTCGCCACTCCAGAACCTTTCGGCCCCATCGGCCATCTGTTCTGCGCGCAATGTGCCCTGCCCACTACCACTTAAGTTTGGCTATTCTTCGGGCTATGTCGATTGCTTTGGTTCTCCTGCGGATCTCTTAATTCCTGGTTCGATCACGTAGGGAAACTCCGAGCATAGCCCCTCCATTGCCCTTTCAGTGACTTTAAGCCTTCTGATAAGGCCCATTGTGAGCGTTCACGTTTCTGTGCCATAGGTCATCACTGGCAACACCCACTGGTCATAGACTTTTGTCTTGAGTCACTGCGGTATTTGGGACGAGAAGATATTGCGAAGCCTCCCGAACGCTGCCCAGACGAGTCGGATTCTGTTCGGTTGCTTGTTGGCGTGTATAACTGTCCATAGAACCTCTCGATCTCTCTCAACAGCTCAGGCTTGGCGGATACGATCCTGCCATCATCGGTCTTCAGTTTCGCAAGCTGAGTCTGCCCAATAGACAGATCTCTTACATAGACCTTGGATTCCTTGTTTCGCTCTATCGCGTCCTTGATGCGGTCCGTATTAAAACGGTGAAGGTCGCTTTTCAAGGACTTAGAGATCTGTCTATTGAGCTGTCGGTACTTTAGCGCGTCGTCTGAAGACTGCAGGATCATTTCATGCCTCACCTCCATTAGCTGCAGAGTAGGATCAGGGAATTTCGTTATGCCATTATTACGACGGGTCTTGAAGACCTTAGACCCGATCGTATGGACAGTTTCCACGAACCCATCGTTATAATTGTCCACGGAGCTCTCTAGGCACTCGAAACGATTCTAGAGTTCTAGCTGAAAGCTCTCGGGGATTTGGACTTGGATCGCTGCTGGACGGAGCGTAGACTTCATCAGCCGACATCTTTCCAGCTTGATGTTGATATTCAATGTGCCTCTTACCGTGCGGTGATCTTTCCGGTTTTTACCTCGTTGATATTGATTGAATATTTGCTTCTTCGTCCACATAATGACGTCAATCTCGTTTTTATTTGAATCATCAGGACTCTGCCAGGTCCACTTTCTGTGCTCACGTTTTCTAAAGGAGTTCATCATAAAAAGGCCTTCCCTCTCCATAAAACTGACCCCGTAAGTGACCCCGGTGGTTCCGACGTCCAACTCCAAATTGCCCTACTCTCAGCTCATTATCGTCCCGTTTGCTCAGTTTCGCGTTGATGGCGTCCCCTAAGCCTTCCATAGGGTACCTATAATTCAAACTGCCCTGAATTTCACAATAACAGTTTTATGAATTAAATTATTGAACGCTCTCAAATATTACATACCTGCCTTATTTATAAAACAGTAGCCATATCACTACAGACATTGTTCAAAGCCAGCAACTAGTAAGTAACCGGAGATCCTGTACGAGATCGTACTGGAATTATGCGGTTATAGCGAGTAATTGGGCGGAATAACTACATTAAACTGTAACCAGAGACATACGCCTTGTTTAGCTAATCATCGGGCATCGATTTACAATCATGAATTACCATGTGGGTATAGTGTTTTAACTAGCATGGTGGAAACAATGGCTTTTAGTTGTATCTACCTTAGTAATTGTAATACCAAATATTTATGAGGGCCTCGTGGCTACGCTTGCCGCGGTCGGCTCGTGGATGGGTGACCATCCGTTACATACAGACACCCCTACGTGCCTCGAAAAGCACGTTGAACCGTTAATCCCGGCTGTCATTTGTAAATCTTTGCCAGTACGGTTAGCCAGAATCCTAAAAGTCTGACAACCAGTCTGACCAAGAGGTATCGTGTTACCCAGTTACTGGGTTTTAGAGGTCAGATAAGCAACTCTATGTAAAATACTGATATTCACCTGCATCCGGTGAGATTAAAAGCTGACCCCAACATAGTCGGGAAAAGGCTATGCATGTTTTTTTTTTATAACATTGAGGATGTTTGGAGTTTGGACAATGAATTGGTACCTACCTAGTACCATGAGCTGTCAAATTGATTTTCTTTTATAAATTCATCAAAGGATATTTACACGGTGGTTTTTAGGGCGCCATTTTTTTTAAACTTCGGTCAACTTCGGTACCTATTGAAGGTATCAAGAAACAGGCTTCTTAAATTTAAAAAATATCTCCCTCTTGCCCTCCTGAAAGACAGAATAACTGCTAACTCTCCACACAAATTATCGCAACACGTCAAATTCAATCCATTTCAAAAACATAACACCAGTAGCTAAACCGACTTCATAAAATAATAATAGCACCACGAATCGCATTACAAAAATCATATTTAACAAGTAACTTTCACACCCCATCGGCTACAATATGGCCGACCCTCCATGGTACATGGCTACATAATTACGTGTTCACACAATGGGCCAGCACAATGGGGCATTGAGATGTCGCCGTCGGCTTTGGGGTCCGGGTGTTAGTTTAAAAGTAAATATGGCGAATATGTCTTTTAATATACCTACGCTGATATTTTATTTGATATGGTAGAGCTGTATTAAAAAAAAAAACTTGTAGGTACTTAAATTCTTCCATTACTGTACTGTACTGTAATCTAACTAAGAAGGAAAAATTATGCGGTAAATTACAAATCCTCATTCATTACCGTTGGATCCAAAATATTAATTTATTTATTTATTGCACAACATACCAGTGTTGAAGACGATGATTCGGCTAAACTTATGAGTACATGACCCTGTTACGGCGCAGCAAGTAATAACATTTAACTTATAGTTAGGTTAAAGCTACTTCACATAAAATATTTCGTACTAGATCATTTCACAACAAACAGTATTACATATGTAGGAACTAATTATCCAAAAATGTAAATGATCTTGCCCTACATAATTTTTCACGTAAGTATTCCTAAACCCCACAATACATACGGACATCTGCCTGGCGTTGACATACGTAACAACTATAATAATAATTTAATTAATCAATTATTATCCCCATGAGGTCTGACTCACGACACACTGTTCGCTCTATGCCTGCTGCGACGCCATTATTGCCAAACTTCGAGTAGTTTCCGGCCAAATGTTACCATTGACAATAGAAAAGCGGGAAAATGTATTTAAATATATTTTTCGTGTCTTAGGAAAATCTTAAGACAGCTATAATGCCTCTATTTTTAGCCAATGACCAGCACATAATTTTATCATCAGTAACCCATCATCTGCTAAGGGAATAAAGCAAATTGCCCGGTAAGTATTAGCGAAAATCTTTTTATTTAGGCGCATCGTAAGACCTCACGCTGTAATAATAAAGAGATTCGATACCGATGGCTAAAAAAACTGTACATCGGTTATCCAACTATACCATACCCAAAGCGGCCAAAGCGCAAGTGATCCTAAACAGTTTGGTACAATAAACCCTTGGCAAAAAAAAAACAATCAGCATTCCAAACTCAAAATACCTACATCTGAAAAAATAAGCCTCTAAACGTCAAATTAAAACTTTTTAAATTCGACAAAGCGATGAAACCATACACCGTGCGGCCGCGCATGGCCACAGATAATTGAGCATTTTTGTACAGATCCTCAATTTTTGGATGTGTCGTGTTTCAGTAACCAGACACTACCGGGTGCCCTTGATTCGTTCACAATAGAACATGTCTAGAGGAATTACACAATTTGGGAATCTGATAAAAGTTTTCAATGATTATGAAATCATTATTTACGGCTGGGTAGAAAAACAAATTATAGAGCAGCGATGGTTTTAAAAGATTTGCAAGAAGATAAATCAGATTAACATGAATTAATTAGAGCCTAATATAAGATATACTGAAGTGCGTTTTTTCTATTCACTTCATCTTCTTCAGGTCACCCTTCATGTGAAGGTTAGTTCATTAAATGAACACTGCTATTTAAAAAAAACACCAAGCTATATGTACGATAATTTTGCTGTTTCATCAATCGATCATCAGTCATTGAGTATTCAAATGAGTGAAGCTGAAATAATATGACCGCAAAAATATCCTAGGTCGTATCGTATGACCTATTGCGGATAGCCGCGTGTCATGTACCTAATTATGCTTTGCCAACCAATGAAGAACTTACATAGGTTTTTATTTTATATATAGTTTTTATTACATAACATAAGTATTTTTCTATGCTCGACTAATATTTGAAACTTGGTAGAGAAGGTATGACGGAAACCTTTGACGCGAATGTACGCTGTTCCGTGTGGTGCCGGACGTAAAAATAGCACCATCCCATTTCTTCCCGTGGGTGTCGTAGAAGGCGACTAAGGGACTTACTAGAGAATGGGCAGCAGCGTTCTCTATGCATTTGATCACCATACTGCGATCGCCAACCCGCCTGCCAAGCGTGGCGATTATGGCAAATCCCCCCTTTTGGGGGAGGCCTATGTCCAGCAGTGGACGTCTTTCGGCTGATATGATGATGATGATGATGAACGCTGTACCTACTCACATTCTTGAGAATAAATGATTCTTATCTTCTACTTATGTTGTTAAGTAATAACAACCACACGGCTCGATCGATCAGGTTGCCGCGGTTAGTCCGTGGACGGGTGACCATCTTTACACACCCTTCCTACCTCGCAAAGGACGGTAAGCAGTTGATACCTGCTGTCATTCGTAAATCTTTGACAGTCGTACGGGTCGTCAGAAGCCAGAAAGTGCAGTAACTGGGCTGTGTAGGTCAGATAGGCAGTGGCTCCATTTAAAATAATGGTACTCAACTGCATCCGGTTAGACAGAAAGCGACCCTTATAGTTGAGATTGAGGAAAGGTTAGGTAGATGATTCTTTTTTTGTACTTAATAAAAATCTTAACACAGCCTAAACCACTGGTCCTAGACGCTGGAATGTTGCAAATATATCACCCATACAACATTAAACTCATACTTCAAAATCCGTTTCGTATATCCAAGTTGTAATCAGCATTCGTCCATAGGTATTTTAAACAATAATTGCCCACACAATAGGCGCGCGCGGTTCACATCGCTGTATTAACATTATGTATCATTACAAATGCTCTCATCAGCTCGCGGTCACTAAGCGGGATCGTTAAATTACATTCAGATATATATAACGAATAATAGACTGATATGCAGGGTCGGTTTCATTCAGGGCAAAATCCAAAAGCGATTTCTCGGTTAGGTAGAGCACATTTGCTCTACATCTGCCAAAAGATCCTAGACCTTCGTTTTGGGGAAAACTAAAAGAGTTTACTTAGGCTTTGTTTATATTTTTTCGTGACTACTGAGACAACAACTAAATGGTGAAGTGTGAAACAAGATAGCATGTTTTGCTGACCCCAAATTAATTGGGATAAGAACAATAGAAAGATTTTGATTTTAGTTTTTTTTTCACCCTGTACTATTTATAACAAGTGAACTTCTAAAAATCACCACAATCAGCATTGTTAAGCCATCTATATGATTACGAGGATTTTTGTTTACGAGGAGTTCCCATCAATTTTTTACCAACAAACACGAATCTTAAGTAAATATTCCGACAATAGACTTTGCAGTTTCAGTGACAACTTTCGGCGGTTTGGCTTATACTCTACTAGCTTTTGCCAGAGGCTTCGCCCGCGTGGAGGTCGGTGTATTATACATATAAACCTTCCTCTTGAATTACTCTATCTATTAAAAAAAACTCGCATCAAAATCCGTTGCGTAGTTTTAAAGATTTAAGCATACATAGGGATATAGGGACAGAGAAAGCGACTTTGTTTTATACTATGTAGTGAAGTAACTCTCAGTAAAAAATATGTAACAAAGCATACCTACATACAAGAATCATATTCTAATGTACGGACATAAGAACCCATCGCCCTCGTAAATCATCCGCCATGACGGAATAAAATCATTATAAGATACAGTAGGTACGTATACCTACGTAGGTATGTATCCACTGCTTTTAACACTTCAAATATTACCTCTATTCTTTATCATTGGATTATATCTGCTAAACATTAACCTTTTTGTGTTAGTTCCATGATCATTGTGAAAAGTGTAAAAAAAGTAATCGTTTTCATTTTGAATGCTTGTCAGCTCGTATGTTAGAAACTGCTTAGCTTTTTGGAAAGACTTGGAATAAAAGTTCATAAAAAGAACAAGCTTAAAAGTAATAAAATATGACATGGGTTTCATTATTTATCCATCTTAGTTTCAGGTTGTTAAATTTAATTCTCGATCTAAATAGGACACGGTCTCCTGAAAAAGTCTGAAATTTACACTAAAAATCTCAATTAGGTATTCCTTATCTTACTACATACCTACAGTATTACGTTTCCTATTTAGATCGAGAAATAAATTGTAAAATGTATTTAAGACAAATTGAAGATTATTTTTTAGACAGACATTATTTCCGACCGCGACCCAAAACGATTTAGTCCTCCCCGCGAAATGTATGCGCATATTTATAGTCCTAAATGTGCCCAAATCGACTGATATTTGAAGGGAAATGAATATTGTAATATTGTGGTGAATACCTACTGGTGCATTGAGCTACAATACTTTTTATTTATGAATGCCAGCTCGTGAATGCTTTGATCACAGAATGTTCTCTGAAAAATAATAGGAAAGTAAGTAATAAGATTGCAGTATTCAGCTGCATTCCTTTATATCGGAAGTCGACCCCAACAGTTAGGAAAAGGCAAGAGATGCTGAAAACAAAGATTTTTCTATCTATCAATTTAGATGTAGTTGACATCGTAGTTCCATTCATTCTACATCGATTTTATAAGAAAAGTGACAAACCACAGTCATTTGTAGGTGTCGTGAACATAGCACACTTAACACCTATGAAAAATTATGTTGAGCCATTAACAAATTCTGAACAATTATCAAATTCTTTGTGTACATGAAATTTGCGATATCATGCCTAGATACATTTCTTCAGTATAACAGTTAAACAAATTATTACTATGACATAATTGCGGCCTGAGAACCGAGACGACTGTTCTCATTTTGTAACATTCTACCTCATGTACCTACAATGTACTTACTTACATTTAGTAATTAAAACTTTACGATCTGATAAAGTTGTAATATAATGGCGCTGTCGAGTGCTTGCGGTTATCGTGTAATATAATTTTTGAGAGTATTTTATATTGTTTTGAGCATCTGATAACATTTCTACAAGATTCATATCGTGCGTGAAAATTTGCTTTTGCGGGTTTTATTTAAACTTTTTTCCTCATAATATACCTAAGCTCTCTTGGATTTCTTACCTACCAAGCGTTTTCAATTTATTTCATGATTCACAATCAACGTATTTTTTTAAGTAAAGTATTAATAGGTACCTACAGATTGTTACAATTCCTAAACTTAGATTAATAATCCTCGTACTTCGGGTTAGTCCCGCTATGGTATGGTCCCGGTATGGCACCCTCTTAAAATACCTATCAAAAAGTCCCGCTATGGTACCCATCTTTTAGATCTACGTTAGACAATAGAAGGTACAACTGAAAAGAAAAGTGTATCTATAAATAAATACTTTTAGGAGTGTATCAATAAAACGTCTGTTTGCGATATTAAATCAGTCTTTTATTAATTCAAAATATTTATAAAAAAATATCAAACAGTAAAACGAAATATTAATTGCAATGTAATTTTTAAAATAATCAACAATATTAATTACCAATAATCAACAATAAAAAAAATATAAAAAATCCACATCTCAGAAAAGTATTACTGTAAATATTATAAACTACAAATAAAAACAACATCCAGACATAAATATTAGTTACAAATAATCAACATTGAGAAAAGGCAGTAATTGTAAATTTATATAAACTACAAAAATAATCAACAACCAACTAGACAAATATATTAATTACAAATAATCAACATGGAGAAAAAGGCGCAAATTGTAAACATAAACTACAAAAAATAATCAACATCGAGAAAAAGTATTAAACATTTTAATAGGCTAAAAACAAAATTAAAATAAACTATTTTTTTAAATGTTCTGATCGAAATATTGACTTTGATATGTTAATCAGAAAATCACCAATGGAGATAGCTTTATTTTCGTAACTTTTTGTTAGCTTTTGAATCTGGCGGTCGATTTCTATACTTGTTCTTTTTCTTGAATTTATAGGTGATCTTTTTAGTCGAAAGCTATAACAAAAATCATCAGTTATTTAAGTTAAGCTATATTTTTTTCAGTAACCGTCTGTAATAGAAGGCGACAACCAATAATATCTACCAAAATAAATAAAATCAAATCCATTTTCAAATTCTTCTATGTACTCGTATTATGTAAAAAAATATATATCTGCTTTTAAAAATATTATATCTGCTTAAAAATATTGTCTAAAAAATACAACTTACTTGGCTTGTTTTATATCAAAGTGACATGTGTCGTTGCCAATTGTTTGCAGAAACAATAATAAACTGGGATTTTTTCCAATAATTTTGTTGAATCTGCCATTCCATGATTCCGCCAAGTTAGTTGTTCTATGGCGTTCACTATGGCAACACCAAATGAGGTCTGGATATTCAAGCCACTGAGTGACAAAATAGTCATTGAATTTGGTCATAGCTTCATCGTCGAAACTGAAAAAAATACTTATTAAACGTTCGTACTTGTAAAGCAATGAAATTAACAGGTCCTTACTGATATTGTTGTTCTTTACTTTTTTGCCATATAATTAGAGTTAAGTACTCAAACATCATTTTGGAAAGTAACCAAGATATTATACCTATTTTCCATTATATGCAGCCAGCCGTCTTCAATATCTTGTTTTGGCAAAAACGCCAAGCCTATGCATTGCTTAACATGGTTCGAGGACTCTTCGTGTTCCATGAGATTTAAAGATTTCGCTTTTTTGATAACGTTCTTTTGAAAATGTACGTTACATCCATTTATTTTGATATCAGGAAAAATCTTCGCTGCTGCATTTATTACTCCTATTTCATAATCGAAGGTAAATTTCGATGGACGCCATTCAGGCAAAGTTTGTTTAATCAATTCGAAAACTTTTTCATAAGTTTTCCCTTCTTTGTTTTTTAACAGAATATAAAATAATGGTGCTACATTCGTGGATAACTCAGTGCTTCCCATGTCTCCATGAATGACATAAACTTGTTCGAATGGGTTTGGGCAGCCGTCGAAAGTGCCATCACCAAAGTAATGCGTTACACATTTTATATGTTCCTTTACTTCTGTCGAGGAAAATATAATTATTCGATTACAGTCTTCATTACAATAATCAGCCAATACATACTTATTAAATTCTTCTGGTATTATAATTTCTTCCACATTCTTAAATTGTGTTTTTGGTACGTTCAACGACTTATTTCGGTGTCTGTATAATACGGTATAATACTGTTTTTAATTTTTTATAGTCAGGAACATTTCCTGTAAGGTGTAACCCTTTGTCTTTTAAGTTACCCATGTGTTTTTCGAAAATTTTCTGTACTGATCCGTAATTTGAATTTACTTCTTTTTTGCACTCACTTATAGCCATTTGAACTTCATTGTCTTCAAAATGTGGCACGCACTGATCACTGTGTTTATAATCTTTCATTATTGTATTATTGGTATTCTCAATAGTTATATATCCACTACATTTAATACTATTTCTCCTATTTACACAATGCCAAGTACTTGAATTTTTATTTTCTCTGCGTTTAATATATTTATGTCCGGCACGTAATAAAGTTTTTCCACCGCGTCGACTGTCAATAATTATTAAATTTACACCACGTGAACTACTTGACCCAGACATTGCAATAGATAAACTAACAAGCTATCCTAATTACTCATATCGCAAAAGTACAGCTGCAAATAGCAAACTAAACCCGGAATAATACTGTCTCTCTCTATTTTCATAAAAACAAAAGGGAAGAGCTAGATACGAATTCGAGGAAGGGCTCGTCTCTATTGTTTTACGAAAAAACCGGTTGGTCAGGTAACTACCTGAAGTGAAACGACAATTACCGAGAGTGATTTGTTTAAAAAATAGTATTAATAAATATTATCTTGCTTAACTATAATAGTTAAGAAAAGATATTTTTTATTAATACTATTTTTTTCTTAACGCATTGTATAACTTTTCTTTACAACAGTACCAAAAACTGAAGGGTACCATAGCGGGACTTTTTGATAGGTATTTTAAGAGGGTGCCATACCGGGACCATACCATAGCGGGACTAACCGCTTATAACATATGCACTGTCCTCCCATACCTAATATCACTGTAATTTGAAAACATTATAAAAGCCAAAATTTTTAAAAGAGTAACCGTGGAGTTTCTTGCCGGCTCTTCTCCATAGGAAGCGACAAATTGGAACCGTGCACCTAGCTTCTGACGTTTCATAAGTGCCCTTGCAGGTTTATGTGAAATATATATATATTTTTTTGATAATACGTTTTAAAATACTTAAATATTACTTAGGTAGGTAACTACTTATTTAATTATTTCAATAGATAGGAATCAAAGCACAGATTACTATTTAAAAACCAAATATTTTCTTGAATTTACTTTGAATAACCTCTGAACAGCTCGCAGATCAAAAGACCAGGCAATAAAAAAGTCCAACGGGCATCCTGACAGGAAAAATACCTAAAACAAAACCTCCCTTCCCCGTCGGAAATAGAATCGTGATCTAATAGTAAAACTGCCACCTGTCTTATCTGTAGCTCAATAAACCCCTCGACTATTAAGATAAGAAAACTATTTAGTTTTTACTGGGATACTTTAGATAAAGAACTAAGCACTTGTTTAACTGACTTGAACTTTTGACCTCTGTTAGTGCTTCTGTCATTTTATCAGAAACTGAGAAGGTATACTTCTACATATAGCTTTTACATTTGAAATCAAGATCCAATGACGCCACGCACACATTTTGGCACCAAGAAGTTTTGATAAACAAAAATTTTTTGTACCTAACTTATGCAAAATCCATCCTTACGAGTGCGTTAACACTGGCCACTACAGAAGCCATTAGAATGAAATTCAAACAAGTCACTGGACTTCTCCCTTCATCCACGTATTGACACAAGCTCGTAATAGGTGCGATCGCGAGCATCCCGCCATGATAGCAACACCAAGTGTCCCGCAAATATTTGTCGCCAGCAATCATCGAACCGATTTGTTCCTAATCCGATGCGACGCGACAGACACCATAAAAACATTATCGCAAACCCCATACAATAATGGGACAATGGCCAAGGGACAAAGCCATTCATCCCTACACTCTCGCACTATATTTATTTACAGTGAATAATATACAGATAATAAATAGTGTTTTTTTATATTCGTGAACGCAGCCGTTGGTGTCAGAATTGACGCCTGTCGCACCGTGGGTTAGTGTCCACAACCCCGAAGGTATTTTAACAGGATATATTTCATATAACTTAATTTTACGCATATTATTTTGGTCTTGACTTGAGGTAGGACGTGAATTAATTAGAATGTAATGCTGTAATTTGCACATGACTTAACAAACAGTGCTAATCTTAAGATTAACCTACTTACTTGAATACTTTTACATTAAAAATCCATTATCTTCAAGAACTATGTTAGCAACAAGTACTCAGTTAGTTTATTAAGAAGCATGTATCAGAACGAATTAATGAATTTGAGCTCGTCACCCAATGGAGAGTTGAAGTAACTTATATATAAATCTTTAGGTTTGTCCCAAACAATTTAAAGCAAAAGTGTCACTATAAGATGCAGGATTATTCCAAAGATATCGATCTCGGCCGATCAGCGGTGCCAAACATTGCCATTTGTACGCTACCACGACACAAAGGCGGATTACTTCACGATGTTTTGATTGCACCAGGGCCCCAACGTGTGATCTTACACATTACAAGCTTAAATATATCCACAGGAAACGGCATTTTACACCTTATCGCCTTTGGTATTAGAGTGAATGAAGTCTGGGGGTGATTAATATGTGGAAATTGACGGAGCGTAATGTTTTAACGACTCAACACTTCTGAGAAGATTATTTAAGATCTTTGTGGCAGCTTGTATGGTATTTTGGCTACTTAAGGGCTAAGTCCCTGGAAACAGGGACAGGTGATAAGATTTAACATGTGAATGTAACACTTCGTTTTTTGAAGTTGGGACATTTAAGTGACGTTTGCATAGAGGTGTGCCGTTTCGCGTGCGCCACGTTTTGACAGATTTGTACACAGATACTATGAGGGCTAACTCACGTAGTTGTCGTCGTTCAAAACAACAGTGATCCTAACACTCCTAATTAGTATTCACAATAACAAGACTAATTCAGGAGGAGGAGGAGGTTCTAATTCAGGATCGTCGAAGTGTAGGTACTTTCAAGCCGTTTTTGCTGGCTTATTATTTTATATTTCGCCTTAGATACAATGACTTATATTTCACGCTAACTATTCTTACCATAATCTCTTCACGCAAATGCATTCTCACCCAAAAATATCTCATCAACAGTCGTTACCATCAAAATCTCCCATCGTGAGAGAAAACGTGTCCAAGACAAAGCCAAACAGTAGCTAACACCAACTTTCACAAAAGAGCTATGCAAAAGTCATGCGTATTACCACAATGGTACGCCACAATGTTACCCTAAATCTTATCATTAGAGGGATAATCCTTCAACGAAAGATGGCGATAATAGTGTATAATCCTCTGAACAATTCATTTTAGTGAAAACAGGACAGGAAGACGAATAGATGTGAGTTTTTGGAGTAAAGTTTGCTGTAGTTTTGGAAATGGTCACGAGATTTAAGTGTATGAGAAAATTGAGATGAATATTGAAAACAAGTTGGTGTGTAATAAGTAATAAGTACCTACTCAATGGATAGCCAACCCATTGATGAACCACGCCATTCAAGATTTTTCCAAAAGCACTTTACAGAACGTCTTAATGATTCGAAATGATGCACAATTAGGAACTCAGATGACAATGTTCTATAGTTGATCACAAAAGTTGCAAAACCTGATATTACATCAGGTTTTGCAACGTTTTGCAGCCTAGGTATATGTAAGGATTGCCAGGGGTCCATATTCTAATTATTGAATGTTGTTAGCTGTCCCAGCGTCCTTTGTACAGGACGATGCCAGCAACACATTCTGCCTTGTAAAGAATCTCGTTTGGTCTTCACAAAGGGAAATATAAACTGCAATTCTGGACTTTCCAAGAATTCCTTCTGTCGAAGTATGTTAGGTACTGCCCGTCTGGCCATAATCCTTACCACATCCGGCATCGATTACTTGCGTGTTCCACACAATGAATAATCCTCCATTGTGGAAAAAATATGTCAAAATAATGTTTTGTTCAATCCGGAAGGATTAAAGCTTAAGGAATAGTTAGATAACGTTTTTAATTAAGCATTATTCGTTCGTTTTCGCATAACGTAATCGTTTGATAAGACAATGATAAGGATGCAACTTTTGAAGAATGAGTGATCTTTTTTTCTGGTGCGTTAGGGTTTGTTTTTGTCTCATAAATTCCTGCGAATGTTTAAGCAGGGAAGATCTTATATTTAATCCTTATGTAATAATCACACAGTCTTGGTGATGGGAACTTATGATCTCATGAGCAGATATCCAGCAGAGATTAAGGGTGTTCAAATAGCAGAGTAGTCTGTGGTGGGACTGCATACAAAGACTTCAATTCGTATCGAATATTTATTCCGAAAATTGCTTTCAAATAAAATAAATTAAGTCCATTAACATATTGCAGCCGTGATCAGTTCACAAGATACCCCCATCAACGCACATAGTAAGAGTATGGAGCGTAAGCGTAGGCGGAGTAGGGAAGCGCGTAGTCGTAGGCACTGTAGGAGTAGGCTACTGGTGAAGAGTAGGCTGCCAGGGGGGCACTGTAGGCTGCTACTGGGTAGTCGTATTCAAGGACCAGGGGCTTCGGCTTGGCTGAGGCGAAAGCCAGGAGAGCGGCGAACAGTACCTGGAGAGGAGAAAATGTTATTAGTAAAACTAATGCAACTGGAAAACACAAGATTTGCGACCAGGACTTCGTACCAGGCACCTTAGTAGGTAACATAAACGTTAACGAGGCAGTTGAACACTTCTTGCACTACAGAGCCAGAATGTACAAGTAAGTAATCTAAATAATGTGCATGGTCTTTCAACAAAAAATACAAGGAGATAATTATGACGACTCCTAAGAAGATATGTCGATCATCTTTCGTTAGGAACACTTTTCGGAAAATTTAAACAAGAGAATTAAATAACGGTAGATCAACAGTGCTCTTGTAACGATACAACCAAAATAATTGGTTCCCCCAAGGCATGGTGTAATGTTATTTTGATTGTGAAGGATTTGCCAGAGGTGTACCTATCTATAGTACATCCACATTTTGCCAGTTAAGTTTAAGTCCTATATAATAGGGGGCGAGCCTTTTGTCATCAACCGGAGAAATGAATAAAAAAACACCAGTAAAAAAAAGAAAAACTTACGTATTTGAACATCTTGAAGATTGTTTGATTTTCGTTTGCTGCGCGATGTAAGAGACGATAGGACACAAGATCCGATGTGTAATGATTGATCAGACAATAGGCCCCTCTTATATATGATCGATCAAGTATGAACGTGCCTACTATACGGCAGTGTAAGCGGATAAACTGCCCAAATATCCTGCTCCTGCGCATTAGGCATAATAATCACGCACAACCTTGCGCAGTGTGGACGGAAAAAAATATTAGATCAAGGTGTAAACCTGACTATTTCTGTACCAGAGTAGGCTAGTGACCATGTCACGCCCGACAAGGAAACATGGTCATATGGCGTGCCTAATGTCCTAGTGTCAAAGTGATGGGTAGCATCTTAGACCATTGTTAACCTAGGTTGCATCATCCGGCGACACCCAATACGCTAATAACAACCGACACCTCTTTAGGCAAAAGTCATTTAAAGGTATTTCCTTTCTAATATTAAAATCGGTAGTGTTTAAATAATACGGTAATTGGATACCTACAAACTATATCAATAATGAATGTATGCATGTATCTATACCTATTCTTGTTTGCTTATGAACTGTAAATGTCCATCTCCATTCAAATACCATAGTTTAGTGAGTACCTAGTGCAAACTTTTGGGATCAGGTTACCTAGTCTGTTCTCTATAACAATATGTTACATGCCTATACCGAACTGTCCCCTACCAAATTATCTTGTCAATAAACGATAGATCCCCATTTGAAACTCGACTCAACATGATTAGGCTTCAATTTGGATAATAGAAGCTAACCCGAGCTCCGTTTAATAACAAATTACGTCTAACGAACTCAAGTAACAAAACTCCGTCATTTTGCCGAGTGACGATCCGCCATGATTAGTGAGTTGGTACCTTTCGCGCCATTTTCGCAGTAATGGCGACATACACTCCCGTTACAGAGTAATTACTGCCCTTTGAGAGCTGAGCCGAGCATTGCCGGTAAACACCGCTTTGCCGATAGTTATCCAGAGGTTAGTTTTACTTTTAATTGGGGTGTTCTGGTTAGGTGTCGAGTTGAGGGTTTGTGCCTACACACTACACACTGCCTATTTTGATTAATTATATCGCTGGTTTTTATTGTAGGAGACATTATAGCCACGAGCCACACAATATTTTATCAACACTCCCATTGCGCCAATCCCACAGAAAAAAAAACTTTCAAAGCAAAGGACAAATCATAGGATAATCTGAGAAATGCATTTGCCTCCGAGAGCACGTTCAGCCCTTGGTTTTGGTTGGCATGAGGGTTTGTATTCGGTATCTAAGATACTGTTATGTTTAGGCACCCTCTTAGAATTTAAATACGCTACGTGCTTGTGGCAAGCTAGTTGTCAGCTGCTTCTAGCTTTAGTTTGTTCTGAACCCACTGGAGAAATAACTATTTTACATTAGTGCTATGTATTTTTTACAATACCGATTGGCGATTATTTTTTAATTCTGTCCCTCGAATTCAAATGGGCACTTTTCATTTTACAAAAAGACTTGTAACGACATCTTTGTTAAACAACCAACAACTGTCAAATTGGTGTTAAATGTGTGACACTAGATGGCAGTGCAAAAACATAGAAAGTCAATGAAAAGGATATATAAGCTACGTAATTTATCAATAAGTAAATGCTATTCATTTTCTTTATCATACATAATCATACAAGCCGTTTCTAAACAAAAATAAACTAACCAACATTCGTAAAGAACAAATAATCTAATTTTATGGCAACAGTAAAACTGGTTTGTCACACTTGTCACTGTCATTGTCAAAGTCAAAAGTTATAATTTCATCCGAAAATTGTTTGATTTTTGGTTGTTTACGTGTTTATCGTTTGTACTGTTAAATTAACAAAAATAATAAAGCCGCCATGATCGGTGTGCGATTAAACACGTTCAATGACTCTTCTGGTGAGCCAGAACAGGATGCTAACTCCGCTTTAACTGAATTAGACAAAGGTATGGAATAACCTAACTTTCCTTCTAGATGCATATTTGCCATTGCTTTTTGTTACTTTTTGCCATTGCACTAAACTAAACTCTTGTTTTGTTCTAGGCCTCCGGTCTGGCAAAGTCGGTGAACAATGCGAAGCCATCGTCCGTTTCCCACGTCTGTTCGAGAAATATCCATTCCCTATTCTTATCAACTCTTCGTTCCTAAAACTAGCTGATGTGTTTCGTATGGGCAACAATTTCCTTCGTCTATGGGTGCTTCGCGTGTGCCAACAAAGTGAGAAGCATTTGGACAAGATTTTGAACGTTGACGAATTTTTGAGGAGAGTTTTCAGTGTTCTACATTCAAACGACCCAGTTGCTAGGGCACTAGCGCTGAGGACCCTTGGTGCGGTGGCTGGAATTATACCAGAGCGGCAGAATGTGCACCATGCCATACGTAGAGGGCTGGACAGTCATGACAATGTGGAGGTTGATGCTGCTATTTATGCTACTACAAGATTTGCTGAGCATTCTAAGTAAGTTACGTTCAAAATCAAACACAAATTATTATTTTTCACTTCAACTTACATGGAGCACATAAGAAACTTCAAAAGTTTTGTACGTTTACAATTGGTAGAGTCCTATGGAGAAAAGCCAACAAGAAAGTTCATGGTTACTCTTTTAAAAATAATTGGCTTTTACAATGTTTCCAATTACAGTGTTAATAGGTATGGGGGCAGTGTAGGCCTGTCAACAAGTACCATTCTAATGAGCTACCTATGATTTCTATATTTACACTACAAAAAACGATGCTATGTGAATGTGATGCGATGTATGGTGAAGGGTGGGCGTTTTGGGGGACTGTCTCATGTACTTTGACGTTCAAAAAGTGCTGATTCTCAGCCTAATTTGAATAAATGACTTTTTATTTGATTTTGATTTATGATTTCAAGCTTTTTTAAGTCACCACCAGTCTTTCATGTAGCTGCAAAATAAAAAATAAATATGACTCATGACCATAACATGTATGTATTTAATCCCATTCAATGACTTTATCATGTAATAATCATTCAATGGGATTAAATGAGGTGACCTCACTTACCGAAACAAAGATCATTTAACATTATTATTTATTTTCAGCGCCTTTGCAGTGTCTATGTGCAATAAGCTCTGGGACATGGTGGACTGTGAAAGTACAGCCGCTGAGCGTAGAGCTAAGCTTGTGAGGGCTCTTAGGACTGTGCACGGTGGAGGTAAGTTATTATACATACTTGTTTGTATTAGAATGTAAAATTGCCCCTTGCATACAAACAAACAAATAAATCTTTGTAATATATTAGTATAAGCCCTTTTTAACCAAATTAATCTGGACATAGGCCAGTGTATAGGCTTTTTTATTACTTGCAAGATTTCCCATCCAGACATTGGTTATACTGATATGACAATGGTATGCCTCTATATACCTCTATATTAATTGGTATTTTTCAATTGTGGTACAAGTCGTAATGTGAAATAAAAATGACAAGGAGAAAAAACTAAAATTGGTAGAAGTCAGTCTTTTCAGTCATAAAAGGTTATGTGATAAATTGTTATTTGTAAGAAACATATCAGTCATGTAATAAACTTTAAAAAATAATCTTCTGTGTTATTCCCCAGCTGTCCGAGCTCAAGGTGTGCTGAAGCTACTCCGTTCCTTACTGGAGCGGTTCCCATCGTCGAGCTCCGTCCGCGCCGCTATCACGGCGCTTACGTATATCGCCGCGGATACCGTTGTGCATGTGCCTGATCAAGTAAGTTATACAATGGACTTGAAAATTAGAATTGCAAAATCTATACCCTTAAATCTCTAGCTCAATTTCAATTAAAATTTTACGGGTCAGTGTCAGGCCGGATAGATGTTTTTAATTATTATAATTCTGTAAATACACACCTGTTACGGCCACGGATCATATTTTGTTAAACATACAGCTTAACACTGGCCTGAAAATTGCAAAACACCAAAAGAAAATGTGTAATTTCGCGGGTACTGGTACAGGGTACCCTGGCTTCCCCGTTAAACTAGACAGTTATTCAGACAATAAAAGACACATTCAGATCTTTTTGTTTACTTCCTACTACATTAGGTATAAGTAAAGTGACCATACGTCCCGTTTTGAAAGGGACTGTCCCTTTTCTCAGTCAACAGTCCCGTTGTCCCTATACAAACTTCCGGGACGCGAAATAGTCCCGTTTTCTGAAACAGCGCGAAAGATTCATATCACAGATCTACCAAATGCCGTATTTCAATATATTATAATCTGTTATAGTAAAATCAGGTGGCGTGACGCCTTCGAAAAAGGTGGTTGTCTGTTTTACCCGTATATTTTTTTTTTTATTCGTAGGTATAGTCTTAATACAATTTCGTTTATTTGTATCATTAAACCAGAGATGGTTTGTATTGATACTCACATTCACTAAATCGATACCACCGCTTAATCACTAATGGGTAAAATAGCTAATAATTAAATAATGTAGGTACATCGAAAATTATTTGCACGTAACTCCGCGAAACTACAATAGCCGTAAATATATATCAGTAAGTACCCTACCTAAGTGAGTCACATGCAATGTTTATAGAATTTGCTCAAAAAAGAATGGTTCTAGTCAATCTCAAGATGCCTATACAGGTTGCTTTTTATTTTTGTTCAGGGATATTTTTTTTTAGACTAAGTTACTTATGTGTTTAATATGTAGTTATAATAGTATTTTTTGTATTTTTGCTTATAGTTTTTAAGGTTTATTTCGGTTTTAATAGACTTGGGTATTTCATTAATTATGGTGGGAATTAAATAAATTACTGTTCGCCTGCCATAATAATTTCTAACCTAAGGTATTGTTAATTTATTTTGGGTGATATGTATGTATGTATGTTCGCAATTTGCTAGAAAGCTAGTGATCCGATTTAGATGGGGAACGAAAAGACAGTTTAACTCAGAAACAGCTCAATTAGTGTCTATCATTTACTGCTTGGAGTTTAATTGTGAAACTAAAAGATATTGACGCTAATCAAGAGGCACATGCCGCCCACAGACAGTTGTTATTTCCATAAATATTAAGTATTGAATTTCTTTGCCCATTTGCTTCTTGTGTCCGCCCCACCTCCCCTGTACCCGCCCATGACAATAGTACTGATGAAAAAAAATGTGTTAATTTAAATTCTTAACCTGCTATATGGCGTCCCGTTTTAGGACAAAAAATAAATGGTCAGTTTAGGTATAATTTATTTTTTTATTTATGTATTCAGACTACAAATGAGGTCCATTGTGTTAGTAACAATTTTACTTAACCTATGTTAGTACTTAATAGCTAAAACAGATCTTGTTCGATCGGCTAACGCCCACACAAGCGGACTATCTGCCCGGGCGGCTATCGAGTGCAGAATAATGTTAGGACTGTCACGCAACCTGCGAAGCAACGAGGCAAATTTCTTGCGCCACACTGCGTCAAAGCTGTCAGTGCGCGCGTCGGCAAACATCGTCGACGCACTGCAGAAGCGTGGCAGTCATAACAGCACCCTGAACGAATTGTTATATTGGATACGCAGAGCATTGCAAGCCCTTTGGGTATATCTGAACCACAGGGCCCCCGAGTACAGTGTTGTGCAATACCTCTTAAAAATGACTATTTTAACTGCGACTGTACATAGAGAGAGCCTGCGGGGAAGCATGTTCGCCCGGACTGACAACGCTCTGCGCTCCCTCTCCAAATCTAAATCGTCCTTCAGGCAATCTGTTACCAGATGGCCCAAATATTTAAATGTATACACCCTGTTTATTGGTTGACCTTTAAGTAACAGAGGAGGGACCGTAGATGGACGTCTGGCACCAGACCTGAAGACGATATACTCTGTCTTTTTGGTGTTGTAGATCAACCCATGAGACTCCTCATACGACTCGCATACATCCAGTAACTTTCGGAGAGCATTGATCGAGGGAGCCAGTAGCACTATGTCATCGGCGTAGCTCAAATTATTAAAACAACAAGTATAAGTACCTAACGTTGCATTACGAGGCGTAGTAGTTGGTTTATAACCTAGTCCACGTTGGCACAAACACAAAAACTTCGCGACGGATTTTTTTCGCATACTCGTACGTTTCAACGTGCTGCTTAGTTCAGAGAGTTGAAATCGTTGTAATATCAATGCTCTGTTCAACACCGAGTGTGGTTGGTTTAAGTACTTAAAATTTTTATTTAACGTCTCTTTAAGATCGTTCATTCCACGCGGGCTGGCAACAACGCATTTATAGTCGTTTTTCGTTATTATTTCACTAAATACAAACAAAAGTACAACATTTACTCTTTAATAAAAACATTTAATCGTAAGTACTTAGTAATGTAAATAGAAAATAATTGACGGTATATCGATTTTTATAAGTAAATACCAGAATAACTAAAAAAATTGCAACAACAAACTTGAAAATGCCAACGATCTAGTGCATGGCTGAAAAAAATGTTTACTTTTATTCGTATTGAATGAAATAATCACGAAAAACGCGCCGTTGCCAGCCCGCGTGATGATAAGGCTCTTAAGCTGCGGTCTCACGGTAGATCGTAAAATTATATTTCCGTTGTAGGTGGAACTACTTCTTAGCATAGCTATGAACGACGCCCGGTCCTCTGTTCGGCGCGCCGCACTATTAGGGCTGCGCAAACTGGCAGAACACGCAGCCTTATGGCCGGCTGATTGTGTGGAGAAGCTAGTCAGGGCTGCCACTGATAGCCAGGAGATGGAGCATACTATGTTGTGCTTGCAAGTTATGCAGGTGAGTGATGTGCCCTTAATTTAGTTTGGCAGTCGAAATTACTGATTTTTGTATATATCCATCTCTTTCCCACAATGAAGTAAGATTTATAATAATATAATACGGCTATATATAAGATTTGGCAGTAGCTGGACTAATTAGCAAGGCAAATCCACCGAAAACACGCCTGTGCATTGTTCCCATTTTGACCTATGGATCTCAGACTTGGTTCTTCACAAAAATTCTAAAGCCTGAACTCTAAATTTGCCAAAGTGAGGTGAGCAATATTCCAAGCGTCAAATTGAAAGACCATATTTGCAACACCACACTGCGCTCCAAAACACAGATTACTGACATTGCTCAAAGAGCCGGTAATCTGTAATGGGATTGGGCTGGCCACGTCTGCCGTAAGCCCAATGAGCTGTGAGTCAAAATAAGCATTACTTGGAGCCCTAACACAGCCAGAAGGCGTCGCGGCAGACCCCATACAAGCTAGCGGGACGAGCTGGAGAAAACAAACGATCAGTGGTCCATTTTAGCTATAGATAGAAATAAACCCCTTTATTTATAAACGTTGCATAAAGTTAAGAGGTGTTTCAATGTCAAATATGTATGGTTTAAATGGAGAATTTTTAGAAACTTAATTAGTCTGAAAATCAGCACATGCTGAGGTCCGTACCGTGCATTCCGTGCGCAGAAGCTGGTGTCGTGCCCCGCAGTGTGCGCGGCGGCGGCGGCGCCGTGCGGCGCATGCGCGGCGCTGCGCCGCTACTGCAGCGAGGCGGCGCTGTCGGCGCACCTGGCGCGCGCCGCCACCGCTGCGGACGTGCTCACGCGGCTGGTAGTGCACTGGTACGTTCTACTGTTTCATGTCCTAGGACGTAGCCAACTACAGTCTTAGTACACTTTATTTATCTATTAATGACTTAACTCTTGTTGCAGCTACGAGGAATGTCTTCCAGTTGAGGGCGCGGACCTGATGTTAGCTCTGGAAACTTTGGTCATAGCATCCGGAGATAACAACAACCAAAACAATGTCAAACCACTCCGGGTTGCGCTGCGCTGCTTGGTAAGCAAAACGGATATTATTTATACATAGGAGAACCGGGAGCTACATATAATAGATGGATAACAATTGTATACGAAACATAAAGCCAATTACAGATTATCACAGATAAAAACAGAAAAAGTAGTAGAAATCTTATGATCACTAACAAGCACGATAGAAAGGAATCAAAATCAAAAGTCATTTATTCAAACTAGGCTGAGAGCACTTTTTGAACGTCAAAATTACATAAGACAGTCCCCCAAAACGCCCGCCCTTCACCACTTCCTAGTGCTTTAGCTGGGAAGAAGAAGTGGCGCAACAAACTCCCCAGCAGCACAGCTGTCTGTTATGTTAGAAGAACTTGAATCTATACAATAATAGCATATAATTAACATTCAACAATAAATGAAAATTTAACTGATTAAAATTTTAAAAAAAAATGGTTTATGCAATCAAGTTAAATAAACAATGATATGAAGTAATTCATATGACCTGTCAGTACTTAAGCTAATTCTGGTGAAAGAACACAAACGTTGTCTTGAGTTAATCACAGCGACCAACAATTCTTATCGTTTAACTAGTCGTTGATAGAATAGTATGCCTTCGAACAAAGATTTGATTTTACTTTCGCTTTAAACACATTAAAATGTAAATCTAGCAAAGAAGAGGGAAGCTTGTTATAAAAGGTTATACCAAGCCCAGCAAATGAGTTATGAACTTTATGAAGCCGGTGAAAGGGAGCACGTAGTTTGTCCTTATTTCTAGTATTAATATTATGAATATCACTGTTTTTAGTGTATAAGTGTATATTTTGCCTAATATATAAGATGTTAGCGAAGATGAATTGCGATGCCACCGTGAGAATACCAATATCTTTAAAAAATTCTCTCAGAGAAACTCTAGCACCTAGTTGGTAAATTGCACGAACAGCTCGTTTTTGAAGAACAAAAATATTTTGAATGTTAGCGGCTTTACCCCACAGCAGAATGCCGTAGGCCATAACGCTATGAAAGTAACTAAAATAGACTAACTGAGCTGTATCAACGTCAGTGTATTGTCTTACTTTTCTGACTGCGTAGGCGGCCGAACTGAGCCTTCCCGCTAGGCTTGATATATGTGATCCCCACTGAAGTTTGGCATCTACTGTTATGCCAAGAAAAACGGCCGATTCTACAGTTGCAAGCACCTCATTATCTAAGACAATGTTGGGTCCCAGATTTTTTATATTCGGTAAAGCGAACTTAATACATTTAGTTTTCTTGGCATTGAGAACTAGATTATTCGTGGTAAACCAATGCGTAATCCTTGAGAGTGCACTGTTTACGTCGTCAAAATCTTGTCTATTCCTGTCTACTTTAAAGATAAGAGAGGTATCATCAGCAAACAGTACAACGTCACAGATACTCTTTAAATAGAATGGTAAATCATTAATGTACACTAAGAATAAGAATGGACCCAGTATTGAGCCTTGAAGTACACCTAACTGAACTGGTAGCCCGGAAGATTTCACACCATTAATATCTACACATTGGTGCCTATTATTTAAATAAGAAGTTATTACGTTGAGAGCATCATTTTGAACACCGTAATGACGTAGTTTACGCAATAGCGTGTCATGGTGCACACAATCAAATGCTTTGGAAAGATCACAGAAAACTCCAATAGCATTTTGTGAGTTCTCCCATGCGTTAAATATGTGTTTCAGCAGAGCAACGCCCGCGTCTGTAGTTGAGCGACCTTTTGTAAAGCCATATTGTTCATCATGAAGGAGGCAATTTAAATTAAAATGTCTTAGCAACTGCTTGAGTATTAACTTTTCAAATATTTTACTAAATGCCGGTAAGATAGAAATGGGCCTAAAATTCCCTACGAATATACGTATATAAGGTACAATTAGCACTATGAACTTTTTTTTAAGTCAGCGTTCAACCAAGTGCGTGCAGAATAGGTTTAGGTGGTAAATGGGTCAAATGAGAACTCTTTACAATGAATATTAAAATCCATACTCACTTGAACCATGTATGCCTGTAGTTAGAAGACAAAAAAGGAATGGATGGATGGGACGTTAAAATGCAGTTTGTGCAGGAAATCAGGACAGTCGATCTCGTTATGTTTAAATAAAGTACAATCCACTAATCGACGACGATTTATAAGTGGCTGTAAACGAAATTTCTTGGAGAGATTTATGTATGTGTCCTATGTTTTCAGCTGCGTATGGTAAACGCAGGCGAAAACATAGGCAACGAATAAATCTTTTTTGTAAATTCTCAATACGATCAACGTACTTGCCAATACACGGGTTCCAAATTTGTGACGTAAATTCAAGATGACTTCTCACAAAAGAGCAATAAAGAATCTTGAGGATTTTGGCTTTCTTGAAACACTGATTCTCATAACAAAACCCAGTGCACATTGAGCAAATAATGGCAGGGCCCGATCTAGCTATTTAGCCGCTCCGGACAAAAATAATATTCGCCGCCCTTTACACTAACACCATATAGTCAAGAGCTTGCTATTCCAAAGAATATTCAAATACGTTGGTCTGTTACGGCTTCTGAACAAAGATACAAAAATGCATGAGAGTATGTTTGTAAGTATATATGTATGTATGTACATACAGAGTGATTTTTTTGTCACCGTCCAAATTTTTCAGGGTGATAGTACCCGTGAAATTGACAAACTTTCTTCAAGGAACATGGGTCGAAATATGAAAAAAAAATCGGACTTCCCATACAAAATCGATCAGCTGACTATTGATTTTGTATGGGAAGTCCGATTTATTTTTTCATATTTCGTACTTATAAACAAACAAAGCTTCGAGCTTTGGCCACTATTTGCTCAATGTACACGTTAAATAGAAGTTTGGAATAATGAAAAACGCCCATCATATCTGTGTAATAGCTGGCCTTTAAGTTTATAAGTTCTAGGCAGAGGGACGCGTTTCCTGCTTGAGGAGATTACTGAACATTTAACATGGTTCAAATCTAGTTCCAACCGCACCAGGTCAGATTGTAGAGCTTCCATGTCAACATCTGATGATATTGGAGAAAATATCTTCATACAGAAATCCGTGCTGAAAGACTGACTCCACGTTGCTTAAACTTGGTTATAGACAACCCTCTCAAAGACTTTACTTCCACTTATAGTAGTGCACTATGCTATTATTGGGATTTTTTTTTTTTTCAATGACATTTAAGAATAACTTAAAAAAAAGTGTTGAGTCGTGGGACCTCATGCAGGAACGAAGTTTCTTACACAATACTTGCACACACATACACTCGTTAGTAATAGAAAGAGACAGAAAGAGAGGTAGTGTTCATTTAATACGCGTTTTTAATATAGAACCACCTAGTATAAGTTTTTAGCTCTTATGACCTTGTAAACATCTTGGATTTTCATCCTCAAAAAAAAACTTTTAAAACGACACCCAAAAGAACCTTTCGCAGCCGCCATCTTCGATTTTTATTTTGGCTTCAGCATCGAAAACCCTGAAAACATTTTTGAAAATACCCCATTAAAAAAAAAACATTTTTGAAATCCGCGTTTAAGAACTTCGTTTAAAAATGCAGCTTTAGCACACTGCTTCCAATAACCACACAGATTTGAATGGACCTGTCCAGTTAGTGCACGCCAAGTAACGTTTATTAATCTCGCCTTTGTGCGTGCCATCAGGTACTTAAACGACTGAAGAGAGCTTCTGCGTATATGACGTTTTACTTATGTACGTAGGTGCAACTCAGCCGCGCTGAAGCCACAGTGTACGCGTCCCGCACCGCCAACGTAGTGGGCACACAGCTACAGGCGTGCGGCAGCGCGGGCGGGCCGCGCATGGCGGCGCTGCTGGAGGCGCTGGGCGCACTGGGCGGCGCGCCGCACGCGCCCGCGCACCTCGCGCCCGCCATGCCGGCCCTGCACCACGCGCTCCACCACCTGCAGCGGTACGTACAACGTAGTGGGCACACAGCTACAGCACATGAGTAACCAAACGGAACAGAGGCAATGCTTCTTAAGAACGTTCAATATTGTTACCTATTTTGGTAGGGTTGTCACAATAGGTAAAGACAAATTATACAAAACATTTGTTTAATAATTTTATTGTTCAGTATGATAGAATACTTTACAAATTACTTACTCTAATTTTTTTTTTATTGTTTATTGTTTATTTTAATGGTATGGTAAATTCTGAATCTAACATAAAGTTTTTTGTCCCCGATTCCGGTTGTCATTCGTAGATCTTTGACAGTCGTTACAGGACGCCAGAAAGTCTGACCATCAGTCTATCCAAGAGTATCGTGTTGCCCAATAGCTGGGTTGTGGAGGTCTGAAAAGCAGTCGCTCCATGTGAAACACTGGTATTCAGCCGCATCCGGTTAGACTGGAAGCCGAGCCCAAGCTAGTTGGGAAAAGGCTAGGGAGATGATGATATCTGTTTTTTTTTATATTTATTTAATTTAAAGACAGACCGACTTAAAGCGATAAATAAAAACGATGTAGGTATTAATGATAAATGTTCATTAAAAATGCTTTTGAAACGCGTATTCAAACTTTCATGATAATGCTACAATAGCTGTTGAGAAGTTCCCTCCTGAGGAGACTATCCTGTCTGCAACAGTTTGTGGCGAAGATCATGTTTAGCAAACAAAATTAAATTTAAATACAAAGTTTCGAGTCCATGCTACTAACCGTTAAAGAGTTCCTTCGTAAGGAGGCAATGCTGGCTGCAGCAGCAGTTCATGATAAAAATCATGTTAAACTATCAAAATTAACCGGTGTAGGCCGGACGATGACTTTTGACGTTGAGTAGACGTCAAGTCCCGCGCCGATATCTGACAGCTGACCTTGCTCACAAGAAAAGGTCCACTCAAGTTTTTATAATATTCAAACTTGCAACTTATAAAACAAACAACGTGCGTCGCACTAACCTTGAGATTGTCAACTGGCTGTGCCAGCGTTAACCGGTTTTTTCCAGTCTCACCGAGTACGCGACAAGCGGCCAGTGGTCACGCAAACATGCCCCGCGTGCTTGTAGTAGTGCAACCGATTCGCGCGGTTGTATGAAGCTTTGTCTCTGTTCCGTTTGGTTACTCATGTGGCTACAGTGCGGCAGTACGGGCGGGCCGCGCCTTATATAATTTGAATGAATTTATACTTATTATAAAAAATAATTCATAGAAACTTTATACCATAACTGCTAGACAATGACAGCAATATCACAGAAGTGACGTTATGACTATTTATTTTCATTTTAGCGTCATACATTGTCCGTACCACGTAAAAAGGACAGAAATAATCACTTCCAAAAACTTTGGAAGCGTCTAGCTTCGCTATATTTCCATTTCTTTCAAAGATTTTTTCTCATCTCATTTTAATATGCCTTATTTGTTCTAACATTTCTAATATTAGTCATTATCCATGTTGTTAAAAATGCGCGCAGTGGATAAAGTGCGGAATTGAAATATGGTTTGCTACAATGTCAAATCAAAAGTCATTTATTCAAGTTAGGCTGAGTGTCACTGAGTGGTACTTTTTCAACGACAAAATTACATAAGTACCAACCACCAAAAGTAAGTTTCTAAGTTTGCTTATACTATAAATATACCATGGTCACATAACATTCTGAGCACTATTACTTAACCCTGAAGGGCAATTCCCGTATTTTAAACGTTTGCATTCTAAAGTAAGTCTGAGTCTATCAAAGTTTGCATAAGACTAAGCTGGCATGAGATAGCGACTAGATTTTAAATGTTTTTTTTACTAATACGGGAATGTGCCTAGTCCTGACAGCTTGCGATGTTCCCAGCGTCGACGCCATAGAGAGCCCTCCCGACGACGGCACGGCGCTGGTGTTGCTGTGCACGGTGCTGTTCCAGGAGCGCGCCGGCAAGGCGCTCACGCACTGCATCAGTGCGCGGTGGCAGTGCACGATACTGCGCACTATCGACAAGGCGGACGGGTGGGTGCGCTATCGAGTCGCTAGGGCGGCGCTGAGGTCAGTTTTCACTTATTTTTCAAATTCTGTTAGAAAAGAGATCATCAGCCATATTGGGTCCAAAATCCAAAGTCCATCTTGAACAAGTATTACCTACTATGACAGCAAAGCTCTAAATTTTCTTATAGTTATTATTTTTTACATATTAAGTAAATATCAAGATCACCTTTCATTTATTTCGCCTTTCGGTAGCTATATGATGTTTTATTAAAATGTATAAAACTTGAATTTTTCAACTTTAAAAAACTCCTGAAGGAATGGTCGTAAAGATTCGGCGAACACTATTAATTTTCAAACAAATTAGCGCCCGAACACGTGTTGTCGGTTTAGTTGCTGTAGGTACGTATGTTCGGGCTCTTAGCGTCAGCGCACACCAAGAGCAGAGCAGAGCATTTTCTGAGACTACTCAAAAATTTATAACTGCTGGACGTGTACTTACTACCTACAGCGCGGCCGGCGTCAGTGGGAAATCATGGGCAGAGAAAAGTTGATCAAACTGGTCATGCACGCCTGCCTGGTAACCCAGAACATTTTCAACGGAGCTTGCTCACGAAGGGGCGAGCATGCCGCCTGCATTGGCGAGCAGTCTAAATTTTGCTCGACCATACGCGAGCATTTTGCAGTTCGGTGTGCGCTGACCCTTAGCAGTAGCTACCACGTCTGCCTAATGTTAGACATTTTCGAAGTTTGAATATAAATGAGTTTTAATCTAACTCTTAGATATTTTCAGTCTAATGTATCATTGTTTTTAAAAATTTCAATGCTAATACTAAAATCTATTGGAAATGTAGAATTAAATTTAGATTTAGAACTATAACCTATTTATACCTAAGTAATTCAGTCAGAATCATATATTATTGGTGATATTACATTTATTTTTGTTCGCAATAATTATTTCTTACTAGCTTTTGACATCGGCTTCGACCGCGTGGAGGTCCAAAATTATCCCACGGGAACGTACTATCGGGGTAAAAAGTATCCTTTGTGTTATTCCAGGTTACAAACTATCTGTTTGTCAAATTTCATCAAAATCCGTTCAGCCGTTTTTGCGTGATTGAGTAATAAACATCCAAACATCGAAACATACAAACTTTCACATGTATAATGTTATAGTAGAAAAGTTTTAAGTATCTTTATTTGGAGAATACCTCATTAAATGCGTGCTCTTAGGTATGGCCACCATAGCCTCGCGGCGCTCATCTTGCGGCGCCTGTCGCAGGAGGCGCCCAGTGAGGCGGCGCATCGCTGGCTCACGGCGGTGCATCGTGCTGCGGCCGCTGATGCTAAACTTATTGAAGATGGTAACTTTACTTTTTATAAGTTAAAGACGGACAAGGAAACGGAAACGAACAGAAAAATACCTACAATGGTGATGATTATTAGGGTTCCGCACCTGAAAATGTAAACATGGAATCCTCATAGGACCAGTTTGTCAAGGCCCTTTTTCTCAGGAATACGTGGAGGTATCAAATTGAAATTAATATAAAATACGTAGGTCTGCAGCCCCTTGGAGCTATTTAAAAATCAAGCTAACAACAAACCTATAGGGTATTCCCCTACAATCATGAACTTGGCCAAGAAGCAAGGTCTCACAGCACAGGTAAAGGGGAATTGCTCACTTAGTTAGAGTGATCTGGCTAATCGTAGCCAAGATCTTTATTAATAAAAGACTTGCATTTTATAAACTACTTGTCTATAAGAAAACAAATATTATATTGAAGTTGTAGCAAGATGCAGGAATATGCTTCATCTGCCAGATGTGATGACATCCCTAACGTCAAGTGAAATGACTCAAGATGTCATTTCACTTGTCGCTAGGGATGTGCGATATGTATCGATACTCAAGTGGGTCGGTATAACGGGATTTGATTGATTTCACATCGATTTAACGATATACGATCCACTACTCCAAATTGATAAAGGTAGTAAGGATCGTATCAAAAATCGTATTACTGTAAAATTGTAGTGGTCAGATCTATGTACATGTGTTTAGTTAAATGAGAAATATTAAAATCTCAAGAACAATACTATTAAGAAAGGCCGGCCGTTATTTTACACTACTGACATTGGCAGAATTGTTCGGGCAAAACCGGGACTCTGTTTGCCATAGTATGAAATTGAATTTAATTAAAGGCAAACATCAAAAATTATTAGCGATCTTATATCGATACTCGAATCGAAATGATCCATTGCGAAGAAAAATATCGATACAAAGCAACCAGATCGACCATCTAAAAGCGATACAGTAGGAGTTCCCAGGAAAAAATATGTTAAAGCAATAATAACGTTTTTGATTGTTTTATTTTAAAACAATGTAAATTAGTATAATCTTCTCATACAGTCGGTACTCGTTTTGCAGACTAACACTTTTTTTGGTTACTGTAATTGATTATCTATTCGATTACAGACTGATATTGATGTTTTATTTGCGTGCTGGTAACACTGCGTCAAACAAATGGCAAGGTTTTTTAACTGTGGATACAGTTTAAATACTGTTTATTTTGACTTTTTTTAAGTGTGTCTAGCTACTATGTGATGTACAAAAATATTTCTTTCAGAATTAATAATATTGTTTAGTACAAATCATTTTTACCGGACATCTTGTCCACGCTTAGCCGTAACTGGTGATTTCCTTTGTAGTTTCATCGCATTTTTTTTATTAATTTTTTCGGTTTTGGTTAGTAACTTACATTTAAATTTTCATTCAATTGCCATTTCCACCGAGGTATATATAGTGTTTTTCTCAAAAGAATGCAGGGAAACAAAACATACTTTATGTTTTCGCCAGTAAAAAATTTCGATTTTTTGCTTTTTAATCCGGTCGATTATTGTCGTTTAATAAAAGTAGTTAAATTTTCATAATTTTTCAAGCTAATGCCGTTTTTAACATGAAATGTACATTTTCAGCATGGAATAAATTGCCCATAATGTAGACAGCTTTTTAGTTTTTGCAATCTCATTAAAATACGCCAAAAATACTGTTTCGGAGAAAATGTTCACTTTTTCTCGTTTTTCCAAATCATATAATTTTCATATAGTTATTTTCATGTATTTTTGGTCTGACTTTGCTGGAAGCAGGTTTTCCATTGCCAATTTGGCTTCTGATATTAAATCTGGTGGAGTACAATCAATCTCCATTTCACTCTCTGAACCGTTGGAAGTCATTTTGATTATTAAATTTATATTCACTATACACCGTGACATTTAAGTAGTCTTACAAAGGTGGTCCACTCAATTTATCCGTCATAAAATACCTCTAGGCGCGATTAAAACATTGTTACCATTAATCAAGATAATAGGTACAAAGACAAATAAATAATGGTTTAGAATTATGAAACTCCCTCCCTGTTTATTATGTTTACGTATCAAACGGTAGAAGATATCTACCTACCTAACATTACATTCCATCATTAATTCCATCTCTATAACAGGGTGTTTCATTCTACGTCATGCGTCTTAGTGAATTATATTTTTAATGTTTAAATTATGTATAAGTTCAAGAATATTTTTTTTTTTAATAAATGATTAGTAGTCATTGGATACATGAAATGGGTCGCCGTTGTAAGACGACTAAAATGTCACGGTGTATATTGTTATACACCGTTGTATTAAGAAGATTTTTCCGCTGCTGTTCAGCTTTGCCGCCAGTTTTCTATTTATCACCTGTGCCGAAAGGCAAACGCATTTATGGCTAAACAGCCACGTGAACGTAATTTATACTAAGCAAAGAGACTTACTTTGGCATACCAAAGTAAGTTGGCATACCAAGAATGATAAAAGAGATCCAATCAAAAAGTATTTAATAACCCCAGCACGCCGTTTCATACAACATTGGAACATTACAATGCTCCAGGCATTGTAATGTTCCAAATTAAAAAAACGCTCCTGTAATGGATTTGATTTTCTTTGTCCGTAAATTCGATACTTCGCGTGTTCTTTTTTCGTAAATAATGACAATATTTCCATGCATGCTTGAGAAAAGTTATTTTTTTCCGCAATCTTCTGCGTCAGTCTTTGTCGAGATTGAGCAGTAGATGTCCTGAAATAAATATTTTCTGTAAGGAATCGCCGGGCTCGAGGAGGCCAGCTCGGGCTGGGAAGTGTCGAGCGGCTGGGGCGGCGCGGGCGGCGGCGGCGCCGGCGCCGGCGGCTGCGGCGGCGCCTGCGCGGGCTGCGGCGCCTGCGCGCCGCTGCCGCCCGCCTGGATGCGCGCGCGCGCGCACGCGCTCGCCGCGCTGGCGCGCACGGCGCACGCCGCGCGCACGCTGTGCACGCAGCCGCCGCCCGCCGTCGCGCATACCTACTCGCAGGTACCGTGTCAACCAATACGAGTATCGCTTGAGAACCTCCATTCTTGACG
This sequence comes from Polymixis lichenea, assembly GCA_949091785.1. Classification (NCBI taxonomy): domain Eukaryota; kingdom Metazoa; phylum Arthropoda; class Insecta; order Lepidoptera; family Noctuidae; genus Polymixis; species Polymixis lichenea. The sequence continues at coordinate 1,297,947 of OX420942.1, forward strand.
GAGGTCCCGCGACAGCACACGTTTTTTTAGACATATGTGCTTTTAACACCTGCCTGGTCCACAGAACACCCGCGACCCGTCCCTGAAGGCGGGCGCCTTCGCCACAGCCGTGCGCAAGGCGGCGCGCGCCGTGTCCGCCGTGTCGCAGAAATACGCCGCCATCGCGCGCACCGCTTTCCACGCCGATGACTCCACGCTCAGGCATCTACATATGTATCCTTTTAAACTGTTTAATAAAACTTATAATAAAATAATGTTCTTTACAGCACAGGTATTTATTTAAAGTTTTTTCCATGCCGTCGAAATAAAAACATTTGCCAAAAAAGCAAAGCCCTACTAAGTATCAAACTTTCAGAAGATCAATAAATAAAGTTGAAACTCAAACTCAAAGCATGTATGTCAATTATACCATTTACAGGCACTTATGAATGGTCAAAAGAGTCGATTATTCAAAAATGTGAAGCTAGTTGCCCATTCCAAAGCATAGTAGGATTCTATGAAGAAAACCGGGCAAGAAACTCCATAGACACTCTCTAAACTCTCACTCTTTTAAATCAAAATATTGGTTACATCACCCATGTTGAATTTCCAGGTACTCACTGTAAGAACGATGTAGATAGACATGACTACGAATTTTCACAACTAAAATCAATACGAGGGGTAAAAGGCTATTTGTTTGAAGCGACATTTTGGACGATATTGAATTATAAACAGTATTCAGCTAGTTATTAGGTATATAACTCAATATCGTCCAAAATGTCGCTTCAAACAAATAGCCTTTCACCCCTCGAATACGTTTTCAATGCATGCAAAAATATGGCAAAACGTGTCATCGCACAAGAATATTAATCTACCGGCTTTTTACCACATATAAAGCAATAAATGACTTTGAATATTCCTTAACAAACCTTCAGTTCTCAGCACACTTACAGCCAACTAGCCCAATTCCTAGACCGTATCGCCTCCACAACCCAGGAGCGTCCTGCAGAATTAGACCACATGGACCTAAAGCCTACCACCCTGGAAGAGATGATAGCCCTCTCAGCTAGTACCGCGCTCACTGACATATCTAGCAAGCTGTTTGATAACCCCACCACTAACCCAGGGATCACTCATAGGGTAAGTCTTTTTTCCGACTTTATTTGAACATTTCGTTATTGTACAGACGCTAGCACATCAAGCTACCCTAATTTGTCAAATATATTTGATATATTTTCATCTTTATGACATAAGCGTAAGGTTAATGTTCAATTGGGAAAAATTTGCAATAAGAGGTAGCTTGATGTGCTGGCGTCTGTACATAAGTTATTGTTTGTCTTTAACAAATTTGCTTGGCTTAAGCCGTTTAAAGGTGTTAATAAAATTAATTAATCAATTTAGTCATAAGGGGTAGAATTTAACCTAGCAGTGGGACAGTAATTTTAAAGAAAATACAATCATGTTTTAGTTGGACTGTCTTCTCAATCTTCCTGCCAGAAATGAATGCAAGCCGCCATCTCTGATTTTCATTTTGGCCTCACTTTCGGCTTCAGCACCCTCTAAAACCATGAAAACGTCACCCACGATAAAAAATAATTTTCGCAGCCGCCATCTTGGATTTTCATTTTGACCTCACTTTCGGCTTCAGCACCCTCGAAAACATGATAAAGAATTTGAAAATATTGGCAGCCGCCATCTTGGATTTTCAATTTGACCTCACTATTGACTTCACACAAAAAAACCATGACAGCTATCTCACTCTCGTTCTCTCTCTATTATCATAGTAACAGTTGCATGAAGGGGACAGGCATAACGATTTGTCGTTACTTGACGATTTCTATAATTTTTTCCTGCCATGAGCTGCGTTAAAGAACTTGGTTCTAATAAAAAGAGACAACTTAAATACCTATTTAACATTTATCTGCCTCTCTAGAGCAACGGTGCTCTAGTGGCCGCAAGTGATACTGCATGAGGTCTGGGTTCGATTCCCAAGTCGGGCAAAGTGTTATTGGGTTTCACTATCTGGAATTTCTCAGTAGCGGCCTGGAGTCTGGATTTATGCCCGGTTGATGGCAATAAGCTCGCCCTCTATCTCACGGGACTTATACATAACTTGTGAATTGTGGGTGTACTTGGAAGAAACTAGGTGTGATGTTATTTAACCGTATAGTTCAGAAGCGCCCCCGAAGGGATTCGAGCTCGCTCGGTAACGGGTCCCAATGGACCCAGGAATCACGAAGTACGACACACTAAATTGATCATGTGAATATTTATAATGCAATAAACATGTATGATGATAATGTAAAAAACATGATTCTGAGGGTGTAAATGTAATGTAATAAGTCTCCCACAGCACATGGATGCCATCCTAGCCGCAGTGCGGGTGTGCGCCCGCGGCACGCCCTGGCCGCGCGGCGCATGCGCGGGCCGCTCGGGGGGCGCGCTGTGCCGCGTGTCGCTGTCGCCGGCCTGGCGCGTGGCGCCCGCGTCGGGCGCGCCGCCGGACCACGCCGCCATGTTGCCTCTGTCGCACCGCCTGGCGCTCAAGTTGGAGGGGGTAGTGTTGCCGCCCCTGCCGCTAAGGTGAGTGTCGCCACGTCGGGCGCGCCGCCGGACCACGCCGCCATGTTGCCTCTGTCGCACCGCCTGGCGCTCAAGTTGGAGGGGGTAGTGTTGCCGCCCCTGCCGCTAAGGTGAGTGTCGCCACGTCGGGCGCGCCGCCGGACCACGCCGCCATGTTGCCTCTGTCGCACCGCCTGGCGCTCAAGTTGGAGGGGGTAGTGTTGCCGCCCCTGCCGCTAAGGTGAGTGTCGCCACGTCGGGCGCGCCGCCGGACCACGCCGCCATGTTGCCTCTGTCGCACCGCCTGGCGCTCAAGTTGGAGGGGGTAGTGTTGCCGCCCCTGCCGCTAAGGTGAGTGTCGCCACGTCGGGCGCGCCGCCGGACCACGCCGCCATGTTGCCTCTGTCGCACCGCCTGGCGCTCAAGTTGGAGGGGGTAGTGTTGCCGCCCCTGCCGCTAAGGTGAGTGTCGCCACGTCGGGCGCGCCGCCGGACCACGCCGCCATGTTGCCTCTGTCGCACCGCCTGGCGCTCAAGTTGGAGGGGGTAGTGTTGCCGCCCCTGCCGCTAAGGTGAGTGTCGCCACGTCGGGCGCGCCGCCGGACCACGCCGCCATGTTGCCTCTGTCGCACCGCCTGGCGCTCAAGTTGGAGGGGGTAGTGTTGCCGCCCCTGCCGCTAAGGTGAGTGTCGCCACGTCGGGCGCGCCGCCGGACCACGCCGCCATGTTGCCTCTGTCGCACCGCCTGGCGCTCAAGTTGGAGGGGGTAGTGTTGCCGCCCCTGCCGCTAAGGTGAGTGTCGCCACGTCGGGCGCGCCGCCGGACCACGCCGCCATGTTGCCTCTGTCGCACCGCCTGGCGCTCAAGTTGGAGGGGGTAGTGTTGCCGCCCCTGCCGCTAAGGTGAGTGTCGCCACGTCGGGCGCGCCGCCGGACCACGCCGCCATGTTGCCTCTGTCGCACCGCCTGGCGCTCAAGTTGGAGGGGGTAGTGTTGCCGCCCCTGCCGCTAAGGTGAGTGTCGCCACGTCGGGCGCGCCGCCGGACCACGCCGCCATGTTGCCTCTGTCGCACCGCCTGGCGCTCAAGTTGGAGGGGGTAGTGTTGCCGCCTCTGCCGCTAAGGTGAGTGTCGCCACGTCGGGCGCGCCGCCGGACCACGCCGCCATGTTGCCTCTGTCGCACCGCCTGGCGCTCAAGTTGGAGGGGGTAGTGTTGCCGCCCCTGCCGCTAAGGTGAGTGTCGCCACGTCGGGCGCGCCGCCGGACCACGCCGCCATGTTGCCTCTGTCGCACCGCCTGGCGCTCAAGTTGGAGGGGGTAGTGTTGCCGCCCCTGCCGCTAAGGTGAGTGTCGCCACGTCGGGCGCGCCGCCGGACCACGCCGCCATGTTGCCTCTGTCGCACCGCCTGGCGCTCAAGTTGGAGGGGGTAGTGTTGCCGCCCCTGCCGCTAAGGTGAGTGTCGCCACGTCGGGCGCGCCGCCGGACCACGCCGCCATGTTGCCTCTGTCGCACCGCCTGGCGCTCAAGTTGGAGGGGGTAGTGTTGCCGCCCCTGCCGCTAAGGTGAGTGTCGCCACGTCGGGCGCGCCGCCGGACCACGCCGCCATGTTGCCTCTGTCGCACCGCCTGGCGCTCAAGTTGGAGGGGGTAGTGTTGCCGCCCCTGCCGCTAAGGTGAGTGTCGCCACGTCGGGCGCGCCGCCGGACCACGCCGCCATGTTGCCTCTGTCGCACCGCCTGGCGCTCAAGTTGGAGGGGGTAGTGTTGCCGCCCCTGCCGCTAAGGTGAGTGTCGCCACGTCGGGCGCGCCGCCGGACCACGCCGCCATGTTGCCTCTGTCGCACCGCCTGGCGCTCAAGTTGGAGGGGGTAGTGTTGCCGCCCCTGCCGCTAAGGTGAGTGTCGCCACGTCGGGCGCGCCGCCGGACCACGCCGCCATGTTGCCTCTGTCGCACCGCCTGGCGCTCAAGTTGGAGGGGGTAGTGTTGCCGCCCCTGCCGCTAAGGTGAGTGTCGCCACGTCGGGCGCGCCGCCGGACCACGCCGCCATGTTGCCTCTGTCGCACCGCCTGGCGCTCAAGTTGGAGGGGGTAGTGTTGCCGCCCCTGCCGCTAAGGTGAGTGTCGCCACGTCGGGCGCGCCGCCGGACCACGCCGCCATGTTGCCTCTGTCGCACCGCCTGGCGCACAGTGGAACGAATGTATGGGAGCGGTTGGACGTAGACATGTCCGAAAAAAAAGAGTAAAATTATGCCAAACTAATGATGCCATCTTATTCGATTACTTAATGCCTTCATAACTTGTGGTGATGAATTTCTTCATAACTCCCATATTTCGGGAGTAATTTGAGAAAATGTGAAATTTTACTATGAAAATGAGTGTATCGAGCTCTCTCCCTCCTGATTCCGGGCTTGTTTCAAGTAGCGGTCTCTAATATCATAATGCTAATACTAAGAGCTATATTTAATACTAAGACACATAGTGCGCCAAATGTGCACTTTCTGGGATAAAGAGTGATGTTTATTTTATAACACAATTTTTTTATTTTTTGTTTATTTTGTTGATTAAAACCGTTTTTCTAAAGGTTTACCTTATTACAATAACATTTCTGAGCAGCCAATTAGAGAAGATATAAGCTAATTAGGATATATAATTAGGGACTTAAGGTTTACATATAAAACTGATGCACTAATGATTACTGATAAGAACATTGCTATTATTTAATTACTAAATGGCTCTTAATACACTAATTTAGCATGCATCATTTACTAATTATCACAATAACTAATTACCTTGCAATATTTAACAAAGGATACCTGGGATACCTGGATTTTATATAAATAGGTCACTATTAGTAACTTTAAAATCAGTGTTGATTTACACCTCGTTGTATCCAAGCTAATCTCGCAATGTATTTTCCAAATTTTAATACAAATCTTGATATTCACGTTGCTTTATGCGCACGCGCACATAAAGATTTACGCGACTTTAACTATTTGTTCAGTGTTTTAAAAGATAACAGTTGTGTTCAGTTATGTGAAAGTGCTGAAACAAGTTTAAAAGACTGGTGTCGTCGATTTTGCTACCGCATTTATGCAAAATGGACACAGTCTGGAAGAAGCACAGATAAGTTTCGGAAGAAACATGAGATTTGGCTACAGGCTGCAATTCAATGGCCGGAATTACAGAATGAAAATATGGAACCTTCTACAGAAAATATAAGTGACGTCATCGAGCCCATAATTTCTCCTGCTAAATCTGATGCTTCAACTTGTACACATCCTAGTCCTCGTAAATCTTTTGAGGACCTTAGTAACCGGCAAAAAAGAAGACGCACTGAAGATAGTCTTTCATGCAGCAGTAGCAGCGCTGAAATTATGTTTTCGGCCGAAAGGGCGCTTCAAAAGGCAGGACAAAGCGATACAGCTTATGTTATGAAATACTTGACGGAGAATCCAGAAGAGGCCTCAAAAATCAAAGCCTTCATTGAAGGTAAATCAATTCAGGTACGGGAAATATCCCCTTTGAAGGCATTGGCTCTTTATGTATCGATGAACTTATCGAAATGGCGCTATAACACTCTTCGGGATTTCAACACTCAAGAAGGAGCTCTTCAATACCCGAGTTACTACATGTTGGTTAAAGAAAAAATTAAGTGCTATCCGGCCAAAGAAGATCTCACAGTTACAGAGAGCTCTGCAAAAATCAAATTACAAGCCTTGATGGATTTAACCTCAAGAAGACTTATTAGGTCGTTAGAAACCCCTGTTGATCCCAATCAACAGCTCGTATTGACCAGCAAATGGGGTTTTGACGGATCATCTAGCCAAAGCATTTATCATCAAAGGACGAGTGAAGATGAGCAAATCGATCTTGCTAGTAATTTTATGATTAGTCTTGTACCACTGCGGCTCGTCTCAAAAGGTGTAACAATTTGGGAAAACGAGCGACCATCTTCCACTTCATTTTGCCGGCCAATATTGTTTAAGTTTATAAAGGAAACCAAAGAAAATGTGCAGAGAGAGATGGCTGAAATCGAAGCAGAGATTGAAGCCTTAACTCCATCCACCATCACTGATGGAATTAGTGTCAAACACCAACTGCTGTTGACAATGATTGATGGTAAAATTCATTCCATTATATCCAATACAGCAGCTTCAGTGTGTGACATATGCAAGGCTTGTCCTAAAGAAATGAATAATTTAGAGTTAATCAAAGATAAACACGCAAACGAGGACATGTATAAATATAGCTTAAGCACCCTTCACGCTTGGATTCGCTCAATGGAATGCTTATTACACATTTCCTACAAATTAGACATAAAATCATGGCAAGTAAGGGGTGATATAGCAAAAAGGCAAGTTGATGACAGGAAGAAAAGAGTTCAAGAGGCTGTAAGAAGAGAAACGGGCTTACTTCTCGATGTTGTGAAACAAGGCAGTGGATCCACCAACAATGGCAACTCGGCAAGGAGATTTTTTGAAAACTACACTAAATCTGCTGAACTGACCGGAATAGATGCTATGCTTTTAAGAAAAATCTGTGTGATCTTGCAGTGTATTTCATCAGGAGAGAAGATCAACGTAACTAAATTCCGAGAGTTCTGCTTTGATACTGCTAAGCTTTACGTGGAGTTATACCCATGGTATTATATGCCTTCTTCACTTCATAAAATTTTAATGCATGGGCCAGACATAGTTCAGAACATGTCAATTGTGCCCATTGGTTTTCTATCCGAAGAGGCATCTGAGGCTAGAAATAAAGATTTTAGAAAATATAGAGAGGGGCATTCTCGAAAGCATAGCAGTATCTCATGCAATGAAGATATTATGCACAATCTTTTACTGTCTTCTGATCCACTTGTTACAAGTATCCGTCCAAAAGGAAATAAGTTTGTAAAAAAATCTTCTTTTAAGGAATTTTATGAGCTTACGGATTCTGAGAAAAGTGATATCGAATTTGTTAACATAAATGATTTAGCGGACATCGATTCTGAATTTGAATTAATTGATGATGATGATGATGACGAAGATAATTAAATGATGTTATTGTTTTAAAATGTGTAACTTAGTAAATTAGAGCTTACATCTTAATTATTTATTGTACTTTTAATGAAACTAGGTAATTTATTATCAACTTACTTAAAAGTCATACTCTCATCAGTTCTTGTGAATATTTTTGTTAATATATATTTCTGTATATATATATAATATATTTATAGACCTCTTAATAAGTCTGTCTGCGGTTTAAAGTAAATACAAATGGGGAAAAAACGTTTTTTTTTTTAAATTTTCATTTCCTTTTATCCCAGAAAGTGCACATTTGGCGCACTATGTGTCTTAGTATTAAATATAGCTCTTAGTAATAGCATTACGATATTAGAGACCGCTACTTGAAACAAGCCCGGAATCAGGAGGGAGAGAGCTCGATACACTCATTTTCATAGTAAAATTTCACATTTTCTCAAATTACTCCCGAAATATGGGAGTTATGAAGAAATTCATCACCACAATTTATGAAGGCATTAAGTAATCGAATAAGATGGCATCATTAGTTTGTCATAATTTTACTCTTATTTTTCGGACATGTCTACGTCCAACCGCTCCCATACATTCGTTCCACTGTGTGGCGCTCAAGTTGGAGGGGGTAGTGTTGCCGCCCCTGCCGCTAAGGTGAGTGTCGCCACGTCGGGCGCGCCGCCGGACCACGCCGCCATGTTGCCTCTGTCGCACCGCCTGGCGCTCAAGTTGGAGGGGGTAGTGTTGCCGCCCCTGCCGCTAAGGTGAGTGTCGCCACGTCGGGCGCGCCGCCGGACCACGCCGCCATGTTGCCTCTGTCGCACCGCCTGGCGCTCAAGTTGGAGGGGGTAGTGTTGCCGCCCCTGCCGCTAAGGTGAGTGTCGCCACGTCGGGCGCGCCGCCGGACCACGCCGCCATGTTGCCTCTGTCGCACCGCCTGGCGCTCAAGTTGGAGGGGGTAGTGTTGCCGCCCCTGCCGCTAAGGTGAGTGTCGCCACGTCGGGCGCGCCGCCGGACCACGCCGCCATGTTGCCTCTGTCGCACCGCCTGGCGCTCAAGTTGGAGGGGGTAGTGTTGCCGCCCCTGCCGCTAAGGTGAGTGTCGCCACGTCGGGCGCGCCGCCGGACCACGCCGCCATGTTGCCTCTGTCGCACCGCCTGGCGCTCAAGTTGGAGGGGGTAGTGTTGCCGCCCCTGCCGCTAAGGTGAGTGTCGCCACGTCGGGCGCGCCGCCGGACCACGCCGCCATGTTGCCTCTGTCGCACCGCCTGGCGCTCAAGTTGGAGGGGGTAGTGTTGCCGCCCCTGCCGCTAAGGTGAGTGTCGCCACGTCGGGCGCGCCGCCGGACCACGCCGCCATGTTGCCTCTGTCGCACCGCCTGGCGCTCAAGTTGGAGGGGGTAGTGTTGCCGCCCCTGCCGCTAAGGTGAGTGTCGCCACGTCGGGCGCGCCGCCGGACCACGCCGCCATGTTGCCTCTGTCGCACCGCCTGGCGCTCAAGTTGGAGGGGGTAGTGTTGCCGCCCCTGCCGCTAAGGTGAGTGTCGCCACGTCGGGTGCGCCGCCGGACCACGCCGCCATGTTGCCGCCCCTGCCGCTAAGGTGAGTGTCGCCACGTCGGGTGCGCCGCCGGACCACGCCGCCATGTTGCCGCCCCTGCCGCTAAGGTGAGTGTCGCCACGTCGGGTGCGCCGCCGGACCACGCCGCCATGTTGCCGCCCCTGCCGCTAAGGTGAGTGTCGCCACGTCGGGTGCGCCGCCGGACCACGCCGCCATGTTGCCGCCCCTGCCGCTAAGGTGAGTGTCGCTGTCGCCGGCGCGACGCGTGACTCTGGCGTCATAAATTTCTTTCAAAAATTAACACAACGATCGATCCTACGCAAATTGTGCTCTTTTGCATAGAATTCACATCAGCAACTGTAAGGAAGTACTTTCTTTTCATAGATGGTTCTTCTGTACAGTTTAATTTTTTTACCAGTGCGCAAACTGTAACAGCATATCATTCTAGACCGTAGCGTAGAAAAAGTGCAAAATTTCTACGCTAAGGGTTCCAGAATGATATGCTGAATTCATGGTTACAGTTTACGCACTGGTTAAAATTTTGTCCTGTACTGATACAGATTTACGTTTTTGAACGGGCAACTGGGTTAAACTTTCTTACTATCTAACCGCCTCCTTTACAATTCAATTTGTCTGTAAATGGTTTCATTGATATTAATCATTTGAGTTTGAAAGACATTACTACAGGATAGTGTAGACGTTCACTTACTCCAATCTCCATAATAACCGATCCTGCGCAAATCCTTTTTTTAAGGATTGTTGAAATTAAAGGGTGTTTTTTTAGAGGCGGAGAACTTTAAATTGAAATAAAGAACAGAAAAATATTTATAACATGCATGAAATTGGCTTCATTTGAGACATGATCTTATGACATTCATGTTTGAATATAATTTCAAGCATGTGGTCGCCGTGGCTCGCACGTACATGGCGTAATTGGATGTCCAATTTTCACAAACTCTTCTCAGTTAATCAGGCTGTATTTCAGCAATGACGCGTCGAATGTTGGCTTCTAAGTGCTCAATTGTTTCTGGTTTGTCGGCGTAAACATGCGACTTTACATATCCCCAGATAAAATAATCTAAACGCGTGAAATTCCATGAACGAGGTGGCCACTTAACAGGTACATTTCGTGAAATTAATCGTTCGTCAAACGTTTCTTTCAGTAGATAAATGGTATCGTGCGCTATGTGGCATGTGGCACCGTCCTGCTGAAACCACATGTCTGCCACATTAATGCCATCCAACTGAGGCACAAAAATGTTTGTTATCATGTCACTGTACCGCTCACTATTGACTGGAACGTTTTGACCACCATCATTTTCAAAGACATATGGAACAATGATTCCACCGGCCCATTAAGCTCACCAAATGGTGACTTTTTCAGGATGCAACGATTTTTCGACAATAGCTTGTGGAATATCAACGCTTCAAATGCGGCAATTCTGTTTATTGACACACCCATTTAATCAAAAGTGTGTTTCATCACTGAACAAAATGTTTAAATAAAATTGTGGATCAAAAGCAATGTTTCCTTCAGCCCATTCACTGAATGTACGGCGCAAACGATGATCGCGTGGCTTCAATTCCTGCACAAGGTGAATCTTGTAAGCACGTAATCCAAGATCTTTACGCAAAATTTTCCATAAAGTGGATGGACACAAGTTTAATTGTTGAGCCCGATGTCGAATCGACACATTTGCATCACCATCAACACAACGCTGCACACTATCAATCGGTAGTTGTGTGCTCTGTACGACGTCTTACGGGATGCGTAATTCCTTTAAACGTATTGCGAAAACGATCTATAGGTTCTCTAATTAATCGCTCCGATTGACGATTATGATTACCATAAAATGTACGTAATGCTCAATGGGTTTCTCGAAACGAGACGTGTTTTTCAAAATAAATTTTAACAATTTGCAACCGTTGCTCCGGCGTGAGTCTATCCATGATGAATTGCCAAAACTAACCTCAAATTAACGTACAACTGTCAAATCGGCTGTTACAGAAAACAGTGTTGCCAATTTAAAGTTCTCCGCCTCTAAAAAAACACCGTTTACTAGTAAGGTATCCCCTTTTGTACCATTGTATAAACATATTTTAAGAGCATCTCTATTAGCTATTCTATTTTGTTACTTATTATATTAGTTTCTCCTGTATAATGTTAACATTCTTTCAATCTAGCTTCCGTAACGAATATTTCCCTCAACAGCAAGCGCCAACGTATGCGTCAAGTTAAGGGCGTGCAGATCACAGTTACAGCCACACCGCATCCTCGGACCAATGAGAAAGTAAGTTGTAGCTAAAAAAAATATTTTTTGTACTTTTTATTGAACTGACCGACTCTGAATGCCAACAAACATTTTCCCCGTTCATGCCCGATTAGTTTATTATTTTACGTACTAACATTTTCTTTAAGACTGTAATACTAACAAAATGGAACCTGATTTCCGAAATAAACGATTATATTATTATATTAGTATTTATTAATTATTATATTATTATACCAGTTCAGTGCGCACCGCCGAGCTGTGCGGGTGTGTAATATAATAAAAAAATGGCGAGCTCTAAAATCGTTAAGTGTAAAACGTGTAATATCGTGATTAACGAGTTGTTAGCATTTGTGCAAAATAAGCTGGATGTGATGGACAATGAGAGCCTTATCAATATTTGTGCAACCGGCTTCTCCACTGAAGATATCGATCAAGCAAAGTCGTTATTATTTGAATCTTTGTCGTCGGGCAAGCGTAAGATATCCAGACGAAAAGACAAGCGACATAAGGACCTGGAAGACATCATAACTCTGTTCAAGAATACCGACCCCGAGCTAATTCCTATATTTGTGGCCAAAGAACTGAGCAAACTGCCTCCCGTAACCTTTGACCACGTTGACGTTACGGGGCTGCTTAAGGATTTAGTGCTACTTAAAAACGAGCTTAAGCTTGTAAAGAGTAACTACGCAACGGTTGAGCAGCTACAGGAAATTAAAAGTGAACTGCATAATTGCAAATATGGGTCGATTGTGGGAATAGATGACTACAACGTAAACACACGTAGGCGAGGCGCATTTTGCATGGATAGCGGGCCTGTAGGTATATCACCTGTGATAAACAAAATCAAGGAGCCGACACTGAGACAACACAGCAGTGAGAGCACACCACAATTGCTATCTCCGTCATACCTGCACTCGGAGGATACCTCAGTGATCGAAACCGGTGTTACCCAGCGGAACACAAATATGCACAGTGTCGCGCCAGGTGGAAATCAACGTGATTCGATGCCGGGTAAATTGTTATCACAAACAGCTGAGAAGGTACGTGCAGCTGTACCGGTTTGTACCATGACTACGCCTATTGAAGTGTCTGAAAAACAATTAACTATGGCAGATGTCGTAAAAAAAGATGGAGATTTCAAGAAAAATAATCCCGATCACGGTTGGACCGTCGTTCAAAGGAATCGTCTACGAAATCGTTTTGTGAGTCAGTTAGGTAAGGCAACCGTGGAACCGCTGAGTAATTTTAAGGCGGCTGACACTAAAGTACCCCTGTTTGTGTCCAATGTACACAAAGACACTGTAGAAGATGACATATCTGAATACATTTATAATAAAACGCAGGAAAAACTGACCCTTACTAGAATTAAAATGAAATACGATAGAGGGTACAACGCTTTTAAATTGTATGTATCTAAGTGTAGAATGCATTTGTATCTTGATGATAATCTATGGCCGGACGGAATAAAATTCCGCCGTTTTGTAAGTGTGAGAAAGGGGTCGGATCAGCAAAATTTTAATGGAACGCAACCAAAACAACACACTGGTTAGTTTTAATTGCAAAAATGTGAAAAGGAGTGTGGAATGTGTGCGATCGCTATGCAAGCGCGCGGACGTGGTAGCACTGCAGGAGACGTGGCTGGTGCCGCGGGACCTGCCTTTCCTCAGCAGCATCGACGATAACTTTAGTTATACCGGAAAATCGGCGATAGACTTATCGTCCGGTGTGAGGCGAGGGAGACCGTTCGGTGGGGTCGCGATTCTGTGGCGTAAAAGTTTGTTTACGAAAGTGACAGTTGTGAATTGTGAAAGTGATCGTATTACGGCAATTAGAGCGAATACAGGTAATAATCGTGAAGTTGTATTTATATGTGTGTACATGCCTACCGACCAGTCTGACAACCTACCAATGTTTACGAATTGTCTAGGGGAGATCAGCGCGATTGTACAACAAAATGACGTTGAATCTGTATTTATTCTGGGTGATTTTAACGCTCACCCGTCAGCGCCTTTTTGTGACGAGTTATTTGATTTTTGTGACGATAATAAATGGATTTGCGCAGACATAGCTAGGCTTGGTAGGTCGTCAGACACACATACGTTCTATAGTGATGCACATTGTTGTAAGCGCTGGTTAGATCACTGCTTAGTCACGGAATCAGCCTGGCAGACAATAACTAGTATTAATGTTGACTATGGAGTGTATTGGTCCACGGAGTAAATACAAAGAGGAGGTGGTGTAATTAGATTTTCCTAAGGAACAACGCGTGACAATTTGCGGGGTGAGGGGGTGTTAGATCCCGCCCATTTCTTTATTTTCCATCTACCAGTCAATGGCAAAACTACTCGCTCGTTCTGTAGATTTTACTTTGTAGTGACGTAAGTATCTCACACTAGATGTCACTAAGTGCAGGATGCAACAGGGTCGTACTCAGAATTTTCGTACCAGGGAGTAAGTTACTTACTCCGTTTTTTTATATTCATTTTGCGAACCAACTTGATACTTATTTTTTAAATTGAAATAGTGATATTAATATTTGTAATACATTGCTGTCTTAGATTATCTTCGGAAAGAAATCTAGAACATACATCATTTATAATTTAACTAAATAAACTAGATAGGCTTGAAGTACTTTTAATTAAGTAAACAACAACTACCATACAGTATGGCAGTTGTTCTTTACTTTCCCTCCGTGAGACAACTAGATGTACCATAATAGTTGTCTCACGGAGGGAAAGTACTTTAAATAAATTATTTTAGATAGAATATTTAATCTACAGGAGATTGTATTTTTTGTGAGTATTTCCATTTATGAGACAGCCGCGGGATATTCGGTACAATAATTGGATTCCAATTACGGCCCTGTGTTTTTGTTACTTGACAGGACGAACGCCAACAATACACTGACTAAAGCCACGCCTACTTGATGACGTCAGGACCTAGTCGAGAATCACAGTGCACAGTTGTTTAAGGCGTCTCCTCTTTGTATTTACTCCGTGGTATTGGTCGGATCACTTACCTTTAATTGTTCATTGTAATCTTGACATGATTCAAACTAAATGTATTTCTGACGATTGGATTTCTAATGACATTTTGTGGGGCGATAGAGGAATTGACGAAATAAGAAGTTATTCCGACATTTGTAATAGTAAGCTTAAAGAACTTCACTTCCCCAATGAATTTTGTGTTTGTGCAGACAGTATGTGTAGTAATTTTGAACATAGAAATATTATTGACAATTTATACAATGACATTGTTAACATTTTGTGTGTAGCTTCTGTGCAGACTAAGAAGGTGAGAAAGTTAAAGAAGGGTAAAACGGTAGTGGGGTGGAACAAAGTCGTGAGAGAGGCTCATAGTCAGGCTAGGCAGGCATATCAAACGTATGTTGGGCATGGTAAACCTGAAAGTGGGCCTGTCCATGACAACATGTATCTCACACGGAAAATATTTAAATCTAGACTTAAGTTCTGTCAAAATCACCAAGACCAGCTTAAAATGGATTTATTAGCCTCACACGTTAGGGATAAAAACTTTCGAGCTTTCTGGAAGGGTACTAAAAGAATGAACAGTAGGGTCAGTTTGCCAGTGACTGTAGGCGAGTGTAGTGAGCCTAAAGATATAGCTAACCTATTTAAAAATCATTTTAAAGTTGAGTCACCGCTTGCCGACAGTTCTGTTCTTGCGGATGTTGCGGCCGTCACTGTCTGTGAGAAACCAATTGGGTTTTCTTCTAAAGATGTGAAAAATATTATCATTAACATGAAACGTGGTAAATCTCCAGGTAGTGATGGGCTCAGCATTGAGCACCTACAGCAAGCGGGTGACCATTTATTTAGAGTATTGGCTATGTTGTTTACATTCTGCATACGTCACTCATACTTACCACCTAAGATGATGGAAACTATTGTTGTGCCTATAGCAAAGAATGTCACTGGTGATGTAACTGACAAGAATAACTATAGACCCCCTCCTGACTTCTCTGACTCTTCTCTGACTTCTCCTTGGCTACTGTCTTGGCGAAGGTTTTCGATGGTCTTCTGGATGCTCAGCTCAGCAAGTTTATTAACGTACACGATGCCCAGTTTGGTTTTCGTGAAACGCTGTCAACTGAAAGTGCTATATTGACACTCAAGCACACAGTCGCTTACTATGTTGATAGGAAAACACCTATATACGCTTGCTTTCTGGACCTATCGAGGGCCTTTGACCTGGTCGATTATAATAAGCTCTGGACTAAGCTTGGAGAGGTTGGGGCCCCCGCCGAACTCACACAGATATTTTCTTTTTGGTATAACCACCAAAAAAACATTGTCAAGTGGGGAAACACATATTCTGATGAATATGCACTTAAGTGTGGAGTTAGGCAAGGGGGGCTGACCTCTCCAAGACTTTTTAATCTGTACGTTAATCAGCTGATAGGTGAGCTCAGCAACAGCCATGTCGGCTGTCATATAGACAACGTTTGCGTCAATAACATCAGTTATGCTGACGACATGGTTTTGCTGAGTCCGTCTGTCGGAGGGCTAAGGAAGCTGTTAAGGATCTGTGAGGTCTATGCTGGGGAGCACGGCTTAAGGTACAACGTTAGCAAGAGTGAGTATATGCTCATCAGAGGTAATATTCAACAACCTGAGCATATACCACCAGTGTATCTCGACGGGGTATCTTTGAGTCGGGTCTCTCAGTTTAGGTATCTAGGGCATATTGTGACCGAAACCCTGCATGATGACGCAGACATTGAGAGAGAGCGGAGAGCATTGTCGGTGCGCGCTAACATGTTGGTTCATAGGTTTGCAAAGTGTACAGCACAGGTAAAGATAACTTTGTTCAGAGCCTACTGCCAAAGTTTTTACACCAGTGCCCTGTGGACCAACTACACGCAGCGGGCCTACAATGCTCTCAGAGTACAGTATAACAACGTCTTTAGGATTCTGATGCGACTACCTCGATTTTGCAGTGCCTCGGGCATGTTTGCCGATGCGAGGGTGGATGACTTTTACGCTATAATGCGCAAAAAGTCAGCCTCACTCATTCGCCGAATGCGAGGGAGTGGCAACAGAATCCTAAGGATGATTGCAGACAGGCCAGTATCGGTAGCTGTGGGAAGGCTGATCAGGCTGCATGTTACCTGCTGATGGCCTGATTCTTTGTTTTAGATTTTAATTTAATCATTTATTTTAGTTTCTGTTTAGCTTATGTACAATTAACTATTTCAATTTTATCTTAATTTATTTCAGTTTGATTTATTTAATTTTAAATTATTTCGATTTGTTTTTATTTAATTCTATTTTATTTTAATTTAATTCGAATTTATTTTAATTTAATTGTGATTAACATATTTTAATTTAAATACAATTGATCTCCGCACGACTAACATAGTTTTTTTAAGATAACGTTGTAACAAAATATGGACAATTTAATAGTCTGAAATAAACGTATTTTATTTTTATTTTTTATTTTTATTTTTTATTATATATTAACATGGGAAAATTCATCAAAGTAAAAGCCTTTTGAAGTGCTTGTCTAACCAAGTTGCAACAGCATAGATTAGGCTCGTGGAAAATGTTGTGATGGCTTAGGAGCCATCACACACAACTGCACAACTGCACTGCTGGTTGCAAAATTTGTCATATGTCAGCTAGCGGCAATTGTTGAATTGCCGCTAGCTGACATATGACAAATTTTAAAGTTCTGTGTCTCGTAATGTTGATTACTTTGCCTACCTATGTATAGAATCAAGTCTATCTAACGAAACAGACAGCTGTGCTGCTGGGGAGTTTGTTGCGCCACTTCTTCTTCACAGCTAAAGCACTAGGAAGTGGTTAATTAAGGGCGAGCGTGCCGGGGGACTGTCTTATGTAATTTTGACATTCGAAAAGTGCTGATTCTCAGCCTAATTTGAATAAATGACTTTTGATTTTTTTTTTATCGTATAGACAAATTATATAGCTCCAAGCTTTTTAATACATACACATTAGTTAATCAGTTGTCTAACCAAATAATAAAAATAATAATTTACATATAATAATATTTTTTAACTAGCTGACCCGACAAACGTTATCCAGCCTTAATGTCAAAATAGTTAATACAAAAAATCCATAGAAAACCTAATCGGTCCAGCCGGTCTCATGTGATACGCTTACCAACGAACACCATTTCATATATATTTTATATTAAATAATTGCAGCAATGTTTCAAATAAAATATGTG
This sequence comes from Polymixis lichenea, assembly GCA_949091785.1. Classification (NCBI taxonomy): domain Eukaryota; kingdom Metazoa; phylum Arthropoda; class Insecta; order Lepidoptera; family Noctuidae; genus Polymixis; species Polymixis lichenea. The sequence goes on from OX420942.1 coordinate 1,315,543, forward strand.
GGCCAGTTTAGCTCTAACATCTTATTCTATCATAACCTAATCAACAAGATGGTAGCTGGGCTGACTGTCCACGAAACAAATCGCTTGCGATCAACAGCTTCACAAGTAATACTGGAATTCAAAAGCTGCCCTTAGTGCTACGAAAAATAAGGCCCTATCAATGTCAAATAGTTAGTCTGGAGGCATTTAGTAATTACTGACAAATGCGTGCATTGAGTGACTGACAGGTCCACTCAATCGGTATGGTTCTTTCCACAAAAGACTACATCAATTTACATGGTCTTCACGAGGCCTGACCAAAATTATTTCTCGACTTTAAAAGAGACTGGCATCTGAGTCTGTTTCGGTATTTCTTCTCAGAATAGTTGAATTGGAAACGATGAACTCATCTAAAGTAGAACATAACTAAGTGTTTTTTGTACCAAATGTGTACCAAAGTGAGGCCAAAAAACCAAATACTGATTCAAAACTCGAGTTAGTACGCCACGAAGTTTAGTATTTGATTTTTTGGCCTCACTCTTGTGTTCCGCGCGGTCTATCTATCTGCCTTTGTTTTATAATCTGAGGACAATAGCAATAAAACTTTTTACAATAGCATTTTACTTTAATGCGTGCGAGTGAATTTCAACCTTAAATATACGTGTTTTAAATCCAAAAATCTATTATGTATCTCGCAAACAAAGACGTCTCTGCATGCACATGTGCAACCTTGCAGGGTTGTCAAATATTGTATACCTAGCTATCTCAATGGCCACCATCAAAACTGTAACTGGAGTTTTAACGGTTTTTTATATCTAGTGCATTTTTAATGAGGTTATTCGAAATTGTACTTTACTGCAAACTCTTACGTTAGCTTTCTTCATGTGTAAGTGCTAACTTAACATCTTTTGGAATACAATATCTAATTATTTTATGTTTATGGCTGTTCGTCTTTAGGTCGCACGCCACTACTGACTATATTCCATGTATTGTCTATTACGGGGAACTTCTTATCGCTCGACGCAATTTTGTTATTTTTTCGCACTTTTGTTGTCGTCGTCAAAGTGACCAATTGACTTCATTATTGTTAAAACTGTTTAGTGAGTATTTTGTTTCATACCTAATATGTAAGTGATAACTGAGGCCCTAGTATGAGTTTCATTTAACCATCTACACCAAACGCAGAGAGCGCGTTCGGTGTTCCGATTGGCCCTGGATTGGTGACGGACCAATAGGAGCGCCAAACGCGCTCACTTAAATGAAACTCACACTAGGGCCTCTGAAAAGTTATAAAAACCGGACCTTTCTTTTATTTTAGTACATACAAAATAAATATAGGACAACAATGTCGAACTATCGGCTTAATCATTTATCAGTTCTTTCCATAATTTGCGATTTAACAAATGACGTGCAATGTGTCGTGCGTATGTGACGGGCAAATAAAAGAATTTGAAGCACGAAAATGCAGAAAGGTAGCTTCATAATTAATGTAACACAGGCACACATAACCAGTCAATTTATTTTGCAATAAATAATTTCATATTATAAAAATAAAATATTTTGCAGTCTTATTTTTTTCCTACTTACAGTATACCTACCTACATCACTATAGAAAACAGTTTTTTAACAAAATGGCAATTGGTTGAATAATTAGGTAGGCCCAGGTAGCCCTAAGGTAGGCCCTAAGTAGTATTAGCCCACCGTCCCACAAATTCACAATCATCCCCTGCGTGGTGCAATCATGGTTCGGTAGGTATACCTAGGGATTCATCACATTTAGAGAAATGTCACAGGCGCACCAGTTCTGTTTATCGACCCTTTACTTCTTTCCCCAGACTGTAGAACTAACAAACATCCCGCCAGTTCTGACCGCGGTGCAGACAGTGACGCCAGTGCGCGACTTCTTCTCGGCGCAGCAGCTGGTGTCAGTGAGCACGCCCGGCCTGTACACGGTGGCCGTGGAGGCCGCCTTCGTGGACCATGCCGCCCAGCTGTGGAACACTGGACCCAGGACTGCTATTGTTATTAAGGTGAGCTAGAAATAAAATTACGAAAACCCCCCGAAACTGCCCTAACAGAATGGTTGCCAAGAGCCGGTAGAAGGAGCGTTAGCAGACCAACTGATAAGTGGGTGGACGACCTACAGAAGATCGTGGGGAAAACCTCGATGTGGCCCGTACTGACCAGGGAAGCATGGCATACAAGGACGAAGTTTTACAGCGTAGCGTGGCGATTAGGTTTTCACATTAATTGAAACCACGTATTGTACGTTACCTATTTTTAATTATGTATGTTTAAAACATAATAAGCATTATTAATAACAATAAACCTTCTAGCCGTGGGATCTTTTTTTTTATTTTTAGTTTTCCACAACATTAAACTTAACTTCTAATTTTTACGTTATGTATTTTGTTTGAAAAATTCCGTTTTAAATTTTTTGTAAAATTTATGATTTTATTATTTTAATCGCTATTCTTTAAAGTCAGCAGCGGGTGGAACAAGCCTGACGCTGATGACGATGATAAAGGAGTCAAAATAAATTTATTTCATGACAGTCAGCACAGTTCAGTTCAGTTCAGTCAAGTTCTTGATATTGATCAAATCTATATCATATCGTATCGTATAATAAATACTACTTCGAAGATCAGTATAACAGGTGATGACACAATAGTACATTATGGTATAAGTGCGGTAAGTTGAAAATTACAGCCGAGGCGATATTGCTACAAGAAAGCAGAGGCTGTAATTATCAAAGCGCACGTATGTCAAACGACGTTTAATAACATATTTGCGAGGAAATAAATAAAACTCGGACTTTCTTAAACGAATAAATCTTTAATCACTTGTCAAAGCAGTTAGAAAAATTTGTACAATTTGTAAAATTGATTATTACGTTGCCAGTTGGTATTTTTAAAATGTTGACCACTTTTCTGACTGAAAAACTGTTTGCTAAGATTTAAAAAAGTACCGTTCGCTTTAGACGGAGCATCTTGATAAACCATGCATTTTATCTTATTAAAAAGAAACTCGTGCGTTTTACATTACAATAACGCACAAGTACGTAATGACATACATTACGATATTGAAATTGGTGAAATAAGAGACCCTTTACGAGCAAATGCGTTATAAACATGATTACATTACATCATGGTGCATTACATCATTGTATTTCTAAGATATGGCTAGTTTTAATAAATATAGTGTATTTTCATCGTATTGTTTGTTGCAGGCTCACGAAGACCCCAGCACGAAAGGTAGCGTGCAAGCGACGCGCGGTAGATTCTAAGTAAATCTCTTATATTATACTAATAATAAAGCTGAAGAGTTGGTTTGAATGTTTGAACGCGTTAATCTCTGGAATTACCTGTCAGGTTTAAAAAATATGTTTGCATTTGATAGCCTAATTTTTGAGAATGGCTATATAGGCTATTGAACGTCATACTTAGACTATTACGAGCCGAGCAAGAAAAAAAGAACGCAAACTAAAAAGGAAGCTATAGCGCGGGCAGACTATGCAATCGGGTGGATAGGGGGAAAATTCACGCGGACGAAGTCGCGATCAAAAGCTAGTTTTATTATATTTGTAAATTAGTATTTAAGTAAATATCTGTAAGGGCTAACCCCTGCGTAAACTCGTTCTCTCACACTAATATATATCTTGGATAGATATCAATTTCTGTAATGACTCCTTTGACTATTAGAAATGATTTGTTTGGTGGAATTATGATATTTTTTTTGTAATAGTTTAAGTAATTATATTAAAATAATAAAGTAAAAAAAACAATAGACGTTTTAGTTATTAAAGAAATCATACTGAGTTATGAAAGTAAACGTCGTGCGATAAAGACAAAAGAAATGAGGACAGTAACCGTTGACAAACAACATGACGACACACCAGGAAAAATACCTAATCTATGAAACATGAAACGCATAACAAAGCCCGACGATATTCCTGTTTTATAACACACTCATTTCTGGTTGGCAGCTGAAATATATTGGTCACCAAATAATTAAATAAAGTTATCATCAAAATAGACTTTCTTCGCAAACACGTAGAATTTAAACTAAATGTCCTACATGTCTATCAACTGATAACTTTTCATTGTACCGACGCGGCGAAGTGAAATGACCAAATAAATATCGATAAGAATTATCTAGGCACGATAAGTTTTCATACTTATCGCACAGTACCTGAGCTACAGACGAAGGAAAATGCTCGTCCACTTGTTAATTCTTGCTCTTGTTCTACAAATTAACTGTTCATCGATATGTGATAGTGATGTGTGTTTGTGCAAAAGATATCAAAGTGAACAAAATGAAGAGTTTGAAGGTGAACAGATTGTGTGCGCGTACAAGGAGTGGGATATACTACAAAGTAATTACACTCTCCCCGATATAGTGCAATCATTAGATTTATCATTTATTAACATATCTGCAGTACATTCATCAAGTTTACTAAAGTCAAACACTTTGATAGAATTAATACTAAATAATAATGTTATATCAAAGATTGATGTCGACAGTTTTCAGCTGCCGGAACTAAAGAGATTAGATTTAAGTAATAATCGTCTGGATTTTATAGACAAAGAAACCTTTCGAGGCGTAAAAAGATTGGGATATTTGAATCTATCTAACAATAGATTCACTACATTCACAAAGTTAATGTTTCATCATTTGAGCGGTCTGAACGAAATTGTTTTAGACAATAACAACTTAGGACCCGTTCTCAAGAACTCGAATTTATTCGATAGAAGTGGATTCGGACTGACAGACAAGATCAGAAATATAAGTATAAGTGGGATCAATCTAAACAAAGTGCCCGACAACTTCTTTGTTGATGCTTACGATTTAAGAAAACTTGATATATCAAATAACAGCATAAGCGAAATGTTTGAAATACCTTACACATTGCAATACCTGGATGTGTCTGATAATCCTATAACAGACATTTTCAGCGAAGACTTCACAGATCTAGTAGCATTGAAGGTGTTAAAACTGAACAATTTGGAAATAAAAACAGTTCCTGAAGCCGCTTTTCAATACTTGCCTGCTTTAAAGAGTTTAGAACTTGAAAGAAACAGGAATCTGACTTCGTTTAGTAAGTTAGCATTTGGGCGAGAAGTGTTATCCGATCCTGATAATTTCGGGCTAGAAAGACTGTCGCTAAAAGGATCAAGATTGTCTAAACTAGATGAAGCATTGTCGATGCCTTTTGGAGTACTGATCGAATTGGACTTACAAGGCAATCCTTGGAAATGCGACTGTGAGATCGTGTGGGTCAAGCAGCTACAGATACCCAAGGAGTATTATGATCATTTGAGGTAAGTTTCAACATTATTTAATTTTATTTGTTAAACCAAGCCAGATCCACAAAATAAACAAGTTCGTTCTTAGTGTAGTGAAGTTTAGTTGCACATAAAAAGAGAATAAAAAGGGCATTCAAATATAATAAAGCGCCAACATGTTTTCATGGAACAGCTACAGAAATGCAAATGATAAGGTTCTAACCGATATCGCTAAACAGCTCAACCTAGTTAATAGAAATATAACTACATTTCTAGTGTCTTTCTCTAACAAAAGAGTAAAAATAACTCAGTAACGTTGTCATTTCATCTGGCACGTAAGTAATGCGCCTGACCTTGTTCCGCCACAAGCATTTAACGATAGATTAAATTGTTTACGATGGTCTTAGTCATGGTCGCGTGTTGACCGACCTTATACGATGCAAATATTGCTATTACAGTAGACAAAAATGTGGTCAATATTTGATTGTGATCTTGTTCAGATCGTGTTTTAGTGTTTGCAAACAACACGTGGTTTTGGGGGGCGGATAGTCTTCTGTAGATAAATCGAGAATCGTTAATTACATTATATGATGTCATCTTCGAGTGGTTCCTCCCCTAACCGATAAGTACCTATAGCATATCCAAGCTGGCTCCTTTTCGCGTGTCATTGTTCTCAAAAGTGTTAAATCAAAGGTCAAGAGAAACGGTGGAACAATTTGAGCATTTTTCTTTGGTTGTTTGACATATCTCGGACCCTAGGGTCCTGGACCTTTGGAAGGCGTACGAGGAACCGAAGTCAACTCGCAGACGCCCCTTGGACGATTTTAAATGATTCTCCCACTCCCTCTCACAGAGAGCACGGCTGTGTCCAAGCAGAACATTATAAAATGATTATGATGTTATTATTGTCAAACGTAGGTAATGATTAATTGCAAAAGTTTCTTGTCAATCGCGATGATTGTGGAAATCTTACTATCTTCATATCCGACATTTCAAGGCTCACTCCGAGGGTCGCGGAGCCAGTGAACATAGTTTATTAGTTGAGGTTAAGTATTAGGAGTTGGGTAGTCATTAGGGTTAGGTTAGTCTTCAGTTTATAAACAAAATTTTACAACCACGATTTTTTCCAGATGTGCAACCCCAGCGAATTTATTCAACGCACGCATATTCGACCTGAAGTCCAAATACTTTACGTGCAGCATACAGCAGCACATCGGAATAACTGTAGCGGTCGTCACTCTCTGCGCGATGCTAGCCTTCGTGGCTATGTGGATGTTCATCTGCCTGCCGAAGCGACAATCCAGATGTAATTTCTTAAAGAGCATGTACACGCCATCCACAGCGTACACTATACTTCCTATGGCTGCCGGTTTGCATAACGAATCTTTAAGGTAGGGTTATTTTGCGGGTTTCGTTAATGAAACCTTAATTTTGTCAAGTCAATTTAATTTGAATTCTTAAGTCTCTAACACGGTGATATTAGTGTTAGTGAAACTGAGCGGCTGTTACTATGGAATGGAACAAATGCGAGTGTTTTGTTATTTTAAGTGTTGATTGATATAAATAAATGAATTTGTTACTTTGTCATAATTTCTGTTCTTTTTCTGTACTATGACGGCTTTATTTATAAATATAGCAAACAAAAAAAAACGAAAGACAGTTTATTTACCCGACTGCGCCAGAGGGATTATACTTTTCGAGTGTATGTATGTAGGGTATGTATATTTCTTTAGCAGGCTCTGTAGCCTTAACAGATCATGCAGTCGGATGCATCTTTTTAAATTTAACAATAAATACCTTTTATTGCCTCCGACTGCATGAGATTGCTTATAGTATTCAGTTTAATAGTCAGCTTCTTAATACAAGTTTCTTGTTTCGATCTTTTTGAACTTCACTTTATACGCAGTTAGGCTTTTTTTTTTAAATCTCACGAAGCGTAAACTTGTAGTAAACAAGTATGAATGTATGCGTGAAGCCGAGCAACGTCAGCAGCACACAACACGCACACCTTCCGACTTCGCCATTGTGTCGGACGTTACCAAAAACTCCTGCGGTTATATGGTGGCCAGCACTGTTGGGTGAAAGATCGTGCGATCGATCGAAAGCTGATGGCCGAAAGGCGGTCGGCAATTGGCAACCTAAAAGCTTATTGAGATAAATTAAAATGCCCCTTAGTGACCGATCCAATTAATGGTGGTGGTTCCTAACTACTTAGATTTGATTGTACCTAAATAGATAAGAGATAAGATTCCTTTTTAATTAATGAGTCAAACATGAACACATCTACCCTTTGTGTGTCAACACTCCAGAACAATGTACTGTTTATCGGTAGGTACCGATAACACAAATCTCGATGACAAATCCAATGACGCAAATTAAATGAAATTGGAAGTGACTGTTTGTAATGTCAAAATAACAGTTTTTTCTAAATCCATCTATAAGTATAAACGGCACTTATATCAATATAATCATTTTTTTTTTTGTCTGTTTGTTCCGGCTAATCCGAAATGGCTTGACGGATTTTGACGGGACTCCCACTGGCAGATACTTTTTAAACCGTTTAGCACGTTCCCGTGAGATTACTTCTGCGTTAGTGTACATGATACATGGAACACTGCGGGTTGTTCGAAAGGGATACCGCGGCCCCGGGGTGGCACACAGGCAACTGAGGGAACACGGGTGGGTTTTAGCCAGTAAAGTCCGACACGCCCTCCTGCTCCACCCAGAGCGGGAGAAGTTTATTTGATGATTTCCCACCCTCAAAAAAAAAAATACATGGAGCACGGAATCGCCGCAACTGTACATACCTAAGTAGCGTCCTGAAACGGTCAACTTGGTAATTGGAACCCCTTTTTTGAGATTTTCGCAAATATCTTAAGAATTAGACGTCGCGCATCTTCATGGCCCCTTTTTATTAAACCCCCCAGGGTGTTTGTCTATGGGTGACCTTTTGAGCTCAGAACATACGCGCTCCCATGCCTCACGGAATTGTAATTTGCACGCTATTTTCAACTTTTTTCATTTAAGGTCCACGAAATACGATTGTTTTCTGCCCCATCATCTTTTCAAGAAGAGGATACTATAAGAACGTTCCCATTCTACGCTACCAAACAGTCTTTTCTTTTCTAATCTATCTCAGTCGGCCAGAAACACCTCTAATGTACTTACATTTTAAAAAAGGTTTTTATTGTCGCTGACATGAAACTGTGACTACATTTTGGACGTTTTCAATTACGGGAATTGGCTTTTTGGCATCATTATAATTATATTGATGGCATGAGAAACCAAGCCTTTTCTCTATTTGCTTTAGGTTTCAACTTCGAAAATATAAGGTTTATTAAATAAAAATCAGAAATACAAAATTCACTTTATATTATTTTAAAAATACAAAAGTGTACAAATTGTTTTACAACGACTACGATATTGTGCATATAATTACATCTATAGGCAAATACTTTGTGCATCGTATTGAGTCTCTCCGTCTAAAATGTAACAAATCTATAAAATTAGCCTTTTGTTGAAATTTCATATAAATGAATTCTTTTATAAATGCTGATGGTCAAGTAGGTTTCATACATCGGATATCCCTTTCACTGGAGGATAAAAAATTGCGTCGTCACTTTTATACACTGATTCAACTGACCATCATCCTCAACTGCTCATAAAATAACTAATTCAGTTCTCTTCCTAATTTCCATTTAAAAAATCATATTAAACAATAAAATCATTTAAATATGTCCTATTACACTAAAATATTTACTGGAATAACTACACATTTGCTAAAATACTTATTACTAAGCAGGCACAAGCATTTTACAAAAGGCTGCGATTTGAGCATTGGAGTTCACAACGTGGGCTACATGGCCATTGGAGGCCTAATCTCAAAATTGGAAGTTTGGGTCAAACTAAATAGGTAAAGAACAAAGATTTAAATCGTTAGGTTCTCTCGATCGTCACAAGATGGCGACTAACATTTGGATAGTATTGTCTCGCTCACTGCTACCGAACTTCGTATCTATCGTTCTATGCGCGATGTAACAGCTCACTCTTCTTAGTATGGACACATTTTCGTGCGATTTAAGTATAGTGATAGCAAATCTAATAATTCAAATCTTTGATAAAGAACTATTTGTAATTTTAGGTTTCTAGAAGTCAGGTCAAGTCACTGGTTAACAAATCTACTGTCGAATCGCAATGTTACTGTTGCGATTTGTTAGCCATGTTGATATGATATTTGAAACTTGATAAGGGTGCTAAAAACTGGGTCAATGTATCAATAGTCAGATAAGTATATATTTATTTGTAAATTCTTGACTTAACATATTGGAAATAAATGATGGAGTATTGGCAGATTTTCTTTTTAAAGAAATTGCTGTGTAGAAATGTTACATAACTCTTCAAAGTAGCTATTGGTTTATTGTTTCCAATCCGAAACGGCTTTAAATACTTTATATCAAAAAAAACATAGGCAAAATATCCTACATTACTTTAAAATACATTCAAGCCAATATAGTCTTAAAGAAATAGACGGCTTTAAAGTTTGTTCGGTGTGTCGGGAGTTTGTTCCACTACTTCTTCTTCCCAGCTAAAGCACTTGGAAGTAGTGAAGGGTGGGCGTTTTGGGGGACTGTCTCATGTACTTTGACGTTCGAAAAGTGCTGATTCTCAGCCTAATTTGAATAAATGACTTTTGATTTTGATTTTTGAAATACTTTATGGGCATTTCCGTAGAAATTTGTCCACTCTCATTTTGTGCTGTCCCATGACTTTATTTATAATTCATTAGGAGACCGAAGGCGTTTTATTGTAATTCACAATTTATTATGGTAGTATAATATTTAAAATCAGTAGATAACAATGAATTAGTCTACTTTTACTATAATAATTGTTAAAATAAGTCGAAAATATGTTTGGAACCCCCCAGTTTTAAGGTGTCCCACAGTGTCGTGACACACTTTGAGTTAGATTATTGATGGCTTAAAATTAAGCAAAAAGGTAAAAAAGGTTTTAATATATTCAAATGTATGATTGCTTTTAAAATAAAACATAAATTACAGCCACTTTAATACAAAAATAATTATTTTTTACTATTTTAATTGTGTCCCACGATTTCGGATGTAGTGGAAAATTACACTTTGTAACCGTATTTTCTCCACAAATAAAAAATAAACTTCCAAAATCTTAGCACATTTATTTTCCTCGCAACATTATTCATCGATTCCGCCATTTTGTTGGTTTGACAATCAGGCCGTCAAAATCATTCGTGTCTAAACTTGCAAAGCGTTACCATACCTACGTGTAATTCATCCACTTTGTTTGAGGAATTTCTGCTGGTAAGTTATTTTTTTTGTTCATCTTGTTATTGTTAATTATAATAAAATCATCGTAAAAGTGATTAATTGAATTACTTGCAGCATTAATTGTTCTATTGTTTAACTACACGCAATTTTAGATTGGAAGACATGAAAACGTTACCTCCATTTTGTTTAGTTACGTATATGTGGATTGTAAAAGTTACAAAATGGAAATGTAAAGGCGAGTACATAAGCTAAACAAGCATGACGTCTGCAATTTTTATGTGATATTTTTTTTGCTGTGGTGGTAATTTTTTTTATTTACCTTTTTAATGCACTTTGATATACTAATACAATAATTTAAAAGTTTGTTCAGGAAACTATCTTTTTGAACCGAAAGTTACTAGCTAATGAAATATCACTAATCTCATGCTTTTCTTTGGGCTGGTTGAATGCGGGATATTGCTATATTGTATAACATAATTTCTTCAATGCTTGGCAAGGGATTACTTTTGTGCAATATAAAGTGTTACCTATGTTACGTCGCCGATAATATGGATTTTTTTTTAAGCCAATGTTACATTTACACTCGATATGACTACACTTCATTTATTTATACTATATTTTTAGGTAAGTTAAAATGCTCCTTACAAATGCTGAAAAGCAAAGGAGATACCGGGAAAATTTAAAAAATAATCCCGAAAAAAAGGAAGAGATAAGGAAAAAAAATCTTGATAGGATAAAAAAATTAACCAAAAAAGTAGGTGACATGACCGAAGATGAAAAAAGATAAAAAGAGAGATTTGGCGTGAACAGAAAAAAAAAAAATGAAAAGTCCGAAAAAATTAAAGCACACACAAAAATGAAACAAACAAAATGCCAATTAAGTATTATTTTAAAGAAAGTACGTATTATGTATAAAGGTTCTTTAAAAGCCATTGAAAACCTTAAAAAAAACTCGGAAACGTTACGAAAACGTAATTTTCGCCTAAAAACCCGACTAGAAGCAAAACTCAAGGAGAGTAGCAAAGAAATTGAAATGTTAAAGTGCAGAAATGAAGTACTTGAAACAATGATTAAAAAAATATACGCAACAAGTGATTCGATTAAAAAAAGGCGTATCAGAAAATCACAACATGCAATAAATGCAGTTACTCAATACTTGGTGCTAAAGCAAGATGTATGTATGGGTTGCAAAAAAACATTCTGTATGGACTGCATCGGAGGTCCCGTTGCTTTTGATTATTTGTGTGACACTTGCCTTGATCCTGATGATGAAGGTAGGTAGGCTTACAAATTGTTTATTTTTATATGAATTAACTTTATACAATATGTGTTTGTTACAGATTAAATTAACCTCTACAATAAAGTTGATTGTCGGTGGCAGTGAACCTGAGCACCATAACAAATGGTATACATCGTAGACATCGACAAAATTTTAACGAGGGATGATTTACTGCAATATTACTATTATGGATTAAAGTGGCCATGGGACGAAACCCATTTCGTTTTAGCTAGACAGTGTTGGGAGTGTTATGAAGATGTACCTCAAATAACGGATTTTGGTATCCGACCATACCATTTTTCCCTATCTATGACTAAAACTCATGTTAAGAATTTGCTAGCGACATATTTTTGGTGCGATTGTGGCGTTTTGATTTATGATCATTATGTAAAAGATGAATGTACTTATTGTTTTCCATAATCATTATGTTTGTTATTTGTGGCTTCATTTAAAGTAACAACAACATAAAATTATAACTTGATATTCTCTATTAATTACTTAACGTAACGGTTAAAAATCTCTGGAAGTAAAAACAATCACTGTGCAGAGGGAGTTATTTCAGATTTAAGTATGCAAAATGGTATTATATTTTTCAGTACGTATTAATAGTTTTTGTAATTATAGTTTCCAGTCAAAATTCATGTAAAATAAGTGTAACTGCAGTCTACAAGAGAAACCCTGACATTATTTAAAAATAGTAAAAAGAAATGAATACTCCGCTACAGTACAGTTCTGCTCAGCATGGTTAGACCTGCACTCTTGACCATTTCACGAATGGAAGGCTTAAGGTAAACCCTCAGCTGTAGCCTGCCAAATTCAAATTTTCTTTGGTGCTTTGCAAATTGCAGGCTCTGTTTTACGTCGTATGTCGATCAAATTGCGATTTGCGACTCTATGAATGATATATTTACTAAATAATAATGATCCAATTTCATATCAATCGTCAAACTTTGGAAATTTGTTTCATCTATGAATTTTCACATAAAATATTCTGAAAAATTCTTAGGTGGAACAAATTTGCAATGTTGCAATTTGCAAAAAACCAAAGAAAATTTGAATTTGGCGGGCGAAAGCTGAGGATTCACATTATTGAACAATAGTTTTCCTTAATTTAATATTAATATCTAGACTAAGTGTTAATTTTGAAAACTTTATAATTAAAAGACTGATTAAACTAATTTCAAAGAATATGTTTGCGCATACAAAATAAGTGTTGATTTTGAAGAATTAATAAAAGAAAATGTTTGTTTGTGAAACAATATTTCTGTTAGAGTAGTATAATAAGTATCACTTTTGAAGACTCATAATAAATAATTATTTTTGTACCAGAATACCTTTTAAATTGAGAAACTATTTGAATGAAAAGAATATAAATAATAATATAATTTAGAAAACTGTTGATTTGGATAAACTCTAATTAAAGGCTGATTAAACTAAGGTCCTGTAGTTTAATTTTCGTTTCATCAATCATCTGACCATTTCTAATTTTTATTAACTATGTGAAATAAGCTTTACGTTTCCGTTTTGTAACTCCAGCATTCAATTTTGTAACTGTCCCATTTTTTAATTTACAAATTTAATTTAATTTCCAATTTTTACAGGGCACCAGCTCATTATTTGTTTAGTTTTTGATAAAGTATCATACAACTATAAATTTAAAAATATTCCAAACTTGTTAACTATTTTCGACAATGTGCAAAATAGAAAATAACAATGCTTAGTTCCAAAAAGTAACAAAGTGGACATGTTTTTATTAAATCACAAAAAAACTAACGCATTTAATAGTTGATTTATATAATTTTTTAAAAGAAAGTAGCGTTTTCTATGCTAAAACCACTTTTTCCGCTCAAAATTAAATATGTAATATATATTTTATTTTATTGCAAACAAGTTACAAAATGGAAATCAGAAACACTACCTTGTCCCAAACAAATCATATTTTCTCAGAAGATGGGTATTCTTTTGTTGTTTTGCAACTATTACAGTAATCTTTAATGAATATCAATTCATTTTAATATAATAAAAATACTATTTAATAAAAATTATCCACTTTTCTCCATTTTGTAACCGGGACAAATTTCTACGGAAACGCTCTTATATCAAAAAAAACATAGGCAAAATATCCTACATTACTTTAAAATACATTCAAGCCAATATAGTCTTTAAGAAATAGACCTTTAGCAGCAATTTTTCTCCTAGTACATCAAAAGCTGCCACGATTACGTGCCAAACGATTGTAAACCTTACGATATGTTATATTTAGCTACAAATTCCAAGCGCTCTTTGGTCATTTCAGCGACACCCATACATAACACATTCATAATTGTCCTAAGCACAACCTCATTCACTTGCATTATGTAAAGAGTTCAAAATTTTCATAAAACCAGTCTTACAACTGTCTTTTAAATTATTGATATATTTTAAAATGTTTATTTTAATTTAAGAGAATGTGTACCGTTTAATTTCAACTTTACCATTTTTTTTTTAATAAATAGAAAGAAAAGTAAATCCTCTTGATAAAAAAATATGTATCCAAAACATTTACTTTTACAAAAATAATAAACATTTTAAAATATATCAGTTAATATTTAACCTACAATTAAATAGCTGCCTTAATACCTATTTAATTACACAATAAATATAATATAAACCTATGATATGGTAAAAGTAGATTTAATATAAGAATATACAATACATATTCGAGATTCATTTAGATCCACTGGGCTAAAAGTCGATTTACACGAAGAGTATTTTGAAAACATATTTCGAGTTAAAAAAAAATGGTACCTGGTACATTGATACTTGGTATTTTGCGAAAATTTTACTTCATTTCATAATTAGCCTATAATTTCCCTCTGAAAGACAGTTTTCTTCTCTCCGAAAGGGAGTGGGCCGTAATTCACCACGCAGGCCCAGTGCGGGTTGGTAAATGTCACATATCTTCGAATTTTTGGTTCTAGGACATGCCGTTTCATCACAATGTGCCAGTCGCGGCCGACACCACTGGGCCACCTCTGGTCCTCGTGAAGACATTTATTTTGTTCAAACATATTTTTTCTTGTGTTTGGACAGACGAAAAGTAGGACAGTTACAGAAATGTGAAGTGTATCAAACGAGAGACATCTCCAAATTACGCATCGTGTAAATCATCTCCATTCATAATATTTAATCTATGCCTTACTACAAAAATTGTGCTTAATACATTTGTTAAAATATGACACAATGTACAAATTATAACTATCACCTAGATAAAAAACATTAAATGCAGTCTAGTCTTTTATAATTAACAAAAATGGCGACTAAATCGTCTTGTTACTTACAACACTTGAGATTCGTGTAAAATGAGATTCATTCGAGGTTTTTTAACAGGATTTTAAGTCATTCTTAAGCAATCACATAAAAATGGAGTATTTCATTTTTATTACAATTAAATTCTAAATCTCGTAAGATTTGGCATAGCATACATTTTGTAAGCTCGCGCTGAGCTCAGTATCATAAAAATTACATAACAAAATTTTCTATCAAACCATAAAAAAATATTGTGATATTAAGAAAGTATTTATAATATTATACATTTTCACAATGTACTTTTATGAAAACTGCTTCACCTAAAAAAACCTTAGATAAATGTTTTGCATATTATGATATACAGCATGTTATGCACAGCATAACTCGATAGCCTTTATTGATATTTTAGAGTAACAGTCACAAATACACACACAGTCTCAATTTGCAAAAGCAAAATTTCAGATCATTTTGATCGCAAAATTAATTACATTTAGTCTGACAAGAATAGACAATGAACAGAAGCCTAACTTCGCACCAAATTGAACACAAGCATTGGCAAACATTCGTAGATTATTTAGCTAAATGCTCTATTTACATTATTACTCTAACAAACCAGACCTACCATGAGAATACATAAAACACTGAACTTTTCTATTTTGTTATAGTTGTTGCATTCAACAAGTGTATGTCATTCATGGTAATTTAAACCTTATGTAAATGCTCCCAAATGGCAAACAAAACTTCTGTCCATTACCTAACCTAAAAGAACTCCGTATGTCATACGAGTCTAAAGTCATCTCGACTACAATACTCCTCCTGTCAAACGGATGTTTCAGAATTCAACCGCAAAATAAACCTGTTACTCTTAGGGTCAACGACCTCTTCTGTCAGAGAGAATTTAGGGAGCTGCTTTATAGTACAAATAAGAGAGATGTCACCTTGTCTGAGCTGGAATTCCACATTGTCTGCTAAAGGCCTTGCCAGCAGTTCGTCAGAGATTAAGGACCATCTCTGTACGGGTCTGGTTTCCTGGTCTGCAGAGAGAACTGGACCTTCGACGAGGAATGGTTCGAGGAAGGCACGGGGAGATGCGTCTTGTGAGAGGCAGCGTGCTAAGTGGGCGAGGACCTGAAATAGAGAGATAATTGTTAATTTTAGAAATGTGTATGTCGTTTGTTTTTAAAGACCATCTAGTAACTGAGCGCCAGTTTGGCGTTAAGTAATGAGTTAATGATGTTTTAGAAATGAGCCAGATTTTATATTTTTCCACACAGATTTCACGTTTTTCTGTATCAATTTCTATTATTTAGTGAGTTTCTTCCGCGCTCCGATTTTCCTTGGATTGGTGAAGGTCTAATCGTAGCGCTGAACGCGCTCGGTGCGATACGTCGAGAAGGTTAAAAGGAACTCACACTAGGGCCTCAGAAATGTTCTTTACTCGAGGTAGATATCCTTTACTAAATAAATAAATAAAAGGGGTAATAGTAATTGCGAATCTGGGCGGATGCGTCTGGTTCAATTTTTAACCGGAAATGACGACTTGATGTCATGTCATTCATTGTGGCAAGCGACATGTCATAGATAAAATAAAACTGTGTTTCGGCCATGAATTTTGTTTGACCAGCAGTGGGAACGTTATGGGCTGATTATACATGCATTGGGCGTCGCAGTGAATGGTTTGACTAGCAATAGGGGCTCAGTACCGAGTCGGCAGAGTGGCGCGGCTGTTGGCGCGTGGCGCGCAGGAACTTCTGCAGCGCGCGCGCCAGCGACGGGAACACGGCCGCCGCCGCCTCGCGCGGGCCCAGGGCGCCGCCTGTGCAACACACGTTGTTTCAAATCGTACCATATTTTGTTATTCAAATTGAGATATACACATTGAGACATACAACAAAGCACAACTTTATAAACAGACTTAAATGAATAGGTAGTTCGGGTTGGTAATAATGAGGGTTTTCATGAATATTCATTCCACCAGTTGGCGCCACTTTGACAAGAGGTCTTCCAGTTCGACAATGAACTTAAAATATTTGATGTCATTCGTTTTATTATTTCGTTCACCATTCAGTCCGTAGACCCATTGACGCTTTTGACAGGTGCCCGGACCTGACGTCTCAGTGCTGCCACCTAGTGAACATCATTTCAGAAAACCCTCGTATCAACGAAAATTAGGAGTGTACGATTGTAGGAATGACATCCGTATATATATTCTTTGCTTCATCATCGACTTATTAGATCTACCCTGGTGACTTGTCAGACAAAACTTAAGTTAAAGTTAACATGTAAAGAAGATTATCATCGTCTAATAAAATAATGATGAACCAGTTCTTCTAGGCCAAAGTTTCTTGGACAAAAAGAGCAAGCCCAGACTGCCGATTGTTATATTGATATACATATATGGTTAAATAAATTTATTTCTCAATAAGAAATTACAAAAATTTCACTTGAGAAAAATTTGTCTAAAACCTTAAAAATATTGTATTATTTCTGTATTAATTCTTTGTATGATTCCTATCTTATCAGATAAGCAGGTTTAAAGCAGTAACTCAAGTCTATCAACTAGCTTAAAGTTTATTCAAATCCTTGTTTCCAATTTATATTATTTCCACTTAAACGACTGTCCACTTTATGCAAGTGTAATTAATAAAGCTACAGTTCGAAACGACCTGTCTTTTTAAAAAAACTTTTTTCAAAAAAATAAACAACCGACTTCCAAAAAAACACTAAAAAGTGAAAAATAACTTTAATTTCGGAAGTCGGTGACTTTGGATATTTATTTTAACACCGCAACATTTTGTCGCCGCCTTCCGAAATTAAAGTTATTTTTCACTTTTTAGTGTTTTTTTGGAAGTCGGTTGTTTATTTTTTTGAAAAAAGTTTTTTATTTTTCACTTTTTAGTGGTTCACATGTGCTTACCCCTTCACAGCGTACCGGCGTGATGTTATGTTATTAACTGGTGTAAACAATTGACAGACATGAGATTACAGCAATCCCTGTCCATTTGCTATCATTTATTGAGGAGTTCCGTTGCCTATCTCCGAAGTTCTTCATCAGATCTTCACCAAATTGAAATGGAACCACTCCGAGAAAGTACTCTTCCAAAAACTTTACAAATTGTTTCAAGTGTGCCTATAAAATTTGAAGAGTTCTCTCTATTTCTCCAGGATCCCATCATCAGATTCTGACTTGATGATCATGGGACCACCTGGGAAGTATACCCTTTCGAACAAAAAAAAAAATTTTCCAAATCGGTCCAGCCATCTTCGAGTAATCGGGGAACATACATAAAAAAGGTTCCGACGAATTGAGAACCTCCTCCTTTTGGAAGTCGGTTAAAAAGTCATAAAAATATTCGAAGTTGTATTATAAACTAAACTTTATTGTGTGTATTAAAGTTGTTTTCCAAAACCACATATTTGTTAACATGTTTCGAAACTAAATGGCGAACGCAGATTACTTTAAAATGTCAATATTTTTATTTACCAGTTTAAAAGGTGGCCATGATAGACTGGACGCCGAAAGTGTCGTGCCACATCCGGGGAGAGGCCATATATCCAGCAGTGTAGTGCGACAGACTGAGTAGATTGTCAATATTCACCATTAGTGGAGACTCTGACGCGCCGCACATGCGCGAAGGCGTCCTCTGCGGCGCTAAGAAGGCGCGCGCGCCGCTTGCGCACGCGCCGCTCGCGCTCCGCCTCCTCGTAGTAGCGCTCGTTGTGCGCCGAGCCCGAGTCGCGGCGCCGCGTGCTGCCGCCGCCGCACGAGCCTGTGGTGGATCTGGAAGAGGTGGAGACATCTTGCTGTTTATCAATTTACGTTACTATAAGATGAGATAGATAAAGCGAAAAAGACGCGAAAGCCTAACCAAAACAAAAGTTGGTAGTAAGTGGGCATTTTAATCAATATACATCCTGACACTGACCTGTAAATTGCAAAAAACCTAAGAAAATTTTAATTTCGCGGGGTACCTTGGCGCATCCTCCTAAATTATTCTATTTATTTTCTAGGATTTTCCGCTCATAATGGTTCTAGTTCCTACATATTTACATGTATACATAGTTTTATAATAGATACTCGCATGTATTTTCGGGAGCCAATTCCTAGAATGTTACTGAAGTTTTATGACAAACAATCCTTTGCCCATTTACGAAACCTTGTTGCCGTGAACTCGTAATTAAACTGAACTCGGAAGTCGAATTCGAGGCAGAAGCATTACAATAATTATCTACCAACCGACATTCGACGATCCGTTCCACTCTTTAAAATTCGATTCGACGCAGTTCTTTTTATTAGGCTTAGCGATGGCTAATCCATTAAACCATGCCGGAATACCAATTAATAATGACTTCCTAACTGTTTTTTTGCTCCAAACGCTGTATTTACGACCCCTGAGTTCAATAAGATAATTACAATAATGTAACGGTAGTGTCTGTATTCCTCTGAAGATACTTTTGCCATTACTGTTATTTATATGATTCATTTGGCATTATAATGAGTATAGTGTAAAAAACTTGATGAGAGTTTGTTGGAAGCAGAATATCGAGAATCAGGGTAGTGGCGCAACTACGGTGGGAGAGGCCTATGTCTAACAATTGTAATGCTAATAGAGCAGACTTGGTTCAGTGATAAACTAGAAATTCGTAACAGAAAAGCTAGGACTGCTCCAGTGAACTCAGGAACTATGGCTGATAAAGATTGCTATTATTTTACCATGTTGGCTAACTACAAGACAACTTTATCTATAACTCACCTAGCTTGTCCTGGCTGTACATTAGTAGATCCATCCACTTCATAGAACTTTATACTAGACTGCGCTTTCCTCTGTGATTTAGATATTGGAATCTTCTCCAAATACGGATTATATATTGGAAACTCTGTATAATACTTCTGCAGAACCCACACTGCTGCTCTTTGTATGCTCAACTGTCCAATAGCGTAAGACCTGCTTTCGCCATCAGGACTCCGAACTATCTTCACGTAATACACAGGCTCTAAATGCCTGATCTCCATTAAAATAACAGCTACATAATGTATAAACAGTAAAGTATCCGCAAAACTGGATACATAAGAAACTAAGGCATTGTAATCCATTGCTTCTTCACCTACAGCAAGGGCTTTTGTCGCCTCAGTTATCTGCACAATGTAGAACAACCAGTATGAAAATATACAGACTGCTAGAATGACAAGAGTCATAGCTCTAAACACAAATATTCTTGGTAAAATGGCATTTCTTGGCCTTAGAAATACTGCCCATACTCCTATGGCAAGTAAAACCAGTTTGAATGCTAAAGAAAGAAGTATGCCTTTACATTCAGCTGTGCAAGCCAACAGCTGTATCCTCTGACTTGGCTGTAATGCAATATTGTCTGACAATCCTGGGAAAAACCCAATCTTTGGGAGAACTACCATTGCTAATGGACTGACAAATGAAACAAAGGACAGTCCTAGAGCTATTGTGGTTCCAAAATATCTTGTACAGACAAAACCTATGCCATTATCTGATTCCATCGGCCAGTTGCTGACATCCTCCATGGATTGTGAACCTTCTGAAGTGTTTCCAGTGACTGCAGTAGTGTTTTCTCCCCAGTTCTCATCTTGTGGCAAGATTTGGACCTCAATAACCTCCTGGCCATCTCTACCCATCTCAGGGTTGATATTTACACTGGTTTGAAATGGCGCCATTGTGTTATCTGAAGATTCCTTTCTCTGTGACTTGGTGCTCCTGAAATGTAGTAAACACTGTTTATTAACTTTCCTATTATGAAATGAATTTCTGAATTAATTTTAAAATGCAATTTTTTTAAAAGCTAGTTGGAGCTAATATACCTTGTGCATCAATGAATTGTGTAAACAAACCTAGCCTAATGGTTAAAAAGGGGTCACGCTTTTGTAAAGGTAAAGAAGTAGGACAGAGTTTTGTTTGACACAAATTACATTCAGATGGAACAGTGTCATATCACATTAAAAAATCAGTAAAGGATAATAGTAACCCTCTCATTATATTTCCCTCCATGTAGATCAGAAATAGAAGAGTCATCAACCTCAATAAAGGAACATTTAACCTGTCTTTCATTATTTTCCAAGAATCACCTAGGATAGTTACAGATAGGTAAGATAGGCCTATTGTGGTCATCCACTTATTTATTAGTCATACAGATTCCACCTGGAAAGATGTTACATACAAAAACATCCTGTTTCTTGACCATACAATCATGAAATAGTAGTTAACAACATTTACATACACCTGCCATGCATACTTTATGTTTTACAATAATCCCAAAACAACTTGAGAATATTAATGAAGACAATTTTGTACTTGGGGTCTATAAACTTTTTGGTTACACTTGCATGGCTCTGGCCCTGTTTAACAATGAAACTACAAGCTGACAAAATAGTAACAGTAATTCGGTTGAAGACTTGTAATTATTTGATCATATCAGTATTGCACTGTAATTAACTTAGGAGAATTTCCCATTGGAATTCTAGGAAACTTCCCAATTTTACGGGGAGAACATTGAACTGTGACGGGTTTTACAATCTCAGCATCTAAAGAGTCAAGAATCTAGCCCGGAGGCCTATCATACCGGGTGCTGCGATGCGTGTGCTGCCGGTGCCTCGAGCTTCTTCGCGACCGGCCGCTCAGCTCAGACCTCACAGACTCCGTTTCCATTGTACAGCCGCCACTCCTCGACCCTATCCATCAGCACTGCACCAAAAACACCTGAACCAAGACACAATCATGAAATCACCAAAATTACAAGCAATTATAATGTTTCACGGAGTATGAACACGATGTAAAACAAGTTGTCAAACAGAAAACCTTTCACTACACTAATAAATTATTATGGTTAACTTTGGGTTATCAGTTTCAAATACGTTTTCATTGAAAATACCTTTGCATTATCGAAATAAACGGGAAAATTCTAATTAGAGCGTCTTTCACGAATGTCGATCAAACGGATTCATTCATTTTGTACAAGCCAGACTTGTTGAAGCTTCATTGTACAGTAATCAAATATCGGAAGTCTCTTTTCATCTCGTGCTGTTGCTATCTATATGTCTTATTCGTTCCACTTCGCGGGAGGTTCCTAATTTGGCCGTACTACATGTTTATTTCTTTCGCTTTCGTTCAGAAACTAGCCAAAGTGCAAACACAGTTTTTAAATGTTTGAATTTTTATTCTTGTTTTATTCTTCGATAAACAAACCAGCTGTTACCATACTATTGACGATATTACCTAAAAAAATAAACAGTACCAAAAATATAAGAATGTGTTCAGTTGTGTATTGTGTTGGATTAAATTGGCGCTGATTTTAAAAATATAGAACAAGTGATTACGCTAAAAGATAATGATAAGATAACACACCCATTCTATATAGATAACTTACTGACTACACGTATTTTTACCATGAAGTGATTGTTTTTGTGAAGAAATCATGGAGGTCCAGCAAATTCCGACTGTGAACCGAACGGAGAGGGGTGACAGTAGGGTGGACGACCTGCATTTGGACAGGGTGGTGGCCTCACAGCCCGAGATTGGACCTACGCCACCTGATGGTGGATATGGATGGCTGATTGTAGTGTCCGCAGTGATATATCACATCACAGTACCAGCGTTGCTGTCGATGTACGGGCTCATCATCTTGAAAGCTATTCGGGAGGAAGGTCATGAAGGGGACGAGGTTATGAAGATATGGGATGTGGATATAGCGCTGGTGCCAGTTATAGCTGTGGTGATAAGACTGTTACTCGAGTCTTGGTGTAGAGCCATGGTGAAGATCTTCCACATGCCGAGGTTTATGGCTTTGTCCGGACTGTGCCTGACAGTGGCTGGAGTTTTGTTGTCCAGTTACTCGACGGATGCGGAAAGTAACGACCACATCGTGAATATATTCTCCGGTTTACTTACAGGTAATTACTCTCGCTTTGTTCTCAAGGCCGCTGTTGAATAGAATCAATGGAATAATAAAATCGTCTGTAAATAGTTTAGTGCATACTTAACGGACAGAGCGTGGCAATGAATCGTATAAATTATTTGAAGTATAGTACCGTCAACTGCACATAAGTGGTAACAGTTTGTTATTAACAGTGCCTTTATGTCGTAACAGTAAGGGTGATTTTCGACGTGTTACCATGAATGTGCGGTTGACTGTACCTTGAGTTCTCGGAAATATTGAATGAATTAATCTTATCGTCCTAGATTGTGTTAAAGTTATAGAAAAAGTCAAGTTGGGTGTTAATCCTAAAGGTGCTCTTACACGGGCAATTTTTTGAGCAATTATTGCTCGGAAACACTAAAGGATCAATCTGGATCAATTAAGTGGAGCAATCTCGAACAACAACAATAAATTGCAGATATGTTTCGGAAATATTGCTTCTGATTGCTCCATATATTTCATGAGTTGCCGAATGTCCAATCGGTTTGGAGATTTTTAGTCAATTTTCTTTCAACCTTGTTTATACGTATAGGTAACTATGTCTCGTTTTTGCGAGAGGAACCGGCCAGCGGCGGAGGCAGCGGGGGCAGGCGTAGGTATTGCCTAGTTTTTAAGTTGCTCCATATTGCATGATATTGTGGGCCGTATCTCTGGCAACATTTTGCCATTGCTCTAAATTGCTGGATGTAGTCGTGACGTCATCGTTGACGAGAATTGACCAGAATGGAGCAATTTTAGTTGCACGTGTAAGCGCACCTTTAAAGTTAGCAATAGGTATCTTATTAGTCATAAGTAGGTACACATCGCGTTACAAAGAAAACTTATAGGTACTATGATGGCTAGCTGATTATAGGAACCGGAAGTACTTACCTACCTACTTAATTATTCACCATTACAAGGAATTGGCTTAAATCTTGGTGACGAAAATAAACTACGAAAACAATCATTTTATATGCGTTTAAAACACAATCGTTTGGTAAACTAAGTTTAACCCAGTGGAAGATTTACTGCGGCTGAGTAGGCTTGAACCTAGGGCGGCATGCGGCAGGTGTAGTGTAGGGACAACTAACTTGGGGATAGATTTTCTTTTTTTTTTGCTGGTTTCCCGATGTCTTGTAGAAAGAACACCCTCCGCCCTTTCATTTAACCATTGTCACAATTTAAGGTGCCACCACGGAGTACTGCACACTACACAGGTTTATTTATGAATCACAATCATGTTATTTTATCGTAATTGATAAAACCATTACCTACAATCAAAACGAGAAGCATCCGTTAAGTTAATGTCTTTTCAAATTACGGATTTTCTACGTGCGTTGTTGATATAACTTTGATTTAACAATGGCTTTTATTATGTATATTGAGATGTCATGTTATTTAAACAGGTGGTTTAGTCATTTCATGGTGGAAGCGACTCACTGATTATCAAAATATTAGGTAATTCGTAGACGACGTTCACACAGACGTAATACACGACCTATATTCAAAATGATTGCTCTAATAAATGAAAGAATCACGAAACCTAGATGCTAAAATTATAAATTAGAATACATTCATGTTCCTTCACGTTAGAATGTCACGTATCTATCCAACGTAATCGTTTCTCTTATTTACATAAATGGCGGAAGTGCCTTGATATAAATGTATTGGCACTATTTAAAATAAATAGATAGGAACTCCTATGTTTATTTGTTGATCATGTTGTATCTTCTATCCAAACCCAACTGGGTAAAAATATAATGGGCCACATCAGCCACATCTGTTACAGTATTTCCAAAAAAATCACAACGATGAAGATAGATATTTTTGACATAACGCGCTCTGCCTCGAAATATCAAAATATACCTATCGTCAGTAATTTATCGGAGGTTTTCTTTAGCGGTAAACGCCGTACAATGACCGATTACGTATAGGAACATACCGCAGCTGTATCATTCTTGCATGAAAATATTTGAATTACACTATCGCGGTTGCCGGTTTCACCAATTAACCGTGTTTCGTTTGTTTCCATGAATTAACTTTTACCTGCATAAGATAAAAAGTAATTTTTTAACTACCAAGTAGGAGCAATGTTCCAAATATTATTATTGGCGCGTTTGAATTTCCTTCCATTCTAAAATAATACCTAACACTTACTTTTCAGGTATCGGATGCGCTTTAACTGGCCAGCAGACAGAAGTTATCATAACCCACTACTTCAGAGAGAAGCTGACCATGGCCCAAAGGATCGTTCGCATGGCGCCCTCTGTCGGCAACTGCCTGGTACCAATCCTCGTTGGCTACTTATGCACCGTATACACTGGAGACGTGGTCGTCATGATTTATGGAGCAATTGTCATGCAGAACTGCATCTTCCTAGCTTCATATACAAGACCCATTTACATCGAAAGGGTCATACGTCACACATACAATATGCTCAGAGATGCTGTAGAAGACGAAGATGAAGTTATATTCTCAAATCAAGCCCGTCTACACGAAAACAAAAACGCACAAACAACAAACTCGCAAGAGGAACCTTCACAAAGCACAGCACAAGAAGAAGACGCCACTGACGTAGTTGTGTTCAATTCTAAGAAGAATGCCAAAGAGATTCTGGATCCTGCAATCCAGTATAGAGAGAATAGATCAGTTTCAGCCAAAGAATCCAGGTTTTCTAACGACTTCAGCTCAATTTATGACACAACTCCTGATAGGTTTTCGTCAGATTTCGGGACTCTGGACATTACGAGTTATGCTCGAGGAGTCAATGGGTATCAGGAATTGGAGAATATTGATAGACAGGTCCCTCAACCCTTGTATAGGGAGACGACGGTGAATGCTCCACAGAACAGCGTGGTCTTCGCAGCCGAGGTGTCTATAGGCACGGCTAGGAGGACCGCCTCTATGAAGAAGAATTTCATCACGATTACGAATATGCTGATGGATATTAATTTCTATCTGTATGCTTTGCTGCATCTTTGTACGACCTTCTCGATCCTGGTGCTGGGTGTAGTTTTTCCGCCTTTGATTTGGGAGCAGAATCCGTCAATGAATATTTGGTCGGTGAGTAGCATTTTTGTATTCCCGAAATTTCTGTTATTCGGTGTATCACGGGCTGTAGACCTGCCAACTTCCGAATATAACAATAACAAAAGCGAAAGTCAATCGTCCAAACCCTCACTAGCTACTCCGAAACCTAGTAATTTGATGAGGTTTGTTTTGAGTAATCTGGGTGGCGCGTTCTATCCTCTCGTAATGTAGAACCAAACTAATTATACACAAGCATTAACTCAACTCTTAGTAGCATTATCAACCAGAACCTTGTAACACTCTTTAAATTGTTATCTGTTGTTGATATTGTTATTGTTGTTGTTTACATCTTGATCTATTCTATTTTACAGGTGGCAACGCTGATAGCAGTGGCTCACGGTTCAGCGTTATGCTTCATAATGCTATGCGTTGTGCTGCCGAAGTCCATCAACGAGAAGGCAAGACTGTGTGCCGCGTTCTGCGTGGCTGGTGCTATGGGCTTTTATGGTAAGGAACTACACTTGTGTAAATGTGTAACTTTCGTCAGACACCCACAATCTCACATCACTGCAAACCTAAGTTTCGGCAAAATATGTGCATTGGACGGATTCAACCTCGGTCTTCTAAAGTCTGATAAATTTATCAAATTGATTATGATTACCAAATTAAATTGTCCGTGTATTCAAATCACAGCTGCCATTCTATGACAATAACTTTATGAAATGGCTTTGACACGGTAAATTGACGTAGTGTGTTAGTTTGATAAACAATTAATTTCCCTGACCGTACAAAGCCATGCGCTCATCCACCGAGAGAGAGGTTCCATTTGAGCTAAGCAAATTTAATAAATTTCTTTATTGCCATGGCCGCAGTACTCGCCATTCCATAGCAGTTCTTTCCCGTCTAGACCGCGAAAAACCTGCCGTCTGAAAAGATAAAGAACAAGATCTAAAAATACTATGATAGAGTTTAATTCAGGTTATTACAAATAATAAGCGACTTCAGTTGAACTCGTAACTAACTACCCTCGTTTTTCCAGGTATAACACTCTCTAGCAACAAAAGCCTACTAGTCGTATGGTGCATGCTGGCCAGTTTCGCGACAGCCGCTTCCAGCATACTCCAACAGCCGCTGTACAACAGCACACTCAACGAATTTGATACTACAGCCACCATGACAGCTTCAAATACGATTGTCGCCATCTTTATTATGACGTGGTCTTTGGTCTATAACTATGATTATAGAACTTGTTTTTTGACGGCCAGTGTGTTGCAAACTGTGACTGCTTGCATGTTCTTCGCTTTGTCTTTTAGGAGGAGGCGGTAATTTTGTAATTTGGGTCTGTTCCACAGTTTCCATCTATATTATGTTAGTAAGATAAATTTTTGAGATGGAAAAATACAGTTGAATTCGCGACACTGTTAAAAAAATACACACGTAATGGTTCAAGTTTTCACATCTGCCGACAGAACCATTACGTGTGTACTCCCGGAGTGCCCCTGTTTTTTTAATGATTCGGTACTTAATTATACCGAAAGGGTCAAGAGGTGGAAGCAAGCCATAGGCCCTCGTATTTACGGGTGCTTTTTTATCCCGCACTGGATTTTCAACGCACTGCTTTGCGTCGAAAGCTCAAAATCCACCAGTGTATTTTTATGACACGCTGGGATGCACTCTATTTGATTTTCAATGCTTCGCTCATCACGGAGAGTTGTAAATCCAGTGCGTGATAAAATATCGCCCGCGGGAACCTGGGTTAAGTGTATTTAAGAGTAACTAAAGATTAACTTATGGTTAAGTATATGTAGTGTTTTAGCATTTAAGCAAGATTACAATATTTGTACAAGGTATTTTTAAGAGTTGTATTTTTATAATGATTAATACACACTAGACAAAATGGACTTGACGTTTGTTTCTAAATCCTAGACCTAATTGTAAATAATATAAATATTTTGCCATCGTAATAATCACTACATCATAACAATGAACACAACATAAATAAATTATTAAAACCATGTTACATTCAGTGAGTTGTTTATTTTTAAGAGATCACATCTGTTGCAGTCTGTATAAATAAAATATGTATCATCACATCTATGGTTGATAACGCAGTACACAGTATAGCTGCTTAAACTAAACACGATATGTCTATAGGAATCGTGTGCCTAGTGCGTTATCTACCTCTTTCTGCAGAATATATCATGTGACAAAGGAATTCATACGATTTAATATCTTTTTATTTAAACATAAGATTGACTTTTCAATATAAGAAAAAAAAAACGCAATTTCACGGTCTCTACAACAATAGTGTGATTATAAATTTTGAACTCTATTGACAAGAGACAATGTTTTTAATTGGTTGACCAAAAAACGCGGAGTTAATGACCAAATAAGAGGTCCTATTGAATACCGGATAGTAGGTATAACTTATAAGGTCGTAGCAAAGAGTCCCGAAGTCACTCCTCCTCAAAATCATGTTTACATATCAAACCATTTCTGTACTACTCAATTTCTTGTTCTTTCTTTCTTTTATCTGAAGAATAATCTGACAGTTTAGCATATTTTCTATACAAAATCTGTCAAATCGACATATTTATTCCTCAGATAAAAGTTATCTGGCTATTGAAAAACGGCAGGCAAGATAGGAACATAGACGCACAACCTGATATCATAGATTCAGTACATGATTTCAGAAGCCCCCGGCATTGAAATTTCGATGTTGCCGTCTTGTATATTTGAGACCCCAAAATCAAAACTTCGCTACGCGTCTTCCTTTAGACCTGTAAGTGAATTAGATCGGTATATTACATAACATAACATCACGCCTTGCTTCCCCGAAGAGTTCGGCAGGAGTGTATATTTAGTACACCCACATTTCGCCAGTTCTGTTTCAGACCCATGTAATAGGGGGCGAGCTTATCGCCATCAATCGGCTTATTATAACCACAGAATATATAACTTCTTTTTGTTGTTAGAATATGACTGCGGTACTGTTGTCCTTTATCACACTCTTACATTTTTTTTATTCGATGGTCTTAAAAACCGTTTGTGCGTAAGATTAAATAATTATGCACTTGTCTAAATATTTAATCTTATCATAACAAGGTCCAGGACTTAGCAGGTATTGATTTAGGTTAAATTGTAATATCAATTTGGTATGCTAAGGAAAAAGTATTTTTTTATTACCTAGCAACATTGATATACAAAATCCAAGATGCAGTCTCAAACAAAAGTAATACTCAAAACTGTCCCCAATCATACTACGATAGAACACTTTTTTTTGCAAATTCAACCTTACATGCATGAGTTAGTGGTTTTTACAAAGCAATGTCCAAAAAGACTGACTGAAAGAAGACCTACTATACCAATGACACCTGCGCACATTGCGCCCTATTCATGCGGACCTTTTTGAGACGCTGATTGTGTATCTTGAGTTTTTTGTGTATCAATTGGTAGCATACACTGTTCCTATGCAAAAATTTAGTTAGAAAATAATCTATTTCAACGAGCGTCCATTTACTTGATTTAGGGCCTGCTTGCATCACGAATGACTAAATATATTTAACCTTAAGTCCACGTACGCACGGACAGAAAAAAATCTTAGCGGAACTTTTACCGCGCACTAATTCTTCAACACGAGCGGAAGCTAGTATTTATAAATATTCAGTCGCGTAAGTGAATGCTCATAATTAGAGTATTTATTAAAAAGAATTAGCTCGTCTCACTTTCAAACCGCCAGGAAGAGTTTCAGTAAATAAATATGATATGTCCGTAAACTGTAAATCATTTCAAGGGCTGTTCGATTTTTAATATTGTAATTTATAATTCGAATAAATAATCATTTTAATACAAAAGACGCATTTTAATTAAATTAATGTATAAGTACCCTCACTTCAGTTGCACCTAAATTAAAATAAATTGAAAATGAATACATCAATTATTGGAATGTAATAAGTGATTAATTTAAAAACAACTTGTTTGAAAATTTTATTAAATGCAAGTTGCGAAACTAAAAATTTTTCGTTTTACGATTTTTTTTTGCCGAATTGGTCAAGCGTACGGCTAAACTTTGACGTAACAACGTGACGTCACTCGTTCGCATACTGGATCACAATCCACAATTTT
Organism: Polymixis lichenea; assembly: GCA_949091785.1. Classification (NCBI taxonomy): domain Eukaryota; kingdom Metazoa; phylum Arthropoda; class Insecta; order Lepidoptera; family Noctuidae; genus Polymixis; species Polymixis lichenea. The sequence continues at coordinate 1,345,749 of OX420942.1, forward strand.
GATTTTGAACATTTTTGTCTGGCTGTCCCGAATAAGTACATAACTAATACTTCCACAGTTTTTTAACTCAACAAGTCCATCATTTCGTTATCTGTTAGTTTCTTAACATCACTAGTAGGTGTCGGGTTATTATTTGCTGTGGGTAGTAGAGATTCGAATGCGGACCAGTCCTGTTTCGCTTTATTTTGATTTTGGTTGTTGGCCCACTTATTGTTGAAGTTGGCCGGGCCAGCTGATGACGTAGACAGAGTGTCGAAGCCAGCGAATTGGCTCTGATACGAATAGTTGGAGGCCATAGAAGGGGTGCTGTAAGTTGGGTTGGTGAGCGAAGCCGCGTGGTTGGTCGGGTGCGATGCTGATGAAGGAAGAGGTTTCGCCAACTGGTTCAGATTGGATTGTAGCAATGTGGTCGTCAGATCTGTAGGTTTACTGGTAACCTTCCGAGGAGCGGGGATCGCTTTTGGTTGAGGCTGCGTCGAGTACTTTCGTACGATTTCTTGCTGATGTGCTATCCTGAAAAAATCAAAGTGTTTGGTTGAAATCTTATTCTTTAAGAAAGTTTTTTTAGACGAAACTTAACTTGTTTATAAGGTCAAACTTTCGAAAGTAAAGAGTAAAAATAAATGTATCAAGTGTGTGTACTATCTATGTAACTCAACTACTTTAAAGTAATTTAGGAAATTACCTAAATTCTTGAGCAAAAAGAGGTTTTTTTTCATTTTTCTTTTTAGACCTGCAAAACGTCCCAACTATTGAGCAAGAAATATAATAAGGGCTATTGTTACTTATACTTGAGCAATGAAAATGTTACAGGTCACAAATTCAGTTACTTTTATAATTATCAGGACTATAATTATCATCATCATCATCATCATCATCATCAATTCAGCTGAAAAACGTTCACTGTTGGACCGCTTGTGTGCTGCCCGCAACCAGCGGATTCCTGGGTCCTTTACAAGGTCCAACTTGTGGGAGGCATTCCAACGCTACGTCTTCAGGTACGTGGCAGGGCCGAAGCGCTCTTAGAACACGATTCCTGTCGGCTTCCCTTCGGAATATGATACTGTCAGTAGTGTTTAATAATACCTGTTTTATAGTTACACTATAGATATTTAGTAAACCATAAAATTTTAAAATTACAAAACGCCTAAATGAAATTTTTGTCTTCATATCCCAACAACAAAATATTATGCTCTAAAATAACTCGTAAGCGCGACCGGCTTGTCGTGCATTCAATTTCTATACAAAATAATGTTGTCATGACGTCACTTCGGTCACGTGACACCCCGGTTTCAAAGCGGCCTAGCAAACCGATTTTACCAGAGTTACGATAGAGACAGTAATAAAAAAAGCGTGCGCGTGAACGAGATGGAGCAATACCGAGATTGAATTTCGTAATGCGATCGGCTCGGACCTCGGTCGGATGACTGATAGTGTGTGGTCGATGCTTGACATAATCGCATTTATAACCTTTTATTCAATACTCAGTACTCAATTCTTTATTGCATTCCATATCTTTTACATAGATGGTATAAACAGTGAGATCGATATGGACCCTGACAGGCACAGCAAAATTAGGAGAGAGGAAGAGGGCTACGTACATTAATTTAGTTAGTAATTATTATTATAAAATTATTAGATGTACTTTGTTTACATTTGCATTTTTAACCGACTTCCAAAAGGAGGAGGTTCTCAATTCGTCGGAACCTTTTTTTTATATATTTTTTTGTTTGTTGTATTTATTGAATTCATTAATTTATGTAGTTTTATGTTTATAGTTAAGTAATAAGTATTTGTTTGATGGTATAAAACAGTGATAGAGATAGTGATTTGAGTTAAGTGTTTTAATTAGGAATTTGGGGTAAGTAGTTGACAGTATATAGTAATTAGTACAGTAATTAGTAGTATTAGATGGCGGCAATAATAGCTTAAGATTGCTGTTTAAGATTATTTGCTGTGAGGAAACATGTTTTTCAAGGTTAAGTTTTGAAAATAAGAAACACGTAATTATGCTAGGCCGTGCTCGCCCAGATATGACTATAATGTTAATATGAAATATATGTTTCTCTTTACGATAAATATCAATGACTGACTGGCAGTTGTAAATTAAATAGAATGTATTGTTTCCCATGTTTACTTTCCCGATTCTAGTAGTTTATGGAATAAAGGGGGTTTTACAGATATTAATAATCTGACGAAGTCGTCAAAAAAAAAACATGTTCAGTCTGAAAAACATATTCGTAGCTGTTTACAGTTACATGAGTTCGGGACAGGTAGGATGGAATCATTTTTCGCAAATTCGCATGAAGCTCATAATAGAAAAGTAGATCGAAATAGGAATTTAACGAAACGATTTATTGAAACCGTTATTTTGTTAGGTAAACAAGAAGTAGCTTTTTGCGGCCACGATGAAAGTCCGAATTATAAATTATCCACGATAACCGCAGTACCTATATCGAGGCCTTGTTATATCTGAGCAAGTTCGATTCAGCAATGGACTCCCATTTAGGAGTTTTAATTCAGTTCAGAACCCCACGTTTTCTGGTGTCTCTAGTGCTATTCAAAATGATTTAATACATAGTATTGCATCCGTTTTACGAGACCACATTAGATTTGAGATAGAAAGCTCAATTTATGTCTGTAATGATTGACGAAACTGCCGATGTCAGTCATAGGGAGCAATTAACTGTTATTTTTCGATATTTATCTGAAACTGGAATCAAAAAACGATCCCTGGGTTATTACGATGTTACAAATACTTGACCAGTATCGTTGTAGGAATAAGTTAGTTGTCAGTCTTACGACGCACGGCGCGGCAGTAATGTCTGGTGAGCACGGTGGAGTACAAACTAAAATTCGCGATGCATGGCAATGTTCGTGCCATATTACGTTCATATATTAAATTTAGTATTTAGTCGATCCGTTGAAAATATTTAGGAAGTTTTTTTTTTGGCTCCGGCTTACCTCTCCCATAAAATCACCCTTCGCCACTGGTGTGCGGTCGCCACTTCAGAACCTTTTGGCCCCATCGGCCATCTGTCTGCTGCCACTGACACTTCAGTTTGGCAATTCAAGGACTATAATGCCTATCAGGAATTCAGGATAGTCAAACCCGCCTTAAAGCCGGATTGAGATGGTGCGATTTAATCGTCTGTGGCACACCATAAGTTGAAGCAACAACAAATTATAATTAAGTCTACTACCTTATTATCCCTTACCTCTGCTTATCCTCCATAGTAAGATGTCTCCCGTTATCATTAACGGTCGGCAAGGCAGGTTCCTTCTCCTTAGGCTGGCTGAAGGAGAACGGGTCGATACCTAGTCCTGTGAACATCTTGTCCAGGTCTGACTGAGGGGCGGGCGCGTTCACCAGGTTGTCATTTGAAGGGGGCATCGCATGTTCCATTATCCTGAGGAGAAGAATTGAAGAATAATCAGGAGAATGTCGGTATGTGGTGGAGACATAGTGCTGTATAGATTAACTGCCAGCGTATGCCTTATGAGAGCGATAATCTTTGACAGTCAGTTTTAAAAGGGTACTGTCTAATGTAGTCAGGTAATAGATTCCAAAGAAATTGGTGACAGCTGGTGCTGATGTCTGTCTGTCTGATGTCTGTGTGCTACGGTTGGGCTTCAATTTATTGACTTGATTACAAAATTTTAAATAGGTACTGTGTTCGCGAGTTACTTTCCAAACGTGTAAACAAACGGCAAATGGCGTACGGCAAAGTACTTCTGTACTTTGCCGTAGAAATGCCAATATTCTAACGGCCGATACAGCTCCAATATTTAACCAAAACTGTAGAAACGAAAACGGTAGAAACCGTAATTTTGATCATGTCTAAACAGGTCTGCAGATCTTGAAGACGATTTCAGTATGTGAGAATGATTTATTAGATTTTAGTTTAAAAAAAAATGTTCCAACATAGTGGCTAGACTATTCCATCGTGTTTTGCAGTGCAGGAGAAGCTGTAACTCTTTGCCGAATTCAGATTTGACATATTTTTGGAGTGCGTCATATTTCTTAGTCAGAGAATTTTTAAATTTCTGCACCACTGTCCGGACTTTTTAAATTATGTTTTGGCAATCACCGATCAACAGTCCGTTTTGTCTTGTCCTTTCAATCACAAAGCTACAATCAATATCTTCTTCAGTCTCTGAGTCTGAGGCTGAACGACTCCGCTTCACCATCTGTGATTGGATGTGATTGTGCAGCATTCTTATTTAAAACAATCCAGTACATCCACAGCACAGTATGTGCAAGACATAATTGTCCATAGATCTTAAAATCCTTGCTAGCCCCAGACTTTTGAAAACATTTTCGCCTTCATCATTTCGGAAATGAATATTGAAAGCTAGAGTAGCAACACTGCAACGCAACATAGCACAAAGCGGGAGCTGTAGGTACGCTATAAGGCGTACCAATAATGAAATGCGAAAAAAAAAAAACGGGTTTTAGTGTTAAAATTCGTATTTATATTAGGCCAAACAAACCGGATTTTTAAGCTATTTTCGAATTTCGAACTATCCGGATTGCAATCTCTATTCACAAGGTCATCGGTCCACTTTTTGGAACGAATATATGTTTTGGAAAAAAACAACTTTAATACCTACTCGTAAAGTTCAATTTGCTCTACAAGTTGTAAAATTTAAATTATTTTTTTCTATTTTAATTACCGATGTGGAATTTGGTAGACAAGCAGATTGTTAGAAGTCATCGGGTTCTTCCTTCTTGAAAATATATCTCGCGGTTGCTTCTACGAGCGGTACTTAACTAGACAATTTTTTATTTATTCTTAACCAGAACCAATTCTATTTTTTTTTGTAAATTTTGACTTTCTTAAGTTGAACGAACGTTAAACGTTGAACTTTGACTTTTTAGCTTTGTTTCAAAGTAACAGTCTCAATAAAAAAAATAAAAAAATCCTTTATCCTTAGCCTTTATCTAATTATCTGGGCTAAGTTAAAAGAAAACAACTAGTCATCAACAATATAGAGTTAGAAAAAATAGAAAAAGAAAATTTCTACTCACTTGGATTCGTTATTGATAGAATTCAGTTGCTCCAACTTAGCTCGATGCTCCGTCTCCATCTTTGACACCATCTGCTTGACTAAAGATATCAGTGCGTTGAACTGGTTCAGGGTCAGACCGTTCTCCACGCATAGAGGGATGAGGAATGGCAGGACCTTGGTAGCCATCACCTCCTTAGTGATACCGAGCTTCGAGTGGCTTAGAGCTAGCTTGTATATGCCTGGAAAGAAGGAAGAAGATGTTGGTGATAATATTTGATCTTTATAATGCTTGGTAGAAAGGCGAGGGCGAAATTCTTTCCCAGTTTGCTCTTATATGACCAGTATTGGTTTGGGTTGAGGTAAGTTGAAAGGTTAATAAATGAGTATTAAATTAAATTAAATTAAATTAAATAAACGTTTATTTCAGGAAATTATTCCCATATAAAACACTACAAATTACAATAGACGTTAAATTCATTACAGTACAAATAAATAATAAATTAAAGTGAATAAAATATTAAAAATAATAATAATAAAATAATAATAATAAAATTATAAATTAAAGTTAATGAAAATAAATTAAAGTTACAGCAATAAATTAAAGTTACAGCACATTCACAATTATAGTCAACTAGGTTAAAATTCATTCGATTAAAATGAATAATAATTATGTTAAAACAATAATCACTTAATAAATGGTGACGAACTGGCGTGCAGGTGCATCCACCTCTCCAACAACACCGAGTCCCACCGCTCGGACAACACGCTCAGGATACTGTTAGTGCTGCGTTGGAAGCGACTTAGTAGCGAGGCACTCCGTTTCCTAATAATGGCATAAAAGTCATCGGTTTGCGCCTGCGCGAACATCGTTGAAGCGCTGCAAAACCGCGGCAGCCCTAGCAGCACCCTAAACGCATTGTTGTACTGTACGCGCAAGGCACTGTATGCTCGCTGCACATAGTTGGCCCATAGGCTGCACGTGTAAAAAGACTGACAGTAAGCTTTAAATAAGGTTACCTTAACTTGTTCAGTACAGCGTGAAAACCTACGTGCCAACATGTTGCAGCGAACCGACAGCGCCCTACGCTCCCGCTCGATGTCCTCATTGTCAGACAAGTTATCTGTGACCCAGTGGCCCAAGTACTTAAAATGGTAAACCCTATTCAGACTAGCACCGCAAAGAGTGATCGGAGGTGTAAAAGAGGAACATTTGGTACCAGCTTTGAAAATCATGTACTCACTCTTCTTAGGATTGTACCTGAGCCCATGAGCCCCAGCATATGTCTCACAAATGCGCAGGAGTTTCCGCAATCCTCCAACCGACGGGCTCAGCAGCACCATGTCATCCGCGTAGCTGATGTTATTAATAGGCACTCCGCCTATTGAGCAACCCACATTAGCACTGCTGAGCTCGCCGATTAGCCGGTTCATGTACAGGTTGAACAAGCGGGGCGATGTTAACCCCCCCTGCCTCACACCGCAATCCAACCCGTACACGTCGGAATATACTCCCGCCCATTTCACACTGTTCCGCTGGTGACTGTACCAATACCTAAATATCGACACTATCTCACTCGGCACCTGTGTCTCACTGTGCAGCTTGTGCCACAGCATGTCATAATTTACTAGGTCGAAAGCTTTCGAGAGGTCTAGGTAACAAGCGTACACAGGAGTATTTCTAGCCGTGTAGTATTGAACAGTCTGCTTGAGACAGAGGATAGCACTCTCAGTCGACAAACCAGGCGTGAAGCCAAACTGAGCATCATGTATATGAAGGTGCTTCTCCAGCTGTCTATCGAGCAGCCTGTCCAGCACCTTGGCTATGACAGTGGCGAGCGAGATAGGCCTGTAGTTAGATACATCCGACACATCACCTGTTTTGTTTTTAACGATCGGAACTACCACCGTGTACATGAGATCATCAGGTAAGTAATTATGGCTGATGCACAGATTAAACAGCATTGTCAGTACCCTCGGTAAATGTACACCAGCGTGCTTCAAGTGCTCGATGCTAAGGTCATCATGACCTGGAGACTTACCTCTTACCATCTTCTTAATAATGCCAGCCACATCCTTGGCCGTAAAGCTAATACTAACGTCTCCATGCTGACACTCAGCACCAAGCACCTGCGCCGCCGGTCCAAGAGGCGACTCCACCTTGAAATGGCGTTGGAAGAGGCTCGCAATGTCACATGGGTCATGAGCGTCACCTACACTCACCGGAAGGCTCGACCTTGGGTTTAATTTATTTGTTGACTTCCAAAATTTATTGAATTTCTTATCAGTATGATGTTTTGCAATAATGTCCATTCTGATCTGATCCTCATTGATTTGACAGTATTTTAATTTTGATTTAAATAATTTTCTAGACTTACACATTTCATCATAAATATGTCCCGATTTAGGTTTACCCTGCAATAGCCACGTCTGGAAACAAAGTCGAGCCTCCCTGTGGGCACAACTCACATATTTGTTCCAGCCAGGTACATATGTATTGAACTTCCGTTTAGGGACACTGTAACTTAGTTCCGCGGCCCTAGATAATATACTAACGATATCAAGGTACATTTTGTTTAATAACAGCCTATGGTCCTGATTATTACACAATGTATCTGCACAATTAACAAATTCCGATGGAAAATCTAGCTTTCTAAGATTTGAATTACAATAATCAAAATATTTTTGTATCTGAGTTTGATCCCTTTCTCCCCACTTTACCTGACTACAAACTTTACGAAGATTAATACGTTTAGGCAAAATAACATTAAAATTACATTGAACTGATATAGGATAATGATCTGACCAGTAGGTATCATATAGGACGGACACATTGAGCACAGATGGTCGCGCAGCGCTTGTTATTAAACAGTGGTCTAGCCACGACTGTGTACCGCTCGCCTGGCACACGAACGTATGTGAGTCACTCGGCAACAACTCCATATCTACACACGACCACGGTTGTTCCGCACAGAAATCCAATATAAATTCGCAAATAAACCGCCAGGGTGCGAGTTAAAGTCACCCAGCATAAACACAGATTCCACATTATTGCTTTCAATTATTGCACATATTTCACCGAGACACTCCGAAAACAATGGCAGGTTTTCACGTTTGTTTGTAGGCATATATACCGAAAACACTATAATTGCGCGCTCATGGTCAAATTTCACCTTAATCGCCGCGAGACGCACACTACGACACTGTATAATAGACACCGACGGGAAGGCAGATTTTCGCCACAGCAGAGCTACTCCTCCGTATGGCCTCCCAGTTAGGACTCCTTCAGACGTATCCACAGCGGACTTTCCCGCGTATGAAAAAGCGACGTCAATTTCACCCAAGAAAGGCAAATCGTGAGGAAGTAGCCAGGTCTCTTGTAGTGCCACAATGTCCGCCGAGCGACAGAGTTTTCTCACGCATTCAACGGATCTTCTGACATTTTTACAATTAAAGCTAATGAGTGTATTTTTGTTATCCATTTATAATTTTGTGTGGGTGTTCAATTAACTATATTATCCCGATTTTTCTCGGAGGCGGTACGTCGACTAAATTCCACAAAAGGGCGATATATTACTCCTTCTGGCCAAAAGTCATCAGTCAAAAACGTATCCAGTTTACACTTAGGGACATACACCTTATAAGCATCATAATCTTTCATCGATCTCATGTTCATTTTCTCTAAGCGTACATCAATGTTAGTCTTGCTCTTAACATAGGTTATGATGTCACACACTGACGCGTCCTTTGACACATTATAAATATAAAGAGGTACCTTACTGTCTGCCGCCTTGAACTTAGAGTCAGCATCAACCGTAGCCTTTCCAGTTTTTCCCACAAAGCGATTCTGAAGCCTTTTTCTTTGAACAAGGGTCCATTTCTCATCCTGTTTCTGGGATTTCCATTCACCTTCGTGTAACACATCAGAGAAACTTTTCTTTGCAATAGCACATTGATTGTTTTCATTCGAGGGAGCTGTGTGTACCGCAGTAACGGGCACTAGAGGCGGAGTCGGATGACTCACCAACGGTGTCGGCGGCTGACGGGTGACGCTCGGCTCACTAACAGCTGATTTGTGTTCGAGCGGCCGTCCGTTAAAAATACCGCACGGTGTTTTTACATTACCCTCCGTTGGTAGGATGTTATGCTGTGGAGACAGTGCTGGGGGTCCACTCTCGAACTCAAAGCTCGATGATCTAGCTCTTCCAACACCCCGTCTTAGGGTAATATTGTTAACAATCGATGCATTTTTGAGCACTTCAATTTCCAATTCCAGTTCCTTAAACTGTTTTGCTGTCACGTATTCGTCACAAATTCGTTGCATTTCGCCTCTCATTATCACCAAGTCTTTTAGTAAGCGGGTAACATCTACGTGGTCAAATAATACCGGCGGCAATTTATGCAGATCTCGTGCTACGAAAGTAGGAATATCCTCCGGATCAGCTTCCTTGAGCACGCAGATGATGTCGTCAATATCCCTTAACGTTTTCCCCTGTCGTCTTCTAATCTTCTTACGTTTTGTTGTCGATATGGAGTCGAACAACAAGCTTTTAGCAGCCAATATTTCAGTGTCATCGAAAGCACTAGCACAAATCTGACTAATACTTTGCTCGTTCATAACGTCCAGCTTATTACAAATAAAGGCCAAGACCTCGTTGATCACCACATTACAACTTGCACATTTCACAATTTTGGAAGCCATTATGAATAACGGCCCCCACCCGCACGGTAGGTGTACGTTGAAAATAGCACTCGATATACGTGCGGTGACCGACGCGCGCGACACGGTATTGACGTTCATTAAACGCAATGTAGTGCTATCTTTAGTGAAACTAGTTTTTGTTGGACTTGAGGACACATTAAATCCTCCAATCCGGTTAGGAGCAACTAAGGAGCACCTGAAAGAGTAGGAAATTAATGAGGATTTAACTGTCAGGAAACCACTAACGCAGTGGTGGCCCAGTGGTTACGGCCGCGAGTTAATCAGGTCGCAGTTCGTTCGCACTTTAATTTTTGTAAATTATTTCATCACGACTGCTCTCAGAACGGTGGAAAACATCGTGAGAAAACCGGCATATCATAGAACTGAAAATTCGAAGACATGTGACATCCGCCAACTCGCAGTGAGTCCGCGTGGTAGATTATAGCCCACTCCTTGTGACAGAGAGGAGGCCTGTGTTCCAGCAGTGGGAAAATTATATGCTGATTATGCTAAACAACTAAGAAATCATAAAATGTGAGTATTTATTGTTTTTTATTGACATAAAAACCTGTGACCCTGCAATGATAATTCTCGATTCGCTTTCTACATATGGACAAGATATTTAATTGTTTTTCTTCTCCAATCTTCACTGCCCATGACGACTATTGTCATTTACCCACAAAGTCTACCTTACCTTACCTAGATTTAAGTATTCACAGAGCCATTTGTTTACATTTTCATCAGAAACTTTCGCGACAGACCATCCATAAACATAAAAAAGAATAAGTAAAATAAAAATATTAACTTAGTTTGGTTAAAACATACCCAAAATTCCCATCAGCACAGCTGGTTCCCTCGACGGTATCTGCGGCAAGAACGGTATAATTTCGTCCAAGACCAACCATTTGTCCAAATGTTCCAACAGTTTGCCCAAACACAGCAAACAATTCACTCTCACAGACAAGTAATTCGTACTCAAACATAACTTCTTTATTCGTGGCAAAAGTGCGTTCTTCATCGCGGGGTAGTCGATTAGTGAGGCGAAGGTTGGTAGCACTGACAGACATAACTCCTGAATTTGCTGCGCATCAGATTCCAACGCCCTATGCAACATTGGTAGGATATCAGACTTCACTTCCTCTCCAGGTGTCAATTTTAGTAGCAATTCCATTTTCTGCATAAATATGAGCAAGATCTGTATAGGATCTTGTATCAACATGACTGGTTTCAAGACTGGTAAAATGTATTTGACATATTCCTCTTTAGAACTGTTCTCAGCTATTAGCAACACGTTCGGTAAAACAAAAGGAACCATAGGAGGGTTGATAAATTCTTTAGTTAGGCACGGCAGAACCCGGTAGATGCAAATACGATGCGGCATTTTTTGCAGGATTTGGGGCAAACCTTTGTAGAATTGAGACTTTTGCAGGTTATCCCACTGGAATAATGAGTCTAAGTAGTTGAGGGTTTTAACACCGACGTCTTCAAAGTATGGTATCTGTAAAAAAAGAAAATTTGTTATCAAACTGATAATCGGGATATTGGAAACCTTATAGTTATCTCACTTACCTTCAAAAACTGATGTGAGTCAGGCCTCAACTCCGGCGTAGCATTCAACATCAGCTTCACATACTCCCGCAAGCCGTCCGTGACACACAACAACCTCGTCGTTGGCAGATTTCTGATCTCATTCGCAAATCTTTTAAACTTCGAGTAATCATTACCTACATTACCCAAAGTCTGATGTCCCGTACTATGTAAAGCATATATCACCATGCCTAATGAATACAAGTCACTTCCAGGAGATTGAGTAGCCGAAAGAACGTACTCTGGAGCCAAATAATCAAGCGTTGGTTGAGTCAAAGCATGCATAGCGGGACAGTACTCCTGGAACGGCCAATACGGGGCTGATCCCGGCCCTCTTTGGTTGGCAATACAGAAGTCGAACCCAAATATCTTCCAGGCACCTTGTTGGTTCACTATAATGGACTCTGGACACAGATTGCGATGGAGAAGCTTAACATCATTGTGTAGGAATGTTAGCCCTTCAGCTATCTGCATCAGACCGTATTTAATTTCGAGCTCATACAACTTATAGTTGACGAAGTGGTTTGGTACAGGTTGTGGCATATTTTCCATGTTTCCTAAAATATTTGCTAAGCTGGCGAAAACCGGTTCTGTAGCGAAGGCGATACTCTCCCTGCTTTCTTCAAGACTGTGTTGCACTGTGAGGATCTGAGGATGTCTCAATTTCGTTAACTGTACAATGCCACGCTTCAGCGTATCCAACATAATGTCCCTGTCTGATTTTGACCATCTCTCTAAATGTTTCTTTTCGAAAACGAATATTGATGCCTCTTGCTTCGTTGATTTCTTGTAGCCTTTGTAAATTTTCCATAGTAGACCTGTAAAATAATAATGGTGTCTAGTAATATTAGTGTCCGATCGAAAAGCGATTTTCAGCCGAAACCGAATATTCAGCTCCTCTTCTATTTTCGGCCGAAACCGAAACTTAAAGTTTAGTAATAAGTTCTTTAAAATTACGTTATTTTCTGGGCCCACCATTTACCCATCATTTTGCGTAGTTTAGTTGTATTACTAAAATAATACTATAGGTATGTTACAAATAATTTTATAGATTAGGGGCTGATTTAGCAAACATCAGCTTTCTTTTATACAAAGGAAAATTTATTTTTGGCAGATTTTGTGTAAAAACTGTTATAAATAAGGGCCTTAACTGAAATGTTACTACTAACATCTGCGATTTTCATAAGCTTGATAAGGCGACAATTCTTTATCTTTCCGCGAGACATTCAGCATCGCATCGTTGGAAAACACAATTTTCAAACCATACTAAAACGCGAAAACACCAAAGTCGTCAAAACGCGATGCAGCATGATCGAAGTATTCGCCGAAGCGTATGATTTTGCTATTGCGAACGATCACAGAGTCGCTAAGATGCATCTGCTGTTACCCTAAGGGCCATATCACACTAGCGGTTTGTGAGCGGCTGCGAGGCGGTGCGGGCGTGCAGCGAATGCGTCGCGAACACGCCGCGGCTGCGCAGCGAAGACGTCGCGGACGCGTGGCAAATTCGCAACGTTTTCGTCGCGTGTTTGTAGCAAGTTAACGACGTACAATACACTCAGTAACAAAATGGATTCCGACGAGGAGACACTGCTGTTAGCTTTGTTACTTCGAAGACGCCGGAGACGAAAACGACAGCATCGACGAATTTGGGAAGATCCATTATCTCTCTCTCCGCTTCCGCGGCGATCTCGTTGCGCGTCCGCAACGAATTCGCTACGCATGCGCCGCGTGTTCGTTGCGCGCCCGCTCCGCTTTGAGGACGCTCGCAATCCGCTAGTATGATAAGGCCCTAAGAGCTTGTATCAATCTACCGGAAAGCGAATAAAACCCTACTCGCTGATACTAAAAGCAGCATGTCGGCTAAGATTCTAAATGACTACTACAATTTATAAGTAAACAATTATTTAGCAATTTATAAGTATACAACGCTAGTTTCGGTCGGGCCAAAAGTTCGGAAACTGCGGCGAAACATAGGTACCTAAACAATCTCTGGAATTTTATTTACTTTTACCACCTTGTCTTACTTGACAATAGAATTACATCTTTATTGCCATTTTATGTTGGGCTATTCCCAAATCTAAATTCTTTACAAAAAGAAGAATTTTTACAATTTGATAGAAGTCATTTTGCAATCCAATGTTATACTTATTTAAGTATTTTATGAGGTATGGATGTTCTTATTGTTTAAGTTTCATTTGCTTTTCGAATATTTTGAAAACCCCAAGAAATCGTAAAAGTATAAATTGGATACACAAATTGGATTTATTTTTGATTATTGAGTACTAGCTTTTGCCAGCGGCTGCGCCCGTGCGTATGTCGGAAATTAACCCACGGGAACGTACTACCGAGATAAAAAAGTATCCTATTTGTGACCAAATAACATTCCGTAAAATGTTGTTTCGGTGTGGTGAAAATATGGAAAATAAATCGTTTGGCAAATGAAAAAAGTTCAAAAGAGGCTTCGGCCAATACAAAAAGTTATTTTGTAAATCAGCGTATTAAAGTTCGGTAAAATAATACTTATAACACATGATAATTCGATGATCTAATTAATATTTTTACTTTGTCAGCTTACTTGTTAACTCTATTGTGCATGCTGTAGTCTCCTATAAGTGAAGGAAACGCTGCTATGTGACACAACTGCTCCTACTAAATTATAACAGCCTGGTACTTCGAAGGCATAAAGCGTTTTCTAGCTGACATAACTATGTTAAGTATGCTCATACTGAGTTATGATAACCTAGTACCTACTTTGTTCAGAATACCAATTTACAAAAGATCTACATATTTAAGTTAACAATTGTTATTTCTTTCTATATTTTAAACTATTATCCCCCGGGAACATACCACCGGGATAAAAAGTATCCTATGTGTTAATCTACGTTATAATCCATCTATATGCCAAATTTCATCCAAATCCGTTCGACCGATTTTTTGTGAAAGTGAAACAAACATCCACATCCATACATACAAACTTTCGCGTCCTATACAGTTCCTGTACAGGTCCTGTACAGGTCCTATATGTTAAGTGTGCTCTACAGGGTTATGACGACCTGGTACTTCGTTCAGAATACCAATTTACAAAAGATCTACTTATTTAAGTAAACATTTGTTATTTGTTTCTATATTATAAACTATTACCCCCCGGGAACATACTACCGGGATAAAAAGTATATGTGTTAATAATCTACGTTATAATCTATCTGAATGCCGAATTTCATCCAAATCCGTTCGGCCGTTTTTGCGGGTAAGAGTCAGAGACAAACATCCATACATCCGTACATCCATACATACAAACTTTCGCGTTTATAATATTAGCAAGGATAAGGATTGCTTGTATCTTTCATTTCAATTAATCTTTATTGCAATCCATAATGTACACATACAGGTGGTAAGTATAAATAAATAGAAACAATTATGTCACGCTGTCAGGCACCACCACCTAGGGTGAAACAATACCATTGAGGTATCGATACTTTTACTCGATACTGTATCATTCATCAAGTATAGATACTTACTTAGTATCAATTGAAATGTATTGATACTTACTTGAATCAAATGTTTTTTGGAATTTTTTAAAAACCGTAACAACTATTGGTATTCTTTATTGATAACTGCTAAATTATAAGAATTTATAAAAAAAGTCTGATTTTGTTGTGCTTCCCAAAAATGTTAATTTTTCCAAATGTTTGTCTGTTGGGCGATTTCCGGAAGCAGTGATTGTTGCGCCAGCTTTTGAAAACAGCCTTTCGCAAGGTACAGAGGTACCTACTACGTTCAAATATATGCGTGCTTGTTTATAAAACGCTGGGAATACGGGTTTTAAATCCTCCCATTCTTCTAATGGGTTGGCTTTTAAAACGCAGATTAGATTAGCCAAAAAAACTGACACATCACCAGCTTTTGAGGAAGCACGCCTCCGCTTCTGGCCAACTGTGAGTTGTTTGTGATGTGACCAAAAATCAAAATCTTCATTGGCGGTTTCATCTTCAAAAACTTCAATTTAAGATATACAAGTTTTTTATCAATGTTAAAATGAAATAGTGACATTGGCATACTGATATGAGTACTTTTGACCATTACCTACTCGATACTTCATTTCAAAGTATCTATACTAAAAGTACTTGGTATAGGAGAAAATTATCGAGTATGTACTTGTATTTACTCGTATCGTTTCATCCCTACCACCACCACCTCCTTTATGATTTTCCTTATTACTAAATATTTAAATTATTTCCTCTCTATCTGTTGTATTTCGGAATTACTATGAAATCTTAAGTACAATATACTATCTAACACAAAAATATATTATGTACAAACATATTATAAAGGAAAAAAGAAAGAAAAGAGCTCATTGGGCATCAAATAATTCATTCACATCGCTAACAGTGGGAAAAGTGCCCAAAGAGCTGGCACCGTTGCCACCTTGGATGGCAATGCTCATTATTTGATCTAAACAATCAGTTATTATATATAATCAGTCATTTATTTATTCTCTGGATATTATCTATATAAGTCTAGATTGACTTACATATTAGTTATAAATTTTTTGTATTGAATTTAATGATACAAGTATTATTTTCTTACTTTTTATTGATGAAAACATTGCTTATTTGTTTGTGTTATGATCTCCGATTCAGTTATCTTCAAGCTGGTTATTGCTATTAGGTACAATAATTAATCATGGATGACTATTTCATGGACTAGTCCATGTGCAGTTAAGGGAGGTAAGCACTTCCTGTAGCTATCCTGTATTATTTATTCTATATATGTACAAGTACTGTGATTACAAAAACAACATAGACACATGTCTTACAGAAAACTTAATACCTAAAATTCAATACCTTACTACTTCCAAAGCTAAAGGCAGTGAAAATCAACATGAATTTATCTTTAAAGATATTTTTTTGAACATTCCAACTACCTACAGTAATTCAACCACCTCACAGTATGTTTCAGTCAATCAAAAATTACCTATGTATCATTATTATGTTGACCGTAAATGTACACAAAAACAAATTGAATAAAATGTATGGCACTCCCAGCTCACCTATATCACTGAGCTGAGTAATCAAAGAGTTCAGTATCAAAGCAAATAAGGTGCACAATAGACACAACCTGTGTCTGAATGCAAATTATAGATACATCAATCGTTTTTTTTTACCTGGACCAGCGCTTGCAATAAATTGAGTTGCCTCAAACTCTCTTGTCACAGGATTTCCAGGTAAAACCCCAGATAAATGAGATACTGTGTTACTGACAGAGGAATAAAACTTGTTAAACACCTCCATGTTCGAGTTACACTTTTAACTTTTTATTGTATTGTAAAAATAAAAATCATTACGGAACGGAGCCAGACAAAAATGTAGACAATGTAGACATAAATGTCAGTTTTAGAAATTGACTTTTTGATTATCGTTTGAAAATCATTTAGGGTTTCCCATTAGTATTTGCCTGTTGGTGGATTCTAGATCAAATAGTGAACACAAAAAACCTGCGAATTTTGAGTAAGTGGATTAGTGGATACAGAAGACGATACGACGAAGATGAAATTAGTATAGCAGAAGGGAAATAATAGTTGTGTAGGGCATGAAATTTCAGAACGAATCTTATTCCGAACCTTTACAAATATCGCTTCGAAACCTTTATTGAACAATCCAGTACATAACTTCAATAATAATTAATTAGCGACAATTTTCTGTGGAATAATGAGAAAATAATCAACTGAATTACAAAAATACATTTTGCAATAACACAAATCCAGTGTAAGTTTTAGATCTGGTAAATGTGAATGTAAAAGCATTTATCTTTGTGTTTGTGTCACAAGTCACAATCAAAGCTATTTTTGTAAACTACTAAATGACATTGCAGTCACTGCCCTAATAAATTACCCTAGATTTAGGGTGAAACTAATACGGCAGGGTAAGTTTTAGGGTATATTTTTTTAGGGCAAGGTCTGTTTCGATTACGAGACTACTACAATATTAAACTACTTAGTAGAATCACGTCACGTTGCTTTTAGTTTTGGGCCGGGGTTCAGTGGAGCTTAGATGCTGGTGGTAATAAACGATTCCATAACATTTCTAGGGTAGTAATATCTTTTTTATCAGCACCTAAATTTACCTTATAATTAGAGAGGCTTATTCTGTATTCAGTCATCAAGACCGAGCCCGGTAGGTAATAGGCTATCTTGGGCCATGATACAGAGTATCATTTGCAGTCATTAAACAGTAATCTTGCGTTAATTTCACACCGTCAAATCCATATTAGATAAATTTAACAATAGTTTTTGCATAAACAACGTTAACTATGCAGTCGATGCAGAGGACACATTTGTGATGTGAGAGTAAAAAATAAAAATAAATATCTCGTTGTTTTATTTGTAAAGTAAGAAAAAACTGAGGGAATTAATTTAGGGTATTTTTTTAAATTAATGGTGAATCTGGGGTAAACTGCGACTAAGCTTGGGGTAAAGTGAAAACCAGACCTGGCAACACTGTGTCATTGTGCGAAATGTTCACGATCGCGAATACGATTTGTTTATAGAAATATCTCACCTGACAAAGGAAAACAAATAAAACAATCGCAACATGAAAACGCTAAGACGTTCCATAATCGTAATATCAACATTCCTAACAATCATACCAACGATATTAACAGAGAGCGACCCATATTCGAAAGAACCATATCGGCCTCTTGGTCCACTGGTAAAATGCAACTTCTTACCGCTGGAATTCTTGGATTGTGACGAGCCAATCGACCATAAAGGGAACCACTCTGCGAGAGAAGCGATTGGTCACGGCTGCGTGAAGTTTGGAGGAGTTAGATACGATCAAGTGAACAAAACGAGAGTGCAGTGCAAAGCTTTGGACGGCATTGAGTGTTTTGGAAGCAGGAGCTTTCTAAGAGACGGTTTTCCTTGTGTAAGGTACTCTGGACACTATTTCACAACCACATTAATCTACAGTATATTATTAGGCTTCTTGGGAATGGACAGATTTTGTCTGGGGCAAACAGGGACTGCAGTGGGCAAACTTCTAACATTAGGAGGTCTAGGAATATGGTGGATAGTGGACGTAGTGTTGTTAATTACAAACAGCTTGCATCCAGAAGATGGGAGTAATTGGAATCCTTATGTTTAGATCAGTTTAATTGAAAATTTTGATTACAATTGTGAAACCTCAAGGAAGTTGTACAGAATAAGTTGTTTGTTTATAGGTGGTAAAATGAAAAGATGTGGTTTTCATATTGACTGATCGGTAGATAACATTGATAACCATTTTTTACAGTATTATGCCACACTAAGAATAATATTCCCAAGTTCTGGAAATCACAAACCCTTCAGAAAATCTAACCACAGTAAAGTGCTCATGTTGAAAGCAACATACCAGTTTTTGTTGTAAAACTCACTTGGATATTCATTTTGCAGTCCGGCCAGTGGGATAAACTGTTCCTGACATTAGTTTCATACAAACAAATACATGTTTTGTGAATGTGATCTTATAGTTACTAGAATTGTTACACTGACAGTTGGCAGTAACACACTTTTTCATTGGCTGACTTTAGACATTGGCTCTAAACTTTAACTCCAAGTTGAAGATTCATCATCTTTAACCTACTGAAGACTATAATAATGTACAGAATACCCCTGGTATTCTGCAAAACCAGAGGGTTTTCTAGTACCTGGTTAGTGGAAGTGTACTTAATTAAGAATCAGGATTAAAACTGAAGAATACTAAGGAGGAAATAAGATTTCAGTCTTGTCTTGCCTGTTGAATTTGGTAGTAAATTTTTAAGGTATTCAGAATTTCCATTGAATTGTCTATGAGCATCTTTTACAAGTTTTAATATTTAATATAATTTTTTTGTTGGATTTATAAATAAGTGTAGGATATAAGAATGTGTAATATAAACTGTTTTTTACTAATAATTTGTTTTTATTCACTTTACATTTGCAGTGAGTCAAGTAGTAAGTCAAGTATGACTTCCAAGTTTTGAGTAAAATAAAAAACTAAATTGGAAATTATTTAGTTTATTATAACTTAAGCCACCAGAGCTGAAGCGGTGCTTGACTCATACTTCCAGTTAGGTGGGAGCACGCTCTTTGTCTTGTAGTAGCGGGCTAGCCTGTGAATTCTGGACTCTACGAGAATCAGCCTGAATTTGCTGTCCTTGTCCTTCCTGTTGCGTTCCAAGTGCTTCCTCATGGCAACGGCTTTCTTGATCAGGTAGTACAGGTCCTCCGGTAGGTCGGGAGCGAGACCCATGGCTTTCATGATACGCAGGATCTTTTTGCCAGTAACGAATCTGACTTGTGCAACTCCATGGGAATCCCTAAGCATGACACCTGGAATAGATGAAAGGATCTTGTTAATTTTACATTCTTTCTAAAGATTGTACAACTGGTGGATATAGTTCTAGATTATGCCCACAAAAGGGCTTAGTTTTTTTTTTTGCAGTGTGTTATGAGTTATGACCTTGAATTGAATAGATTATTAGGAAAATAAATGTTAACTTGTGATGAGCATATTGAAAAAAAATATATATATATATATTTGAGGAGTGTTATTTCAACCAGCTCATTGTGTCATCTAGCTGTCTCCATCCTATTAATACTATTAGAACTAAGTAAAGTCATATCAAGTGTATTGTCCAGGAAAATACAAACTGCATTATCAGACTGCTGATAGAGAACAATGTAAGCAGCCATTTAGCACTGATCCTAAACACATTAGGATGGGACGATGCTGATAATACAAAAAACGGGTTTTACCAAAATTTTACTGTAAAATCAGTAAATTTAATCAGTGCTGAGCCATATCCTCCAAATCACATTCTGATGCTCTATTTGCTTCAGAACCTGCATTCCTGATGGTTAACAGCAACTTACAAGTACAATAGACACATGTTTTTACTACATCATCGGTCAGGTCTGTTATCTAAAATTTGGCAGTAAAGTAAAGGCCTCCTGTATGATACACATTGATATGCAAATTGATTGTCTACCATATTCATTTGAAGCGATTGACAATATTACTTCTACTACTATCGCAACTGATCTTTTCGGGGATCCATAACAATAGTGCTCGTGATGCAGGGTCGTGGAGAAATTGATCATAAATAAAAACATCACAATGATGTGTAAGCTGGCTGATAACATCGTTAAATGCATTCCAGGTGATTGAATTTATTTCAATTTCTATTCAGCTGAATGATCAAAACATGGGGTGCGCCAAAGCACCCTGGTTATTAACATTCTAATGCTTTCAACAAGAATTGTCATTTTTGGGCCACAATGCTAGATGATATGCCTTCATTACTTTACAAAAGCACCGGGGAACTCTTGAAATTGAATGGGAATCCACAACTCGAGTCACATTTTCTAAAAAGTTATGATAAAATTTGGCACTTACCGATTTGGGATGGAGTGAGGCCTTTCTTGCCGAGTTTGAAAATCTGTTCCTTCACATCATCCGCGGTCAGTTTTAACCAGGTCGGCACACTGCGCCGGTATGGCAGAGCTGATTGGGAGATACCCTTACTGAAAACATAAAATTTACACTTCGCTGTAAAGCCATGTGGTGACCACTCAATCGGTAGGTTATGTTAATGTCACAAAAACTTTCAACAATGAAAAATCTATGCTTAATCATTAGTATGATGTTGGTCACTATTAATTACACATAAAATTACCCAGGTGCGTGCATACGACCCATGGCTGCGGCTTTTAATAAAAATCGCCGATCTGACAACGACAACAAGAGAAAACGAAAAGATGGTTGCCGGAAAGCGGTTATTCATTCAGTTTTCTTTTGCTTATGATCGTTCTTCATTCACTAGTGTTGGTGCTGCAAAAAACCGGTACAGCGACTAAGTTGTCTTTGGTTGAGATTGTTTGTTATAAGGAATAAATGTTACAGCATCACTGAAATCAAAATTAAAAAAAAAAAATGTCATTACTTACTGTCAGAATCTTATTGACAGTTTTCCATCTTTCATAACCGAATCCAAAGCCAATCATACATTGCTGCAATTCTCAAATTTCAACCAAAAATGACGAACCCTTACGGTGTATCAGATGCTGAATTCAACATCATCAAGCAGCAAGCCGCTAGGCGCGCTGGGCTCAGAAAGGAGTTCATAAAACAGAAAACTAACCCGTTTAAACATGCCTCTGAAGCTGGATATGTCGTGAGTGTTAAATTACGTAATTTTTAATGTTGGGAGTTCAAGATATACAAACGTTAACTGTTTATGGACTATGAATACTCAGTTCAATAACAACATCTGTTTGAATTTTCAGTTTGATCCAGCTATACAGAAGTTTCTGTCAATGAAAGCTACCTCACTAGAGCACTTCCCTCCTAACACTAGAACTGCCTTGTTTGGAATCTGCGCTATTATAATTCCCATGTTTTCTTACGGATACATTCTCTGGAAACACAGGTCGACCCGTGAAGCCCAAATAAGAAAAGGAGAGCTTCGTTACAAAGATAGAAATTTCAAATTGCAGTAATGGTTCAATTCAGTGTAAGATAAAAGAAAGAATTGTGTAGAAATCAATAAAATCAAGTAACTGTTTATGGCTTTATTTATTGTTATTAATGTAACACTTAAGTTATAGCTTTTTATTTGTAACGGAAAGCACATGAATATGATTTTCCCTATTGCTTTTTTAAATTAATATTACCTTAAAAATGCTACTGGCAAATAAATTATTAGTGATAAAATTAAAAACAATAAATCCATGTTGTCACTGTCAGTCACTATTAATAGTTGTATTTTATTCTGACTTTTGAATAAAACTTAGAATTTTTATCATAATAAAAGAAAAATGGCTGATAAATATGGATTTTCTGATCTGGAGTGCAAAATTATGTTGAATCAAATTGAAAGACGTGCCAAATATAGAAAAGAGTTTTTGAAACAAAGGACCGACCCATGTAAACATTCTAGGGAAGCTGGCTATGTTGTAAGTTGTGTCAGAAACTTGTAATGTAGGATACTATGATATCATTATCAAACCTATGGTAATGTCAAAATGTCACAGGCTTCCAAGCTAATGTGACTTGGCTGAGTCAGTGGGTCGTCTTAGGGGTGGTCACATACCATAGCTATGGATGACAATAACCAAAAAGTGTCCCAATAAGATAGGAAACAGTGTAGCAGCCCAGGAGTAGCGGGCATGCCTTCTGCATCTCTCCCGCGGCCGGATCACCCGAGAGATACAGAAGATGGCTCAATAGATAGTGGAAGTGGAAGGTGGGAAGTAAGGTTTTTGTCCTGCTGTGGGATTGTTAGGCACCTGCCCCACCGTCGACGTTCAGGACGCGACTAGCTATTAACGATTTTCTCGCTCGAGAAACGTACAAAAGAGATTGAAGGTCCCTTGCAATTAAAAGAGAATAGATACATTGATTATATTATTGATTGACTGTTCACTCCGCCGGGGCATGTAAGTATTCGTTTGTCGCAGCGACTAGAGCTATCAAAAAGAAAAATCGCTGAGGTACTGACACTTGGTAGTAAGATGGTACCAAGCATCAGCCTCTAGTCAGAACCAAATTGTTATGAACACATACCAGTGAGTTATCGCTCCTTCCTTCGTACATTCGCTGCTCGTTGGTCGCTAGCTCGATTATAGTTACTAGATCTACATGCTTCTCTTTAATTGTCAGCGTTGGGACAGGTGCCTTAAGATGATGTCTGTCGCCCCCCATTCCTAAGACCTGAGATGGCAGCGCGTAGTATTCCACGCGCGCCTTTCTAAGATGTAACAGACGTAGTTGAACACCTCACTCCTGACTTGAAGGCTCGCATCGCAGAAGTCGCTATCAGATCCCGTGATCCCCGGTGCAAGTGTGAGAAGGGAACACCGGGGTGGTTTTTAGTCGGTAAGAGACCAGACCCCTCCGGCGGAGGACATCCATGAGGATTTTCCATCCCGGAACAAAATAAAGATACTTTAATGGAGGTTGACTGGACTGCCTCTACCAACCCTTGGACGTGACCTACGTGGGACGTGATTATATTCATCGATACTTCAGCGCCTGAAAAAAAATGCTACGCAATTACTTTCAATGAAGCGCTTAGAAATGAGTTTATCAATATATCGATTTCCTTACGATGTTTTCCTTCACGGTTTTCAGAGCAGTTGTGATGAAATTAAATAGTGCCTGTCTGGGTTCGAACTCCCGACCTACAACTCAAAATTTGAGGCCGATACCTACCATTTTTACGACCTTTCTTAGTAACCAATCAACAATTAGCTCCCACTTAATAAATTTAATGTTTCAGTTCGACAAGGCGATCCAACACTTCGTATCGATGAAGGAAACTTCTTTGGAATACTTCCCATTTAACGTGAGGACCATCCGTTTCGCATTATTAACTATTGTACTACCAATGAGTGCGCTTGGCTATGTGTTTTACGAGACGCGAACTCAACGGGAGCGACAGATACGCTGCGGCATACTCAAACCAAAGGACCGGCGTCATAGACTACAATAGATACCTAACTGTAGTTTGTTTTTTTCGTTGTGAAGCGTTATCATCCGTTTTTAATTTGGCCCAGCCTATGGCCATTTATTTAATTAAACTTACATAATATTGTGGAACCTGATACTTTATTATTAGCCATTAATGTTTCACTGCTGTCCAGGGCTGCCAAGATCCGACACCGATCTGTATTAAAAGGGTCCAGCACATCCCGCGCTCTCCGTCTGGACCTTCCGCGATTCCCACTGGGTCATAAGTTTGGCCCATTGATCGTCTAACCTAAGCACGGCAGATGTGTCCAGTCCAGTTCAATTTAAGAGTGACAGCTTTCCGAGTGACATCGGTTATTTTAGTGACCTGATATTACTTTATGCGTGAACGGAGAATCTCATAATTAATAAACGCGGAGTAAATTTGTGCCAAAAATGTAAGGTCAATCTAAAACTAATAACACCCAGGTACACATAACCACATTACTCTGTGTTGATTAATTATTATGTTTACAGTTTACCTCTACACTTTATCATATAGGTACCTACTTACCTATCATTCGTTCGTGCGATGGCCATCAGAGCCATAACTAGGCAAGACCGGGTCAACGAACCCAAGCGTACGCCTACCGCATATTCTACTCTAGTAGAAATTGCAGCAAGCCTAGCTTATAGCTGTTCTAAAAGCGAAAACGCGATATTAATGTTATTGCTTGCGTCTTCTAAGCTTCTGCCCGCGATGCCACGGCTTCGCCTGCGTGAGTTCGAAAACTATTCCACGGGAATTTATTACCGGGATAGTATCTCTTGTCATAACCCGTCATGATCTACCTGTGTGACTGTGCGGAAAATTTCATGGAAATCTGTTCAGCCGTTAAGGTATCAAAAGGTAACAAAACAGACAGACAAGATAACACTAATCCGGCTTTTGCCAACTATGCTGGGGTCGGCTTTCAGTCAAAACTAATGCTTCTAAATAAATACCAGTGTTTAACTTGGAGCGACTGCCTATCTTACCTCTACAACTACAAGTTACTGGGTAATACGAAACCCCTTGGTAAGACTGGTTGTCAGACTGACTGTTGAAGATCCAGAAATGACAGGCCGGGACTAACGGCTTAGCCTGGTTTCTGAGACACGAAGGGGTCTTGGTATGTAAAGATGGGCACCCATCCACGGACCAACCGCGGCAAGCGTAGCTTAACCTGATCAATCGACCTGTGCGGCTGTTATTACTTAGCCACAAGCCTCTCTTACAAGATACTAATATGGATGTTAATAAAACGTTATGTTCATTTTTCAATAATCTATTGAAAAACTTCATACCACATAATAGCATAGCTTATTTATTATTATCATTATTCAGCGGGTTCGAATACTAGAATATCTAAATGATTGTAGTACAGTTAGCGGTCATCCAAGGACTTGTCCCGGGCTATGACGGTGTCGTCAAACTTCACCATGTAGGTTGTGCCCTTGTGCCAATGGGCCGTCACTTTAGCAGGCTGGAACGAAAAATGAACAGTTTATTTATTTGACTTATTTTAGTCCATTCACATTTATTTGAACTCTAATTTTGCGTTTGAATTGTCAAAGGAGTCTGTCAGTCAGAAATATGAAGCTATTTTGCCCATTCCAAAGCGTAGTAGGTGCCTATGGAGAATGACAGGCCAGTAATTCTATGGGCACTCTTTTAAATCCAAATACAGTAGAATCTCACTACTATATATACGTCCAATAATCCGGCATCCTCCGCCTGCGCCTCCCTCGCCCCTGCCTACGCCACGCACCGCGTATGCGCTCCATCAGTACTAGGTACTAGTTGTAGTCAATTGTAAGATATGTTACAGTTATAAGTGTAGAACATGGACACAATTATATGTATTCTCTTTATGAAATACTTTATTTTATTTATTATGAATTTTTCTATGCAATTCAGTAATCCAAACACTCCAATAATGCGGCACCCTCTGGTTTTTAATAGTGCCAGATTAGTGAGATTCTACTGTAATATGATTCACGCATTAAAAAAAAAATTGAATGGTACTTACAAATCCACTTTTAGTAAGCACAGCCTCTATGATGCCAGCATTGAATGTGGCGCAGTTTAGAGAGCCCTTGTCTTTTGGTACACTTATGAATTTGTTGATCTGAAATCATCATTTGATGGCTCATTATTATATTGATTCAGATTGATAAAACAAAAGGATATGATTTTTTTTTTGTAAAACATAGGTAATAATTACATACAAAGATCTTAAAAACGTTTGAGTACTTATTAATAATTAATGCATGCATGCAAATGAAATAACGTAACATTATGCCTTGTTTCGTTAATTTCCATCAACTGGGCAAAAATCCATCTGATTCCAGGCTGTTACTCAGAAATTTCAAATGGAAATACTCAATAACACTGCCCAACCTGGGAATGGAATCCAAGACTGATTTTAGGTTTAAGGGGAGGACTTTAGGGTTTGCGATAAACTCCAAATTTGACTTACAAGTGCATCCTTCTCAATGATGTAATAAGTTCTCTCATCGTCATTGGCATGCTCTAGCTTGTCAGCTTCCTTGCCAAACAGGACCTGGAATCCTCAACATTATTTTACTTAATTACATACCTGACTGACAAAACCACAAAAGAAGTTGCATGTAGGTTATTTTTTAAATGTTAGATGATATTTTATTTCTGTAAATTGGTTACAAAAAACTCAGGTCATAAACAAATTTGTTTCAAAACTAGATGAGAAAAATCTAAAGAGAACTAGATGATTGGTCACTTGGAAAGGGTTTTGTGTTAGCAGCATTTTGGAAAACAGGAATGGCTGACTTAAAAGTAATAAAAGCATGAAGGTCCAAATTCATTGCCACTATTCATACTGTTAATGCTTCCAACAATATGATGTTGATGTTTATAATAATACGGGGTGGCAGGGATAACAATGCACATCCTGTTTCCATGGATTCTGTAGTTACATTATTCGGAGCTGCAGTGCGTTGAAATCTTTAGTCTGTTATAAAAAAGAAAAGAGTTGTTCCATACATATTGGCCACGTAGGTATTGCACTTTTCCATGAAACAGCAGATTACTTTTTTATAAGCAATGGAAAAATTCTGTGGTAGGGTTCTAGAATCATGTGCTGAATTCATAGTTTATAGCTGTTTAGTAGCTAATCCGAAGATTATCTTACCTTCCATAAAGTAGATTTTACAAACAGAAGCATGTTAAGTAGTTTAATTTCTCGCTTGCTATTTCTTTCCCTTACAAAGTATAAATCCAAGAGTCTGGTTCCAACATCATGCCCAATGTCTGATAATCTGCAAAATTAGAATACCCAAATAAGTGCACTGGCAGAATTTGCAATTATTTTTAAATTCTTGGCAAAAATGGGTATGAACTTACTTGGTTTGGAGTTCGTGAATAGAATGTGAACGATTCTGACAATATTGGACTATTTCTGAGAATAAAAGTGCATAAAATGATAGTGAAACCTCCCCTTTGCCTTTGCTGAGTGGTTTGTCGAGAATTGACGATTTGGATCGACTAGACGACATGGTTTTCACGTCTTCACTAAGAACACTATATTCTTTAATAGTTAACTACTTAAGTTTAATTAGGATTACATTAAACCTATTGATTTCACTTAGAATTATTATAAAAGGTAACACCACCCGAAGAAACGACTTGTTTTACTGAAATACTGAATATTTTTTTAGGGTATCAAAATTACAAGATTTGGAACATGCATCAATTACTTTTTCAGCCACACTCGTAGTGAAACGAATCTTTATGCCGCTTTCCTATGCCATAAATATAAGAAGGTTCGAAACGCAATGCATTCGCATTTCACAGCACTGACAGTACCTCAAATGTCAATGTGTCAGTCGTCAAAGTGACAGATGGAGATCACAGAGAGATTAAGATTTTTGCAGAAGCAACTCCTAGTCTTTTGATCGCTACGCCGTACAACAACTTGGGTCTGTCATATTCATTCTACGTAGTAGTTATTGACAAACTGAAACAAACATCATAAAAGCAGCAGCACGGGTCATAATATCGCCTCAGATTATACTAGCGAACTTATAATGGTAATTGAACATGTTCAGGCCTCTGGCCACATGAGTAACCAAACGGAACAGAGATATAGCTTCATACAACCGCGCGAATCGGTTGCACTACTACAAGGTCGCGGGGCGTGTGCGTGACCACTGGCCGCTTGTCGCGTACTCGGCGAGACTGGAAAAAACCGGTTTACGCTGGCACCGCCGGTTGACAATCTCAGGGTAAGTGCGACGCACGTTGTTTATTTTATTAGTTGTAAGTTTGAATATTATAAAAACTTGACCTTTTTTGTGAGCTGTCAGATATCGGCGCGGGACTTGACGTCAAAAGTCATCACAGAGTACTTTACTTTTTTAAAGTCATCGTCCGGCATCTATCGGTGAAAGTAAAAACGTGGTATTTTATTGTTAATAATGTTTGTTTAATGTACTGTGTGTATGAATAAATAAATTTTCGATTATTGCTTTTTCAAGTAAGTACCGGTCCAGCACGGCGCGTGCCACATGTGATACAATAGAAAATCGATTGTGTCTCATTAGCGGGTGTTGACTAGCCTTTATTTTATTGTATGATCCTTTTTTTAATAAGAAGAGGGTAATAAACGGTGTGTTTTTACATTTTTATTGATATTACTATACATTTGTAGGGTTGGTATGTAGTAGGTACGTCTGTTATGTTCAAATATTGCAAGTACGATTTGAACCACTTCCCGATGACTGATTGAGCTGAAATTTTGTATACCGTAACTTCAGTAACAATACAATAATATGACAGGTATAACCTGATGCTGCAGCCAGGATTGTCTCCTCACTAGGGAACTCTTCAACGGGCTACTACCCGTTGAAGAGTTCCCTGTCACGGTCACGAAATTTAGTATGTTAGTTTAATTTTGTTTGTTTAACACGATTTTTATCATGAACTGCTGCTGCAGCCAGCATTGGCTCTTTATGAGGGAACTCTTTAACAGTTGGTAGCATGGACTCGAAACTTTGTATTTAAATTTAATTTGTTTGCTAAACATGATCTTCACCATAAACTGCTGCTGCAGATAGGATAGTCTCTTCACGAGGGAACTCCTCAACAACTATTGTATCATTATCATGAAAGTTTGAATACTCGTTTAAAAAGCATTTTTAATGAAAATTTATCATTAAGGGGAATCTAGTCGCGGCGTTAGAGCCCGTCACTGGTGGACCTGGCCAAAAATCACCAGGCATCGTGTCCAACAGAGTAACTATCAGTGATAAGCGGTTAGACACTAGTCTACATGCACAACGTTATTGAGTGAGATGCAGGATCATTTAAAGTAAAACAGGAGCGTAAAAATTAAGAAAAGTCCTTCGGAAGATCGGGTGGTATGAAAAAACCCCTGCATAAATCAATGACCAATAAAATTTATTGAACTGTTCCATATTTGACCTTTATCGGTACCGATTTGGTTTTGGAGATTTCACACTTCTTTTGTTACACGCCCAAAGTTAGGTTCAATTAGCAAGAAAAACGAATCTTCTCCTTACTTATTACTGACTTTTTATTTTAGTATTTTGTTTCCGTACAGACAATATTAATAATGAGACATACCATGTTTTATTTATTATGTACATGTCAAACAGTGGAGTAATACAGTCCCGAAGTTTGTGTGGCAAAATGTCGACAAGAGATTCACCCTAATACCTACATCGTCTTTGATCATCATCTCACAAACCACTCCGGCTTGAGAGGCGGCATGGCGTCCTCGCCTTCCGCCTGACACAGGTCCTCACCGGACATGGCTGTTTCGGGAGGTTCCTGTTTCGGATAGGGCGGGAGGAAACGCCCGGGAGTTTCCATTGCGAAGATCGCCCTGAGGACACGGTGGAGCATACGGTGGAGGTCTGCCCGGCTTGGGCGGAGCACCACCGTGTCCTCGTGGAGGTGATTGGCGGTGGCAATCTGTCGCGTCCGACCCTGGTCCAGGCATGGTATGGAGC
The DNA here is from genome assembly GCA_949091785.1 of Polymixis lichenea. NCBI lineage: Eukaryota > Metazoa > Arthropoda > Insecta > Lepidoptera > Noctuidae > Polymixis > Polymixis lichenea. Next base: position 1,375,572 of record OX420942.1, read on the forward strand.
GAGAGTGCATGGCTAGCAGTCGCCTCCTGCAGCGAAGCAGTTATGCTCCCAAAGAGGGAGGCGCACGTGAGGGAGATGCAGTACATGCGCCCTCATAGCCGTGGCCTTCGCAGGAGACGCCCTGAGCGTCGGGAATCTCAGGCTGATTCCCGGCCACCGTAGGCACGGGTTTGCGGACGGCGAGTAATGGGTAGCTCGCTGTCTGGTAAGGACCAAGCCCGGGTCGACGGCACGTTGTGTTCCACGCGCGCCTCAAAGAGATGTCAGCAGCAACTGATGGGGTCCGCAAGGGCCGATGCCTGCCAGGGGTGCGGGTTGTTCGAAAGGGATACCGCGGCGCCTGGCACACAGGCAACTGAGGGAACACGGGTGGGTTTTAGTCAGTAAAAGTCTGACACGCCCTCCCGCTCCACCCAGAGCGGGAGAAGTTATTTGATGATTTCCCACAAAAAAAATACCTACTTCGTTCTTATTGCTCGCTACTAGTCGGTCTGTCTTTAAATTAAATAAATATTTAAAAATAGGTATCATCATCTCCTAGCCTTTTCCCAACTAGCTTGGGGTCAGCTTCCAGTCTAACCGGATGCGGCTGAATACCCGTGTTATACATGGAGCGACTGCCTTTCAGACCTCCACAACCCAGTTATTGGGCAACACGATACTCTTGGATAGACTGATGGTCAGACTTTCTGGCATCCTGTAACGACTGTCAAAGATCTACGAATGACAACCGGAACCGGGGACAAAAAACTTTATGTTAGTTTCAGAGTTTACCACACCATTACAATAAACAATAAACGATAAAAAAAAATTAGAGTAAGTAATTTGTAAAGTATTCTATCATACTGAACAATATAACTATTTAACAAATGTTTTGTTTAATTTGTCTTTACCTATTGTGACAACCCTACCAGAATAGGTAACAACTTTGCACGTTCTTAAAAGAAGCTTTGCCTCTGTTCCGTTTGGTTACTCATGTGCTCTGGCTGCCCCATTGAGGAAAACAGGTGCGATGTTGTGCTAAGGTCTTCTTAGAAGGGGAGACCGATAGCTGGATTTACTAACACGTCAATGGTGTGAAACCAGTCCTCTGGCATAGCAGCTGTGTCAGGAACCGCTAGAAGGGGACCACGGAAAAGAAAACACAGGTGGAACTGCAATGTAACAAAATTACTATAGGAACCGTTGTCGCCAAACTCATACAAATAAACCGATAATCATAATAATGCACTACATTTAAACAATTCGTTTGATTTGTAGTTTTACTTTTAGTCAAAACTAGCATAGGCCACAGATCCTACGTCTGGTAATAAACCTGCATGCTCTATAGATAGGATTTATTTTGCTTTAGCTCAGAAAGTATTTACAACGTTTTGTAATCTAAAGCCAAACTAGATTCGATTGCGGAGTAAATTCCGCTACTCGGCCATAGATGGCAGTATTCTCATTGGTCGCAATTTTAGACATAATTGTGATAACGATAAGGTTGACATTCGTGTCGTAGGTCGATATCTAGTGCTACTCGACCAAGGTCACACTAGTGCAGAATACATTGAATTCTCAATTACATTAGCGATATAGATAGATACTTTTTTCGAATTAAACCAGAAATCGGGTAAGTCTTGTTGGGAGTTAAGTAATAAAACCGTAGGACGAATGACGTAGTATTATTTTAAAATTAAATAATTATAATAATTACTTTATTATGTAAAAGTTTGATTACATTTTTGCTATAAAGTATCTATGCAACCTAATACACTTCTTTAAAATTAGGATTACAAATTAGTTCAGAGAATTTATTTTTGGTTAATATCGATGTCTGTAAGGATTTTTTTTATTTTCTCTGATGTGTCTTAATGAATAAAATTATTTTTCATCCGACTGTACTTCTGTCTTTAAGCGAATCTGACCTAACGCGAATCTGTCGTTATGCTAACAAATGTAAATTTCTTGTATGAATTTAAGCAACCTATATCTGTATTGTAATGTTATTTTGTAATAAATATTAAATGACTATTTTTCTTATCGCTATCCATCGATGAAACCAACATCCGACCCGACTACATCACTAATTGAGTAGCGAAGTACTTTCCAGAAGGAAATAGTGAATACAACCAATCCAAAATAACGTTTATTTTAATCGCATAAGGTTGATTTTAACTAGACGTTATATTAAATTATGAGTAAATTAAAATTAATTATGATTTTATTAGAAAACAAATTAAACCGTACTTATCGATGATACGAAACACCTCCATTTTTAATATTTATTCTCCTTCAATCATTTTTGCGCTGCAAAATGGAACAGTTCGGCATGGCTACGGAAAAATAAATTTGTCGCGAGACTAGCAACTCGACGCTGTTAAAACGATGTTAAAACACGACTGGGGCCAATTAAGCATAACAACGCTTATTTGTGGAGCGCATGCCACGCCTACTTTGCACTTCCATGTTTTCTCTGTTCCGTGAAGGGGTTCCGCTCCGGTCAGTGGGTCGTCTTAGGCACCCCTTAGACGACCCACCCCCCTGAGTTTAAAGTATATGTCTATATTCTTAAACATATCGGTGATGTTTTTCAGAAAGGTCAGCTGCGTAGTGCCTACTCGTAATCGGCATGCATGTCTCACCAGCTGTATGAGCATAAACACGAGGCAAAAGGAGTATACAAGGATCGTAGCAGGTGGCGTTCTGTAGTTACTGCCTACCCCCTTGGGAAGAAGGCGTGAATTTAAGTAGGTATGTATGTTATACATAGTGGCAGTCAATGACTCTGGTTGGTCGGTTATGGTAATAGGTGCGTCCGTCTACGTAATTCCAACGTCACACCCACACACATAAAAGCAACTTTATAAAGTGATCATGTAGAAATCTGCGACCTTGGTTTTTACGTTTAATACCGAAGATGTTTTTATTATTACACTTACGTAGTATTTGAGTTTACGACATAGGGAGACATAAAATTAAAATCTAAGGCGTGCTACACAATTTTCGGGTCGGTACATATTGTTTTAGAGTGCTTTCGTGTGTTAAATATTTCCCTTGTCATCCTGCAGTATTCGTCAAAAAAATAAAAATAATACTATTGTCATCGAGGATTAGAAATTTTTCTATTAAATTTTCACTGCATGAAATATTTTCATTTTGATATGTGCGCGCGCGGGGCCCCTAGACCATGCGGGGCCCTTAAGCAGTTGCCTACTCTGCCTAATGGTTAATCCAGCGCAGTTCAGGAGTATTTGTTGAACAACAAAGCCGAACCAAAGCAATCACTAGAAATATTCGATTTTTCACCGCGCAACGGGCTGTGCCGATTGATGCCAACCTGAACAAGTGTGTAATACGCCTAACGTAGGTAAGTATCACATAACAAAACATCACAACTTTTCCAAATTGCAGCAAAGCCGCTGGTGAGGATGAGGTGAAAGGTGAAACCCCAGAATCATAGAGTAGTTACTTTTTATTATACTGACCCAGAAAACGGCTTTGCAGTTGTTCACCGGAAGTGCATATTCTCTTAATTGTTATTTGTTACGTATGTTGAATAATTCGAAACGTTACTGTTACACCTAAATCCTATTTTATAATCATGCAATATGATATCATACTACGGAACTTTTCGTTATGCTGAGTTAGCAGGGAGAGCGGACAAGCGAACTAGATTACGGAAGGCCGTGTATTTCTTTCTCTTCAATCTTGTGTTGTCGGAACTTACGTCGCCAATTTGAGAGTAATATTTTTTTTTAATATTCTGTTCAAATTCACTTAAGTGCCAGTAACCTATATTCAGGTTACTATTGCATAAAAACTCAAAACTCTATAGCCCCTTTACATTATACTATTACAAATGGTACTACTACCTATTATTTTAATCAAATTAAAAAAGACATCAGCGACAATTATCAACTCATGCATTAGAATTTATTTTAAAGTTGTGAACTAATAAATTTATTTGATGTCAAAGTTATACCTACGAGAATGTCAGTTTATAAGATAATAGTTATGTCCGTCCTTGCTTGTCCTTTTTCAAAATCTAGGTACGCATTAGGGTCTACTCACACTTATTCAGCTTTTGTCCATAGAAAACAACGATTTTGTATAGAGTCCGTTCAACTTTCCGCGGCTGAACGGATGCGTACGCATCTCATACACTATCGTTGTTTTGTATGGACAAAAGCTGAAAAGAGCTGAATAAGTGTGAGTAGTCCTTCAGGTTACGTACACACGGCTACACATCAAGCTAAACATTTCCAGATTACGCTGTTCTCGCACTGTACGGAAATCCTATACAATGCGAGATCAGCATATACTAGAAATTAACAATACGATAAGCGTGCATACAATTATGTAGCGAGGTTCATATCTTTAACTTATGCCCTAATTACGTTCAGTTTCTTGAAATTGGGTCATTTACTTGACCCACTGTCTAGTACTATGACCTCAATGGACTAACGCGTAGTATCTTCACAATTAGGTAGGTAAATAAGACGAGACGTAATTAACAAAAAAAAAACTTTACTTCATATAAAGCATTATTATAACAGCATATTATAAGCTACTCCAATAAAACAAACTGATAACATAAGATTAAAAAATAACATTTTAAATAATTTGTCCAAAAGTAAATTTTTCGTTACGACAAACCTAAATATTGTCATTCGACTACATTCTTGTTTCTTGTTATCTTTTAGTCTTATGCGATGACCTTAAAATTATTCAAATTAAATAACTCGTGTTCAAACGGTATTTATTACAACATGTCGTTACATCTCAGACCGTATTACTAGTGTCCAAAATTCAAATGTCAAGAAAATGATTGATCATGTCAATATTTTATTTGGATTATTAACTTAGATTTTTGAGACTAAAACCTGACATTTAAAAAGTGAGGAAAAGCGCTGGAAATTATTTGTGCCGCGCAAAACTGTCAGGTTTTATCAGTAATTTGTATTAGGTATGTCCATTTACCCCATTCCATCACTCGAATAAATCTAGGCGTATAAAGACTATCATTAATATTAGTCATAATTTTTTATTCAGAACTTAATATTTATTACCATCACTTTTAATTGTAAAGATTTAAGACAAATGACTGCATAGCGTAACACTTGTCTGTCGTAATTTACGGGTTGAAACTTAGGGTGTACACATTGATAAATGTACTTTACTTCAAACTTAGGGTACATAAACATACATGAAAATGCACCATATGAACACTTTTTGTTGAAACAGTACCAACCTACGTAATTACACAATCGTGAAAATGCACCCTACTCGCGCTTTCCGTCTAGACAAAACATTATTATCATGTTGGTGTAGGTCAAGAGTTCACAGCGTATATTTCTAAGTATTTGTAATACGCATCTTAAAACAAATTCTAGTTTGATTTATAGTTGTCCGTTCTAATGGACGGCTCAATTATTTAAGTTTTAGAATGATCTTGTCGCGAGTTTATATCTTTATTTTAATGAACGTGGAGTCTAGCTTGTGTGACAAGATTTTTGGGCCTAATGTAATATTTAAGTAAGAAACTATTGTGAATTCTATATTTACGTAGAAAAATTGTATCTACCGGCTAATTTTACGGTTTCATTGTTAAAGGCAATGGATAATCCTTTCAAAGGTTTCTTCTAAATCCATTTTAACTTTACATTTGTAGAGTACCTACTCAAGGTGGAGAACGTTGCATAAATGGTTTACCATTCTGAAGATGGATTACTTAAACAATATAAATGTCTAAAGATTATACATGGTGTTGCAGGTACAATATTATTAACTTATAGTAAGTAAGCCCAGGTAAGCACGCGCGATTTCTTTCGCGCTGGATTTTCAACGCGCTGCTTAGCTAACTTATTTAACAGAATGGTTTTTGACGCGTTGGGATACTCTCTGTTGGATTCTCAATGCTTGGCTCAACACCGTGAGTTGAAAATCCAGTGCATGATCAAATCCTGCCGCGACGTTTTTACGTCCGTTCGAACTTGGGCTCAAGGTTAATGAAACAATCGTATATCTATACAGTTGGGAAGAACAAAATCGTAGGGATAATTTTCGAATTCTTTGGTTCAAATTACACGCGTAATGTATAAAGCGGTCCAAATGCCACGGGCACCGCGGAGGCTGTGAGCCATTATTGAAATTCTATAAACCTATCCTTTACAAAAAGAGAATATCACGCCTGTAGTTTCCGAAGGGTTAGGCAGAGCTTACCTGAGAAATTCCAGATCGAAACACATAGGTATCGAACCCAGAATCTCATGCTCAGCAGTAGCGCTTGCAACCACTAGACCAAGAGGCAAAATTAGATGCTATGTATATGCCAACCAAGCCGCAATTATGGAGTTTAAAGTTACCTTACCCCTTAACTGGTCAATTCCATTTATCATTTCTAAAATAGTTCTCAATAAAGGATGGGTTCTGAACTTTATACAAATCTGTGGCATTTGGATCATAAATATACTTTATGGGGATATATTTATTACAATATTTACATTGTCTCGTAAACAAGTATTTTACAGCGAAGCAACAATTATAGATATCAAGTGTTGTTTTGCAAAAAAAAAAAACCGTTTCAAATTTGCATTGCAATATTTCAAATTAATGGAGGTCTCTATGTCCTCAAAAGCTGAATTTGAGACATGTTTTTTTGTAACAATGTGATCAAATTAAACTGTTCAGGAAAGACTAGGTCAAGGTCACATTCAGTCTAGTTAGTGTCTGCAAACTAAACAGCTCCTTCACTTTTAGTCGTTGTCTATATAAATTGCAAATTATTACATCATTGTGAAATATTACTACTTTATGAAGCTGCTTTGCTTTACAAATGAGTAAAAATACATATTTCCTGTACTACCATAAATTAAACCTGCTCATAAAATGTATATATACAATGCAAATGATATTTTTTTTCTGATTCAATGTTATATTTAGTGCTTGCTATCATTTCCTTTGAGCAAACTATTTTAATCATGTGTTTTTTTGTATAATATGAAAAAATAATATGAATTTAATAGAAGAGTGGGTTATATGACATTTGCTTATAAACATTATCATTTAAATTGTGTACTTGATAACTTATATGTCTTTGTTAAATATTTTTTTTTAATATTTCTGAAAAATACTATGTATGGAAAGATTTCTTTAGGTCTGATGTTATGTACAGCTGAGCTGCAACTATGTTTGCATGTTTTTCTATGTAGATACCTATTAAAAAATAAATATTTAATAGCAAAATTGCAGACACAGTAGCAGCATTAACCAGAGTCCAAATAAATCGATTAATTGTTAGAAATTCAAATGTTAGAGTAATTTTCCGAATTATATATTTTTATTTTATTAGAAGCCTAGAAGTACTCTATTTTTAAATATTTTTAGTAGCTGTTACTAAAAGTTGCCACACATTTGTATTAGTATTATTCTACGTATTAAACTACGCCACAGTTTTAAGTAGTTATTTCAGGTCTAAAAATAGAATGATGGTCATAATGTCAACTATTAAAGATAAAAAAAAATATAAACAAGATACTTGACTATTTTTATTTCTTAAATTCGCAGTTGGACCAGCACCAATTTTTTTCACATTTCATGTTGTTTTTTTTTTCAATATGAATATTATTTGGCTTATGACCACCGAAGAAACAAAAATGTTTATAAGTAAAAGTTTAACTAAAACCAATAAAACAGCTTTTACAGAAGTCACCACACCTTACCTACACAATACATATAAAATTATGCTTAAACATTGTATATTACTAAACTATTGTGAGTCAAATATATACACTTATTTCTTACTCTCCTAGCAACATGTGGACTGTACAGTCTCGGCTTCAAGGAGGTTGAAGTCCATGCCATTTGGACGGTTGAAACCAGTCTTGATTCCGTCCCATCCGTCTTCAACTTTATATTCTCCTGTCTGAATGCGGTTGTATACTTCCTGAGCGACTAGCACAAATGCCTCTTCTACGTTCAGACCTGTCTTTGCTGAAGTTTCTACATGATGTAAACCTAAAAATGTAAGCAAAGTGTGATAGTAAATCCTACTAATGTTATAAATGTGAAAGTTGGTATATTTGAATGTCTTTTAGCAGGAAGTACATTCCCGTGGGATAATTTTCGACCTCCATGCGAGCGAAGCCGCTGGCAAAAGCTAGTAAATAAATAATAATATGTGAGTGTTTTCATTGAAGTGATTTTGTGTTATCTCATTGATAAAGGCTATTTTTATTTTCTATACAATCATATTGTGTGTTACATTACATTATCCTTGTTACATTGAAGTTTCCATTGTCATCTTAAACGCTTGGAATGAACACAAATTACCATTTCCTGTTGACCTTTTATAGCCAATAAAGGAGCTTGAGATAGTGTCAACAAGAACAATGTTTTATGCATGAGACCAGTTAATAAATTCTTATCAATTATTTAAATGGTTGAGTGATTAAAGGAATTTATAAATGAATAATTTATCAAAAACTATGCCTTCAGCACTAAAAATTGCCTAGTTTACTAAATAGTTTTTAGTCCTTGAAATGCAAACATGTTTCTATTATGTATGTGATTAATTATTTATAATACCTGTGTTAACATAAATTGTAACAGGCCAAAGAAAAGAGACAGTAAGCTTAAAAAATAAGAAAACATTACAAAATGCTCTAATTTAAATATTCAAAAAAGACACTTAGCCGGACAAAATTACCATACTATACTACTGACCTACATTTAACCAGTGATAGACAACATACTGGTACAAAACAAACTATTTTTAAGATTTTGAAATAGTTGAGCAACTCACCATTCTCTTCTGCAAACATTCGAGCCTCCTCACATGTCACTTCCCTTCTGGCTCCGTTTTTATTGCTCTCTGTGCCCACCAGGTCCACTTTGCAACCCACTAAAGCAAACACTGGCCGGTGAGGCTCTATATGCCTCTTTGCTTCCATCATCCACAGGGGTATATGCTCAAAACTAGATCTATTACACACATCGTATACTAGTAACGCACCAACTGAGTTCCTATAATACGATTTAGTTATAGATCTAAACCTCTCTTGCCCCGCTGTATCCCATAACTGCAGTTTTATTCTCGTGCCATCTTGCACTTCTATAATCCTCGCGAAGAAATCCACACCCACTGTAGGGTCCGATAGCTAAAATTTAACGCGCAATTTACATCACAAATTGTTTAAATAACATCAAAACAAAGGCGATTGTATGTACTCACCTCAGCGAATTTCCCATCTGTAAAATATTTCAAGAGAGAGCTCTTGCCCACAGTACTATCACCAATTAGGATAAGCCTAAATTGGTAATCGAATATTGGATCAACCATTTTTCAGATACACTTGCAATAACATCAATTTAAAGCAACAAAGGTCTCGTTAAAATTACGTATTTTAGAAAAAGTGACAAGACAAACAAGAAACATCAGTCAAGTCATATCATATCAATGCACGACTTTTCTAGTTTGTCTATGGTAAAATTACTTATCAGTTTTTTGAAAAATTTAAATTTGGTGAGACAACAGAAGTAATAAGTGCCAGCAACTTTATCATAATTATGAATTACAAGTATTGGAATACTTTGATAATAAATTAATACTGTAGTAAAACCGTAAACTAAAAAACTATCTGCAGGCATCACATACCTATTCATTTCCGTAATAAAAAGCTCACCAATGAACGAATTTTTGACTGAAACAAAATGATTCATTGTTTATATGTCATTCATTGTTCAATCATTCATGCCAGAAATTTCAATGGGGGAGCGATATAAAATTTGATTTGCGCGCTTTTGTGTGGCTGTAAACTACAATTGCGTTTTAAAAAGCATTAATTGTTGTGACTTCATTCGTTTACCGGTTGTAACCACACAATGTTAACATAGTGTAACTGAATTAGAAGCGATTAACCTATTTTCCTATGGTTTTCGCTGCCGGCCATTCCAGCCCAAATAGTTGTCGGGCTAAATAAAGTGAGTTCCTGTACTTTCCAACTTGTGTTTATACGCCTGTTCTTAGGTGTCTTTTTGTTAACAACATAAACAATCTTCATTCATTTGATTTAGAGAAATGATCTCTATTCTCATTGAAATACATAATGACATATTTTTTCAGCTAGGTGAAATAGTAAGATGAATACAAGCCAGAGTTATAAAATGAAGGAGACTACAACGGAGCACGGCGATAGTAAAGCAAAATCTACTCCTATAGGTAGGTTGTTGGTTGGAATAAAAAAAAAAACAAAACAATTGGCTTATGGCGCCAGGTTTGTTTACTCATGAAACGTTTAGTTGTAAGCTATTTGGATGCAGTATTTCTGAATGATTTTGTAGATAAATTGTAGACACAAAAAGGTGCAACTTGCTACTTATGTTTTTTCAATTTGTGATTGAAATACCTAGTAACAAAATATTACCAAACCAACTGAGGAAAAAGTTACTTCTGAATAAAATGACGAAAATGATACAATTTACTACCACAGCATGAAAGATTGCTGTATTTTCTGTGAGGTACTCTAAATCTGTTGCATATGTGACACTTCAAACTTAACAAGTAATGGACTGCATGCTTTACTGGTAGGAAGCATTAACTGGACCAGCATGGCGCGTGCCACATGTGGAACGATACAATAAAAAATCAATTGTGTCTCATTAGCAGGTGTTGACTAGTTAATAAAATACCAATAAATATAGAAGTACAATAAAAACCAATTAACCATAAATTACTGCATGCCTGAAGAAGTTTCGAATCAGTTAAATGAGAATGAGAAAGAAAATACATTAATTGAGCACAGACTAAAAGGCATACAACATTTGCTAAATAAACACAAAACATACTTCATTCTAACCGGATGATAAACCTTCATGTTCTAAAAACACAACAACAACCATATTCTAACTGTATTGTGGGGTCCATTTATCCATTCCAAAAATCCTAAGGAGTACATGCGGTAACGCATGTTTACGAATCCACCCTAGGCCTAGGTGGAAAAATCAAATAACCAGTATTTTGTGCCTTACAAGCTTAACCAAAAAGGTCCAGTTCAGCAAAGTATATACATACATCTGTGATCATATTATCCACCCAATGATTGTTTGTTTAAAATACCAATAACCAATCAAAGTTTTTACAACATAACATCATGCCTGTATTCCCTAAAGGCTTAGGCAGAGGTTGTATGTCCAGCCACATGTCTATAGTACACCTACATTTCGCCAGTTATGCTTAAGTCCCAAGTAATAAGGGTGAGTCTTGCTGTAAATGGGCACAAATCCAGACACCAGGCTGTTAGTAAGAAATTCTTGCATTTATTAACAAATTTAGGAAAAACTAAAATTTTATCAGCCTATGTTATGTGGGTTTTTGTAAATGCGGTCTTGATGGTGGTCTTCTGGACCATATCTGTTTCTAATTTTTTTAAACTTTCCAATCCGGGGAGGATTGTTTTGAACCATAACCTTTCCAAAACTAAAATGACTACAACAATTGTTTTGTCCATTCAGCTACTATCATATAACTAGATAACTAACTACCAAAAAGCCACTGATATAACTTATGTGCGATTTAAGCAGGTTTCTAGACAAATATAGTTAATGTAAGTTTTTCTCAACAGCAATGGTGGCACCAGAATTGAAGCAGCATGCTGATATTGATACAGAAATAACAAAGACTTGTGCAGTGTCGGGATGTGAAGACTTCAAAAATTTAGATGCAGAGTCCTTTTTTAGGTAAGCTACGATGGTCAACTATAGACAGGAGTGTCATTTCTTTGCTTTGCAAGCTTATTGAAACCAATTAGTCCATATGAATCAAACACAGTAATTGGTTTTTTAAACTTTGAAGCTGATTGACAATTAGTTGGTCTTTGAAGTTGTTGAAAGGATTGAAAGGGTAATTCCGCTGCTTATAGGTTGTAAAAATACTGTAATGCCACAGACAGAAACATTAATTATAGACGGATTTTCTTATTTTAAAAACTTCATAACTTCGTAACCAAATATGAATATTTATCGACATGAGTCGCAATAAACGTGGTCTTTTTCTGCAGATGTGGCTTATCACTACATATTTTAAAACAAAGTCCCACGCCGCAAGACAAACAGACAGACAGACGTCTGTCTGTTTGTCTGTCTGTTCGCGATAATCTCAAAAACTACTGAACGGATTTTCATGGCGGATTTCATCAATAGACAGAGTGATTCATGAGCAAAGTTTAGTTGTATAATTAATTTATAAATACAATAAAAACTTTATTCAGTTTTACAAAAAACCCAGTAGAATGTAAATAAAAGAAACTAGTAACAGTTACATAGGAGCCAGAGGTGCTAGATTTTTACAAATGCTTTGGACTCCACACTGGGATTCCCTGTGTCGTGGGCTCCAGTCTCTTCCCAAGTAAGGCAAACATTTTCCCTTATTTAGGTGAAGTAATTAATTTGAAATAAAAATAGGAACAAAAGAACAAATTGTAATTAAAAACTTAAATGATAAAGCTGTTGAAAGACAGTTTGATGGCAAGAGAATTCGGTGCATTTGAGTGTGAGTGTGTGTGAAGTGTGGTGTGTGAGTGACGTTTTTTATTTGAACCACTTAAATTTACACACGATAACCAATCAATTTGCAAAAAATGTTACTGATTTCGTTGCTAATGCTTCACTTCATGGTCTATCTAGATTTCCGGAAGACGCCAGCCTCCGACAGATATGGACGGACCTGACGGGCCGGAACAACTGGACGCCAACAGACTTCTCTTACATCTGCATGCAACACTTCTCCATTGACTGCTTCAAATGTGACGAGGATGACCAGATGGTCCTGGTGGATAAGGCTGTACCATCGCTTAAGTTACCGAGACACGTTTTAGAGGTGGGTAGTTTTCTCGTACTTTTATACTCATTTTTCTGACTCTTAGAGCATATTCAGTGCTATTCACCCCTTTGTTTTGCTTTAAAATATTGATAACCCATCTGTTTTGTTTGACTTTTCTCAAAAATTGCACAGTCAACTTCTGAAGAATGACGAGATCAAGGTCAGTTATGTATCCTGTGTTTTTTCGTTAATCTTTTTTTATTTTATTTGGTTTCTAGTTTAATTCTAATCTGAAGTCCGCATGCAGTTTTATTTATTTATTATGTCATTATAATAATAGTAGTTGGCAATGATAATATTAGCAGTAATGATATTATAAGTAAAAACTGGCTCGTCAACACTTGGCTAATTAGCTTAGTTACGTATCGTGTTGTCTCTTTTTCGCTCCCGATAATTACGACATGCCGTCCTACTTCCACGTGACATTTAAAAGTATGAAATTGGGCCGTTTTCGTTATATTGGGGAGGTAACCTATCTACCTCTTTTTACTTATAAATATCATTAGTAGTTTGTGTTTTTCTTTTTAACTTGAATATTACCTATCTTCTTCTGTATTAGGTCGAATACATAGATGAAGAAACTCTGTATAATGAAGAGGATGAAGACTACATGACCACCGATGAAGACGTGGAGAAGGATGCCACTGCTGCCAGTAACACGTCAGACCTGAACGTACCTCAGAATGAGCTAGATAGTATTGAACTGCTCAAACTGTTTACTGATGTCCAGAGACTACAGCGCCAAGCCGTCGGACTAAAAGACAAACTTAAATACAACATGAAAGTACACAACAGACAAAACAGATTTCTAAAGAGAATAAAAGAAATCATAGAGATGAAGAAAAAGGTTTTGAATCAGAAACGCAAGAAAAAATGCAGAATCCTTCTATCATTGCAGGATAAAATAAAAGAGGATTCAACAGGACTGGTCTTGGCTATGCCAATGAGACAGACGGAAGACTTGAAGAGTTTCGCGTTAAGCATTTACAAGTATTCGCCGCAAGCGTACGTTTATATTAGGAACACGTTACGAACGGTGTTGCCAAGTACTGAAATATTAGACACGTGGATCACTGCGGGTTACCAGCCCAGAAGTGTGATAACCAATAGCAACCTGATAAGAGTGGTAGCCGAACAATCGGATACACAATTGTCGTGTAAAGTAATGATAGCATAATAATAAGTGTAAATCACGGAAATATTGTTTTTTTAAATAAACTTGGAATTTTTCCTGATGGTTATTGTTTTAATTGAAAGGTTATATTTTCCTTAAAGGCACACTCCCATATAACTTCCCATTATGTTTGAGTTTCCGAGTAATCCAATTCTTTTGTTTTGTTTTTAAAGTTTTCATTTATAAAAACTAAACCCTCCTGGCGCAGTCGGTCAAAAAGACACATCCCCTCTTTTCTTGAGTGATATATTAAAAAACAGCAAGCATTGGTGCCTTGGTATCCCATTTTTATTACAATGGTACCTGCTTAGCTGAAGCGCATCCTTGTGGAAATATTTTGCTTTCTAAAGGCGCTCCCTCGCCGTGTGGGTCAGAATGACGGGTGTACTATTGCAGAAATCAATCCTACTATCCTACTTCCTACGAATATTATAAATGAAAGTTTGGATGTTAGTTACTCAATTACGTAACAACGGCTGAACAGATCTAGATAAAATGTTTGGCATACAGATTATAACCTGGATTAGCACATAGGATACTTTTATCCCGATAATATGTTCTCGTGGGATAATAAAATTATGGCCCTCCACGCGAGCGAAGCCGCTGGCATAAGCTAGTATGTTATATATGAAAGGAATGTACAGACGCCAGCACATCAAGCTATCCCAAACTGTCAAATTTCCCCAATTGAACATGAACCTTATCATATTGAGATAAAGTTGAAAATCTATCAAAGAAATTTGACAGATAGGGGTAGCTTGATGTGCTGGCGTCTGTACCAGCAATGTACTTGAGTGTACCTTTAATGGAATTCAATGTACCTCCATGAGATAAGAACAATTAAAATAATAAAGTGAGCCGCAGTCCTGACAATCAGAATGACGGGTGATATCTTATGGTTACCTAATATTTACCAGAGGACCTTCAACGTACCTCATAAAAATATAATGCAACGAGTAAATCACGAGAAAATCAAGAAAACAAATTTTGACGCCTACCATTTTTTCATAGCAATATGAGTATAGTTTTAATTGCTCGTATTGAGAATTTAAAGTTACTATGAGAACATTATTTATATTTTTTTAACATACATGTGATTTGATAAAGAAAACTAAAATTGAGAAGAAAATAAACTAAATAAATACCCCCAAGCGCAAATAAAAATAAAGTCATAGATGAATACTAAAAATCGAATGAACATAGTTTACTGTTTTAACAATAAAAACAAGGAAAACCGAGGAAAATCGTGTGAAAATGATGTAAAGGAAAATTCTTGTGTAATAAACACAAGAATTTTCCTTTCAAGACTATGATCATTAAAGTGTCAATTTAAATGTAAATAATCCTCTCCGGGAGCATTCGTAAATCTAATACTCCAAGATTCTATTGTAACAGCTACGGCTTTGCAAGTAGACTGCGCAGGTCGTTAGCTGCTAAGTAGTGTAGAGAGGGAGGTAATTGAAACTAGCAGAATAGAAATAATTAAATAGGTACTTAGAAGTAACACGGCTGGGTCACGATTGGCGCTATCACACTTCCCTGTGGCACCCCTGTTCTTCAGACGTCTTGAGATCATTTTATTCGGTTTAGGCTGGACTCGATTTATTTTCTAGAATTGTGGATGATATCAGGTACCGACAAAGAATATCGAGATGTTGAATTCAGATCCCTATAAACACTTTTAAAATTATAAGTAACCATGTCGAAAGCAGCCGTTAGGTCAAAAAAGACAAAAATCAAGTAAAAATTACTTTTGTCATTGGAAAGCAGTTGATCTTCTTCCTGAATGGTCACTAACGTATTTGCAAAATTCTTTAATAATAATGTAAAAAATATTGGTAGATGTAATGAAACTAGGTATTCTTCTATTAGAAATTAATTAACCCTCTTATTAAAATATCTAGTTCTGCGAGTTTTTGAAATCAAAATAAATATTGCGCTCGAAAGCGAAACGATATTGAATCAGGTGCCAATTGTCAAGTAGGGCATTTGAGTAGGAGAAATGAATGTTCTACTCCGAATTCCAAAATTCAAGTCGCCCCATGTGCTTCACTAGGGGTCTGTTTGCATACCAGCAATCAACCTTGTATACCTATGCCCATAATTAGTGGTTCTTATTCAAACAAGTACAACTCGCGTATTTGATTCAAAATTTAATTAAATTTTAATTGCAGCCATCACATTCCTTCATAGAATGACACCTATACGAAAATGCCGACGTCAACAAGACCCGCATGTAGCTAGTACATAGTCGTGAGTCTTTGTATTACTTAGTTTAACCAAAATCCGTTAGGTGGAGCTGCCGTCAAATTCTTACTAGAAAGGGAAGGCGAAGTCAGAACCAAACAAACGCGCGGTGTCCGGACTCAGTGCCGAGATTCCCTGCGCGCGGCCGGCGGTACGGCGTGATATCACTCCGCACGATCTTACGTCGCGCGTCAAACCAAAATAAATATCCCATCTGTTCAAATATTGTGCAAGTTTTTTTTTATTGTTCCCCAGAAACGTACGTAAAAGGATGTGTGTGTTTTACGTTCCGCCATATGTTTCTACCTAAGAGGCCCTAAGTTACGTTATTTTTGTGTTCGCAAAGTGCTCGAGTGGTTTTTGTTTCGTATTGTGAATGGATTTATAAACCCGACTATGAGGAAGGACGCCTCATAAGGTACGTTTTTCTTAAAAAATCTTCGTTCTATTTTGGTTATTTACGTTGTCTACGATTGGTCGGACATATTCCTGTGTGTTTTAGCTAAAACAAGGTGAATTGGACTTCTAAATTGGCTAGAATCCGAGTGTAGCGAATCGCCAGTAACTGGACTTTCGCAATATTTATTCCTTATGCGTGTTACCGTGCCTTAAACGTAAGAGCCAACGCCATAAGAGCAGCGGTCGTACGCGGCTGTCATACGTGTAATATTTTCAATGTTCACCATAATGCTGCTATAAGCAATTATAAATATAATAAAATGTTAATGTCACATTCAAATCATGTGTCTAATAAATTTCTCCTCGCTTCTTATGGCCTGGAAGTAATTTTCTACTTGTTACGCCAATTGAAAGTATCCGTTTGCCGATTTCTTTTGTGAACAATTAATTACTGTATTGTTGTTTGAAGTTTTGTTTTTTTTAGCTGCGGTAACTAATGTAATTTTGCGCTCAACTGGTTTTCAAGTGGAGAACATATCTTCACGCTAAGTATTTCCGGGTAGCTAACATGAATGGCTGTAGTCACTCTATTTGTTTCCTTCACTTCCATATTTAGAACAGTACGTAATAGACATGTAAGAAAAGAAATTTTGTTGAGCAAAAATAGCTCTAAATTAATTCTCGCAGAATTGCCTTGAATTAAGATAATCCGTCTGAAACGTTTCAGTACTCAATGAAATATAAAATTCCAGCTATCATTCGTGACATCTTTAAGTATTTCGAATGTCTCTCCCATTTTTGTTAATCTTAGATGTGGGATTAGCCGTACTTCTGTTCTCCCTCGTTTAGCTCTCCGACATCCGTTTCGGAAACACAGCATGTTTCCATACCCCTCTGCACTTCATCTATTTTAGATTAAAGCATTCCGAAACAAGAATTGCGGTCAACCCAGTATCAGGAATTCTTTAATTTCGGAAACAGCTGGGTCTATTACTAAAACATTTAAAAAAATAGTTTCCGTGTAAATGGTGAAATGATGTATCAACGTATTTCCGATTTCTCGGAATCATCATACCAAATGGGTGACGATCCGAACGGAAATATTTTGGTCAGACGAATGTTTTTTGATTGACCTATTTTATCTCCATAAAAGTAATTTTAGAACCAGAACGGTAATGCAAGTCTATAAATCTATATTCGCGATGTTGATATCTGTAAAAAAAACCCTCTCCTTGCCAGGTGTTGCAGATTACTATGGGAATATATAATTGAGAGTAGCTATAATATCCCTCCTTGGTTTAATTAGGCTGTGCGTACCTAATGTACCAATACGATGGTAAATGGCGATGATGGTTGCCATAATTCACTTCGAACGTTCATTGTAGTTCTCGATTAGGAGACCCTCGTTGACCACTGGACATTTACGGCTGACATCAACTAGTGAATCGAATTTACTCAAAATGGCGACAGTACGACTATGGGCCCAAGTATAGCGTTGGCACTCACTACCAAGCTCAAAGTAAATTGTGGGGTATTTACTACGAAATTTATGGGATACAGAAATAATGTTGGAGTAGGTAATGGTACTTACAGAAATAGCTTTGGATTATTAGATCCATCGCCCACTTCTGCTAATTCGTTATTCTCAGATGACTCATGCAAACTTGCTACAAGAATATGGTAATTTTTCATCTACAACTTGCTACGTTTTTTGTTTGATTTATAAACTACCTAATTTACATTTTAACGTGCATAATTAATTTAAATCATGATGCGTCGCTTCTTATTTACTTCTAATTACAATACATGTGGCTGTATCCATAATAGATTCCTAAGAGAATCCATTAATTTTCATTCTATTACATTAAGTCTCAAGAGACCTTAAATGTTTGATGTTTCACGAATCCGCAGAGATATTAATTTATATTTCCGTGGTTGGACCTGTGTCAACAAGCTTCCCAAAATACCCAGAAATAGCCGTGATCCCTAGAACTCCTACTCGTTTAATAATACAAATTAATTAGCGAATATAATTATCATGACATAATTATGGTCTCCAATGGATAGAGCAGATTTGAAATACCTAATTAAGTAAATCGTAAATTAATCTTCTGAGGAGTTTATTTGAAGAATTTATACTCAGGAGACCTATATATGGACAACTATTTTGTGTCCCTTTCAAATCTTTTTTGTTTTTCTTTCTTTAGCACTGTGTCGATGCCGACTTTTCTGCCAGTGTCAAGTGGCGACGGCAACGCAGTAAGGTGATATGAACCACAAGCATGTGGGTATCAGGAAATGTGACAGCAATGTCATATACCGAAGACACTGCAACCTGTATGCATCAGTCCAGAAACACCAACACCCAATACGCTTGAAGCAATTAATCAATATGTCCTTAGACCATAAAACCTCACCGCAGAATCAGACCCGAAAAAAATATAACAAAGTAAGCAGTATCACAATTAAAAGCACACTAATTAGATGTTATTAATAACAATCAGTAGTAAAGTCGATCAGAAACGTGAGCCGGCTGTACCACGTCTCCGGCAGTCAATGCTAGAAATCGCCGTTAGTTTCGCAACGTCCACACGATGCTATTAACTGGTTTAACTGGCCACTTGTTACGCGCAATCGTAATTTGAGGGACTATTTCGGTTTGGACAAATTCTGAAACAATTGGGTAAATAATTTGTTTTTGGAGTTTGGTTAGTGGTATAGCAATATGTGATTTTTAGGGTTCCGTACCCGAAGGGTAACCAACAGGACCCTATCAGTAAGCCTCCTCTGTCTGCCCGTCTGTCAGCGGCTGTATCTCATGGTCCGTAATAGGTAGACAGTTGAATTTTTTACTGAATGTGTATTTCTGTTGCCGCTATATATATGTATAAAAATAAATACAATAAAGTTGATATTCTGACCTTTATAATATTGATAAATCATCTAGGGAGCCTAAAATAGCAGTATAGGTACGTACGTATTAGAAATGTACAAGATTTATTACTAGCATTTATGATTATTATTGTGTAGGTGGGTAGTTTGACAAATAGTGTGGGTCTCACCTAGGGAAGAGATTGTTCGTAGCTTAATTAGCATAAAACTCGATGAGGTTATGCAAAGTAATACCTACAAGCTCCCTAGCTCTTCCCGGAGGAATAGAAAGGCTCTTATTTCATACCTTATAATTTCCACCTTCGTTGATAATCTTCCTATGTTAGAATATAAGTTTGCTCACAGCTAGAAATAAGCTTCTCTCCACATTGACTTGAATACTGATAACGTCTTGCTTTCAACAGTCCTGCGACCTGCATCTGTCTGTCAAGCTTTGTAATAATGTCATGCCGTTCTCAATTGAGGGTAGGTAGCAACTTAAGAATGTCTATGGTGACGTTTTTGGTACTAAAGCTACGGTTTCGTAGTAGAGCAATTTACCGGTGAATGACGTAATTGAAACGTGATTTATGAAAGAAGTTGGTGTTTTCCTAGACAGCGTTTTTTGACACCGTTAAGTCAAACCCGGATACCATTATTTTCATAACAGCTGTTATTGCGGTCCCAGCGGCTACGCCCGCGTGGATTTCGAAAATTATCCCCCGGGAACGTACTACCGGGATAACGAGTACCCTATGTGTTAATCCAGGATATAAATTATCTGTGTGCCAAATTTCATCAAAATCCGTTCAGCCGTTTTTGCGTGATTGAGTAACAAACATCTAAACTTTCACATCTATAATGTTATCATAATATAAAGTAGGATTTTGATACATTGGCACATGCCAGGGTGTAGAACAATGTGTTGACCTTTTAATGAAATAAAAGGTCGGTCAATGACATTGATATGTTCTTCATAGCTCGGGGGTTAGCTCAAGGCAAAATGACAACATTTGTAGGATCGTTCTACGAATGAATCGCAGATCTACAGAATGATGCAACAGGCATAATTAAAATCATGCCGTCATTCTTTAAATAAAAATGATTAATTACCGCAAAGCAGTTACAATAAATAATCGTACATCGTTCGCATCGCAATATGAACGTCATTCACCTACTTATACAGTTTTAACGTATCTACACACGCACATCACCTGAATATCTATTTATTGCTGCCTCACTAGGTCAGCAGGACACCATGTGAAGACTGTGTTATTTAGCAGTACCTAAAACAACATAGCTAAATTAGGGCTTGGTAAACTAAAGCCTATTCTACAAGAACGTAATTTATTTATATATTTTTTATAGTAAGAAACCCTAATGAATTACATGAAGGAATGCATGTACTATGGATGGGTGACCAGTTTTTCATACCAAGACCCCTCCGTGCCACGGAAAGCACGGTAATTTGTGAATCTTTGGCAGTAGTTACCGGTCGTCAGAAGCCCGAAAGTCTGACAACTAATCTTACCAAGAGGTATCGTGTTACCCAGTAACTGGGTTGTGGAAGTCATATAGTCAGTAGCTACATGTAAACTATTGGTATTCAGCTGCATCCAGTTAGAATTGAAGCTGACCCCAGCATAGTTGGAAAAATGTTAGGCAGATGATTGTATAAGCGAATGTTTGGTGTTCCAACATTAGTACTGAATGAATAATGTTCTCATTCGTAAACGACGCTTACTTTACTTAGCAAAGTCAAAGTGTGGTCTGTGAATCTGGCCCAGTAGCAACCTATGTTTGATATCTATCTACCTCTTATATGAAATTAACGACAAAACTTGCTAAGGCTTCACTATTAGTCTTTTGAAATCGATTTGACACAGAAGTTTCACTCCTATTTCAGAATAGGAGCCGAACATATCGGATACGGTCTGACGTCCAGACGTGTCCGGTATGTTTCACACATAAGTACACAAATTCACACCATTTTCCCATGGGGGAAGATAAAAACTACAGGACGCCACCTGCTACAATACGTATATTCACTCCTTTTGTTTCGTTTACGTTCATACATCAGAGGCCCTAGTGTGTTTCATTTAACCATCTCGATCTGGCCTCAAGAAGAAGGATCAATCTATGGCACTACTGTGAGTTTCATTTAACTGTCTCGATCAAACGCATAGAGCGCGTTCGGCGCTCCGATTGGTCCGTCACCCAATCCAGGGCCAATCGGAGCGCCGAACGCGCTCAATGCGTTTGATCGAGATGGTTAAATGAAACTCACATTAAAGCCTCGGAGCGCTGAACGCGCTCGATACGTTAGATCGAGATGGTTAAAAGAAACTCACTAGGGCCACTGGTCATATACGTACGCTGGTTGCGAGTACTACGCATCTGACCAGTCTGAAGAACATCACCAATAAGGTCAGTAAGATATATGACTTTCTAGGGTTCTCTCTGAGGTTTCCACTCTAATCTGCCTTTTAAATATTAGTCGCCTTTTATTCCTCCTCTCTACATGACCAAACCATCTGAGCACAATCTTTTATTTAATTTTCTGTTATTGTATCCTTTACACCGCAAAGTTGCCTTATCACATCATTCCTCAGTCTATCATTCAGCGATATTCCCCTATGCTCCCTCGGGAATCTTCACTCTATATGTGAATCTTGTATCTAGCATTCATATTTATTTTATCAGTGTGTGCGATATTATTTTAACTTTAGAAGGGATACTATTTTTACTTATGACTGGGATAAGGCCTAGAAAACAGCCTGAATAATTACCAATACACATAAATTACAATGTGTTACAAAATCGCGTATTTGTAAGCAAAATTAATATTATGTTACGAAATTACAAAATGAAGTCCACAGTATAGCAACATTCATTCTACATAGTACACGTAGGTCAATCTAGATGGGCCGATAACTAGTGGCTAGCCGCGTGTTGTACTTAATTACGTTAGGCTGTGGTGCGTGCTAGGAAATTAAGTAGTTTTGCATAAAAGATTAACTATTTAGGCATGTCATGTTAAGTAGGGACTGGGTGTTCAATTTGAAGTTAATGAGTGGTAGTTTCTTGAAAACTAGAGCTTAATTTAGTCGCACTATATTAATTTGTAATTCGAGTGGGTAGGTAGGGACTGTAAAGGTTCTTTGCAAAAGATGTCCTGACATTGTAAAGGGATCCTCTGGCATCCCTCTGAGGATCTCACTGTAGGTACGTTCTTGTAGTACATTTTTTAAATCATTTTTTGCTATAGCAAAAAGTATAAAACAATTATAGCTATTGAGTCCCAAATTTATGATTATCATCATCTATCATATCACATATTTAGGTTTTTTCCACCCCTCATTTACTCTTTTATTGGAATAATTATCATTATCTCAATCACAAATTATAACTACTTAAAAGTGATCGGAATCGCAATAGATCTATCTGTATGTTATTTGTTAAAGGTACCCAAGAAGGAAGACTGTTTTCCACATAATCTAATAGGATTATGAGGGAATCTTCATTGTCAAGGGACAACAAACATTATCTTGTTATCAATTCGAATAGGTATTCCTAAGGGTAGTATTATATACCAGTATTTAATTTTGGAACTTCACTTTATTCCACTTGAAAAAACTCCCGAGAATCTGGACTAGTCTTGAGATCCATGGACATATTTACCTACCTTCTTCGTAAGGAACGGAATATCTAGTCAACCGGCATTAGATGCTGAGGCAGAAGCAAGGCGTATTTATTCAAACGCTAGAGATAAATCGGTACATCGTTACGGGGTTATTTACAAGCTAAATAACGTTCCTGAGGGTTTTTCTTTCACTCCACTCACCAGTGGCGACTTCTACGACACCCATGGGAAGAAATGGGATGGTGGTATTCTTTTACGTCCGGCACCACACGGAACAACCGCCACTGCTACTCACGTAAAATTAAAATTTCGCTCTGTCCCAAAGGAATCGCTTTTTCCGTAGCGAACGATGGTCGAATGAAGTGAAACGGTGGTTAAGGACGTAGGACTGTTTTTCGGATACAGATTGGCGGGAAAGAGGGTGGACGAATTGAACGAGAAACGACAATTGCAGCATAATCTATGTTTAATAGGATTTAACGTAGATTAAACTGCAGTTACTGCGGTTTGTTTTAGGGGGATGGTTTTGTGATAAGAGTGTTATTTGGAATTGTTAATAGCATTTACAAAACTGCGCTTAGAACCGTTAAATGGACGGATTTTGTTGTCTTATCCAATTGAATAATTCGGACAAGTCTTACTTAAAAGGTCATAGGTGCATAATATCACGCCCTTTTACCCCCATGAAATAAAAGGCGTGAGTTAATGTATGTATGTCCTAGGCAGAAACTTCGGAACCGAAGAGGAAAATCTTGAAAGTGTTGGCCTTCTAAAATTATCCAATTTTAAGATACGTTCCCAAAAATCTCCTTCGTCAGAACCTAATAGGATCACTTCTTTTTAAAACAATATATAGACCTTGAACCAAAGTGTTTATTCGCAAGGACCTATAATTCGTTCATATCCCTAGAAGGAACCAATCCAAGATGTCCTCTTCACAATCCATCCAGAACACTACAAGTTCACGGCTGCAAGTAACACTACAAATCCTACAATGTTACCTGTTGTGTAATCGAGTGCGGGCCAGAATTACCATAAACCTATAGTCTCGTTGCACGCCTCACTGACTCCAGAAACAAACCGTATATTATGTGCCAAGTGTTCCACAGTGCAAATCAAGGGGATTTATTTGTTATTGAGCCTATGTATTGGTTGATAACTTGCAGAAGAGGGGTGAGCAAGTGTGATTTGTGTCTGAAAGAACGAGGAGTAATCCTCATGTGGGACATCGTTTAGGGAAAATTAATGTTATGGTTGGGTACAAATGCCGTGCCTCGGAAAGCACAATAAGCCGTTGGCTCCGGCTGTCATTCGAACATCGATAGGAAAAACTATATGATTGATTGAATCAATTTATCTAATAATTGATAATAATTCATTTAAGTAGGTACCTACCTACACCTTTTTCCGAAAGGGAGAATATCAATGTGATATTCAACTTGTGAATCCAACTAACGCAGCTGACGTCTAATATTATTTTATTTTGTTATTACTGTACATCGGTATACCTACAGTAAGTGAAAAAAATCGCGTCGTTACGGTCCTGCCAAATTTTTCTGCTAAAGCTTTTCACAAGTCACTCTACAAGATTTCAACTCAACGCTAATATTCAAAAAATATTTCGGACGTAATTTAAAAATCCTGCTGAAATGTTCAGTGCCAGTAAAAACAGATACATACCTAGTACTGACATTCAGCAGCTTAAGCGAACTTCCATTTTAAGTGCACATTACGAAACAGCTGAAACGCATACAAAAAGAGCACCTGTAAAAGATTTCAGCGTAGAAATGTTTCAGTAAAGGAAGAAAATTTCACAGATACGTGGCTTAGTGGTCGCTTTTGACCCAGAGAGGGTCCACTTTGGTGGTTTCATCATCAGAGGCCCTAGTGTGAGTTTCATTTAACCATCTACACCAAACGCAGTGAGTGCGTTTGGCGCTCCAATTGGTCCGTCACCAATCCAGGGCCAATCGGAACGCCAAACGCGCTCACTGGGTTTGGTGTGGATGGTTAAATGAAATCCCCACTAGGGCCTCTGACTACAAATGAACACTGATAATAATCATCTCTAGGTATGGGTAGGATTTTGGACGAACAATGGTTTTACATTTGTGATGGATTAATCCATAATGAAATTCATGGGGAGTGATTTAATACGTGTTTGGGCTTATGCGATTATAAATGTTGTGTTAAATATTCATTTAAGATAGGTACCCATTTTGATGATAAGGTAGGCGTTTCTCTCAAAAAAATATTTTATAATTGTTGATGTCTGAAATTATCCTTCAGGTACGTACTACCAGAATGAGACTGTCCTGTATGTTAATCCAGGTTATAGACTATCTGTGTACCAAATGTCACCCAAATCCGTTCAGCCGTTTTTGCGTGATTGTGTTACAAACATCCAAACATCTAAACAAACAAACTTTTACCTTTATAATATTAGTAGGATATTTATGTTTTACGTTAGCGACCAATATTTTATTTTGGTGTCTCCTCTCGTTATTCTCTCATTCGAGAAATATACTATTCCCTGATTTATTTTCCCACTTCGAATTACAACGTGACGTCTAATTTGTCTCGAATGATTAATAAGAATGCCTTATTTACCTTCTTGGTCAACATTTCAAGTACATACTAATCGCTGTAATAGCAGCGGTGCACCAGCTCTATCCAGTTTCAACTAGCGCTCACCGGTGTTGACCGGTAACGGGCGGTAGTTAGTTTGTAAATCGGTGTAAAGCGCCGTGCATCAGGCACAGGCCAGGCTAGGCGGTCGTAGATGGGCTATTAATTAAGAAATTAACTTGTTACCTCAAACACTCGACTGGCTAGGCTATTAGGCTAACTGCGCTTGGGGTCCACGTTTTGCTACCATGCACGCAAGCTTGCAAAAAGTTTGCTTTTATGGAGAGTAAACTTATGAATATTCTTTAGTTTGTTATTTTTATGCTGATATGGGAATATTAGAAAAAGTTGCGTAGGTGTCTGCTGATTCTCACGTTCATTAGAATAGTTACCTACCTAAGTTAATAGTTTTTAAAATGCGTCGTTCTAAGAATAAAGTAAAAATCGATTCGACTACGTGGTTGGGATGTGGAAAATTACTAACGGCCAGATGAGTTTAAGATAAATTATACTTTGGGAATATCTTATTAGGACATCTAATAGTGATATATTAGATGTCATGTTTTAAGCAGGTATCTACTTATTAAATGTTGTACACAGAAGATTGCATAATGTAGCTGTCTATTCAAGTTTAGTTATTTTTATTTTTCTTCTAGCCACCCATTTTTTTATCACACTACTTAATCAAACAATCACCAGCTAGTTTCAAGCTCTAACTTTATGATAAATTGCAGTGATAACAGTTCTAACCATATGTTGAACAATGCTGAGAATATAAACAGAACCATTTGTGTAGTAGAAATGAAATATTATTACGATGTTTGC
Source organism: Polymixis lichenea (assembly GCA_949091785.1). Taxonomy (NCBI): domain Eukaryota; kingdom Metazoa; phylum Arthropoda; class Insecta; order Lepidoptera; family Noctuidae; genus Polymixis; species Polymixis lichenea. The sequence goes on from OX420942.1 coordinate 1,402,221, forward strand.
AAAATAAATGGTCGAAAGTAGACGAAGACAGTCGTTACAGAATAAGTGGATATTCGCATGGATAAAGACTTAAATGCATTATGTAAGAGATACATTGTTAGTGTCTGGTCTTGTGGCAGCCTATCTAGAAAGAAAGAAAGAAATAAATCTGCTGTGTGTTCGCAAGGTTTCAGATCCGTTTTCCAGATTGTGGAATTGAACTTTGTAAAGGTTACGACTGAAGGATAGGCACAAAAAGAAGTTAATTTTTATCATTAACTTCCTTTTAATTGGGCTCAGGGCAGTCTGTTAAACCAGAATAGCCGTCATACACCTCAAAAAACTAAAACAATTTAAGAAAACCTAAATCAACCAACCGCCTTTTTCATGGCTGCCAAAAACCGAGAGTTCGTAAGTATTACCTACATGTCTGCTTACCCCTTTACATTTCAAGTGTTACATCTATGTTAAACAATTAGTCAGAATACTTTCTCTCACCACAAAGATCATGCCGACATATTGTTGACATTAGATATACGGGTTAACCAAAGAAATAGAACGAGGAAAATTGTCAAGAAAATGTTCGATCTTCAGAAGTGACATATGGCAGACTGTAGGTTGAGGGTAAGAACAAAGGTGATCTGACCTTATCTGTCAGTCTTCATATTTGTTATTTGATATCAAAGGATCAGTAAAGGCTTATAAATATTTTGTTGGTTGATGTGGGATGGTCAATTTTCTTTGACAATAAATAACTGCTCTTTAAAAGGATTGACACACGCCCTCTAGCTGCCCCGGTTTTTTCGTGGTCGCAAGCGCGACTACTGAGCTTGGGGTCCTAGGTTCTATTCCCAGGTCGGGCAAAATTGTATTGGGTTTTTCTATTAGGAATTTCTCAATAAGTCGGCGGTGTGATACCTTCTTGCTTCGGAGCAGTTAAGCCATTGGTCCTGCGCCTGATCTCTCTCCGGTCGTGTTGGATTGTCGACCCTAAGAGTGAGAGTTGGGCCATAAGAGTGAGGGAAGAGAGACTGCACCTGGGTTTATGCAAACACTTGTGCACTTAGTACCTCCCGCCTCAATAATGTCTGGAGGACTATACATTTTTCTGAAGAGCTAGTAACACGCTAATTCAGGTCTACCCAGAGACAGTCCAGCAGGATATTGTGCCTAACTGCAAGAATTTTGAGGGTTGATAGCTAAACGTCCGTGAACCTGCTTAGTGTTCAAGAAATATAAGATGTTGGGTCGGAAGATCTAAAGACAATCACTGTTTTATCTTTCCTAGATAATTTGCTATACAGTAGGACGTCTCAATGTCTAACATTGTGAAGTCCTTCCTGGTGCTAACCGAATAGCAATTTAAATGTAGGCACTGGTATTAAATAGAGAAGTAAGGATACACACATTCATTTTATTACATAAGTGCAGCAATTCTTACCAGGACGTCTACAGCTACACAAAGCGATCCAATCCCGACGATCGTCGATTGTTAACCACAGCCTACATATGAGTAGTTTTCTCGCAAATTACATCTCGCAAGACGTTACACTTCCCGCCAATAAATCAACTCACCCCAGCGCATTGAATTAATGGCCGACTTACTTACACTGGAGGGCAATAAAAGGTTAACGCAGTTACGCGGTGCTTGTCTCTTCTGTTATAAATATTAAACGTGTAAACATAATCTTGTTACTTTGTCAAGTTAGGTGTTGGTTGGTAGGTATTCATAGTTCAATTCACAAGGAGGTCTGCCGTTATGTTCTGTAAAAGTCAATAGTTAGGTTAGCTGTCAATAGTGTCAATTCCTAGCAACAGGTAGAATAACAGCTCCCTCATCTAAGTTTTCATGGTTAGCATTTTACAGCCGATCTACGGCTGTTATTGTGAACTTAGGTTGACTGTTAGAAAATACTTCAAGCATAAAGTCCTCGTTCAGTATTTTTTTTACTTGTGCAGATTTTTTTAATAAATAAAATAATAAAACAACTAGTTGTACATAATAATAAAATCAACATGAACGATATGCACCCACATTCTCAATATTTATTTTGAACTGACTCCTTTTTAGGTCCTCTTTTTACGGATACAAGCATTTACTAAACTGATATTACAGTTAAATACGGTTTCCTGCGATAACACATTCATAGAATTAAAGAAAGGTAATTTAAGTTGAAAAACATTAAAAATATACGTCCGCTCTATTTACATCGAATAAAGCTTTTGTAGATTAATTTTACGACTTCATTTTAAAAGTGTGCACCGATAAAGCCTCGCTGTTCGGAGAATGTAAAATTGTGGATCTCAATGAATACCTAATGTTTGTGAAAATAAAATGACGAGCGATAAAACAGCTCTGTCACGATTCCATACATTATAGTTGTGCTTAGGCTTTGCTGTGTTTATCATCTTGGCTGACAGGAGTTTCGTTTCTACGAATCTAAGCATGACCTGGATTTCATAAAAAAACTTACCTAGAAATGAAACAACTGACGTTAGTTTGCCAACTCATCATCTGGCTAGCCGTTTCCCAACTATTTTGGCATAGCATCATCATCGTCATCATTTCAGCCGAAAGACGTCCACTGCTCATAGGCCTCCCCCAAAAGGGGGGTTTTGCCATAATCGCCACGCTTGCCAGGCGGGTTGGCGATCGCAGTATGGTGATAAAATGCATAGAGAACGCTGCTGCTCATTCTCTAGGAGGTCCTAGTCGTCGCCTTCTACGACACCCACGGGAAGAAATGGGATGGTGCTATTCTTTTACGTCCGGCACCACACGTAACCAAGGGCCTTCCATAGTATAAACAGCCTATAATGTTCCCAGAGGTTGAATTTTTGGTTCTAGAACATGCCATGATTCCTCGCGATTCTTTCATCGTTTTGATAGCAGAGGTGATGAAATAATTTACGTAAAAGTAAACTTCCTACCTGGGCCACCACTGCTGCCCCAAGCAGCGGGATACCAGTATTTTACATGGAGGGACTGCCTATCTGCGCTCCACAACCCAGGTACTGGGTAAAACGATACCAAATCAAATCAAATCAAAATATTTTATTTCACATAAACCTGCAAGGGCACTTATGAAACGTCAGAAGCTAGGTGCACGGTTCCAATTTGTCGCTTCCTATGGAGAAGAGCCGGCAAGAAACTCCACGGTTACTCTTTTAAAAATAATTGAATTTTATAATGTTTTCAAATTACAGTGATATTAGGTATGGGAGGACAGTGCAGGCCTGTCAATAAGTACCAGGTACTTAGAGGAATGAAAATAAAGAATAGAAACTGTAGGCCTACAACGTTCTCTCATTCACAATATGTAAAAGAATCTAGGTACATAAGTAAAATCAACCTATTTAAACCAAGTGATATGATTTCCATGAGAATCACTAATAAATACTCGATATTACAAGGGTTGTATAATGTCAAATAATGACGAGAATATGTCAGAAAGTGTAAAAAATAAAATAATTAAAATTAACATTGTAATTTGGAAGCAGTTAATAGACGCTCACAAAGTTATGGTGCTAATGAGTTACCAGGGAAGCCACATGTGCAGAAGGAATTAATGCCAAACTTCCTTGTCTTCAACGTAGTCTTTTATCTTATAATATGCTTTTTTGATAAGGACACGTTTGATGTGAGTTTTAAACTTTCCATCGCTAAGTTCTGTAACCGATTTTGGCAACTTGTTATAGAAGCGGATACTGTTTATTAGAAATGACTTGCTAGTTTTAGTTAATCTAAATTTTGGAATCACAATTTCATCTTTACTACGTGTATTTAGATTATGGAAGTCGCATCTTTTTTTGAAAAGACCTAAATTTTTGCGAACATACAAGATATTTTCTAGGATATAAAGAGAAGGCAGAGTTAGTATGTCAACTTCGTTGAATTTGTTTCTAAGAGACTCGCGAAGCCCCATTTTATAGATTGCGCGGATTGCCCTCTTTTGTAGAATGAAAACTGAATCTACGTCAGCTGCCGACCCCCACAGCAGAACGCCATAAGACATAATACTGTGAAAATAAGCAAAGTATACTAACCTAGCTGTGGCTACATCAGTCAACTGCCTTATTTTTCTTACTGCGTAAGCAGCTGAGCTTAATCTACTTGAAAGAGCTCTAATGTGGGCACCCCATTGCAATTTTGAATCTAAAGTAATTCCTAGAAATACAGTTTCTGAAATAGCATCTAGTTTCTTGCCATCAAGTTTTAAATTTAGCCCTACTTGGGGTACATTTGGTAATGAGAACTTAAGACATTTAGTTTTGTTCGCATTGAGTAAAAGATTATTAGCCGCAAACCATCTCGAGAGAACAGCTAGACTATCGTTGACATGTAAGACATCCGTATCTTTTCTATCTATTCTAAAAATAAGAGAAGTGTCATCAGCGAATAAAATTATATCCGAGAAGTTAGCCATCAGGTAAGTAAGGTCATTAATATAAACTAGAAATAAAAAAGGGCCAAGAATTGAACCTTGAGGCACGCCCATCTTAACTAGAGACCCCGAGGACGTTGCCCCGTTAACATTTACTTTTTGCTGCCTGTTTGATAAATAGGAAAGCACAAGATCAGCAGCTCGTCCACGAAGTCCGTAGTGGTGTAATTTACAGATGAGTGTATTGTGGTCAACGCAGTCAAACGCTTTTGAGAGGTCACAGAAAATGCCAATTGCATCCTGGGACTTCTCCCATGATTCCAAAATGTGACTGATGAGTTGTACTCCCGCGTCAGTCGTTGACCTACCTTTCGTGAAACCAAACTGTCGACTATGTAAAATCCCATTTGAGTTAAAATGTGACAACATCTGGTCCAACATGATTTTTTCATAAATTTTGCTCAATGCTGGAAGCACAGATATAGGTCTATAATTAGAGGGATCACTCCTACTACCCGATTTGAAAATTGGTACTACTTTACTATGTTTCATTAAGTCAGGAAACGTACCAGTGTCTAAACATTGATTAAATATGCCTGTAAGGACAGGGGCAATTGTGTCAATGATATCTTCAAGAACCTTAACGGAAATGCCCCATAAGTCTTCAGTGTTTTTTATGTTAAGACTTTTAAATGCTGTTGTAATTGTGGCAATAGAAATGGGTTTGAATTCAAAATTCTGAATGTCCTTACTGAAGTTTTCTTTAAGAAGAGATTCAGCTAATACAGATGATGACGGGAGGGATTTCGTAACCTCTATTGGGATGTTGGTAAAGAAATGTTCTAAAGTCTCAGCAACTTTTAACTTATCTGAAATAGTTTCATTATCAATTTTTAGAGCTAATTCAATCTGATCTCGCTGTTGTGTGTTTCCAGTTTCTTTGTTAATTACCTGCCACACAGCTTTTATTTTATTTTTAGAAATACAAATTTTGTTACTTATTAATTTAGATTTAGCTTGAGCGCAGACTCTTTTAAATATCTTAGAATAGTTTCTTACATAATTATGAAGGGCCTGATCAGAAGTCAATGATTTTTCGTGATACAAATTATATAAGATATCTCTGCTTTTTCGAATGCCAGCTGTGGCCCATTCGCTAAATTTTGGTTTAGCAGAGATTGTGACTTTTTTACAGGACATGCTTTATTGAATTCTTGGCATACTGTAGAAAAAAATGTGTCATAGTTTATATTGGGATCTTGTGAATCAAAACTTGCTGTTGAGAGATTGCTAAGAACATAATTTTTAAATGTTTTCAATTTATTTTTAGTCAGAGGTCTCAATTCAATGGTTTTATGTAGTTGTAACTTTTTATCTAAGTCAAACGATACAAGCTGACCAGTATGGTCTGACCTGACGCCACTAATTAAGGAAGAGTCCTTTATTTTACAATTAGTAAATACATTGTCTATGCATGAAGCTGTGGTTGCTGTTATTCTAGTCGCTTCATTAAATATATATTTTAAATTGAATGATTTAAACAATGAGATAAGCTTACATTTTTCTGGTGAGTTAACTAATAGATCAATATTTAGGTCACCACACACAAAAACTAATTTATTATCTTTAAAAAGTTTACCTAATATTTCTTCCATAATGATCAAAAATGATGACAAGTCCGAGGCTGGTGGTCTATAAACAGACAAGAAAGTATGGCCCTCAATCTCCGCACATGCTACCTCACATAAGCGATCAACAGAGCAAGCAGTAATATCCTTTCTCTCCTTATATCTAAAACAACTATTGCATAATATCAAAGTACCACCGCCTATCGAAGACCTGTTGTACGCACTGGCAACTGAAAAATTATTTACATTAAACAACATCCTATCTGGTATTAACCAGGTTTCACAAAAACATATATACCCCCTGTCAAAGATCTGCGAATGACAGCCGGGAGCGGGACCGACGGCCTATCGTGCTTTTCGAGCGAATACGTCACAATATGGCGATAGGTCAACTATATTAACGTTCGAAAAGTGCTGATTCTCAGCCTAATTTGAATAAATGACTTTTGATTTGATTTGATTTGATATTCCTAATTTAATTGCAACTGGCTTTGAAGTGAACAGTTTCTCCTTGCAAATTCAAAATAGAAAACAACGAATTAATAATATTGCGCTGGAAACTTTCCTTCCCAACGTTTATTTCACAGTTAAACGTCTGAAACAGTTGCGACTTGTCCAACTTCAGTAATTGGTTCCGCGGCTACCGTTACAACCATCCAACATTTAGTTCAGGGTTGACCGACTTTTGGAAATGATACCTAGTGCACGAATAAAAAAAATTGAAACAGTTCTATGATGAATCCAGGGTGGTTTTTTGAGATGGGGCAGAGGGCAGGTATCAACGGTTGTCGCTACAAGAAAATGGTATTAGGAGATATTTTGAACTGCACTCACAGATTTTGCAAAAAAAAAAAGAAGGCAGCAAGAAATTCAGCAGTTTTCACAAAAACTTTTGTTGGTTTCGATCGATCTGGTTTATTTTATGGATCAACCAACTATCGGAACTACTGAGGGTTTGGGTACTAGAAAAGTCAGAAATTGCTAATCTATTGTTTCGTAGGTAAACCTAAACCTAAAAATTCGTCTGTTCAACAGCGTAAATAACAAATTGAACGTGGGTGAACTGGCAAAATGAAAGGCATTGCGATCAATTGTCATTCTAAGTGTATTGCGCAATTACCTCGCAGGTAAAAACGAATAACTGACTAACGAAACATTTAATACCACGAAGTGTGCTTTTAGGATCTAACCGTGAAAATTGTTGATAGAGAAAAGTTGTTGTAGCTTCAGCAACAATTCTTTGACAATATTATTTTTCTGCGTACCTTTAATTTGTTAACCATCCCTACCAACGGTGCTCTTCCCTTAAAAATCTGTGCGCGAAATAAAAAATGGAAGTCTAATTTTGTGCTGGAGACTAGACTTTAATATCTTACTTGTTAAGCCTCCCGCAGACAACAGGCAGACGTGACGCGACTCTAATAGAACAGTTTCTAAGAACAGTTAATGGAAGTTGTTCTACAAGAGGCGCGTCGCGTCTGTCTGGGAGAGCCTTTGCATGTGAGATGAGGAGTGTCTGCTGCAATGAACGAGTTAACATCTGTGTTTTGAAGTCCTCGGATGAAAATGCAACTTTGACACTGGGTGTTTTCAGACTTATGGAAATGTGAAGCCCGTCGGGTTAGTCACCTAATTCGCAACTTTTCGCTATTACCTTGGGTAGGTAACTAGGTACCGTGAGACCTTTACGAAAATAAAACACAGTTTGTCGTATAGGCCAATAATTATTACTAGAAACCGTTCTACGTTTTATATTTTTAACTTCTTCATCTTCGCTTGCTCATCTGACGCCTAGTTTTTTAAACGGCTATTCCATTTATAAATTTGCTTGACTGTTCGAACGCAACTAAAGTTATTTTATTGCCAAGCTGCACTACATAAGGTCGACTTTTGCAGACAACATGCAGTACTGTACCATTTGTTTTTTTAAATAAGTAATAATAAATATTTTATTCAGTATTAAAATTTGTGAAATATTTACATTAAGTCAGGATAAAGTCAGTCAGAAGGTTTCAAAGAGTTCTATGTACTCATGCTATCACACGACTCCCACACGTAGACAAGGGCTAGTCCTTTTAAGTGCCACAGTTTAAGAATATTGCTAATCCATTGCGTCACATATGTTCGAAAAGCCTGCTCAACAACGTTCATAACGCAATGAATGTTGTTCAACTGACAAAATGTAAGCCATTACTACTGTTCGTGTGTTACGTAATTATCTCTGCATCCGAATTGCGTAACATTTAAATCGTAATCTGAGGAATTTTGAGGGACATTGCTAAACCAATGCCACATTTGTTTAAAAAAATCGTTTGCTCGACAACGTAAATAACGCAATGGATGTTGTTATTTTTTTTTTTAATTAAAGGCGCCCGCTGTAGTGTCTTGAACAGTCTTGCATTCAGTCACATTACAGTTTGTCGAAATAAAACCTTCCCGATGAAATGGACTTACCTATTTCCGTAAACCCATAATCCCAACTCTGGGGATATATGGCTGTAAACCCTCACATGGTATCCAATGTCCATGATGATCATCGTCCATATAACTTAATTATAGTCTTCAAGACTTTTCGTTTCATCCAATTCCCGTCTGCGATTTTGTTAATGTTTGTTCCCCGCTATTAATTATAAACTTCTAGTAAGAAAGATAGTTATTTTTGGATCTCTAATGCTGAATATAGACAGGGATCAGCCACCTGTGTGCTTAGATCACTATACTTAGGCCGGATTGGAGACGCGAGGGAGACAGGACTAAAACAAATCCCTTATGGGAAGTATTATGACGTCATTTTACATGTCTGGCTTAGATGTATTTCCAAATACAGGTTTCAAATTCGTTAATCACCTATTATTCTGACCAACCCTGGTTTTCAACAGTGTCAATCTATTAAAAAATGGTTTAATTCTGGGATTCAGTTTTCGATTCAGTTTAATTTTTCCTTATCGCAGTGCACTCCTGGTCCGCTCAATTTAACTACAATACTTCGTTCTCTAACTTCTTAGCCACTCCAGAAAAGTTGCATTTTCGAGTTCCCTCGCCGATTAACGTTTAATTTAAAAAAGCTAACTTTTTCAATATTGCCCGCATGCAAATTCAGTGTTACCAGCCAGTAATTTAATATTTGTTTTGATATTACCTACCTATACTTTTTATTTTACCTCAGTACAGCTATAGAACTCATTCATTATTATCAGGGAACGTTAAATAAATACGTGCCCGTGAGCCGCGAGCGAACATGGCCGCACAAGTGATTGATGAAGCAAAATGACACATAGCCTGACCACCGACGTCCTGATGACGGTTAGACTGACTTCTATGACGGCCATTTTTATTTGCGCATTAGATGTAGCAACTACCGAGCACGATGCTTGATTTCCGGGTCATAATACAGGTCGTAATTTAGATAGTAATAGGTAAAAGATATTAGTCATGCGTCAAATTACTGTGACGGTTTTCTGTCCCTTGTAATAGGGATATTAATTGAGACAGAATACCTATCGAATCGTTAGCGTAAAACAGCAATCTGTTAACCCTTTCGAAGAGGACAGTCATGAATATGCTGTCATATGAGTGTCTCCGTAAGGTTCAGATAAACTAGTAAAGATAAAGTGTTGCCAGCTCATCATTTGCCTTTTAAAACTCACACGGGATATAAACAACGGATATCTACTTCCTGCGTTCTCATTTATCTCTCAAGGTTGTGACTTACACCATCTATGGAGCTATGAATAGTTTGGTACTGGGTACAGCGGGAAGAGGACTACCTATTACCATGATAGCATCGTGCCACATAACGGTTAAAAAGTCAAGTGAATGACACAGTGAATTCTCAGATGGTATACATGGTTATGAGAGCAGTGGACATGAAATTATTTACACAAAGTACAGAGCCTGCCTGGGTTCGAACCCGGCAACTACAACTCATACCTAGGTTGGGTGACCACTGGTCACTGCTCTGCACACTGCTCTCAAAACGATGAAGGAAATCATCTTTAGCAAACCGCACTGGGCCCGCGTGGTACGTTACTGCCCATGCCCACTCCCCCTCGAGAAAAAAAGGTCTGCGACGCAGTAGTGGGAACTAATGGGGATTTAATAATAGTAATAAATAAAACATACGGGAAACGAATTATAAAAAGGAAAAAACAATATAGTCAGATTAATGAAATAAACTTGACTATAATTTGTCTATCTCATTAGCAATTTGCAAATCTTGATTTTCCCTTTAATCTATGTTTTTTTTTAATCGTACATAATTTTATTGAATTTCGTGAAATGGTTATTTGTCTGTTGATTTGAAGGCCTAAAGTAAAAACTGGGAGATTTGCAAAAAAAACTGTAGATCTACAGTTAGCAACACTGGTAGTACGTACATCTCTAGACGAGCCCTTACACAAGAGGCTGTATTACGTTACGCCATCAGCAAATCACTTACCACAGTAGCAATTTGAATTAAATCTTTAGATCTGATGCAGTTTTCCAACCAGCGGGCACGTATCCACCACTTATCGCCTAGTGCTCAGATCACCGAGTTAACTAGAGCATGAACACATGATTTATATGGCTCATATTGTAACTGCTACACAAGCTAGTCTATGGATCAATTTCTACAAATGTTATGGGCTATGATTCCTGCTATATCAACGCTTTGATTTTAATGGCTCGTAAACTAAATGCTGAGGGGAGATTGTGATCGATATGTGTCAACTTACCCTCCGTGGAGGTGTGTGTTGTCATGTTACCCTCTACAATTTGTGTCAACTTGCTTAAATATGTATGGCGATGTCATGTTGATAGCGGTGATGTTCAACATTAGTTAATGTAGAAAAGTAGCTCGCTTTCAAAACGGTGAAGGATAACATCGTGAGGAAACCGGCATGTTCTAGAACCAAAATTTCGGAGACATGTGGAATCTACCAGCCCGCACTGGGCCCGCGTGGTGGATTACGGCCCACTCTCTCTCACCGAGAGGTGGCATGTGTCCCAGCAGTGGGAACGTATAGGCTGATTTTCTTGCGATTTTTTCACAATATAAAAATGCTTGTAAAATTTTAAGTAAATTGTTAGTTGGAACGCTCGAAGTTTTAATCGAATTAAGCTGGATTTGCACGGTTTAAAAGATTAGGGCTCGATGAAAATGGTTTTAACGATCCTACCTAAATTGCAGTTGGGAGAAAATTGACATCCAACCTAGTGAAACTGAAATTCCAGCATCACATCTTCGGTGTGATAGTGTTGACTCTAACCAAGTGGTTGGATTGGCATCTACAGCATTATTACCTTATCTTCTGCATAATTTTTAACTATTATCCTCCATAACGATTAGAGTTCTTCTTGTAAGTTCTTGCGACAACAAACCACTTTTTATTAAATAAACGCAAATCTGCGCATTTAAGAAAAATATGAGGTGCTAACAACATTGTTCCGCACGTAGTGAGGGGTCGTCCATATATTATATCACGTGCAGGCCCGAGGCAATGAGTGGCGAGGGGGGAAGGGAAGAACAATTGTGACTAAATGTGACGTGAATTTGAATGAACGACGCATTCATAATCATAAAGGTAACATGTTTTAGTATTCGGGGTAATGTGCCAGTCGGCGAGGATATGACGATCACGTACTGTAATCAGAAATTGAAGATTATTCTCGTTTTGGGAGCAAAATGTGACAGTGTAAAATTAACCCTGTTTTTCTGGGAAAGAATACTTTTGTAATCATTGTATTCGGTAATCGAGTGTGTGTCAGCCAGTCTGAATTCAAGCTTTCGTGACTAATTAACAATTTAAATAACCTTGTCCTGACAGTAAAGAACAAAATATTTTGCTAATTTCCTGGCAGTGAACAGAAAAACACAACATTGCGTGATAATAATAGCGCTCGTATTCACCTTCGACCTACCTCTAATATTTACAAACCCACGAGGTGCGTTAACCCCGCTCGAGGCCAAACTAACGACACATTAGGCTTATACAATCAATTGTTACTACACGGCGCTTCATTAATTTCATTAATCAATTCAACACGTACATGTACGCACAGCCACGGCGCATATACCTACTTGCGTGCGGGTGTATCGTCGAGTACATCAATCACTCGATCGGCTGATTGATGTTCTGACGGCCGCTGACGCCCCGACACGCTATCGGTACGAACCGACCACGCGACAGTACCTTTGCTTATTTTATGGCTGTGCCTTTAATTTTGTAATCAATAATTTATTAAGAACGTTCTGTTTCAAGTCGTGGATAATACTAGTAATAGATCTGAACCAGTATAATACACAAATGACCCATATTATAGGTGTTTATGTAAGTAGATAAATTAAATATCATAAAACGCGCCACCTTTCTAGATTACTAACCACACCTTTCCGAGTACCGATTGTCTTTTCGATTAATCTTTCAAGTAAAATCAGACGCACTGCAGGGTACCATCCGCACTTGGTTGATATCTCGACCAGTCGTACTCAGCGCTACTCCTCCACATTTATTATTGCACAGCCAAAGTGTGGAACTCCCTGCCTGCGTCTTGAGTTTCCTTCCACATTTACCTTCAAAACAAGAGTGAACAGGAACATCTTCTGGGCACGCTCGATCCATCCTAGACCTCATCAGTCGCTTTCCATCAGGCGTGATCGAGGCCAAGAGTAGGCCCATTCAACAATTAAACAAAAAACAAAGTCATTTATTTCCATAAAATGTGGTAGATACGGGACTGTTGGGACGGATGTATTGAAAAAGCGAAAAAGGGTTGTGTTTTCGATCACCAATGTTGGAAGACCAGCGCGCAAAAGACATTTCCCTTCCCTTCAGGACACCCTATCTCAATTTAAGTAGAGCCACTGGAGTAGCAGTAAAGAAACTCAACTACAAAAGTCATAATAACGCGATCCTTCGACTTTTCTCTAACATTGAAGGGTATCATTCCGATTCCGATTTTATTCCCTTGCCAGATTTAAAAAGGGAAAAATATTCTCTGATATTTCTTCAAAGGGACGCGTGATCGACATATGTGTGGGTTTGTACCGGGAGTGTTATTGCACGTTTTTTGCGCAAAGCTAAGTTTCCAGTGGTGGTGTTTGATTTACGTTTTGTCGAGTTGTTTCTTGTGACGAGTATATTTGATGTAATGTTGGTTCCTAGTCGTCTGTGTGGTTTGTAGCGTCTTTCTTTAGCTTGATTACTATGGGCTACTCATGCCTTAGTAGAATAAGCTAAGCAAAGAACAACTGAGATATTGAATTCTTGCTTTGTTTCATTTCTAGGCGATTTCTATACAATTTAGTTTTCGTTTTTGTAAAGCCTTTTGAGGAAAGGAGTTGAATTCTCTTACAATGTAACTTACTTGACGTTTTTATTATCATGTAAAAGCATAGATGTACCGACAGCTAGGACCGTCATTCCTTTTAAATTATCTTAACTCCCAAAACCGCTGCCGCATCGGGTGTTTAGATACGTCTAAATTTCAGAAACAGCACCTAAGTAACGCCAAACTTGTCTGATATAAAACTGCGATCAGTTAAAAAAAGAAAATTATGAAGGATGAACCAAACGTTTTGCGCGTTGCTAAGCGTTAATACCTACGCTTGAAAAATAAAATTTACCAATGCGATCGGTTTATGTTTCATTTCACTGCTAAACTACCCCAAAATTGACGTAGAAACGAGTGTTGTGGGAGATAAACTGCCTTATAGGTACTTATCGACAATGTAGAACTAACTACACACATGAGCGGACCCTCAGGCACAGTAGCGTAGCATGACCATAGCCATTTAATAGCGTTGATGACGAGATTACAACTAAGAATAGACCCTATCCCTTTTGCGTGGGTGTCATAATGGGCGCGTATAAGCTACCTACGTCACGCGCTGTTTCTAAAACACTCTGCGTAGGTGTCGTGAACGGTGGGTGATCAAGACGTAATCACTCATTGCTGGGTATAGGACATTGGTTTTTCTTGGACACCCACAAACAGCAGTGTAATGGATCAAGAAGGGGAATACTGCCACAATTATCATCTGCCTAGCCCTTTTCCTATTATTATTGGGGTCTACTTCCAGTCTAACCGGATGCAGCTGAATACCAGTATTTTTAGTCCAGTTACTGGGTAACATGATAATCCTTGGTAAGACTGGTTGTTTTTGGACTTCTGACGACTCGTAACGACTGCCAAAGATCCACGAATGGTAGCCGGGACCAACGGTTTAACGTGCTTTCCGAGGCTCGGTCACAGACCAACCGCGGCAAGCGTCGCTTAACCTAATCGATCATCCCGAGCGGCTCTTATTACTGAGCCCCTGTACTGCCACAATCATTAACAGATAAATGGAGAACGGTTACTTCTTAAGAAATTCTCATAAATATCCGCATAGCTTGGAGGAATATTTAAGAGTTCTAAAGACCAAACTAGATGCCGTCCTTGTACCAAATACGTTCTAGAGTCTGGTAGATATATCTAAAAGCCTTAAAAGATTTAAAAAGGAAAGAGCGGGAGTGGTGAAAAAAATAATCCTAATTCAAGGAGGATTTTATTCCGATGTCATGGTGCTTTGAATAGTAAATAGCAGTACCTATGTTTGCAACTGACATATACGAACTGTAAATATTTATGACAAAAACATAGTCCCGTTGACGGTATGCGACATAAAATGTGGAGTATATCAGCTGCTTAGTATTCCACGCGAGCAGGGTGACTCAACTGATTGACTAAGCATACTGCAGTGAATTTGTAACCGCAGAAATGTGCGTAGAGGCAGGTGGCTGGTTCATAAGCTACAGTTGGTTATTGTTAAATAAACTCGCTTAAGTGAACATTGTACCCTAAGTATACTCTAAGTTCTAACTTAAGGGTCGGTAAGAAGCATTTTTTTTTGGTATCTGACAATAGCGCAGCGCGGCAAGAAATTAGGTTAAAATAGCGATGCGTTTGATGTTGGCTGAATTGAATGACAACCAAAATAAAATAAAAAAAATGCAGTTTTTATTAAATATGTACTTGTAATGCATGGCTCAGTGAAATAATTTTGGGGCATGTCTTTAGTTGATTGGATTCTCTTTACCTATTCTTATTTCATGAAATACGAGTTTACGCTCAAAATTTTGAGAAAAAAATATTTAAGCTCTGTTTTACGGTAGTTTTATCATGATTCTATTTTTTTTTAGGGAATATTTTCAATTTCATTTTTAGGAATTAATAGACTTTTCTTTGAATACTATACAATTTACTTACTCATATTTTTTTCTGGCTTGTAGTATGTACGATTCGATAAAAAATTGACTTACGGTGTCCTACTTTTGGGCAGCGCCTAAGTATTCAAGAAATGAGGGAAAATGGACTGCCTTTTAAAGTCATACATAATTCTGTCAGGCAGTTAACCTAGCATTGTTAAAATGGTTAACATTTACCTACTTGTATTATTATGATTACTTAATTTAATATTCGATAAACCAATAAGATTTTTGTAATTTTTCAATAAAACGTACAAGTTGACCTTTGAGTTATCCGAAATTTGGTACGTCTGTGCGTGTTGTATATTTTTCTTAACTAAGGTCGCACCATAAATCTATTAACCACAAATCTTATTTTTCTGCTAATGTTGAACCGACTGCATGCTCAAGAAGTTAAGACTAATATTTTAATCGAAACACAGAATTATGCAGAGCCTTACTTTAAATTCTATAGTTATTTACCCAGCCACACCGAAGTTATTAAAACTCTTTGCTAAGCGTCCAAGCTTATATTTTGGTCCATACCTAATTAACGAAACTAAACTCAGGGCGCTTAAGTACCTACTTAAGTAATAGAACTTTTTATTTTTAAGCGAAATTAACTTAATAATTTAGTTAAGAAAACTTTTCGAGAACAAAAGAAAATGAAAAGTAATTATTTTCTTAAAAGTATTTCAAAGATAAGTGTAGCTAGCTTTTTAAGAAAGATGGCGAAATTATGGCAGTAACAACAATGAAAAAAGTTATCGTCTTTTACTTGGGATAAAAAAGGATAAATTATAACGGTTCTTGTTTGTTTTCCAAAATGGCCGACTTTTGTTATAATTTAACGCCACAGTAGGTAGTATACAATTACTATGAACTTTGAGTGTGGTGAACGTTAAATTTCATTTGGATAGAAGAATGGAAAAATAACTTTAATTTCGGAAGGCGGTGACAAAATATTCAAATAATATCCAAAGTCACCGTTTTTTTTTCGGAAAATTGTTTTTCACTTTTTAGTTATAGTACCTACCCTAAACCAATTCGAAATTTCATCATCCTTGGGGTCAAAACAATGCAAATTTATGCGATAGCAGCAATCGCGGTTGATTTGCTGACATTTCAAGAGTTCCGTTGTCTGTCTCCGAAACGCATCATCAGATCTATATGAAATTTAAATGGGACCATTTCGGAATAAACCCCTTTCGGACAAAGAAATAATTTTGCATCCGTCTATCTATGACGGAATTATGCCCGAACATACATAAAAATATATATAGGTACCTAAACATGTCGAATTGATAAACTCCTTCTTTTTGAAGTTTGTTAAAAATCAAGTGTACTAGCTCTTTTGATTGTATTCTTCCACGTGTTGCCAAACATACTAGTCATTTAATTAGTAGGTACACGTAGAAGAATGAAAACACATGTCGTGAACGTAGAATTTCATTAGATAGGTTTATTCATTTTTTTTACCCGACTGCGCCTGAGCGAAAACAGGGTTTTGTGTTTTCATTCGTCTTGGAATTTATTTGCGTGGCTTTTAAAAGTTGTCCCTTTGAAAAACAAACACCAAGCTACAAACTTTTAAAGTAATGCCAGGTTCAGGAACTTTTCATATTGCTCCGTAACATGGACATATGAAAGACTGTCAGCAAACTTATGTAAAGGATTTTGTTGCATGATTTAGAAAGGCGTATATTTAATTGAACCTATAAAAATCCAATTTGGCGCACATAAAAATATTATTGAACTCCCTAATGTAATGATTGCGCCTGTTTTTCTAAACCTGAAATAGATCATTTATATTTTGGGGACCTAAAATAGCGAATAAATAGCCAGGTAACAGCGACTGGGAGAAGCGCCAGAGGTACATTAATTTAAAAAAGGTGTTATCATTACAAGATCTAGGTTTTAGAGGATCAGTTTAATATAATATATTCCTATTTAAATAGTTAGTCCAATGGAACATAATGAAACATCAACGAGCACTAAGGCATTGTACTAATGACTACTGGGAATCCTACTTGTACTTATCAGAAAGATAAAGAGCTTTAGTTGAGAGTGCCGAGCATCCAATGAAAGAAAGATTAGCAGGGGAATCTTTAGAAAGATAGTAAATGAATCGCAGTCTTGCACTTAGTTTTGTTTCCTTCCTGAAGGTTCTTCGATTGAAGCTTTTAGTAGGCACCATGCTACTTACATTTTAAGTGTTCGATTCGTTTCGAATCCCTTGCTACTTTGTAGTTTTTTTAGCATGTAGATATAGCCACTTTGTCCAGTCTAAGTATTTGATTTTCGAGGGAAATCATTCACCTTCTCTATGGGTTTTGTACACAGCCTAATTACTCGGATATTTTTACAAACCCTCTTTTCCCAAGATCTTTAAATAAATTATGCATTTATTAAGCCGAAATCAAATTTATACCTACCTATGCATAATTGATTTCCCTGTCCCAGGAAAAATCTAACCAAATCAAGCCTAAACAAGTCTTTAATTTTCGTTAACCCAAAAATCCGTAAGTACATTTCCCAAGTTCACTTTATAAAAAAAACCGCCATTTTTTTGTTGGTTAGCTACATTCTGGTATCAATCGGGTGTTTCACACGGGTGGACCCGAAGCGCCCCGCATGCCGATCAATCAGTCGCTATCTACACGACACTACACGATGCCGACACGACATGGCTGGAGGCACGCACGACCGCCTCCAATACTCCAGCCTTCATTTCCCTCGCTTTTCCCTTTGAGTAACGCACACAAAGAAAAAAATGCTCAAAGATTAAAAGTTCCTTTTTTTCCTTACAAATGTGTCAAATGAGGTTAGATGGAAATATTATTAATGTGCTTGCGCTTTTGTTGGGGGGCTCTTTTTAATAGTCGTCTTAATTTTT
This sequence comes from Polymixis lichenea, assembly GCA_949091785.1. Lineage (NCBI taxonomy): Eukaryota > Metazoa > Arthropoda > Insecta > Lepidoptera > Noctuidae > Polymixis > Polymixis lichenea. The sequence continues at coordinate 1,420,318 of OX420942.1, forward strand.
GTTTGTGAAAAGATGACTTGTGAAATTGTGATGGTAAAATATGCCGCAGTTTACCTCCCTATTGTTATTCTCTTCTTTGAAATCAGAACATATTTCGTACACTCATAACAAAAATGTACCGATTCGTTTCTTTATCCTCAACTGAATGTCATTCTTATCTAACACTTATAAAACCAAAGAAAGCAAGTCATTGAAAGTACAAAGCAATATTTGCGGCTATAAAAGAAAGTGCCCGCGTTGGCATAATATTACGGCGTCATTGCGAAACATAAACAATGGCGGAAAAAAATAAAATGATAGAACGCAACCGTCACGGGTCAGTTAGTGTAAATTGAGCGGGAACAATCTCTGTAATAAATTCTTTAACACCATGGCAAAAGCATGGGCCATTCTTTGCCCAAAACTGTCATGGTACAAGTATTTCGCAACAAATGTTTTGTTTGAAATTCGCATAATTTTGTACATGTGTGATCTTAAAAACAATTTTATTGTTTGTGGTTCATGAATTGTGTGATTTTGGTTCAGAAATTTATGTTCCAAATTCGACGTTGTCTTTCAAATTCGTGGCATCCATTTTGGTTACACAAAACCTCGGAGGTCCATTCAATAGGGTATTTTACTCTATATGAGAAAAAATCTAAAAATATATTATTGAGATAGCTTAGGCAAATTGCAGTCGGAAAATGTTAGTTTTAGTTCATGAAATAAGAAAATAAATTTTAAAATACAATTTAAAGATTTCAGTTATTTTATCCGTTTTTGAACATATAGAAATAGTAGCCGCCATGTTATTACGTCATACGGCATGTCAACTGAGGAACTTTGTACTTTTTTATTTTCGTAATCAAGGTAATTTTCATTTAAATCATATTTTGCATTCAGGAACAGCAAACCAACGCTAAGTAGAAACATAACTCATTTTTTTTTTTATTATAAACAATTGTCTTTTAATATCAGCGCATTTGTTTAATAGCAAACTGACGTCATACCCACAGAGCAATATGGCGTCTACTGCGTCCAGTGTTTTCGTCAAATTACGCGCGAAATTTGAAAATGTAAAATTTAAATAATGGCACAAATCGATTAAATAAAAATGTTGTGTTTTTTTGTGGTTTCTTAGCACTCTAGAATCTAATTAAGACACTTTTCTAAAATGGATGTAATATACCCTATTGCACTAATAGTAAAATTTGTTATTTGTATTTCCCACCACATTTTCCCTAATCGTCTGCAATAATAAATTCAATATGATATCCAGTTATCGCTGTTTGAAAGGATGAGGGTGACACAAACTCAATAGGCTCAAAGGAAAAAATTGCTATAAAAAGTTTCGTGAACCTATTCAAAGTACTTACAGGAGGGAAACGTCATTACATTATGTATTCTAAAAATTTTACGCGTCGTTTGCGACGGGAATACCAATATTTTCAAGTTGTCCCATACGTGTTTTTTTTTTGGATACATATTAAAATATTTATAAATCTATGCCCTTTTTTCTTTTTGTCATGGTAAACAGCGGGCATGTGGTTGCATTTGAACTCACACTTTGACGTTGAGTTTGTGAGTGAAAGTGAGTAGGCTTAATCTCTCACGCTGTCAGTAGTTTTATAAAGTGAAGTGTAGCATTCACAACTCCCACAGCTACCTCACAGCTCCAACTTCATTATTTTGATGTTGATTTTGAAATGACCTCTTCTGCATTAACCTTTTCTTAAGTTTTTCCGTGTGGAGGATGTAGCAAGATTGCCTACCTTGCTTTGGATTGTGTTGTGTTTTTACAAACCCCAACCTACAATAAATGTTGAATTATTTCCCCAGGAATGAAAAACGAATTGTTAACTAACATTAACTTAAATCTTCCCATGCGTAGGATGTAGCTAGATTTTATTTCTTTATTTTGGAGGTTTTTTTATTACAAGCCCTAACCAATAAACGGAATATTATTTCCCTAGGGAATTAAAAACTAATTATCATACCATAGCAAAAAAATATAGCAACATTCAAGTTTTCCTAACAGGAAAATGTTTCAAATTCAATGTTTTCCCTGCATGGATAACATATTTTACCTTCATCCCCAAGTTCCCAACCTCACTATAGTAAAGGCATCGATCATGTTTTCCTCCATAGAAATAGCATTTATCATAAATATTCCGTATACGAAGTGAGTCGGGATTATTCCGTGTATTCAAAGCGGAGGGTCCATTTTGTATTCTTTGGGCCAGTCAGCCCTCAGTTTTCGACAGTCGCACAAAAATATTGGTTGCGTGCAGACGTGACCCAGTTACTGAGCCAAGATTTATTTTTTATTTATGCTTATTATGACGCGACAGTTGAATAACTTATGCTTGTAATTAATTATGTGTTGGTTGCAATAAAGGCTAACAGAATACGTAGAAAACTAATAAGTAGCCTTTGTGAACCATGTGATCACCACACATATCCTGTAATAAGATATGAGTTTAGTAAAGTGTGAAAATGTAATATAATCAGTCAGGCAGTAGTAGGTATTGTTTTTTTAAATAAACTTTTTATTTTCACGTTTTCGTTGTGGTACCTACCCCACACAAATTCGTATAACTTAACTTGCTAAGCAAATAACAGTGATAGGAAGTTATTATAACATCATCAACATAAACTAAGTGGAAAAAGGAAAAATACGTATTATTGAAGCTATCACAAAAACCACTCATCAGAACTTGACTGAATTTATATGGGACCACTTTATAAGTGTACCCTTTCAAACAAAAGAAGAATTTTACAAATCGGAGTTCTGAGGTAAAACATAAAAAAAAATACAACTGAATCGAGAACCTTTTCCTTTTCTTAAGTCGGTTAACAAAAATGATTTTGATTCGAGTTTGCCTAAAGATTAAAATCAGACAGCAATAGGAAAAAGAAACCCGAGAACTGCGCCGGAGACTACCGATTACAATGCCACTACCATATTTCGCAATGTAAATATTATTTCCTCGCACTGTAAGCCTACCTAAATGTAACTTAACATATTGAAGTAAAAACAAATATCGAAGTGAAATGAGTTTCAAATATCATTAAGAAACAAATTCGCACACACACAGCAACATCTGTGTTCTGCAAATGAAGCCGATTGGAATTTAATTTAAGGCAAAATGCGATGTATTGTGCTGCGCTTTAGTTCTCATTTTACAGCACTTTTTAACTCGAAAGCACTCTTCTTTTTAAATGACGAAAAACCAATTAAATAGAAAGTAATTACACTGTTTAAAGCTTGTTCAACTTGAAATTGATACAATTACAAAGAATAATAAAACCTTTTTAACATTTTCTTGTTTGGGCCTTAAAACTTCAAAGACTGGCTGTAAATAAGCGTTCTCGATTCAAAAACCAATTAAAAGCATTTAATGTGGCAGACGAATGCTGTGATCTTGGGGCAAGCCAAGAGGTCTTGGCACAGGTTATCTTTGGGCCGGGTTCACGTTGCAGCAAACAATTCGCTTCGCGTAAAATGAGGACCTCCTTAGTTACCAAACTTTTTGATCCCAACATCATGAATGAAAGAGCTGGGGTGCTAACTACTGAAAAATAAGATTGACATACGATAAGATATCGCTAACCCAGCAACATAATCTTGAACATTTTTCTTAGCCGAGTATTTCAAGGAACGAACTTCAACTAACGCTGTGAGACTAAAGGGTGTGAATAACGACCCCCACACGACTTTACACCTTACTTCCTTCCATCATGGTTCCTTTTGGAACGTGTTAATAAGGCTGAAATAGAGGGGTTACCCCATGGCTCTTAGGCAGGAAGTGACGACGGTAATAAGGAGTTTTTATGCATGTTTCATTATTTGAATACGGACTGTTTATTTTTAAGTTCGTGTGAAGCGGAGATTTTGTCGTGGCCCGCGTTTCCGTGGGTTTTAATTGCTGTGAGTTTATGGGCTTTTTATGTCATGGGGTAGGTAGGCACGACGTGTAATGCATGCATGTGTATGTAGGTGTGCGAGGAGGGCATTTTTAATAGGCGTAAACTTAGTTACTTACTCACTCATTCATCACTTACAGATTTGGATGTGATGAATGAGTGAGTTCTGGTAAGACATTTTGTGGTACGCCTTTCAGGCTTTCTCTAGTTTACCATATTTTTTCATATTTTTGTTACTTTGTTGGGGACTTCCAAACAGTTGACACCTACTTACTTTAAACTGTTGTTTAAAATAAGTCCTTTGGTTTAACTTGTGCATAACCATCCTGCTTATAGAAAGCCATAAGTTAATAAAGCTGTTATAAAAAGGAAGAAATCGTTCTGTGAACCGAAAATTCAACAGGAGCAATCTATAATCCCGTGATCACCATTCACTTGATATCCACAATTTCAACATAACTCGATTGTACGCGTCGTGCTCGACTAAAATAGCATTACAATCGATCGACTAGCGCTCGCTCTATCAATTTTTCACAACACTGGTTCTGGGTTGCCATCACAAAATTTTACGGGCGCGTCTAGTCACAATGTTGCTAATATAATTTTATAGTGGCTGTTACGTCGCCTGCGATTGTCTTCCAAGATTGATGTTCGGTTACATACGTTTTTATTAGAATTGGGTAATAAATTCTGTCTGCTTTGTATTTTTATGTTTCTTTCTTCGTTTTTGCCATAAGCGGCGTCGTAACGAGAAATTGGTAACGCGCTGGCATTTTCTGTAATAGACTTTCCATAGTTTCTGTAGATATAAAACGGAATAGAGACATTATCCAAAGTGTGCTCAAACCATGTTAAGTTAATTTCAGACTGGAAATCGTAAATGGCACAGACATTTATCCTTTAAGGAGGATACGCCAAGGAACCCCGCGAAATAAAAAAAATATTACGATTTTTGAAATCTGCAATTCAGTGTCAGGCTGTATGTTAAATTATTTTGAATGAATTTTTCATGAAATACTCATTCAATGAAATTAAATGAACTTAGAGGTGACTTCAATGATTATATGTAATTTTGTAAATACATACGTGTTATGGTCGCGAATCATATTTTGTTCAATATACAGCTTGACCTGCAAATTGCAAAGAACGTAAAAAAAAATTATTCACAGGTTACTCTGGCGCTTCCCACTTAAAAGCAGAAATGTGGCAATTAAAGTGGGAACAAACAAAATGCACTAAGTAGGCATAACTTCGCAACAACACTTTCTATTTCAATGACCACTCAATGACCACAATGATGTTCATGTTTTCCTCAGATTTGCATTTTTATTTGTACATACAGATATTTTTAAGTTTAGTATGCACACCTCGTAATAATTACCCGACGAATTTTAATAGTACTTTCACTATTACGTTTCTGAAGTCGAATTTATCAGCTGTTTCAAAAATGAGCTTGAACATAAATATTTATTAGCACAAGATGCGGATTATGTAAGACCTTGAGAATATCTCCTTTTCAGTAATCGCATTTGAATTTGTGAAAAGGCTGTGAGTAGGAATTCTTTAGCCAAATGTTTTTTGGCTAAAAAAATCCTTTTGACAGCCTTTAGCCTTATTGTGGTCGGTGAAATTAACCTTATGGCGCAAACCAACACCTGGTGAAAATAAATTATTATTTCATGATTATCCTACAGAAATTCACCCTCCATCTGTTGAGAGCACCAATACTTTGGCTGTAGACGCAATAAATCAGAACATCACGGAAAAGGAAAAGAAAGGCGTGAAAAAAGGCAAAAACTGTCATGGCGTCGTGAGCTCCTCAGACGATTTGTTATGTCCCCGTTGAGTGAAAGGTCCCATTGAAATTGTTTCAGTACGTTGAAATATGTTTGTGTAAAATGTGTGGTAACTGTCTTACGAGCACAGTTAATGATAATGATTAATTAAGTTACGTAAACAACTTGCTCCATTTGCTTTGTACGCGCCTGGTGCAATTTGTCTTACCTCTTTTAAGTGTTTTATGTTTTACGAGTGTAAATAGTGTATTAAAAGTCGCGGAAGCTATAAAATTTGTTGCATTCTTACTTTTCTTTCTTCATTTGCGTAGCATAATTAAATTAATTTTGGTAACAATAATTTAAATTTTTTTTGCGGGTTTGAGATCGTTGAATTAACAGTTATCTTTGACAGTCGTTACGGGTCGAAAGAAGCAAGAACGTCTGGAAACCAGTTTTATCAAGGGGTATCGTATTACCCAGTAAATGTGTTGTGGGGGTTAGATAAACAGTCGCTCTGTGTAATATTCTGGTATTCAGCTGCATCCGGTTATCCTGGAAGCCGACCCCAACATATTTGGGAAAGGTCTAGGCAGATGATGATTATCTTTGAACTAACATTTAAAGAACAAATTATAAAAGTGCTAGCTTCTCAAAATCGATGTATTCAAACAATCACTAAAAGCCGCAATAACTAAACAAATTGTCAGCCGAAACGTAGGAAGCTAGCAAAGACAAGAGTCGATTTATTACAATACAACGACATAGTCAATCCTTTAGAGGCCAATGAGTGGGCAGGGTTATAAATACGCAGTTGATACACATTGTTATTCAAAGAGCATACAAACACGGAAACCCTTCACAGACCCACGAGAATAGTATCGACAAGAATTACGAAGACAAACAGCAACTAATCCACTCTATCCGAAAGTAACATAAGATTAAAGTTACCAATTCAAACTATAAACACACCGAAAAGCAATCAAACTAAGTGTTAGATAGCTAATCTTTCAACGAAGCGGTCAGATCAGAACGATCCACGAAATGTAAACAGGAGTACGTCTGTCAGTAGTACACCGAGATAACTAAGCGAAGCGATTTTATGTGCTCCGACAACTTTTTAATTAAAACATCAGAAAAAGAGCGCGATTTTTCTGCGCTGGTAACACTGCGTTTTTGTGGTCAGTTGTTCTGATGGTTATCTGGGATAATGAGAGATAATGTTACGTAAATTGATGTTTGCTACTTCATGTTACGAGTTTGGTTTTAGGATGAAACTGAAGGTTGCCATTGGCACTCCGAACCAAAAATCAATTTGCAGTAACTGGAGTGGAAGTTTCCCCAACAGTGGGACTACACAGGACGAAAAATAAAATTGACCTTCCGTATGAAATTCAGGGCTATGGGTCTCTCCAGTTCTGGTCTTCAGTCAGACAGCTAAAGTCTGTCCAGTCAAGGGTTTAAACGTGGCTTACAAGAGAACAGTGCAGTTTTCATTTATTTCCTGAATCTTTGCGAAGCAGAAATTAAGTTAGTCCTGAGTCCGAGATTATTATAGCTACAGCTTTATAAAACAGCAATTCTATTAATGTTTGTTTAGTTAAATCCATTTAGAAATCCCGACCATAATAAGATATTAAAAGAGGGCTAAAATTGTTTATGACTAGAACATCTCAGAATTAGAGCCCTTTTTATAGCAAATAAAAGCAAATTAACCAATTAGATATCGACATATGATCATTGTGATATGAATAATGAAAACTGTTCGTAACATGAATGACTTATTCAGTAGTTAATTATGAAGTAATTTGCAGTTTTATGACTGTGAATTGATTAAAACGTAATGCCCATCTTCCTGTCTGTCGACATGCAGCCATATCCGTAACTTGAACGTAACCTCCTGTTGAATAACTACAAAACTAAACGACAATATGCAGTGAGCAGTTTACAAAACAATACAACATTCCAAAACATGAATTTATTATTTAAATCTTTCACGGGGCATAACGATTTCAATACCTATGCCTGCTTTTCCAAATATTTAAACTATTAAATCTCAAACGAATCATCTTGCGCCACAGATTATAAAAACTCTCCAAGATTTCTTAACAAAAAAAAAAACGGAAGCGTCTGATTCGTCCATTTGATTTAATGAAAATCGGGATAGTGATGTGCATAAGTGTTAGAGAGAGGGGTCTGCAGCCGTCGGTTCTAAATTTAGACTAGAATGATGGCCAGATTAAATTTTTAACGCACTCGGTTACGACACGGAAAACTTCATAGGTATGCACGTATGAACTTTTTGGTACACCAGTGGACTTTTTTTCAATTAAAAGTTTCACATTGTTGAGCAAAACTGAAGAGATTATTTAATTAACTTTTGAATGATGATTTAAAATGCTTTTAATTTTTTACAAGCGGAATCCTTTAATTTTGCTTCAAAGAATAGAATGATAGCGAGAACGGAGCGTTCGTGATTTCAAGTATTTCCAGTGATGAGTTGTAAGTGTAACCCGTGAAAGTTGAAACCTGCTTTTGCAGCATGCATTTTAGATTTACTTGCTTGATTAACCTACCCTTATTTTCCTATTGAAATATTCATTTCATCACGAATTTCATCTTAGTTCTGAAAAGCTTACATATTTCTGCAGCCAAACAAGATTCCTTTGTACGTTTGGATCTATTTCTAGGATCCATATCAAAACGCTCCAATTCCTCAATTAGATCCATTCCTCTCACGAAGAACTCAAAGCCGCCAGTCACAATTTACATATCAAATAGGAACCTAGTTCCTTCTACGTCAGTTCTACTAAGAAATTACCTAGAAATTATAATTGCAGGCTTGAGCGAGGAGAGAATAAAACGCAAGTCTGGTTATAACAAAGTGAGGTAGGACGTCTTTGAGTTCCCTCCGTAATTGTGCGCGACTCGAGCGAGAGTTTGAAAGTCTCGCTAACGTTGCATGGTATATAATTTAGTGAAGTTGCACATTGAATTTAAATGTAACGACATTTTTACTGTGCTTTGTATTTTGGGTAATACTTAGGTCAAAGGGTTTGTTAAGTTGGGTAGTTTGTTGTTGGAGTATTGAATCTTTAAGAGGCAACGGCAACTTTCAACTTTGATTGAGGTAGAGTTTACATTTTGATGACATTTCTTTTTGTTGTATTTGTGAACCATGTCTTGCATTTACATTTACAAAGAGACTTATATGTTAGTCCGTCTGATGAAAAGTGGTTACCTACTATTCTGGTGAACACTTGAAATATGATAGGAACTTCCCGATACGTCATCTACTTTATAGACAGCCTTGAATTTCACTTATTTCTTACCAGTAGACGTATTAACTTTAATTTACCACTAACTTAAACAGTATTGCCATATAAATAGCCCCCAAAATTACCATAAACAAACACAAAGGCCGGCTAACGCTTAGTGAAATATAGTCAGATCTGAAACCGCTGCGACCAGACGGACTGACCGTCATTTAATCCGACTGATCGGCCCATCAGCACGAACTCAAACACAGAACTATCAACGAACAATGTCGGCTTAGAATTTGTGGAGCTAACTTTTAATAAATTGCAACCCTTTATGGGCGTGATATGTGAGCTTAGGGCACACATGTTCTGTTAGAATTGTGCGATTATTGAACAGATAGTGCTAAAATTTGCAACTGTTGGCTTAATGTGCGTGTAGATACACCTCTGCTGGGGAGTTACAGATGTGGTATTATAGGTGTGTAAAATCAAGGAAATTATGTGTTAAGCGAAATGACCACCAACTTAAACTGTCCGTCTTTTCAAATCACAACTGTCATTTTTTCAGTTTGTTACTTGTAGTGGCTAATAGCCAGGGGCGTACTAATAGAAAATGGCGCCATATTTGCGCCCCTTCGTTAGTTATCTTCTCGGTCTACACTGAGCAAAGCTAGGTCGCATAACCTTTTATGACCAATTAGCCTTTAATAACGAAGGTATTAATTTGAACTTGCTAAAAATCGCTTGCAATGCTGCAATTTTAAGAGAATTTGAATAGAAATAGGCAGATTTGGAAATACGCTTTCATCCACTGCACAATATATTCAAGTAGCTCTTCAAATTTCTTAGATATAGGTAGGTAACAGTATGAAATTATTTAATGATGTTTTTTATCTTGTTTAATAATTGGCGATTTTTTGCGCTCCCTTTCGATAGGCGCCCAGGGCTTTTGCCGTGCTTGACCCACCTTAATTACGCCACTGGCTATAACACGGCGAATTGAAATAGCGTGTCAGTCTACTGACTCTAACTTAGTCATAGAAAAATCTTTTATCAAATGTGTAGGAAACAAGCTAAGTTGCTTTCGCCGAAATCTGACAGAATTTTCTCAATTGAAGATAGGTACATACACAGCACTGGATGTGTTAAATAAAGTTGACGGTGATCATTGGCAACCGGGTATCAGTGGTAATACTTGCTCAACGAAAACCGCTCTTACTGCTATAAAAGAGGCGATGTCAATGTCAAACGCACTGACTGCAGGTGCGGTTGACTGTACCAACGTTTTTCAGCTGTAGGTTAAGAAGTATGCAGTCAATCACAAATCAGAGCAGTTAAGAATGTTCGTTCAGTTTAAAATTGAACCGTGTGACCCACTTTATAACATCGTAAATCGTAATCCGGAAAAAGCTTTAAACTTTTATAGGCTGTTGAAATTAGGACAACTGGAAATTAAACAATGAAGCAATCTATAGTTATTTAAAGGCATTCTCCATAGAAAATGGCGGATCTTCCGACAACTGCCCAACGAGTGATGTCGGGACGTTCTATTTAAGCTTGTTGCACAGCTAACTTTGCTTGCGCGATGCAGGATTTTGCGTGACATCAGCGTAAGTTTTTTGAAACGTAACATAGCATTACGCCCTTATATAAATGAAGTGTAAACAAATGTATATACTACACCTACATTTCCCCAGATAGTAGGTTAAACGTTCTTAAAGTTCCTTTTTTGGACGAGTTCGTATAATGCTATAAAAATCATGCTAGACCAGATGTTGTCACATTTTAACTCAAATGGGATTTTACATAGTCGACAGTTTGGAATCCTGGGAGAAGTCCCAGGATGCAATTGGCATTTTCTGTGACCTCTCAAAAGCGTTTGACTGCGGTGACCACAATACACTCATCTGTAAATTACACCACTACGGAGTTCGTGGACGAGCTGCTGATCTTGTGCTTTCCTATTTATCAAACAGGCAGCAAAAAGTAAATGTTAACGGGGGTTGCCCCTGCATGTTGATCCTGCACGCCCATCTTGACTAGAGACCCCGAGGACGTTGGTCCTCGGGGTCTCTAGTCAAGATGGGCGTGCGTGCCTCAAGGTTCAATTCTTGGCCCTTTTTTATTTCTAGTTTATATTAATGACCTTCCTTACCTGATGGCTAACTTCTCGGATATTATTTTATTCGCTGATGACACTTCTCTTATTTTTAGAATAGATAGAAAAGATACGGATGTCTTACATGTCAACGATATTCTAGCTGTTCTCTCGAAATGGTTTGCGGCTAATAATCTTTTACTCAATGCGAACAAAACTAAATGTCTTAAGTTCTCATTACCAAATGTACCCCAAGTAGGGTTAAATTTAAAACTTGATGGCAAGAAACTAGATGCTATTTCGGAAACTGTATTTCTAGGAATTACTTTAGATTCAAAATTGCAATGGGGTGCCCACATTAGAGCTCTTTCAAGTAGATTAAGCTCAGCTGCTTACGCAGTAAGAAAAATAAGGCAGTTGACTGATGTAGCCACAGCTAGGTTAGTATACTTTGCTTATTTTCACAGTATTATGTCTTATGGCGTTCTGCTGTGGGGGTCGGCAGCTGACGTAGATTCAGTTTTCATTCTACAAAAGAGGGCAATCCGCGCAATCTATAAAATGGGGCCTCGCGAGTCTCTTAGAAACAAATTCAACGAAGTTGACATACTAACTCTGCCTTCTCTTTATATCCTAGAAAATATCTTGTGTGTTCGCAAAAATTTAGGTCTTTTCAAAAAAAGATGCGACTTCCATAATCTAAATACACGTAGTAAAGATGAAATTGTGATTCCAAAATTTAGATTAACTAAAACTAGTAAGTCATTTCTAATAAACAGTATCCGCTTCTATAGCAAGTTGCCAAAATCGGTTACAGAACTTAGCGATGGAAAGTTTAAAACTCATATCAAACGTGTCCTTATCAAAAAAGCATATTATAAGATAAAAGACTACGTTGAAGACAAGGAAGTTTGGCGTTAATTCCTTCTGCACATGTGGCTTCCCTGGTAACTCATTAGCACCATAACTATGTGAGCGTCTATTAACTGCTTCCAAATTACAATGTTAATTTTTATTAATTTTATTTTTTACACTTTCTGACATATTCTCGTCATTATTTGACATTATACAACACTTGTAATATCGAGTATTTATTAGTGATTCTCACGGAAATCATATCACTTGGTTTAAATAGGTTGATTTTACTTATGTAGCTTCTTTTACATATTGTGAATGAGAGAACGTTGTAGGCCTACAGTTTCTATTCTTTATTTTCATTCCTCTAAAGTACCTGGTACTTATTGACAGGCCTGCACTGTCCTCCCATACCTAATATCACTGTAATTTGAAAACATTATAAAATCCAATTATTTTTAAAAGAGTAACCGTGGAGTTTCTTGCCGGCTCTTCTCCATAGGAAGCGACAAATTGGAACCGTGCACCTAGCTTCTGACGTTTCATAAGTGCCCTTGCAGGTTTATGTGAAATAAAATATTTTGATTTGATTTGAATGCAATGACCGTTAGAAAATAATGCGTAAATGGCTGAATCTATAACAGATCAACACCAAACTACAACAAATCAGAGTAATAAGCAGGCATCTACTGACGTCTAACTTACCAGTCGTCCAACGAAACATTTCTCTACTCCACTTTAGCTTATACAATGTAGCTACGATTATATCTAAGCCGACGATTAGTATAGACTTATAGATGTTTGCGCAACAATTTAATTATTTTTCACGCATTTTTAGCGCGCGGTAATCGAACCGGCGTCCATTAACGTTGCTATCGAGTTGCGTAACATCCGTAAAGTGTCGGAGAAACAACAACTTGGTTGCTTTTTTTAGTAGGGTGCGGTTTTGCCTGTCTGGAAAAATCGATAAAATACCGAAAAGTCAGCAACGGTTATAATGAAACTGACTAGCTCCAGCACCAATGCGTTGCTGTCTGTACAAGGACGCATAGATGTCGACGCTCAAACTGATACCATACCTAAATTCAGCACAAATGATTCTAGACAGTAGAGATTTTTCGTCGATTATCAAAAAAAAAAAACTGCTTTTTCATAGAAAAGTGCAATACAATGCGTTGTCCACTACTGAACCTAATACATCGTTACCCATGAAGAGAACTGCCAGGGGTGCGGGTTGTTTGAAAGAGATACCGTGGCCCCTGGTACACAGGCAACTGAGGGAACACGGGTGGGTTTAAGTCAATAAAAGTCTGACACGCCCTCCTGCCACATGAGTAACCTAACGGATCCTGCTCCACCCAGAGCGGGAGAAGATATTTGATGATTTTCCACCCAAAAAAAATCAATATCTGCTTACTCTACTGCATATTTTTGAAAGGATTCAAGCGCTAGCAACATGTTGTTTCTCAAATTCTGATCAGTACCAAAAGGCAGCCTCAAAAACTATACCAGTAACTATAGGTACTAGTTTGCGATATTGTAGTTCCCATAACTTTTATTCACAAAAAGTTTCTCTGCGAGCGTGTGCCGCATCTCAATTGGTCGCACAGTTTGCGAACTGTGAGCGAAAGTTCAGGGAAAAGTAAACAAACAGATGTTACAATAATGTTCTATTGAAAAAAGTTACGTTACATGCTTGTGGCGTAATGTGCTGTGGTTGCTATTTGGTATGTTTTGCGGTAAAACTTATAATATAACGTAACGTCACGCCTGTACCTGTTCTCGAAGCCTTGGACACAGGTGTACATTTAGTAGGCGCCTATACCCACATAGCAAAACTTGTCTTCTTTATAATCTAATGTCCGCTTTTATAATTTCTACCGTAACTTTCACGGCGTTATGACACCACGGGGAAGATAAATGTATGAAAACATGAAGACGCTTTTGAACCGTCTACAATAACGTTAAGTATAACATTCACAGATTTCGTGGTTTGGTTTACGATTATATGTCACGTTAGAAATTAAATTATAGAAGCGTACCTTGTTCTTTCATTGCATGGCTTGACATTACGAGAAGAAACCAACTCAGTATTTTTATGTTCAGTTAGGAATAATTAAGTTATTATTAAGTAACCTCCAAAAATGGCTCAAATTTTTGCCCTTGAGATACAGGAACTCCTAGTACAAGAGCCACGGCTACATTGATGTTTGTGACTTGAAATGAAAATAAATGAATAATTATTAATTATTATAAATCGTTTTAAATGTAATCCCAGCACACCCTGTTCAGAGATTTGAACTACCACCTTCCTGAGTATACTATGCTGGGGACTTCGTTGCGCCACTACTTCTTCCCAGCTAAACTACTAGGAAGACATGAAGCGTTCCAAAGGGACCAACGGCCCAAAAGGGCGACTAATTTTGACGTTCAAATATTGCCGACTCTCAGCTTAATAGAACAAATTAAGTTTGAGTTTTTAGGTACCTATTTCCCCACGCCATTTGCGGTCATGAACTGTTCATGTCCACAAATATCTCTGGATAAAGTCCATGTTTAGCTTTGCTCTAACTGACGAAGTATTATGATGGACGCATGATGTCATGTTTTATCCCATTTATCGCCAGTTTTCGTCAAAGTTATAATTGGAACAGCTCTTTTATTTGAGTTAGATGAGCTGTCAGTTTTTATTTTTATACTTGGTTAGTAGTTAAATAGATGAGTGGTTCGTTAGTCTGTCTGAAAATAGAACCTAGATTACGACAAATTGATGAGGACATATTAATTTATTTTATGGAGGTAAACATTGCATCATCTCTGATCTGTTTATTTATCTCGTTAACATAAAGTGATGACTTGAGAAACCATTTCACGAGATGGGGTAACTTCATCTGCAGGTAAATGGTGTCGGTAGGAAGATAATGAAAATCTAGTTTTGGGAATCATTTTAGATAGAGGTATCTACTTAATTATATTTTGAATATTTATTTAATAATAAAAAATCATAATTATTAAACCGAATTATAATGAAAAGCCAGAGAGAGCGCCAACAAATAGTTTATTTCACTAATTTCATTTTATGCATAGGCAGATGATGTTTATTGTAAACACAAAAACACGTGAATTTGTGAACCGATATTAACTTATTATAACCTAATTAAAACAAATCCATTTATATTATTCAGTTAATTTTCAACCAAATCTGTAAATTTATTCAATTTGCGGTTTTATCTACCTACCTACGAACCATTATAGTTTACTTTAAAATGTAACATAATATTAATTGTTTTTAAAAGCATTTCGTTACAATAGATATTAATTTTAAATACATGTGTAAAAATAATTAACAGAATACATGATGAATATGCTGGGAGTTTGGATTTCAAATCCCCTGCAGGCTTAACACGAGCACCGATTTGTAGACTGAAAAATAGACGTGACTATTAACTAAATGATGTACAATAGGAGAAGATAGCTATGTTTTTCTATTAATTATCACAGTTATGCGTGCTAAACGAATCATGATTTTGTAGATAATCGTATATACTTTGTGGCCGTCGAGTAGAAGGTTTGTTGTCAGTGTGATTTTGACAGTTTGGGAAGAAATATTTTTCTGAAATAGTCTACGTATAAAAGGATCTAGACAAAGATCGTTAGAAACGAAAGACAAAATGACAGATTGCAGAAGGATATCTACGGTGCGATAATTGAGAAACGAAATGTGACTTTGTATAAAAAAAGCACTGTCTATTCTTTGTAGAAATAAAAAGCGTTCTGCTAAGCCTGCTGATGCAAAATCTTGCGATTTTAAGATCATGCTTGTTTACCAAATAACACAACATAACATTACGCCAATTATCCCCGAAGGCTAAGGCAGAGCTATACCCATAGTAGGGTACATCCACATTGCGGTTTTCGTTTAAGTCCCATGTGATAGGGGGTGAGCCAACCAGGCACAAATCCAGACTCCGGACTGTTACTGAGATATTGCAAATATATATATTGATATTGATATTGCTCTTACTGTGAAATGCATTGTTTGTAATTTGTTATAGTATGTAGGTACATGAATGTTAGTATTTAAGATAATTAAGTTAGGATAAGCACATTTATCACATTGGGTTACCCTGTAATGGTAGATGTAAGAAGATAATAAATAAATAAATAAATATTCTTGATAAAAATTCCATATACACACATAGAGCCTCATGCTCAGCGGTAGTGCTTGCGACCACTAGACGATCGAAACATTCGATCCTGATCCGAAAGTTGAACTGTATCTACATGATATAAAAATTACTTGTAAATCTTGTAATATCTTTGTGTTGTCTACATGTTTAAGAAATCCAATGACATAATAATGGATCTTAACACGCGAGACGCAACTAATTGAATGAAAACCTGGTTTCAGGTTATAAACATAAGTACCTAAGTAGGTAATGTTTATTTACTGAGTTACAATTAAATAGTTTTTGTTTTTGGGTGGGAAATCATCAAATAACTTCTCCCGCTCTGGGAGGAGCGGAAGGGCGTGTCAGACTTTTACTGAATAAAACCCACCCGTGTTCCCCCAGTTGCCTGTGTGCCAGGGGCCGCGGTATCTCTTTCGAACAACCCGCACCCCTGGCAGGCATCGGCCCCTGCGGGCCCCACCAGTTGGTACTGACATCTCTTTGAGGCGCGCGTGGAACACAACGCGCCGTCGACCCGGGCTTGGTCCTTACCGGACAGCGAGCTACCCATTACTCGCCGTCCGCAAGCCCGCGCCTACGGTGGCCGGGAATCAGCCTGGGATTCCCGACGCCCAGGGCGTCTCCTGCGAAGACAATTAAATAGTAGGTAATAGTAGTAGAGCAGTGGTGCACAACGGCTGCAACTTACGAGATGTAGCTCGTAGGTTCTTCTACACCGTTCTCAGAATGGTGAAAGAAAGCATCGTGAGGATACGAAAGGAAAGGATAAAAAATCGAAGATATGTGACATCCACCAACCCGCACTCGGCCCGCGTGGTGGATTACGCCCACTCCCGCTCACCGAGAGGAGGCCTGTGTCCCAGCAGTGGGAACATTGAGCTGATTACGATGAATTAAATAAGAAATAATTAATCACTACTTGATAAGTCTTGCACACGGCTACACATCAAGCTATTTTAATTTCTGAATTGTTATTTTAATTTTGTTTTAATTATGGACGCTTTAATGTGTACGTCTTTTTACATCGTTCTCAAATTGAAAATTTCAACATAATGATGTAACCAACTTTTTGTAACAACACCATGATTTTAAAAGAGTGTCCATGGAGTTTCTTGCCCGTTCTTCTCCATAGGTACCTACGCTTTGGAATGGGCAACTAGCTTCATTTTTTCTAACTCGCCGACCTTGACAATTCAAAAGTGCCTGTAATTGGTTTATTTGAAATAAATGCTTTGAGTTTGAGTTATACATTTCCAGTTTACGCTGATCTCGCATTGTACGGAAATCCTATACAATGCGAGATGAGCTTATACTGGAATGTATAGTTTGATGTTTAGCCGTGTGTACACGGAGATCGTCAGTACGTTATCAAAACTTTACTTTCGCTGACCATTTCGGATGGTCAATGAAATAATGTTTTTTGGTAAGCTGGTAGGCATTATCATCATCATCAGCCTAAGCATAGCATAAGCATAATCACCCCAGCACGTTCCCACTGCTGGGACACCGGCCTCCTCGCTGTGAGTGTAAGTTAGTAAATGTCTTCGAGAGCGCCTGCCCGGGTGCCAACCCTCGACCTAAAACTCCTGCCAGGGGTGCGGGTTGTTCGAAAGAGATACCGCCGCCCCTGGCACACAGGCAACTGAGGGAACACGGGTGGGTTTTAGTTAGTAAAAGTCTGACACGCCCTCCCGCTCCGCCCAGAGCGGGAGAAGTTATTTGATGATTTCCCACCCAAAAAAAAAACGACCTAAAACTCGTAAGTCGGAGTTGTTTACTGGCCCACTTTTGAGACATGCTCCTCCTCTGTGTCGTGCTGTGTCACCACTATTTTAGCAATGTCTTTGTGAAATAAAAGAACCAAATTTTACCAATCTATAGCAAGTGTAGATCCATTAACTTTCCTATCGCCAATAACGTCTCACCATTCCGTCACGAATAAAACAAAAAACGATCTCAAATCACACAATTTAGGTACGTCTGCCAACATTGATCTTCCGTTCCAGTCGCTCATATTGTACCATTACGCAGTTACTGGCAACATTGATCGATAGTTTTACTGAAACGGTAACATAAACCGTTGCGAATACTTCGCGTTTTATTACTGTTTGAGAATTTAAACACGCTACGTAAGAACAATTAAGTATTATTTGAAATTGTAATATTGATTGCTCAGTTTGTTCCGTGAATTCGTGTTGTAATGCGTTTTTTAACGTGCATTTGGATATGTTGTTCCGTTCGTGTATCAATGTCAAATTGCTGGTTGATAGTTTCAAAGCAATTCTTGATCGATTTTAATAAATATACTCTGTTTATTACGATTCCTTCCTAAATGTGCCTAAGTTACTAAAACGATAAAAAGTAGCTATCAGTAAAGACCATATTTTTTTACGCTGAAGATTTTTCACCGCTTTACCGGATTGAACTTTCGAGATCTTTCGGGATTATTCTTAGAATGTCCTCGAATTTCTTTCGACCTAATGGTCGCTTTACAACTTTCAAAGGTAGCATTAACTGTAGAGCTGCGAAAGAAATGGTCTCTTTCGTATTTTAAACTTCAACTTAATTGATTATTTCCGCTACCAGTGTTTTAATTCACTCCTGTAAAAGACTAAAGAATACAGATTGGAAAGAATACTTATAACAAATAAATAAACAAAAAGTTATCTGATAGCAACATCAGCGAGGGGAATTCCGTGATTTTAAATAAGAACTCATTACCTTTTAGGAATCGTGTTAAAGAGCCCTCGTGGGACAGACCCCTCCGGGTACACAGGAAAACGACCGTTTGTTTGAACGAACACTACAATTGAGAAAGAAACAATTGAATTGAACTGGAAATTATAAAGTCGACCCGTTTAAGTCGTTCTGTTACTGAGGAGTGAGTAGGAATGGCGTCCTCGTTGCGAACAATAAACTGTTCTTATAGCAAATTGCAAAATGGAGGGAAAATGAAACCGAACACTTTTTAAACTTCTGCAATTTAAAATAGGGTCGAGAGTCAAACCGACTACTGCAAAGCACCTGTGACGTTTAAGGCACTCCATAGACAACTGACAGCTTCCGTCAGTAATCAGGTCACGTTCCTTTTTTGAAATGCGCGCGGTTGTCGCGTTCGGTTCAGCGTAGAGAAATTCTATCGTGTGTGAGGTGTTTTGTGCGCTGTGTATGGGCTTGCCCAAAATAGATTGTATTGTGCTCTAATACAATTTGCACGTTACTTTCATGGAACGCAGGTCCAGCACTTAACGCTGCGAAATATCCGAGTCAGTCGATTTAATTTTGTGAAATAGTGCGGAGAAAGGAAGTGGAGGACTTGGTTCTTTTATTCTGATTTTATAAAATGCTCGTCTTACTCGGTTCGCCATTTTCCGCGCCAGTGCCTCCATCCGCGGTGACACAAAAGCTGTGAACGATTATGGACGTAGAGCGGAATTTCGCGGAGTGTAATGTAGTCCCTGACGTAGGTACTTGGGACTGCGGAGCTCGGTTCAGTAATTGTCTAATTTTCGTCTTTTCCACTCAAATGAGCACTGGGAACAGCTGTTAGGGGTATAATTTCAAATAGTTTAGAAACGTCTTGAATATTTTAATAAGAATAAAGGGACAATGAGTTTCGGAAGGATTATGTTGGTTGTAGCAATTCGGAGCAAAATTAAATGTGACTGAGAGCTCAATTTATATTTTGAATTTTTGGCGGAATATGAACAGAGTTTTAGAAAATTCGAGTTTAAAATGTAAATTGTGTGGTAAGCCATTAAACCAGATTTATGATTTCTTGGCATTGCGATTGTAGCATTTTTGTAAAATGTAAATTTAGTTTAGCTAATTACTTGCTGAAATAAATTGAGCCCATTAAACTTACATTTGCACATAGTTCGATTCGGATTTAGGTAAAGCAAAAAACGAACGAAACTTTAAAAGAAAATCATAACTCGAAAGTTACTTTCATAATTAAGCACAAGTCAGTCAAGTCACCAGTCTTACTTCACTCAACAGTTACTTTCTCAAACTAATTGTTTTCACTAAATGTAACATTGTGTTCGGAATATAAACAAACCTTGATGCATTGACATACATACAACTTACGCATGCATTCCTTTGCGTCCAAGAAAGTACAATTGACTTTTGACGTTTTATTTTTAAACCGGGTCGCCTCACACTGGTCCCAAATTAAAAAAAAGTGGACATTGATAGTAGACCGCTGATATTTTTTTTTATTGTTGATACAATGATAACAGATAAGGCAAAAAAATGTTATTGTCCTACTTCAAATACTTTTCTGTAAAAAAAATATTTCTTTTTTTTTTGTATGGGAGCGATTACATTTTACTCAATTTCTCAAAAACTTTAACCGATGTCGAGATGGCAATCACATATGTTAGAAAACTAATAATTCTGAGTATTTGGCTCGAAGAAACTTATTGCTTATCTCTGCGTACTTTCGAGATAATAGTGACAGAAAATAACATTTTTTTTTAATGTTAATTTTTTGCTTTTTTTTAATCATAGCCTTACTTTAGCACATAATTATAATGTATGCGTAATGTCAAATAAGTAAAAAGAGACTTCTCTGTAAAAGAGGTTATGGGGGCTCACTAATGACTGAAAAGCTATGACCTTTCTGAAGGAGTACTTTCATCAGTTCTAAAAAACAATCAAAATGAAGACATATTAAGCTGCAAACATAAAGTTGAATATGTTCACAAACGATTCTGAAAAAATATTATGGTGAAAGATTAATATTTGGGTCTATATTCTCTTGAGAAATCTCTATTTCCTCGTTTTCCAACGAAAGCAATTCATTGTTCAAGATCAAAGCACTAGCCTCTGGAAACAACTGTTTATGTAAACGAGCAAACTTTGGTTTGATATGGCTGATGTAAGGATCTGAGCTAATTAGAAAGCTGTGGATAATGTCTAAATTAGTCTGAACTCTACCGATTTTTCTTGTATGTGCCATTCTAACAATCCGGAAATCTTTATTCCTCGCTTCGGAAGCTTCTTCGGAAAGCATGCCTATCGGAATAAAGGAGAAATTTTCACAAATATCAGCACCGTGTATCAACAATTTATGGACACTTGAAGGCATGTAATACCATGGATATAAGTTTACATATAGCATTGCTGTTTCTTTACAATATTCCCTAAACAAGTTGGTATTAATAAGTTGACCAGATGAAATTGTTTGTAAAATGACTGCAAATCTCTTGATTAAATCAGGGTGGATACCCGTTATTTCAGCAGATACTTCATAATTTTCAAAAAACCTTCTTGCCGTGTTACCGTCATTGGTTGTACCAAATCCCTGTTTTACTATGTCAATTAACAAACCAGTTCTTTCCCGGAATTCTTCTTGTGTCAAATTCTTTTTAATTTCTTTTAACAATTTATCTTCTTTTCGTGCAGCCCACTTTTTGAAGTCTAAGTTGTACGAAATGTGTAAAATACATTCCATACATCTTATCCACATATGAAGCGAAGACAGACCATATTTATACAAATCTTCTCTGATGAGTCTTTTGGATACAAAGTCCAAGTCATTCATTTTGCTAGGTGGGGTATTGCAAATATTACAAACAGCTGCAGAAGAAGTATTGGAAATCACAGTAGAAATTTTCCCATCAATCATAGTCATGTACAAATCATGTTTAATATCAAAATTATCTACAATTGTGGGAACAAGATTACGAATTTCTTCCTCTAAGGATGCACTTTCCTTCTTTATCAATTCATTTGTTTCTTTTGCAAATATAAAGCCAATTGGACGACAATAGTTTGTTGAAGAGGGAGCAGGATTTTGCCACAAGATAGTACCACTCTCTTCTTCCAAACGAAGCGGAACCAAACTAATCATGAAAACTGAAGAATCGTCAATTTTAGTGTCGGAGTGTGACTTTTGTTTATAATTACTTTGAGAAGATGACCCGTCAAAACCCCATTTGCTTATTAGTTTTAGCGATTTTTTGTCGGCAGAGTTGTGCTGAATTGTTTTTAATATCCTATTAGTTGTCAAATCTAGAAGCGATTGAAGTCTTATCTTAGCATCAGATTCAGTTACAGTTATGTCTGACTCTGGAGGATAACAAGTTTTTTTAGCTTCCAGGAGCTTTTGATAGGATGGAAGACCATACATTTTCTCTGAAGCAAGAATAGTTCTTAAATTTCGATATTGCCATTTTGACAAATTTGTTGAGGTGTAAAGCGCTAACGTTTTATCATCTGGTAAACACGGTTTGTCAGTCTTTTTAGCGAATAGTACATCATATACCATCTCACATTTTTCCTTGTTTTGGCTGAGTTCGTTTAATATAGCTGCTAATTTTTTTTCTTTCTCTTAATTTTAAATCTTTAATCTTTTAATCTTTTAATTTGGCACATAAAGCATAAACTAATTCCTCCTCTGTGTGATCTAGAAGTGTTAGAGAACGCCTTTTCTTCTGTTTATCAGATATATCAACAAATGGTTTTTTACTTGTACCATAACTTAATTGATGAGTATCCACTTGCGTTTCGAAATTTGGAATTACTTCCTCAGCAACTTTAAAAATGCTGCTTAAATCGATATTTTGACATTTTGGCCAAACTATTTGGGATTGTAACCAGTCTGAATTTTTGTTAAGAAAGGTCTTTTGAGCTCTACTGGAAGCAGACCATCTTTTTGAGATATTACTTGAAAAATTACGACAAAATAATTTAATATTACTCAAATCTTCGGAAGACAATTCAACACCAATACGTTCAATAAGGGCATTAAATAAAAATTCGACATTTTTAAAACCACCTCCTGATTTAAGAACAACGTATAAGTCTAAGTTGGTGACAAATGCGGACATATTATAATTTTAAGGAAAATTGAAAACAAATTAGAATCAAAGATATCAAAGACAAAGTGACTTTGATTTTAACAAAAAAAATTACGAAAACAAATTCGACGAAAGAAAGACAAACAAAAATTATTTGATTTTAAAATCCAAAGATTCAAAATACAACAATAACAAAACAAACAAACAACAAGCATTTCTTCAAGCGCACAGAAAAAATAAGGACACGTCTTATCGCAACCACATTTAGTTGTACACTGAGTGAGGTGTACGCGCGCGATTCGTGACCGTATTACGTTACGTCATGAGAGGCGGCCATCTTGTTATCCCGGCAAACTCGCGTCGAAGCTCCATTTTGCTGGCCAGCGGACCTATTGCGATATGAGTAAGGCTATGATTAAAAAAAAGCGAACAATTAACATTAAAAAAAATTGTTATTTTCTGTCACTATTATCTCGAAAGTACGCAGAGATAAGCAATAAGTTTCTTCGAGCCAAATACTCAGAATTATTAGTTTTCTAACATATGTGAATGCCATCTCGACATCGCTTAAGGTTTTTGAGAAATTGAGTAAAATGTAATCACTCCCATACAAAAAAAAAAGAAATATTTTTTATAGAGAAAAGTATTTGAAGTAGGACAATAATATTTTTTTGCCTTATCTGTTATCATTATATCAACAATAAAAAAAATTATCAGCGGTCTACTATCAATGTCCACTTTTTTTTAATTTGGGACCAGTGTGCGTGCGCCTGTCTAATGAAAATGATTGTCACATATGACAGTTCTTTTTGGCGGTAGTAGAGCTGTGGTTCTTGATACAATGGTAACTAGCATTAAATAATTGTAAAATTAACACTACTCTTTGTTTGATAGTAAACAGTATTTAATTAAGTATTACTGGATATTAGCTTTGTTAATATTGTTGAGAAATTCTGTTATTATTTTTTAAATTCTTTTATTATTATTTTTTCTTGTTTTTTTTTTTTGGGTGGGAAATCATCAAATGACTTCTCCCGCTCTAGGTGGAGCAGAAGGGCGTGTCAGACTTTTACTGACTAAAACCCACCCGTGTTCCCTCAATTGCCTGTGTCACGGTATCTCTTTCGAGCAACCCGCAAACCCTGGCAGCCATCGGCCCTTGCGGGCCCCATCAGTTGCTGCTGACGTCTCTTTGAGGCGAGCGTGGAACACAACGCGCAGTCGACCCAGGCTTTGTCCTTACCGGACAGCGAGCTACCCATTACTCGCCGTCCGCAAGCCCGTGCCTTCGGTGGCCGGGAATCAGCCTGGGATTCCCGACGCCCAGGGCGTCTCCTGCGAAGGCTACGGCCTTGAGGGCGCATATACTGCCTCTCCCTCACGTGCGCCGCCTCCCTCTTTGCGAGCATCACAGCTTCGCAGAAGGAAGCGACTACTAGCCATGCACTCTCGCTCCGTACCATGGCCTGGACCAGGGCCGGACGCAAGAGATCGCCGCCGCCGCCGCTTCCATGACGACACGGCGGTGCTCCGCCCAAGCCGGGCAGACTTCCACCGTAAGCTCCACCGTGTCCTCAGGGCGATCTTCGCAACGGAAACACCCGGGCGTTTCCTCCCGCCTTATCCGAAACAGGAACGGAGGTTCCTGTTTCGGATAACATTTAAGGAAACAGCCGTGTCCGGTGAGGACCTGTGTCAGGCGGAAGGTGAGGGCGCCATGCCGCCTCTCAATCCACTCCTCAAAGAGGGGACTTACCGCCGCAATTGTGGTGTGCCCAGCACTGGGTTGCGACAATTGCACTCTCCACGTCGCCATGAGATCCCGCCGGAGCTCTGTCCGCCGTGCCGCGATTTCCCGCGGCAGCGGAGTTACGCCCCGGCGTTTGGCCTCCTCGCGCCACTCCCAAGTATGCGCGAGGACCTTTGCCTCCAGATCCCATGGCGGTGCTTGCTTCGTTGTTTTGGTTTTAAGTGTATAATTTTAGAATTAATGCTTATTGTTTCTCGTTGCATGAAAATCATTAGACTTATTGCATTTGCAATCAAATATTAGCTACCTAAATTAGTCGTTAAATTAAAAATTCTTCAACACAGGCAGACGCTGTTAAATTCTCATCCCAACTTAAGACGTAGAAGCTGTGATATTTTTACGACGTGTCTTTACGAGGTAGGCAAACTACTTAGTGGAGGCATATTAAGTAATAACTTTGTACTCAAAGACGCAAGAATTTCAATAACTAGTGCTAAAATAGAGGCTGTTAAACTGTCGCGAAGCAGCAGTGATCTTCCCTCCGTTGACGTTACTACTCGGCTCAAACTGGGGTTGTCAGCTTAAAACTTTACGGCATTTAAAACTTGGTGAATATTTTGGAAGTTCCTTGTTGTTGGGGAATATTTTGATGTTTAAACAGGTGATAATAAGATGTTGATGTTTCTTTTGTTTTTTCGTTTTGTTTTGATTATTTAACATTTTATGTAGGTACACACATATAAACAGATCGATCAAGAAAGCTACGCTTGTCGCTGTTGGTTCGTAGATGGGTAACCATCTTTACGTAACAAGACCCCTCCGTGGCTCGGGAAGCACGTTAAACCGTTGGTCCCGGCTGCCATTCGTGAATTTTTGACATTCCTTCACTCCGTCAGTCCCTTTGACAGTCCTAAGAAGCCCGAAAGTCTGACAAACCAGTTTTACCTAAAGGGTGTCGTATTAGCCAGTGACTGGGTTGTGGACTTGTGGAGGTCAGATAGACAGTCGCTCCATGTAAAATACCGGTATTCAGCTATATCGGGTTAGACTGGAAGCCGACCACAACATAGTTGGGAAATGGCTAGGCAGATGATGATGACACATATTAACAGACGTATAACGTGTAATTACCTAATGATGTCTTAATTACCTTCAATGCCTTCTATCGCGAAAGATTTATTCCAGACTTGGTGAAAAAAGTCATGCTTAAAAAGCATTAAATACTAAGTAGAAAATACGTATCACACAACAACAAACCATAGATTAGATAGAAGAAGAATGCGTGCTTTCGCAGTTACGATTGCATTAGCCCACCTCTATGGTTTGGAAATGATAAGTACCTATACCTACCCACCAATCCTATGTGAGAGTAAAGGGTGGCAACACTGCCTGTGTAAGTAATTATGCCATGGGTTGCCATCCTCTACATATTCATGGAATCCCGGAGGGGATCAGCAGAGTAGCAATTAGCGCCGATTGTGCATTACACTTTTCATAAATGTGGAGGGGTAATGGTGATGAAAGTCTTGTTTGTCTCGTTAATCAAATAATAAAATGATTTTTGTTTTAAAATTTATAACAGGTAAACGGTTTTGTTTCAAAACCCTTATTAATTCAGGGCATTTTTGAGGATTGGCACTGGGTGTTTTATTATTTCTTTTTAAATCCGTGGAAAACTGAATAAATCGCAAATATACATTAAAATGATTGTAATTGGTCCCATATAGTATCTAATATTATTATTAACTAGCTGACCCGACAGACGCTCCTGTCTACAATATTTTACAAAAAAGGACGAGATTTTCCGAGATACCTACTTTTCAAATTTTTCATGAAATTGTCATTCAATGGGATTAAATGAAGCTATAGGGCTGTAATGATTTTATTTATTTATTTATTTATTATTATTAAGGCACATTAACAATATAAACACAAACATTGACAGACAACAATTTTAATGATTATATATTTTTAAATACATACGCGTTACAACATACAGCCTGACACTGAGCCAAATATTCAAAAAAACGTAAGAGAATTTGAAATTCGCTGACTTCACTGGCGCTTCCTCCTTTAGTAAAAATATCGTAAGTCTTCCCAAAGCGGATATTATCCGTATGAAACATTTTAAATCTTGCGTCAAACATCAACGGAGATGATTGACATGCTATTAAGTACCCCTCTGTTTACAAAAGGAATATCATCAGCTCATAAGATATAGGTCCCTTGCCTGACAGTAAAAAAATAGTGTAGTGTGTGTGTGTGTGTGGTGTGTGTGTGTGTATGAGTAGTGTAGTGTAGTGTGTGTGTGTAGTGTGTGTCTACCTATTCAAGTTCTGGGAAGTCCGTAAATGACATGCTATTTAGTACCAATTAATTATGTCAGCAAATATTGCGAAAAAAAAAAGTTTGAATATATGTTTCTGAATTATAGGTATGAATATTAAAGGAATTACCTTTTAAAATAACTAAAAAAATCGCGACATTAGAAGCCTGAAAAGGTCCGAACAGGATTAGTCTCCAGTCCTTACTAGCATCGTATTGCAGTACGTCTTGCCCTGGGACTTCGCACACGCCCTTAGGTTGCGCTCGAGACCGCAAACTTTGCGACACTCCCTATTGTGCTACACTGATAAGTCACAGATATAAAGATGCATGGAAAGCGTTGTCGAACGTTGTTGTACGAAAAGTTGTCTACTACTGCGTGAAAATGATCAAGTAATTGAAGCAATAGACCAGAATGCTCAAGTTTTTAAGAGTTGTTCGTATTATGCATGTGTTCGACCCATCACTTAAGAAGTCCAGTAGTGGTTTTTATAAAGAAAGGATCATCATCATAATCAATGTTCCCAACTGCTGAAACACTGACCTCCTTTCTGTGTTGGTAGATATCACTTTCCAGGCTATACCGGTGTCCTCATGATGCTTTACTTCACCGTTTTGAGATCTGTCTGGGTTTGAACCTACGACGACCTACTAAGTCGCAGCCGATACTGCTCCAAGAAAATATAATTTTCGCCTATTCCCAAAATTAACTACACTCCCTACTAGGAGTGGCTTGTAGCAGCTATAATCGTATATCTGTTCCGCCTGTTCCTGTTCCACGTAAATAACAGCTCCAAAAACCTGTTACAAAATAACAGGCTGTCTTTTCATATGTGGGAACAAACTATAAAATCGCATATCTGTTCCGCCTGTTCCTGTTCCATGTACACATAGTAGGTATTTCACTTTCTAACTGCTACACCTATGCGAGAAAAGGAAATTAATAGCTTGTGACGATGTAACAGGGTGTGATAGTAACAGTTTTTATCTCATTCTAACTGTCATGAGCATAAATAGAGAAAAGCTTATGACTGGCGTGTGTAAGGGATTATATTATTTCGAGGAACAGTAGCTGTTATTTCAGTTTGTTTGTCACTGTTACAGTCTGTTATCATCAGATCCCTGTTATATTTAGCTGTTACGATAAATACGCCTCACCCCTACTGCCTACCTCAATTACTACACCTATAATACACCTAGTTGTCAAATAACTCGACGCAGGAAAACGCATCGAGAAAGACTTTTTGTAGATGTAGTAAGTAACCACGTTTTACGAGTATATTATTTTTAAGGTCGTGTCGTTTCATTCGTCTCTATATCTGTGTCGGAAACTTTACCCTGTTGCCAATATGTGGGGGTTCGAAATGTAATAAAAGACTAACTGGGTTAGTTAACAAGTATTGTATTTAAGCTTCTGGTTATCCTAAAGGGAAAAACAGACTTGAATTTTACTGTTTTATTATAATCGTTATACATCTTATACCTTTAAACAAGCAATTCTTGTATATATATGTAAACTGAATCTCGGAAACAGCTCCAACGATTTTCATGAAATTTTGTATGTAGGGGGTTTCGCGGGCGATAAATCGATCTAGTTAGGTTTCATTTTTAGAAAACGTCAAACAAAAAAATAAAAAGCTGAGCAAAGCTCGGTCATCCAGATATTACTTACATAAACAAGGAAGTGCCTGTTTGTAATGTAACAGCTTTTTACTAAAAACACAATTTGGTTTTTGTCTGTCTGTTCAGCTAATCTCCGAAATGACTGGAACGATTTTGGTGAAATTTAACATGGGGTTAATTTGAACCCTGGGGAGGACATAGGCTTTTTATCGACATACCACACGGGCGAAGCTGCAGGCGGTAGCCAGTCATAAAATCTGAGACATGTTGAATGCTAATTTAAGAGTTGACGTTTTGGACCTACCTAATTCATATAAACCATGATAAAAGTATTGCATTACTCTTTTGAAATCGTCTCTTTTACTAACAATCGCAAAGCTATTTTATAGGAAGTATAAACCAAGATAGATAATAGGACTCAAAATATTTATTTGATTTTCACAGATAAATTAAGCAGTACAATAATCCGTATTAATAATAATCAATATAAAATTCTGTCACGGTTGTCCTTTTAAGTCCGTTGGAAGGTAAGCCGTCAAACAAGTCAGGTATGAAGGCACGATCTGCTCATTATTTGTAGCAAATCTCTTAATCTTGCTCAAATTGATTGTCTATGGTCGACCAATCCGGTTGCTATTCCATCGTAGTCTGTGGATTGTAATAATTCATTGCCAAGGCCTCTGGTGCAAGATAGATTAAATTATATTACGTACAGGGACATAAATTATTTGATCAGGACTTGAAATCATATCGTCATTTTCCTATACTTTATCTATTTTTTTAACAATTTCTGTACGCACAGGCAAGAAGAAAAGAACAGAAAAATAGGTACAGAGGTGATGCTTTTTTCTTAAGAAATCTCTTACAGCATACCTGCAATAGGAGAGAAGATAAAGAGATATAGACAGCGTGTGTAAAAGTAAAAGAGAGAATAAAATACATATAATCAAAAACAATTCAATAAAAACAAATAACATGAGAATATACTAACACTATCACTGGAATAGTAAAAATTATAATGTAATTAAAATAATAAATAAATACACACCTATGAAGATGTGTACCTGTGAGCCTATTCTGTAACCATCTCACCGTGTGAAGCGAGCGTGGAGTGAGCTGTCAGTGTTATTTCACACAATGCGTGGTCAATCCCTAGTATCAGTGGGATGACACTGACAGGTCACTCCACGCTCACTTCACGCGGTGAGATGGTTACAGAATCGACATGCTGTACAGTTCGCTATTCTTTTAAAAACCACAAGAGTTAATTGTACTTGTCAACTGTGGTAATTGACTAAATTAATCTGTCATAGGTAGATACATTGTTTTGACTTTGAACAAAAGTAACACACGGTACAGGGATAATTTATTTCCAAACAGCAACTATACACATTAACATAGATAGAACTCAAACAAAATCCTGTTTACGTACCGCATTACTCCTAAGTCTGGCCAACAATTTGTGAGGAAACATTCCTTAATCCGTGCGCTGGAGA
This sequence comes from Polymixis lichenea, assembly GCA_949091785.1. Lineage (NCBI taxonomy): Eukaryota > Metazoa > Arthropoda > Insecta > Lepidoptera > Noctuidae > Polymixis > Polymixis lichenea. The sequence goes on from OX420942.1 coordinate 1,450,405, forward strand.
AAAACCGTCCCTATAGCCGGAGAGACCGGCTTAATCCCGGATTAACTGAGCTAGTCACTACTGACTGAGTATTAATGAGACGAGCTTACAATATGCACAAGGGTTGTTCGACAAGTCTAGCATTTTTTTGCGCTAAATAGGCGTCGGACGTTTAACGGAATACTAAGTACGATGATGAAGATTTAATGCTGCGGCCTGCGGTCTGTCACTACGCGAAATGCAATGGTCTTTTACTGCTGTTAACAAAAAAGGCAACAAGCTGTTAAAAAAAAGGCAACCGACTTCCGAAAAAACACTACAAAGTGAAAAATAACTTTAATTTTGGAAGTCGCTGTCTTTGGATATGTATTTAAATTTTTTAATTTTTTGTCACCGCCTGCTGAAATTAGGGTTATTTTTTATTTAGTAGTGTTTTTGTTTTTTTTTTAATTAATAGAAAATATACAAATAAATAATGTTTTTTTCTGAATGGCCATTAGTTCTACCATGAACCATTTCAAGGTTATTAATTAATTACCGGACACCCTGTAAAACTAAGCAACCGCTATTGCTGAGCAGGAGGAGCAGGAGATCCTGAGTTCGATTCCCAGGTCGAGCAAAGTGTTATTGGATTTTCCTATCTGGAATTTCTCAGTAGCAGCTTGGAGTTTGGATTTGTGCCTAATTGTTGGCAATGGGCTCGCCCCCTATTATATGGGACATAAACATAACTGGCGAAATGTGGGTGTACTATGGGTACACCTCTGCTGACTCCTTCGGACAAACAAAACGTGATGTTATGTCATGTTAGATACAGCTAAGATGACAATAACGATACCTACAATGGAAGGACATTAGACCCTTGACAGCAAATACTTTAATTTTGAGCTTAAAATACACATTTGCACATCCACATTGTAGTTGCAGCTACAAAGTGTTGTAGCACCAATCTTCCACTTAGGCGCTCTACATTTCCTCATTAATACTCCAACGCCAGACCCGTGCAAGTGTACAGCACTGTCTGACGGAGCTAATTCGACGACAAGTTGACGCGTTCATTGATGGCTGTGGTGCCATTAATTTGTTTTTTCAATCGAGTTTTCACTTTAATTGGGACTAGAATAGATTTGGGTGTGGTCGAGTTTTGAGTTGGAATAGTTTGTGTTGTTTTAAAAGGGTTGCTTATGGGATATAACAAACGGCTTATAAATAAATAGTATCCTGTCAAGCTCAAACTCAGAACCTTTATTTCAATTAAACTATTTACAAGCACTTGTTAAATTGCAAAGGATTCGGTCAGTCAGAAATATGAAGCTAGTTGACCATTCCAAAGCATAGTAGGGACTTATGGACAAGAACGGGCAAGAAACTCCATGGATTCTCAGGGAGAATTTATTTTTTGTCTCTCTTGAGGCACCAACAATAATTAATAATCTAATACTAATTGTATCAACAACAATTAAGTCATTATAGCAATGGACTGCTTTCTGTTTGACACTGTGTTTACATTCTTAAGCTTTTTTATTATTTTAGAAAACCTCTAAAATCGGCTAAGTAGATCTATCACTATTAACACCAACCCGAAAAAAAAATTTCTATATTTGGTTTAAGACTAACCCTCAACTATGTTTTGTAAAAAATGACAGTGTTTGATTGCCCAAAAACCCTCTTTAAATCAATTCATCCAACCAGCACATCTAAGCCACTCCCACGCACAATTTTCTCATTTCAACAGCCATCCCTCCATCCTCCATTCCCCTACTAATCCCTTCATCCACATCTCCATTGACAGGTTTAGACAGATTATCCTCTGTCGGAAAGTTGAGGGATTCGGCTTATGAGCCCCGATTGTTATCAACTTCTTTTAATGAAAACATTTTAATTAAAATCAAAGATGGTTGCTTTGACAATGCATGCGGTGTTTATGAGATTTTAAGTAGACTTGTTGAGGTGTGCTTCCATGTTTGTTTTTGATAGGTATTTGTTTTCTTGTTTGAAGTTTGAATTAGTTTGGAGTTTTGTTTTGATTGTTTTACTTTACGTACGATCAACTGTGGCACGTGGCTTCTTTACTTTCTGAGCAACTTTACCCATGAATACTGTAATTATATACACCGTGACATTTTAGTCATCTTACAAAGGTGGTCCACTTAATGTATCCGTCATAAAATACCTCTAGGCGCGATTAAAACATTGTTACCATTAATTAATATAATAGGTACAAAGAACAATAAATAATGCTTTAGAATTCTGAAACGCCCTCCCTGTTAATAATGTTTACCTATCAAACGGTACAAGATATCTACCTACCTACCATTACATTCCACCATTAATTCCATCGCCACAACAGGGTGTTTCAAACTACGTCATGCGTCTTAGTGAATGATATTTTAATTTTTTTAATTATGCAAATTTAATTCAAAATTTTTATTTTTTATTTTTATAAATGATTAGTAGTCACTAGATACATGAATGGGCTGCCGTTGTAAGACGACTAAAATGTCATGGTGTATATCTCAATGACTAACCATCTGTTGCCGCCATTTAATATAAAAGCGATAGAAAAGTAGAACGCTCTACTAGGTACATTATTTTTAGTAATTGAGAAATATTTTATTCATATCCATATTTTACTCACGGGTAAAGTTGACCATGGAAAGTAAAGATGCCATAGTTGACGGTATCTACATTAATTGATTGTGTGGCATATCATTAAGGTGATTCGGTTCATTGCTCGAACAGGTTCTTCATTTCCTTTAAAAGAAACATTACTTATACTCGTATAATAATAACTTATTCATTAATTCCGACATTCTACCCTTACATGCGTAGGTATACCATTATTACTTAAGCATTACCTCTTTAGATTTCCATTTTTTTTTGTGAGAAAACACGGGATGATTCCATTTTTAAGGAGGAGGTTCTCAATTCGACTGCATTTTTTGTTTGTTTGTTATCTCATAAATTTCGACTGGGTGAACCGATTTTCATGATTCTTTTTTTATTTGAAAGCTGGTGCTTTCCATGTGGTCCCAATTCACATAGATCTGATGATGCGTTTCGGAGACAGACAACGGAACTCTTAAAAAAAAAACAGTAAATAAGCCGCGATTGCTACTATCGCATAAATATGCATTGTTTTGACCCCAAGGATGATGAAATTTAGAATTAGTGGGGTAGGTACTTTAACTAAAAAGTGTCAATAAAAACTTTTTCCAATAAAAAGCAACCGACTTCCGAAAAAACACTACAAAGTGAAAAATAACTTTCATTTCGGAAGGCGGTGACAAAAAATTTAAATACATATCCAAAGTCACCGACTTCCAAAATGAAAGTTATTTTTCACTTTGTAGCGTTTTTTCGGATGACGGTTGTTTTTTTTATGCTCTCAAGATTTTGCAAACATTATTAATTTCAGGAACCGTTTGCTTTAATTACCAATCGACTTTAGACCTTCAAGTTTCCACCGCAGTTAGCCTTCTAGCCCCAACTATGACACGAATGTTATGAAGTATGAACTATCCCAAAATATAATACAGCGAGACTAGAACTAGCCTGAATATTTTGACCCAGGACTTCGGTTCGGCTTGACAGGCGGAATTTCATTATTCGTCGAGTTATTCGCTTTGAACACCGCACAACTGCTCAACTATTCGGCTAAGCGCGTGTAAATATTAATATCCAGAGATGGTTGGTCATCGCGGAATGGTTTGGTGTAGGCTTACACAATGGGCGTCAGTGATCAGCCCGCGTCTGGCAGTAAAATGGCGTCTATTTATTTTTTATTAGGTATTTATGAAGACACAAAAGGCTTAGTGAGAAAACCCGACTACTGAAAAACCACGCTTTAAAAAGTTTGAAACAAGAACATATTCTCATCTGTAAGCCGTGGTCATATGCCACTTTGCTTTGTTGTTTGCAATTGTATTGTTTTGTTAGGGTACCTGGCATACGACCATGACTATCAGATGATTTTTTTTAGTTCATGACTTTACGTCAGTCATTAAGAGTGCGCCATATTCGAGGGAACAGATATAAGTATATATACTTAATATACCAGTGAAAATCATAACCTTTCGTTTGCTTCGCCGTACTCCGGATAAAATGCATAAAGACAGAAGAGCACAAAGCCATGCCATGTTAGTATTCAAAAAAAGGTTGTTCAGAAAGTAATCATTAACGGATTAGCTGATAAAGCTGCAATGGCTCTTTCTTCAAAAGGCCCTTCCAGACATGACCCTGCGTTGTTAGACTCACATAACATCTTAATAATACAGTATTTGGTTTTAAAAGAGACTATGATCTCTGAGTTTGTTTCGCCTAGTCTTCTCAGGGATCAATCAGCTAGGAAAAGCCGGTACCACGTAGTTTGACTAACAAAATATTGACGTGTCAAAATCTCTGTATTTACATAAATAAACATTTCAATTCATCAGTTTCGGCTGGAAGCTGATCCCGGTGTAGTTGGGATAAGGCCAAACAAATGATGATGGTGGGAGACTTGAATTCTTCAACGTAAGCTGCTGGCAAAAGCCTCAAGTTTGAAAGAAAAACAAACTTTGCCATCAACACTTTTTACAAAGAGCATCCATGACCCAACTTCATTCTCCAGAGTTCTCGCTTACCCAAGGATATAGACCTGTTATGAAACAACGGAGTGCTCCCAAAAGTTGAGCAAACAATGCTATTAAAACAATAATTGTGTAGGGACCCTTCGGTTCGTTTGTATGCTGACGGGCACCTAATTAAATGTAAGGGGTTATGGTGGCCGGCGCCGTTACGTGAATTAAACAATGTAAAGTACATGGTGCGGATTTTTGACGGTGTTTTTAGGGTTATAAGTTGGATGAATAATGAGTATGAGATTTGCAGGATTTAGTGGGTTAAATGGTTTTTTTTTTTTGTTATACATTGGAAGCAAGCCGGCTAAAATGGCTAAGTATAGAAATATACAATCCTGCGTTCAATTTTGCAGATTAACAGAAATTATAGATTCAGCACTCATTCTTTAAAATCTTAGCGTTTTTTTGCTAAAGTAAACGTGTTACCTACTTTTATTTATTTATTCAACATAAAACAGCCAAGGCCATTTACATTTGTTAAAATATTATCATCTGAAATCAGATCATAATTTTTAGGGTAAAGTGGCATACGACCATTCCACTTTACCCTAAAAATGATGATCGCTTTACATTCTTTTTCTTTTGCCATTCTAACAGTAGGCTGTTAGAATGTATTGTTAAGGTGGCATACGACTACCAATGGCTTTCAGATGAGAATATTTTCTTGCTTCATACTTTTTAGAGTGTGATTTTTCAGTAATCGGATTTTAGTTTAAAAAATTACATTTTATTTAAATTTTGGGGTTTTTTTTGAGGGTGGAATATCATCACATAACTTCTCCCTCTCTGGTTGGAGCAGAAGGGGGTGTCAGATAGCTCATAATATACATATTTATGAAATGTACTAATGAAGCCCTTTCATTTGATACCCAACACGGATCAAGACGCTTCCTCATTTGTCAAATTATGATAAGTAGCTTCGAAGTCATGAGGGGACAAATGAACATAAGTACATGCGTGCTCACAAATATACCGGTCAAAATCATAACCTCCTCCATTTTGCTTTGCCGCAGTCAGACAAAAAGCATACAAATACCTACAGTAATACGCTCATGGCCCAATACTCCAGACATACAACTTGACAAGATCTTAAAGATCATCTCAAGATTTATAAGAAACATTCATCAATAATGTATTACAGTAACCGGGAACGTTTTATGAACTAAAACTTTTAATACTCACATTAAAAAGTAATTATGGAAACATACTTGGTTTATTCTTATACATAAACCTCAAAGCATTAACGCCAAAGTACTAATGTATTTTCTTAATATACTAAACACAGCAAAATTACGAATAATAACTTTATACGAACTGTAATACAGCTTGACACTGAATTTCGGTGAGAACACATTAGCAAAATGATATTATGTGCAAACACTCAGGGTTGCCAGATATGAATAAGGCTACATAGAATTAGCATTAACATAATTTTATTTATAGATGAAAAAAAAAACAGCCTGCCACGATTTTCCTAAATTTCCACTCTGGCAACTCAAGAAAAAATAGACTGTTCGAATAAAAATCGTGTACCTGGCACCCCTGACGACACGTGACGACATGACGCGTTAAATCTTTAATAAAGCAGTAATAACATTTAGTATAAATCTCATTATGTGTCTGGAGGATCACAGGGAGGTTAACGTGACACACCACATGTAATGATGAGTCTACATCATATTAGATACTACTAACGGATACAAATGAAGGCTTCCTAACTTTTATACCCTTTAGAATTTTCTCAAATACAGTGGCGTCTGTATACAATTATATCGGATGCTGCCGAGTGTTTTATCGGTAGGGCTGTGATCTGGCCCCTGCAAGCCAATTAGTTACTAGAAAATACCGATATGCTACATGCCATGCTTTGTCAGGCTTCCGATTTCTATTATCGATCATGGAACCGACTGTTAAAAATGTTCCCGGAAATGTAACATGAATTTTCGTACCTACATTCTTAAACAAAACTTTACAGAGTCAGATCTGGTATCTAAAACTAAAACATTTTGCCCTTATTTAAACACATTATTAGGTAGGGAGTCAGATAGCATAGTTATAAATTCATTTTAATGCAAAACCGAGTCTGGATCCAATCGCCAGTCGTATCGCGTCACACAGAACATACGGAGAGAAGGTCCACTCCCATGAGTCACCATTGCAAACTCTTCTGCACAGTTGCTGAGTAAAATAGATAAACCATACACCTATAATCAATTTAGATTACTCTTCAAGCTGTTCATCAGGGTAGACTACGGCTGACTCTCACTTATAGAGCTCACAGAGAGGAGCCTGAATTGCAGCAGTCGATTGCATTGAACACAAGATAAAATTGCTCGTCTCCATATGACATGGGAACTAAACATGACTGGAGAACTGTGGTTGTATTATAAGCACACCTCTGTGCAACCCTTCGGGGAAATAAAGCGTGATGTTATGTTATGATGAACGTATATCTTACTTAATTTCTAATAAAGGCATTAATAGGAAGGCATTTGTAGTTTGCTGTGGTGACTAGATTACTTAGTTGTCTTTTCTGCAATTTACCTATGGCGGAGCGAAAATTGTATGCCTTCTTTGTCGTATGATAGAAGTACCGAGCCGAGTAAGCCTTCTGTTCTTGTTCCTGTGTCCGTTAGTCAGAAGCCAGGCAAGTGTCTCAAGTGGTCAGGTCAACCGCGGCGTATAATTAGGATCATCTCCTCGACACGTCACGCTATGATTGGCGCCCGCTAAGCTCGACTTTATTTACGTCCCTTTTCCTGTTTCAATTTATATTTTAATTTAATTTTTCAAAGGTTTTTGAAATCCTTGAAAGTGGAAAAAAATAAAGGTTTTTCTTTGTGATGTCTTTGATTATAATCGATTTGTGAATAAATGTCCCAAAAATAGCCACATGTGACTGTTCCAGAAATACCCCACGCTGAATAAAATGTTCGTTTTAATTAAATTAATTAATGTTAACGATCGGTTTCCCCTACAGTTTGCTTCGGCTGTGTCCCTTAAAACGGAACTTCCAATCTGTAGTCAATTTGCAAACCCTGTACCATATCTATCACAAGATTGGGTCAATTAATTGCTTTCCTGTCACCCCTGCTACACAAAGATAAGGGATGAAATTGAACCGATTAGACAGGGCAACCCAACAAACTAATTAAAGGCATTTATACAAAGCTAGATGGGGCCGAGACTTTTCATGGAAAAATTTGAACTTCGGACTGAAAATATTGTTCTCTTGCTCTTTCGTTTGTCTCACTTTATTTGGGCTAACAGCATACTATTTCTTCCATACCAATACATGCCATCTTAGTGTTAACTTCTAGCTATATTTTACATAACCTAGGTATCCGTAGTTTTTTATATCTTCTTCTACATAACATTCATATTCAAAACTTTTCTCACGCAAACTCGAAGTGTTAATATATTATATGTTCTGTTATAGAGGATTTGCAGACAGACACATGTCACGCATACTATAATATTAATCGAGCTTTGATAGCTGCTGTTGAAATGGCCTTAAATTCACTTACAGACAACACATGGCCTAAATTGCTGCTGGGCCTAGAACAATTTTGCACAAGAGTTCCTACTATAACGGTGGTGAGCAATTAGGAGCGATTTTTGAGAATTTGTTCCCTAAAAGGGTTAAATGGGTATGGAAGTTTGTCATTTTGGCCGATGGGAAATCCTATCGGGAGTACGGCTTTGTCCTTCAATATAATTTCAAGCGCCGTATTCACCTTGCGTAAAAACAAAGCGTGACTAAAACAAGTAAGTTTAACAAACCGATTAACTTTAGATCGTTATTCTATGCAATTGCCATACAATCTATTTGAAGTATTAATTAACATTGGAATCAGTTTCAATGACATTTGCACACGACACAATAATATTTGCAAATACTAGTCGCAAATCCGCTAAAAATAATTTATTAAGTCACTTAAAGCAAATAATGTCCTACCTTGCCGGTGGTTATGACCTTTGCAAATTAACAAGCAAACGTCGTTTTCCGATGGGGGTAACCAGGAACTACAGAGCGTCATCTGCTACGCTCCTCACAATCTCATTTTGGTTCGTTGACGTTTTTACATTTGCTCACCGGTCGCAATGCGCCACAGTTCCGATACAAAAATTACTTATATGAATCAATCACATCGACGTTCTATGCGAGATATCCCCTTAGTTGTACAACAACCTTTGGTGCTTTTCCTTCCCCATCCAATTTACTCTACCTTAATAACATGCAAATCTCTACAAAGATCCGCTCTTGACACCCGAAGATTTAACAATTCATACTTGAAAAAGGCACCCCAAAGAAAACTTACGTAAGCTGAGCATTTTCCTTTCACCAGCACGTTCGCCGAATAAAAAAGGGATCAGAGAATTCGGATCTTCAGCAAAACTTTTCGCACCTACAAACAAATATCGAGGAATCCGGCTAAATAAAGCGATCTATGAAAAAATACCTGACGTTTCTACATGCTCTATTTTAATACAAACTTTCTGGCCTTCGGGGTCCTCCGGGGATCTTCGGAGGCCTTCGGGCGTATCCGAGGGAACATTAAAAGTGTCTCGTACCGCCACCTGTCACACGTCTGGACAATAAAAACGGACAAACGTGGATATTGCGGATGCCAAGCATTCAATGCCGTGGCCCAGCGTGGCCCACATTCACATGTACTCCTGTCTTTGCCCCCGACCCGCCATTTTACTCGTTTTTATTTGCCCACTTCAAAATAAAGCATTTGTCTTATTTATGGTGGATGGAATTGAGGAAACTGGAGTTATTATAGTGTCCGGTGCTTTTTGACCACTTTGGACCACATTGGATGGATTCATAAAATCGAATGGATATTTTATGATAGTGGGGCGGGACGATAAAACGTTTCAAATTGCGTTTTTCAATCAACATGCGAGAAAATAAAAAGTACCTTTTTGTCTTTTTCGGATATAATATCTGGATGACCGAGCTTAGCTCGGTTTTTATTTGGTATGACGTTTTCTAAAAATAAAACCTAGCTACATCGATGTATCGCCCCCGAAACCCCCTGCATACTAAATTTCATGGACATCGTTGGAGCCGTTTCCGAGATTAAGATTATATATACAATAATTGCTCGTTTAAAGGTATTAGATAGATATAAAGATAGAATACTCTTTATAATGAACACCATAAAAAACCGATTCTAGGATACCTTGTGCTTCAATACCATCGGTACCTATATTATCAGTTCTTTAGGATTACAATTTCTGTAATCATAATCTTAACAGTCTGGTTGGTATTAGTACCAGACGGGAGGACGATGACGCACATCCGTTTACCACATGAAACTTTATTTCTATAAAGTAAAAAACTTTTTCATATCATACAAAACATTCGTCCGTACTTTATTTGCTTGGCTTCATTCTGGAATGAACTCCAATCCGTTCCTGAAAAGAAAACTTGTAATAACTTGAAAGAAACTCAGTACATCAGCGACTAGTGCTTTTGTTGTAACAACAGACTTACTTACAATTTGTTTGAAATGAAGAGTAGTTTCGAAAAAACACTGGTTAGTTTTATAAAGAGAGGATTTTTAATAAAAGGCAATGAGATTTTGAAGAAGTGAGCTTGAAGTATGCTGTCAATCAACAAGCTATTGACAGCAATAGCAACAATGTAATTCAGTAAATAATTGTAATTTATCTAAATACTTACAGAGGTATTTATATAAATCAAAGGCGAAATCTCAAAACAAGAAAATAACGAGTTTTTATCGCGTCTATTCACGTCGAATGATCATTGACCCTTTTTTTTCGCGTGGGAAATCATCAAATGACTTCTCCCGCTCTGGGTGGAGCAAGAGGGCGTGTCAGACTTTTACTGACTAAAACCCACCCGTGTTCCGTTCAGTTCCCTGTGTGCCAGATGCCGCGGTATCTCTTTCGAACAACCCGCACCCCTGGCAGGCATCGGCCCTTGCGGGCCCCACCAGTTGGTGCTGACATCTCTTTGAGCCTCGCGTGGAACACAACGCGCCGTCGACCCGGGCTTGGTCTTTACCGGACAGCGAGCTACCCATTACTCGCCGTCCGCAAGGCCGCGCCTACGGTGGCCGGTATTCAGCCTGGGATTCCCGACGCCCAGGGCGTCTCCTGCGAAGGCTGCGGTCATGAGGGCGCATGTACTGCCTCTCCCTCACGTGCACCGCCTCCTTCTTTGCGAGCATCACTGCTTCGCTGAAGGAGGTGACGGCTAACCATGCACTCTCGCTCCGTACCATGGCCTGGACCAGGGCCGGACGCGAGAGATCGCTGCTGCCGATCGCCTCCATGAGGACACGGCGGTGATGACTATTGACCTGACATCAAGATATGGACAAATTGGTTCACTACGATGCTTTTTACTATAAAGTATTTATAATTACGCATTTTGTATTTTTATTTGTAATGTGTGTCTTATTGTGGAGTAAACAATTTTCTTTCCATTTTCTTCCTTGCAGTCTTCAAAACATCCAATCAAGATTACTATTTTTTCCTCTACCATAACTTAACTGTAACAAGACTCACAACTTACACCCACTAAAGCCGCCCCAACATAACTAACTTACCGAAAATCACTTACGGAAACTTAGTGTCAAGTGCGAACCCGCCATAAAAAGGTCGGGTCCATCAAACCCCCGATATTGTCGTAACTCGTAGAGTGACTTTATTACTGAACGAAGCAGAAACTCCGTCATACATGCAAAATATGGCGTCGTTTTTATTCTCACACTAAAATGTTTTATGGTGTTTTTATTGCGGATAGATTCCGGATTATGAAGCTCAGATGTGGGGTTTATCACCTGCTTTTCATGGTGTGTGATAGACTGAACTTAACGGTGTTTCTTTTCTGAAGCGATATTGATATTGCTTCTAACTTTTTACACCTGAAAAACTGCGAAATTTAAATATCTCAGATTTTCCTTCACAATTCATTTTAGCAATAGCCCGTGGCTTCGTTCGTGTGTATATCGGAAAACAGGAACAGTAAGTCACTGCTTCTAATATCACCTATCTATCTATCTAAATCTGCCAGTGAAAGTCCCGTCAATAATGTTTCGGTGATTAGTTTTTTTTTGTTATTCGTACCAATATATATGTCACATGCATTTACTAAAAAGCTGTAAATTTTACTTTACAAACAGACACTACATTTTTATGACTTAATTTGAGTGGTAAGTACCTACCACAACTAAAAAGTGAACAATAAAACATTTATAAAAAAACAACCGAGTTCCAAACAGGTAAGAATAAGTACATCGGTAAGAAATGATTGTGAACATCTCGTATTTTATGTCTTACTGAAGTTTTGGTTTTATGAAATCCATCAGTTTTGAACAGTCTCAGAAGTAATAAATTGTCAAAGCTCCTAGTATTCAACATATTCCATCAGAATTAGGTATTCCTAAAATATGTGGAAGCAGTAAATGAGACTACGTTATCAAACAAAAGGATGGCTCAACGTCGACTGGTTCCATTTCCTTTCCTCACTAAAATCATAAATGGAAGTGTAAAATCAGTTATAAAGCAAATTGACAGTCTATCTCAATTTGCTGTGTTATAGATACTCATACAACTGTCAAAAAATGACTATTGAACAATTTAAGTTGGTAGTCAGTTTGCTCGACAATTAATTTCCCTAACTTTACATCAGAATCAGAATCAGAATCTTTTTTGTTAAACATAGGTATTTACTTAATGGTGTTATGTTAACATATTCGAGCGCTATGTTTTGCCGCGAAGGCATACAAATTTTAATTAAAATACTTAAAAAAACTAAACAAAACAAACAATAAAAACAAAACCAAAAAATATTAAAAATTATCATTTATAAAATCTTGAACAACATAATAACATTTTTCTATTAACAGAGAGGTGAGAACTTTCTTAAATTTAGATAGGGCATGTTTTTTATACTATCGGGTATTTTATTATACATTTTCGAAGCCATTCCAAACACATTTACATGTCTACTTATAAGTAGTGGCAGCTTATAGTCTAAACAAAAATAGTCTTCGTTGTGTAACAATAGAACCACTAACCACACAGCGACGTAACAAGTACAACACAGATGTGGTCAGCGGATTGTATTGCGATCTATCGGCTCGGCGGCGACCAGACTGACCGCTTTCCATCCAACGGACCTGTCACTTTCTATCGCCAGGAGTGAATCACACCTTCCTACCTCTGTACGTGACTTCCATAGAGATAGGGAGTTTGTTGTTGAAGCCTAATTGGGCCTGGAGCTCAAGAACGAGATGGTTGTAATCTACCACACGGGCTCAGTGCGGGTTGGTAGATGTCACATCTCTACGAATTTTGGTTCAACGTCATGGCTGGTTTCCTCACGATGTTTTTCTTCACCGTTTTGAGAGCAGTGGTGGTGAAATCCATTGCTAAATAAATACTTAGCTTTGAAAAATTCGCCTCCTCAACAACGTAAAGAAATAACTCAATGAACGTCGTGGGTGTACTGTCAAAATGAAACCCACTGCGATCAACGTGGCTTACGTAACGCAGTTACCCCGCTGGGTCAAAGACCACTGAGACAGCCCGTCTAGTGTACTTTAGCTATTTTCATAGTGTAATATCGTATGGTTTTCTATTGTGGGGAAATGCCGCCGACTGCAGACTATCTTTGTGTTGCAGAAAAGAGCTGTTCGATCAATTTATAAATTAAGTCCGAGACACTCTCTCAGAGAGAAATTTAAGGAGATTAATGTAATGACTGTGCCTTCACAGTATATTTTTGAAAATCTTTTATATGCCCATAAAAAAATTAAATTGTTTAAAAAATACAGTGATATCCATAGTATAAATACTAGGAACAAACACAAATTTGTTGTACCTTCAACGAGGCTCAAGAAAATAGGTGGGTCATTCAGATGTCAATGTATACGCTTTTATAATAAACTTCCAAGCCATGTTCAAGATCTAAGTCTCAATAAATTTAAATCATTCATTAAACGTAAGTTGTGCCTGAAAGCAAATTATACCGAGATTATTATTATATATATATTATATATATATATATATATATATATTATACCAAATTATGCAGATTATATTGAGGACAAAAAAGCTTGGGATTGACCTGCTCCAATTTTTGCATACTAAATGTTGTTTTTTTTTTGTTTTTGCAAACTTTTACACTTTGACATTTGATAATTATTATTTACACTTTGACATGAATATTTACTTTGAGAAGTATAATATTATTATTGTTTTAATTATTGTGAATGTGAAGACTATGTGGGTCATATTTTTTATTTATTTTTTGTTTTGTGTTTCATTTCTTTCTCAGTTAGTTTTAATGTTAATCTGGCAGTTTCAGTACTTTATGCGGCCCACCCAAATGTCCTTTCTTTGGTATTGTTCGTCAAATCGTTGAGCTCCTCAAGTTCTGAGTTGAGTTGCATGATTACTGATAAATGCGTGCACAGAATGGACAGGCCCACTCAATCTGTGAGGTTATTTCCTCAAAAGACCATTTCAGACACAAATCCACATGGTCTTCACATGATCTGACCAAGATTATGTCTGGACTTTAAAAGAGACTGTGACCTCTGAGTTTGTTTTGGCTTTTCTTCTCAGAGTAGTCAGATAGGAAACGCCGACCTCATCTAGTTTAAAAAATACGATTGACGTGTAAAAGTGTTTGTACAAAACTACTTACAGAAATAAAATCGTTTATCATTTATCTTAAATAAATTGGAAAGTATTTGTCGTCGCTAAACCATTCCTTTGAATCCTCTTGTCCATTGTTCTCCATTCGAAACTACTTTTTAAAAGCGGCAAATAGAATAAATTCTTTTTTTTTCTTAAAGGTAATTTGTTATGACCTAAAAGTGTCTTGAAATATACGATTTAACTTAGAATTAATGATGTGATAAACTTTCCAGCAACGTAAACAACGTACCGAGAAACTTGTTCAAATCAATTCGTCATTTGATTCGCATATTAAGTTCATCTACATGGTACCAATATCCGGCTCATCCAAATAGAATGTGAATTTGCAAAAAAAAAAAAAAATACTTCCGAACACAAAATCTCAAATGTGGAATCCCAAATATAAATAAACCCACCAGACAGATAAATCGTACAAATACCCAAATCCCCCTCAAACGTTCTATTGTTTCCAATTCCAATACAAAACGAACTCGCGAGACCTCCTAACAGTCTGTTAATTATAAAATTCAATTATCAAACTCCATTATATCCTGGATTCGGTTACACAAAACGTTGTGAACCCTTTCCGTCCGCAATAAATGATAATTCGGATTATGAGGACGGACTGTCGTGGCTGGTAATCGATTTACTGCTGGACATGGGCCGAGGAACTGCCATCACAATAGTCATTAGGGATAGGTACCTAATGATTGTAATCACTTTGCTGTATTAACGGTTTGTACGGTACGGTACCAAGTTATAGTTCTTTCTTTTTCTTTACTTAGGTATGTCGAAATGCTAGTCTTTTGCTGACACAATATTATTGTCTTCGCTCTATTTTGACTTCAGTATCGAAATGCAACGTCAAAACCTCAGCTTCAACATTGACTAATGAAGAACTCCATTCAACGTACGGTAACCCCTAAAATAACTACTCCGCATCGCTTTCTGGTTAGTTGACGATAAGCTGAAGAAGAAGTCCAAACATACGACATTAATTCGATAGCATCTTCATAAAACTCCACGAAACAGTAAAGCGTTGACCAAAAAGAGAAAAGAAATAAAATAAAATGTTTATTGTGTAATAACCAACAAATTCAAACATTCTGCTCATATTATAAAAGAGGACATAAAATATACCCATGCGATAAGTGGCCAAAAACCTTGTATTCCACTATTCTACTCATTAAAATTTGACAATTTTGGCCATTGCTTGATGTCGGGGCCACCACGGGCCAAAGACAATATAAATCATCATCTGCCTAGCCTTTTCCCAACTACGTTGAGGTCGGCTTCCAGTCTAACCGGATGCAGCTGAATACCAGTATTTTACATGGAGCGACTGCTTATCTGACCTCCACAACCCAGTTACTGG
The DNA here is from genome assembly GCA_949091785.1 of Polymixis lichenea. NCBI lineage: Eukaryota > Metazoa > Arthropoda > Insecta > Lepidoptera > Noctuidae > Polymixis > Polymixis lichenea. The sequence continues at coordinate 1,466,068 of OX420942.1, forward strand.
GTAATATACGATACCCCTTGGAAAGACTGGTTGTCAGACTTTCGGGCTTCTGACGACCCGTAACGACTGTCAAAGATCTACAAATGACAGCCGGGACCAACGGCTTAACGTGCTTTCCGAGGCACGGAGAGGTCTTGGTATGTTAAGATGGTCATCCATCCACGGACCAACCGCGGCAAGCTTAGCTTAACCTGATCGATCGATCCGTACGGCTACTATTACTTAGCCACAAGCCCCTCAAGACACAAGACAATATAAATATAAATAGTAATTCATTAACTATTTATTCTCCAAACAAACTTTCCGATACCATTTTTTTATTTTGCCATTCAAAGTGTAATCGTATTGTGACAGTGTAAGAGTAGGTACTCGACACGGTGATGTAACCATGTACGCGTAACATAATATAAAGATGGTACATTAGCAACAGGTTGACCTTAGCCCACGCGACTGCGCTGGCGCATGACTCATGCGCAGCATAAACAATGTTATAGTAATTGTTATTTGTTACCGCTGTGTTTGGTGGGACTGGTTTTTGTTATGTTTGGAGGTCATTTGGATTATATCACACTAGCTTATTCCCGAGGCTTCACCCGCGTGGAGGTCGAAAATTAACACGTACGTATCTACTACCGGGACATAAAATATCTTTTGTTCGAATACTAACCCAGGTCATGGTTTACAAGTGTGACAAATTTCATCGAAATCCGGTCAATGGCTTAAACGTGAAAAGGTAACGGACAGACAAACGTATGTAGCTAGTTTCGCATTTGTCGTTATTTAGTAAGGATTGGTTTGGTTTGGAGTAGCTATACACTTAATACAAATAAATAAAATCGAAGTGTTTGTTTGTAATCTCAAACAACAGCTTTTTACTCAATGCTTATGAAAATTTTTACGGTACTTATAACAAAAAAACATATTTTTTTCAATATCTTACTGTCTGTCTGTTTGTTCTGGTTAATTTCCGAAATGGTTGGACCAATTTTGACAGGACTTTCACTGGTAGATAGCCGATTTTATAAGGAGTATCATAGGCTACTTTTTCAGCACGTTCCTCTGAAATCATTTCCGATATCCACGAGGCCGAAGCCGCGGGCACAGCTAGTATAGTAACATAAAGCTATGTCCTGAGGGCTTATGGCATTCATTATTTATACAATCTTGCATTCATGTTTTCTCTTTGAACCAGAGGCCCTAGTGAGAGTTTCACTTAACCATTTACACCAAACGCAGTGAGCGCGTTTGGCGCTCCGATTGGTCCGTCACCAATCCAGGGCCAATCGGAACGCCGAACGCGCTCACTGCGTTTGGTGTGTATGGTTAAATGAAACTCATACTAGGGCCTCTGACCCACCCTATAAGTAGATGCAATCATTAGTAACTGGCCAACCGTCCTCTCACTAGATTATCTAATGAGTGTTCCTGCCGTTTTGTGAGTTTAGGTTCAAGTAACTACCTATCTGTGTTATTGCCTCCATGTGTGGGTAGTACGTACTGAGCTACATATACATATACTTACTGTAATTGTGTTCAAATACTTAACTTTTGCATCAAACTGTTAAACAAACTTCTATCAGTAGAATTTAATCTCATAATAGGAAGTTACATGACTACATTGACTACACATACATACGTTTCTCATAATACATAGTAGAAGTAAAACGTATACTCCTCCAAATTCCATTACATAATCACCCTATTAGTGTGCCCAATGCTGGGATACAAGCCATGATCTTATAGAGTGGATCTCTATAAGAGGGAATGGCTGTAATCTACGCATATTCGGGACCAGTGCGCGTTGGCCGATGTCGTGTGCCTTCGATTTTTTGGTTCTAGGACATTCCCAGTTTCCCAGTTTTGAGTGCAATGGTGATTAAACTTTTTCCAAAAAAAAAACAACCGACTTCCAGAAAAACACTACAAACTGAAAAATTTCTTTAATTTCGGAAGTCGGTGACTTTGGATATCGTCGCTGTAGTATGATAACCTCGTTCCTTTAACCTTTAACATTATTACGTGCTTTTGTTTTATGTTTTGAATGATAAAATTTCTATCATTCAAAATATGAGACAAAAACACATAAGAATGTTTTAAATATTGACGAAATTAACAGTATTTTGGGTTTCCTGTAAAGTTTGTATCTCTAGACGTACGAGGTTATCTATCATACTACAGCGACGATATGTATTTTAATTTATTGTCACCGCCTTCCGAAATGAAAGTTATTTTTCTCTTTGTAGTGTAATTTCGGAAGTCGGTTGTTTTTTTTTTGGAAAATGTTTTTATTTTTCACTTTTTTGTTAAAGTACCTACTCCACACCAATTCGAAAATTCATCATCCTTGGGGTCAAAACAAAGCATATTTATGCGATAGCAGCATTCGCGGTTGATTTGCTTTCATTTTTTGAAGAGTTCCGTTGTCTGTCTCCGAAACACACCATCAGATCTATATGAAATTTAAATGGTATCATTTTGGAATAAACCCCTTTCGAACAAAAAAGTAATTTTGCAAAACGTCTATATATGACGGAATTATGCCCGAACATACATAAAAAAAAACATGTCGAATTGATAACCTCTTTCTTTTTGAAGTCACGTAAGTCGCGGCCGTTGCCATTGGGTCACCACCACTCGAAAACCCAGTTAACTAAATTAACTTTCTTATCACCTTCAGATTCTCCAAAACGAACTTCAAACGTCTTATCAAACTTATTCAATTGAGAATCAGGTCGTCGAGTTTATGTAACATCTACAGTATCTATAGCATCTTCAAGAAGCCGATGTCAATTGACAGAGTACTTGCTACGGAAATCCTTATTATTGTAACAGTGGAAAGTTGTTCCTTGTGAATAGAATGCAGTCATCTGTGTATTGATAAGAGTTTTGGGGGTTTATCAGTGTACCCAGGGGTTAGGAGGTCATCCTGTGTTTATTGATCTACCATAATTGGGAGGGGAAGTAATGGTGTGTGCGATTTGCCATGGTGTTTATCTTGAACATAACAGTCTTTTGAGAAAGAGATTGTATAGTCGACTACTAACCTGCTTTAACACCCTAAGGTCGATTGTCACTGGCATGTTATAGAACGACAAGGGCTATTTATCTATGTGGCAGTTAGACACTTTCAACCTTATTCAAGTTTCAATGTATTGGGAATTGGTGGTGGCGCAAATTTTACGAGGCGTTGGTAAACTTAACATCACACGAATTTTCAAATCCTATCCCACTAATATTATAAATGTGAAAGTTTGTGAGGATGTTTGGATGTTTGTAACTCAATCACGTAAAAACAGCTGAACGGAATTAGATGAAATTGGCACAGAGATAGTTTGTAATCTGAATTAACATATAGGATACTTTTTATCCCGGTAGTACGTTCCCGTGGGATAATTTTCGACCTCCACGCGGACGAAGCCGCTAGCATTAACCAGTTTGGCCTAATATAAGTATAAATTAATCAATAAATTACTTTTTGATGCAGCCGGGTGACTGCGTAACGTACTAACAAAGAAAGGAATGGTTTTCATTTCAACAACATTCATTACGTTATTAACGTCATTGAGCAGACACATTTTTCGAACTTATCAAGCAATGGATTAGCAATCGCGGTCAAAATTATTCAGATTCTGATTGATTGTGTGTTACGAAATTGGGGAGTTGGTATTCCTGAGCTTGTCTTTGGTGATGTAATTGGATAATCCAATATTTCCATTAGCTCCTAGGTTTCTAGTAAACAGTCAATGACTCCATTTACGTGCATTTTATCAGGCTTAGCCCGACCCTGTTTACGTAATCGTCGCGTGCCCACCACTACATTCTAGACTCCACAACAATTCAGAAAATCCCAATAAAAAGCAAACCACACAGTCCGCTAAACATTTTCATAATATTATGAACGTCTATTCAGTGACTAAATGGAAAACTTCCCCTCACCCGCGATACATCAAAATTAATTTGTCGTCACTTCCGAAGGCGTAAAGCGAGTTCTAAAAGGTTAAGCCTCGTGAAGGAAACGGAACAAGTTTTGGACTATAAAGGTTAACCGCGCCGACCTGTGGATCAAACTTTAACTCATAATGTTACCTGTTTATTACTTAGTGTTCTCAAGTAAGTTGTTGTGTGGGTTACTGCTGGAATAGTTAAGTTTAAGGATGCCTTTAAATTAAGTATTTGATAAGACCGCTATTGTTCCCTAGAGCGTAAGAACTGTTATGTATTTCGCATGTATTATGGCGTAGCTGTATGGTATGTAGTATGTACTTTGCACGTATCGTGATAAATAAGAAAGCATATTCCATATTTATCATGAAACGGAAAAGAAGTATAGCAGGCTATACCCATATACCTAGAAAATAAAAGAACGAAGATAAGACGCACATTACAAGTACAACTTTCACATTCAAAGTAGCCAAAAGCCTAATATTCGACGAATTGAAATAATGAAAACACAAAGAGTAATTTAAAAGTTTTACAATATTATCTTTCACTCTGTCTAACATTTTGCAGACCCGATTACAGTGAAATACGGCGAAAGGTTTCAACTTTGGCGAGGAACGTATTTTTTCGGAAAATCCACAAACCCCTTGTACTATTGTATATTTACAACAGCTTTACATGTACTTTGTTGAACTAATAAATTAACATGAACAATAATCAGCATTGTTGCCAAGTGGAACTTATAGTTATATTTTTGCTGAAGCGTTTGGCATGCCAGCCTATGACAAAGTTGGCACGTTCCTGCAGCTACAGCTTTAATGTTTTCAAAGCGACTTTACGAAAGGTTTCGGTAAAACTCGTCACACACGTCAAAGGCAGATAAAGGCTTTTTTTTGTGAAGTTTTAGGAACAGCGTAACGTGTTCCACAGGGTACTATCGTGGGACCGGACGGATTTATGGACAAAAAGTCCTTAAATCGGCTTTCAGTCAGCTGATGCTATCGAATTTTGGAAAAAGCTTTTTAGCTGCGAATTTCAGTTTGCATAATGTTAATTAGTGCTTGGTAAAAGGTAGTGCTGATAGGTTTGGTGTTCTTTAGAGTATTATGATTGTGTTTGCTCTGAATTATATACGTAGATGGTATGGTTAGAAAGGGGGTAACTACCGAAATGACGACTAATAAAGAAGTATAGAAGAAAAACACATGTTGCGCCGACTCCTAATGAATGAGAATAAAGGTGGATGGTGAAAGGAGAATGATGACGATCTCTTCATTTTTTGAACATGTTTAGGGGAATTGTGTTTTGTTGCATTTTAATTTTATGTCTCGCTTGTCAAATAACTAGTTTTACATTTGAGCACTATGTCCAAGTTTTTTAACAAACAAATGAAAATAATTTAGACTAATGTACAGGAAATAAAGAAAATTATTGCCACACTTTTTTCCTGATATATCAAAATTACGTACCACGTAGGCTATATAAATAAATCTAGAACGTTTAAAATACGGCCCTCTGCACAGAAATCTAACACTTGAATTAGACCCAGGCATTTAACGCTTCAAAGGTCAAAGTTCGTTTCCCACATTATCTGAACAATATACCCGTACCTAGTCTAGATCGGGTCGACTCCCGTCTAATCAGCTGACATTTACTGCCCTTTGAATTGTTTCAACTTTTCACTTTAAAGGCCGGCCCGACATAAGCTGCTGATTGGCTCATTCCAACTTGGACGTATGACATTCGGGCTACCTCGGATCAAATCAACAGGGTGCGAAATATTGTTGCTTGGAAGTAGGGTTCTGTTTTGTGATTGGTTGATTTGAAAGTGTTTTCTGTATTTTTGTGTGTGTTTGAGTGGGTCGCTGGATGGTTTAGTTTAGTTTAGGTGCCACTGTTTGGGCAGGAAAACATCTGTCAGGTCCACTGACCTGCCATACGTTTTTTGGTCATGAATGTGTGTCCAACTAATTTCTTTCTTCTCGTGTCTATCAGTCTGATAAGGTCAGCACGTTCAATTAGAGACGCACCTGATGCTTTCGTAAGGATCATACGAAACTACCTTTTACAGAGAAAAATCTGAGTTTTTACGTGTACCTTGCATATTTATGATAAGTTAAGCCTCAACCATTCAACATAAGGTCTTTATCAATATTATTAAAATAATAAAAGAACGTCTCTGCGACATGTGAAAGGTGCAAAATCAATATTAACTTTACTCACTGCCCCAATCATTTACTGTTATTATAGTTCTTTAAATCATGCAATGTATACATTCGTCTGGCTTCCGCAACAGTGTGAAACATCACAGCAATTAGGTTACAAGTTTATTCTTTTAAACATGTTTAGTCTATAAAACCGTCTGTTGTAATTTTTATTAAAACAATAAACTTTACTATAGCCAACTGGGTTGCGTTCACAAAATCTGTTCTTACACTTACAATGCAGGTCAACGACCGGCTACCTGTCACATAAAACTATGCTTATCCTACTCTAGCATGTTAATTTCTCCATCGCCTATCCCGCTCTTTCCTTGACTTAGAACGTGTAACTGACAGGCATTGTTAGGAGTTCTTAATCGTTGTTTTCCAACAAGATACTTAGTTTCATGCTCAGTTGGCGGTTTATTCGGCGTCTGTGTGAGAATTGGCACCGTGTCAATTTAATATCGGACACGGTGTGGTTCCAATTGTGTGTATTAGTAGTGAGCCATTAGATGGATCGCTTTCCGTTTAAAAGTTGGTTTGTCCTTTACGTAGTTTTTAGTGTAATTATTTCTTTGTCATGCTACTCTGAATTTGAAAGAGAATCTTAAGTGTTGTTTTGGCCTGAAGATTCAAGTTATTTTATAACGGGTTTTGTAGTACGCAGAAGATAAGGTAGCAATTTGTCACTTTATTACAATTTTGTTACTGCATGTTTCTTGTAGCGGTAGTGTGTGGTACAGACGTATGTTTTGGTACCGTTTGGTACTTTACATACAATGTGTTATTGCAAATGTGTATGTAAAATAAGGATTGGAATTTAAGTTAAGTGTTTTCTTTCGTGAAGTTACGCAGTTAGAGATTAACTGTAGGTACACTTTCTTAACAGTCCTTTAAGAGTTAGTGAAAATGGGAACCGAAGAATGATGATGGTGTTGGTAAAGAAGTAATAATTTTGTGGCAATGGCAAGAGGATGGGCAGTCGATTTTTTTTAAAAGATTATTGTAATGTAGGTACTCGACGTCTCATGCTCAGTTGTTGTAGGTAAACGTTTATTTACTTATAAAGAAGATGACAGTTTGTGTAGTACCAGAGGGGCATTTCTCGTAATTTAACAACGTTCACAGTCTGATCTTAGTCTCAATCTGTCAAACCTCAAGTTTCCATACGTTTTTGACAAGTTTTTGAAATTTGATTGTCGCCGAGATGAGACTGCGTCTAAATTTGAACGTTTTTAATTACGAGGATTAGCCTTCCCTGGTTTCGTACAGTTCACTTAGTTTTGACTTTTGGAAGTATGAATTTACAATCGAAAGATTTTTTTTCATTCCACAGGTCTGGTGATTACACCATCGTCATTCATTCACAAACATCATTATCAAACCCATGTAAAACTCCTTGTAAACACAAAAGACTTGAAATGTCAGATTATTATCTGGAATTAACAAACTGATTTTAGTCTCGTAGATTTTGAGTTAGAAAAGTGTATTTTCTTGACAATCTTGCTGTCCACTCTCGAAAGTAATACGATCGATCTTACTTCAAAATCAAAATCAAAATCAAAAAGTCATTTATTCAAACTAGGCTGAGAGTCAGCTCTTTTTGAACGTCAAAATTACGTAAGACAGTCCCCCCAAAACGCCCGCCCTTCACCACTTCCTAGTGCTTTAGCTGGGAAGAAGAACTACTCTTCATAAAATTCTTTGACTAGGTATTTAGGTTAATAGAAATTACCATGTTTTATCATTAATTTATAATACTGACAAAAGCGTCATAATTCTACGATATAATAATATTTTCTTGTCTTGATATTACGATATTAGGGCCCGTAATAGCTTCTGTCAGCAAACCGTAATATCTTACTGAAGTCAACGAATTAGTTTAACTGTGCGGTAACGGGTAGCCATTTTATTGGTTAGATATAGATCTAACAATCAATTGTTATTAATAACATTTGAGTTATAAGGAATATGTATATCTACTGTACACTTAAGGGCCGTATACACCGCGAGCGCGAGAGAAAATTAGGTATTGAAGCGCTACTCACACAGCAATAGACGCGTGCGCCCCGCTTACGCACACATAAAAGCTTACATAGTGGTTCGAACGGCGGGAAGCGTGAAGACAATATTTAAAATATAAGAGGATACTATTTTGTTCTTTTCATTGCATTTATACTTAGTAAGGAAGGATGGGAGAGGGGCTGGTTTATTGCACAGTTTTCTATGTAGGTATCAATTAGCTGTTATATTATGATTTTAAAAAACAAAGTCAAGACTAATTTCTTTCTCATTTCTCCACTCACTTGTATCACTCGCTCAAGCATTCGTCCACTTACTCGCCTTCCAATTCGCTCACTGTTTCAAACTAAACGTAAATAGGTGCTAACTTCTGTATTACAATTATTATCAACATTTTGGATTTGGTCAAATGCAGCCCTGAAACAAATAAGATACAATTTTATACCCGTTACTGACAAAAAACATAAGTAGGTATATAGTACAATAGCTAACAATTTATAAAAAAAAACCGGCCGGCAGCTACTGAAAATTTAGTGGGAACGCTCTTCGTTAGTCAAAGATACTGTTTTTGGAAAAATGTAGGTAGGTTCTCACACTCCTCACCTTTTTCGTTTTTTACTCCAATGCACGCGTTTCATATTTACTACGCGTACTCATATTTTTCTATAAAAAATCCAATGTTACTTCACTATTACAGAAACAATAATTATTTTTATAAGGTATATAATTGTTTACGATTACGAGCACACAACATGCATGCACCTAATAAAAAAACCTGTGCGGTCGGGAGACCCGTCAGAAACAAGATTCCTTCTCACGTATCTTATGGTTTAAAATCCATATACAAAATTCTATCAGCCGACATATTAGATTTTCATTTTGACCCCACTATCGGCTTTAGCACCCTCGAAAACTATGAAATCGACACCTATGGCGAAAAATTTGAAAATTTTCGCAGCCGCCATTTGGATTTACATTTTGACCAAATTCACACTTTCAGAGGTTCAGAGTGTAAAGAAGAAAGTCGCATGGTGGGGGCATACAAGTATGAACGCTTTTTCGCGTGACGATTTCTACTATTCAACTCCTACCGTAAGCCGCAGAAGTTCGTTCCAATAAACTTTAAAATCTTTAAACATGCGTTTCGAGTTCGTGGTGGCCTATGGCTATCTTCAGGCTGCATCGTCAGATCCTGGACACCGTCTAGATCTGTAGTACTTGTCAAGACAAATCTTACGAGCCCAAACAGGACGAGGTTGTATTGTATACTTAAAGAGTTTCTATGGCCACCTTTCGACTTCATCATCAGACCCTGGACACCATCTAGATCTATAGTACTTGTAAAGACAAATCTAACGAGCCCAGACACGACGAGGTTATGTTGTATGCTTAAAGAGTTCTTATGGCTACCGGTTGGCTCCATCATCAGACCCTGGATATTATTCCAGATATATAGTACTTGTCGAGACAAATCTTACGAGCCCAAACGCGACTGGGCTATGTTGTGTAGTTAAAGAGATCCTATGGCCACCGGATGGCTTCATCATCAGACCCTGGACACCATCTAGGTCTTTTTCACCACCTAGAACAAATGATGTCACACCAAGTACTTGAAAATAAGATTACAATTATGAACCGGAAAGATACCTACCTGCGAACGAAGCAAGCTTGTAATAATAAGAGACGTAAAAATAATAACAAACAAATAATAAATGACACAATATAAAAAATACGTGCAAAAAGATTCGAGCGTAAAAATCTTAAATTTTAGTACTTACCTTGTATAAATTATTGTTCTGACTCCGGGAGTTCTGACCACTGTGCGGGGAATCTCGTGTACGCACAGGCCACTATTTGCCGCGTATTTTTTACTTGAAGAGCGACGTGCTCCCACCTTGAATACGTGCGGTTGACTGAGCTCCGCGGTTCGAACTCTGTCATATAGCGGGTAATACGCGTCGCCATAGTAAATTGTATGGAGATTTCGGGCATCAAAATTGAGAAAGTTTGCGAATTTTTTACGCAAAACAGAAGTAATATTATGGAAAACTGAAAGATGTATTGGATTCACTGTTTTATGTTGTTTTTATTTTTAAGTATAAATTAAATAGGTGCCTTCTTACTTAAGCCTTAAGTTATCAAAATACGGCAGTGCTTTTTACACGTTTTTAGTGATTTTCAATTTTTTTTTAACAATTATCTACAAGGTTTATCCCCAATCCGATTGTTTCACGGTATAGTACAACTCTTGAGCTAGCCAGATATATTTTTTTCGTGGCAATTACTTTAAGTTTTCTATATAAACTTATCGGAATCCCATAACACGATTTCCTAGTGCTGACCCTTAATGTCACTAGACAGTACCTTGTTCCTCAAAAAGTTATAAAACTTCATAATTTTGCACTACAGTTCAAATTATTTGTTGTGCTATAATCAAGCAGAAATTAACAATCGTATTTGCCTTAGTGACATTTCAAGCAGTTTGCTAAGAAAACAGGTTTATTCACAACTAGCTGTGCTCGCGACTTCGTCCGCGTGGAATTTAACAAAAAGTATATATTAATAAAAATAAATAAAATTTCTAAAATAATAATAGCCTAAGTTACTCCTTATTATATCCTCTTCCATCATGCTCCTTATTACATTAGATATCTGCCAGTGAAAGTCCGGTCAAAATCGGTCCCGCCGTTACAGAGATTATCCGGAACAATCAGACAGACAGACGGACAAAAATTTAAAAAAATGTTATTTTGGTATATATGTACGTGTATATATTTAGTAAAAAGCGGTTATTTTAATATTACAAACAGACACTCCAATTTTATTTATCTGTACTGCATAGAAGACGATTTTTACGCCACTTCCGGCATGGTCTTGGTCTTGGTCAATGTGACACGTTTCGCGTTTGCGTTCCGTTACACCAACAAATAGCAACGCAAAAAACGTACAAAAGTTGAAATTTGTTTCTTAATTCCTATACAACGTATATTTGAATAGTGAAAAAGTTTTGAATTACTTGTGTATTCTCCCAATTATAGGTAGTTATCATTTTTTTTTATTCAGTGGGTAAATAAAAAAAAAAATGGTAAAGGTACTGAATATAAAATCATACTTAAAGGATTATGTAGCAATGGATAGTTTAAATGTTCGTAAGAAGAGATCGCAGTGCATGTTATCGTAAAATCTATTTATCTATCCATACTGTATTATAATTGAATAAAGCTTAAAAGTTTGTTTGAACGCGCAGTAGCGCGTTCCTGGATTATTTTGCATTGTATAGCCCAATATTTGAGAAAGGCTATCTAACATCATGGTACGATCCTACCGCTAGTATAAATTAATGTAAATACTTTTCAAAAAAAAAAAACACTACAAAGTGAAAAATAACTTTAATTTCGGAAGTCAGTGACTTTGGATATGTAATTTGATTTTTTGTCACTGCCTTCCGAAATTAAAGTATTTTTTTAAATATATTTTTGTTAAATTTGCCATACTTACTGCTCCTTATAAGTAAGTACTTGGAATCTGGGATAAATTGAATTTTTAAGAAATAGGAAAACCAATTAGTTTTTTGCTAGACATCAAAGTCGCAACACTCGCAACAGATAATTCTAGATATTACTTGTTGGAAATCGAGGATAATTTTAATATAAAAACTTTTCCCAAAAAAACAAAAAACCGACTTCCGGAAAGACATTACTAAGTGAAAAATAACTATAATTTCGGAAGACGGTGACTTTAGATATGTATGTGAATTTTTTGTCACGGCCTTCCGAAATTAAAGGAATTTTTCACTTTGTAGAGTTTTTCCGGAAGTCGGATGTATCTTTTTATTTAGGAAAAAGTTTTTATTTTTCACTTTTTAGTTATAGTAGCTACCCCACACCCATTCTAAATTTCATCATCCTTGGGGTCAAAACAATGCATATTTATGCAATAGCAGCAATCGCGGCTGATTTGCTGTCATTTTTTGAAGAGTTCCGTTGTCTGTCTTCGAAACGCATCATCAGATCTGTATGAAATTTCATCATCATCATCATTTCAGCCGAAAGGCGTCCACTGCTGGACATAGGCCTCCCCTAAAAGGGGGGATTTGCCGTAATCGCCACGCTTGGCAAGCGGGTTGGCGATCGCAGTATGGTTGTAAAAATGCTGCCCATTCTCTAGTAAGTCCCTTAGTCGCCTTCTACGACACCCACGGGAAGAAATGGGACGGTGCTATTCTTTTACGTCCGGCACCACACGGAACAACCACATATGAAATTTAAATGGAACCATTTCGGAATAGGTTTATTCCGAACAAAAAAAGAATTTTGCTAATCCGTCAGATATGACGGAGTCATGCCCGAATATACATTAAAAAATATATACTTATAAACATGTCGAATTGATAAGCTCCTTTTAGAAATCGTTTAAAAATGCATGGCAGCTGTCAATTTATATTTGACGTCTTTCCTCGGCTATCGGAAATTGTGTGGAAATTGTATTTTATTTTGATAATAGATAAGTTGGTAACTACAGTGCCATCTGTGCTGTGTTAATTCTATGAAATGCTGCAGCGATTAATGTGTGTGTAGTGTGCACAGATGAATAAATAGGTGGGAGGATGCTCTGCCAAAAGGATTGCGAAGAACAGCTCTGGGAAGGAATATGTGGAGGGAAATAGAGGAAGCTAATGTCTCAAGATAGCCTAACCTAGTAGCGGATACTAATTTGCTAATATAAGGGTTAGTATGGCTAGCAGAAATTATAATATGATTAAATGTTATTAGTTTATAAGAATTTGTGTATTTCATAATCATCCTATAACGTCCCCACTGCTGGGGCACAGGCCTCCTCTCTGTGAGAGGGAGCGGGCCATAATCCACCACGCGGGCCCAGTGCGGGTTGGTAGATGTCACATGTCTTCGAATTTTTGGTTCAAGTTCATGGTTGGTTTCCTCACGATGTTTTCTTTCACCGGTTTGAGAGCAGTGGTGATACAATAATTTACACAAATTAAAGCACCTGGCGGGGTTCGAACCTACGATCTACATTTCGTTAGTCGCGGCTGTTACCATTGGGCCACCACTGCTCTCAGGAACTTGTGTATTAGGTGTCAATGTAGGTTCAGAGAATATACAGGTTTTATTTTAGTTTACTATGCAGTTGATAATAATTAGATTCCGTTTTCACTCAACAAAGTACGCCAATATAGCCTACGAAGCGGGACTAAAGTGACCACTTTAGTCTCTAGGGAGTAAAAAGTAATTAGTTTTTTTTTAATTTCATTCATGTGACATAAACAAACTCACACAGCCAGTAAATATACTATTATCTGTGGAGTGTGGACCATCTTCATCGGTAAAATGAGAATTTTAGTTCCATGGTTTTTCCGCAAAGAAGGTAGCGCCATGTGTTTTAAATTGTTATTCTGTGACTGGTTTAGAAGAAAAAAACTGACCGCGAAAATTAATTCGGTTTTAATTTTTTTTTAATATGAATGTCCAATGACAGTGAAGAGTTTGACGTCAAGCAAAGAGCAAAAGGCATAATAGATAAATAATCTTTTGCCGCCAAAATCGTGGAAGATTTACGTAAAAACTTACGAAAGTTTTATGGACTGGAGGAATAAGAAAGTAATATTTATTAAATGTTTTTATACTAAATTGACTATTTCGCACTCAAAGTGAAAAGTACAGTTTGCACCTCGAGACTAAGCGCCAACTTAATATACCCGCTGTCTCATTGACCGTTCATCTATTAACAAGGTAAAACATTAAGTACATAATGATACATGTTTGTCTCCATAGTGTTTTTAGTTACCTACGTGCGTACGATCAACCAACCTATTTGTTTAGGGTGCCCTTTCTAAGAGATGGGATATTTTAGTACCGTGATTGTACACACGGAAGTGTGGGTAGTTAATAATGTGTTGTTCAAACATAGGTACGTTATTTATGATTGTATTTATGTATCTTTGAACGGAAGAGGGATCAAGGGTTGTTGGGAATGGTTGGAAGCAGTCGGTAGAACGGCTGAAATATCCGATATGGTTTTGTATTTCGATCGTTTTGACCTTTTTTGCTTAATTATACATAATATGTTGATACTGATTTAACAAGTCACGACAGAAAAAATAACACACGTTAAAAGAAACTAGGTAACTTCCGAATTAAATAATCTTTCTTTTCACTTTTTACTTCTACCCCACACAAAATTGTATACCTTCACTTGCTAAGTAAATCCCAGCGGAATAGAATACGGTATATCGACGCACAAAATGTCGATAAATGCTAATACGATGCTACAAAATTTCGATACACGTTACTGCGAAAGACCGTCTCTGCGAAGCCACTACACTTCGATGCTCGTTACCGCGAAAGCGATTATTCAATCACTGATTATCACTTATCAGAACGAAAATATGTTTTGAATGGGCGTATTAAATTATAAACCAAAACGCATAGTGAACAAAATAATGTGTATTCCATAATGGTTTGTATAGTACATAATACACAATCATAATATATTTACATAATCATATTAGAAGTATACTTAATCAACTTGACAAAAATGTTAAATCATTACAACATCATCAATATAAACTAAGTGGAAAATGCGTATTATTGAAGCTAACTCAAAAACTACTAGGTAATCAGAACTTGACCAATTTTATATGGGACCAGGACCACACTCTTTAAGCCCTCTTTTTCCAATTGTTTTATAAATGACGGAGCTCTGAGGTAATAAATATTTAAAAAATACTACCGAATTGAGAAGCTCGTAATTTTTTGAAGTCGGTTTAAAACAAGATTAGGTTGGTGTCTCCTAACGGACCAGTCTGAGAAGATATACTGAAAGAAACTACGAGGTCACAGAGTCTTGTAAAGTTTAAACATTATCTTAGTCAGATCATCTATGGAGACCATGCATGCGGATGAAAGCTGTTGAGAGATTTTATCGTATTGTATTGAGGGAATTGCCAGATAAAGATCATTCTGTTCCCGATGTAAAGCAGCGTTACCACGTGAAAATTTTCACGAATCAGTGAATTATTATTTTTCCTTTCTCTGCAATATGTATAGAAACCAGAAGCCTCTCTTTCTACTGCGGACATCGGATATTTGTCATAAGATTTAAATGGTAGGTACTTATTAGAATAATATAAAGCAGCGTACCTGCCTACTGAAATCCGCTTTCTGTTATCGTTGTGTCGTAATTCAAAGTGATCCGATTGGCTGTAGATAATTTATTTAACCGATCACAACAATTTACGGGCGCCTGAGAATTTGTTATGAAACTGAAAACTTTTGCATTTTTGAATTGTCAGGGTGTCGGTCGTTCAGAGAGTTGTAGTTAGTTGCCCATTCTTAAGCAGAGTAGGTTCCTATCGAAAAGAACAGGCAAGAAACTCCATTTATAGGTTAATGATTATTTTGATCATTCATGCGTTAGTACCTATTATCGTTTGATGCTGTGCGACCGAGACAGGTGTCGCCACCTGGTGGCATAGTGGTGCATAAATGACTGTACAGCGTTAATACACAAGTGACAAGTGAATTATCGTGATAGGCGCTCGGTTAGCTATTCTATTATCCTTATATAACATTACCCTGCTATAAGATGCTAACATTAAGATTTAATAGTCATGATTATGCTAAAATTTTGTCTTGATTTGTTTAACTATATATTTTGTAATTATTTATTCGCAACAACAAATGTAATGTTAATATGAAATGTTTTAGTGTCTACATAGATCTAGTTGAAAATTACGACAATGCGTTTACCCAAGGTTTAATCGCTAGGAACAGATGAAAATCTAGGTAATAAAATTAAAATTAGCGCGATATAATCAAAATCAGATTACCTTGAATTTTTTATTAATCGCAATTAAAATAGACATAAAAACGACAGATGTGAGACAAATATGTCGAAAAAAAATTGATTGGCGCGAATCGGCAAAATGGCCTCGTTTAATCCGTTCACGTCGTACCAGAGACAATGGTTCTGGCGATGGCGGGAGTTTTTATTGAAACAATTTACGGATTCCGCGTCGAGCGGAGCGCTTGTCCGTAATCCTTCCTCCCCGAAACGTTGTTTTATTGAAATAAGTACGGTAAATTAATATTTAATGTTCCGGATGTTATTCCGGTTATGTCCTTTTGATGTTTCTGTCTCTTTGTATTTAATGTCAATGATTTCAAGCCTAATTTAACAACCATCATAGCCTCTCGGATAATTTATTTTCGTCTACAGAAAAGGAACAAGCTTTGAGAACTGAATTGTATATTCTAAACAAACAGTGCTATAAAATACAGATTTACACACAAGAAACAATATTCAATTACCAAGTTTCTGGTTCAAATGTCTGGTATTATATCCGAGCCATTTATTCAAACCGACACGCACCCGCTAAAGGTTATCTTACCCTACTTTCCAAAATAACCTAATCCCCACTTTATCGAGTGGGCAAAAAAGCGCGCGTAAACAAAATGCCATCGCGAAAATGGCGTCCATTTTCATTCATATTTCGGCCGTCGCGTTCCAACGATTACGGTTTGCGAGGCAACGGTCGGGTTCTTTTTTCGCGGCAATTTGGGCGGTATTTCCAGTGGACTTTTTGCGGCCAGTTTTAATCGGTGTTGCCATTTTAGAGAGCTCGCCGACGAGGGCGTTTCATTTGTCTGTCCTTTTTTGAAGCGTTGTTGTTTGAATGTCTCGGATGCCTACCTGCTGTAAAATATTTTTAATTAATGTTTTTGCTTGATTTGTTTTTTCTTTCTTTTCAGATGAACGTAACGTTAAATATGATACGATGACGTGAAAGCGATGCTGCTGCAGCAGGCGTCGTCGTCGCCTGGTCCCAGCGGCACGGCGAGTCCTAAGCTAGCTCCCAGTCCCAGACCAAATCCAAGTCCAAGTTTTAACAGTAGAGCGACTGGTAGTCCAAGCTTGAGCGATGGAGCTTCAAGTTCAAACAGTCCCAGGTTGGGCGGCAATAGTCCCAAGTTGGGCGCCAGTCCAAAGTATGGTAGTCCGAAGTTGGGGACTGGGAGTCCGAAGCTGGGCCGGGCGGCGCTGGAAGACGAGGCCGCGCTCGAGAGGCTGCAGGCCGAACTGAAGGAGGGCTGGACGGTACACACAGGGAGAGATGGCAGACTGTATTATTGCAAGTAAGTACATATCTACAGTATTCTCTCTCCTACTCCCTTTATTACGTCCAAATGTTATATTTTTAAATATCGCAATAGGCGGCCTTATGGCTACATAAGACCGCCTATTGCTTCACCCTACGTAAAATTTCAACGTCCATTTCTGTAATAGTTATGGTTTACAAAATAGTCTATTTTATTCTTACCATAGCAATATGCACAGCAATCAATATTTCCGGTTTGCGTTCTGAAGGAAAAATGCATGTTTGTTATGCGGACAATTAGTGTAAATACAGAACAAATGTCATGAATAAAATGAAAAAGCAAAAAATAATTTGACAAGGACAATTTTTGTAAACATTTATTTTACACACGAAACATTTTTATGTGCGAAGTTATTTAATGGCGGACTATAAAATCCTTTGCCTTAATTTTAAAACGTCAATTTGTTTAATACAAGGGTCTTTAAACGTACATTTTTAAGTATGATACTTATTGCTGTGTTGTTCATGGAAATATAATATACTTACCTAAATAGAGTAAGGTCATTTATATTTTATTAACCGACTTCAAAAAGAAGGAGGTTATCAATTCGACATGTTTATACTACATTTTATCTATGTTCAATGCCAAGGTGTATAGGTGGATTTGCAAAATTCTTCTTTTTTTGTTCCAAAGTGGTTTATTCCGAAATTTGTCTCATTTAAATTTGACATAGATCTGATGATGCGTTTCGGAGACAGACAACGGAACTCTTCAAAAAATTACATCAAATCAACCACGATTGCTGCTATCGCATAAATATGCATTATATGTTTTGATCCCATGACGGAAAACGGATGACGAAATTTCGAATTGGTGAGGGGTAGGTACTATAACTAAAGAGTGAAAAAAAAAACATCCAACTTCCGGAAAAACACTTCAAAGTGAAAAATTAACTTTAATTTCGTAAGGCGGTGACAAAAAAATCACATACATATCTAAAGTCACCGCCTTCCGAAATTAAAGTTATTGTTCACTTTGTAATGTTTTTCCGGAAGTCGGTTTTTTGTTTTTTTAGAAAAGTTTTTATGTTAAAATTATCTTCGATTTCCAACAAATAATATCTAGAATTATCTGTTGCGAGTGTTGCGACTTTGATGTCTAGCAAAAAACTAATTGGTTTTCCTCTTTCTTAAAAAATCAATTTATCCCAGATTCCAAGTACTTATATGGAGCAGTAAGTATGGCAAATTTAACAAAAATATACTTAGTATGGATTTCATTAGCCGTCTAGTTATTTAAACAATGTTGGTTTTGTAATATGCTTTTAATAGCGTAACCTACTCTTGTAAAAATATCCGACATGTTTGCTACTACGATATCGTATTACTTTTACATTTAGTCACTCTAGTCTACTATAAACAAAACCGCGTGTCTAAAGAGAGCTAAAACAGAAATCTGTTTGAACAGTGACAGTGCTCCAAGCCGAACAAGAGATCCAATTATCGAGGCGAATGCAACCGCACTCAACTTTCAAAGTTCAGGCACAAAGTAAAAAGGGTAAGAAGGACCACTAGATTTATTGGTAGTCAGAAGATGTCAAATAGGCATTTAGGGTCGGCAACATCAGTAAGATGGTTGAACTGGAAGTTGACCAACGTTGAGCAAAGCTAAGGAAGCCTAGACATATGCCCCATGATACATACTAAAACATGCATGCGAACACGAAACAAACGTAAAACGGTGCAGTGTTAATTAATAGTTGAAGCTTACTTGCAATTTAATTTTTATTTATTAATAAAATCGATTGTAGGTACGTACTAGAAGAAGTGGTAAGATTTGGACGAAGACCTCCAAAACTAGACTTGTTCCTGTAGGCATCTTCCAGACTTAAAGATTAGTACCTGAAAATTAAACTAAACTAAAATCAATAAAAATAAAAATAACACTTAGACAATAAAAATAAAAATAAACTAATGAGTTATTAAAAAATCCATCAAATTACCAATGTTGATTTTATACTTCTGTGGTTAGCATTTGCAACTCTATGCAATTTAACTTGCTCTTCATTCGGTAGTGTGTCTAAGAATTCTGACGAACTAAGCATACAATGTGAAGCATAATGTTAACTTAAGTGAAACGTGCATATTCTCAAACCCATGGAAACTTAACATAAAAGTACCTTGTCTTAAGCAAAGTTAAATAAAGATGATTTAATAGAGTAACATTTAATACTACAGCAAAAATACTTCTTTGGTAATGTTTCGGCAAAACTATTTCTATCGTACCCATATTTTATTATCTATCCAACAAAAGACAGCAATATTTATTTGGAAACGGCAGTAAATGGAGGTCGGAGGAGCACAATTTATTGGTTATTACCCGTGTATCGATGCTCGGAGATGATTTGATCGCAATAAGAGGTCGAACGTGTCACCAATATCGTATCGCACTTGCTAACGATAGCAATGTCGAATCGATTTATATAGTAAGATGGGAATCTTTGAGCTGTTTTTCGAATTGGCTGGATAATATATTTGGATTACATGTTTCCGATTTCTGTCTACTACTCATAGTCCAATCTTTAAGAAGCATTGATGTATGCTGGACGTGAAGTAAGGAAGAAAGATTTGCGGAAGTACGTAGCAGAATCTACAAAGATTCCACGACTTACGCTTCCGCAATTAGTAGGTAGTGTCTGTATTATCCGATTTTCTAAATTAGATGCTGTATTTGTTATCCATCAAGTCCACAAAATATCTCTTACCAGGATTTTTAGTAAGAGTGATCACTGATCGGGAAGTTTTCTAACCGCTTGAGAGAGAGATGAGATTATTTTGAGACCCCTATCCATCTATCTCACGCAATGGGACAAGATTATCTAAATCTGTTTTGGATACACCCAGTATTAGTTACTACATCTAACAAACAAACAAACTTACGCAGACAACATTACTCGCTTCAACAGTGTGATCTGACTATCGATTCCGCACCACTAGTTTACAATAATCGAGTGCGTTGGACGGCCGCCGGCCGGCTCGTTCGCAAGGAGGCGGAACGCGGCGCTACAATGCAATGCCACAAACAACTGCGTCGTCGGCTGTGAACACGCGCTTGTGACGTCAATATTTTCCCGCCATTGTCAACTGGTAGGGTTGCCAGTGATTAAAATTATAGTATGCATTCTAAGTTTGCAGTCTTAGTTTTTCTTGCCTTGCAAGTTTGCAAACAAAATCAGGCTTAAGCTTTTACTGTAGAACGTAGTCAACAACTAGAAAAAAGCCTCTCTGAAGTTCTACCGATTCAACTTCCTGAAAGGAAAATCTGATGAAAAAACGCAACGAATTTTCGCCCGGACATAGCCTTTTCGGAACATTTTAACTTGATGATTTCCTGCTTAGATTTGTCCCCCTAGCATGAAAATCCATTAGTTCATCTTCAGTGACAGAAATAAAATATTTCCAATATATTTTTTTCAGCATTGTCATCATTTATTTCAGCCGATAGACGTCCACTGCTGGACATAGGCCTCCCCCAAAAAAAAAATGGGGTTGGCCATAATCCCCACGCTTGGCAGGCGGGTTGGCGATCGCAGTATGGTGGTAAAATGTATAGAGACCGCTGCTGCCCATTTTCTAGTAAGTCTTTAGTCGCCTTCTACGACACCCACGGGAATAAATGGGATGGTGCTATTCTTTACGTCCGGCACCACACGGAACCAGTTCCAGTATGATCTTTTTAACCGACTTCAAAAAAAGGAGGAGGTTCTCAATTCTACTGTTTTTTTTAAATGTTTGTTACCTCATAACTTTCGACTAACTGGGTTAACCGATTTTGATGATTCTTTTTTTATTTGAAAGCTCGTGCTTTCCGTGTGGTCCCATTTCAATTTCATGTAGATCTGATGATGCGTTTCGGAAACAGACAACGGAACCCTTAAAAAAATAACAGTAAATAAACCGCGATTGCTGCTATCGCATAAATGTGCACTGTTTTGACCCCAAGGATGATGGAATTTCGAATTAGTGGGGTAGGTACTATAACTAAAAAGGGAAAAATAAAAACTTTTTCCAAAAAAAAAACAACCGACTTCCGAAAAAACACTACATAGTGAAAAATAACTTTAATTTCGGAAGGCGGTGACAATTTTTTTTAATACATATCCAAAGTCACCGCCTTCCGAAATTAAAGTTATTTTTCACTTTGTAGTGTTTTTTCGGAAGTCGGTTATTTTTAGGTTAACGGTAGATGGGCTGTGGCTAAGTAATAACAGCCGCACAGGTCTATCGATCAAGTTAAGCTACGCTTTACGCGGTTGGTTGGTTGAGGGGTGACCTTGCCATACCAAGACCCCTCGGAAAGCACATTAAGTTGTTAGTCCCGCCAGCCGTCATTCGTAAGTTTTTAATAGACGTTACGAGTCGTCTGAAGACCGACACTCTGACATGGGGGGACTTCCCTAGGGGCATCGTATTACCCAGTAACTGGGTTGTGGAAGTCAGATAGACAGTCGTTCCATGTGAAATACTGGTATTCACCTGCATCTATTTAGACTGGAATCTGACCCCAACATGAGTTGAGAAAAGGTAAGGCAGATAGCTTATTTTTGATTAACTTATATACACACAAAACACAAAACGACCCACCAACATTACGACAAAGATAATAAACAGAAATCCGTCAGCCAGTATTAGTTCAGCACACAGCAGGCCAAGTGTTGGTACAAGATTTGAATGTGATTGCACGAATGTACGCAGCGAGCTATTTCATTCAATTTGCATGCAAATACGTGTGTCGGTGAGTAAATAAACACGCGTTGGCTGTCACTACGTGAGGTGTGCTGCCTTGGAGTACAGTTATGGGGCAAGGAAGTTTGTGTGGGAGGTGAGGGTTAATTAAGGCTGGTTTTATTAGAAAAGTTTTGTCTTTGTACGAATCAAGTTTAGCTGTAAATCTTCTTTATTTTCTCGTGTCTGCACGAGCCAAGTGGAAACGTTCTAAATACTGATGAATATGTATCTAATTCTCTTTAGTCTGAGGTTGCGAGATTCATTATTTGAACCACAATACTCCACAAAGTGTAGGCCCCCGGGTAACGGCTGTCGTAGGTTCCAATCCAGACACATCTGTATGGAACATGGAACAGGATGCCTGTGTTCCAGCGGTGAGAACATTCTAGGTTGATAATGCGCGAGCTACATTGCAGTTACGATTTAAAGATTAGACAGAGCAACTTTGGTAGCGGGACTAGAGATGGTCAAAAGCGTGATTTTCCTGTCACTGTGATTGTCGTTCCAGTTACAAAAAAATCACAGTGAAATATCACTGTGACTTTGTCACATGTGTGATTTTACTAAAATCACTCACGTGTAACCGCTACTGTTGTTGCAGAATATAGATTCGATAGCTGATCCCAAACAACCTTCACAGTTTTTACAGGCTTAGGACTGTCACCCAAGGATTGTGTGGCATGTTTCGGTTTATTTAATCAATAATTTTTTTTTTAATTCTCTTAGGTATTTTATTATAAGTTAGAGTAACAACTAAAATTTCCTTAAAATTACAGTAAAAATAAGTTTACGTAACATTATACAAAAGAAATGTTTCGTTTGCGTAATAATATCAGCATATCGACAAAAAACTTATTAATTACTCGTATAATTTAACTTGGCTATTTTCAAATGAACAAATTGTTTAAACGCCTTTTATAACTGACAGTAAATAGGTCTATAAACCTAGCTATGCCGAAGCCATGCGTGTGTGAAAGCAACAGAAACAAGGAATCAATCGCTGTCGCTGTCGCAGTCAAAGAGCGCATTCGCATCCCGCTCTTTCTCGGCAAATTTCGTTTCGCGTCGTGAGTCGTGACTACTATTCGTGTTGTGACTTTTGTTAAATGAGTGAACGGGGTGACTATAGTGACAAAGAGCTGAGTGCTTATTTCCACTCATACAGACCTATGTGACAGACCTAAGTGATTTTGTCACGATATTGTTTCATGACAAGTCGCAGTGATCATTTGAGAAGAGAGATAGCAACGTTTTTTTGGTCGTGACGTGATTTTTGTCTCACCTCTAAGCGGGACCAACAGTCCAGCGTGACGTGCTGGACATTGTTATTTATCGATACACGAAAACAAGATACCGTACGTATGTATTGTAAGGACGTCCAAATAATTCGGGATTTTTCTCAAGCGTGATGAATTTGATTTAAATTCAGTAAGTATTTAAATCGAAGTACCCGACTGTGAATGGTTTATTAACTACTGTTGACTAGTGTCCCTTTTGTCGTTTCCTCAAAATGACTTTACATATGTAACAGGGCCTGCCTATAATGATCCTGTACAGGTTGGTAGATATCACCTGTCTTCTAATGTTTGGTTCTAGGACGTGCCGGTTTTCTCAAGATATTTTCCTTCAACGTTTTGAGAGCAGAAATGATGAAATAATTTACACGAAGTGAAGCATCGGTCTGGGTTCGAACCTACGACTCGTAAGTCGGGGCCGTTTCCACTGAGTCAAGAACATTTATTTATTTATTTATTTATTTATTATGGCACTCCAACGACTAGTTCACATAAACATTACAGAAAGTTTAGTCATAATTAATCTAGTACTACAGTGAACTTATCACTTAAAGGTGTGCACAGCACTTACATGGTTTGCCTAATTAAACCCAGTTAATGAAAGTGGCGAAAATAACAATAAAATTAAATTAGTTAATAATTATAAAATCAAATAAGTAACTAATAAATATAAAATGACAATGATAAAATCAACTAAATTAGTAAGAAATTAACAATTATAAAATCAAGAAAATCAATAATAATACATGCAATGAAATGGGTGAATTTAACATTTTAAAAATTATAAAAGTTAATTAGTTAGAAAGTTGAAATTGTAACAAAAAATACAGAAATAGACATGAATGACAGAATACAAACAAGAATCAACTATCAGCTAACATTATTGCTTTTACTTAAAATTCGGTCTGGCTTTATCGTTTAACCACTAAAGTAAACTGCAACGGACCGTTTACATATTAATTTGTAAATCTACATGTTTAATTCTTGAATGTTAATCCATTAAACTTATTGCTTTTTCTCAATATTTGCAAACGTTACAACCCTAATGCTAAGCCATCATGGCGGACGCGCGTCACTCGTTCCCGCCTTCATTAGACGGATTGAATTGAGACAATGAATGCGATATCCGCTTGTAAATTATACGCACACATCCGCCTATAGCTAAATAATACACTTTTGATTGTAGCTTTCCTGCTACGAAACAATAGGATAGTGATATACTCTCGTTAATTGATGTGTTGCAAAAGTTGCTACGTTGACAGATGTCACATTGTCACGGCTCTGGGATTGCGCGGGAATATTTTGGCGGCATTTCGGCCATATTTTTTCACTGTGAATATGAAAATAGTTTCGGCAAAAGTATAAACGTTTATATTTTTTTATAAAAGGTGTCATTTCAACTTGTTAACTGATGCGTTGGAAAAGTTATAGTGTTGACACCTTGACAGGTGTCGTAATTGACTCGGAAAAATGCTACAGGCATTTTTACTGATGATTGGTAAAACTTGAATTTTATTACGAAGCATATCATTCTAGACCAGGGGGTCTAGAAAAGTGCAATACCTACGCAGTCAAAATCTCTGAAACAGCTGATTTTTTTTTGAATTACCGACGAAAAATTTCTGCGCTGGGGGTCTAGAATGATATGCTGAATTCATGGTTGCAGTGTGCACACTGGATAAAAAATTGTCCTTATACATACCAAGGGCACGACTTCTTTGGATGATATCAAACGATATTGGAAGGGTTTTTTAATCTTAGCTGTTCGGAAGTTATGAGAATTTTAATACACTGATACCAGAAACCGAACTTTTCAAATTGAAATAAACACATCACTCGGAAGAGACTTATCGTGATATTGGCAAATAACGTGGAAACTTATAGACCTACGTAGTGCGGTGACACGTTTGTTATGATTTGAATTTAAGAAACATATGAAACCGAAAATTTGGTATCAATTCTTAGAGTACTTTATTTTGAGCTGAAACTAGCTATTGTATAGTTATTCTATACTAGTTGCTAATCTTTAGTGCTTAAGGATGGCAATGTTTTAAACATGGGCATTATCTTAAAAACTCTGCATTACAGCATATGTGTGTGATAATACGTGAACAAAAAAGTCTATAATGTAAGTAGTGGGGTATCGGAAAACGCTCTGAAACTGTTATCTAGGCGGTTTTGCCACAAAACCGCTCGATTATGCAGGCATGTTCATTTCGCCATGCAAAACGATATGTCGGGGCTATTTATTAATATTTTAATCAACAGAATGATTGGCGGACGGATAAAGCAAATATTTTCAATGGAATTGTATTTGTAATATCATTCCTATCCTCCGCTTTGTTAAAAAAGAAATGTAAATAATACGTGGCCGCTATTTATTTATTATTCAACTAGTTTTTGCCAGCGGCTTCGCACGCGTGGAGGTCGGTAATGATCCCACGGGAACGTACTACCGAGATAAAAACCAGGTTATAAACTATCTGTTTGCCAAATTTCATCCAAATCCGTACGGCAGTTTTGCGTGAGTGAGTAACAAACGTCTAAAAATAAAAACTATCACATTTATAATATGAAGTAGGAGAATAGGATACAACCAAAGAAAAGCAGTTTTTTTTGGCAGCACAATTGCCTAAATCTAGAGAATAATTGCGTTATTTTAATTAAATTCTATCCCTAACAATTTAAGGTATACTCGTAATTATAAAAAACGTAAGTACATCAGTCTATTAATAATAAAAAAATCCAATTAATCCATAACATTAAAAATAAATCCAGCTCCCGTATAAATATTCTTCCATCTGGCAATACCAGTTTGTATTTGGAGTGTTGCTAGTTAATTACAGGCGTCGTGAACAGACGACAATCGTACACAATGTGCTTATGTGCTGGATTTGCTGACGTTTCAATGTCGTTACCAAATCTCGGGGAGTTACGGCTCGAGCTGATATATTAGGCACTATTAGGTACTAAAGTGCTTTGTGTGTCAATGACCTAGCTTTCAGCGTACGCAGTTCAACGCTTACGGAAAGGGGGTGGGAAGGAGCATCATCATACTGAAATAATACCTACATGCCAACCCGTTTACATAACGTTGATTTCCATTCCAACTTTGATTATTACGTTTAAAAGCTTTGAATTTGGAGAGGGCTTTGTAAGACACCATCAGAGCTGATCAGAAAAGTTCAAAAGTGAACTCAGTTCTTTGTTTAATTTGTTGTTTGTTTGTGTTTGTATCTCGGATTCTCCCGTTGGGTCGAGTTCGTAGTAATGTTTGATCAATCGCCAATACGTGGTTTTAAATTATGTTTTTTTTCTCTATTTTTAGGAAGTGATGAGATCACGGACTTTCAGAGGTAGGTATTTTTTAAATATTTTCTTTGTTTATTTCAATTTTTCACCGTTAAATTGTAAATACCGTTAGATTATAATCTATCTCGCGAGATTGTAAATTTTCGAAAGATTGTGAATCGTAACATACTGCTTACGCAACGCATTATTTTTTGGTAGATTATAATCTATCGAAATGAAATTGTGAAGTGGTATCAAGACGGATAGTACCTTGCACTATTACTAAATGTTCAAGTAACTGCCACTAACTTGGTAGTTTGGGTGGGAATCATCAAATAACTTCTCCCGCTCTGCGTGGAGCGGGAGGGCGTGTCAGACTTTTACTGACTAAAACCCACCCGTGTTCCCTCAGTTTCCTGTGTGCTAGGGGGCGCGCAAGAAGAGAGCGATACTTATGATTTGTAACGTCTTAAACAAAAATATTAACTAAACCCACACATATAATGCAAAAATTTTACATAACCTAAAACAAAATTTATTTAGAGTTCCTCGTTATAAATAATGTTGGAGTATTTCGTCTGTATTGTTTAATATTTTCACACAACACAGGCAAAAAGATGGGAGTTCGTCGGGGAAGGGCTGGGGGGAGGGAGGCTGTTTACAGATTGTTAATTAAATCTTTGATTGCTGTTATTACAAAGCAAATAGTTGTCTTCGTAGCTTTATTAGTTTAGGCGAAGGTTTGTTAACTTGTTGATGAAAAATACTATCTTTATATTGTCCCGTGATTTTTCAGCTGAATGTTATTTCTGTCCAACGAAAAAATAGGTATCTAAAGAAAATATAAATGTTAGTCTATGTTCACACGGACGCGGCGGGTTTTTTTCGTGCACTAGATCTTCAAAGCACTGCTTACTGAGGAGAGTTGTAATCCGAACAGTGTTTTTTCGACGTGCTGAGATGCACTCTGTTCGATCTTCAATGTTCTGTTCAACATCCATATTCTTACGTCAGCGTGAACGTCGACTTATGAGCCAAGATACAAGCGGCGCTTAGTTTGTGGCTCACCGAATTTGGCTAAATAAATTGCATGGTTTCTTTTTATTACTATGTTGGGGTCGGCTTCCAGTCTTACCGGCCGCAGCTGAATACCAGTAATTTACATGGAGCGACTGCCTATCTAACCTCTAAATATCATTTACTGGGTAATATGATACCCGTTGGTAAGCTGAGCTTGTACGAGCTGAGCTGAGTTGTTGTTGTTGCTTGTGTGTTGTTGTGTGTTGTGTGTTGTAGTAGTACGAGAAAAATAAAGCAAGAAAAGATCTAGAGAGAGATTTCATGTTCAGAAATCGAAAAACTTTTTTAATCAAGTCTTCACCTTTCCTCCAGATCCGTTCGATAGATCCATTCCCTAATAGACACTATATCTATTCCCTAAAAGTTTTTATAGACACTAGAGTGTCTGTTAGGACTGAATTCAAATTTGATCAGTGTGAATTCTCCCTCTACAATATCGGTCTGTTTGTTTGCTACGAGCTTGAAATACACCGGCTAAGCATTCTATCTCGGCGAATAAATTCCTTCCATTCAAATACAAATCGAAAGTTCTGAAACTATTCAACAACAGTACAAAATGGTTGCCAGTGTTGGCACAATAAACGTGATATCCTACGGTAGGGATACCTACTTCTCAGGTACTCACAAAACAAAATAGAATGGTACAGAAGGTCAGGTCCTTAGACCACAGTCGTCGCGGCGGCGGGGTTTTCAACAATAGGTGTTGAACCATTGAAAATCTAACAAACTGCATCCCAGCGAGTCGAAAAAACATACCGTTCGATTTTGAACTCTCGGTGCTAAGCCTGCGTTGAAGATCCAGTGCGTGGAAAAATCCCGCTGCTATATTTTAACGTCCGTGCGAACGCGGACTTACAGCGAGCGAAACCGCACGCACACAGACACGCTTCACGTATAGCAAGACAGTGCAAGCTAACTCGCGACTGGCTTTCGTTTGAGATCGCCGCCAATGCCACAGTATAACGATGACCAGTACTTCAACTAGGCCCTTTTGGTGAAAACAAAACCTTGCTCATACGGATGTTAGGATTGTCAACGAAATGTTTTTTACTATAAAACGCTTTAAAACGTAACCACTTTGCTCGAAGCGACGACGGCTCCGACTAACTAGTTACCTAAGCCATGCTTAGATTTAATAGAAACGCGTTTGCATGGGTCGACTCACTATCGATTCGACCATTTGTTCCTAGTAATGGGAATACTAATACATGTGCCTCTATGTACGCATCTACAGGGTCAAATTAAATTAGCTACCCACGTGTTTGGTATCGAAAAGTAATGTAACAATTTTTTTTTCATCATTCCCACTTTATTACATTTTTTTGTTCAATTATTTTTCGATATAGACACCCAACGCGTGGCTAAGGTATTGCCAGCTAATATGCGTGCGCCTATTTTAGGTTGTGTGGAATGAACCAGCCTTCTGTAACTATCCACTTTGTGCCGCAATAAAGCATTACAACATCTTTTCATCTCACTATCAGCTGCGGTGACCCACATGTGTCAGTGAGCATATCCAATGACGGACGTCATAGTCTTGAGGTTATAACTAGAATGATGACGTGTGATCTATAAATCAAGGAATTCTGTGTTAAATTGATAACAGAGTTCTGCAATATTGTGTTGTGGTTTGGGATGACTTGGCGTTGATAAATTTGCTATAGAGCTAACAACGAATTTGAAACAAAGTTAAAACTGCGGCAAAATGAGAGTCTTTAAGAGAATTTTTAAAAGCTTCGAACTCTCGCTCTCTCTTTCTCCTTTAAGCCGTAGGTAATTAAATGGGTATTGCGCAATGGAATTGAACTGCAGTTTTGAAGCCGTCAAGTTTATCAATATCTAGTTTTTGTCTTATTAGCTTTTGCGCGAGCCTTTGTCCGCGTGAATTTTTGGGTCCCGACACTCCCGACCCACCACGTCTCATCCCATCGCCCGCCCGCGTTCTGTTATATTTATTTCCTTTTTCTCGGCACCTTAGGGTTGCAGCGTGGTTTTAATTAGCCTAAAATGTTTCTCAAGGGCTCAATTTTCCAAATCCAACCAATAGCATTATTATTAACTCAAGACAATGTTTATGTTCTTTCTCCAGAATCGGCGTATCTAGTGACAGGTTATATGCGTTCATATAATTATTATTTTATTTTTTATTGCCTGTCTAACAATTTTTTTTTTATAACTATCTATTATGTCATTAGTTATTGACATGATCTACTCATAACAATATTTTCTATGATGAGTTGTTTTTAGGCTTTATTTGGCCTCGACAGTTTTCATTTTATTTGTCGGTATATTGGTATGGCTAGCTGACATTTTGACTAATTATTTAATTAATATTTTGTGTCTCGTAATGTTTATTACTTTGCCTAAGTATGTATAGAATCAAGTCTATCCGACTAAACAGACAGCTGTGCTGCTGGGGAGTTTGTTCCACTACTTCTTCTTCCCAGCTAAAGCACTAGGAAGTGGTGAAGGGTGGGCGTTTTGGGGGACTGTCTCATGTACTTTGACGTTCGAAAAGTGCTGATTCTCAGCCTAATTTGAATAAATGACTTTTGATTTTGATTAGCATAGGTAGATAAACATCGTTCTCTTGTAAAAACCGTACCACAGTGTACACGCACCTTTCGGAAGCTTTCATTCTATCAAGCAGTTTTGATTCAGTGCCGACACTCGCGTATGCAAGAGAGTATCTACGTAGGTACAATCAACCACACATTAGTTAGTACACTTGCCCTACGAAAACCACCCACTTCTTTCGAGTGAATGACTCACTTGAGTGATGGTTAATTTTTGTTACACTCCACATTTACACGACACTGACAATTTTTTATAGAAATGAACGGTTCATCCTGTCCATTCATTTCATGTTTTAATAATTCGGTAGGCGTGTGTAAGATCGACGTGTGCCGAAATCCAACATCGTTAGATCGGTTCACTAAAGAATTAATATTTCACTTTTGATTCATTTTGTGTTCAGAAGTTTCACTTTGAATAAAATACAAACAACAGACTTCCATAAAAACACGACAAAGTGAAAAATAACTTTAATTTCGGAAGTCGGTGACTTTGGATCGGCATTTTGTAAAAAAAAATTGTCACCGCCTTCCGAAATTAAAGTTATTTTTCACTTAGTAGTGCTTTTTTGGAAGTCGGTTGATTCTTTTTTGAAAAAACTTTTTTTATTTTTCACTTTTTTGTTATAGTACTTACCTCACACAATTCGAAATTTCATCATCCTTGCAGTCAAAACAATGCATATTTATGCGATAGTAGCAATCGCGGTTTCTTCGCTGTCATTTTTTGAAGAGTTCCGTTGCCTGTCTCCGAAACGCATCATCAGATCTATGTGAAAATGTAATGGGACCATTTCGGAATAAACCCCTTTCGAACTACGCAAACGAATTTTGCAAATCCGTCTGTATATGACTGAGTTATGCCCGAACATACATAAAATATATATATATATAAGCACGTCGAATTGAAAACCTCCTCCTTTTTGAAGTCAGTAAAAATAGACAAGAGCGAAACGTCTGATATCAGATTTACTGCTGCGACTTTAAGGTGTTGTTAATATCACATTGTTACCACTGATGTCACCATCATGCTGAGTGGAAGCCTTCTAGCCGAAGTCACAATGTATATGTTACTCCTGCAGACTATTTCTTTAGGTTCTGTGGTCGTAATTATAGATCTATTTTGTTTTTGTTTTTTTTGTTCATTTTATTAAACGAGTTAACTTAATATTTTATATGCACGTGTTTCAATGACATACATATACACAAATTTTTCTTTCTTTTCTTCTTATCTCTCTTTTTCTCATCTTTGTTTTCTTTCTTTGTTGTGCGGTTGACCGTATTTCCAAACTACGTAACTACTCGATAGTAGGCCGTTGCGTAAACTGAGTGGGATGACGACGTATTGTGAATGGGGACTATTTATAGTGGTTAGTGGCAACAATGGAATCGTTTAGGATCGGAACCGTTCGGGTTTGTTTGTGTTCGTTAATGTTTTGTGTTCTCTTTTCGAATCGGCTAATTGAGAATTGAAATGGATATTTTCGGTGTCTGTGTGTTACAATTTAAAAAAAGTTTTAGATAAACAGAAACAACACAGTAAAAGTAACTGGTTATTTTTTATTTTTTTTTGGGTGGGAAATCATCAAATAACTTCTCCCACTCTGGGCGGAGCGGGAGGGCGTGTCAGACTTTTACTGACTAAAACCCACCCATGTTCCCTCATGTATATACAGATTAAAAAAAAATGTTGTATTGTTTGAAACACACACTTATAGAGTGGTCCTATATAAATTTGCTCAAGTTCTGATTGGTGTGATGCGTATTTTTTACTGATGTTATGCTGACGATGTTATAATAACTTCCTGTCACTGTTTTACTTAGAAAATAAAGGTTACCTATACGAATTTGTGTGGAGTAGCTACCACAGCTAAAAAGTGGAAAAAAAAAGAAACCACCGCACATACAAAATAAGCATTACAAAGTGAAAGTGAAATCAGTACCTACTGAAAAAAAAAAAACGGAAATACAAAACCAAAGACACCGACATCCTAAATTAAAGTAATTTTTCATTTTGTAGTGTTTTTGAAGTGAATACTTCGTTAGGTGCGTTGGCATTTTTTGAGATGGGAAAAACAATTGAACTCGCGACACCGTTACCGACACCTCTGTAGTCTGTTTTAGTTGAGCTGGATCAGTATAAATTACATGTAATAAAAGATTTTTACATGTAATAGAAGAATAGCACCATCCCATTTCTTCCCGTGGGCATCGTAGAAGGCGACTAAGGGACTTACTAGAGAATGGGTAGCAGCGTTCTCTATGTATTTGACCACCACACTGCGATCGACAACCCGCCTGCCAAGCGTGGCGACTATGGCAAATCCTCCCCTTTTGGGGGAGGCTGATGTCCGGCATTGGACGTCTTTTGGCTGATATGATGAATAATAGATTTACCTTTTTGGTAAAATAGTTGCCTAAATTGACTCAAACTACAAATTTTTGTTTTATTTTCTACAAAAAATTTAAAATCAGTTAATATTTTTACTGATCACAAGTTTTCACTTCTGTTGGCATTCCCGGAGTGCCACTGTTTTTTTTCTGTCACCCTACTGATACTGATAGAAAAACAGAAAACTAAAATGAGTAGGTACTGCATGATCTGCCTTTCCATTACAAAATTAAACAAAAGCAGATCAATACACTAAGACGTTTGATTGATAGATACATCGATTTCAATTGAGATAAACTGCGTACGTACGTGAATGAAGATTATTTATGCCAGTTCAACAAACGGATCGCTCGTTACAACCCACTGTTCGTTTTATTTGTTCTCGTCATCGGTAATTTTTAGACGAGTAAGATATGCGGGTTTATTTTGCGAGGGGAATTATATACCTAGATAGATATGCAAATCCTTAATAGGTAGGTTTCGTATTGCAGATCGTCACTTCCTACGTCAAACCCGATTGCTAAAATTCTTTTGTGAATTTGGCACACGGATAGTTAAGGGTAAGGTAAGGGTATTTTTTATCCCAAACTCCCCGTAATACGTTCCCGTGAGATAATTTGATATCTCCACACGGGCGAAGCCGCTGGCAAAAGCTAGTTGACAATAATTTAAAGTATACTGCACCTCAATTGCATAACAATCACAATTCGAAGGATTTAAAGGAAAATGCTAAACCTTTGTAACATGTTTGAAAAATGGACAATGTAGGTTAATGGCGCAATTAATGTTGTTGAATTGCCGATATGAAAGGCATTGCCAGTGTAAGTGCCATTACTCTGCTGTAGGGTTATGCATTAACTTCCAAAGAAATGGACTTACCTATTTCCGTAAACCCATAATCCCATCTCTTGGGAAATATGGTTGTAACCCTTCACATGGTGTCCAACTCCCGTGACAATCATTGTCCATATAACTAGCAGTCTGCATTTACCCCGCAATGCTACTGCCCAAATGATCATTTATAAGAAATAGGTACATTCCAAACTTAGTCCACGTTACGAAAATCACGCTAAACCTCCAAAAAACTTGGTAAGCAGCATCCGAGCCACCGTTGCCAACAAAGCCCTGAATAATTCATGGTCCACGCCTTTGCCTCAACCCCTGACAATACTTTAATCCCGGTTATCTACGGGAGCACGCTGGACGTATGTGAACAGAGTTTATGGCATAAAGGAGAATGGACACATCATCGTAATGGACAATAGAAAGATTTCTCGGAATTCGGGGTGATTTCATAGATGTGTTGGTTAGTTTGAAACTAGTTTGGCTTAGCCTAAAGCCTTCTCGAGGCTGCATAGGGATTATTGCGTTAATAGTCAGTCTAACGCTAAGGTAAAGTAGTTATAATTCTGCAGATTATGGGAATGTTCCGCTGAATTGTAGCTATCTAAAAGTATGGAAATAGTATTACTACATTCGAAGTCATAAAAAGAAAACAAATTATGGGCATTTTTGACTTCATAAGTCCCAGAACATTACAACGTCAACAAGCGATGGAAGAACAAAAACTCATCCTATTTGGTTCTAAAGGCTCCGTGACCAGCGCTGGGGCTGTCTTGCATAGAGTTGCAGCAAAATGCTGAGCGATAGCCGTTTTGTGTGGATGTGACGCATGTTTCCCTCAACCTTTTTTTTTATTATTTTTTGTGTGTTCCTGGTTTTTGCGTCATGTTTACCGCAAATAAACGTTTTTTCTTTCTTCTTTCTTTCTTTCAAAGTCATACGCCACACTAAACAAAATAGAAACAATACGTAAAACTAACTAGTATAACAATTAAAACATTTCTTATACCTACTCATTGTCGCTTCTTAAGCCTCTTAGCAAGGATATATCCGTTCCTCGACACGTCATAACAAGGCTCAAGCCGTCATCCCTGTCTCCCCCGGAGTACATCCCTATACGCGAATAGACACGTTGAATGGATCGTGTGGTACGGCCTTAATCCAGGGTCTTCGGTAATGTGAGAACATGGTCTTAATTGAATGTACCTACACTAGACTGGGAAATAGCGTTTGATGTGTAATTGTTTTAAATATACAGAGTGGCAGGGACATCGACGCGGGAACTGTAATCATGATTTTAGCACATGATTCTAGACAGCGTAGAAATTTTTCGTCGGTTACCTATAAATTGTTGTTTCATAGAAAAGTGCAATACCTATGTGTTAAAAATGTATGAAACATTTTTATAACCGACAAAAAAAAATATGCACGGGTTTCAGAAAAAAAAAATATGCCAGACCCATAAATATAGTCCATTTGGTTAGTATTACACACGTTTTAGAAATTACATCTAAGTACCAGAAAGTGCATTTGGGTTGTTTAAAAGAGACTCGTGCAGATATCGAAAGGCTAAAGAAAATGTGAATAGATGGTTTAAAAAATGTAATGGCTGGAATGGGGTGACTGCTGTGATAATGGCATACGAGATGAAGAAGGAGACCGATAAGTACTGAGATCGAATTAAGAAGTCCCGCGTTTGTAAATATGTTGTGTGTATGTATGTGTGCATAATTCTTCCGAAAATATATCTATCTGTACCAACATAAGTTTACATAACGCCTAACGAGAGACAATAAATGCAAACATGTATACTTGCGATTTTCAATGTTTTAATGAAATTGTTATTTCGTACCGAGGATGTATTATTAATTTATAATCTACTACCATAATGGAGTCATTTACATATGCGTATCCGTTTCCGCATTGCCTGCATAATGTTTGCATAGGAAAGAGACATGTCCATAAAGTATTATTTTAAGCACAATTCGTTGGTTTTGTTTTTTTTTTGTTGTATTGAAAAGCTTCACTGTGCAAAGGTGGATTTGGCTTGTATGCAGAGAGCCTTGTTTTCTTGCTTAAACTTATTGATCGACTAACGCGCACTAAATACAAATTACTTTTGTGTCCCACGCAGAAATAACGATAATATCATAAGTCATAACCGAAGTCCACGATGGTTGCCAAAGTAAAATAATACATTCAGTTGATATAGGTAATTAAATACATTACTTAAAAGTTTCTTACAATACAAGTACCTACTTTGCACTTTGACAGTGTTGCCACAGTGGATATTGTAATCTGGTATTAGAATAATACATTTTTAATACCAATTTAAAGAAAAAATTTCATAAATCACGGCACTTAATGTGTAATGTTCTTTTTTCTGAGTGTTAGTTTTGCGTACTTTTTGTTAATTTTGAATGTCGTTTTGGTCGCGAGATAGAGAATTAGTATAACAAAGCTTTTTTATTCTTGTATAAAAACAAAGCAGATAGTCGTCGTTTTGTTTCGCAGCTGCTGAGCCGAGCTTACAGGGGGACAAACTATGCCCCACTGTTCTGACAATGAGCAAAGTTGTATTACGATGGTTTATCTGACACAGAAGCCTTTTGTTTTAGTTTCGTACCTATAGGTAAACGTAGCTGGCGTAGAATAAATATTAGATACCTATGCTACGTCGTTTTTATTTATAACATACACCAACAATTGATTAAAATGATACAATGTTTTTTTTTTAAAGTAAAATATCAGTGCATCAGTTTTTTATAGGTCAAAACCACCTGCAGGAAACAATGAATCAGAAAAATAAGCTAAGTTACTAGTACTAAGCGCTAATATTGAAGAATTGGTAACAACGGCAAAAAAAAGTTAAGTTTAAAATTTATGAAATTCTGATTCTTTGACCTCGATAACATTGATGAAATTGATAAGAATTCAATAAATAAAAAATACATATTATTGATAAAATAATAACATAAAAAAATATTGACATCGGCAACATAGTAATGAAATTAAAATACAATTTAAAATAATCAAGAAAACTATAAAATTTATAGTTAAGTCTTAATTGGTCATTCAAACATTCAGAAACAGACTGAAATTAATCTTGCTACGTACTACTTTTCGCATTAACATGATCAAAACAAAAGTAGTTCCATTTGTGGATGCAGCCACTGCAGCTTGGTAGGACACTGATGGAAAACAATGGCGACAATTCATAGCCAAGTACAGCCCCAACCCCAGCTGTGGCTCACGATATACATAGGTACAGCAGAAGATTTTACAATTACTTCTACTAGAATAACCACATACATAAACTTGTTATCAAGACCATAAATTCTGGACTAAAATTTTCAAGCCTCACTAAATCAAACATAAACGACCCATTATAGGGACTTACCAAACGTATCAATGGACATAGTTTCAGCGCTGAATTTTGTGAAAAAACCGAATCGGAAACTCATTTCGCCTCAAAGGCCGTGAAGGTCCAATATCCTGTTACCCTCTTAAATGGGCATGTCCTCTGGTATGTCACTTAATAAGGGAGGGCAGAAGGGCTATTTGAAGCAAAATTTGAAATAGAAGAACATTATAAAAATATGTGTAAAATGTTATTATGACTTTTACCGTAAAAGTAGATACTAGTAGCTACATGAGCTCTACACAAAAGTTACTGTAACGAAGCTATGTATCACGATCTAGATTTTCTAATGAAATCTGGTTAAAGTTATTTTTTTATTTTGCAACTAGCTATGCCCGCGACTTCGTCTGCGCGGAATAGTTATTTTTTATTATTTGTTTATATATTATTAATATTAATAAAAATTAATAAAATTCTAAAATAAAAGTAGCCTAAGTTACTCCTTATCTACATCAGCTATCTGCCAGTGAAAGTCCCGTCAAAATCGGTCCAGCCGTTTCAGAGATTAGCCAGAACAAACAGACAGACAGACAAAAATTGTAAAAAAATATATTTTGGTATTTATGTACCGTGTATATGTGTGTATTCATAAGCATTTGGTAAAAAGCGATTATTTAAATATTATAAACAGACACTCTAATTTTATTTATCTGTATAGATGTTTAAATAACGTAGCACGCAAATTATTTTTTTCCGTTTATTGCAATTTCAAGGTCAGTATGTAGGCAGGCTGCATGTCAAACAATAGATGATTCGCTTCCGTAACACGTATGTATTTACAGAATTATAATATTAAAATCATCAATACAACTCTCTAATTTTATTTAATCCTATTGAATGCTTTTGAAGCTATACTTCTTTTGGCACGTTTGGAAAAAATCATGAGACATGATGAAGTTAGCTGATAACTGTAATTAATTTATCATTCCTTTTACAAACAGAGAGTTGTGACATACGCGATAAATCTTTAGCTATTTTTTTTCCGTTACGCCAAAGAATATAACTTCTTACGTGCGTCCATAAGTACACACACTTTTTTTTTTTCATGAAATAGTCATTCAATGGGATTAAATGAACTTAAAGAGGCTTATATTGGTAAGAAAATTTGAATTTCCTTAAACCAGCAGCTAGCACCGTATAAAAATTTGTACATACACGTTAAGATATTGTTTTTAAATCCAGTTTTCAAATTGTACAACTTTATACGGAGCCTAAAGCTATGCCAATGTAACTTAATTTATCATTCAGTTTAATACTGGAACTATCTGAAACCTGCCTGGCTACCACGACTTATCCCTTCTCTGTATATGAAAAGGACTAATCCTGCGTGAACAATGTATCTAATTACCTACAGTACAGGTTGATACCATTGTTTCGTATCTACATGCAGAAGCTTCTAATTGTTGCTATTGTTGTATTAAGTGGCACTTCTGCCCCTCTACGTAGATATAATGCCCCTGAGACCTCTTAATCTGTCTGTCAGCGGGTCTATAATGTTTCTGAGCATATTGATTGGCCATTCAAGATGTTTCGGCACACTATCGGCGTGTTTCGTTCTTGTATCTTTTAGTATTGTGTAGGGTCTCTTGGTTTTTGGACGGGGAAAGTATTTTTTCTGTAAAGGAGAATGTGTAAGAAGATTGTGGGATATTTGTTTTTATTTAAATATGTCTGTTTTGTGTGTTTTCGTTTTCGTTTTGGTGTCGTATAAGGTGACGATCGGATTACTTCAGATGGATAAGCAACACATAACAACAGATATCTTTTGGCGCTCGAATGAATTTCACAGGGTGGCGCAGCCGCCGTTGGAATACATTCAGTGCAATTATTTTGTTAAAAACAAAATGGCGGTGTAAGTCCCGATTTTAGGCTTATTGAGACGGGCGTGTGCCACACTTTTAGAATAATTTCCATGAAGTTTTCATAGATTTTTTCTACGATCGTCGCATCGCGCCTGTTCAGGGGAGCATTTAGGCCACGCGATTTATTATTTGGTCGTTATTTTATATTGTATGCTTTGCAGACAATAATATGGTGACCTTAGGTGTTTTCTTTTAATTGGGATTATTTATTAGGCTCTTGACCTCTTTTTCAAGTAATTTCTTATCCGTTTTTGAACCTATCGCATAAGAGGTACAATTATATCGTAAACATTGTTTCTTTGTAACATAGTAGATAAAACAATGCGTCGTTTGTATTCTATTGATTGATTTGTTTCCTTTGTGCGGAGTTCATTGACATTCATACAATCAAATAATACTTATTCCAAAACCAGATTAGAGCAGTTACGGAGAATCAAGTCGCGGGCTCGAACTCACTGATGGGCCTGGCTAAAAAGCACGCTGTCTCACCAGGTTTCGTGTCCGACAGAGGTAGTATCAGTGATGAGCAGTTAGACGCTAGTCTACACGCACAACGTTATTGAGTGAGATGCAGGATCATTTATAGTAAAAGTCCTTCGGAAGATCGGGTTTTATGAAAAAAATACTGCATAAATCAATGACCAATAAAGTTTATAGAACTTTTCGATATTTGGGCTTGTCGGTACCGACTTGGTTTTTCAGATTTTACACTTCTTTTATTACTTAAACACGCCCAAAGTTAGGTTAAATTAGCAAGAAAAACGAATCTTTGTTGGCTCCTAACTTTTTAATGGCTTCTTATTTTAGTATTCTGTTTACGCACAGACAATGTTAATAATGAGACAAAACCATACCATGTTTAATTTTTGATGTACATTTTCGACCAGTGGAGTAATCCACAACCGAAGTTTGTATGGAAAAAATGTCGACAAGATTCATTCACCTTAAGGTCTAATTTAGTTGGGCGTTAGAGTATGACGATACATGAGGAGATAGAGAGGGGCTAATTTAAAACAGCAAGCTCCTCCACTGCTGCACTGGTGCATAAACGTTTCAAATTTTGTATATAAATTTTAGTAGAGGTACGTGCAGACTTAAATTATCTACCTACGTCTGGCCTAGCCTAGGTACACTTAGTAGTCAGCAACTTAGCATCTCTTTCAACCATGCTGATTTACAAAACCTTTTTACCGTAGCATCTGAGGGTAGTTATCTACCCACTAACACTACCTTTGACTAGAAGTTGAAGATAAATGAAGCTCTACCTTACAAAACTAATATAATTGTAGGTAATGAAACAGATACCTTTGGCAAGAAGCATAGACTAAACCTCTGTAGATAAAACTAGTACACTAGCAACTGAAGAAGACGGGACCGAACATAATGGGACAAAAAAAATATCTATGTAGTTATTCTTCAGGGTCATAAACTATCTGTGTGCCAAATTTCATCCAAATCCAGTCAGCCATTTTTGCGCCAATCAGGTCCATCCAAATCCAGACAAACAGATAAAGGGACAAAATCTACTTTACTATTTTATTATACATAAGTAGGTACATATATCTTTTATTGGTTTCTAAATAAATAAATAAACTATTGCAATTAAAAAACTCAATTTCACACTTTCAAAACTCACTCAAAACAATAGATCTTAAGGTCAAACTGATAAACGGTAAAGTGAACTATTACTTTGTAGATAGCTATACTTAGTAATTTGACGTAACCGAAGCTTGGTTAAAGATAACAGCGGCAGTTTATAATTGACGTTATCAGATCGGGCAGCTCCTCCACTGTATCTTGAGTTTACGAAACTCCGTCTAAATTGAAAGTTATTTAGTTTAGATTGAAAGTTAGGTAACTGTTGTGTTTTAATTGAATTTAATTAATTGAAATGCTTTCTTTGGTGATTAGGTAATTTCGTAGTGGTGGCTTTAAATTGATGGTAATTATTCAATTAGTATGAAAAATACTGAAGTTTAGCCGGATTAAAGAGGGCGAATTACTTAAACATATTTCCCCTTTATTCATAAACGTTGCTTATTCATGAAGTTAAGAGACGCTTTAAGGTCAAAAATGTCGCTAATTAAGTAGAATAGAATAGAATAGAATAGAAAGCATTTATTCGACACAGACAACACAACAGCAACAAACACATAAAAAAGAACAATAAACATGACAATAAAATTGCAGTAAAAAGTGCTGAGCGTGCCCATACCGAAAGGGTTAAGCGGGGGGGGGGGGGGTAAGCGAAAGTAACCAGTTAAGTAATAATTCGCGACAGTTTAACCATACATTTTTGACGTTTAAGCGTCTCTTAACTTAAAGCAATGTTTATAAATAAACCCCAAAGTTTGGATTCTAAATCCATCCAAAATATACAAATCAAATAGATTTAGAATCCAAAGTTTGGGGTTTATTTGTAAACATTG
This sequence comes from Polymixis lichenea, assembly GCA_949091785.1. Lineage (NCBI taxonomy): Eukaryota > Metazoa > Arthropoda > Insecta > Lepidoptera > Noctuidae > Polymixis > Polymixis lichenea. The sequence goes on from OX420942.1 coordinate 1,507,325, forward strand.
CTTAAAGTTGGTTACGCAAGTGACTAACATACATACATGATTACTTACAAACATAAAATCACGCCTTCTTTCTATGGAGGTAGGCAGAAACAACAGAACTCAACCTGCTACAAACCTTACATAATCCTTTTGGCTCTTTTGCGTTCAAACATCTGTGGCCCTCTAATATGAGTTTTATTTATCCATCTCGATCAAACGCTTCGAGCGCGTTCGGCGCTCCTGATTTGTCCGTCACAAATTTAGGGCCAATCGGACCGACAAACGCGCTCGATGTGTTTGATGAAAAAGGTTAAAATGAAACTCACACTAGGGCCTCTCAGAGGCCTTAGTGTGAGTTTCATCTGTATGACCAGAGACCGCCTCTGGTCATAACCGGACGCCGGTTGCGGGTACTACGCACTTGACCTTTCTGACCAGTAAGGTCACTATATTATGTCCTCTTAGAGCCTCTCCTCCCGGCGTTCCCACTCGCATCTGTCTTGGAAATACCTTTTGTTAGTCGCCTTTCATTCGTCCCTCAACATGACCAAACCATCTAAGCATCCTCTTTTCAAGCTTTGTCAGTACTTACATCTTCTTTTAGACCGCACCGTTGCCTTACCACATCATTCCTCAGCCTATCATTCATAGTCACACCACACATGCTTCACCCCCATTTCACGCAAGATAACGTGTACCAGCAACAAAAAATCCGTAATGAATTTTGGTGCTAAAATCAGATAAAGTATTTTTCACCGCCCTCATACAAATCCGCGCCGATCCCTCCCTACACACACTTCGTACCTATTAATTCATACACCACAGTCGCTAGTCGTTAGCGACGATTGCTAATTGATAACGCTATGCTGCGAAACTTTTGTTTTTACACATACAATCAATCTGCCCAGCTTTCTCCCAATTCTTCCAGCTTAACCAGATGCAGCTGTATTTTACATGGAGCGACTGCCTATTTGATCTCCACAACCCAGTTACTGGGTAATACGCTACCGCTGGTAAGACTGGTTGCCAGACTTTCGGGCTTCTGACGACCCGTAACGACTGTCGAATCCACTAATGACAGCCGGGACAAACGGCTTACCGTGCTTTCCGTGGCACGGAGGGGTTTGGGTGTGTAAAGATGATTACCGATCCACGGACAGGCCAGGGCAGGCCTAGCTTAACCTGATCGATCGACCTGTGCGGATAATATACTTAGCCACAAGCCCCTCCATCACAAGAAAATGAAACTCTACCTAGGTAACTGTATTTCTCTAAATTGGTAATTGTGTTAGACATTGACTCGCCAGGCGGTCACTCACTACGTCAAGGAGTTTTCCGATGCTATGTAAGTCTTATAGCAAATTCGGTCAAACTTGTATATACCTAGTAGGTATGTCTTGTCGAATTCCCTACAGTAAAAAATAAAATGTCAGATGTCAGTTTAAAAGAAATTGTTTTTTGGTAAAATCAGCCCTTACGGTAATGTCACATTTCACTGACATATTATTATTTTGTGCGTAGCATCACTAGCATTCCATGTCATGCCAGTTGACATATTCACAGATAAGCTCTTTTCGAGACTTTTCGATTTGTTCTCATGTTTCGATGAGTTACACCGATTAATAGTAGACCCCTAGACTTGATTAAGTTTTTAAAATGATCGACATAGAGTGGCAGACGATTTGTTGATGCCTATCTCCCTTTGCCTCAGGGTGGCTTCATCAGCTCATTATAAATCCAGTAAGCTATTAATATGTCCGAGAAATATGATGTAGACATGTATTTCCAATCTTGTATGAAGTGTTAGAAATCTTGTTAATTGTGATTATTTCATGTTTATTCAACACTCGCTGGGTAAGCAAAGAGAGTGCTGAATTAACATAAGCCGTTGTACAAATACAGGTTCCTTCCTGTTAACTGTATCCATTGATTTGCCAAATGTAAGGCTTATGTCTAACCGTGGGTGATTTAGGTAGATGTTTGTATTTTTGGCACGTATTTAATAAAACTTCTAATAATTCCCATTTTCATCATCATCATCATGATTTCAGTCGATAGACGTCCACTGCTGGACATAGGCCTCCCCCCAAAAAAATGGGGGCGTTTGCCATAATCGCCACGCTTGGCAGGCGGGTTGGCGATCGCAGTATGGTGGTCAAATGCATAGAGACCGCTGCTGCCCATTCTATAGTAAGTCTCTTAGTCGCCTTCTACGACACCCACGGGAAGAAATGGGATGGTGCTATTCTTTACGCCCGGCATCACACGGAATTCACATTTTGCGTCCCTAAAAATATTATTTAACACTCTTATGTAATGATTGTGGCTCTTTTTTTTTTGAGAACCTCAAATAATTCATATTTTTGGGTCGAATTTTACCAATGAAACTGATCGCAATCATTAGGTACATAATCTAAGTTTAAGGGCTAGGTAGATCAGTGTCATCATTTTCTGTGGAATATTGACACTGATAGCTGTTGAACGCGGTTAAGATGTTCTGATCGCGTTATGTTTTATTGCTGAAATTCTCAATAAATAGCCAGATAACTGCAAAGAAACTTGGAAGTAGCGCGATTGGTCACAGTTCTATCCTCACCTAACCAGGTCAGCTCGCTGTCCGGTAAGGACCAAGCCCGGGTCGACGGCGCGTTGTGTTCCACGCGCGCCTCAAAGAGATGTCAGCACCAACTGGTGGGGCTCGCAAGGGCCGATGCCTGCCAGGGGTGCGGGTTGTTCGAAAGAGATACCGCGGCCCCTGGCACACAGGCAACTGAGGGAACACGGGTGGGTTTTAGTCAGAAAAAGTCTGACATGCCCTCCTGCTCCACCCAGAGCGGGAGAAGTTATTTGATGATTACACACCCAAAAAAAAAACCTAACCAGGTCCAGATGCCCTAGTTAAGTTACTGCGAACAAATTGAGAACAAAGACCAGAAAGTTAAAAAGAGTCTCAATTATTTAAAAAAGTGTCCATCACTTGAAGGTCAATAAGCTTTTAGAGGATCAGTTAAATATTTCCCATTTTATTTTACCTTCAAATCCACATCGATAAACAGTCTTATGACTGACCCTATAGGTATTTGACTCGTACGAGTCATTTAGAGGGTCAATCAATCTGATGGCACCAGTAAAGGCGCGCTTACATGAGCAAGGAAAATTGCTCCGTCTTGGGCAATTCTCGTCAACTATGGCGTCACGACTACATCCAGCAATTTAGAGTAATAGCAACATGTAGCAACCTTTTGCCAGAGATACGGCCACAAAATATGGAGCAATATGAAGCAACTTAAAAAACTAGGCAATGCGCCTCCCCCGACGCCGGCGCCGGCCGGTTCTTCTCGCAAAAACGAGACGTACAAACAAGGTAGAAAGAAAATTAAATAAAATTTCCAAACCGATTAGATATTCGGCAACTCATGAAACATATGGAGCAATCAGAAGCAAAATTGCCGAAACACATCGGCAATTTATTGTTGTTGCTCCAGATTGCTCCACTTAATTGCTCCAGATTGACCTATTAGTGTTGACGAGCTATAATTGCTCAAAAAATTGCCCGTGTAAGAGCACCTTAAGGCATGAAAAGGTAACAAACATAATTACTTGGGCATTTATAATATTACTAGAACGGGAACGTACTACCGGGATGAAAAGTATCCTATGTGTTAATCCAAGTTATAAACTATCTTTCTGCCATATTTCATCCAAATCCGTTTAGTAGTTTTTGCGTGAAATAGTAACAAACGTCCATCCATCCTCACAAACTTTCACATTCACAATATTATAGTAGGCATGGATTAAAGCGCCACTATAGGGTGCAAGTAAGGTGTAAGTAAGTAACGTATTGTGTCAACCGTAATTTCCGGATTTAAACGTATGTGTTAATTCGACGTGGTAACGAGTCGTATTACTGACTCGGTAGTTCTGTCGGGTTATTGTACAGATTATTCGCGGAAATAAAGAGCTTTTGCATAAATAACTCTGGTAATTTCTCAGTAGAACGCGGGTGCTTTTATAAACACGAATCTTACGTATCTACACGAACATAATGTATGTAGAGCCAGAACAACAAGTTATGGAACATACAAAACCTGTGTAAGGCAATAAATACAGTGGCCCTAGTGTGAGTTTCATTTAACCATCTACACCAAACGCAGTTAGCGCGTTCGGCATTCCGATTGGCCCTGGATTGGTGACGGACCAATCGGAGCGCCAAACGCGCTCACTGCGTTTGGTGTAGATGGTTAAATGAAACTCACACTAAGGCCTCTGTTCTACATATGTAATAAGGTATCATGTCAAGTGCAGATTAGCATAGATTAAAAAGTGGAAATATAGTACACATTTACCAGGCGTCAATGTCGTCGGGCGCCAAAAGATGCAAGGATATTTACAGCGTAATTTCAGCGTTTTCGCTATTTTAATACCAACGCACAAACTCAAGAGCACAAACAAGTTTGTCATAAAATAAATCAACGCCAACAATTTCACTCAGAAAATTGGCAGCAAGTTTTCACAATGGCGAAACAACATGAACCCTTTCAAGTCCAAACAGTCTCTATGCATTTAATCAGGTAGCCTACGTGCCGCCGCCGGGGTACTTACCTAGGTAGGTTCTATAAAGGCCGATTTACACTTGTGCAGTAGTTAATGTCACAGTTATATTAACTGAAACAGTACTGATTGAACAATTAGTAGGAAGCGTCTAAATTGTAACTTATGTAAAAGGTTATCTCTCTCAATACCAAAGCTCAACCATAATTTTGATTCTGAGTCAGCCAGCGGGCCTTCTAGTAAATAAAACTTTCCTTTCTGTGGTGGACACCTAGTTATTAAAATTAAACAAAACTTTAAGTTACCTCCTCATAGAGCGATAAAAGCTTCACTAATACCTAAGAAGGTCAATAAAAAATCAAGTGTGATATTATTTTGTATTGTAGAATAATAAAAAAAACTTGCCGCGGTTGTTCCGTGGATGGGTGACCATCTTTACATACCAAGACCCCTCCGTGCCTCGGAAAGCACGTTAAGCCGTTGGTCCCGGCTGTCATTTGTAGATCTTTGACAGTCGTTACGGGTCGTCAGAAGCCCGAAAGTCTGACAACCAGTCTTACCAAAGGGTATCGTATTAACCAGTCACTGGGTTGTGGAGGTCAGATAGGCATTCGCTCCATGTAAAATACTGGTATTCAGCTGCATCCGGTTAGACTGGAAGCTGACCCCAACATAGTTGGGAAAAGGCTAGGCAGATGATGATGACGAATAATAAAAAAAAAACTAAAATTTCATAACAAGCAAAATATTTTTAAGTCCTGGTTTAAAGTCCTAAAATCTGTTCTCATAAGACTATTGCTAGCTGACAAATACTTTAATTGACATAAAACGAAAGCTTCACTATTTTCGACAGAGATAGAATACTTTTTATGTCTACAAAATAATCGGCCTCTGTGGGAATCTCTAATTCTCATAATACACTTGCTGTTTAGGTAAGTAAACGAAGTGTGGGACAAAATAGCACTGAACTGGTGTACTGAGACAGTGAAGGGTCGCGGTAGGTCTCGGTGAGATGGCGGGATGAACCCGGACAGATTCCGCCAAAACCGGAAGAAGGCCGGGATTCGGGAAAGATTTAAGGAGCGGAGAAAGTTTTTTTTTTGCCCAGGAGCGCAAGCTAGCAAAAAAACAGCGTGACGTTTAGTTCTATTTATGTAGTTTTCTCTAGTGTCCAGCTTAGCTTGGCGACGACGTCCATGTGGATGGGAATGAGGAACACCTCATTCCCATCCACATGGACGGCGTCGCCAAGCTAAGCTGGCATTGTGAGACGTGCGGGTCAGTAAAATAAAGACCGTGCCGAAAAATTAAGACTTAACTGACTCTTTTTTGCGCCACCTTAAAAACTACTTAACTTGCCGAATTGTCATCTAAACGTTGGTTACAAACTCGCCACCCAATTTGCCACATTACTTGCAGACATGTAAATCAACCTTAAGGTAGGCAGGTAGGTGGTTAGGTGGATAGGGGTGTAGGACATCGAGTGGTTTGTATTCATTAGGTCGAGGTCCGCCGGCCGATACTCTGTGACATACGGATGTGTTAAACGGGGAGATTGGTTATTTGGTGGTGTGGGGTCTAATTATTTGGTAAGGGAAGGCAATCGAGGGTTTAGTAGAGGAATGAATTTAAGTAAAGAAACATGTAAAAAAGTGGATTCAACTGTTCATTGTTCCTATTTTTCAGTCTCGTGTAGTCCAAAATAAAATAAAAACGCAATTAGCCGGCCGCCTGTTACTTGTGACTGCCTGGTTGAGACTAATTCATCGTCTTCTATACACGTCTGCTAGGACCTCCACGGAGTAAAGGAGTGATGTTATTTTTTAATTTATTTATTTAGGTTAGCCAACAATTGTTTACACAATAAATTTAAATAATGCTACCTACGTTCATAAGTGCAACAATTACTTAAATGCACAACATGCACAATTTACGGTTTTACATAATAAAATATAGCGAAAAAGGATATTTACAATTAAATTGTTCAATATTTTTGGTTAGCATGCGTAACAATAATAATTTTTATTAAATAATTGAGAAAAAAACAGAATTGGTAACAATAACAAATAAAAATAATAATGTTAAGTTATGAATTTATGATTTATGCATTCACAATATTCTAGGATTTTATTAAGAGGTTCTTGTTTTTTGTGAACTTGGATAATTTATCGCCTGTGACGACAGGTTTTGGCAATAAGCACTTTGATTTTTTGTTTTTTTGGGGTCAACGAAAAGGCGCCCAGGCTTTGGGTATAAGACAGGGGAGTATGGGGTTTTTCCACCCCGATGGTCACCGTCTATCACACACACAATGGAAGGGGTACCGTTACCTCTCAATAGACCGATCCTAAATCGCCTTTTGGGGTTCATCTCTGGTGATGGCAGTTGACACCTCCTAGAGTTTATCAGTAATTAAAATGAATATATTAATATATCAATCTCAATCACGCAAAAAAAGTAAATTATTTTATTTTTATTTTTTTGAACGGATTGGGATGAAATTTGCCACCCAGTTAGATTATAACCTGGATTAATACATACGATACTTCTCATACCGGTAGTATGTTCCCGTGGGATAATTTCGGACGTCCACGCGAGTGAGGACGCTGGCAAAAGCTAGTTCCAATATACACCGCCTTATGTGGATTCTAGTGCGCGTTCGGTGAGCTAAAGTCCTGTTTGTTAAAGTTAATTCAGAACCTGTTATTAAAACAGTGTTTATGATCTGTTACCAATCCTCCTAACCAGTATAAACCGCGTCACCGCCGTCTGCCACCCTCACTGCCACCCACCCATCCCCTAGCATTACCCGGATTCACGTTCGAAAAGAAATTCTTCACTTTTCACAGTAAATTTAAATGATTTGATAAAGTTATGTCGAGAGCCCCGGACCCTTTCATTTGTACTCTTTTAAGTCCCACTTTTGAGGGATTAAATACGCAATATTCTTTTTATTTCAACACTTTAGTTTGTAATAGGATTTATATTTAAAATGGCGATGGGTGTGTCCTCTAGACAAGGGGAGAAATGTCAATGAAATACGTGGGTTGATCTTTATTGAATTTTTTTTACTTTTTTGAAAGCCTGTGTCACTTTCACACTGTGTATTTTAATTTAAGATCGTCTGGTATCGTTTCAGCATATGAAAATAATATATTTAAAGTGGTAACTCGTTTTATGTTCAAAAGGTTAACAAACTCTACGAAGAGCTCTATAAGATTGTGACTTTTTATTCTTTGATCTTTACTGGTAAAACTACTAAGTAGTTCATTATAACCTACCAACCTACCAACCAGCTACCTAGTTACCTAGGTACCTATTGTGGTACCTAAAAGCTTTGTTTTAAAAGTTTCCTACAAATTATCTTTTGATCTTAATTTATATACCTATATATACAAGTTTTTTTTTTTAAATAATTCCTACCTACTTATTTTCACGTGCAATAAACAGAAAATTTCCATTTACCCACACCTGAAGTTATTCAAAGGCGCTGTCTTGTATTTTGAACGAGATCAAGCAAACAAAATAAATTTCTAAGTAAGTTTGTTATTGAAAAACTGAAGCGTTCCTTTGATAGAGATTGTTAAGGCTCAGATATAATGTGAGACTATTCTTTGGTCGACAAAACGATTTGCTGGAACTTAAATAACTATCTAACTGTAGCGTGCCGATACAAGTATACATTGCAGGCGCTCGTATGGTGGTCGATTTTCGAGTAATGCAATTGATGAACCTAACCAGGCGTCGGGAATCCCAGGCTGATTCCCGGCCACCATAGGCACGGGCTTGCGGACGGCAGGTAATGGGTACCTCGATGTCCGGTAAGGGCCAAGCCCGGGTCAACGGCGCGTTGTGTTCCACGCGCGCCTCAAAGACATGTAAGCACCAACTGGGGCAAGGGCCGATGCCTGCCAGGGGTGCGGGTTTTTCGAAAGAGATACCGCGGCCCCAGGCACACAGGCAACTGAGGGAACACGGATGGGTTTTAGTAAGTAAAAGTCTGACACGCCCTCCTGCTCCACCCAAAGCGGGAGAAGTCATTTGATGATAGCATTTGGATTCGACAATCAACCTATAATGTGAGAGGCAGTGGGCCATAATCCACTACACAGCCCTAGTACGTGTGGGTGGACGTCACATGTGTTCGATTTTTTTGGTTCTAACATGCCAGTATCCTCACGATGTTTTTCTTCACTGATATTAGAGCAATGGTGATGAAATTAAATACACAAAGTAAATCACCTAGTGTTTAGATGACTTGATATTGAAAGAAATATCGAACTAATCACATATATATTTGAAGTAATTGAAATAGCAGAGTCGTGGTCGATTATTATACGATAAAATGATGTCTGAAGCCTTACATTATTCAGTCGACCGAAGATCAAAGACAAAGTTGTTTTTTGTTAAAGAATGTTTTACAATTAATTAATGTACAATTCGATACTTAATAATAAGTAAGTTTCCAGAATTTTCTAATATTGTGACTCTCAGTAAGTTTTCATTAAAATAATAACTGCCAGACAGGTCGATAGAAATTTAAGCCATGCTTGGCGCAGTCGGTTCGTAGATGGGCGACCGTCCATAGCATATCGAGACTTCGTCGTGTCTCGGAAAGCACGTTAACCCGTTGGTCAGGGCTGTTATTTGTACATTTTTGACAGTCGTTACGGGTCGTCAGATGCCTGAAAGTATGACAATCAGTCATACCAAGGGGTATCGTATTATTCAATTACTGAGTAGTTGAGGTCAGATAAAATCTAGAATACTGGCCGCAAAGCTGCACGTGAAAGCTGCATCCGGTTAGACTGGAAGCCAGCCCCAAAATCCGTTGTAGGCCTTACAGACTAGATTTATAGACGATTTTCTATTCTTTATTTTCATTCCTCTGAGTACCTGGTACTTATTGACAGGCCTGCACTGTTCTCCCATAACTAATATCACTGTAATTTGAAAACATTATAAAAGCCAATTATTTTTAAAAGAGTAACCGTGGAGTTTCTTGCCGGCTCTTCTCCATAGGAAGCGACAAATTGGACCCGTGCACCTAGCTTCTGACGTTTCATAAGTGCCCTTGCAGGTTTATGTGAAATAAAATATTTTGATTTGATTTGATTTGAAAATAGTTGGGACAAGGCTAAGCAGATTGATTATTTTTACAGTGAAATAATAAACGAGTGCGCGTGCACTGCACGAGACACAATAGAAGTTTTAAGGTATTCATTTATTAGATACACGTAAGGGTGTTTAATGTCTCTCAAAGTATTAAGAAATCACTACCCTCTGCTATATTATACAAAACTTTTACTTATCAAGTGCAAAAAATAAGCCCAGGTATGCTCGATTCCGATCCGGATTCCGTCCGGTACCCTGTGGTGCCGGACGTAAAAGAATAGCACCATCCCATTTCTTCCCGTGGGTGTCGTAGAAGGCGACTGGGACTTACCAGAGACTGGGCAGCAGCGTTCTCTATGCATTTTACCACCATACTGCGATCGCCAACCCGCCAGCTAAGCGTGGCGATTATGGCAAGCCCCCAACTTGGAGGAGGCGTATGTCCAGCAGTGGACTTCTTCCGGTTGAAATGATGATGATGATGGATCGAGCATCCAGCTGACCACAACACTCAATCAATCATTAATCCTATCAGTCAATCAGCATATTTATCAATCTACTGTCCGCTCTCAATTTGCGCCACAGCAGCCAACTGAGTTGATTGATCGCGTCATTAGTTCTAGCATTGTCGTGTCGACACGAGCTGTAGATACGAGAATAACTCATGTCGTGGTCAAAAGATTAGCTAGTCAGCGAAGTTGGTGCAGGCCGGAAGGACTGACTGACTATTTATGTATTTATTTATATTTAGAGAAAACAAGTAACAAATTACTCAAATGTGTTAGTAACAATATCTCTTAACCCTATGTAAGTAATCGTAACCTATACTGCCATATAGTTACAATGCGAATCCCTGCTACAAGCTCAACACCGAAGTGGAGAGTTTGCAGCAGCGACTCACACACAAGCAGTCCAGTCTGCTCGCGATACACCGCAGTATAATGTTGGGGCTGGCCCGCATCCGGCGCACCATTGAAGCGCATCTTTTTCGCATCGTAGCGTAGAAGCAATCCGCCCGAGCTTCAGCAAACAGAAAGAAGTATATAGAGTAGAAATGAATTTTTAGTTGAATGTAAGTTTAAGTTTGTTACCTCAGGATTCTGTCAACGAAAAACTAATAAAAAAAAAACATTTTTGTTACCGAGTGATCTCATACAAATTTGGGCAAGTTCTGATTACTGGTTTTTGAGTTAGCTTCAATAGAAGATACGTATTTTTCTCACTCAGTGTATGTTGATGATGCTAAAGTAACTTCTTGTCACTGTTGTTTACGTAGAAAGTGAAGGTATACGAATTTGTCTGGGTTGGGAAAATGCTAGGCAGATGACCTTGAGTCTAATTAGACAAGACTAAATCATCGTCCTTGGTGGAGCTCCTTTTGCACCTCAAAATCACTAGCATGAAACTAATTAGTAAATTATCTGGACATCCTGCTCACCCCAATATTGTTATAAAAACCGTAATAATAAGAACTGGTACATTATCCCTAATTCCATTGATCCCCTAACAGGCCGGCGGAATGTATCGGCTGGTTATCTTGTCGCGTCAGCAAGAAGGGTGGCTAATGGTGCCTGCAGGCTACGTGTACCTGAAGTAGACGCAGAATAGATATGGTACAGAAGGTCGATTCTATACAACGAGCGTAAACAAGCGTACACACACGTAAACAGACATCCCTAGAAAATTGTGCACTTCGGGTATCATCGTCTATATTCGGAAATACAAACACGTGATAAGGCTAGCCTCCAAAACATTCTAATTTTCTTACGTAGCTGGATGTTGAACAAAATACTCGTATGTTTCGCAACCGTGCAACACCGACGTATTTACAAAGTTATGATTATTAAAACCATTAATACAACCCTCTAAGGTTATTTAATCCAATTGAGTTACTATTTCATGAAAAGTCATTCAATGGAACCTTAATATAAAGCTGTTACAACCATAGAAGTACTTGCCTCTATGCAATGAAAAAAATCTTTTGAAGTACTTACGGTCTAAGAACGGAATAGGTAAACCAGGAGAAAACTTCATACAAACGCGCAATGATCGGTGCACTACTACATAGCGCGGCAGTTCAAAACTTGGAAGCATTGCCTCTATGAGGGGTTACTCTGTGGCGCCACATTCGTGCTGCTTATTCGGAAACACTAATATTTCCGAAGCGCTTAACATTTTTTGGTATACCTGTATCTATACGTTTCACGATCTCTGCACTCGCAGCACACATACGCGTGTCGGTGTGCGAACAATTTCCCTAATTGTATGGAGCTGGTCTTCTGTACCTATGTACTCTGTGGTATGGGACGATTCGCAGGTACAGGGGCGACGCGTAGGCATGTTACAGGAAAAGGTACGGGGGATTAGTTCCGGTTGTAAGGGTGTAAATTGGGGAAACGGGGTACTGTTTTATTTGGTAGGCGTGATTTAAGTACGGCTGTGTTTGGTCCTGGTTTTGGTTTCTGTAATAACGGTTCCTACCACATCTATGTAAAGTCAGAGAACATCGACTACCAACATAAATTGTCCGCATATTTATCGTAACTATCATTCTTTGACAGTCGTTTGAAATAACTATAATACAGCAAATTGACGTAGGTTGTCAACTTAATAAACAATTTCTCTGACTGACTGTACCTTAACAGAGTTACGCATCGGCAACCTTCTCCCGTTTTTTTATGACAATCCAAGAACATTTCTTGTCTCAGTGGGTTTTAAAATATACGTGAAAAGATCGTATCTTTACATAAAATAAGATAATAGAATTATCTGCCACAATTAATCCAAAGTAATGTTCTTTAAAATTAAATAATAACAGAACCCAAATTAACAGCCATTATAACTTTCAACAAGGTTAAATTATCTTATCCCCGAAGAGAAAATTTTATAAACTTTAGGGCCTCGTCCCTTTCATACCATAATCAAACAAAACCAAAATCTAAAACTGAATGGAATCCATTATAATTTGTGGACGCTATCAGTCCTGCCAACTTTAACCAACTTGATTATAATTACGTTAATACCAACCAAACAATGACGAAAAACAAATATTTTCAATGGATTTACAAAGTTTTTGACAAATTAATTTATCAGTTTCTATTACCTGGCTTCATGGAGTCGTAAAGGATTTGACATTTTGTTTGCGGTATACGGGATAAGCTTATAGCGATTTGATCGGTGTGCATATAATCTTAGAGCGGAGTGACAAGCAGTATTAATTTTTGTAGTTTTAATATCCTACAAATTACAAGAGAATTGTCCTAATTTGACATTATACTTTTAATAATATAAATTGTGTGTTAACATTTATCTTTTCGTTTTACAGGTAAGTGCCATTTCAAGACATTTGACGTCCCGACAGCGTTCCAGTTTTTGGTAAAGTACCTAGTCAATATTTTAGTCTGTTATGAACTTTAAGGTTTTCTTCTCAAATTACTTCTTTGGCTTTAACCGGGCCAAAGGAGTCGTTAAGGAGTCGGAAAAATAATAATCCACACAAACAAAAAAATACCACAATACCTTCAAACGACAGTAATCATCAACCACTCGTAAATAATAAACATTATACACTATGTGATGATAGTTATATTACAAGAAAATCGTATCCTAAAAGACATCACAATGTCAGAACGTCTAGACACTTACCAATATGATTATTCTTACATTTTCTTCTTTGCCTTCAAAAACAAATAAGTAATGTGAATCTCTATTTTTTTTTACTTGGTACAATATTAGAACACCAAAGTTACAAGTTCAATATTGAGCATGCGCAACTGGTGAACTATAAAGAATATAATTAATATTATTTGTGTCTCTTTCATTATATGAACTGTCTCCATTAATATTAACACTTCTACCATCCAACCACACATCACATATACATCACTCGTAACAAATAACAGTTTGTTGGCGAACTACATATGCGGCTAATTGATGGCGGAAAGGCGCGGTGTGTGGGGGGTATCGAACCCGTACGTAACGGCCGCTGTGCGCCCTCCACACCACTCAGCTGACAGACGCGCTCCACTACGGGCATTTCACTGTTCCATTTTTCTACATAAGTTGAAATTTAAAATGATGGTATTACACCTATTTTAATACAGTCCACTACTTCTTTAATTATAAAGTCCAATTGAGCCCATTCACCGCTCGCGGCTAGTAACTTGTAACGCAACGTTTTAAGTTTCCCCTAACTAATTTACGTGACGACTTGACGAGATAGGATTAATAGAATTTCAGGGCGAGCCGCAATACAGTTACGGGACGGCTACGGGTACCTCGGAAAATGGAAGGACCCTCAGATATAATGGATTAAGAGAGACCTTTGGATTTTTATTTTTAAGGACCTAAGTTTGTGAGAGAGAAATGGAGAGAAAATTGTTTGTTTTTAGTTTGTGTTGTTTTATTGCAGGGATTTGGGGATAAAAGGATGGGAGGTCAAGTGCTTCATTTGTACCTACTCTAGTAGGTATTTAAAGACGAATCTGTGGGCTTAAGCTACGGTTTCGGTGTTATTTGTGAAAGTAAGTCGGAATGTTTTCCTAGATAGTATTATTTGTTTCCGTAAAGTTAAACCAGCCTGTGACCGTTGTTTCCCGGCTACCGCTTTTCTAGGAACGCGTAGTAAATGTGACGTAAAGTGGAACGATTTCAAAATTGAGAAAACTCGATACTACAAACTAAAGATATTTATTTTTATTTATTTGGTTTGCTGATATTAAATGTGCTTTTCGCAAACATTTGAATCAAAATAATATTAGAATAGTTGTATTTTAGATGCAAAATCCTGTCGCTCTGCTTCTGGAGATTGTCTGTCTCCACGACGGAGGATAATACTTAAGTGTTGTAGTTGTTAGCTTTAATCTACCATATAAAATAAGCTTCACAAGTTGTTCTGGAGGTATGCGGATGTGGTTTCGGAAACAGAATGCGAGCTACAATGGAGAAGAATGAAGAATGAGCAAACAACTATACGCTATGCTGTAAAATGTAAAATTTAAGAACATAATCTAATAAGATTAGCCGTGAACTGAAAAAGGTTCATATCCATAGTTCAAAAAATTAACCCCCTTATTTATAAACGTTGCTTAAAGTTAACTGATGATTAGCGTCTGCTTATCCATACACTTTCTGTCGTTTAAACATCTTTCAAGCTTTAAGCAATATTTATAATTAACAGGGTTAAAGTTTGACTTTTGAAGCGTTCCTGTGGAATAAAAACATAAAATAAAATATTAGATTTCTCAATAATAGCCCCAAAAAGCACGTTAAACCGTTGGCCCCGACAGTCGAGCTGTCACTACTGGACAGACAGAAACCCAAAACTCTGACCACTTGTCTTTCTAAGGGTTGTGTTTATCCAGTAACTGATTTGTGGAGGTCAGATTTAAGCAATCATTCCATGTAAATACTGCTATAAATGTGCATCCGGTAGACTGGAAGTTGACTCCAAGATAGTTCAGAAACCGCTGGGCAGATTTATAGAAAAGCTCCAAATGACTTAATTAATTGGGCTGGCCATGTTGGTCGAAGGATCGATGGCTGGTGGAACCGACGAGTCCAGGAGTGGAAACCGCGTATCGGCAAACGTGGCGTGTGACGCCCCCCAGCTAGATTGACCGACGACCTTAAGGAAAATTACATCAGCTAGTTCCAATCCATCAATGACATCAATAAAAGCTCCAATTCCATATAACGAATACTCCTAGACTACATACCAGTTTCAATACAAACTTCTGCCAACAGAACATCAATAACATTTTTCCATTTATCCCCAACATCGATCATGCTGTAATCCCGGCTAGGAATACTCGAACGGAGTCAAAGACGCCATATTAATTACGCTTTGAGTACCTACTTAGGTAAACAGGGACCAGCAGGGATAACATTAATTCTCTTATCATATAATTAATATAAATATTATAATAAATTCTCGTTTCAAAAGTGCCCTTGCAGGTTTATGTGAAATAAAATATTTTGATTTTGATCTCTGGTATTTTACTGCTTACGTCATTAGAGCTGATTTGAGCTTAAAAGACTTACTAAGTTATTTTAATTTGCGAGTTCTTACGGGGTTTAATTATTATTTTGAAAGACTAGTGGAATTTAAATACCTAAACCTATATACGCAGTATAGTTTTAATTTACCGTTTTCATTTTGTATCTGGAATTTTTACTGAGTAAACCGGGGACAAGTCCAGATGTCTGTCCTGTTGACGGCAATAGACTCGCCTTCTATTACACGGGACTTAAAAACTCTAGCGAAATGTGGGTGTACTATTGGTAAACACACCGTTTTTTTTTTTTGATGACGGGGGATATCCTCATGGATGTCCTTCGCCCTGGGAAGGGCGGAGGGGTCTGTCAGACTCTTACTGACTAAAACCACCCCTGTTTTCCGTCCCACACTTGCACCGGGGTCATCACGGGATGTAATGCAACTTCCGCCGTCCGCAATTCCCGAACTATAGGCACACGGTAGCTTAACTCTTCAGGGAAATCATGATGTTATGTTGTTAATTATTTAAAATTACCATTAAAAACATATCATCACGCCTGCATTCCTAGAAAAATATGACGTTTTAATTAAATTCTTGATGGTGCCTTGCTTATTTGTCTTTAGCTATAAAGTATGGAGAGCGCCATCAAATGATTCACCTAAACACTACAAAATAAAGTACGTTCATTCTGGATGACAGTACCGAACCCTTAACTCCTCAAAGAACAGTCATAATCGTAAGAATAAGTCAAGGCTCATAAACCGTACAAAAATACTAACCACGGAGTGTAGGGAATACCCGGAGACTCATTGGTCTGTCTCTTACGTCACAGCTACTTACTTTAATAGCGGATTATCTCGCGGCCCCATCTCTGCTTAGACCACTTTTGAGCCAGATTGATAATATTATTTACTCCCAGCTGTGACATTTATTTGAGAGACATAATAAAAAGAAAAATACCGAAATACTTGCCAAGTGCGAGCTGTAATGAAAATTGTGTGGCGGGTTCCGTGATTAAATATTTTGTTAATAAAACAATCAAAACCTCAAACCTCAAATTGCAGCGCAGTGTTCTTTAGTGGCGGTGATTGGCTACTGAACTCCATATAATAGCGTTAATAATGAACAGCTTTTATTTACGGATGAATTTAATATAATTGGTAATATTCACAAGGGTGTGTCGATGTAACAGTTGGTATTTGTTTTGTGACTTTTGATTAATGTATTTATTTTATTTTATTTTATTCGGGAAACTTACAGCTAACATAAACGATGTTATTAAACAATATGAAACTGAAGGCCATTTACAAGTTTCCACTGATAAACACTCAACTTAAACAACAACAGAAAAGTTGTATGTGTTGTGTGTTTACTAGACTTAATGTGGACACTTATCCTAGCTACTGAAGTAAATTTTCAGACGGGACGGTTAAGCGTTTTCAGACTTATATTAAATGAAAGTACAGGTCTCCTCACGATGTTTTCCTTTAGCGATGTCAGTAGGTGATGTCCATGATGAAACTCAGAAAGTACGTCATCATCATCATCTGCCTAGCCTTTTTCCAACTATGTTGGGGTCGGCCTCCAGTCTAACCGGATGCAGCTGAATACCAGTATCTTACATGGAGCTACTGGCTATCTGACCTCCACAACCCAGTAACTGGGTAACACGATACCCCTTGGTAAGACTGGTTGTCAGACTTTCGGGCTTCGAACGACCCGTAACGACTGTCAAATATCCACAAAAGACAGCCGGGACCAACGGCTTAACGTGCTTTCCGAGGCATTGAGGGGTCTTGGTATGTAAAGATGGTCACCCACGCGGACCAACCGCGGTAAGCGTAGCTTAACCTGATCGATCGACCCGTGTAGCTATTGTTACTTAGCCAGAAAGTACGTATATATGAATTTAAAAAGTCACATCGATTCTCAACCGGATTTGAACCCACAATCTAGTACATGATGCTGTTAACCACTGGGCTATCAACCGTATTTAATGCGAGTTTCCAAAAATCATGATACCAGCAGACTATCTGATTTTTTTCACTTTTATTGACACTGAGATAAAGTCCTGTAGCAAACAGACATTATTGGTTGAGTAATAAGTGTCTCAAACAACCTTTCTCAATAACCTTTGAAGACTAGCCGATGAAAAATCTCGACAGCAAGGGAGATCACCTCAAGAATAAACCACCACCCAACATACAAAATCATTACCACAGTGGCATTCTAACGTGCCCACACTATGCACGTACCTTTACAGTCAAGATACATTACATTAGCCACATTAGAACACACGCTCGTAAGCTATAGTTGTCGAAAACAAAAAACAGTCACCGTACCCGAAATCGGCATGGAATTGATTATTATAAGGTCTTCAAGCAGCCATAGTCTGAGTACAGAACCCTAAAAATAAAATCCAAACAGACGCGTTTAATTTCCGACGTTTGAGGTTTGGCCTCTTTAAATGATGAAAATAAAACGTCTCCATTTTTCCGGAGCTTTTTTGAGGATAATAAGATAGCTGAAATGTGGGTGTGTTTTTAAAACACGTTGAGAGGACGATAAATAAAGTTATTTCGTGAGTTTTGTGAAGATTTAAGTAATGTATAATGGTAATTCTAAGTAAGTTATGGGACTTAGGCCTTTCTAAAGTAGGTAATCCATTTTCATTTCTTCTTTTACAACTGTGGCAGAATAAAGCCGTTAATAAACGGTCTGAACATAATCATAGTGCTTCTAAGTTAGTTATGATGGAGTTAAGCCTTTCTTATCTGTTATCTTTCTTTTACAACTGTGGCTTAAAGAAAATATGTAGTAAATAATGTTTCTGTAGATATCAGTGACAAAGTAGGTGATCTTCGGTTCATTTATTTTTACTATGGAATTCGTTTGTTGAGAATGATGTGCATTTATAATTCTTAAGATGTCTGGGACCGATGGACATGATCAGCATAACTGAAAAATGCATCAATGAGAATAGGTTCTATGAAGATTTAAGGGGAATCTGACAAAAGAGCTTATCTATGCCCTATTGATAATTAATCAATTTCTTTTCGAGTCACACCTTGTATACAGGGTGGGACATTGACGTGCAACCTGTTCGTGCAATACATTTGCCAATGAAATAATCATACTAATGTAATGCCCGTGGCATTAGATTGTATCTTTAAAACAACTGGGCTAACTTAGGGACTACAGAAACCTTCCTATGATGGAAACTGTAAGCCAAATATTGTCACAGGTAGATGGATATTTTGCCATTTAGTACTTGAGTAAGTATCATGAGTGCCTTTTATTTGAGTAGCTCTAACCCTTGATTTTTCAATCCATTCAAACTCAACTCAAACTCAAAGCATTAATTTCAAATGAACGAATTACAGGCACTTGAATTGTCAAGGCCGTTGAGTTAGAAATATGAAGCTAGTTGCCCATTCCAAAGCGTAGGTACCTATGGAGAAGAACGGGCAAGAAACTCCTTGGACACTCTTTTTGAATTGTTACAAAAAGTTGGTTACATCATAATGTTGAAATTATCAATGTGAGAACAATGTAAAAAGTCGTGCACATTAAAAGCGTCCATAATTAAAACAAAAATAATATAACAATTCGGAAATTTAAATATTCTGAACCCCTACTAAGCGTTAAAGTATTTTGTCGGTAAAAAAAAAAGTTGCTGTGGACTGTTCCATACATTCTGAACGCTTAGGTGTTTTACTTTTCTATAAAACAGATTTTTTTTTAAACCGTTTCAAAACTACGCTAGAATCACGTGCTGAATTCACGGTTACCTGTATACAAGATGGAAAATATATAAAGTCGAAAGATTATAATAAAATAAGGCGATGAAAACCTGCCAACCTGATTGAGGATCGTTAAAACTTGCATTCACGATTAATAACCTTTAAATTGTGTATATTGACTAACACAGATTAAACTCAACCAGAATCACAACAAGCACAGTCCTAAGTATATGTCTATTATATCCAATCAGCGTAATTCCCCAGCCGCGTACCTTCCGCATTGGAACCGGAAGCCATCCGGACTCGTAATCAGCGGCTGTTGCCATAAATAAATATTTAAACTGCGTCCCTGTCCCTTGGTGCTACCTGTAATGTTGTGGCACGGAGTATTTACAAATGAAGTGCTATGCTTTAGCTCGCTCTGTGGCTACTAAGAAAGGGTCGCTTCAAATTCAATTCAAACCTTTTTTGCTTATCTCATAGGTGTACAAGATCTTAATTATAGTTACAATGTTCACATGGACCCTGTCGGGCACAACAATTGCCTCCACATGCTTAATGACTAAGCAATCAAAGTGAAATCGAGTGAAATTGATGATTGTCTAAAATTACTGCAGATTTTATTTAAGTCTTCTCTAGACTTACAGCACTTCAGTAACTATATGTAAGTAGATTTTTCAGTAACTAACACTAGGAAAGTTAGAGTTTTAAATGCGTTTTTTTACTTACCCGGTAACTTGAAATCTATCTCATACTTTTGTTCCGAATCGAAGTTAATTTATAAGAAACGGTGATAAAAGTAATTGGCTATTTAAAAGCATTAATTTGACATTGTGTATGTAGTTATCCGCAGATCTTTTCCTTTTGAGAGCGTTAGCATTCCACTTGCTAATTAATCCGTGGTCGACAGTATTGGATTCCTGCCGGAATGAACCCATGTTGAGCACCAAAGCATTAACGTTTGTTACCGTAAATTAAAATTACACCTGACTTTGTTTAGGGCTAAAGATTATTAATATTGACTAGCTTTTGCCAGCGGCTTCACCCGCGCGGAGGTCGGAAAATATTATAATTCTTAATAAAATTAATTCTTAATATTATTAAAAATTATAATAATCAGGAGGTTCCTCTCACAGCAGCCCTGACCACCGGTAGCTTGGGCCCTGTTCCCGATACCGGTGGGCTACTATTTTCTATATCTTAAATATTCTTAAATATTGTTTTTAAATTCTATTATTTAATACAATTTAACATATAAATTATATGTAATTCGAATGAAATAAAGGAGATAATAATCAAAATTATCCCACAGGAGCGTACGCTCCTATCCTATAGTTAACCGGGATAAAAGTATTCTAAGATTACATCGAAGGTAACTTAAGGTGAAAGCTCCAGGGTATAACCGCTGCTCTAAGTTCATTTAATTTTATTGAATGATTCTTTCATCAAATAGTCTTTAATGGAGTTAAATGAACTTATAGGCTTGGATAGATGATTTTAACTACTATAATTCTGTAAACTCATGCGTGTAACGCTCGCAAATCATAGTTTAATCAAGATAAACGTGACACTGTCCTGATAATTCCAAAAAATTACAGATTTTTCCCCTGCATTCCTAGAAGAAGAAAAAATCCTTTCTAATTGAAAATATTAAAAAAACTACCACTACTTATTTTACTGATAAGTTACTTTCACTAAGATTCCGTTATTTCATCACTTAGCCCTTTATTATATTCCTTTCGTCCTTTTATGAAATTGACACCTTTACCGGGAATCGCTCGCAAATGGAAAAGTGGAAGTCAATCTTAATTTGTATGTACAGGGGATTAAAAGGTAGATAATAAGCAAGATATTCCCTGGAACGTGTTGGCTTGAAGTAACTTTGGAAAAGACGAATTTTAGCAGAGCACTGCCGGTGAAACAACTCTGAAGTATTTCACTTTTCTGTTATCTTCGTTGTGATCAAATTTTTGAAAGGGCTGTCAACAATTTTAACAAAATCTAGAGTTTAAGTGAAGCATTTCTTCGTTGCTATTATTAAATCTATAACTGTTAAACTACACTTAATGTAAGGATACCTCTCAACAATATCCACTAAGTAAATTTCTGAAATCTTTCATCTTCTCTTAAATAATATATCCTCAAGCAATCCCAAGATACTCCCCGCGATTACAAATAAAAAAAAACATATTTATTCAAATAAATCTGAGGAGAATTTGAAAAAGCCCGGAGTCTATACATTCGCTTCATTATTATCGTTCACGCAATCGCAGATCGTTACATTTTTGCAAACAGAGGGAAGAGAGGCAGGCTCACTGGAGGGAAGTCAGTGGCTCTCAAACTTAACTTAAGACGGTCCTCAGAGAGGATTGGTAAGGAGGATTGAAAAGAATTGTGTATATCAATCACGTTGTTATCCATTTCTAATCCGATTTCAGCAGATCTGAAGCTGTGTAAGTTTAAATAACACAGTTTAGTGTATGAGAAAAATAATGTAAGTCGTGATCCTAACGATTGAGTAAACGCTAGCTCGAGCTGGAGCTCATTCTCCTTTCCAATCTGCAATGAGACGACACAGGCTGAAAATAAGTAGATAAATAATTGCAATGTACTTCCAATGGCTATTAAAGTGCATAAAAAATGGGTGTCTTGGGGTCAGTAATTAACAACAATATCTTATATTGTCAGTAATCAATATTCTATTCTCAGTTATTGATAACCGAAGAATTTAAAAAAAATTCGTTAACTAAAGGGCTACGGGCTCAAAATAAATAACAATAAGAAAAGTAGATCGCACAACTTTGAGCACCATTGCTGCAGACGATGAAATAAAAATATGAAATACCTTTATTGGAGCGGCTTTGGTTACGTCGTTTGCGAATGTCACGTTTTTATTGGATCCTAGACAAACAAAGTTAATTTATTCCGAGATTATTGTCTAACAGACTGTAAATAAACGTTTTGTGATATTGTTCTGGCCGGATAAAGAGAAGGATACGGGCTCGTGACTGAGTAATAACAGCCGCACGGCTACGTTTGCTGCGGTTGGTCTGTGGATGGGTGACCATCTTTACATACCGAGAATCCTTCGTACCTCGGAAAGCACTTTAAAGCATTGGTCCCGGCTGTCATTAGTGGGTGTTTGACAGGCATTATGGGTCGTCAGACAGCCGAAAATCTAACAATTAGACATACCAAGGGGTAGCGTACTACCCAGTAACTGGGTTGTGGAGGTCAGATAGGCAGTCGCTCCATGTAAAATACAGGTATTCAGCTGCATCCGGTTAGACTGACAGCCAACCTAACCTCAACATCGCAGGGAAAGGGCTAGGCAGATGATGAGATCTCTGTGACGTGTTCTCTTTATTTTGTAAAGGGTGAACCTGTGTCACAAATAATATAGGTACCATTTATAAATTTGACAAATGTTCTAGTAAAGACGAAAATAAATACGTAGAAGACACTTAAATGTCCTGCGAAATGTCGCATGACATTATAGTGTCTTTTATTTATCCTTTACTGAATTAAATAAATAATAACGTTTACTTGGCACAGTACGAGTGTTTATTTTATCATCAGTAGGTACCTATTGAGCCTGAAGGGGCGGATCGTATTTATTAATTCACGTTCACATACATACATATATGATAAGTAATAAGTAATAACATAATAAAATAACTAGCGAAATGTGGGTGGTACTGGATTTTTTTTTTTTTTGGAAATGACTTCTCGCAGTTGACCTTGAGAGGCCATAACTGCTCAACCGGGCTTTCCTGTGGGGACTAATAGCTTTTAGACTAAGAGCCTCCAGCCAGGGAGTGGTACTGGCTGGTATTATAGGTATTTATACATCTGCTTAACCCATCGGGGAAAACAAGTGTGATGTTATGTAGCTTTGTTCTTGAAATAGTCAATAGTTTTTTTTTTAATTATTAATCGATATATCATCTAGATTTTACTAATTAATCGGTAAAAAAAGGAGTTTGTAAGGAGTAAAGGAGTATGTATGTGGGTATTATTGTTCACGTTCATCTGAAGGCCAATTCTCATAATTAAAAAAAAAATCTTTCAAAATCTACAGTCTTATGTCGGCAACCAGCAAATGTAGGTTTTTTTTTAAATTATTAATCGATATATCGTCTAGTTTTTACTAATTAATCGGTAAAAAAGGAGTTTGTAAGGAGTAAAGGAGTATATATGTGGGTATTATTGTTCACGTTCATCTGAAGGCCAATTCTCGTAATTAAAAAAAAAACGTTCAAAATCTGCAGTCTTATGTCGGCGACAATCAAATGTCAAAAATGTAGGGAAACTCACTCGAGGTAAGTATTATTGACACATTGTACTGAGATTAGAATGTGAACCTTCTTAAAATTACCGGCATTGACCCTCTAGTCATACAAGCACTTCTAGTTATACAATATGTAACAAAAACCCTGTTGTTCCTTTTAGGGACGTATACACTTACCTACAAGCACAACATTTACGAAGTTATAATTTAAAAAATAAGCATTGGCTAGTCGAGAGTTCAATATCAAATAACTATTAAAATCGACATATTCAAAAAAATGTTTCTAATATCTGATTTTACAAGTATCCTTATTTCGCACAATAGCCTACGAGCTCGGCGGCTTTCTTTGATCTAATCAAAATCAGTTAAACATTACAAATATTCATAATTACATATTTATTTTAATTATTTTTGTTGAACAGTTTTTATAAATGACTTGCTTTATTACGTATGTGTACCGATTCTGAAAACGTGGGTAGAAGGAACAACAGGGTTTTTGTTACATATTGTATATGTAACTGCATTAGTAATTCTCAACCAGGACACTGTTAAAGTTGGTATATCTACCTATAGAATTGTATAAAAAAACATACAGAAGTAAAGTCTTCTTAAGAAAAATACTTCTTCACCCATGCTCTTTTACCCTCCATTAATCACGAATCTCGGCCACTTGGCTACAGTAACAGCGCCCCCTGGAGTCCATTATTAATAACACATTATTTATAGTTCCTTCACCTCAGCTGGTATACCAGGCGCCCTCAACCCGGGTCGCTAAATAAAATAATTTATTTATAAGATCTTTTCCCACGGATTGAGGAAGGCTGTGTTTCCGTCACATCTTTTTGATGTGATTTTTGGAATATTAATTTAAAATGTTGGTATTTGGACTACCTGTAGTTTTGGCAACTAGCTTCTACTTTCTAACTAACTGACCGATTCTTACACAATTCAAATGTGCTTGTAAATGGTTTGATTGAAAGAAATGGTTTGATATAAGTATGCATTATTTCATAACCAATGCTTTAACCAGAAAATAAGGATTGAAGTAACTTCCCTCTTGTTTTTTTTTGAATATCTTATTATGATTAACTGAATATTCTTGTACGTATGTAAAAATATTGTCCTGAATGCTAAGGTTTTCTGGCAAATAAAGCTGTTCGCGATAATACCGCCATTTCATCGTAATTATTTTGATTAATATAAAGTTTTGTTTGTACTTATCTCTTTTGAATTTGCCATCTATCTGGATTATTCTGAATAAGTAAGTTACTAGCTAGAGCCAACTAAAATATCGAGCCCAAAGATAAAACTTCAAAACAGAAAAAGGTATGGTACGTAAAGTAATTAGCGTGGGTTTGGCGCTGAGCCAGTACAGACCGGTGCCTCTGGCTTGTAGCAGTATTAGTAGATATTTGATGCATGTCTCGCACAGAACAGGGAATAATGGCGGAATTTTTAAGTGGAATCATTGTAGTACCTGCATTTATTTACTTTATAAAGGCATGGTGCCCCCATCGTGTACAGAATGTTTGCGGATATACATACATACATAACCTCTTCTTCCCATGGGGGTCGCAGTAATTACAAAACGCCACCTCCGGATTTAATGATGAAAAAAAGCCAATGTTAGTATTGTGATATATTTGGAAAGATGCCATAGAAGATTTCCTTTTGTTTTCTTTTGCGAAGTGAAATGTGTGGACGCGTAGTTAATTAAAAACATTAACACTGTCTTTCATTGTGTTCATTTTAAAGTTATAAACAATACTAGCTTTTTCCTGCGGCTCCGCCCGTGTGGTTGTCGCTTAAAAAAGTAGCCTATGTCCTTCTCCATATCCCAGGCTATATCTCGGCCAAATTTCATGACGGTTGGTTCAGCGGTTTAGACGCGAAAGCGTAACAGACGGACAGAGTTACTTTCACGTTTATAATATTGGTAGGGGTTGAACTACTGAATTGCCAACAAGACAACGAGTTTAAATTCCTGAAGTACTTTTTCATTTCAATCCTCGTGCTAATAAAAAGTAAATGGCAACCACATCTACAAAACACATCACAGTTAATTAGTTCCACAGAAAAACGAGATGACCTTACAAGCAATGGAGCAATCTAGGCTGCACAGTAAATACCACTCCCGTTACACTTCCAACTGAGCCAGAACTAGGTAGAAATCTAGATAAAAACCTAGGTTCACCTAAACAAGTCTGTGTAAAGTGTCGCCGGCTTGGCTTGCGGCCAAGCGGTCACAGGTTCCACCATCTTTGTTTTAGGTACCTCTATTAAATCAACATTTTGTCTGTGGTTCGCGCACGTGTTTTGTTTTGGCAACCTCCTGTATAGCTTGAGCGGTAATTCATATAATATTTTTGAGGTGGGATTATTTTTGCTGTTTCAAGGGTAGTTTCGTTTTTGGGATGGTGGTGTTTCTTTAGGATTTTTTATTAAGCAAATTCCCTCTAGTTCAGAAGACCAATTTTCGTGATTAAAAACATTCAAATTCAAGACAAAATCTCATCTCAGCGACAGAAAACCAATGTCAAAAACTTGTCAAAAATTTAGGTAAATTAGAGGCATTTTTGACAGATTGAGACTGGCATTGAATGCGATCGTTCTTAAAACGAGAGTGGCTGCTCTGTTCTAATTGATTAACCCTTTAACGGGCAGTACGAAATATGTAGTTTTTTTTTGTACATAGTTAGAGGTCCCCTACATAACATTTTTGAACAATTGCACCCCCCCAGATACTCCTATTTATTTTTATGGGGCGTGGCAATATGTTTGCCTATGCCCGCTATAAAATTATAGATAAAAAAAAACATTATTTCAAATTGATTACACGCCAGATTCAAAATACTGCTGTGGCAAATGTTTTTCCAATGCTCGCGAAAGGGTTAATAGCATAATATAACTCTGGCAAATATTTTCGTGGGCCATATTTCTGGTACATAACTACTTAAAAACTCCAACTAATATTATAAATGTGGACATCAACCACTTTGTATGGCGTTTGGGCTTGAACATGAACATAAAAATATTGCACCATTATTGATTTTATTGAGTGGCTTACAGTACAAAGAAAACGTATAGATAAGGAGTTTTGTATCAAATTGGTTAAATAATACAAAAAAAAACTTTAAAATAAATTGTTTATTTGCAAAACTATTCATTTTCGTAGGACATGGTCTAAAAACTGGGCAGGTGGAGTTACATTTGTTACATTACATACATTTACATTACATTACATTTACATACCTTGCCCAGCTTAAATACCATATCACAGACATGATATGAGCGCAGCAACCTACAGTCCTTCGGCCGACTATGCAGTTGCAGCAATACTGTTTAATTGCTTGGATGCTGGGAGTGTGATGTTCGTATATTATATAAACGAAATATATTGTACGGCTTATGTGTCTGCTTTGTATTTTTGTATTTCTCCTCGCAATAATGTGCAATTCTCAACCGAAGGAAATCTTTGTAAAAGGTCACTGGCACTATCAATGCACACTTCAATAGTATAGGAACCATAATTTCTTATGTGCTCCCCTTAATGAGACTTCGCCAAGATTAACGATGTGTCTTCTCCTGTGAGTGCTGTCTGTACCACAATTTATAGATTCACTAGGCAAAATCGGACAGTCCATGTTCACGCGCAAGTCTTCATGTAAAGCGGGTTCATTATGCGGAGAATTGCCAGGGTTAACGATTGAAGCGGGTACTGAGTCAAGAGTGAGCCGGGGTCGTCGTAAAGAAAATCATCAGCATCCATTTTGAAAAGCACAAATCGTTAAAAATAGCTAGTCGAAATAATATTCACAATACGATACGAAAAAGAGCACAACGCAAAGAATTAGCGAATGACATTGACAATTTGACAATCAATTGCCAATCAGGTCTGGCTTAGGGATGGCGATCTGAGATCGATTAATCGAAGAATCGATTTTTCAGGCCGAAAAATTTTTTTTTTTAAATTGATATGTAGCACTGAGTCGATATAGTGAGTGAATCGATATTTCACCCTAGAAAATCAACATTCGATTTTTAACTCAAACTCATGTAAAGAAAAAACCGTTTTCAAAATCACATAATTATTCGAAAACGAGATGGCTGTGTGCTTAGCCTCTCAGTTCCCTTTGCCTCTCTTTGATAAATATATTTTGGTATGGTTGTTTAAACAATTGTAATTATCGAATTCCCTGAACTAAAGATTTCCCTGTTTTTAGTGATAAGAAATCGGTTCATGGTGCCTTTCTTACTTTCCATAAAATAGATTTATATTTACATTATAAATGCACACTCGAATAAAAATCTTTTTGTGAATCGATTCATCAGATTAAGATTCGAATCAATTTGAAAATCGATATTTTTTTAAAGAATCGCCATCCCTAGTCTGGCTAGGTTAACCGCAACTGTCACCATACAAAGATATCAATTAAAACTCTTTTTTATTCGTTTTTATTATTATTTATTTTGACACTCCCGAATAGGGACCAACGTTCAGTAAATATTATTACTAGATTATTTATGAATTCCTTTTTTCCCAATACGGTTGTTCAATAAGTAAGCCCATTTTGGTTGATGTCCTTTGTATGTTTGGACGTTTGTTACTCAATTACGCGACAACGGCTGAGCGGATTTGAATAAAATTGGGCAAACAGATCGTTCGTACCCTGGATTAATACATAGAATACTTTTATCCCGAAAGTACGTTCCCGTGGGAATATTTTCGACCTCTGCGCGGGCCGCGGTGAAGCTGCTGACAATGGCTAGTAGTAAAATAAACTACGCACCTTGTGTTTAATGTTCTTTGTCTCGTCATGTTACTTTGCATACCTACTTTTGTGTAGGATCAAGTGTATCTAACTCAACAGACAGCTGTGCTGCTGTGGAGTTTGTTGCGCCACTTCTTTTTCCCAGATAAAGCACTAGTGGTGAAGGGCGGGCGTTTTGGGGGACCTTCTTATGTAACTTTGACGTCCGAAAAGTGCTGATTCTCAGCTATTGATTTTGATTTATTCATTTTTTATTCTTGATTCTCTTTATTTTCATATACCGTACTTAAGTTCTTCCTAATTCCTACATACCTATTCTTATTTGTTTCTTCTGTCTGTGTTTTCCCCTCATTTCGCACTTCATGTTATAAATCATTTTAATTCTGCTGTATTCACCAAGATATAAATAATATACATAGAATCACGCGATGATTCCGAATTTATTTTTATAAGTTCGCCTTTTGAAAGAGAGCTCAGCTAGTATTTGTTAGGAGGCGGAACAAATAATATTAAATCAAAGAGAAGTATTTAGCTATATTCCTTGTAATAAAGTATTTACTGACTACAAAGAGTCTTCGTTATTTATCTCACAAATATTTAGAAAGTTTATGTCGTATAGCGCAGCAATAGCGTAGCAGCAGCGTAGCGGTAGCGTAGCAGTAGCGTAGCAGTAGCGTAGCAGTAGCGTAGCAGTAGCGTAGCAGTAGCGTAGCAGTAGCGTAGCAGTTGCGTAGCAGTTGCGTAGCAGTAGTGTAGCAGTTGCGTAGCAGTAGCGTAGCAGCAGCGTAGCAGTAGCGTAGCAGCAGCGTAGCAGTAGCGTAGCAGCAGCGTAGCAGTAGCGTAGCAGTAGCGTAGCAGCAGCGTAGCAAGAGTGTAGCAATAGCGTAGCGTAGCGCGTTCTAAAACTTTTAGGATGA
The DNA here is from genome assembly GCA_949091785.1 of Polymixis lichenea. Classification (NCBI taxonomy): domain Eukaryota; kingdom Metazoa; phylum Arthropoda; class Insecta; order Lepidoptera; family Noctuidae; genus Polymixis; species Polymixis lichenea. The sequence continues at coordinate 1,536,692 of OX420942.1, forward strand.
TTTTTATTAACAAGATAAATAAACAATTAACAGTTTTTCCACATGAATGGTGGTTACCGTTCTGGGCCGTTCAAGAAACTGCCAAAAACTTGATAATCAACTATCACTTTTAATGTAATGGCTGATGCTTCTACAAACCTTTATGAAAAAGTCCCACTTGCTGCAACAGATGGTTGCACCTTTATGGTCGAAGTACCCTAAATATTCCTGTTACTCCTCCAGTGACCACTTTAAAAGCTTCGTATCTGTCATAGCTTACACTGTGTTTCAACTTCAAGCTCCCAGCTCCCAGCTCTTGAGCATTTAATAAATCCACTACTTTACGTGTGTTTGGGTTTACGCCCGACGTTTATTTACGCAGCTTCGAAATATCCGCGGTATAAAGCAGAACACATTATTATTTGTATGATTAAGTCATACATTCGATTTATGTGCTTATTATGTAGGTTGAAGTACACTTAACTGCAGTCTTGAACTTCGAAAATGGATCTTACTACTACGGAATAAAGACGCTGTCAATGACAAAAGGTTAAAAGGAAATGTAGTTGACTGTACAGCGTACAGTCGCATTGTGTGGTCCAATGGGAATCGAGATTCTATGTTTTTCTGTTTGGGTTTGTGATCCTGTTTTTTAAATAATTTACTTAAGTATATCTTGTTTTTTTTAAGACTTTTAGGAAAGTGACCTTGTTAGTTTGATCATGTTCTGATTCGTGATTGTTGGACTGATGATTATACAACGTGTCGTTTTGCATCCTCGTCAAATTCAAGGAGGTAACTATGCTAATGATTCTCGACACGAATCAATAATAAAATAAGTAGGTTTTTTATTTTACGGCTATGAAAATACAGTCGAGAACGCAATGGTAATTGAACCATTGCGTTCTCGTCTGTATTTTCATAGCCGTAAAATAAAAAATCGCAACAAGTAATTCGAGGACTGGTTTGTGCGACGAAGACTGTTTGAACCCAGGTTAACCAGTTACAGTGCGGTATCACACGGGCCGCGTTTTAAAATTAAAAAAAAAAACAAAAAAAATACCTACTTATTTTATTATTGATTCGTGTCGAGAATCATTAGCATAGTTACCTCCTTGAATTTGACGAGGATGCAAAACGACACGTTGTATAGCCAAATAAGTATGAGTAAAAGGTTTTATCGAATGATTACTGATTTACCTACCGACTACTGCAATCATAGTTGGTTGTAATTGAGGTATACTTCATGTTAATTGCTGAGTATATTGCAAACTTGCTCTTTCACAGTTTATCCACGACTGCCCAGAAAAAGGAGTGCTATGTTTTTTTTACTTCTGACGGCGACCTTAAAGCAACGTAAAAAAAAATTACTGTGATGCAAAATCATAGCTAAAATAATTGTGAAAATACTACTAAGTACCTACTACATATCTATATTAGCTTAGTGGGTGGCTATTCCTACGTCTTAACATAACACAGACATTTAAACTACCCATCCCCCAATTAAACTCAGCCTTGAAGCTTTCATCCCCAGATTCGCGGTCAATTCAATGTCTACAGAGAAATTAATTTTCCGCTTCGAAGCAGCCCGATGTGGGCCGATGTTGGCCGAATCGTTTCCGAAGATGAAGCAACAATGCTTGAAGGACGATTGTATTTGATCGAACTAATTTGACCCTTTGAGGTAAATCCAGAAGAATGAAGGACGGTCTTTTATTTAGTTAAGGGTTTGTAGTTAGATAATTAAGAGGTTTATTGGGGAAACAGACCATATCGGTTTGTTAAAAATTCACTTTAATGCCTTATAAAAAGGATAAAAATATGCACTGGATAAAACCCTACTAATATTATAAATGCGAAGGAACTCTGTCTGTCTGTTTCGCTTTCACGTCTAAACCGCTGAACCGATCATCATGAAATTTGGCAGAGATATAGCCTGAGATATGGAAAAGGACATACATAGGCTTTAGCTTTTTTTTCGATAACCGACATCCATGCGAGCGGAGCGCGGTCAAAAGCTAGTTTCTTATATTTATTTAACTAACAAACTATTAAAATAAAAATAAAATAACCTATCCAATACTATTAAACCAAAAAATGCCACCAAAAAATTCCTCCGCATTGCTGTCGACTGGCAATGTACCCAAGAGACTGGCGGCATTGCCACAATGTATGCCATAGTTTTTTTATTGTTTAAGATTTAGGCCCGAATTTATGTCCATAGGAAACGACAAATCCGAACCGTTACCTCTTAGTGTCTGGATTGGTTTAAGTGACATAAAATAATACGTTTTTTTTAAATGTATGTTCAGGCATAGCTCCATCATATCGGGTTTGTAAAATTTTTCGAAAGGGGTTTGTTCCGAAATGACCCCATTAAAATTTCATCTGATGATGAGTTTCGAAGACAGACAACGGAACCCTTAAAAAAATGACAGCAAAACAACCGCGATTGCTGTATCGCATAAATATGAATTGTTTTGATTTGATTGACTTTGAGAATACCCCAAGGATGATGAAATGTGGAATTGGTGTGGGGTAGGTACTATAACTAAAAAGTGAAAAATATTTTTTTTAAAATAATTTCTCGATTTATTATAGCTTTTACTAATAAATCGAATTATTTGAGTGCTAATTTTAGTACCTATTGAGGATCTATTTATTGTTTTCTCCTGCTACTGAATATTAGTTCTGTAATACGAGTACCTTAATACTTCATACATTTCAATTTGGAACCTTATTTTGAAATGTTGTCCTTATCTCGTGGGTACTAAAGAATGTGTGTTGCAAGTTTTTGTTCTTTTTATGCCCCAGCATGAAATAATCCCAATAAATGACAATAGTTTTGCCCAAAGGGTTGGTAAGTAATGGGACATGCCCTAGGGCTAGATTTTCGAGACCCTTTTATTGATGTAATATGTCCTCAGTAAAGTTTTTACCTTTGAGACACAATCTTTATTCTTTAAAACGCCGACGGGTTTAGCGAAATGGATGATACCTTACCTACGTGTATCCATAAAACACGCGGTTTCCTAATCGTACATACAATACTAGTACGAAAACTATGAAAAACTGATATCAACGGTACAAGTTATTCACCCAGCTAGTTCCCAACTCAATTGGAAGCCCTTAATCATGAAATAGTCCCATAGTCAGAGGTCCTAGCACGAATGCGCTACGTAAATGTAACGGACAAATATTTAAAGTCTTAAAATACCAGTCTTAGAAATGCCAAGTGACAATTTTCAATTAAAAAAATCGGTCTATACTACGTAACGTTTACTCCGCGCTTGAATCACGGGTCGTGCCCATGCGCGTTCGTGATTCAAATACAGTGCATGAGTGCAAACTTGTAAAAAAGAATCAGTTACCAGCTTCCTTCATCCCTCTTGGTCCGTTTCTAGTAAAATATTCATATTCCATTTGCTACTAAAATATGGAAATATCTATCTCCGTCAGTGTATTCAATAAAATCGACACCTTTTCTTTTATTGATAAACGTTAGCAACGCTGTGCTCGAGTGTACTTATATACATACCTGTACCTGAAAGCACAGATATACATACACAAGTATACTTCAATACAACACGGTTTGAACAGATATCTTGCGAACTACCGGATGCGTTGTGCGCTCGACGAGACTGTCAGCAAACATTGTAGTTGACTGTACTTTACTGTATTTACTTGCGTTGGATTGTGTTGTGAGTTGCAGGAGAAACGTATTGGTATAAAAAACGGTTAGCTGTCGGTAAAAATCGTGATTTTTATTGTGGACTAGCTGACCCAACAGACGTTGCCTTTTTTTTTTTTGATTACGGGGGGAAATCCTCATGGATGTCCTCCGCCCCGGGGAGGGCGGAGGGGTCTGTCAGACTCTTACTGACTAAAACCACCCCGGTGTTCCGTCTCTCACTTGCACCGGGGATCACGGGAACTGATGTGACTTCCGCGATCCCTGGCTAATGCCGGCCCACCTCTGCGGGCCACCTCGTGACAGGGGGGGGAGTGAGGTGTTAAGCTCCCCCCTTACGTCATTGAGAGGCGCGCGTGGAACACTACGCGCCGCCATCTCGGGTCCTAAGAAGTAGGGGGTGACAGATTTCCCCAGATCTGTCGCCCCTGGACCCATTTAGGGGGGCTGGAAGAGAGCGTTATCCACCCTCCGCCGACGCCCGGTGCGTCTGCTGCGGATAGGGTTAGCGGAAGCAATCCCCCGCTCCCTCTCCGCAGCCTCCTTCTGCGACATGACTGTTTCGCAGAAGGATACCACCGCGTCCCAGGACTCCTCGCTGCCGACCATCGACTCGACAACGGCTGGCAGCGACAGGTCACTGCCGACTCCTGAGATGAGGGCACGGCGCGGCTCCTTCCAAGCGGCACACTCTGCCAGCGTGTGCCACGCCGTGTCCTCCCGACAGTCGACGCAGTGATGACACCGAGCGTCCGGCTCCCTGTTTATGCGACACAGGTACTTCCCGAAGCAACCATGCCCCGAGAGCACCTGTGTCACCCGAAACGACAGGGAGCCGTGCCTCCTCCCGAGCCAGCGCTTGAGTACTGGCCGGACCGCCCCGATGGTGGCGGGGCCGGCGGTAGGGCGTGAAAGCCTGTCCCACCATTCCGCCACCAGGGCTGCGCGAAGCTGTGACCGACGCAACTCCAAATGTCGCTGCGTCAGCCACTCGCCCCGCGCCCTCGAGTCCTCGCGCCACCGATACAGTGACGCGAGTACCTTCGCCTCGAGGTCCCAGAGCGGGGATCCAGCCAGCACACAAGCCGCCTCGTAGGAGATCGTGCGATACCCCCTTATGACTCGCTCGCTGTGGCCTTTGCAGGACAGCGATGCTGCCGGCCGTCAGGTCAGCCGCCCAGATCGGGGCCCCATACAGGGCCATCGATCGCACGATCCCCACGTAGAGCCGCCTACAGGCGGCGCTCGGGCCAACAGACGTTGCCCTGTCCTAACTATGAATATTTAAGTTAATATATGGTCGTTAGGGTTTCTTAAATTTTCTAATGTTACGCGCAGCTTTCTTATTTTTTCTTTCATAAGAACCTTCTCCTGACAATAACAAACAACAAAAATACAATTAGAAAAATTAGTCCAGCCGTTCACATGTGATGTCGTGACCAAGGGAAATAGGGATTCATTTTTACATATATACGATTTGGGATTCAATCTTATTTTCCATGCAAAGAAAATTAGAATCTATTGACTATGTTAATAGACTAAAATATTGAAATCCTTAAACTGAACTGGGCTTAGGGTCTCTCTAAGGCAGTGGTGAAAGAAAATGCATTGCAATATCTTCATCAACACGAATCAACCATTCTGATGTCGTTATTGGGTTATGTATGACCCCATGCACAGTGGTGGTGTTTTTCCTTATTCTCAGAACGTACACGTAAAGGGTCACCGCAAGCAGGTGCGACGCAACTCTAGTAGAACTATTTTTATGAAAACCCTATAGAAATTGTTCTACCAGAATTGCGTCGCACCGTTGCGTCGCGCCTGTCTGTGTTTTGATAAATTCTATTCGCAGTATAAAATATTTCAATACACATTTCTATGAAGAACGCATTCACTCAAATAATATCAGGTACAGTCGACGACACAGATCTGTCGCTACACTAGTCTTGTCACATGCGCGCCATCTAGTGTTTATTGAAACGAAACAAACAAGTGGAATATGTTCCATGTTTGAAAAGTTGTTGGAAATAAAATTGAATTGCATTATGTGCAGAATGTGTAGAATTGTTTGGTGCTCTTGTATAACATGGTATGGTTTTTAGTGCGTAGAAACCAGGTAGGCGTAACTTTTTGGGTCTTGGAAGGTGGGTATTAAAAGCCTTAATAGATCAAGAGTATAAACATTACCAGCTTATAATTTAGCACACAGTAATCACCAAATCACCGCGGCAATTGTCCAATTATGATTGGACAGATGATAAGAGCTCGTTAATTTTCCTGACTGCCTCGTCGGTCTAGTGGTCGCAAGCGCTACTGCTGAGCTTGATGTCCTAGGTTCGATTTTCAGGTCGGTGATAGTGATATTGGGATTTCTTAGTAGCAGCCCGGAGTCTGTATTTTCCCCGGTTGATGGAAATAGGCCCCTATCACATGGGGCTTAAACGTAACTGGCATAATGTGGGTGTATTATCGGTACAAACGTAACTGGCATAATGTGGGTGTATTATCGGTACACTTCTGCCCAACACTTCGGTGAAACAAGGCGTGATGTTATATCATTATTTTTCACGGAATTACCAATTAGAAAATTTACATCGTGTTGAACCAACAATATTAGCTAATCAAAATGAGAATATTGTCTGAGAACTCCAAGATAGTCTTTCCGTTTGTTCACGTGTCTGTCTCAACGGTCCTCACAGCTGTGTTCACACGAGGGTCGCAACGTGACTGCCACCAGCCACAGCAACTGTTTGTTTGTTGTGTATTATTGTTTGGTTAACGCTTAGTTATTTACTGAAATGTAAATTAACTAGGTATCTTTAAGGAGATTTAATGGCAAGTTATGAACGTAGGTCTATGTTAAATGGATGGCGGCGTAGCTTGGAAATTCTAAATTGCAAGGATTGCTATCTCTAATATCTAGAAATTGGGAGACAGCGTGGTGATTTTGATGCGGAAATGAATATAAGATTTTATAATTGTATTCTTTTGTTTTATCATCTACAAAAATTGTATCAAAAGATTCATAATTATAAAATCTAATTTCCTTAAGGCGAAAGCATCAGGATAAGTCACGAAATTAAAATTTTCTTACGTATTCAAAATATGTTTCGCGGCCGGAACAAATATTATCTAATAAATTATAATAACAAAAATCATCAAAGTCCATGTTACTCAACTGAATGACTTTTTCATGAAATCTTCTCATTCCTTGAGGCCATTCTAACTTAAGGAGTAGTTGTAATAATTGTAATTCTGTAAAGCCATATTTGGAAAGTTGGAAGGCCTCCCACAAGGTGGACCGATGACCTTGTGAGGGCCGCAGGAGTCCGCTGGATGCGGGAAGCATAGAATCAGTCGAAGTGGCGGAGCTTGCGGAGGCCTATGTCTAGCAGTGGACGTCTTTCAGCTGAAATTATGATAATAATGATGAAAGCCATATTCGTTACGGACGTGAATCATATTTTAATTAATAGGCAACCTGACACTGACCTGAAAAATGCAGAAAATCAAAGTAAATTTGAATTTCACGAGCTATTTTAGCTGATTGTTTAATTAGGCATCACACCGGACAAACGCAGGTAAACGTGCACCTCTTCAGCGTCTCACGCAAATGTACAATGAACATTTCATAAATTGATTTTCGAAGTAAAGTTATTAATGTACTGGACAACTTAGTTATATCTTGTGGTAACTGACTAGTTAGTTTGTTTGTAACGATATTTATAAAATGTTTCCTAGAATGTGAAAATAACTAGCTTACTGGTGAAGCCTCATTTGTTAAAAAGTGGAAAATGTTGTGGTAGTTACATTGATTTTGTTTTATATACCTTACTGAAAAGTGTTGTAAGTAATGTAATATTGTTTTTTTTTTCAAATAATATTAGTTAACAGCCTTAAGTACCAAACAATTTCAAGATCACAAATCTCCGGAACTTCAAACTTGAAACTAAGCATATCACTTGTATAAACGACGTAGATGATATTTTGGAAGAATGAGCTAGAATATCTAGCATCAAATAATCACATCTTGCAATCCTCAAGAATACACGGCATACACCCAGCTCCCGTATATAGTCATAACACACATACCTGCGAACGTTCCACGCAATATTGCTCAGAACAATGTAGCTCTGAAACTCAACGCTATGCGCGGTCCAGTTCAGTAACTATTTCAATCAGATAAGCTGGCGTGTTCCGGCGAAGAGTTTGTATGATACAAGTGAGGTTCGGAGTTGGACGAAAGAGGAAACCAATGTTTATGAAAGATGGTTTTGCTTAAGAGGAAAATGGGGACGGAAAATGGCTGGCAACCTGTTACTGTATTTGTTAAGATATGACAGCTATGTATATAAGGGGTACGTAATATACCCCGCTGCCCCCTAAAATCCTACCTTACGTCCAAGCTGAACACCTGGCTACGTGGGGGGCGGACACGCGTACTGTACAACTGTACAAAAACTTATGCGGCTAACAAGGAAAGGTAACCCCTTTATGCGAAAAACCTCAACAAAAAGACAGTGTCCGTATCCAATCGCAGACACTGTTTAAAAATAAAACACAAACATGTACAACAAAACAAAACCCAAAAAGTGAAACAAAAAACAAGACAAAAAAAAAAAATATACCCCGCTAAGGCCGAAATCCAGATTTCGGGCTGATACTGAGAAATTCTGAGGAGCTTGTGGCTAAGTAATATTAATATTATCCTTAACCGGATTGATCAATCAGGTTAAGCTACGCTTGCCGTGGTTGGTCCATGGATGGGTGACCATCTTAACATACCAAGACCTCTCCATGCCTCGGAAAAGCACGTTATGCCGTTGGTCCCGGCTGTCATTTATAGATCTTTGACAGTCGTTACGGGTCGTCAGAAGCCCGCAAGTCTGACAACCAGTCTTTCCAAGGGGTATCGGATTACCCAGTAATTGGGTTGTGGAGGTCAGATAGGCAGTCGCTCCATGTAAAATACTGGTATTAAGCTGCATCCGGTTAGACTGGAAGCCGACCCCAACATGGTTGGGAAAAGGCTGGGCAGATGATGATGATCTTTGTACACAACATTAGGGGCTTGTGGCTAACAAGTAACAGCCGCGCGGGTCGGTCGATCAGGTTAAGCGAAGGTGGACTAACTCACCCCTTTCAGGTGGACCGCAAACCTTGACAAATGATGATGACTGAGAAATTCTGAGAAAAACAAAATAACACATAGATTTTTTTTATTGTTGGTACTTCCTGTGCGTGTCCCCAATAAAATATTTTTCTTTTCTCTTTGCTCAACCTGGGGATCGAACCAAAAACCACAGCTGACTCATGCTCGGCAGTCGACCCCAAAACTGTCGAGTTAGTTTACAAAATAATCAGGACATTTCACAGGAAAATGCTATCGGAAAACGTCTGGCAACCTGTAACGTATAATAATGATTTCAGGCAAAATGTTTTGTTCAGTTGTCCCAATTATTATTAAAAAGGGCTACCCATTTTTTGTACGTGATATTAAGTAATAATGGGATCTCCCTTTAGTATGCTCATCAAGAGAATAAGGTCGTCTATTCTTATATCAATCTGCCTAATTATAGCCTTGGGTATATTACGATAACCCAATATTGACAAAACGACGACCTTGGACCTTGAATGTGTTTATAAAACCACCGTTCTGGGATCGTTCCTTTGTAATTTAGTAAATGTGACTTTTTGATTGCAAAACGTCATGAAAAAGAAGTACGTAAGTTTAAGTACTAAAGTTAAGTACTAAGTTTAAGTACGTAGTAAGTTTAGTCTACTAAAAGCTGTGCTTATCATCATGTAAGTACTTGAGATCAGCACATCACGCATTATTAGAAGTAGGAGTACCTAAACTTGTAGAAATCGTCTCGTAACGAAGATTTTAGAAATCGGCACGTGACGAAAAAGCTTTATACCACTATTACATGGTTTCCAAGGATGCTGAAACCGATAGTGAGGTCAAAATTCAAATCCATTATGGGGGCTGTGAAAAAAAAATCGAAATTGAAGAAATCTCAATGCTAATCTTTCCAGCCATATCATATCTCACATCATCCACCCATCGTACCCCTTTACTCATAGCCTAAAATCACAACTATATTCATTTTTCTAACCACGAAACACCAAAACAAATCCTACATCCTTCCCGGTATCGTCCGAACAATTCCGCACAAATCCTCTAATATCTTTGATACCGGAACATCGTCCGTGATCGGTCAAATCCGCACGAGTCCGCGACCCACTGATCGTAGTGCCAGATAACTGGCCGTCTGGCGGGCTGTTATCGTGTTACTGGCAACGTATGCCATGCTGCTGGCAGCTTTCAATTGAATTCTTATGAATATGGGTACGATTTGAATCTTTCAAGGGGTTAGTGGAACTTCGTTTGCAGTGTTTTGTTGGTATATTGGCGTGTGTTAGTTGACATGTGGCAAATATTTCAATTTAATGTTTTGTGTTTCATAATGTTAATTATTTACTATTGTATAGAATCAAGATCTTCTAACTGAACAGACAGCTGTACTGCTGCGGAGTTTGTTGCGCCACTTCTACCCAGCTAAAGCACTAGAATGTGGTGAAGGGCGGGCGTTTTCGGAAGGTGTCTAATGTAATTTTGATGTTCAATCATTGCTGACTCTCACGCAGCCTAGTTTGAATAAATGAGATTTTTGATTAATTTGATTTGATCTTTTGTTGTTATGACTTGTACAAGAATGTCATGTATGTTCGTTATATTAAATAAAAATGTACTTGCATATTATCTTCTATTTTATGATTGCAACCATGCAAATGGAAGGTTGAAGACTAAGGCGAAAACCTTTGTCCATACAAAATTATTAGAATAAAGGTACTTTATCAAAATAAATATTTCAAAAATGTTGTAAGTAACTTAATATAACATAACATCACGCCTGTTTTGCCCAAAGGGTTAGACAGTAGTTCATTTCACATTTAATATTTATGTAAATCCAATGCTATTGCATATAGTAACTTAATTTGTGGGCTGCAGATGCAGCTGTACCAGTGTTAATCTGCTGAATAGGTGTGAAGCTCTAGCTAGCCCATCCATAATGAGATTCTCTAACTATAGGATATGCTAGAGTAATTTCGACATCTGGTAGCCGAAGACTACCATGCACATATACAGGATAAGTTTTTATCCAGTGCACAAACTGTAACCATGAATTCAGCATATCATTCTAGACCTAGCGCAGAAATTTTACGTTGGTTTTACAAAAAAAAAAAAAAAATCAGCTGTTTCGTAGAAAAGTGCATATGTATGGAGCAGCTGTTTTTTTTGTATTACTGACGAAAATTTCTGCGCTGGAGGGTCTAGAACGATATGCTGAATTCATGGTTACAGTTTACGCACTGGATAAAAACTTATCCTGTATATTACGTGAATATGTATGAGAATAGCACCGCACTCTAAACTTATTTCAATTATAAATCCTATCAAAATTTTAAGTGGGGTTAAATTGCCCTCCCACCCATTCTGTGTGTATGCAAATTATATTTTAATGAATCTCGTTCACACGGAGGTTGGGGCATTATGGTTCTGTTAACAAATCCTTTGATTCTCATCAACATCCGGTGGTCGGCTTCCAGGCTAACTGGGTGCAGCTGAATAGTAATATTTTACATGGAGGAACTGCCTATTTGACCTCCACAGCCCAGTTAATTGGTATACGATAACCTTGGTAAGACTGGTTGTCAGTGTCTTTCGGCAATTTGACTACCCGTCTCAAAGTCCTAACTAATGACAGCTGGGTGCAACAGCCAAATGTGCGTCTTGATACGTAATGAATGGTCACCCATCCATGGACTGACCGTGGTTAGTGCAGCTTAACCTTGGATAAAACCGTGCGGTTGTTATTACCTATTCCTCTATCGATTTTATGAGCGTGAAAGTGAGAATAAAAGAAAACACACAATAGTTGATCCAAAATGTACGGAAATAAACGGAATCCATGTGGAAATTGAGGCATCGCAGTGAACCGTCGCAGTTCAGCTGATCCCAATTCCAGATAACTGCGATTACAACTGGACGGATGACTGTCCGGTGTCCGGGATATGTCCGGTCGACGTCCGGGACGCGTCCGGAAAGCGTACGTACACGGAAAAGGTAGAGGCAGAAGTCCCGAAGAACTTGGAAATACATATAAAATCAAAGAGGATAGTAGTTGCGAAGTTCCAGGAACTTGAAAAGTTATTAACTTCCGGGTAAACTTTCAATTGAGTGTTCTCGGATAGTGCAGCTCATCTTGACGAGGGTCTAATACAATTTTCGTTAGAAAATGATTAGTCTTTTTAACCGACTTCAAAAAAAACGACGAAGTTACCTTCAGAACACCGTGATTTAAAAAAAAAAAAAACTGATTTGAAAAATTCTTTGGTTTGAAACTCATCGAGTGGTCCATAAATTTGCCCAAGTTCTGGTTAGCACCTAGTAGTTTTTGAGTTAGCTTCAATAATATGTATTATTTCATTTAGTGTATGTCGATGATAACTTCCTGTTACTGTTATTTACTTAGTAAGTGAAGGTATACGAATGTGTGTGGGGTAGGTATCACAACTAAAAAGACAAAAATAAAAAGATTATTTATTACAAAAACACAGCGGACTCGAAAAAAAAAACTTTTTTAACTTTGTTTTTCGTCGGTTGTTTTTTTAGTTAATTTTTTAAATTTTATTCTGGGTATACAGGGTGTAATTTTAATCAACGTTAACCTCATAAGGGGTCATTGTTTTCATCATTATGAACAACTTTTACTATGGGCCCAAACCTGAAATCGCGAAAATAAAATCAGCTGTTCCTTACATTTTGACGAGTTATGCGAACTTAAATGTAGGGAACAACTGATTTTATTTTCACGATTTCTGGTTTGGTCCCATAGTAAAAGTTGTTCATAATGGTGAGTACAATGACGCCTTATGAGACTAACGGTGATTAAAATTACACCTTGTATATGAGCCCCAACGGAATTCTGAAGATGATACCAGATAGGCCGGAGTCTGCAGTACTGGAGAGGGCATATTCGGCTTCACGTGACGAAATGAATGGTGTGATGTTTTTATTTTTGTTTTAAATTTGATTTTTTCACATACTAACATATTTTTAAAAGACCTCTGTTGCTAACAATATATGGACAATTTTAGTTATGTCTGAAATAAACGTATTTTATTTTATTTTATTCATTTATATATGCTAGTTTGCCAAACATCCCGGTGGTCCACCTAATTTTGAATTATGTCTATGCAAACTCAAAGGTCAAACACCGGCCGACTTCACAGGATTTGCCAAAGTGTTAGAAACTTCATTGTCACGTGAGCAAGTAATTTTGCCCGCATTTATACGTTTTAACCTTTTTTTTAATTTTCGTATAGGGTCGTAGCATTATGCTGGGTGATGGCCATTTTGCGAGGGGGAGCCGCATATTTTCTCCCAACTTGTTATTTTTGTGTTCTCTCTCTGCGTGATGTTAACCGCAAATAAACGTATTTTCTTTGTTTCTATAAGCAGAGCTAGTTTTTCACGTCTCGTATTGACTACGAATTCTGCATTTATCTTGTTACTGACTTGCAGTACTAATGGACTGCGGGGAACCTTTATAGATTTGACCTGAGATTCCGACAGAGAGCCTCGGCTGGGAGATCAGACGAATTCACTGGCTCGTCAGCTCGATCCGATAGTTTGAGTAGTTTGGGAATCGATTTGTAAAGGGTTTTAGGCTTGGATTTACCTGTCATGTTTATTTTCGGGATTCTCTCCTACATTGAATTTGGTTTTGTGGAATTCGTCGTGAAGTAGATTATGTTTTTTTGTAGCTTTAACTTTTCGACAGATTTTTTCATTTATAAACGTTGTTTTAAGTTAAGAGACATTTATACGTGTGAAAAATTAAATTAAACGTTGCTAATCATTACTTATCTTAAAGCAAAATAATAAAAAAAACCTTTAAATGACTGAATTCTTGACAATTCAAAAGTGCCTATCGGTAAATGGGTTAGGTAAAAGTTGGAATAAAAGCTTTGACCTTGAGTAAAACGTGGTGTTGTATAAAGATTCGTTAATGGACACTTAAATATATTGACTCTTTTTAAAATTGTACAACAACCTGAAGTTCTAAACAATTTGTAAAGAAACCAGCTGGAGCCCGTGACCTCACCCGCATGGACATACCACTGGAACGAACTACAGGACTGTTGGATAGTGAGGATGTTACTCCATATAACATCAGCTATCTGCCAGTGAAACTCCCGTCAAAATCGGTGCAGCCGTTTCGGAGATTAGCTGGTACAAACAGTCAGACACAGGCGAAAATGAAAAAAAGGAGTTGTAAGTACCATATATACTTTGATTTTATTTATTTCTATAGGTAAAGGTAACATAATACATCCCTATACAAAAAACGGATGCTACTTTGTGGTACAGTTCGTATTTACAAGAAAAAACCAAACCATCTAAGGTTTTAGATGGATGTTAGTTTATTGTCTAGTACTAATGGTTGCCTGGAATCTTCGCAGGTTCAACTGAAGTACGAGCTAAATCACCGAAGTGATAGATTACACGATCTGTCGGCGGGTCGGTCGGGATTACAGTCGATAGAACAAGCGGCCTAGAGACGATTATGTTGCGATTCTGTACGTGGAAAGTTTACAAATGATTCTCAGTTGTATTAACTTGTATATTCTATTTTAAACTTAAACCCCAGATTTGTTGGAATGCATGTTTATTTGTTTTACGATATAAAGGTACTGAAACTGAAAGAAGGAATACATCAATCACATTACAATAGTTAGTAGATACGTTTATTTTACGTTTTCTTGTTTACAGCCAGGCGCTTGTCATAATAGGTAGCTACTCTGTCTTCTCGAAACAAAATACCTATTCTAATTAATTTGTAAGCTTATTCTATAAAGAGATACCGCTGCCCCTGGCACACAGGCAACTGAGGGAACACGGGTGGGTTTTAGTCAGTAAAAGTCTGACACGTCCTCCCGCTCCACCCAGAGTGGGAGAAGTTATTTGATGATTTCCCACCCAAAAAAAAAAAAGCTTATTCTATAAACGCTCGAATGTTCAAATGTGATTAACGTTATTGTATCGCCTGTATAACATGAGGTAGCTTTTTGCAGACAACCTTGATAGTCATCATCATTTCAGCCGAAAGACGTCTACATTCTGGATATAGGCATCCCCCAACAAATGGGGGGTTCGCTATAATCGCCACGCTTGGCAGGCGGTTCGCGGTCGCACTAGTGGTAAAATACATAGGGAACGCTGCTGCCCATTCTCTAGTAAGTCCCTTAGTCGCCTTTTACGACACCCGCGGGAGGAAATGGGATGGTGCTATACATTGCGTCCGACACCACATGGATTATAATTTTAACCGACCTTTACAGTACTTAGGTTCCATTTTATTTAGAATTCTAGATCCAATAAATAAGCATAATTGTGCACGTCCAATGATGATTGGCTTTTCTTCATAATTATGTGAGAGTAAGTATGGCCTAGTAGTATACTTAAGCTCATTTAAAACGTAAAGTTTTTGTTAAGAAATTTGTATACACCGTGACATTTTAGTCGTCTTACAACGGCAGCCCACTTCATGTATCCAATGATTACTAATCATTTATATAAAAAAAATATATATTTTGGAACATATGCATAATTTAATAAATGAAAATATCATTCACTAAGACGCTTGACGTAGTTTGAAACACCCTGTTATGGAGATGGAATTAATGATGGAATGTAATGGTAGGTAGGTAGATATCTTCTACCGTTTGATACGTTAACATTATTAACAAGGAGGGTGTTTCACAATTCTAAAACAATATTTATTTTTCTTTGTACCTTTTTTTGTTAATTAATGGTAACAATGTTTTAATCGCGCCTAGAGGTATTTTATGACGGATACATTGAGTGGACTATCTTTGTAAGACGACTAAAATGTCATGGTGTATATTTTAAATCGTGTGTTAGTAACGAATTTAAATTGTGACTTAAAAATGTATCTTATAATTACTTTTACTAATTTAGCGCCAAACTATAACTTTTGCATGCCTATTGGTAAAATATGGTTGAACCTATCTTATCAATTTATCAACATGTACTGTACCCATATTTGCGAATAAACGAATTACTTACTTAAACCATTCAATAGCTTTTATGATTGTAGTTATTTTGGAGAAAACCAACGTATTGAATAAATAAACTTTGCTCAATCATTTTATTTGAACATTCTATTAGTATATTACGTTTTGTAATTACAAAAACTACCACAGCGTTAAGTTGATACAAATAAATTAAACAACAACCTCTGGGGATCAATAGTTGGCACACTGTGCAACTGTGAGCCAATTTCGTTTTAAAAACAACTTTGTGTGCGATCCAGCCTGTCATCAAGTTGTAGTGATGGGAACAACTTTGTCGATATTTATGTTAATACATAACCGGATAGGTAGGAAGTCGATAATATGAAGTGCTTACTTAAAAGTGCTAAAAAATAGGTAAGTACCAAATATTTTTCAAAAATACTTCACCAGGGAACGTGTACGCCAAAATGAATAGAAATTAAATTTAAAAGAAATAAAGTAAATCTGTCTATTCTGCCCGAACAAAACGCTTTGTTTTTCCTTAGGTAGGTACAGTTAACTCCATACCAAAACCAATGCTACTACTAATATAATGATTGTGAACTTTCTTTCGTCAGCGGTTTTGCTCGCGTGTAGGTCGGAAATAATCCACGGTAACTTACAACTAAGATAAAAAGTAACCTATGTGTTAATCCAGGTTATAAACCATTTGTTTGCTAAGTTTCATCTAAATCTGTTCAGCCGTTTTAGCGTAATTTAGTAACAAACATCCAAATATACAAACTTTCACATTTATTATATTAATAGGAAGGATGTGGAAGTAACTATGTATGTCTGTTTATTACCTCTTCACGGTTTAAAGTACACGGGTTTTGATGTAAATTTACAATAATCGACCCCGCGTCCTATGTTCTAGTGGACATAGGAGACTTTTTGCCGACAAGACTTCCCGAGGCATAAATTTTTGTCCTCCACGTGAGTAGACCCGTGGGCAGAACCTTACATTTTATACGCCCATGATGTAGATAGGTCGTCAGATAATAAATTACAACATACTAAACCTTACTAAGTTAAGCGCAGTTAAGTATATCTTCAAGTGCGGTGCCGATTTAATCGAAAATCAATGTATGCAAGGCGTGTCGATTTATAGCAAAAGTTTTGGCTTCCTAAGTCGTCGCCATTTAAACTGCTGCACTTGTGAATAATGTATGGGTTTAAAGTTTTAAAGTATATACGATATCTCTACTAATATAATCAAGCTGAAGAATTTGTTTGTTTGTTTGTTTGAACGCGATAATCTCTGGAACTTTTCACAGCCCAATTCTTGATGAAGGTCTCTGAACTGTCTCGGCCATTTTGACGTATCGGTGCAAACTGTCGCCATCTTTACCGGGAATCCGTGTGACGTTACGCGGAATCGACGCGTGGGATTAAAGTTACAACACTTATTTCAAAGATTTGGATTGGAGTTGTAAACTTTTGTTTAGAACTCCAATCCAAACCATATGCCGTTGGAATCGTTATGAAATAAGTGCGATTGTCACAACCCAGTGCTGGGCACACCACAATTACGGCGGTAAGTCCCCTCTTTGAGGAGTGGCTGGAGAGGCGGCATGGCGTCCTCACCTTCCGCCTGATACAGGTCCTCACCGGACACGGCTGTTTGGTGAGGTTCCTGTTTCGGATAGGGCAGGAGGAAACGCCCGGGTGTTTCCTTTGCGAAGATCGCCCTGAGGATACAGTGGAGCATACGGTAGAGGTCTGCTCGGAGCACCGCCGTGTCCTCGTGGAGGTGATCGGCGGCGGCGATCTCTCGCGTCCGACCCTGGTCCAGGCCATGGTACGGAGCGAGATTGCATGGCTAGCAGTCGCCTCCTTCAGCGAAGCAGTTATGCTCGCAAAGAGGGAGGCGGCGCACGTGAGGGAGATGCAGTACATGCGCCCTCACAGCCGTGGCCTTTGCAGGAGTCACCCTGGGTGTCGGGAATCCCAGGCTGATTCCTAGTCACCGTAGGCACGGGCTTGCGGACGGCGAGTAATGGGTAGCCGTTGTCCGGTAAGGACCAAGCCCGGGTCGACGGCGCGTTGTGTTCCACGCGCGCCTCAAAGAGATGTCAGCAGTAACTGATGAGGCCCGCAATGGCCGATGCCTGCCAGGGGTGCGGGTTGTTCGGAATAGATACCGCGGCCCCTGGCACACAGGCAACTGAGGGAACACGGGTGGGTTTTAGTCAGTAAAAGTCTGACACGCCCTCCCGCTCCTCCCAGAGCGCGAGAAGTTATTTAATGATTTCCCACCCAAAAAAAAACCCTAAGGCGTTGAGCAAAAAGAAAAAAAGTCAGAAAGAATGCTAAGTGAAAATTAAGTAAAAACGTGGGCGATGCGATGCAATGCGGTGGGTCGGGGTTACGAGACATATCACGCGGTTGAAGTTGCAGGCAGAAGCTATAAGCCAAGTATCTATACGTAGAGGTTTCTATTCTATACTATACAGAGTCGGTTTTAAACTGATTTCTTTGCCTTATCTAAACATATGCCATATAATTTTATTGCAATAAAATACTCGTTAACTTATATTCTTGTTATAAAACATCGATACATCGACACTTCACTATATCGGTGTCGACAGTCGAGTATTTGGCGGAGTGAAGGACTGGACATCACTTCTCGTCAGAATTTCAAGCGCCTCGTCGCACTTCATACCTTTATCTATACAGAGGTAGGCACAGTGCTTTAATACATATATCATAGTATCGTTGCAAATAGTTATGCTCTAAAATATTCGCGGATGTGGCGGCAACTGCAAGAATATTGCTTTCAAGACTTTGGAGAGTCGATGAAATATTTACACTGCTTCTTTGTAAAATAATTGGTAACCTCCCTACTTGTTATTACACTTTTTTTTTTTTTTTGGTGGGAAATCATCAAATAACTTCTCCCGCTCTGGGTGGAGCGGGAGGGCCTGTCAGACTTTTACTGACTAAAACCCACCCGTGTTCCCTCAGTTGCCTGTGTCAGCAGCAACAGATGGGGCCCCCATCTGTTGCTGCTGACATCTCTTTGAGGCGCGCGTGGAACACAACGCGCCGTCGACCCGGGCTTGGTCCTTACCGGACAGCGAGCTACCCATTACTCGCCGTCCGCAAGCCCTTGCCTACGGTGGCCGGGAATCAGCCTGGGATTCCTGACGCCCAGGGCGTCTCCTGCAAAGGCTACAGCCGTGAGGGCGTTATTAAACTTAGGTGACTTTTGTAACAAGATCTAAGAAAATATTGGTATTCTTCTATTCACTAAAGAGGTATTCGATAAAGGAACTTGTTAAAAGTTCAGGTCAATTTAAAAAAAGCACTAGCGTAAACCTTCGAGACAGTTTTTGTATTTCGAAATTAATGCCGACCTTACAAAGATCTAGGTACAAATATGATAAGCTAAGACCAGACTAAGTTGCCATTTTTGAAAAAAAGAGCTGTTTTTCAATTTATGTTAGGCTCTTTTTTTTAAAACAGGCTCAATGGCTTAAACCATACTTAAAGAAAAACATTGTTATGTATTAAGACCGAAATGGTTTAAAAATTCAACCACAACTATCATTCTTTGTCAGTCGTATAAAATGACGTAAACACGGAAAACTCGCAAATTGACGTAGCATATTAATCTGCTCAACAATGCAATTACCCGAACGGACATCTATGCATCTCTTAAATAAAACCTTAATCCAATAACTCAACTGTTGCATTTAGCGTAGCCTTTCATACTTACATTTAATTAAAAACAAACTTTCACTCACCACAAAGCACTTACTGAAAACCATTCATTTCGTAGGAAACCGCGCGTAATTCCCGCCGTGGTCCCATAAAATAATATGTGAGCAAAACTTAAGGTCAACCTGTTGCTTCAACGATTCAACTTAATCTTTATGTGACAGACTATAAAACTGGAATGATCCTTTAGAACATAGGTTTACATTTTGATTTCATTTTCTAGGGTTTCAAGATCATCGTAAAGTGTCTCGGGGTCAAAGTCAAGTAGGCCATTTAAAGGCACTTTGAACGTTAAAATTTACAAGAAAATAGAATTGATTCTATATAAAAGGTCCCTCCCAAAAGGGAAGAAGCTCTTTTAAAATATTTTTGTATACATTCAGTATAACTGGGGGGTTTGACTAACACCAAAGTAGAGATGGCTGAAGTGATTCAAAAGGCTGCCCAACTTAACTGGGACTGGGTAAGATATCTCTGCCGCATGACTAACTGTGTGCCCAAATAGCACAGAACTGGTGTCCTGGAACAATGACGCTGGATTGCGGCAGACCAAGTAGTAGATAACGGGACGAGCTAGATCGGTTCCGACAAAACTGGAAGGAGGACGAAATCATCACAGCAACACTTCAACGCATTCGTTCAAACAACATTTACTATTTAAAGCTCCTATAGCTTCAAATAGTAGAATTCGCAAGTTGATATTTGTTTTAAAAAAGTTACGCTATATTGATGAAATGATGTTCCAAAAATAGTTAGACAACTTTACTTTGCTCTCTGTCACTCGATATTAACTTACTGTATTGCCACTTGGGGTGGTGCTGGTAAAACACTGTTACTAACAATCGAGAGAGCTCAGAGGGGATTCCCAAAGTGTGTACTTCCCGCCCTTTTCTCTTTCCTACTAACCTACTATACAAATCTTGTGACGTATTAACAGGTTATTTAAAGTGGGCATTGTATTAAAACAACACCTCCAAGCTCCACCCTACAGTACAAAATATAGTAATAAAAGACGAAAAGATAGTCTGCCCACAAATTATAACTAAATATGCTTTTATACCCAAATTTTGCCTGTACTTCGGGCCTCTCCTCTATAGTAGACTAAACTCGAAAGCAAGCATTTATTCCCTGAACTACACAAATTGTAAGAGAACTCTCAGTGATGCTCTCTAAAGTATGTCTTACGACGAAACAGAGAATTTACTAACCGTGTGATAGTAAATATTCACGTACCTATGTTAAGTATTTATCAAATTTTGAAACTAAGAGTTAGGCTACTCAATGTTTATATAATTATTTGTCTATTGTCAAATTTTGATTATTTAATAACTTTTAAAGACTATTTTAGCTCTTCTTGTCTGAAACATAGGATTGCCTAGTTCAGGCAGTCTTAGGAATATAATTTACATTTAAGCAAAACTGTACACATTTTTAAGCCTTGTAATTTTTGAATAAATATAGTGGTATAGTATAGTTATCATGCTGATGAAGAAAATATGTCTACTAATATCTCCCATGGAAGATGGAAGGAGGTCTTTGTCCAAAAGCGGGGCAGCGAAGGCTAGTAAAAAAAACAACTGTATTTATCTAAAAACGATGTATCCAGAATAAAATATTACAAGCACTATAATATGTAAAACGTATTAAAAATTGCGATATGGTAGTTAAATTACTTACTTAACTACTTATTAACAAATATTGCAACCGAAGGCGATTTATACTAACATTAGGGGCTGATTTTTAAATAATCACAACTTTTAACTAAAGAATAATTATTATGTCAATTTGACACATTTCCTATACAGAAGCTGTCAAACCGTAATATTTATTCCTCAGATATTAGTTATCTAACTATTTAAAAATCAACCCTTAGACAAATAATGAATCAGGGTGTCAGTTAAGGTACTTACAAAATGTAGAATGGCTTAATAAAAGCTAATTGGCCTCTTGTAAAAATAAAATAAAAACAACGAAGTCACTCTTGAATAAGTACATAATGTTTACGAGAAATCCCAAGATAAGGATACAATTAAAATTCTCCCCCCGTTTACAAATAGCTGAATCTTGAATGCAAATAATCTGAAAAGCGTAGCTGTCGTAAAGCACGGGTATAAAATAATATAAAATCTTTATGCTCTCAAAGGGACTCAAGCCGATTGACGACGAATTGCTCGGAGACTGCCAAGCTGATTTCGATTGATGACGTAGGAACAGTAATAAGAGTAATCTTCTTAATAAAAACATCTTAATTTCACTGACTGGTCTAGAAGACTACAGGTCTACATTTTGTACAAGAGTTCCTTAGGTAACGAAAGTGAGCACATAAGGATGGGTTTTTGTTAATTCATCCCCTAAAGGGGTGAATTTTGCCAATACTTACCGTTGGGAGGTATCCCATCGGGTATAGCTTAGGTTTTAAAGCTGGTTTTAAATAAAGTAAATGAGTGAGACGATAGGACGAGGCATTACCATTTTTCTTAAGACATAACATCGTAACATCACGCCCTGTTTCCCCGAAGGGTTGAGCAAAGGTGTAGGTACCTATAGTACACCCACATTTCGCCCGTTATGTTTAAGTCCCATGTAATAGGGGCGAGCCTATTGCCATCAACCGGACACAAATCTAGACTACGGGCTGCTACTATGAAATTTCAGATAGAAAAACCCAATAACACTTTACTCGACATAGGAATCGAACCCAGGGCCTCAGGCTCAGAAGTAGCGCTTGCGTAAACTAGACCAACGAGCCAGTCAAAGCCTAAAACATCCTATAACTAATGAAAGTATATAAGGTACAAACAAAAATCAGTTTTTTTTCCTGTCTGTCTGTCATTATGTTTGTTCCAGCTAATCTCCGAAACGGCTAGACCGATTTTGATGAAATATGGTATGGAGATACTTTGGACAATGTTAAAGAACATAGTTTAATTTTAACCGACATACCACGCGGGCGAGGCCGCGTGCGGAAGCTAGTTGATCATTAACTCATTAGTAATGGCTCAGCTAGTCCTGTACGCATGACGAATTTAAGCACAACCCAATTTGGAATTTACGTCACTTGAACGTTAAAATAATTCAGTCCGGGGGCTCAATCATAAAGTGGGGCTGTAAATATAAAACGTTATGTTCTCTCAAGGGCTCTTAATCGAAGGCTCCCGAACATTATTGCTGGCAAGTAAACCGCACAATACCGTTGTGAGTACAACCCTTGCTTGATGTGGTGCAAGATATGGGAGGCAGAGTTTTGGAGTAGACTTCTTTAGGGCACTTCTGAACAGTGAAAACTGAACTCTCATGGTCGGGTTGGCGACGCTGAATCGGGTATACTCGGCTCCAGTCGTAAGCTTTAACTTCTATTGTGTGGTTATAAGTACACACCCTCTTTTTTACAAGTAACAATTGGTTAATACGACGTGAATAATTCCCTACGACGAGAAATACCTACTCAATAGTCTTTGTATTAAATATCAAATATTTAATCATTTCTGAAAACTGTACGGTAGGTATCTAACAGGTTCCATTCGCTGCTAGGTATTAGCTTCATTACTTGTATTTATTCACACATACATTTGTGGTAATGCTGCCAGCCTTAAAGGCACTTTTCCTCTTGACAGCGATGCGGATGAATTTTCTGATGCCCTGTGATTATTTTCGCCCTTTTTTATATTCATGTACATATTTTCAATATTTTTTGAAGTCTGTTAGCTATATAATACATAAATGTAAATATTATAAACACACCTAATTATTACCTTCCAAAATCTCCGCTTTCCGCTTCTAATTTACACCATCCCCAGTAGCATAAAGAGGTGTATTATGGCCACTTGTCCTTGCTGGAACGTTCCGTAACTCGGTAAGGCTGCAAAAGGCTTCTTTCTGTAAGCCCTAATGAACAGAATTCAGCATTTAATGATGGGGCAAATTAATGTGCCTTTTGCCTGTACTGTGGCTTTTGTGTGGTGTATGAAAACCACCCAAATTAGGCGGAGGTTTCTGGCGGGTTATTTTGTTAACATGAATAAATGGCTATATAAACGTTGTTAAAGAATTCTAAGTAATTTATTTGCTTAGTTCTTTGAGCTCTTATAATATAAAGTTTGATGAAGTGGCTAAAATGAGTACAAGAACAGTGAATAGGGCACCGAGAAATAAGCATTGAAGAAATAAAAATTTGGATCGGTATCAAGAGGTCGATCGCGTTTCAGGTCGCGTCCTACCCAAAGCAGTCGTCGCGCAAACACGCGACCGTCTCGTTTTCTGTTCGGCGAACCTGCATAGCTATTCATAACCATTCGATACGCTTCCGTTTCTAATCGGACATTAATCAATGTTATCGTAGGAGACCTATGAACACTGTTCACAAATCCAAAACCCGAAAATGCTGTAATTTTCAAACAAATAGACGACTGCTATTCTTCCGACAGCTGTTGCCTGTCGAGGGCAAGGAAAATCAGTTTATCGTAGTGTATCATTCTCGATACGATATGTCGAATGCTTGTGAATAGCTATGCTGGCAGAGGGCGAGTTCCGGTTTTCCCGATTAATTAGTGACATTTTAACGCGACGTAACGTCATTTTTGACTTTTATTAGAATGCGCCCGAAATTAGGCACTCCAGTGTGAAAATTTAAACAAACCAGAAAGTCCATGACCCATGGCAGTCTGCGCGAAATACCGCCGTCATTTAGAACCCTTCACAGCCAGTTCATTTAAACTTGTGAAATATTCGCACAACTTCATAAACTTCTGTTTTTCATTGAAAATACTCCCTTGGAATTTCGTTTGTTTCATTAAGATGGGGTTTATTTTTCGGAGCCGCCATTGTTTTAAGGGTGTTGGAATTTTAGACAAGTTGAATGAAAAGAAAAAGTTTAAAATGTATTTTTTTTTGGAAAGTGTAATTAAAACTAAGTAAACTAAGTAATAACAGCCGCATAGATCGATCGATCAGGTTAAGCTACACTTACCGCGGTTGGACCTAGGATGGGTGACCATCTTAACATACTGAAATCCTTCCGTGCTTTGGGAGATTACGTCAAACCGTTGGTCTCGGCTGTCATTCGTGGATCTTTGACAGTCGTTACGTACGAGTCGTCAGGAAGGAAGGTCTAACAACCAGTCTTACCAAGGGTATCGCATTACCCAGTAGCTTAGTTGTGGATGTCAGATAGGCAATTGCTCCATGTAAAATTGTGGTATTCATCCGGTTAGACTGGAAGCCGACCCTAACATAGTGGGGAAAAGGCTAGGTAGATGATGATGTTATGTTTCTATACAGGGTGTTTGGCAGAACGTTGAACATACGAAAATGGTGGATAGGTGGGGTCATCTGCTACTTCCTCAGCCCTAATTTATATGGCCCTGGCACCCTGGATATTAAAAAAAAAATTTTTGCTTTCTTCTAGTTTCACCATTTTCTTAACTTTAAACTGTATTTTTTATTAAAAATGGGTAAAACAGGCAATATTTTTATTAGATTTTAGCTAGAAAAAAGTTATGAGTCCCCAAACTTACAGAAAGATGAAAAAAATACTTAAATCTTACGTTCAACTTGCATTTTAAAAAAAATGATACTTAGAGGAGTTCTAGCAAAACATCCCTAGTGTCTGACCTTTCTAATGGTATGTAATTTGCTTAAAAAAAAAACCTTTAAGAATTATTTCATAATTTTTTTTGCCCAGGGCCAAATAAATTAGGGCTGAGTAAGTAGCAGATGACCCCACCTATCCACCATATTCGTATGTTCAGCGTTCTGCCAAACACCCTGTCACCATTGTTCTCACTGTATTCGAAACCCAGTCTACGTCAAGTAGTTTTTCTCTTTAACTTAAATGTGCTTATGTATATTTTTTACTAATGATTTCTTTGTCTATTTTCAGGTAAGTGAAATTTCAAGATAAATAAAGTTTTGGTGAATGCAGGTAAGTAAGATAGACAAGTCTTTTATACCTTCGTTAGAATGTCATGGGATGTCAGTGTCACATTTTTAATCCGGTCAGACTTGAAGAGTCCGTTCACGGTTATTTTACCTCTGATAGCAGCAACCCAACAGGAACCTTATATTAACGAGAATAAAGATCACTGTCATAGTACGAGTTGTTAGTGGCAGCAACCCAAAAGCAACTTTATTTAAACAAAAACTAGGATGACTTTGATTTTGACAGTGACGCAAAATCAGAGGTAAAACAGATGAGAACGGATGGTAAAGAAGTTATTTGAATGTTCTACGGTATTTGGTACAGGCATTACCGTACATTGACATTAATGCAGGTTTGATAAAGCAGATTCTATACTGCAATGATCAGACAAAAATATCCCTATTCTATTATACCCATGCAGGAAATATTCAAGCAGCATTTTGAGCCCGCTTTGAGCACTCTGATTTGTTCAAAGTAAAATTGTCGGCCCACCTCGACACTCATTGAAGAGCACCGCTATATGATTTTGATATTGAACCGACGTTTGACCGACGGCTCACCGACGATATGAGCGTCCATAACGGATATTTTTATTTGCACAATTTTTTTAAATAATGTTATTGCTGGTCATTGTCTTCTTGTATTTATTCCCATTCAATGATTTTTTCATGAAATATACACCGTGAAATTTTAATGGTTGTTTTCCCGTGGCAGAACAACTTGCCATAAGGAGTACTTTCGAAGCATAGAGTAAAAGTAAAAAAAAAAAAAAAATTGTTTTAAAATTATTAACAAAATATTCATTAACTCGATAAAACACTACTCAATAGTAGCACTAGAGATAATTTGTAGGTACTACTGGAATCGCACGCACCGCCGACAAAGGCAACAGTGATGCATAAACGTTCAAAGCAAAATAAACTCTTGCACGTGGTGATTTTTCACAATGGCTAATCTGCCATTTTTTGTTTCTAATATTTTATTTGTTCATAAAACGATTGTATTACCAAGACTAAAGCATTTCGCTGCGGGAAAACAACCATTAAAATTTCACGGTGTATAGTCATTTATAGCGATAAAATTAACTTAGGGGTTGATATTAATTCTGGAAATACAAACGTGTCACGGTTGCATATCTTATTTTGTTCTATATACAGCCTGCATTGCAAATTGCAAAAAAACCCTCGGCGCTTCCCTCTAAGGTGACAAACGTATTTTGACTATGACTGTACATCGAGAGCAATTTCTGACTATTGGCATTGTAGGCATAGTAGGTAGAGTAGAGTACTAGTTTAAATTATTTAAATAAAATGAAAAAGCTTTAAATCCTTTTCCTTTACCAGTTTCCAATAAACCAAATAACTTTTTCTTTAATTAAATTCCATAAATTACTTGGAAAAACAATCAGACTGACAATGTATCCGTTCGTCGGGTTTTTGTCGATTTTTCTCGACACCGCCAATTTTCGCGAGGGGATTAATTCTCATTCATTTTTATCCTCATCCGGGTTTCAACCGGCACCAGTGACCCGGATAAGTTATCGCCCCGGCTGGTACTAAAACGGTACGTTTATTTTTTTTTCGAAAGCCCTATAATGTTCAGGCGTCGTAATGGCTAATTTTGAGGACTTTTAAAGCTGTCGACTACCATATTTACCTTAGTGAATAAAAATAATAATTTCTGAATCAGTTTAGGAAATGTATATTAGGTAAATTATAAAGAGGTATGTTTCGGAACACTACACTGCGTTCTAAATGGCTAGAAAATATGGATGTCAGGGTCAAATGGGAATGGGGGAACATCAGCCGTATAGACGATGACGGCTGGGCCAAAAGTCTCCACACAAAAGTCTCCTCCAATGGGTGCCTGAAGATGGACAACAACGGCGAAGCCAGCCCAGGAAAAGATGGCGAGATGACTTGGACGCATACCGCGAGGGTTGGTTCCAGTTGGCGCGGGAAAACACTTTCTGAGAGGATCTGGGGGAGGCACTGGGACTGTAAAGGCTAATAAGAAAATAAATGTAGAGATACTTTTTAAAAAATTTTTGCCAATTTTATTGGTAACCACTTACAGCCATAATAAACAATGTTGTAATCTATTTTATTCTAGTCTTACTTGCCCTATACGACATCAAAATGATTAATTTTTAACTTGGAAAGCTATACAAACGTTTGCGTAACACACTAACAGTAGTAATAGCTTTCATTTTAACAGTTCAACAACATTCATTGCGTTATTTACGTCGTTGGGCAACATATGAAGCAATGGATTGCTAATGCTCTTCAAAATTATTTAGATTGCGAATGAAAGTGTGTTACGCAACTAGGGTACTGCATAAATATTTACTTTCCTTTTTTTTTTCAATTACAACTCATTACAAAAATAACTCATTAGAATAAATTATCCAACCAGTTGAGACTTCAAACTTTAAACTAAAAGTTACAATATTTCAAGATGCGATTGTTTTTAATAACTTGTCGTGACGTGGTCGGGTCGTGACTAGTAAAAAGTTTATTTCGGCCTTTAAATCTGCTTCGTAATCTAAGGAATAGACCGTATACCGAATTTTAATTCCCTTTATTATAAACGCCGCTAACTTATTTTTCAAAATCACTCGCAAAACATAATTAGTTTACGAGTGGGCAACAAAATAAGGAATATTTCTTTCATAATTAGCTTTAGTAATTAATTTAAAATATTGCTTTATTTTATAAACAATTTATCTTGTGAAGTTTTAGATTTAATTATTATGCTTTGAAAGTTGGACATTTGAATAATGACAAACGCACCTTTTTTGTTCATGTACAACTCACTGATATTGACAGAATAGTTGACATCTGATTTGCTTGCCATTTATTATAAAAAGTAATGACATTTTTCGCTTAAAATGTTTATCACTCGTTATTTAAAAAAAAAACTGTTTCAATATTTCAAGCTTTTTTACACACATATACACACACACACAAACATAAATGCGTCTTTAAAAAAGCGCCCATAGCGCGAGGAGCAAAAAAAATGAACCTTAACAAAAAAAAAAAAAATAATCTTAAAATAATTAAAAGAAGCTTAGCCAATGTATATGACCATACATTGGCAAAGCTTCATTTAATTATTTTAAGATTAATTTGTTTTTTTGGAAATTTAATTGTTTAGCAGATAATAGACACACTACGTAACGCAGCAATAATTTTCCGTCTTCACAGTAGTAAAAACAATTAAGTATACATTTGCTAAAATGGTGTCTGGCTTTACTTCAAAACCAGTGAAATGCGAGTCGTACTCGCGTACGAAGGGTTCCGTACCACAAGGCAAAAACCGCCGATAAAACACATTCCTTGCCCATTAGAAAATAAAGAGGGTCTCCATACCCCCCTTTATTTTTTAACTTTGTTTAATTTCTATTATTTGTTGTTATAGCGGCAATTGAAATACACACTAAAATTTCAACTGTTTACCTATTACGGTTCATGAGATTGCCCGTTGACAGACAGACGCATGGACGGATGGACAGCCGAGGCTTAGTAATCTCGTACCCAAAGAGTGCCAAAAGACCCCTTCTTTGGCACTCTTTGGGTACGAAACTAAAAAAACGATCGTTCAAGCTTTGTTTGCTTCAAATTCATGTTATAATCGTGTTAGCGTTCAATGCAGTCTCTAAATGAAAGTGTTTATTGTTCAAAGCTGGTTTTGATCTACACTTGTAGCACATTTATTAATTAGTTTTTGACATGGTTTATTAATACTGTACCAATATAAAAATAAAAACAAAATCATATTTTATTTCATATACATTTCCATGGGCACTTATGACACGTCAGAAGCTAGATGCACTGTTCCAATTGGTCGTTTCCTATGGCAAAGAGCCGACAAAAACTGCACGGTTACTCTTTTAAAAATAATTTGGCTTTTACAATGTTTTCAAATTACAGTGTTAATAAGTACTTATGGGAAGACTGTGTAGGCATGTCAACAAATACCAGGTACTTAATAAATAGTAAATGGTGTATACATCTACAGCTTACAAAAGCTACAAAAGTTGTAATTATGATGTCTGGAAAATAATTGTAAGCTCAGTAGAGCTTACCAACATTGTCCTAGTAACTAATGAAAACAAAGTAATTAATTTTAAAAAAATAGATCCATTGTTGTGAAAATATTAAAAACACGAGCGATTGATTCATAATAAAAAAAAAGAAACATAAATATTAACATTTTATATTTTCCAAGATTTTTTTTTCGTTTAATGAAAAAACTAAATTTTTCGAAAAGTTGTCATTAAAACCTTGATACTCAAAATCCTCCCTGCAGGACATTAGATTTGTCCCTAAGGACTAGTGCGTATGCCTGCTTCTGAAAATGTGAAATTGAGGTCTTCGTATTCCTCGTCTGGGTAGAGCATAATTAACCTGAAAAGAAAAGATTTTTTTATTAAGAATTTTCTTGTTGGTCATATTAGGAATCTCGATTATAGGGAACGTGCACAAACTATAGATGGCAGCACACATCGACACGAGAGCCACGGTGTGGTCAAAACAGAAACTTTTCAGATCTGTCATCGTGTTACCGTTAATGTTTGCATTATATCTAAATCGGCTTTAATGATTACAATTATAAAATATGGGTTCCAGCCGATTAATAGGTCATCGTCAGCGTGGTCAGAATACCTATGTGAAAAGGCCAAAAACTCTTCAAATCCGGGCATGTCTTAGATGTATAAAAAACAGTTACGAATCATGAAAATGCAGTGCAAACTGGCAAAATTGTAGCTCAAACGACGATTTCTAACGTTTATGATGTCAGAATAACTGTAAAGTATTTTCTGAATTCATTTTTCACGTATTTATTTTGTCTATATTATTATTTATTTACATATTGCCTTCTTTTTAGCTTCATTGCAACAGAAATATTAGAAGAGCAAATTGCAAATGTAAGGCAGGCCTATCTGAAAAATGTAAGCACATCTGTGCTTTAATTGACTTTATAAATTCTTCAGATAGTGCTATATCGAAAAATAACTAAAGTTATTTGAGGTTATGTTTACTTACGGATTTGTTTGAATAGTATTATTACATACAAAACTTAACATTTTTACAAACAACATTATTAATGAATATCTAAATGTTTAGATAATCATACCTGCACAGGTTTTTTTTAGTGCATTTATCCACTTTTGTCGTTTATCAAGAAAAGTGAGTACTTTCCGTGGGAAAGTAATAGAATTGATTTATTTTTATTTTTCTTTAAAGTGATCACACTTAGTAATTATGTTTTTTTCACTTCTATAATGAGATTATTTTATAACTTCTTTTTGAGGGTGGGAAATCATCATATAGGTAACTTTTCCCGCTCTGGGTGGAGCGGGACGGCGTGTCAGACTTTTTCTGAATAAAACCCAGCCGTGTTCCCTCAGTTGCCTGTGTGCCAGGGGCCGCGGTATCTCTTTCGAACAACCCGCACCCCTGGCAGGCATCGGCCCTTGCGGGCCCCATCAGTTGATGCTGACATCTTTTTAAGGCGCGCGTTGAACACAACGCGCCGTCGACCCGGGCTTGGTCCTTACAGGACAGCAAGCTACCCATCACTCACCATCCGCAAGCTCACGCCTACGGTGGCCGGGAATTAGCCTGGGATTCCCGACGCCCAGAGCGCCTCCTGCGGCAACTAGGGCCGTGAGGGCGCATGTACTGCCTCTCCCTCACGTGCGCCGCCTCCCTCTTCGTGAGCATTACTGCTTCGCAGAAGGAGGTAACGGCTACCCATGCTCCGAACCATGGCCTGGACCAGGGCCGGACGCGAGTGATCGCCGCCGCCGATAGCCTCCACAAGGACACGGCGGTGTTCCGCCCAAGCCGGGCGCCGTATGCTTCACCGTGTTTTCAGGGCGATCTACGCAGTAGAAAGACCGTGGGCGTTTCCTCCTGCCTTATCCGAAACAGGAACCTCCCGAAACAACCGTATCCGGTAGTGACCTGCGTCAGGCGGAAGGTGATGACGCCACAATCATGGCGTGCCCAATTATTTTATAACGTGAGGTGTCAATTTCAAGAAATGATTGCGTAAAAACATCGGATTTGCGCCGCCAGGTGGAAGACCGTTCATCGTGCACGTCCCCTTTATAGGAGTCTTTTTAATAAAAGTAATACAGGTTATTGTGATCAGCACCTTAATTTCGCAACACACTATTAATTAATCACAATATGAATGATTTTGAAGGATATTGCTAATCCATTGCTTCATATGTTCAAAAAAATTGTCTACTCAACAGCGTTAGTAACGCAATGAATGTGGTAGAACTTTCAAAGTTAAAGTCATTCCTACTGTTAGTGTATTACGCAATTACTACGCAGATTCTGATGGAATTAATAAATTCATAGCATTTTTTTTGAGAAATTACCCGTAATTGCTATACCACGTAAGGTTGAATATCGCTTGCACGGCATTAAATCGTAGGGGAGGACACGCATACGTACCCACACAAGAGAAAATTAATTGTTATCTCATTAGCCACAATTGACAGGTCATACGACAACGTCTATTTGTCTATGTAACGGTTAGATAGTTTCAACCTTGGTGAAGTTCCTATTTATAGGGAATTGATGACAAAAGTGGTAGAGAAATTATGAAGTCGATTCAATGTTACGTAATACGTAATACGTCATGGCGGGATTTTTTCGCGCTCAGAGCGCTTAGAGTTTAAAATCGACTGTTTTTTTGACGCGCTGGGATGCACTTGATAGATTCTTTATGCTCGATTCTACACCGAGAGTTGAAAATTGAGTGTGTAATAAAATCCCGCCGTGATATCAAGTCAAGAAGAAGTTTAACAAAACTCACTTAAATTACACCGCAAACAAAAATAACGGTACCAATTTAGATAAGCGCCACAAAAAAAAAACAGAAAAACACAATAGCAATAAACAAAAAAATACTTTTTAAGACAGAACCTTTTTTTTAAACACGCCTACAGACCTTAATACCAAAGACAAATACAATTTGGCCTCAAGTAACCTTCAGTGAAATTTTCACGAGCGAACCTCTTCTATTTTAACGGTTATTGCAATGAAATATGGCGCCTGTCAGACCGAGTTAACCTCTAAAACTTCGTCATTGTTATTTCGATGTTATCTATTTTCATCGGTCGCTTCGCCTTCCAAACATTTTATAGTAATGACCTTTCGTACTTGGGTTTTAGTTTTCCCAATTTACTTGATGTTTTCAGGTTTCCTTTGAAAGATTTTTAAGTAGGTAAACTTTCTTTTGAACGTCGAAAACAAGTCTGAGTCTACTTTAAACATAATCGGGCCAGAATGCGGGGGAGTATAAAAAATGAAACTTAGTGAAGTGAGACCGATAACGCATGAGCTGTCAAAACAAAAGCAATGTAAAAATCTCACCCGGAAAATGAAATGGAGGGAGTTGTCATTTCACCTGATGCTAGGGATTGACAGCTCACGTCAAGCTAAAATAGATCGGCTGGTGTAAATAATTATCCTTTCCCCATTCGTTACAACTCTGGCTGAGACAAACTGATAGGATTCACTTAATTTAATATTCACTAGCGACCCACCCCGGCTTCGCACGGAAGTGCAGCGTAATGACGGAGGGCGTATAACTATAGTCTCCCCGCGGCGTGCAACGGGGCATACCAGCTGACCGCCCGGTTTACTGCGAGCGAATGATAATTTTACCCCGGAAAACAAACAGTTTATTTATTGAATTAAATTACAATCGAAAATATATATCGGTTTCTTACTAAACTTATTTGTTTTTTTAACTGAACACCATATGTAACAGTTATGAATGTGGATACATATTTTTTTACACAGGGTGATAAAATCACTCATACCACTCGGCGGACTCATCACTAAAAGCGATCTTTGAAAGACAACCTTTGGAAAGATTAAAGAGAGGAGAGACAATACTATAGAACAATAAATATGATCACCTGTTCAACGGTAGCTTCGCCATGAAGGTTCGCAGCTGGCTGGTGTAGGGCAGCGCGAAGTATTCCGCTGCATCCACGTGCTGTACCACTTCGTATGCCCACTCCGACCACTCGTATAACTTTCCTGTGGACACAGAATAACTTTCTGTAGACGTTTTAACAAGAGGCTAAGTTATAACAACCGTACGAGTCGATCGATCAGGTTAAACTACGTTTGCCGCGGTTGGTCCGTGGATGAATGACCATCTTTACATACCAATAAAAGTGCTTTCTTTTCGTTAAGCCTTTGGTCCCTTCCATCATTCGTGGATCTTTGACAGTCCTTACGAGTAAAAAAAAAAAACAAGAAACCTACAAAAGCGACCATACTGTTCAAAATAGAACACAGTAGCGCCGCATGGTAGTAAAAAGAAGTACTGGGTGATCCTCAAAAATAGACAGATGATGAGAGTCTCATTAAAATCTAATTTACCTTCAACTTCGCTCTTCTTGTGGAAGTGGCTGAGGTCTGGGATGTCCAGGATTACGTCCAGGTTCTCGTCCTCTAAGTACATGTAGGTAAGACCCTTCTTCTTTTTCAGCTTGTAAGGGTATGTAATGCCGATAGTTGCTGAAAATAAAGAAAAATCAAAGAAATTACTATTCTGTCAATGTCTCCTGCTGACAAAGTTAAAGTCAAAAGTCAAAGCATTTATTTCAAATAGAATAAAACTATCATACTACCAAACAAAAAAACTATGGGATTTACCTATAAAAAGAGTTAAAAATAAAGCAGACAGATAAATTAATTATGTGATACATACTTAGTGCGCATATATTAAAAAAATGAAAAAGTAAAAATGACCTAAAGACCTCTTCAAATTGAAATAATTTTTTTTGACAAATACGTACAATTTTTTTCAAAAAATCAAATTCAAAAGTCATTTATTCAAACTAGGCTGAGAGTCAGCTCTTTTTGAACGTCAAAATTACATAAGACAGTCCCCCCAAAACGTCCCGCCCTTCACCACTTCCTAGTGCTTTAGCTGGGAAGAAGAAGTGGCGCAACAAACTCCCCAGCAGCACAGCTGCCTGTTAAGTTAGAAGAACTTGATTCTATGCAGTAGTAGGTAATTAACATTACGAAACACAAAAAACATTAAATTTGCCATATGTCAGCTAGCACAAGCCTGTATACCAACAAAACATTGAAAACATAGTACTGAAGTAGAAATAAACTGAATTATACAGGCAAATAAAACAAACAATTATATGAACTAACATAATTATTTAACCTGTCAGTAGGCAAGCTAATACTGGTGAAAGAACATAAACATTGTCTTGAGTTAATCACAGCGACCAACAATTATTATCGTTTAAGTAGTCGTTGATAGAATAGTATGCCTTTGAACATAGGGTGGATTTTACTTTAGCTTTAAACGCATTAAAATGCAAATCTAGCAGAGAAGAGGGGAGCTTGTTATAAAAAGTTATACCAAGACCAACAAAAGAGTTATGAACCTTATGAAGCCGGTGAAAGGGAACACGTAGTTTGTCCTTATTTCTACTGTTAATATTATGAATATCACTGTTTTTAGTATACAAGTGTATATTTTGCCTAATATATAAGATGTTGTATGATCTTTAAAAAAATCTCTCAGAGAAACTAGCACCTAGTTGGTAAATTGGTAAATTATATTATCAGTAAACTTTGACCTCCAAATGTTTCCTTATACTATCAGTAAAATTAGTGAGTTAAAAATGGCTACTAAACCATTTTCCTGACTAAGTAAACCATAATTATCACAAACTACCGTTTAAACTAGAACATACAATATGTAACAAAAACCCTGTTGTTCCTTCTACCCACGTATTTCAGAATCGGTACACATACGTAATAAAGCATGTCATTTATAAAAACTGTTTAACAAAAATAATTAAAATAAATATTTAATTATGAATATTTGTAATGTTTAACTGATTTTGATTAGATCAAAGAAAGCCGCCAAGCTCGTAGTCTATTGTGCGAAATAAGGATACTTGTAAAATCAGATACTGTTATCATTTTTTTTGAATATGTCGATTTTAATAGTTATTTGATGTTGAACTCTCGACTAGCCAATGCTTATTTTTTAAATTATAACTTCGTAAATGTTGTGCTTGTGGGTAAGTGTATACGTCCCTAAAAGGAACAACAGGGTTTTTGTTACTTATTGTATTAGGGTTCGGTGTACCTACACCCTAATGCCTAAACTTAATTAACAATAATTTAAGCAGAGCTTCGGGCGATAGTTGATTTAAGTAATACCAAAGGGTGTCAACGTTTTCCAACCGGAAGTAACGTTGTATAATTGTGAACAAACCGATGTGTAATTGTGATTTTCGGATTTAATTTTGAACGACTTGATTTATTTTAGAAATGGTTTTGTCCTATGGTACTGCAGGTATATCTGTTGAATAATCGTTTTTTAGTTATCTGTACTTATATGATTGTTATTTTTTGGTGAACTGGTAACAAATACTAACATGATTATTAGCTGTCAGAAACTGGTAACTTATTTTTTAATTTATCTGCTTCTAACTATTGCTTATTGAAGACGCTGACACATAGGCCACGCGGAAGGTCGCCGATGAGGTGCATAATCAGCCGATAATGTTCCCAGGCAATTCTGAGACACAGGGCTCCTGTGTGAAAGGGATTAGATTGAAATCCACCACGCACATGTCACAAGTTCTCGAATTTTTGGTTTTTGAGAGAGTTTTGATGAATTATTTTGAACAAATAAAGTACATGCCTAGGTTCGAACCAACGACCCTGCTCGATGAGGTGGACCGATTAAATTATTCCACGGTTGGAGGGCCTGAAAAGGAATGCGCCACACTGTCATAATAGAACCAGATGGAGAGAGGTCGTTAGGCGAGCTACGACTGTTGCGAAGTCGAAATCAAAATCAAATAAATCATTTATTTCAAATAGAAACATGAAAGGCTGTTATAAACGTAATAATTTACAAAAAAAAAAAAAAATGATTGTAGTTACCTCTTACAAAAGGTATTTATTTAATTTATTTATTTATCTATAAACACAAGCTTTTGTCCTTATAATTAAACAAGGAACACTATTAGACCTCTGGGGTCTGTCTTAGCATGCCATGGTCTGGAATTTACTCATCGCGCTACTGTGAAATTAAGGTAAAATGGAGTTGTAGTATTCTTTGTGCTTGTGCTATATGTTTTTACTGTTCATTAAGTCGTGAATGTCTATAGGTATTTGGTTTAGTAAGACGGGTATCGTGAAAGATGCAGTGCGTCTACCGTGAAAATTATTTTTACGTGGCACTTTAAGTGATTATACTTTTGACAGACGGGTATTCATGTCATATTTAAATGTTGTCAAAATATTCTTTGAGAAACAAACTCAGCGCGGGCTAGAACTGGTAATACTTTGCAATGTTTAAATAGACCTGTAAAATTGTTGCGGTATTTATTTCTTACATACTTTGGTACCACCGGTTTCAGCAGACGTGTTTGCAGATTATGAATTTTATCGAGGTAAGTTTTAAAAGTGCGTCCATAGCTGGTGAGTCCATAAGAGACCTGAGCTCTTGCTGACAAGAGCTGTGTACATTTGTAGGAGGGTTTTGTACGGTATATTCCGCTCTATAATGGAAAATTTAGTCAGTATTCCATGCAACTTACCGGCTACAGATTCTACCTGAAAATTCCAGTTGAAGCGATTATCAATTATTAATCCCAAATAGGTATGTTATGGAACTGACTCAATAGACGAACATTGGCAATCTGTTACATTTTTATGCAAACAATTATGGGTATGAGCTTTGATTTGCAAAAGAATGGGAGGTATTTATATGCCTTGAATGCTCATGTATTAATTTCGTTTTCTGTGGATTCAGAACAAGTCCCATATCATGGGCCCACTTGGTCATACTAGTAAAATCCACTTGCAAACATTCCGCGGCCAGATTAAGATCTTTGTTAGCAGAGAGTATACAAGTGTCATCAGCTTATTGGTAGAGGGAACAGTATATTATAATATTTTCAAGGTCGGTTTGGGATAGTTTCGTATTGAGAAGAAGAATGTGATGCGATTGGACACAACTCATTGTGAAGAAGAATACGTTTGACATGGGACAATGCAAACATTATTTTTTAACAAATCGGCGGTTTTTCTGAACTTTTTGAAAGATTTCACGTGCCCATTCAAAAGTTAAGAACAATAGGTATACACATCCCAATATCCTCTTTCTTAACAAAAGCTACGTATCACCTCTTATATCAAGAGTTAATCTTTACAAACTTACTCAAGGATGCCCTGTACTCTTAATAACAATGGGGCTTCTACACAATAAGCCCTGGAGGCCTGTAGGGCTCGCAAGACATTCACGGGAACCCATTGAACCGCCACCAATTAGTGTGTGGTTGAACACGAACGGTACACGCGGCTATAGTTACAGGATTTAGTATTGTGTTATGCTGAGTGGGATGAAATTTGAAGAGAAAAGATAAATGTATTGTGTGAGGAATGAGAAGGAGAGATATGAAAGAGAAGGGAGTGAACGATAGCGTGACGGCTGACAGGGGAGAATGGAAGAAGAACACAATTCTCACCGACCCCAAGTAACATGAGATCAGTGCAGGAACATGGTACTATTTATTGGAACATGGTACTGTATTAGAGTGGGATATACTTCAACGATATATCGATTCTGATATAGAAATGCCAAGTTGGTTGGGAAGAACCGTTCCTATATTTTCATAGGTAGATCGTTGTTTGTTCAAATTAAGGTTTGGTTTTTGTGTTTATTCTGGAGCTTCAACCCTAGGGCCTAAGTCTGCTATTTTTATAAATTCGTCATTCCAACACGATCCCATTGTCATTTTGCTAAAAGTTCGTAATCTGCTAAATTCATAATGGTCGATCATTGGTCGGTCAATGGCCTCGTAATAGAATTGTGTTATAATGGCATTGTTGTATTGTGTGCCATTATTATAAAACCCGTTAGTAGAAATGATTTTCCAAAAACTGCTACTAAATTTGAACATTTATTCATGCCCGATTTCATTTATATATATTTTCATGTAAAAATATATATAAATGAAATATTTATTAGTTTATTAGTGTTAAATTTTAGCAGATTACCACCTAAGTAAGTCATTAATTTGTCATTATGTACGAGATTACCAATAAATGCCATTTCTTTCAATGGAGTGTCAGTGGCTGACCATTGGAAAGTCATAATGACGCCATTATATTAGTAGATTACCAAACTTGTCAAAATCAACAATTATGAAATCAATGATAGACCATTTTGACACTATTGTAATAGCAGACTTGACTTGAGGCCTTGGTATGTAGTTTAGTTTCTCTAATAGATTTATAGCGTTGAAGGCAAATTAAATATCCAGTCTTGAAAATACATATCTTCTGGTAGATGACGTTATTCATTTACGGTCATATGACATTTATATGACCGGAAATGAATAATTTCGTCCGAGTGTGTTTTAGGATAGAAGTACTGGTGGAACGTTAAGATTTCTCTGTAACTTCTTATGTTATGTAATTCTCTTTTATCGAAAACAATGTGATCAAAAACATCTGAAAACTTAATTATAGATAGTACACGGAAGAAATGAACAAATAAAGCAAAAAATTGAATTACAAGAATTTTAGAAGCTTTCCAAATCAATATTGTTCTCACTTTCGGAAGCGTGAAATAATATAATTAATTTACTTGAGTTCGCCGAAAACGTCCGCCTCGGTTAAATTGAGATGCCCTTTTGAAGCTATCTGTATTTTTGTTGCATAGAACAAAGACTTTATTCTATTTAATATGTTATCTGTTCGACTGTTAATTAGGTATTTTATAATTAATAAATAACACTTAATTACCATTTCCTGTGAACCTCCTCAGGGGATCTGAAAATGGAGGAAATTGTTATGTTTTAATATTTTATAAAATAGTTGGGCACAGTAAAGTTAAAATAGTAACATTCTAAAAAGTACATACAAGGTGGTAGGGACATCGACGCGCAAACTGAAACCATAAATTCTGCACGTAATTCTAGACCGCCTAGCATGTAATTTTTTTATCTGTTATAAAAAAGTCAACTGTTTCATAGAAAAGTGCAATATCTACTCGGTCATAATGTAGTGAACAAGTTCGAAAATTTTTAACAAACACTGGTTCAGAACCAAGTAGTGAATCCATGGCCACAGGATGCGCGTCGATCAGCCACCCTGTAAATGAAAATTTAATATAGACTGTACTACTTGGTACCTTATAAACGTATATATATATATATGTTTCGGCAAGCAAGGCCATGTAAATACAATTTGACAAATTCATTTTAATTGGGATCGAGTGCACAGGGAACAGAATATTTGCATAATTTATTGAAATGTATGAGGAATCATACAATTGTGACCTAATTTATTGCTAATGTGCAATTTATTTTAAGGTCCCCAATGACTACTAAGTATAGGCTAACGATACTCTGTATCATAAAGTACTAGCTTGTGCTCACGGCTTCGCCCACGTACGTGCTTCCTGGGACAAAAAGTAGCATATGTCCTTCCACAGGATGCCATCTATCTCCTTTCCAAATTTTATCGAAATTTGTTTAGTAGTTTAGGCGTAAAAAATTAACAGACAGACAAAAATATGGATTAGTGATGGATTTTAATCATGGCGCGTAAATATAACTGGTCAGTTTTTTTTGGTTATACTTCAACTTCAAAGCAAGGTCAGTAGAAATTTTAAAAAAAAAACACCAATACTCAAAGAACTTTCTGTGAATTCAAAGAATCAATAACCATTTACGGTGTTTCTTAATAACAATTATTATTCATTAAAGGAACTAGATACGGAAGTTAAAAGATGTCTAAATAAAATCATAATAAACTCACGCTTCTGTGGTTTTTTGACGTTGAAAGCTGAAACAATAAAATAATATTACTTCAAAATATGTAAATCAACAAAATAACTTGGCTTTGATAAATAAATTGAGGTCGTTAGCTTAAATAGCCTTGTTTATCTTCGTGTTATTAAATGAATGAGAAGAGAGAAACAAATGTAAATAAATGACTGTACAATTACAAATTTGCTAAGGGGTATTGCAATTATATTTGATATCTTTGTACACAGACGGGCTTGTGGCTAAGTTGTAACAGTCCAATGGATCGATCTATCAGATTAAGCTACGCTTGCCGCGGTTGATTTGTGGATGGGTGACTGACTATCTTTCAGCGGCGAGGTGTCAGTTTTTGTAAGAGAGAAGTCGAAGCGAAGCCGGTTTAACCTGCTTACCTACTATCATAATAAAAATTAAGTATAAATAATCGAATACAATAAAGTTGAACAGCTGATTACCAAATAAAATGTGCAACATTCCCTCATCTCGTTCTCGCTATCGCATTTTGTCTACATTCATCTGTATTGTAACCCGTTGTACAGCGGCTTGCTGTCGTCCATATCAACCGGTGCCACGTGTCCTAAAGTGACATCAGGACGGGATAGCTATTGTATGAATTTTTGGTTCCCGATTATGCCATTTTGGCGCCGGTTTATTTTAGTTTATTTTTTGTTGTAATACAAAGCTAAATTAGGCGTTTATGTTGTTTGAATGTTGAATTAAATACCCGTAGTGTAACTATATTTTTTGGTTATAGTAGACTTTATTGACGTGCCATTTTTCAAAAGCGGTGGAGATGCGAATCACCGAAGGGAAGCCGATAGGAATCGTGTTATATGGTGCTTTCGCCACTGCTATCTTTACATACGAAGAACCCTCCGTGCCTCGGAAATCATGTTAAGCCGTTGGTCCCGGCTGTCATTCGTGGATCTTTGACAGTCGTTACGGGTCGTCAGAAGCCCGAAAGTCTGACAACCAGTCTTACCAAGGGGTATCATGTTACCCAGTAACTGGGTTGTGGAGGTCAGATAGGCAGTCGCTCCATGTAAAATGTTGGTATTCAGCTGCATCCGGTTAGACTGGAAGCCGACCCCAACATGGTTGGCAAAAGGCTGGGCAGATGATGATGATCTTTGTACATAACATTAAGGGCTTGTGGCTAACTAGTAACAGCCGCGCGGGTCGGTCGATCAGGTTAAGCGAAGGTAGACTAACTCACCCCTTTCAGGTCGGTCGCAAACCTTGATAGTGTCCTCCACTTGATGTATCCTTAATGGAAGTTCTATAACCAACGTGAATCTTTTCCCTTCGTTTTCCATACTGAAAATTATAAAAATAGTTAATAAATCGCTAGCAAAGCTCTCTACCTAAAACTTTAAGGGTTTAATACTGAAATGGCAGTTTACGGAAATCGTCTTAAAGTAAAGAAGTTGAGTTGTCGGAGCTGGAATTTTCGATTTGCCAACAAATAAATTAACTTCGTACGAATCGCCTATAGAAAATAAAATATTATTTAAAGTGTCGTAATTCGTGCGAATCGACTAATAAGCCCATTTTGAAGATTGCGTTCACGTGTTAGTATAGTTTTCAGTATAAGTGATAAATAGCGTACGTATGTAAAAGAAACGTTAGAAGGGCTGATTTGTGTCCCACTTTTCAAAGTCAAAATTTACAAAAAAGTAGAATTGATTTTAGTTACCACTTCCAAAGGGCAGTTTCGTATGGAGTAAAATGGGCAAGAAACTCCACCGTTACTCTTTTAAAATGTTTCATTTTTTTGTATGTCCCTACATTAATTATATCATAATATGTGAATACAATGCATCTAGAATAAAAGTATTAAACCATAATCAACACAGAACACACACCCATAAATCAATTGATTACTAGGCATAGTAATCAATTGGTTTATGAGTAGCAGAACGGCACGGCCGGTTCCGTGTGGTGCCGGACGTAAAAGAATAGCACCATCCCATTTCTTCCCGTGGGTGTCGTAGAGGGCGACTAAGGGACTTACTAGAGAATGGGCAGTAGCGTTCTCTATGCATTTGACCACCATACTGCGATCGCCAACCCGCCCGCCAAGCATGGCGATTATGGCAAATCCCCCTCTTTTGGGGGAGGCTTATGTCCAGCAGTGGACGTCTTTCGGCTGATATGATGAGGTGCCTCCGTCGTACGCGAAGACATGTTGCGCTTATACGTATGTATCACTATATATAAAAGTTTAAAGTATGAATGTAAATGACTACAAGAGGCCTTAGTGTGAGTTTCATTTAACCATTTCGATCAAACGCTTCGAGCAGTTTAGCGCTCCGATTGGCCCTGGATTTGTGACGGACCAATCGGAGCGCCAAAGGCGCTCGATGCCATTGATCGAGATGGTTAAATGAAACTCACACTAGGACCACAGAACAGGAAAAGTTCAAGGAAACGATAGGTGAAACTGTAAAAGATAATGTGGCTATAAATGGGTGACTACTGATAGAAGACATGTTGCGCCGACACTAAATACTTTGGAATAAGGGCCAGAGAATTATGACTCACGTGATGGCCGTAAGTTCGCTCTCTTGTAGCCCTATTAGCTTCACGCAGGTGCCTCCACCGTAGGCGAAGACATAGTGCTCATACGTGGGTATGTCGAACCTGTCGTTACCCAGCAGCACATTATCCCGCAGAGCTTTGTACTGCCGCTTGAAGCACTCGAAGTCGGTCGTGTGGCAGGAGATAATGTACCGGTCTGGAATGAGAGAGACGTAATCAGAGGTGAGGATTTGAAGAGAAAAAAAAATGCTTTTAGGAGAAAATGGGACTTTGGAGACTAGAATGCTTTAATAACAAAAATACAATTTATTAATCAACTGAACAATTGTCCATCGTCACTATGATAAAAGATAAAAGTTCAGGAATTATAATCGATTTGGAAGTCTATCTGTCAAGCTTCTGTAGCAAAACATTTAAGTAGAGTAGGTACATGTGGCGACATGTCATCGAGAAGTATCTAAGTTAATTATTCGTGTAAGTGTACACATAGACCTACCGAAATAAACACTCTAATATAATAGATGGCGAAAATTGCATCGAAATCCATTGCGTATGTATTTTTCTAAACTAGATCCGCAATCGACATAGACGGACACGAAAAGCGACCTTGTTTTATATATGGACCATGTTTATTTAGTTAAAGAAAGAGTTTTACACCGAAAGATTTATATTTTTTCATTGGTATGTGCCCAACGGATTAAGTATATGAATGGACAAGAACGGTAAAAAACTTTCCGTCCTCAAAATATTACTAGACGTAAAGTCATTCGTAGTCTCATATTATATTAATTGTGTGAAGGTATTTAAAGGACACTAATTTTAGACTATAATTAAGTTGTCTAGACGGTACAAGAGGGGAGCCCCACTTATCCTGCGAGCGTTGTGAGTGGGAGGGAATATGTCAGGTTAACGACTGTATTGAACACTTGGAAATGTAAAATTAAGGTATAAGTATCTTCTTACAACACGCACCAGCAAAGATTATATTCCATGTTAAAAATAAGGCTCACTTTATACTGGAACAAGGTAGGGATCTTTATGAAAGCTACGGGATAGACTGGCAAGGAAATGGACACAGCTCTGCAGATATTTCGAGAAAAACAGGCGTGTAGTTATATGATGTTTGTGTGAAAAGCCAGCAGTATCTGCCAATTACAGATA
Source organism: Polymixis lichenea (assembly GCA_949091785.1). NCBI lineage: Eukaryota > Metazoa > Arthropoda > Insecta > Lepidoptera > Noctuidae > Polymixis > Polymixis lichenea. The sequence continues at coordinate 1,580,714 of OX420942.1, forward strand.
GAACCTCCAATTGATTGACAATTTACCAAGGTGACAGGGATGAGATTTAATACGCCATGTAAAATATTGATATTCAGTCGCATCAATTAGATTTAAGAGATATGAGGAAAAGGGTGTAAAGTTCACTCATCTTCTATATAAAAGGGAGGATCCTCCGACCAGACATGTCTGGTGGGCTACTGCCCGACGATTGATGTCGGGATGTTGTATATAGGCTAGTTGCGCGGTAAACTGTGCTTGCACGATGCAAGATTTCCGTGACGTCAGTGTGACCCGTAGTTCGCACGTGGCGATGTAGATGCCGCTACAAGATTAGTAAACCCAAGACAGGCTTTAGCTGTAAAATGGCTAGACGGATGATGATAACCTTATCAGATTCAAAAATAATATGTAAAACAACTCTTCTTCACACAACCATAATGAGAAAAATGCTTTACACCAAGGATGAAAGTTTTATAGAAGTCAATCGATAACTGGTAACATTTTGTATGTAGACGATTTATTTTTACGTATTGCCACCCCGGATATGGGATGAGGATTACACAGAATGCCTTTGTGTGTGTGTCGCGCGCTGTTAGTGTAGAGTTGCAACTGTTATTTGTAATAGGAACAGATGTGGTTTTAATAAAGGCTGTCTGTGTTTTTTGCGTATTGATTTGATGAAATTCGAAGTCAGTATTGGGGTTAGATTTTGTTAAGTTAGAATTGGCCTCAAATGTCATGATTTCATGAAATACTAATTCAAGGGAGCTTATAGAGATTTATTGATGATTTTATGATTCCCAGTGGTCGCCCAGTAGTATATAAAAATATTAGATTTCTGCATGCCTTTTCCATATTTAACTGTGTTCAATTTCACTCTATTTCGTCCGCGTAATTTACGTAAAAAGGAGTACAAAGTTTCGCTTCACGTATTAATGTATAGCTTTTGCTATAGGTTATCGCGTAAAAAAGTCCTACCTATGTCCTGCTTCATATCCCAGGCTATATCTCTGCCAAATTTCATGGCGATCGGTTCAGCGGTGTAGCCGTGAAAGCGTAACAGACGGACAGAGCACTTTCGCATTTATAATATTAGTAGGGATAATCCCATAAATAACTATTTGTTACGGTCGTGGATCATATTTAGAACAACATAAAACCTGATAAGTACCTACTGACCTACAAATTGCAAAATGTAAGAAAATTTAAATTTCGGGGCAAGCAGGACATTTTGTGTCTAATTTACAAACTTTGTGCCAATAAATAAACAACAATCTCATTGTAATGTAAAGTTCGTTATACTTATTCACTTCATAATGCACTCTAACAACACATTATGCACTTACACTTATCTATTTGTTTATATTCGAACACAATATCTCATCTCAGTCAGAAATCCGATACGCGAGCTAATCATCTGTTCGTGGGAGTATAATAACGCCCGCGCTCAGAATCAAAATTAGTACAACTAAATGTTAGTAAATGATATGTTTGCAAACTAGACTTTATAATGCAGGTTTATGTTGTAAACATTGTCGTGGAGACTAGCGGAGGAACGGAAGACGATACGGTTTGCGTTTGTGTGCCAAGACTTAGGGAAAAAGATCTTGTTGATTCAGTGTTAGGCTCTTCGCTGTACCTGCGATAAAAGCATACCTATTAGTAGGTACTATAGGAACCCTACGCGCGACGGTCTTTTTGTACCGGGATCTATCAATAAAACAGGTTTATACAGTTAATTTCAAGCAGCGGCGGGGTGTCAATATTTATAAGAGAGAAGCCGAAGCGAAGTCGGTTTTAACTTACTGACGTATTTATCTACCTTATTCTAAAATTAATATAGGAAAGTAAAGAATTAAAATCAATCAAATTGAACAGCGGAAAACCAAATAAAATTAGCAATATTCCTGCATCTCTTTCTCGCTCACGCATTTTTTTTATATGTCTCTTTTACGAGTATAACCCATTGTACAGCGGCTAGCTCTCGTCAATATCAAGCGGCGCCACGTGATCTAAAGTGACATCATTACGGGATCGCTATTGTATGAATTTTTAGTTCCCGATTATGACGTTTTGGCACCGGGTTAATTTAGTTTTTTTTTGTTGCAATACAAAGCTAAAAATAACCGTTTTTGTTTTTTGAGTGTTAAGGTGAATTAAATACCCGTGGTGTAACTATATTTTCTGACAATAGTAGCCATTATTGACGTGACATTTTTTAATAGCGATAGAGTTGCCGATACGAATCCCCGAAGGGAAGCCGGTAGGAATCGTGTTATATGGTGCTTTCGCCACTGATTTCATGTCAAGTATTCCTAGAGCAATCTACAAAATCTTATTTTTACTCCTATGTTTTTCTCTGTTCTGCCTTTGTAAATGATAATGATTTTACTTTTGTAAGTAGGTTTGTACAAACACTTTTACACGTCAATTATATTTTTTGCTTTGAAAACTGATTTTTCGAGCTTTTTGGATAATGATAAATGATAAATGATTTTATTTCTGTAAGTAGGTTTGTACAAACACTACACGTCAATCATATTTTTAAAACTAGATGAGGTCGGCGTTTCCTATCTGACTACTCTGAGAATAAAGGCCGAAACAAACTCAGAGGTCACAGTCTCTTTTAAAGTCCAGACATAATCTTGGTCAGATCATGTGAAGACCATCTGGATTGGTTTCTGAAATGGTCTTTTGAGGAAAGAACCACACAGATTGAGTGGACCTGACCATTCAGTGCACGCATTTATCAGTAATCATGCGGCTCAACTCAGAACTTGAGGAGCTTAACGATTTGACGAACAATACCAAAGACAGGACATTTGAGTAGGCCGCATAAAGTGCTCAAACTGCCGAATTAACATTAAAACTAACTGAGAAAGAGATGAAACACAAAACAAAAAAAAACAAAAAAATGACCCACATAGTCCTCACATTCACTATAATTAAAACAATAATAATATTATACTTCTCAAAGTAAATATTCATGTCAAAGTGTATATAATAATTATCAAATGTCAAAGAGTATAAGTTTGCAAAAACAAAAAAACAACATTCATTATGAAAAAATTGGAGCAGGTCAATCCCAAGCTTTTTGTCCTCAATATAATCTTTAATGGTATAAAAGGCTTTCAGGCATAACTTACGTTTAATGAATGATTTAATTTTATTGAGACTTAGGTCTTGAACATGGCTTGGAAGTTTATTATAAAAGCGTATACATTGACATCTGAATGACCCACCTATTTTCTTGAGCCTTGTTGATGGTATAGCAAATTTGTGTTTGTTTCCAATATTTATACCATGGATATCACTGTATTTTTTAAACAACTGAATATTTTTCTGGGCATGTAAAAGATTTTGGGCATTATGCACATTTGGGCATATGAAAAAAAAAAATATACTGAAGTGAAGGCACAGTCATTACCTACATTAATCTCCTTAAATTTCTCTCTGAGAAAGTGTCTCGGACTTAATTTATAAATTGATCGAACTCTTTTCTGCAAGACAAAGATAGTCGTAGTGTCGGCGACATTTCCCCACAACAGAATACCATACGACATTACACTATGAAAATAGCTAAAGTACACTAAACGCGCTGTCTCTATCTCAGTTAAATTACGATTTTTTCTAACTGCGTTTGCTGCAGAGCTTAGCTTTTTTGACAATTTATCTATATGTGTGGCACTGAAGCTTGGCATCCAAAGTTAGGGCCAAGACTATAGTTTAAATTAGTTTGATAGTTAGAATGTATTAAAGTTATTATACCCAGCCTGTACAACCGTTAGGTCGTCTCATACAGGCAACCTGTATAGTACCACCCGCTCATCATTGTAGTTTATTGGAACCAATTTTCAGTAACACTAACAACGTCAACCTAAAAAACACCATTAAATAAAAACGTCTATAACTTTCAAAACTGGGATCAGCATAGCAATCATCAAGCATAAACGTAAACATCAAAATACACCAGAAAATTGAAAATGTTGGCATTTTCAGCGCTCATTACGTTCCCCTTTTTCAATTCTTACGAAAAAACGTGAATTTTCCAAACGGGGTCAGAATGACACGCCGACAGATAATATCCTATTTAAAAGGCAAAAACAATCGCCTCACGAATTGAATAGATGCTTACAGAGGGCGTGTTAAAATATAAAACAGCTCGGTACCAGTTACCGGTACTCATAAATATTTATTGCTCTGGAATTTTTGATATCGGGACCAACGAGCCGTAGGACCAACTTCGTTTATCATTTCTGCTCGACTCCCTAAAGGGACTGATTAATAATATATGCTGCCAAATCCTGCTTACCTGTGCGTGCTTAAACTCAGATTAATTTCATTTACAAACCCTTTATTTTCTCGCTTAAAATATGTTGGCCAGGCTCAAGTGGCGGTAATTCCGTTTTTATCCCGTTTTTCTTAAAGAATGTGAAATTAAGGGATTGAGTTTTTAGAAGGGTACAATAATATTCTGTTTCGTGAGACGGATTAATAATGGAAACGGTTAAAAGATAGGGAAAAGAAGCATTGTTGTTTTTAAGAATTTTCTGAGCTTTTATGATTAAAGGGCGTTGATTCAGATTGGTAGGTGACAATTCAGTTATTTTTTAACAGAAATATAACAAAAATCCGCTGGCGTTTTCATGAATTTCTCTCGAAGAATGACAACAGCATCTTGTCATCCTGTTTATGGGTAAAATCTCGCGATTTCCATACCACTTATCAAGCTTAGTGTAGATAGGTAATATGGTAAAAAACTTGATAACAAATTGATTGAATTAATTTGAAATTCTTTTGCACATGTATTTCATTCTAACTTCTTAGAAAACTTTTCGAGCAAAAGGCATACACAACGCGATGCAAAAATAAAGGTCAGAAAGTATTCAGAGAAACAAGTTTATAGTTAATATGAAGTCCTAACAAAGTTATGTCCAAGACCGTCGTAACAATGTTAATGTCATGTCGGGGCATTTCGTGTCTTGCTTATTAAACTAAAGATATTAGAAACAGAATAAACATACAGTACAATTATTTTCATAGTGTTCCTCGGGAATCATCGCATTATTATCACTTTAGCAGCTTTCCTCCCATGTTTAAAATAAATTACATTAAGTTAAAAGCGTTTTAACAACTCTATATACAGCCACGTCGTTTGGGAGCGTCCGGTCTGCACCAAGTGCAAAGGGCAACTGATATAAATCCGACGACTGACGAAAGACGAAGTCTGTCGAGGGACATTAAGAAAATAGTTGTACTATACCTAGATATGAGTTAGGAGTTACTACTCTTGCAAAATGGAGGCTTATCACAGCTTCTTTCTTGAGAAATATTTGTATCGCTTCCATATTTAGAAAAATAATTAGTAATCTATCTATTATACACAGTAGTCATGGTAAGCCACTCTACTTTTAAACAAGATAGAAATTGGATCAAAGTTTTTAGGTATGAAAACCAGAACCACCACAGACTCACTCATTAGTCTCGAATATGCAGAAACTAAAGAGAAAAAGCCATGGTACAGAATAACATCAGTAAAGCCTAGCACAGAGATACCGTGAAAAGTTTTTAATTTTCCGGACTGAAAAGTATCTACACGGATATCAAAGTACCCCTCTCAAACTGAAACAAAGTTGGCTCAAAAGTCTACCATTAAAAACGTAACACACTTATTTTAGAAAAAACTTACTTTGACAAGGCAAAATATAAAAAAGATTATATTTAGTAAATTTTGTATTATTTTATAATACTAAAATTGACACTCGCATTAAGGCTCCCGCAGACAGGCGCGACTCCATCTCCCAGCGCAACCCGATTAGTAGAACAATTTCTACGAAAACTTCATGGAGATTGTTCTGCCAGAATTGCGTCGCAACTTCACGTCGCGCCTGTCTGCGGGAGCTTTTAAAGAAATGGACACAGTAACATTAGCTGAACGTCCCACATAGCCGTCCTACTGTAACAATGTAAACATGTTCTGAATAATTCCAATAAACTTTCAGAGGGTGGGCAGACCTTATGAAACTTTTGCGAAGTGTTCACGTGAATGGGTATGTACTAATGGAATAGCTTTTGTAATAGGAGTAAGGAAGAGTTATTTTTTAACTATTCTTCGGTTGTTAGTCAGAATAAGTTTTTAAGCTTAGAGCCATTTCTAGTCCCGATATAATTATGGTCTTAATATAGGAAAACGGTTGAAAGTTGAGCTTGTTTCGACGAAAATCGGTCGGCAACGGTGACTTTTCGAGACGATTCAGTAGATACAATTGCAAAAAGACCGTGATACAAGCGCAGTGCTGTCACTGGACGTATACCTTTCAATACTCCATACTCAATACTCAATTCTTTATTGCATTATTTTTGCCCACATAACAACGATTCAGCATCACTACTATCGAGATACAGCCGAGATTCAGCGACGCAACTATCGAGATACAGCCGAGATTCACCATCGCTACTATCGAGATACAGCCGCGATTCAGCGTCGCTACTATCGAGATACAGCCGAGATTCAGCATCGCTACTATCGAGATACAGCTGCGATTCAGCGTCACTACTATCGAGATACAGCCCTGATTCAGCGTCGCTACTATCGAGATACAGCCGCGATTCAGCGTCGCTACTATCAAGCTAACAGACTTAAAATCGTATTAATAATATGTGTGTTTAGAAAAAAAGGGAAAAGAATCACAAGGCATCAAAAAATTCGTCCGTATCGCTGTCCAATAGACTAACAGCATTGCCACGTTGTATGGCGATGCTGATTCTGCTTGAGATACAAAATAAAGTCCAGTACAGTAACACTGTCGAATAAATTACTCTGGGGTCGTCCTGTGTCATCTGTGATCTAATTACGGCATACCGTCATGAGTTAGGACCAACGTTAGGACAATACAGCGCTAGCTAACTAAGGGGTTAAATGTAGCTTTAAATTAATTATGCTGGCTGTAGATAGTTTGTTAAAGTAAAATTTAAGACCAGTAATTCCCCTGGTTGGACTAGTAGTTGCAAGGGGAAGGGGGAAAAGCTTGTAGCTATGTAATAACAGACGCACGGATTGATCGATCAGGTTTAGCTACGCTTACCACAGTTGGTCCGTGGATCCACGGTCCATCTCTAAAATACGCCTCCATGCCTAGGAAAGCATGATAAGCCGTTGGCTGATTGTCATTCGTGGATATTTGCCAGTCGTTCTGGTTAGTCAGATGTCCAAAACTCTAACAACCAGATTTACCAAAGGGGTATCGTGTTACCCAGTAACTGGGTTTTCGAGGTAATTTGTTGGATCCAGATAGATTGGAAACCGAGTTCCTGCCAGGGGTGCGGGTTGTTCGAAAGAGATACAGGCAACTGAAGGAACGGGGTGGGTTTCAGTCAGTAAAATTATTAATAGGGGCCCGGACTCTGGGGTTGTACCCAGTTGCTGGCAATAGGCTCGCCCCTATTCATAGGACTTAAACATAACTGGCGAAATGTGGGTGTACTATTACACCTCTCCCAATCTTTCAGAGAATACAAGCGTGAGACGTTTTGTTATATTTAGTGCGTCGATTTCTGAAACTTTGATACATTTTTGGTCGGTAAATTAGTTGTCAAATATCATGTTAGCTATTCTATTTGTTGGCAAAAATAACAATAGCCTATTGAATTAATTGCTGACTAATTGAATTGGCTTTCAGACTGATAAATCTTTCCGAATCATGACGGAATCTCAATGCATGTTTATCTAAAAAATCTTTTGATACCGTTCTTCTTCGTAGCGTGTCGATGTCAAAAATAACACGAAAAAAATTGTCTTGTTGTTTTTTCCCAAAATTAAGGTCACCAACCCGAATACCGTTCGCTGACGCAGCCATTAAGTCCTCACTTAGGCTGGTGACAATGCGGTGCAAGCAGGGAGACGGAGAGGTGCTGCATAGACACCTGAGGTCTAAGCCAATCACGAACACCCACTTATAGAGGTTGCCCTTACTCCGGTCTACTTGGGTACGAAGTCCTTTTAAGATTTTCCAAGTAGGCCACGGTAACTAGTACCCGGATGGAAGGTTCTCCGATGGTTTAATAAAGAAATCAGGAGGTTTAAGCAGTTCTTGCCAAAGGTCACATCTTCCTGTGGAAGAGTTGCCATTGGCTGGACTCACACATCCAAGAAAATGTTTGCAACTTTTAAGCTTCTGTGGATCTGGGTTAAAATTGTGCAGTGAATAGCGTGGGTTCCTGTAGCTTCGCCCTCTCGATGCGGCTGGTTATAATATTGGTTTTAAGACTATTGATTTTTCATATAAACTACCCACTTAAGAGCGTTCATCCCACGCGGGCTGGCAACGGCGCATTTATAGCGGTTTTTCGTGATTATTTAATTAAATACAAACAAAAGTAAACATTTTTTTCAGCCAAGCACCAGATCGTTGGTATGTACAAGTTTGTATGCAATTTTTTTCAGTTATTTTGGTATTTACTTATAAAAATCGAAATACCGCCAATTATTTTCCATTTGCAATATTTAGTACGATTAAATATTTTTATCAAAGAGTAAATGTTAAAAATAATGATAAATACCAACGATCGATGATGACGATGTTGCCAGCCCGCATGGGATGAACGCTCTTAAGACAAAGTTAGAACTAAGTAAGTGTTTCTTTAAAGTGTAGTATTTTATCTTCCTCATCCAGTAGCTTTAACACATATTCTATAAATTTTCTAGACAGCCTCAAATCCTCCAGAATCACCGTAAAACCATTAATCAAATCACAACTCTACAAATTTCTTAGGCACTGCAAGTACAATAATATCCCCACATTATTCTAGCAGCTCAACAAAGCTCAAAACATAACGGCGTAGCACGGTTGGCGCAGTGGTTAAGCGATTGACTGCTGCGCTGCGTGTCGCGGGTTCGATTCCCGTACGGAACGAATATTTGTATGACCTACAAAGAGTTGTTCCGGGTCTGGCTGTTTGTGTATGTGAGTTTAATGTTTGTGAAGGCACCCGCCATACAGGAGAAATTCCTAGTGTGGGGCAACGTTTAAAAAAAAAAACAAGAAAAGTAATGAATTGCGTCGACATTGCTCCGGCGGAGCAAGGGAGGATTAAAAGTGATTCTCCTGTGGTTTGTGACACCAACGCGATGGTAGAGAAGAACACATTTCTGGTACACGCTGTATTCCGGCGTGTACCAGAAATGTGTGGTAATATTTAAGAGTCTGGCATAGAACATCAAACTGAACAACTTTTTCCATGAGGCCATCATCATAATCACGAAAAAATATACAACTGTCCCATACAAAACTTAAATACCTTCTCGACCCAAATCGGCTCGGTTGTATTTTTTTCGAAATTCTGTATACGCTGGAATGAAGTGGTTTTCTTCTTTTCGTGTCGATGGTACTCTTTCTAGTTAAAATAAAATAGTTTGAACCCAGTAGGAGACAACGTTAATTGCAGCATCGGTTATTTGCCTATTTTTAAACAAAACTAAAGGCTCCAAAATAAGTTACCTGATTGGTCTTGTTTTTTCTAACATGCATGAAAAACGATAAATGACGGATAATCAACCAAATTATTCAAAAGAAAAAAACAAATTGTATCTGAAATTCAGTATTTTCATTGGTATCAAAAGCCACTCACCAAGTTTAGCATTATAGTCCTTACAGGCACAGAATCCGACTAACAGGATGGCTAGGAACCACACACGCATACTTATCTGAATTAATTATAAAACCAACAAAAATAGACAAAGACTTCAAAATAGCACTTCGCACCGCCTTGCACTAGTGACTAATGGTAAACTAATGTTTTTCAAATGCAATCAATGCATTATCGCCGTCACTGCGGACTTGAGAAAAATTCCAATACGCACTGTGGAGAGGTTATTTTTATTTCTATTCACGCTTTTGCTTTGAAAACTGATTTTTCGAGCTTTTTGGATAATGCTGCGACCACAGGCTTAGATTTCATATGATTTCACATTGAAGGATGCAACAAAGACCTAGACTGATAGTAGAAAAATAAAGTTGTGTAAAAATTGCTATACAGGCTGGCAGGGACATCGACACGCAAACTGTAACCATTCATTCAACACATGATTCAAGAACCCGTAGCCTAGAATTTTTTGAAAAAAAAAAAAACAGTGGCAGTCTGGGAGTGCCGAATAGAAGTGAAAACATGAACAATTACGTGTGTTGTGTGTTCATTTAGCATGATCAGCAAAATATTAATTGATTTTTAATTTTTTGTAAAAAAGAAAACAAAAATTAGGAGGCTGAGTCAATTTTGGCAGCTATTTTACCAAATAGGTCAAATCTTACATGTAATTTATACTGATCAAGCTCAACTAAAACTAACTTATATACAGAGGTGTTGGTAACGGTGTCGCGAGTGTTTTTTCCCATCTCAAAAAATGCCCACCGCGCCTAAAGAAATTTCTCTTCAAAAAACCGACAAACAATTTCGACGTAGGGCGGTTCCGAATCATAACATTGCGATCAACCAGGTTCAATTATTTCTTTTCAACTCATTACATAGTGTAGGTATACGTGTAGGTTCTTCAGCACATTACACTCAAAGGAGGTCACTCTAGGAACACACTCAAAATACTTCCTTCTAAATTGTCTTGTGAACTCCTTAAACAGACACCATTAACTGACTAAGCAGGCAAGATGGGTCCAAAGATAATGTCAGTGTAAATTCCCTCCATAATATATGTAAATAGCGATCCCTTTCGTAATTGTGTGACATAAGGGAGGACATGGTCCGCGTTCAGAGGGTATGTCGAGGAACTTGGAGGAATTTGTGATTCTGAGAGTTTACGAACGATTAGGGACGATATGGGATAACAAAAGAAGGGTAATTGCAATGGTGGGGTATAAACATGGATATCTAATTACTGTCCTCCCATACCTATTATCACTGTAATTTGAAAACATTGTAAAACCCAATTATTTTTAAAAGAGTAACCGTGGAGTTTCTTGCCGGCTCTTCTCCATAGGAAGCGACAAATTGGACCCGTGCACCTAGATTCTGACGTTTCATAAGTGCCCTTGCAGGTTTATGTGAAATACAATATTTTGATTTTGATTTTGATTTTGAACAGCTAGATTAACGCTTACCTTCTTACTATAAAAAGTTATTAATAAAACAGCTTTGGATCGGTTTCAGGTAAAAGTATTTTTCTATATTTTCGCCAAAAGATTGAAAGAATCTGCAATAGATGTTGTTTAACATTATGACTTATATTTATTTATATAATTCTCATTTCAATTATAGCACTAATAATTTTTTTATGATTCTGGTAGTTTTCAGTAGAAACGAGTGACTAGAACAACATATGAATTCTCAAAACATAGCTGTTTTGTCATACTCTAACATCTAAAACTTGTCTGCCTCGTTGGTGTAGTGGTCGCAAGCGCTACTGCTGAGCACGAGGTTCGATCCTGGGTTGGATAAAAGTGTTGTTGGTTTTTTTCTCTGAAATTTCTTAGTGGCAGCCCGGAGTCTGGTTTTGTGCCCGGTTGATGGCATTAGGCTCGACTTAAACATAACTGGCGAAATGTGGATGTATTATAGGTACCCCTCCACACCCACCCTTCAGGGAAAGGGTTGGACAGGTTGGTATGTGATGTTATTATGTAAAAACAATTTAAAAAAAAACCACCTAATTAAAAATATACCTAACTCCACAGACATAGTGATCCTCATACCTTATTGTGCATAGTAAATAAGACAATAGCATTGATTCATTCATTCTAGTAAGATGATGACCTGGAATACCTAGCTACTGTAGCCGGCCTCACTGGCAGGTAAACAATACTGTCATACACTACTTTAAACTACGCTAACGTGATTTTCGTGAGCAATAGGCCATATGGGCCTACTCTCTAACTCCGTCAAAGAAGATACGGGCCCGTCCGAAAGTAGCTTGAAACTTCGGAGAGAAACCTACACCGATTAATAAACTTTTTTAGACGAGGAAAATCACATCAGAGAGATAATTGCGTAACACATTAACAGTAAGAATGGCCTTCATTTTCCTTTTTTTTTGGGTGGGAAATCATCAAATAACTTCTCCCGCTCTGGGTGGAGCAGGAAGTAGGTATTTTTTTTTTGGAACGTTTTTTAATCACTACTGGTCTAAGGAAGGAAAGCATCGTCAGGATGCCAGCATATCCTAGGATTAATAAATTCGAAGACATGTGACATCCACCAACCCGCCCTGGGCCAGCGTGGCAAATTATAGTTCACGCCTTCTCATAGAGTGGAGGCCTGTGTCCCAGCAATGGGAATATTATAGGCTGAGAATAATTCGTTCATATGTTCGAAAAATTTGTCTGCTCAGCAACGTAAATATCGCAATGAATGTTGTTGAACACTAACAGTAAGAATGGCTTTCAGGTTAGCAAAAAAAAAAAAAAAGCCTGCCAGGGGTGCGGGTTGTTTGAAAGAGATACCGCGGCCCCTGGCACACAAGCAACTGAGGGAACACGGGTGAGTTTTAGTCAGTAAAAGTCTGACACGCCCTCCCGCTCCACCCAGAGCGGGAGAAGTTATTTGATGATTTCCCACCCACCAAAAAAAAAAAACACAAGATATTTATATCTACAAATACCTATGTATTTACATACTTAGTTATTATAAATCAAAGTCTCTTTTTGTGTCTGCCTCATCGCGATGTTCTTTTAAACTACAGAATGGATTTTGATGTATTTTTCACTATAATTTAGATAATTTAGCAATTTTTTTTTTTTTTTTTGTGTAAGAGGATCCCTGATATTACTGCATTCAAATATGGTATGCTGTGTATGTTCAACCCTTTCATCTTGGTTCTTCAATATCACGTCTGTTCGTTAGCGTTGCATTTCGTTTATCGGATGATTAAACTTGTTATTAATCTAATTAGTTTAATATCCTGAATAGTTCTAGCTAAAGCATATATTTATCTTTGTGTATTACATTTGATCTCACCCTAGGCTTTTTGAATCGACATGTAAACTACACTACTTTTTTTTTTGGGTGGGAAATCATCAAATGACTTCTCACGCTCTGGGTGGAGCGGGAGGGCGTGTCAGACTTTTACTGATTAAAATCCACCCGTGTTCCCTCAGTTGCCTGTGTGCCAGGGGCCGCGGTATCTCTTTCGAACAACCCGCACCCCTGGCAGGAAAACTACACTACCTAGGGCGAAACTCATGCAAACTTTTATGCTTATGTAGTTATGTAGTACTTCCGTCCCGCTTCCGATCCGTTTAGCGTGAAGTTTCGTCCCCCGACCCACCGCGTTGTATGTCAGCACCCGCTCGCACTATTATGTACGTTTTCAATCAGCGTTCTTTCTTACTTTCATTCGTTTTGCTTAGCACCTCAGGGTCCTAGCGTGATGTTAAATAGCCCATACACTTCCTCAAGAATCGCATTTTTCAAATGCGTTTGGGAGTTTCAGAGATTATCCCCTACATACAAATTTTTATCTCTCTATATTATTAAGTATGTAAAATTCTGTGGATAAATTGACAGTTGATATATACAAAAACTGTCAGTTGTCTATTTTATTTCAGGGACAGAAGACTTTGGTAAAATCAGCCCTTATAGACGTTAAGGCTGGGTTTCCTTCAAAATATCAAATATATCCGTAGCCTGTCAAAATTCCATTAGCAGGTAAATTTGCGATGTTGTCTATTTTTGCTCTTCGCTCATAGAAGACGAACATTTAAATAACGTAGCTTCCTTGAAATCTCACAATTAGTAGCTTTATTGGTAGGTATACATTGGGTACATTCTATATAATAGACTAGCTGTGATGCTAATATCAAACAAAATAAGTATTTATTTAAATACTTCTTTTGTTTGATTTTGTCTGATGCAAGTGTAAATAACCCAGTTAGAGTTTAAACTCCTCTGACGCAATCACTTATTATAGTTAGGGGGTTAATAAATTTACTTCAACTGTCGGATTATTAGTCGGACGAACGGACGAGTTATTATTTTCTGTAGGTGGTTCGCATGAAGTTAATTTATTTAAGGGCGAATCGACAGCTCTGCAAATACGTATTAGACAATGAATGGAACGATTTGAATTTTATGTAATCCTTTAGCTAATATTATTACTTTTTTGCATACATTTACAAATACACGTAACTATCTCTTTTTTAACGTATCAAATCGGATAAATCCTTAAGTTACAAGATAACTAAAGGGAAGAGAGGAACTTTAAATTTTATAATATGTAAAGATAAGCACAACTACTGCAGCGCTATTTGCCAAGTGCCAAGTGCTCAGTCCAACTCATACTTTGAATAATACGTTGTAATCAATGGAAAGCATCCATTGATTACAACGTATTATTGCGGAGCTATATTTCAATCCAAGTTGCTTGTCCAAGTTAGCGGCGCTAATAACTCACGACTTGACAGCGGCGAACTTGGCACCGGTATGTTAGGATGCGGACACACTTTGAGTGCAATACTCATTAATTTTACCATGTAATCAGCAAAGATAAAATAATTTAAAAAAAATCTAAAAAAACACGATTTAAAAATGCAACTAAAAAAGCAGAAAATAATGTCAAAAAGCGTGGGGTGCTTTTTGAGCTATTTTTATAATCAATTAATATCAAGTACACCACGCTTTTTTTAAATAATTTTCAGTTTTTTTTTAAATTATTGAATTGTCATCGGTCCTCGATAAGTCTACAAAGTTTAAATGAAATCTGACCGTTTGAAGTGGGTCAAAATCAAGTCCAAAGGAGTCGGTTACAAACAAACATACAGATGAAGCTAATAAAAAGCGTGTAGCATGTATGTAGTATAGATTTTAATTCCTGATCCTTCATCGTACATAAACAAGTTCATAGTCAACTACCCATCCATGCTACATTATCCTACTAGTCCTACTGTCCCATCCTACAATCACTACATAGTATAAAACAAAGTCGCTTTCTCTGTCCCTATATCCCTATGTATGCTTAAATCTTTAAAACTATGCAACGGATGTTGATGCGGGTTTTTTAATAGATAGAGTGATTCAAGAGGAAGGTTTATATGTATAATACACCGACCTCCACGCGGGCGAAGCCGCTGGCAAAAGCTAGTTTATTAAAAATGTGAAAGTTTTATATGTTTGGATGTTTGGACGATTGTTACACAATCATGCAAAAAAGCTGGACGGATTCGGATGAAATAAAAAAAAACCATTTTATCCCAGTAGTACGTTCCCGTGGGATAACTTTCGATCTCAACGCAGGCGAAACTGCTGGCAAAAAATTCATCATCATCATCATCATCATTTCGGCCGATAGACGTCCACTGCTGGACATAAGCCTCCCTCAAAAAATGGGGGGGTTTGCCATAATCGCCACGCTTGGCAGGCGGGTTGGCGCTCGCAGTATGGTGGTAAAAAGCATAGAGAACGCTGCTGCCCATTCTCTAGTAAGTCCCTTAGTCGCCGTCTATGACACCCATGGGAAGAAATGGGATGGTGCTATTTTTTACGTCCGACACCACACGGAACAAAAAAAATAGGCTGGTAGAATTATATTTGTTAAATTAACAATTATCAGCCACGAGGTCAGGCTGCCTTGCGACAAAGGCCTTTTCTGTTTCCCTCTATATATTTCTGCCTAGAGCTGTTCTTCACCAACCTTTTGGCAGACCATCCTTCATCCCCACCTTTACACCTCCCCTCCTCTACGTCTTTTTCGATTCCTCGTGTCCAATTCTGCAGCAGCATCAGGAGACGATACTTTGTTTTAATTTTACATGATTTAGATCCCTTTGAAAACCTAAAACAACTGAAGTTATCTATTAAAAGCCTGTTTGTAAAATTGCAGGAACATAAAACATTTCAGTGGGACAACGAAATGATTAATTTTCTGCCAAAAGGCTTGATTCTCAACCCCTTACATACAAAATGTACTGTAACACACAGACACACGCAAATTCTGTTTTATCTAGAATTCTAGAAAATACAAGATAAGCTCTGAAAAATATAACAAACTAAAGAGATTGTAGCATTTCTAGCACTACCTGAGACAAACAAATGCGTTTCCATGAATAATAAAGAAAGCAGACTCTTATTGTAAGTTATTTCATGTAAAGTGCTCTAGATGTCAGTGTAATGTGTTCCGACCCTTACAGAGTGGGGGGTGGTAAGGAATTTTGTACTTGTGTTAGTCTGCGCTAAACTGTTCAGATTAATTCAAGTTATATTTGTTCCAGGAGCGTAGTTTTAGGTAAACTAAGTATAAAGATAAGCTTAATAAATTATAAGGAGATAAAGTCAGGGCGGAGCAGTGGTGGCGCAGTGGTAACGGCCGCGATTTACGAGTTTATAGGTCGCAAGTTCGCACCCGGACCGGCGCTTTCCTTTGTGTAAATATTTCCTCACCGCTGCTCACAAAACGGTGAAGCAAATCGTGAGGAAACCAGTATATATCTAGAACCAAAACAAATTAAAGACATGTGGCATCTACCTACCCGCACTGGGCCCGCGTGGTGAATTGTGGCCCACTCTCTCTCATCGAGAGGAAACCTGTGCCCCAGCAGTGGGAACAGCTTATTTTGAAGGTTCCGTAGCCGAATGGCAAAAAACGGAACCCTTATGGATTCGTCATGTCTGTCTGTCTGTTTGTCCGTCCGTATGTCACAGCAACTTTTTTCCGAAACTATAAGGACTATGCTGTTGAAACTTGGTAAATAAAAAATAACCGCATTAAGATTTTCACACCAAAATAGAAAAAAAACAATAAATTTTGGGGTTCCCCATACTTAGATCTGAAACTCAAATTTTTTTTTCATCAAACCAATATGTGTGGGGTATCTATGGATAGGTCTTCAAAAATGATATTGAGGTTTATAATATCATTTTTTTCTAAACTGAATAGTTTGCGCGAGAGACACTTCCAAAGTGGTAAAAAGTGTCCTCCCCCCTGTAACTTCTAAAATAAGAGAATGATAAAACTAAAAAAAAATATATGATATACATTACCATGTAAACTTCCACCGAAAATTGGTTTGAACGAGATCTAGTAAGAAGTTTTTTTTTAATACGTCATAAATCGTAAACCGCAATTTACCTTTTTTTATAACTGACGAAAACTTTCATCTTTCGGACTGAATCCATGATGACAGCTTGCGTCGATATCCCTGTCACCCTGTTTACAAAATTAATCATCGACTTGTAGATTGACTATAGCATGGTCCTACTTTAATATTGATGTACTCAAGTCTCTCAGTGTTAAACTGTTGATGATATTAGCACTTGTTGTTCTTCCGGGCTCCGCAGTTTAGGATCATACACGATGTATGTACGTACGATGAGTGCGAGTTATTGCGTACTTGATAAACAGGGTGTGTATGAGGAAATATGGGTGCATGTCATGTAGCAGAACACATATCTAAGCTTTTCTGACTAGATTAGACTTCAGAGGGTTCAGACAAGTGGCAATTGGCTTCAAAGCGTTCCATAACTGCGACAATGTTTAAGGGTAGATTTTGAGTTTTGGTAGTTTATATCAGTCCTATATTTTTAAAATTTTCTATCTTCGTTATCGCTGTTGGTTTTGTCACTTTATCTAGACCCTCAGGAAGTCAGGGTGTAAGAGCGATTTATAGAGATAGATTGGTTAAAAAAAAATCTACTTCATTGGATTTTCAAACTGTTAAGAATATTTTTTTGTGCTACGAAGATTGTTTAATCTGTCACTCATGTAGGTATTTAAATAAATAAATAACATTAGTAAAAAAATATTTTATATATAATAAATACTGCGTAGTTATATCGACTAACAAAACGAGATTCATAAAAACATAATGATACCAAATAAGCATGGTTCTACTCAAAAGTAACCTACTAGAGGACTTGATGCCATTCTTGCGGATTGGGCTAGCATATTCCACCTTTTTCTGAAAACGAAGAAGCCTTGTCTATGTCATGGCCTACTGTTGACCTGGACTGGTATTCTTATCAAGTTTCTATTAAAAACTTTATGGAATGTACGGCATAATTGAGCAGTGGTGGCCCAGTGGCAACGGTACTTACGGGTCATAGAATCGAAAAAAGGAGGAGGTTCTCAATTCGACTGTATTTTTTATGTTTGTTACTTTTATGTTCATAACTTTCGACTGGGTGAACTGATTTTGATGATTCTTTTTTATTTGAAAGCTGGTGCTTTCCGTGTGGTCCCATTTCAATTTCATATAGATCTGATGATGCATTTCGGAGACAGACAATGGAGCTCTTCAAAAAATAACAGTAAATAAACCGCGATTGCTGCTATCGCATAAATATGCATTGTTTTGACCCCAAGGATGATGTAAATTTGAATTAGTGGGGTAGGTACTATAACTAAAAATTGAAAAATAATAACTTTTTCCAAAAAAAAAAAACATTTCGGAAGTCGGTGACTTTGCATATATGTATTTGAATTTTTTGTCACCGCCTTTCGAAGTTAACGTTATCTTTCACTTTGTAGTGTTTTTTCGGAAGTCGGTTAATCTTTTTTTTTTTTGGAAACAGTTTTTATTTTATTACTACTGCCTTCAAAACGGTGCCGGAAAACATCGCGAGGAAACCGGCTTGTGAAAAAGTCTCAGAACGTGGAGACAGACCCAGAAAACATCCACCAACCCCCACTGGGCCCGAGTGGTGGATTATGGCCCACTTTCTCTCACAGAAAGGAGGCCTGTGTCCCAGCAGTGGGAACATTATAGGCTGATGATGTATGTTATGTACCAGAATCATCAGAATCTGAACTTTATTTGCTATGAATGTAGATACAGTTATAAGATGTTGTACATAAATTGATGAGATCGGCTACAGTCTACCTTACGGCGTGCAAATTATTAGGTACATAAATTAAACTATTAATACAAATTAAATAATGTCAGCAAAACAAAACAGAAATTAAAGTGAAGTCAATTAATATTAATATAGTCGGGTACATAAGTCATAATTGGTCAAATTTGTAATTAAATATAACAATCATACTCAGGGTAAATTTATATCATTTAGAAAGTCTTTCACTGAGTAATAACATTTGTCTAATAGTAGCGCAGTACCCTTAGATTTAAAAATATTTACTGAATAATCCTTAAAACTATGAGGTATTTTATTATAAATGATAGGTCCCATTGTCATAATACTTTTCCTTAACAGTGCTGTTTTGTAATTACCCGAATGTAGCAAGGTCTTATATTGGGATCGCAAGGGGCCATTACGTGTTCTTATATTGGCCAGTGACGGAAATAAGTCTATGTTGGCTTTTACAAAAAATATTATCCTGTCGATTGGTTGTGAATAGTTATGCTGGACTATTATTCTAATCGAGTTTCTATTCAATAAGTTTATTAAATGAACGTCTTTTTTCAGTCCAGTGAAACCGACCCAAAAAGAATAATACGCCTAAATATTATTAGGAAGTTTCCTCGCTCCAAGAATATCAACGTGTATGTGGTTGATCACTCACGCCTTACTGCGTCTGAGCAGAATTCTAAACAGAGTTGACATGAAACGTATTAACGCCTCCGAGTGACGAATACGAATAACGTGTCGCGAATAACGTACGGGGAAACCACATTTTCACGCTTTAAGTTTATTTTCTTAATGGAAGGAAAAATAGCTACTTTTCTACGTGAAGAGATTGAGGATAAAAGTTTTACCTTGTTTTTTCACTTTTTTGCGTCTTTTTTGTATCGTAGCAGGTATCAATGAGGGTTTTCAAGAAAATTCACGCCTCCAGGTGGCACCACTATGACCAGAGGTCTTTCATTTCGACATTGAATATAAAATACATGATGACGTTCATCATTCGTTTCGTTCATTCGTTCGTCATTCAGTCACGGTTTAATTAAATTATAGGTGCTTTGACACTTTTGACAGGTGCCCGGACATGACGTCTCAGTGCTGCCACCCAGTGAACGTCAGTTCAAAAAAATCCTAATTAAATTAGCTTTTACAACGAAACCTAGTTTATAAAATTTTACGAAGATAAAAAATGGTGCTACACTGTACTGTAGGTAATTTGTTATAAAATCCGTCTAAGAAAGAATTAAATAGTTTCATTTATTGGGACTCATAAAGAAAAAACACAAACTATGTTAATGGAATGACAAAAAATAGTCAAAAAGAAATAAATACAACAGTACACGGTTGTCATGGACATCAACGAATTCAGCATAGACCTCAAGCGTAGATATTTTACGTCGGTTAACAAAAAAAAAACAAAAAGTTCATAGAAAAACGCAACACCTACGCGGTCAAAATTTATAAAACAACTTTAGCATCATGTAGGTACTGAATCCATGGTAACAAGTTGCGTGTCGATGTCTCACCCACCCTGTATAAAAATAACGCTCTGTATGAGTCCAAACGCGTATCTCAGTATGTTAGCATACATAATTATAGGCACATAGTAAACTTGATGCTACAAAAGAATAGAACGTAAATTCCCCTCACAACCATAACACGAATATCGACACCAAAATCGAAAACCAAGAGGAGCTCAAATAAAAATCTATCAAAGCTCGATTGTGTATGCATGGAAAAATTCTAATATTCTCGTAGAAAGAGATGGCGAAGAAAAAATATTAAAATACGTATACTTGGCGACGTTTCAATAGGGTGGTGCTGAGTCTAGGGTTGTAAGGAGCTCTTGAGCTTAGAGCCTGTGGTTCATACATATTTATGTCGTACATAATGATGCATCATTGCGTTGCTCTTGCTTTATAATGACTGTTAGACCCTCTAGGAAAAGACTAGGACTTAATCAAAGAACTATACCGTCTAATGTCTATTTCAATAAAAGTTTAAACAAACCCTGTTAAGGCCAAATTCTCACGCAATCACTGCATATTCCTGCTGATAGGACACAAGCCTCCACTCTGTGAGAGGGAGTGGGTTGGTTGCCAGATGTCACATGATTCATGATGTTTTCCTTCATCGTTTTATGAGCAGTGGCGATGCAATTATAGACACAAAGTAAAGCGTCTGTCTGCCAGGGTAGTCCAGTAGCCAGAAAAATATGCCCTTCGATAATTCAAAAGTTTTTTATTTTCTCTGGGTGGATAAATTTAGTGAATTCAATGCTATGTACAAAAATGCTAACAGTTTAGACTTATGCAATAGGTATGAGGTAGGTATTTCCTATTATTTCGTGTTATAACAAGAATATAAAACTTAAATTAAAATGCTTTACTGATTGTTTATTAATACTATCTAAACTATATATTAGTGAAAATGCTAACAGATAGGTATTGTGGAACAATGGAAAACTGAAAATGTCCCGTAACTCATTCAATAAAAAATTTAAGTTTTTTAAATCATCTCCTTTACGGGCATAGGTATTAGTTACACCTTACAACAAAAGTTCTAACAACTAAATAATATGCTGCAAAAGTAATCGTTTTTTTACGTTGCGATATGCGCAATATTGAATTTAAATTGATAATTTTGCGCCTACATATTCGTAATAATAAACTCAGCTTCCACACAAAAGTTTCAACAAATATGTGCTATGCCTTTTGTTTAATAAATAAAATACAACATGGGTTTTGCGGGGTGCGGTCAGCGCGGTGTAGGTACAATAATGCGTGCGGCGAGGTACGACGACACTCCACTGCGGAAGTGCAGATGTATTGAATGAGGCACGAAATCATTTCAATATTCTCACTTCTCACAAATCACTATACTCCGTTCGAAATAAGATTAGACATTTAAATAAACCTTTTGTACAGTCCATTCAACTGATTTTGACTTCTATTGCTTTGGTAGCATGATAAATGGCATCTGCAGTAAGCAGTTGGTATTGTAACCACTTTTAATGTCATCCTTATGCATACGAAATAAAAAACGAAATCGGTTGGTCGGACTGTAAAAAGGTTTGTTTAAATGTCTAATTATATTTCAAATAGAGAATAGGTACTCTGTTCCGGTCCGTGATTTCGCCCGTGTGTAATTAAT
This sequence comes from Polymixis lichenea, assembly GCA_949091785.1. Taxonomy (NCBI): domain Eukaryota; kingdom Metazoa; phylum Arthropoda; class Insecta; order Lepidoptera; family Noctuidae; genus Polymixis; species Polymixis lichenea. The sequence goes on from OX420942.1 coordinate 1,602,644, forward strand.
TATTCATCAACAATTGTCAGAATCCCGTCACTACCGTCTAAAAAAGACTGTTTTGAAAAATACGCTGTTGTTCTGTTCTTTATTTCAAACAAATTAATAGGTACCTACCGACCAAGATCGTAATAATTATGTACACTTTCACTATGTAGCTACTTGTTATAGTGATAGGGGAAGGCACAGAGATAGAAAGTGGAGATTCCGTTACAATTTTTTTTCGGGATAGTTTTCCCGGGAAAAATACATTTATATGTATTTAATATAATTTAATAAAATAATTATATTGAAGCGGTAAAATAATTGAATTCAATATAGGTACCTGTTTTTGTTCCATCATTTTAAAAGTACCCTTAAGTGATGTCCCGAAAACCGAAACAAGAAATTCCCAAAAAAAAATGCTACAAATAATTTCTTAATAAACCTCTTTGTTATTGAGAAACAATAAATCCTTTATAAAAAGCTTTCGTCTCTTAGTAGACGTTGTGTTTCATGTTGAAGATTCCAGTTCTCCGAGGTTGCAGTTCGCTTCATAATCTGTGCATTCGTTTGGTTTTTATTTTTTCTGGGTGGGAAATCATCAAATGACTTCTCCCGCTCTGCGCGCCGTCGACCCGGGCTTGGTCCTTACCGGACAGCGAGCTACCCATTACTCGTCGTCCGCAAGCCCGTGCCTACGGTGGCCGGGAATCAGCCTGGGATTCCCGACGCCCAGGGCGTCTCCTGCGAAGGTCACGGCCATGAGGGCGCATGTACTGCATCCTCACGTGCGCTGCCTCCCTCTTTGCGAGCATCACTGCTTCGCTGAAGGAAGCGACTGCTAGCCATGCACTCTCGCTCCGTACCATGGCCTGGACTAGGGCCGGACGCGAGAGATTGCCACCGCCGATCGCCTCCATGAGGACACGGTGGTGCTCCACCCAAACCAGACAGACCTCCACCGTATGCTCCACTGTATCCTCAGGGCGATCTTCGCAATGGGAAACACCCAGGCGTTTCCTCTCGCCTTATTAGAAACAGGAACCTCCCGAAATAGCCGTGTCCGGTGAGGAACTGTGTCAGGTGGAAGGTAAGGACGCCATGCCGCCTCTCAAGCCACTCCTCAAAGAGGGTAATTCCTATGTTTTACGTAATCTCTCAAAGGAGGTAAATCAAAAAGTTTTGGTTACGGCGTGTCATGCATATGTTACGTCTGCATTACGATACGGGATTATATACTGGGGTAACTCCACCAACAAGGAGACAGTATTTAGAGCGCAAAAGAGATGTGTGAGGGCGATATAGGGTATTCAAAGCACGGAAAGCTGCAAACCGTTCTTTCTGAATTTCCGTATATTAACAGTACCCTGCCTATACATATATGAGGTGGCCGAATTTGTTAAAACAAACTTCCACCTTTTTGAAAAACTACACAATTCGCGACATAGAAATAAAATAAGCAGTAAGCAACACAAAAAAGCAGTATTCCGTAAAAACTTCCTAGAAATGGCACCACATATTTATGATAAGTTACCTAATGTTTTATTAAGTATTAAAGATACCCATTTCTTTAAGAAGCAACTCAATAATCTACTGATAAGTAAGACATACTACACAATTAATGAATACCTCTTTGATAGAAATTTGTGTGTGTAATACTAATAATAATACGTGTAATTAGGGAGAATACCTGAGTTCGTTTTGTTTTTACTTTTATTAAAATTATCATATTTGTAATAGACATTACTAAGTAATTATGACATTATATATTCTGACATTACATACTTATTGATTTGAATTTATGACATTTTCTATGGTATTATTTTGAGTTATTAATGAAATTGTAAAACATATTAAGGTGAATTTATGAAATAGTATGATTTTATTGGTTTAATATAATTTTGCATGCAGCATGAGTTGGTGCAACACAGTGGACTGCGTATTCACTTGACATCTAGAAATGTATGATTATGTACTGTGTTGAGCCAAAAATATTTTAATTTTAATTTTAATTTACCGCATCAATCATGGCGTACCCAGTGCATTCGTTTGGTTAGATGACTAATTTGGAGAGGTCCAAATTAGTCATCTAATATCATTGATAGGGCGGGAGGAAACGCCGGGTGTTTTCATTGTCAAGATCGCCCTGAGGACACGGTAGAGCATACGGTGGAGGTCTGCCCGGCTTCCGCGGAGCACCGCCATATCCTCATGGAGGGGATCGGCGGCCACGATCTCTCGCGTCCGATCCTGGTTCAGGCCATGGTACGGAGCGAGAGTGCATGGCTAGTAGTCGCCTCCTTCAGCGAAGCAGTTATGCTCACAAAGAGGGAGGCGGCGCACGTGAGAGAGATGCAGTACATGCGCCCTCACAGCCGTGGCCTTCGCAGGAGACGCTCTGGGCGTCGGGAATCCCAGGCTGATTCCCGGCCACCGTAGGCACAGGCTTGCGGACGACGAGTAATGGGTAGTTCGCTGTCCGATAAGGACCAAGCCCGGGTCAACGGCGCGTTGTGTTCCACTCGCGCCTCAAAGAGATGCCAGCAGCAACTGATGGGGCCCGCAAGGGCCGATACATGCCAGGGGTGCGGGTTGTTCGAAAGAGATACCGCAGCCCCTGGCACACAGGCAACTGAGGGAACACGGGTGGGTTTTAGTCAGTAAAAGTCTGACACGCCCTCCCACTCCGCCCAGAGCGGGAGAAGTTATTTGATGATTTCCCAAACAAAAAAAAAAACAAAAAAAATAGCGCTGAGTACGACTGGTCGGGATATCAACCAAGTGCGGATGGTACCCTGCAGTGTGTTTGGTAGTCCGGTAGTAAAAGGGCGATAGTGGGATCATGAAGCCCAGCCACCATCGTTTCGTCACCTATGAGCCTTTTTTGCTCTGCGTTCCACGGAGTCAAGGGCAGCAAGCTGGTATTTTGCTGAACCATCCCATAAGTGGCTGCAATACTCCACACAAGAACGCACTTGGGATTTATACAGGCTCAAAAGCTGTCCAGGTATGAAGTATCGCCTCACCTTATGTAGGATGCACCTTATTTAGTTCCCATCAAAACACTCGACCAACCCGCACCTGACGATATACTGAAAGTTATATCTTGCAAGTGCAAGTTAACCTGCAAAGGCACTTGTACGTGTATGAAGGCCGGATTGAAATGTTCTGCTATGTGCGTCTACTGCATAGATAAACCATGCAGCACAGCACACATAATTACAAGCGAGCCTGATTTGGACTCGGCAACCGAGGTCCAAATTAGTCATCTAACTAAACGAATGCACAGATTATGAAACCAGGTGCAACCTCGGAGAACAGGAATATTCAACATGAAACACAACGTCTACTAAGAGACGAAAGCTTTTATAAAGTATATATTGTTTCTCAATAACAAAGAGGTTCATTAAGCAATTATTTGTAGCTGATGCTGAACCTTCCATAGCTTCCATGCTAATCCCCCTCATAGTCTTCTTAAATATTTTTCGTTATATTATGATAGTAAAACTTGTATTTTTTTTTATTTATTATGATTATTTTTTATTAATCGTTTCTTTCAGGCTTTAGCACCCATAAAATTATAATTTAAACAAAAGATAAACTAAACAAACGAACATAAAAACAAAGTAAAGAATAATAACAATACAGCAACCCACCATTTCACACCAAGGAAGTCAAAACAAATGTAACAATGGTGAGTACATTTATTTTGTCTCCCTCAGTAAATGCACAGTATGAAAAACAGCTTTGACAATACTATTTTGACTTGCCACCACACGCGAAAAGAACAACGCCCTGAGCTTCCCCATGAGCGCAAAGAAGTCGGTTCCTCTACTCTCAGCAAACATCTCAGTCGCACTGCACCGCCAGGGCAGGTTGAGCATGACCCGAAATGCGTTATTATATTGTACACGAGGCGTGTTGTATGCACTCTTCGTGTACTTGTACCAAAGTTGATTGGTGTAGAAACGACTGACAGTAAGCCTGGAACAGAGTTATTTTACTTGTATCGAGCAATGGAAGAAACGTCTATTTAGCATGTTACTTCTATATGCGATGCTACGTCTTTGCCTCTCCAGGTCATCGTCATCTCTTAAATTTTCCGTTATGATGTGTCCGAGATACTTAAACTGACTAAGTATTTTTAATATTAAACTACACAAAGTAATTGGCAAGACCTTATTAGGGCCATTGTCGTGTTTGAAAATCATTACTTCTGTCTTTTTAACATTATAGGTTAATTGGTGTAAGGGAAATTAATTTTCTGAGGCCGTTGACCGAGGGGCTGAGCAGAACCATGTCATCTGCATAACTGAGCTTATTTAAACATTCACCGCCAATATGGCATCCGACTCTTGTGCTGCTCAACTCTTCAATCAGGTCGTTGACATACAGGTTATACATATACTGTCATATTAGTTAAAGTTGGTCTTCTTAATTCGTATACGTAAGTCTATTCGTATAGCAGCATTGCCGTTATCACACCTTCCTACTACACATAGTAAATTTATCGTCAACTAGTGTTGGGAGTATATCGTAGGAAGGCTGGCAGATGCCACACTATGATACGTAATATTTCAGAGCAGTAGATACTAACGTAACAAAGTGATGACCGCCATACTAGAAAGTGAAACTGTAATTTAGTTACAATTGTACCCAAAGGCACTAGTGTTCTATGAAAATTGCAAAGCACCATGTTTCAAACATCACAATAGGAAGACAGTATTTAGCTAAACTTCGAGTAGCAGAGACAAAAAGTGTAGACTTCCTTACGACAATCTTTTTTTTTTTGCGGGAATTTCTTGTTTCGGTTTTCGGGAGATCACTTAAGGGTACTTTTAAAATGATGGAACAAAAACAGGTACCTACTTATTGAATTCAATTATTTTACCGCTTCAATATATATTTTTTTAATATATTAAATACATATAAATGTATTTTTCCCGGGAAAACTATCCCGAAAAAAAATTGTAACGAAATCTCCACTTTCTGTCTCTGTGCCCTTCCCCTATCACTATAACAAGTAGCTACATAGTGAAAGTGTACATAATTATTACGATCTTGGTCGGTAGGTACCTATTAAGTTGTTTGAAATAAAGAACAGAACAACAGCGTATTTTTCAAAACAGTCTTTTTTAGACGGGAGTGACGGGATTCTGATAATTGTTGATGATTAATTAGTTACACACGGGCGAAATCACGGACCGGAACAGAGTACCTAGTGATTTCTGAGAAGAGACGATAATGAAATGATTTCGTGCCTCATTCAATACGTCTGCATTTCCGCAGTGGAGTGTCACCACACTTCGCCGCAAGGCGCGGCGGCGCACAGTGGAACGAATGTATGGGAGCGGTTGGACGTAGACATGTCCGAAAAATAAGAGTAAAATTATGACAAACTAATGATGCCATCTTATTCGATTACTTAATGCCTTCATAAATTGTGGTGATGAATTTCTTCATAACTCCCATATTTCGGGAGTAATTTGAGAAAATGTGAAATTTTACTATGAAAATGAGTGTATCGAGCTCTCTCCCTCCTGATTCCGGGCTTGTTTCAAGTAGCGGTCTCTAATATCGTAATGCTATTACTAAGAGCTATATTTAATACTAAGACACATAGTGCGCCAAATGTGCACTTTCTGGGATAAAAGGAAATGAAAATTTAAAAAAAAAAACGTTTTTTCCCCATTTGTATTTACTTTAAACCGCAGACAGACTTATTAAGAGGTCTATAAATATATTATATATATATACAGAAATATATATTAACAAAAATATTCACAAGAACTGATGAGAGTATGACTTTTAAGTAAGTTGATAATAAATTACCTAGTTTCATTAAAAGTACAATAAATAATTAAGATGTAAGCTCTAATTTACTAAGTTACACATTTTAAAACAATAACATCATTTAATTATCTTCGTCATCATCATCATCATCAATTAATTCAAATTCAGAATCGATGTCCGCTAAATCATTTATGTTAACAAATTCGATATCACTTTTCTCAGAATCCGTAAGCTCATAAAATTCCTTAAAAGAAGATTTTTTTACAAACTTATTTCCTTTTGGACGGATACTTGTAACAAGTGGATCAGAAGACAGTAAAAGATTGTGCATAATATCTTCATTGCATGAGATACTGCTATGCTTTCGAGAATGCCCCTCTCTATATTTTCTAAAATCTTTATTTCTAGCCTCAGATGCCTCTTCGGATAGAAAACCAATGGGCACAATTGACATGTTCTGAACTATGTCTGGCCCATGCATTAAAATTTTATGAAGTGAAGAAGGCATATAATACCATGGGTATAACTCCACGTAAAGCTTAGCAGTATCAAAGCAGAACTCTCGGAATTTAGTTACGTTGATCTTCTCTCCTGATGAAATACACTGCAAGATCACACAGATTTTTCTTAAAAGCATAGCATCTATTCCGGTCAGTTCAGCAGATTTAGTGTAGTTTTCAAAAAATCTCCTTGCCGAGTTGCCATTGTTGGTGGATCCACTGCCTTGTTTCACAACATCGAGAAGTAAGCCCGTTTCTCTTCTTACAGCCTCTTGAACTCTTTTCTTCCTGTCATCAACTTGCCTTTTTGCTATATCACCCCTTACTTGCCATGATTTTATGTCTAATTTGTAGGAAATGTGTAATAAGCATTCCATTGAGCGAATCCAAGCGTGAAGGGTGCTTAAGCTATATTTATACATGTCCTCGTTTGCGTGTTTATCTTTGATTAACTCTAAATTATTCATTTCTTTAGGACAAGCCTTGCATATGTCACACACTGAAGCTGCTGTATTGGATATAATGGAATGAATTTTACCATCAATCATTGTCAACAGCAGTTGGTGTTTGACACTAATTCCATCAGTGATGGTGGATGGAGTTAAGGCTTCAATCTCTGCTTCGATTTCAGCCATCTCTCTCTGCACATTTTCTTTGGTTTCCTTTATAAACTTAAACAATATTGGCCGGCAAAATGAAGTGGAAGATGGTCGCTCGTTTTCCCAAATTGTTACACCTTTTGAGACGAGCCGCAGTGGTACAAGACTAATCATAAAATTACTAGCAAGATCGATTTGCTCATCTTCACTCGTCCTTTGATGATAAATGCTTTGGCTAGATGATCCGTCAAAACCCCATTTGCTGGTCAATACGAGCTGTTGATTGGGATCAACAGGGGTTTCTAACGACCTAATAAGTCTTCTTGAGGTTAAATCCATCAAGGCTTGTAATTTGATTTTTGCAGAGCTCTCTGTAACTGTGAGATCTTCTTTGGCCGGATAGCACTTAATTTTTTCTTTAACCAACATGTAGTAACTCGGGTATTGAAGAGCTCCTTCTTGAGTGTTGAAATCCCGAAGAGTGTTATAGCGCCATTTCGATAAGTTCATCGATACATAAAGAGCCAATGCCTTCAAAGGGGATATTTCCCGTACCTGAATTGATTTACCTTCAATGAAGGCTTTGATTTTTGAGGCCTCTTCTGGATTCTCCGTCAAGTATTTCATAACATAAGCTGTATCGCTTTGTCCTGCCTTTTGAAGCGCCCTTTCGGCCGAAAACATAATTTCAGCGCTGCTACTGCTGCATGAAAGACTATCTTCAGTGCGTCTTCTTTTTTGCCGGTTACTAAGGTCCTCAAAAGATTTACGAGGACTAGGATGTGTACAAGTTGAAGCATCAGATTTAGCAGGAGAAATTATGGGCTCGATGACGTCACTTATATTTTCTGTAGAAGGTTCCATATTTTCATTCTGTAATTCCGGCCATTGAATTGCAGCCTGTAGCCAAATCTCATGTTTCTTCCGAAACTTATCTGTGCTTCTTCCAGACTGTGTCCATTTTGCATAAATGCGGTAGCAAAATCGACGACACCAGTCTTTTAAACTTGTTTCAGCACTTTCACATAACTGAACACAACTGTTATCTTTTAAAACACTGAACAAATAGTTAAAGTCGCGTAAATCTTTATGTGCGCGTGCGCATAAAGCAACGTGAATATCAAGATTTGTATTAAAATTTGGAAAATACATTGCGAGATTAGCTTGGATACAACGAGGTGTAAATCAACACTGATTTTAAAGTTACTAATAGTGACCTATTTATATAAAATCCAGGTATCCCAGGTATCCTTTGTTAAATATTGCAAGGTAATTAGTTATTGTGATAATTAGTAAATGATGCATGCTAAATTAGTGTATTAAGAGCCATTTAGTAATTAAATAATAGCAATGTTCTTATCAGTAATCATTAGTGCATCAGTTTTATATGTAAACCTTAAGTCCCTAATTATATATCCTAATTAGCTTATATCTTCTCTAATTGGCTGCTCAGAAATGTTATTGTAATAAGGTAAACCTTTAGAAAAACGGTTTTAATCAACAAAATAAACAAAAAATAAAAAAATTGTGTTATAAAATAAACATCACTCTTTATCCCAGAGAGTGCACATTTGGCGCACTATGTGTCTTAGTATTAAATATAGCTCTTAGTATTAGCATTATGATATTAGAGACCGCTACTTGAAACAAGCCCGGAATCAGGAGGGAGAGAGCTCGATACACTCATTTTCATAGTAAAATTTCACATTTTCTCAAATTACTCCCGAAATATGGGAGTTATGAAGAAATTCATCACCACAAGTTATGAAGGCATTAAGTAATCGAATAAGATGGCATCATTAGTTTGGCATAATTTTACTCTTTTTTTTCGGACATGTCTACGTCCAACCGCTCCCATACATTCGTTCCACTGTGCGGCGCGGTGGCGGCGCGCCGCACAGTGGAACGAATGTATGGGAGCGGTTGGACGTAGACATGTCCGAAAAAAAAGAGTAAAATTATGCCAAACTAATGATGCCATCTTATTCGATTACTTAATGCCTTCATAACTTGTGGTGATGAATTTCTTCATAACTCCCATATTTCGGGAGTAATTTGAGAAAATGTGAAATTTTACTATGAAAATGAGTGTATCGAGCTCTCTCCCTCCTGATTCCGGGCTTGTTTCAAGTAGCGGTCTCTAATATCATAATGCTAATACTAAGAGCTATATTTAATACTAAGACACATAGTGCGCCAAATGTGCACTCTCTGGGATAAAGAGTGATGTTTATTTTATAACACAATTTTTTTATTTTTTGTTTATTTTGTTGATTAAAACCGTTTTTCTAAAGGTTTACCTTATTACAATAACATTTCTGAGCAGCCAATTAGAGAAGATATAAGCTAATTAGGATATATAATTAGGGACTTAAGGTTTACATATAAAACTGATGCACTAATGATTACTGATAAGAACATTGCTATTATTTAATTACTAAATGGCTCTTAATACACTAATTTAGCATGCATCATTTACTAATTATCACAATAACTAATTACCTTGCAATATTTAACAAAGGATACCTGGGATACCTGGATTTTATATAAATAGGTCACTATTAGTAACTTTAAAATCAGTGTTGATTTACACCTCGTTGTATCCAAGCTAATCTCGCAATGTATTTTCCAAATTTTAATACAAATCTTGATATTCACGTTGCTTTATGCGCACGCGCACATAAAGATTTACGCGACTTTAACTATTTGTTCAGTGTTTTAAAAGATAACAGTTGTGTTCAGTTATGTGAAAGTGCTGAAACAAGTTTAAAAGACTGGTGTCGTCGATTTTGCTACCGCATTTATGCAAAATGGACACAGTCTGGAAGAAGCACAGATAAGTTTCGGAAGAAACATGAGATTTGGCTACAGGCTGCAATTCAATGGCCGGAATTACAGAATGAAAATATGGAACCTTCTACAGAAAATATAAGTGACGTCATCGAGCCCATAATTTCTCCTGCTAAATCTGATGCTTCAACTTGTACACATCCTAGTCCTCGTAAATCTTTTGAGGACCTTAGTAACCGGCAAAAAAGAAGACGCACTGAAGATAGTCTTTCATGCAGCAGTAGCAGCGCTGAAATTATGTTTTCGGCCGAAAGGGCGCTTCAAAAGGCAGGACAAAGCGATACAGCTTATGTTATGAAATACTTGACGGAGAATCCAGAAGAGGCCTCAAAAATCAAAGCCTTCATTGAAGGTAAATCAATTCAGGTACGGGAAATATCCCCTTTGAAGGCATTGGCTCTTTATGTATCGATGAACTTATCGAAATGGCGCTATAACACTCTTCGGGATTTCAACACTCAAGAAGGAGCTCTTCAATACCCGAGTTACTACATGTTGGTTAAAGAAAAAATTAAGTGCTATCCGGCCAAAGAAGATCTCACAGTTACAGAGAGCTCTGCAAAAATCAAATTACAAGCCTTGATGGATTTAACCTCAAGAAGACTTATTAGGTCGTTAGAAACCCCTGTTGATCCCAATCAACAGCTCGTATTGACCAGCAAATGGGGTTTTGACGGATCATCTAGCCAAAGCATTTATCATCAAAGGACGAGTGAAGATGAGCAAATCGATCTTGCTAGTAATTTTATGATTAGTCTTGTACCACTGCGGCTCGTCTCAAAAGGTGTAACAATTTGGGAAAACGAGCGACCATCTTCCACTTCATTTTGCCGGCCAATATTGTTTAAGTTTATAAAGGAAACCAAAGAAAATGTGCAGAGAGAGATGGCTGAAATCGAAGCAGAGATTGAAGCCTTAACTCCATCCACCATCACTGATGGAATTAGTGTCAAACACCAACTGCTGTTGACAATGATTGATGGTAAAATTCATTCCATTATATCCAATACAGCAGCTTCAGTGTGTGACATATGCAAGGCTTGTCCTAAAGAAATGAATAATTTAGAGTTAATCAAAGATAAACACGCAAACGAGGACATGTATAAATATAGCTTAAGCACCCTTCACGCTTGGATTCGCTCAATGGAATGCTTATTACACATTTCCTACAAATTAGACATAAAATCATGGCAAGTAAGGGGTGATATAGCAAAAAGGCAAGTTGATGACAGGAAGAAAAGAGTTCAAGAGGCTGTAAGAAGAGAAACGGGCTTACTTCTCGATGTTGTGAAACAAGGCAGTGGATCCACCAACAATGGCAACTCGGCAAGGAGATTTTTTGAAAACTACACTAAATCTGCTGAACTGACCGGAATAGATGCTATGCTTTTAAGAAAAATCTGTGTGATCTTGCAGTGTATTTCATCAGGAGAGAAGATCAACGTAACTAAATTCCGAGAGTTCTGCTTTGATACTGCTAAGCTTTACGTGGAGTTATACCCATGGTATTATATGCCTTCTTCACTTCATAAAATTTTAATGCATGGGCCAGACATAGTTCAGAACATGTCAATTGTGCCCATTGGTTTTCTATCCGAAGAGGCATCTGAGGCTAGAAATAAAGATTTTAGAAAATATAGAGAGGGGCATTCTCGAAAGCATAGCAGTATCTCATGCAATGAAGATATTATGCACAATCTTTTACTGTCTTCTGATCCACTTGTTACAAGTATCCGTCCAAAAGGAAATAAGTTTGTAAAAAAATCTTCTTTTAAGGAATTTTATGAGCTTACGGATTCTGAGAAAAGTGATATCGAATTTGTTAACATAAATGATTTAGCGGACATCGATTCTGAATTTGAATTAATTGATGATGATGATGATGACGAAGATAATTAAATGATGTTATTGTTTTAAAATGTGTAACTTAGTAAATTAGAGCTTACATCTTAATTATTTATTGTACTTTTAATGAAACTAGGTAATTTATTATCAACTTACTTAAAAGTCATACTCTCATCAGTTCTTGTGAATATTTTTGTTAATATATATTTCTGTATATATATATAATATATTTATAGACCTCTTAATAA